>OX421935.2:8750000-10000000 GCA_949128155.2 Xanthia icteritia | reverse complement strand
TTGCTGGACCAGCGACTGGCTATAGGCATAAAAGCTCGGCAGCCGCTGAACCGTTCCTGAATGGCTCCAGCTCCGCCTATGTGGAGACCATGTACAACACATGGCTGGCAGATTCCAGCTCTGTACATGCGGTAAGTTTTTCATAACGTGTAATAACGTCTGCTGTTGTGATATTATAATTATGACAATATAAGAGTTTTTTTAAATGGCACAAGTTAAAGCACACTGTTAATATGATATATCTAATTAACATTTACAAAATACCTTCATGAACTTCATGCATCCAGGCCAATGAATCATATAGCTATTTGAATCCTCCAGTTGTTAGGAATGATTCAAACTACGCTGATAAGAAAATAATTAAGAGAATTAACACATTAATTGCTTCACGAACTTGTAATCATGATAGAACATTTTTGTAAATAGTTGATAGATCATTTTGACAGTTCCACAATATTCATTGCATTGGTTATCGTGAACACAGATTTCTAGACCTTAAGGCGCAATGAATGTTATTGAAATGTCAAAATGAAAGCCAATGTTCTAACGAATGCATCACGCAATATAGTTTAAGTAAAAGTGAAGGACACGTGTAATATACTTAGTTAACATAAATAATTTTATAAACTGTTGTAACAATAGCTCTAGACATCTGTTGTGTCTACAATAATGCCTTGACATCAAAATTAATAACCAGAGAAAATCATTGCTATGCAGAATTCAATTGGTCATAAATAATAATCTAGTTTCTAGAATATAAAGTAATTCAATTGATATAAAAAGGTTAATTTGTCTTAGGTATCGATAGATAGAATACACTTAATTGTACACCAACATTGTAACAGTTCTTTATTCATGTACAGACGCCAGCAAATCAACCTACTACAATCTGTCAAATTTCTTTAATAGCCTTTCAACTTTATCACTAAAGCATAAGGTTCAAAGTTGATTGGGAAAATTTTACAGTTTCGGGTAGGTTGACCTGCTGGCGTCTGTACACAGGGTGTAGTACCCTTAATATACAGGGTTATTGGTTATTTGTCGGCAATCCGTTAAGGAGATGTAGGAAAGGTCATTTGCAATCAAATGACCCCTTATGACTCTATGCAAATGTCAAGCATTTACGAGTAATTTAAACATTTTTTATTTTTATTTCATACATGTTAAAATTTAAAATGTCTAAATTACTCCAAAATGCTTGACATTTGCAAATGATTATAAGGGGTCATTTGATTGCAAATGTCCTCTCCTACATCCCCATAATGGATTGCCGACATATTACCAATAACCATGTATATATCCGTGCCTAGTTTATATTTCTTATTTATTAATGCATGGCTTAGATTCCATGACCTGACATGATCACATGAATTAAACCTTGAATCCTAACATTATTATCTCAAGTTTTTCATTTCAACAATAACTGAGTTTCCATAAAGTGTATGTTTACTAACATCTAAGTATGTTATGGAATTAAAAGCGGATTTAGATGCGGTTGTAAATTTTATTATTTGTGTCTACCACTATATTTTATTTTGATGATAGCACTGCGGACATTACTTTACCCGCGTCCCAGATAAGATAACAATATTTTTACCAAGTTTCCACGTACATATTATCTTAGTTTACCACGGCTATCAAACAATCAAAAGAGGTTCGTAATAGATCAATGCAATGCGTCATTTGGAAACATACTACGATGTCAAAAATCTATCTGTTCCGGAAACAGTTCCATGGCAGCCATTATTCATCGTGACGGAAATGTCACGATGGCTATTTTTACTAAATATACTCGAGGCACTGTGTAGCTATGTTCGGAATCTCTCTAATGACTCTCTATGTCACACATTTTGAATAGATTTTAAATTCACACGTTTCAGACATTCAGACATTGAGGCATTCAGACATTGAGGCATTCAGACATTGAGGCCAATCGCCATGCAGAAAAATTTACAAATAAATAACCGCTTTATGTGACGATTGTTCATATGATAGATCAATGATGAAAGAACTCGAGTCTTATGACGTTGTTCATAAGAAAACCCGTTGCAGTTGTTGACGTAACCACTTGAGTGATAAAGCGTGCTAACCAATACGTACTTCCAATTACGGAAAGGTGAATTGGTTCGCTGTGTCTAGACGAGGCCTAGACAATTGATTTCTTAGTTTGATTACGTCACTTAACGTCAGCCGTAAAATGGGAACTTTGAAAACTATACGAGGTAGTCATTCTAAAGCTTGTTTTACACGCTGCGATTAAATTGCCTGTGGGATACCATAAGTTAAAACGTTAAGGTAAAAGACGCACTCTAAATGGTGATCTGCTTAGATGATACTAGTTATATGTTGCTTCAATTTTATTGTGCCACAGGTAAGAAATTTGCATCGTATTCATGGGGCTTTATTGTCTGTCTATATCTCACCCTTTAGTGATATATAGACAGACATTGAATATGGTCACATTAACACCTTTTGGGCGCAATTAATTATGACTTCGTTCGGTCGTTAGAAAATCTGAGTAAGAATAATTCATAGAAGTTGAAAACTAATTATTCCTCGCAAACATTTTCCTACAGGTTTATAAATGAAAGTCACGCCTCAAGGGCACCAACGAAATCTACGTAACACAGAAGGAAAAGAGATGTTCAAGAGTGTGAATTGACAATTCATGCAATGCCAATTAGATAGTGATTACTAAATGGAGTCAGTTGTACCTCGCGTGGCGTTATCTGCTTTGATCTGAAAAATCCGGAGTAGAACTGGATCTTTACAAAATGAGCGAATATTCCGCCCACAGTTTAATGTGAAAATTGGCATGCAGTCATTGTTACAACAACTTTGTTCTAGCGATAATTTCTTCATTAAAATGGAAACTTAAAATGCACATTTTATTTTTTGTACCTGAGTTATGGTCTAGAATTCGGTCTGTGTTTCGTACTAAATATATGCAGCGAATCATCACTGTTTGGTAATCTGTTCTACGGATCCCTACAGTGCCATTGGGTTTGAACTGAAAACCCGCATAATTAAAAAAACTGAATGTGTGCGGGTATGTAAGTACTACCTAGTACTTACATACCCGCACATTCATATATGATTTTTCCTTGAGCGATTATATCAGCCTCCACACATGAATATATTAAGAATGATTCAACCTCAAAAATAAATAGAAATGATGACTGTTAAGATAGGTTTAGCTGATAATGTGTAAACACTATCAGAATTTACTTTGTTTGATCATTCATAATCGAAGCACTTCTCAATCACTCTTCAATGCAAACAAATTAATAACAAATGTATAAGTACTGCATTGAAACAAAAAAATGCTTTTTACATTCGGTAATCTATTGGCGTCATATTATCTAATTTATTAAGTTTTGCCTTTGATTACTGGCATATCTGTGTTGTTTCATTTAAATGCTTCATCATAGTTAGTTCACTGAGGCGCGACTGCGGAAATCCATTATAAAATACAATAGACTAAGAATATTTAGTAACCTAATCCGCTTAACTGTTCTTAAAGAGTTATAAAGAACACACTATCATAATAAATCCTCTTCGATAATATCTAGATAGATTGTTGATTTTGGTGTACAGTAAAGCATATTCTTTATATCTATACTAAACATTGTGTTCCAGTGGCCATTCATGGTCGTTATCATCAGTTCCACTTCACCAAATAGTGCTTTCCGAGAGCAACTGCACGAGTTACTATAAAAAAATATCCAAATCGCTATATGTGCCTATAATATTTGAAGAGTTCTCTAGCTTTCTCCAGGATCCCATCATCAGATCCTGACCTGATGACTATGAGACCATCTCGAAAGTATACCCTTTCAAACAAAAAATAATTTTGAAAATCCGTCTATACATGTCGGAGTTATGCCCGATCGTACATTAAAAAAAAAATATAAACATCCGAATTGATAACCTCCTTCTTTTGGAAGTCGGTTAATAAAACAACGACGAAAGAACAGGAAAATAATGAGAGGTATATGTTCTTACAAATAAGAAGGTTTAACTTTGCAGTTATACCTACTTATGCATGCAAAGTGTAATCGATTTTCATGGTCTGGGGTTTTCCCTGCCTGATTGTCGATTCTACTAGTTTTGTGGGGCCAAAAAACGTAGGATTTTATCATGTATTTATGCGTTATGTCTTTTAGTTTTAACAAAAACGAATCGAAAATAAAAGTTTTTATTTAAGCTGTTGGTATTGAAAGATTTCGTTCTGAAGCAACACTAATGTTATATGAATAACTCGTTGCATTTGCTTTTAGGTAACCCAATAACTAAAGAAGTTATGTTTTTTCTAGTCGTGGGATGCGTTTTTCCGCAATGCGACGGCTGGCGCCCAACCCGGCACAGCCTATACGTCGCCGCCGAACCTTTCGCCTTACAACAAGAACGAAGTACCTCTCTCATCGCTGGTACCGGCCAGCGGCGGCATGCCGTCCATTGCTGCAGGTTTGTAGATTCAATTGAGGACTACTTAACCCTGATAGTTTATTGTTTATTTATTTATACCACCCTTAAATCTATCTTTACAGGTTGCTCTCCTACGATAGTTAAGAACAAAATATACTATTATAAAATAAATTCCCAATAGATTTACAGACAACACCTAAAATTAACTTAATTGTAACATATGTATGTTGTATGGTATTCCCATTTTTTTTAAATCGATTTTCCCATATTATGTTTCCGATATGTAGTTTAAAGTAAAACCCATTATAAAAATCATTATTTTTTGTCACTGTGGGTTCCAGAGTAGATTTTTGACTCGAGGCTGTAAGTACCTTAGCCGTTTTAGCTACGAGAAAACGGTCTTACTTAGATTTAAAAAATTGTACAGTCAGCAAGAAAATGGGCTAATTTCACCTAACTTTTTTTGATGGCAGTTATTTATAAGGATCACAACTCCGTAGGACCAATTGAGATTTGAGTACTAGAAATCACAAAAAAAACTTTCCCCTTACATTTCACACCTACGTTATTCACCTGAATGTCTCGGGCCTAAACTAAATATCTCGGAGTAAGGTTCCACCGTAGGGGCGGGCTTGCGGACGGTGAGCAATGGGTAGCTCGCCGTCCTATACGGACCAGGCCCGGGTCGAAGGCGCGATGTGTTCCACGCGCGCCTCAAAAATATGTCAGTAGAACTGGCGGGGTTTCGATCTTCCAGGCTTGTACAATTAAACGAGCCGCGTAAGAACAAAATATTCTATGTTTGCATGAATATTACTTCAGAATATTGAAAACAGGTCCTCTCAAACAACAGTGTTTAACAAGGCCTTCATTACTTACTTATTTACAAGGAGTATCTTCTTGCCGGTGATCTTCTCAATAACTAAAGTTTAGCACGAAAGTAAACTGCGATGTATAATAATAATAATCGTTGGAACCTACAGGATAACTTGGCTGTCGTTTGTCGATGTTTGGATCATAATCATTGTGCTTTTCCACAGGATCTCCAATTAACGAGAAGATAATCGACGACCACTTGGCTGTGCAGGCCATCATCAGGAGTTACCAGGTGACGAACGTTCCTATGTTATCGGTGTTATGATTCATGTTCTACATTAATTATTGTTTGCACTTTTTTGTCCCCTACTCGTGACCTGCCAAATGGTTAGGAGCTCATGTACGGGAAGAATAAATCATCTATTTTTTTAGAACATTTTTCAAATTAAACTAAACAGTTTAATTACTAGCAGTACAAACGCCATCATCAATGTCCTTTTGTTTGAATTATGAAATGATTTATTATTCTCGTCATCAGCTCCAATACTAAACGTGTTTCCCCTTTTTGTTTTATTCCCAGTTAGAAACATGTTGACTAAAGAAATGTTTATGTCAGGTCTAGGTAGTGTTTATTATTTTACACATTTTTTTCTATTATTTCTACAAAAGCAGCTTTCTAGCATTATGATTGTAGGTCGCGCTCATAATGATTAATTAACTTGGCAGAATAGACTTGTCCGTAATTTTTATTTATTTATTTATTTAAACATTGAAGAATTATGACATTTTTTTATAAATGTTATGTTAAGTTATTTTGTTTTTGTTATAAGACTAGCTAATTAGGAATCCTCTTATGTATGTTGTTTTATGAAAAAAAGTACATTATGCAAGAAACAGTCATTGTTACTGCGTGTGGAACAATTGGCATAGCGGTTTCAAGACTATTCGTTCAACTAGTCTGAATTCTGTTACACGACCTAGCGACAAAAACATCTACTTACATAATATAAGTCCTTGAATCACTGTTTAGTGGGCATCACATTAGATGCTGTTAATAGCTTTGTATTGAGTACAATATGTAGTTGTAGTCGCTTGGTCGTGGATGTTTGCAATTTGGGCTAAAATGTGATGTGGTGGCGGGTGCGTGACAGGCTCGCGGTCACCTGGCGGCCGATGTGGACCCGCTCGGCATCATCACGGCGAACCTGCCTCAACTAGGCATGCGCGGGCCAAGCTCCGAGCTCATCATGAGGAAATATTTCAATTTTGGTACGCAGGAGACAGGAGAAATGTCGCTGTCGTAATTACGGACGCAACCACAGTCGTATATCGTTTCGTTATTTATTTCAACATTGCATTGCGTGTCACTGATTGTTGTGTTTCGTAAGCGATTTTATAACACACATACATATTTTTAACTAGTCATGCTTATGGGAGTAAGGTCACAAGTGCTGATAAGTGACCTTGTCTGTGGATAGTTGTAGCTTGTATACCACGCAAACCACTTAACATATAGACTTATGATGCATCATCTTTAATATATCACAGTAATAGTGTTGTCCTCAAACTTGAATTGTTCGATTTATTGTGTATCAGACTGCATATCTTACTGTAGATAACACATTTTATTCCAACTACACTGCTTGTGTAATAGAAATTAATGTTAGGAAATTGTTCTTGCATATGCATGTGTGTGATAATATTCGCTGTCGATTACTACCAAAGATTTTATTTGCTGTAGTTTTTAATTTGAAGCAGTTTTAGTCACCCAAATGATCCTAACAATTATAACCAATCTGTAAAAGATAAAATTATTTTACCGAAAGTTCATTAATTACATGTGAATGCAAATAACAGTATCGTTATTCATGAAGACATTCATATCATCAAACATTTAGTTCATTCAAAATAACCAGACCGACATAAAATGCTAGTCTCAAATGATACAAAAAATGCAAAAGTCTTAAACTAAAAGTACAACAATTTACTGCCTTATTTTTCTTCTCTATGTCGTATTTAACACAGTTTTCGATGTGGTACCTACTGACAATTATTATGCACGTTTATGGGAATATTGAGGTTAATATTCTATAATTTTATTTTTTCTCAATCATAAGTATGCTGCGTAACAATCTTATAAAACTTCCAGTTTCTCAATTTACATATATACAATTAATATTTTGTATATATTTCTCTATGGATTCAATATGCAATAGATACCTACTTATGTATAACCGCTTTATATGTTATATATCTGAAAAAGGGATGTATGATGGGGCAGTTACTTGATTGTTTTGTACGAAGATTTTGTTTTACGTTGGATGTAGTCACGTGGTCACCTAGTGGCGCACTTAGACCCGCTGGGCATCGCCACCGGGGACCCGATATCGAGCGGCGAATGGCACGGCGGCTTGCGAGCCTTCGCTAACGAGGCAGTCATTAGAGAACACGTCAGATTCGGTATGAACGACTAAAATCTATCACGTATTCGGTTGGGCGCCACTGATGTCAAATGGACTTCGCAATTATACATCATTAGTATTAATGAGTGATAAGATAATGGATGTGTGAATTGTAAACCCAAACAAATAATTAATTAGTTTTCTACGTAGTAAAATGTCTGTCCAATTGACATCAACACAGTTCAAGTGCTGAGTAATACGTTACTCGCAACTTGTTCTTGGGTCTAGTAGGGGGGTTAGTTTCGGTCTCACTCCTGGCACCGGCTGTTTGCGGATATGTCCTTGCGTACACACGCGTACTTTTACACCTAATTTTCTTGTGTAGTTAGATGCTTTCTGGTGCTTGGTTTGTAGAACTTTGATCTCGTAGCTTTAATGGAGATGATTTTGATATATCTTAACTCTGTCTAGAACTAATTTTAGCAAATATTTTATTCAGAACACATGAGTGAAATCAATTGGTACAAGTTTTAATTGGAATGTAAATAATTAATTGAGACTAGCTTTTTGAAATTATCGGTCATATAAATATTAATGCCTACTAAAATATTACTAATTCATTGAATATGACTGTTTGATCTACCATTGTGTGGTACAACGTAGATGAGCAATAATAATAATAATAATTATTATTATTAATAACAAATTGAGGTTGAGGTATGGAGGAACTGCACCAGACTAATCGCTTAATCATCATATTCCTTTACTAGAGTTTGTATACACCAGAAGATTCATTGTAAATAAAGAATTAAATGCATCATACGAATATTTAGGAGATAATTAACATATAACAATGCGAATAGGTTTGACCACTTTAACCTTGCACATACGCAAATACACAAAAACGATGTTGTACTTAGCGGTCGTCCATTAATCACGTGGTTTTTTTTTTTTTTTTTCCAACTTTTAACCCCCCCCCCCTGGTGATATGTGGTGAGGTTTAAGAATAATCCCCTACTAAAAGTCACGTGTATTTTTTGGTGCAAAGTATCTTAAAATATTACAGAATATTTTATCTTTAAATAGAAAGAACGAAAGAAAAATATTTTATTTGGGGAGCGCTTTTCGGTTTAGAAATACACGTAAAACTAAAAAATAAATACATGTGATATCTCACTACACCCCCTCCCCCTTTTGATGTTTCTTGATTTTTCCGAACTCTCTCCCCCTACTTTCGAGACTCACGTGATGAATGGACGACCCTTTACTATCACATGACAACGGGTAAAATGTATTGTGTTTAGAAGTAGGTATATATAACTTAGAAACTAGGAGATTGTTAAGAACTCTAGTTAATTGTCTTGCATCCTACTAAATAACTGTCGTTATCTTTTATAATTCCTGTTTCCAAGCGTATGATTAATTAATGTTCTTTACATTGTAAATATTCATTGACTGAGAACGTTTTATATTTATGTAATGCACAATTTTTGTTTAATATAAGAATAAGATATATATTTTAAATATCTAATATAATTGAATAGGTTGACATCTTTAGGTTTAACAGAAATGCGTGGGTATACAGCGCGTTTTTTTTTAGTTTTAATAAATTAACAGGTTTTGACGTGGAGATGGAACTTTACAATCTTAACTGCTTACTTTAAATTTTATACGACGCTGGCTTATCCACGGGGAAATTTTCTGTTGCTCCCTGATCAGCACTTTATTATGTATGTATTGTATTCTAACCAGCTGCTGATAAGCTTTTCGAAATAACTGACTAATCCCCTAAAACCTTCAATATTGTTAATGAAGGAAATATACAAACTATATCTGTATAACGAAAGACATGAATATTTATTATTTTTTTGCTTCTTATATTTTGTTTTAAACTATTACTAATCGAAGTATCGCCGGTTACTTAATACACGCTAAATGAGAATGTTGTGCACTAAAAAACAGATTCGAGGACATCACGTAGCCAATCTCGACCCCTTGGAAATAATGAACAGCGCTTTGGTCGGTAAAAACAAACGGGAGGTGATTCACAACAGCTACAGGTTTGGTAAGAAAACGCGAGAACCTGAAATACTGAAAGCACCGTGGTCGCTCGTTGTTTTATAAGTAGGTAGTTATGGCGGCGAAGCAATATTCCTTAACAATTTTCCATTTGCAACACGTTCAAAAACTTTACATACATCTTACTGATTGATATGATGCAATTTCAGGTGGATTTTCCCTATATCAGCTTATACTTAGGCGGCAATTAAGTATTCATGCGGATTGGCACAAAACCATTAATTGAGTTTTATTATTTTGTTGTTGCAGTCGGATTATTTAGACTTTTTATGAACAGAATTTATCAGCAAAGTTAAGACAATGTCAATAGACGTGTTTATTTTTATTTGCGTTTATATTTTATTTTAATATGTCTGTTCGTAAATCGACTCGGAAGCTGGTAGCCATAACTACAAGTTCATATGAAATGTGTATGTAACGCACAAGGTCCTCGGTTCGCACGTACACTTGCTCATTTCAGTACCTATTTAAGTATTCATGATCTGCACGATTATCCATATGGTTTATTTATTATTATATTTATTGCATGCCTGTATTGACTAGATTGTATGAGCATTAGCATGTATCTATGCATGAAACTGTGCCTATTATTATGTATTTTATATCTATTTACTTTGTATTGTATATGTATTTAAGATTATAAAAATATATTGGCGCTGGTTTATACGAATAAAAAGTACATTATTATTATTGTTTGCCATTGAAAGATGCGCTATTTTTCTTGATCGGGGTTGGATAGTCGCCAGAGAATTGCTCAACAATTCTAAATAAAATATATAGCTACTTTAAATTCAAGAACACTTTGTTGCAATTCAATGTGTCTTTTCATTTCTATATTGATGCACCGCATAACTATATAAATATTCAATGTAATGTGTATTTGTAAATGTAAAGTTGTCATTTCTGTAAGAGCGTAAAATTGTGGGATCATGTAATGTTGATTGGAAATGTGTAAAAGTCTCAGTAAAGGGATATGATAAACTATTTGCTTTAATTTGTGCTTTATCGAAAGTGTAGAATTATTCATATTGTAATGTTGCATCTCTTACTTGGGTATTTAAGCAACACGTTTACTTTTTTAACGTTCGTACTCTGATTGCGCCTTATATCTTTTAGATGAAGCTGATATGGACAGAGTGTTCAAACTACCATCCACTACTTTTATTGGTGAAAAAGAGAAAGCGTTACCGTTAAGGTAAGTTTTAAAACCATTATGTATGAGGCGGAAATAGCGAGATGGGCTGGACTCTTGATAAAGACTGGTCCTTAAAAGCCCCAATATATGAAATAGGAATGTATAGGCTTATAATAATATCTTATACTTAGGTAATATCTAATAGTGCTATTTGTCTCAGTCGCAGTCATCGCTACAGGTGTAGTTGATTCTGATAAAGAAACGTTATCAGTGTTATTGTGTAACCTTCACCTTTTCTTTCGTACACGCCTATAAGTTACGACGTCTAAAGTTTATCGCTCTTTGATAACGACTGTCACAGCTGATTTGATCATTATCCGAGTAAATAAAAGAATACAAAGTTTGTTTTGAACGCTGATTTCTTCAGAAATAAGATTTACGATACCTACTTACACTATTTTAATTGCTCTGAAATTAGTTCCACTGATTTGTTCCGCGTCTGATGTAAACTATTTGCTGCAGGCGTGTCGAAGAATGCAATAGAAAATTATGTAATCTACTTATATACTTACATATTCTTCTAATTGCTGTTAAAGCCAGTTGATGTAATGTTAGGAATCTTCGATGTGAAGTGGCTTCGATGTGAACGGAAACACTATGCTATGTATGCTGTTTTCCCATCATTTATAATCAGCCTATAATGTTCCCATAGGCGATATAATCCGCCACGCGAGCCAGTGCAAGTTGGCCCAGCATTTACCGCCATGTCATTTTGATGGTATTAAAAGAAATGTGCTGTTTCAAACAAAAGTGCAACCTACACGGTCAAAATGTATGCAACAGAACAAACGACGAAAAATTTCTACGCTGGGGGGGTCCAGGGGGTCTAGAATCATGGTACTGAATTCATGCGCGATTTCAACGATTTGCATCTCGACGTCCCTTACACCCTGTATATGTAACTGAGTACTACAATATATTTTTATATTCTAGGGAGATCCTGAACCGTCTCGAGCAAGCGTACTGCAACAACATCGGCATTGAGTTCATGTTCATCAACTCTCTGGAGCAATGCAACTGGATCAGGCAGCGCATCGAGCCGCCCAATGTCGGCAAGATGAGCCCCGACCAGAAGAGATTGATCCTCGCTCGTCTTACAAGATCTGCTGGGTAAGCGATACTCAGGTTTAACATACTGTATTTTATGTCTGTGCTATATGAGTAGGGAAGACCAATTAATGATAGATGGACTGTGTAAAAGATGATATTGGCTAGAAAGGGGATGACTACACGCCTATAAGTTACGACGTTTAAAGTTTATCGCTTCTTGATAACGACTGCCACAGCTGATTGGAGCATTATCCGCGTAAATAAAAGAGTACAAAGGTTATTTTTAACGCTGTTTTCTTCAGAAATAAGATTTACGATACCTACTTACGCTATTTTAATTGCTCTGAAATTAGTTCCACTGATTTGTACCGCGTCTGATGTAAACATTTTTTTTTTTTTTATTGCTTCGATATTATAAAACTCCAGCGGGTAACCTTACCCCCTGGAGTTTTATAATGTCAAATCCTTCATTAATAAGCCCTCATCATTGCCCTTATGCCAATTTATTTGGGGTCTTAAGTCGGTGTCTTTTTCGTATGCTTCCATACTTCTCCATTAGTTGTCATGTCAGTTACTGATGATGATACACACATTGCATGATATACAGTGCAAGATATTCATGAGGGTTTATTTGTGAAGGATACCTTACCCCCTGGAGTTTTATAATGTCTGATTCCCATGGGGTGAGCAGAAAGTATAGGATGCTGCAATGCTTCGATCGTAACATACTCTTTTTTGCCACTTCTTCCATGTTAATGCATCTGCACCCTATTATTACGTAACACGCTCGGAATCCAATACCAAACCGAAACCAAAATCCTATGTAAAGAAGTATTTAAATTAAATGGTTGAAAGGGAGTTTAAAATGAAAGGGCTTGTCATTTATAGTGTGTTACGCGATAAGGGTACTAGTCTTACACGTACAATGGTTAATAACACAATATTTTTATGCTCGGTAATAAATCTTATCTAAAGAAACAAAGAAAAAGTATTTATTGGGACAAGCACAGGAGATCTTAATTAAACTAAACACACACTAAAAATAAAAATAGAAAAAACAAACAAAGTTAGAATAAAATAAAGTGGAAAGTCCTGTGCGAGGCCAAAAGGCTCGTATCTCAGCATGAGGCTGCGACATTTAATAATAAATGTCGCAGCGCTGGTATTCTGATAGGGCCTGCCTCGTTAATACTGCCATACAAAAATCTTCAGTCATCATGACTTTTGTTCTATCCCACAATAATGATACGAAACACAGAGACACACCTTTTTATGAGTTTCTGGTTCATTAATTGATATACCGAAAAGGGTTCTGTTGCTTAGTTGCTAGCCTACGTGAAATTATATCTAGAAAGAAAGAAGGGCGTGCTTATTTTTTCACAGAAACATGTGCATATAAGAAAGACAAGTTAACTTGAATTTAACTCGAAGTTAGCTTATTTATAGATTTAACAGTCTGTTATCAAGGACAGATGGTCCTTCAAATATTATTTATATCCTAACTAATATGAATGTGAAAGTGAGTTTGTTTTTTACGCTTTCACGCTAAAACGGCTAAATGGATTTGGATGAAATTTGGCACATGGGTAGAGAATGACTTGGAGAAGGACATAGGATACCTTTTATCACGATATTCCCACGGGATCGAGACTTATGTGGGTGAAACTGCGGGGCGCAGCTAGTTATATATATATAGTTGCTTGTGAGTTATATAATAATCAGTTAGTAACAAGTGATTAGTGCACGTTGTGATGGCTACATACAATATCAAATACTCAAACAGCTATCTCCCTTCCGCAATCAGAGCACAATATATTAATTAATGTTATAGTTATTGTGCACTTCTGTGGAGTGGTTAACCGTTTATGGTCGTTCCAAATCACGAGCGCATGTTATTTGTCTTTTGTGTCATTGATATAAGGTTTAAATTGCAATGATAGACGGGCTCGTGGAATTAAACAACTATAAAAATAAGTGGTATATTCTACGCACAACTGTCAATGATTGCAAATGCATATATCGTGTAATAACATCAAGATTGACTTCATTGTGCGCAGGAAAATGGCGTTAAAAGAGTCACTTATGCGCTACCTGACAACAATGCACACAGTAAATGGGTTTAGATAAGAGATGCCTTAGAAATTTTATGCATACATTATACCAGAGTATATTACATATATGCAAAATCGATATCATATAATTATGATCATTTATGCAAAATATGGCAAAATAAAAAAAATGCTTTTATCGATTCTTTTCTAATGGGCGTAAGAAAATTACACTTTTTTAAATTCTTAAAACGCGTAATTTTTTCTTCATCTAGACTTCGAAGATCTTTTAAGATTACCCGTATCGATTTCTGTAATCAGATCAATCTGTATAGCTTTTTTCCCAACTATGTTGGGGTCGGCTTCCAGTCTAACCGGATGCAGCTGAACACCAGTATTTTACATGGAGCGACTGCCTATCTGATCTTTACAACCCAGTAACTGGGTAATATTGGTAAGACTGGTTGTCAGACTTACGGACTTCTGAATACCCGTAACGGCTTAACGTGCTTTCCGAGGACACCCATCCACCAACTGACTTAATCTTAGATCGACTCGTGCGGTTGTTATCAATTAGCCACGAGCCTATAATCAGATGAAATCATTTAAACGTATCTTTCGATTTTCACGCTGTCATCACAACATGATTATTACGGCTATATATTTTTTATTTCTAAGTATGTAATGTAATACTTTTCTAACGAATGCAATTTACATTTAATTATGTTTAGTTTCGAGAACTTCCTGGCAAAGAAATGGTCATCCGAGAAGCGTTTCGGTCTGGAAGGCTGCGAGATCCTGATTCCGGCTATGAAGCAGGTCATCGACGTGTCCACGCGCCTCGGTGTGGAGTCCATCATCATGGGCATGCCTCACAGAGGTAACTTATATCCTATTAAGCCAAGCGCACATTACAGCTGCAACGGGCCGCAGCTCAACGCATTTCATTTCATTTCATACTTACATTTGAACCGCACCACACTTGTACTGGCAGTTCGATCACGGGGGTGACGTTAGGTAACTGGTGCTTATAGCACAGGAGTGCTCCTAGTTTAAGCCTAGTTGCACATGTCTTGTATCTTACCCTAAGTCATAAAGCTTGGTCTAAGGTAAAATTGTAAATATGTTTAAGTCTTGAACAAATAAATATTGTTTATTTTCATACAAAAAAGTGCGTCGCGGCCTGCCTGTAGTGTGCGTTGTGTAAAATGTACAAAAGTGACCATAGAGAATTTTTGCAAAGCGTTGCGTTGGGTGGCTCGGCCTAATTTGCGCTAGCCTTAAACATGGCACTTTCCTGCGAACTCAGTTCCAACTTACAGAGATCATACAAAATAAACGGTAAACGGTTTCGGCCCGAGTTACGGGCTCTTCCCTCTCCGTCTCACTCGTGGTATGTCTGTAAGTGGGAGAAGGACTTAGGGAGTAGACCCTTGATGCGAGTCGCTAGTACAAAATAAATAAAAACTGTTACTACTTGTACTTTCTTCACCGAGGCCTTATTAAACAAAACACCTACTTCAATGCAGAGGTTATTTATTTTAAAGTACATTCAGTAACGCTCATAAATAAAACAAAGTCGTAAAAATTGCACACCATATTCACTGTATTTACATTACTGAATATTTAATGTTGTAAACTGTATTATAAATGTTTGAAAAATACTCATTAATGTTTTCTTGTATGTTGTTGTTTTATCTACTGACAGTAGATAGGGACAACATTACGTTCTATATGTATATTTTATTCCCCAGGTCGTCTGAACGTGGTCGCCAACGTTTGCCGCAAACCTCTGCACCAGCTGTTCACTCAGTTCGCTGCACTCGAAGCCGAAGATGACGTAAGTATTTCTTTTCGACATACCATTCCTAGGCGAATACAAAGGAAAGATTGCTAGCAACACCCGCGCTCTTCTATACCGGCAGGCTGATTCCGTGGCCACTTCTCTCTCGCTCTATTGATGCATGTTTTTGAACGACAGAAAGAGATAGATAGTGCAGGTGTACGGACACTTGGTACGAATGTACCAAGTGTCCGTACACCTGCACTCACTAGAATTAGTGAGTCATGATCTGAACAGTGTCGAATGGGTCTGTAATCACATATTTCGGCAAGTCTCATTTACAGCGGCCTTCCTGGGTACGCAATAATTATTTACATTATTATTTATATATACTTTATTGTACACCTGAAAATACATAGCAAAAAATAAATTTAACACTACAAAACATACTATGGGCGACCTTATCGCTTTCTGCGATCTATTATTATTAAATATAGTATTAAATATATGTTTTAACTCTACAGGGCTCCGGCGATGTGAAGTACCACTTGGGTACATACATCGAGCGTCTGAACCGCGTCACCAACAAGAACATTCGCCTGGCCGTGTGCGCCAACCCGTCTCATTTGGAAGCTGTCGACGCCATCGTGCAGGGCAAGTGTCGCGCGGAGCAGTTCTACCGCGGTGATAACGAGGGCAAGAAGGTATGATGCGTACATAGCTATCTTAACTTGTGATACGATATGGTCGAAGACGTTTTACAAAAACAAGTAGTGTGTGGACGTAAATAAATATGACACAATAAGCTTTTGATAGAGATTGTCAAACGGGTATGAGGGAGAGACGACGCTCTATCTATAGGGTGATATTTTTCCTAAATCTTGAACTGCTGTATAACACGTAACACGCTGTTCCAGTTTATGCTGATCTCGCATTGTATAGGATTTCCGTCCAATGCGAGGTCAGCTTATACTGGAAATGTATAGCTTGATGTGTAGCCGTGTGTACTACAGCAGGGTGCTGTAATAAGAATAGAATAGAGTTTCAACTATTATAGAATTTTTGTATTGACCGCCTCGTTCGTATAGTGGTCGCAAGGTTCGGTCCCAGAGCCGGGAACAAAAGTAGTGGCTTTTCCAATTACGAAATTCCTAGAAGCAGGTTCCTGAATCCGCACCCGGTTATTGGCAATAGATTGGTGCCTATTACAAGGAACATAAACATAGCAAAATGTTGGTATGGTTACAATGTACCACTACCCATTCCTTTAGGGACTACAGGGTTAACGCTATATATATATATATTTTAAATGTATTAACAATGTGCAGGTAATGTCCCTCCTCCTCCACGGAGACGCAGCGTTCGCCGGCCAGGGCGTGGTGTTCGAGACGATGCACCTGTCGGACCTGCCGGCCTACACCACGCACGGCACCATCCACATCGTCGTCAACAACCAGATCGGCTTCACCACCGACCCGCGCCACTCGCGCTCGTCTGCTTACTGCACAGGTTTGTGATATAAAGAAACAAAAGAAAGTAAACAATACTTAAAAAAAAAAATGCATTTTTAGGACTGAACCTAACCTAACCGCCCAGAATCACATTTTCCCGTATTTCTATACCTTTTTGCCGATATTTTATTTTCATTTATGCAAGAAAGAAGTGGCTCTGCAGTTTCGGAGCGTGTGATTTTTTTAACCAGTCTGTTTTGAAGCGGGTACAACCTGACAGCTTGAATGTATAATTTACTTCGAACGCGACGAAAATAGCACAGTTCAGCTGAACGCAGTATTATGTGGTTTTGGACTCAAACGTAACTGGAGAAGTGTGTAATATTCATGTCTTCCTAACCCTTCAAAAACAGCCGTGATGTTTTACAAGTGGTTTTTATGATCGTTACAGACGTAGCCCGCGTAGTGAACGCGCCGATCTTCCACGTGAACGGCGACAACCCGGAGGCCGTGATGCACGTGTGCAACGTGGCCGCGGAGTGGCGCGCCACGTTCCACAAGGACGTCGTCATCGACATCGTCAGCTATCGCCGCAACGGACACAACGAGATCGACGAGCCCATGTTCACGCAGCCGCTCATGTACCAGAAGATTCACAAGACCAAGCCTGGTAAGAAAAAAGAAAGATAATTGGTGTAATAGGGTACAGTTCTCGTCAAATAACTTTGCCGCTCTGAAGTAGGCTACAAATGACTGCGCAGTAGTCATTCTTACTTATAAAACAGTAGCGCGCATGCCAGTGCGCATGCGCAACCTAACTTCAGAGCGACAAAGCTTTTTGACGCGAACTGTATTTGACTGGATTTTTAAATTAATTTATTGAAGCCTAGAAAATTGGTGATGTTGTTAACGTTATAAAGTCTATGCTAGACAGAGACAGCACTGCTAGCATTTGCCGTTACAAAACAAAAACACTTGTATTTATAATATAGTAACTCCTATTCCAACTTACTTCTATTATAACTTGCAGTCAAACAGCTAAGCTAAAATATTTTTTTTTTACAATTATTAACCTTTCTACCTACAGTACTCGAGAAATACGCTGACCAGCTGATTTCCGAGGGCGTCGTTACCGCCTCCGAAGTGAAGGACGTAAAGGACAAATACGAAAAGATTTGCGAAGATGCGTACACCCAGGCTAAAGCAGAAACCCACATTAAGTACAAGGACTGGCTCGACTCGCCCTGGTCCGGATTCTTTGAGGGCAAGGACCCGCTTAAGGTAGATTATTGATATAGATAGTTGAAGAAGAATGGGTGGTGTATGTTAAAGACTAGTAAATGTGATGAATTCTTTCAAGTAAATTTTCTACCATGTTGCATCTACAATGTTTTGTGTCTGCATCACCCGGTAGACTGTAGGAAATGCCTAAAGCATTAAGACCGCCTTTCTACGATTATTTTACTTGTGCAACAATAAAATGAGCACTCACTAAATTCTGGGTAAAAATTGGGTTTACTAAGAAAGCAGTGCCTTCATATAGGGACAGCAAAAACTTTTACGGTGTCAAAAAACGGTTTCGATGTGGGCCGCCGTCATTTTGCGGCTTTATACGACGACACCGCTTTCTTAAAAAAAACAAAACGTAATGGCACCTCAAGCATATTTTCAAGATAGTAGAATACACCGCGTCGCACGTCTTTGTAGTCAGTAAGTAAGCCACAGTCTAACAATATTTGACGACCTTCTGAACTCCACAGATGTCTTCTACCGGCGTAGTAGAAGAAACATTAGTTCACATCGGCAAACGTTTCTCGTCCCCTCCCCCCAACGCGGCTGAGTTTGAGATCCACAAAGGTCTGCTTCGTATCCTGAAGGCGCGCATGGCCATGGTGGAGAACCGACAGGTGGACTGGGCTCTCGGAGAGGCGATGGCCTTTGGATCACTGCTGAAGGAAGGCATCCACGTGAGATTGTCAGGAGAGGATGTGGAGAGAGGAACTTTCTCACACAGGTATGCGTTTTTCGTTTTCTTAAATTCTTACGGCTCATGTAGAAGTAACTATTTAAAGAAACCTGGCGTTACGTTGCGATATGTTTGACAAACGTCCAGGCTGGATTATAGGCTAGACACTTCCTTACCGGACGCTCTCTTAAGCTGAACGCACATTTGTCAGTATCGCAAGCGGCTTACGTTCCGCATGTTAGTTGTTAGTGTTTTAAATCTTATGGAACCACGCACACTTCACTTGCACCGTACGTGCAGTATTTTAGTAACATTGGCCTTTCCAATAAAGCGTACGGCGCGTGCGGCGCGTACGATGCTGACAAATGTGTCATGAATACACTTAACTGACAACAAATAAGTAATAAGTCGTATTTGTTTTTTGTGCAGGCATCACGTGCTACATCACCAGAAGGTGGACAAGGCCACGTACTGCTCGCTGTGCCACCTGTACCCCGACCAGGCGCCGTACACCGTGTGCAACAGCTCGCTGTCGGAGTACGGTAAGTGCAGGCATCACGTGCTACATCACCAGAAGGTGGACAAGGCCACGTACTGCTCGCTGTGCCACCTGTACCCCGACCAGGCGCCGTACACCGTGTGCAACAGCTCGCTGTCGGAGTACGGTAAGTGCAGGCATCACGTGCTACATCACCAGAAGGTGGACAAGGCCACGTACTGCTCGGAGTACGGTAAGTGCAGGCATCACGTGCTACATCACCAGAAGGTGGACAAGGCCACGTACTGCTCGCTGTGCCACCTGTACCCCGACCAGGCGCCGTACACCGTGTGCAACAGCTCGCTGTCGGAGTACGGTAAGTGCAGGCATCACGTGCTACATCACCAGAAGGTGGACAAGGCCACGTACTGCTCGGAGTACGGTAAGTGCAGGCATCACGTGCTACATCACCAGAAGGTGGACAAGGCCACGTACTGCTCGGAGTACGGTAAGTGCAGGCATCACGTGCTACATCACCAGAAGGTGGACAAGGCCACGTACTGCTCGCTGTGCCACCTGTACCCCGACCAGGCGCCGTACACCGTGTGCAACAGCTCGCTGTCGGAGTACGGTAAGTGCAGGCATCACGTGCTACATCACCAGAAGGTGGACAAGGCCACGTACTGCTCGCTGTGCCACCTGTACCCCGACCAGGCGCCGTACACCGTGTGCAACAGCTCGCTGTCGGAGTACGGTAAGTGCAGGCATCACGTGCTACATCACCAGAAGGTGGACAAGGCCACGTACTGCTCGGAGTACGGTAAGTGCAGGCATCACGTGCTACATCACCAGAAGGTGGACAAGGCCACGTACTGCTCGCTGTGCCACCTGTACCCCGACCAGGCGCCGTACACCGTGTGCAACAGCTCGCTGTCGGAGTACGGTAAGTGCAGGCATCACGTGCTACATCACCAGAAGGTGGACAAGGCCACGTACTGCTCGGAGTACGGTAAGTGCAGGCATCACGTGCTACATCACCAGAAGGTGGACAAGGCCACGTACTGCTCGGAGTACGGTAAGTGCAGGCATCACGTGCTACATCACCAGAAGGTGGACAAGGCCACGTACTGCTCGCTGTGCCACCTGTACCCCGACCAGGCGCCGTACACCGTGTGCAACAGCTCGCTGTCGGAGTACGGTAAGTGCAGGCATCACGTGCTACATCACCAGAAGGTGGACAAGGCCACGTACTGCTCGGAGTACGGTAAGTGCAGGCATCACGTGCTACATCACCAGAAGGTGGACAAGGCCACGTACTGCTCGCTGTGCCACCTGTACCCCGACCAGGCGCCGTACACCGTGTGCAACAGCTCGCTGTCGGAGTACGGTAAGTGCAGGCATCACGTGCTACATCACCAGAAGGTGGACAAGGCCACGTACTGCTCGCTGTGCCACCTGTACCCCGACCAGGCGCCGTACACCGTGTGCAACAGCTCGCTGTCGGAGTACGGTAAGTGCAGGCATCACGTGCTACATCACCAGAAGGTGGACAAGGCCACGTACTGCTCGGAGTACGGTAAGTGCAGGCATCACGTGCTACATCACCAGAAGGTGGACAAGGCCACGTACTGCTCGCTGTGCCACCTGTACCCCGACCAGGCGCCGTACACCGTGTGCAACAGCTCGCTGTCGGAGTACGGTAAGTGCAGGCATCACGTGCTACATCACCAGAAGGTGGACAAGGCCACGTACTGCTCGGAGTACGGTAAGTGCAGGCATCACGTGCTACATCACCAGAAGGTGGACAAGGCCACGTACTGCTCGGAGTACGGTAAGTGCAGGCATCACGTGCTACATCACCAGAAGGTGGACAAGGCCACGTACTGCTCGCTGTGCCACCTGTACCCCGACCAGGCGCCGTACACCGTGTGCAACAGCTCGCTGTCGGAGTACGGTAAGTGCAGGCATCACGTGCTACATCACCAGAAGGTGGACAAGGCCACGTACTGCTCGGAGTACGGTAAGTGCAGGCATCACGTGCTACATCACCAGAAGGTGGACAAGGCCACGTACTGCTCGCTGTGCCACCTGTACCCCGACCAGGCGCCGTACACCGTGTGCAACAGCTCGCTGTCGGAGTACGGTAAGTGCAGGCATCACGTGCTACATCACCAGAAGGTGGACAAGGCCACGTACTGCTCGCTGTGCCACCTGTACCCCGACCAGGCGCCGTACACCGTGTGCAACAGCTCGCTGTCGGAGTACGGTAAGTGCAGGCATCACGTGCTACATCACCAGAAGGTGGACAAGGCCACGTACTGCTCGCTGTGCCACCTGTACCCCGACCAGGCGCCGTACACCGTGTGCAACAGCTCGCTGTCGGAGTACGGTAAGTGCAGGCATCACGTGCTACATCACCAGAAGGTGGACAAGGCCACGTACTGCTCGGAGTACGGTAAGTGCAGGCATCACGTGCTACATCACCAGAAGGTGGACAAGGCCACGTACTGCTCGGAGTACGGTAAGTGCAGGCATCACGTGCTACATCACCAGAAGGTGGACAAGGCCACGTACTGCTCGCTGTGCCACCTGTACCCCGACCAGGCGCCGTACACCGTGTGCAACAGCTCGCTGTCGGAGTACGGTAAGTGCAGGCATCACGTGCTACATCACCAGAAGGTGGACAAGGCCACGTACTGCTCGCTGTGCCACCTGTACCCCGACCAGGCGCCGTACACCGTGTGCAACAGCTCGCTGTCGGAGTACGGTAAGTGCAGGCATCACGTGCTACATCACCAGAAGGTGGATAAGGCCACGTACTGCTCGCTGTGCCACCTGTACCCCGACCAGGCGCCGTACACCGTGTGCAACAGCTCGCTGTCGGAGTACGGTAAGTGCAGGCATCACGTGCTACATCACCAGAAGGTGGACAAGGCCACGTACTGCTCGGAGTACGGTAAGTGCAGGCATCACGTGCTACATCACCAGAAGGTGGACAAGGCCACGTACTGCTCGCTGTGCCACCTGTACCCCGACCAGGCGCCGTACACCGTGTGCAACAGCTCGCTGTCGGAGTACGGTAAGTGCAGGCATCACGTGCTACATCACCAGAAGGTGGACAAGGCCACGTACTGCTCGCTGTGCCACCTGTACCCCGACCAGGCGCCGTACACCGTGTGCAACAGCTCGCTGTCGGAGTACGGTAAGTGCAGGCATCACGTGCTACATCACCAGAAGGTGGACAAGGCCACGTACTGCTCGGAGTACGGTAAGTGCAGGCATCACGTGCTACATCACCAGAAGGTGGACAAGGCCACGTACTGCTCGCTGTGCCACCTGTACCCCGACCAGGCGCCGTACACCGTGTGCAACAGCTCGCTGTCGGAGTACGGTAAGTGCAGGCATCACGTGCTACATCACCAGAAGGTGGACAAGGCCACGTACTGCTCGCTGTGCCACCTGTACCCCGACCAGGCGCCGTACACCGTGTGCAACAGCTCGCTGTCGGAGTACGGTAAGTGCAGGCATCACGTGCTACATCACCAGAAGGTGGACAAGGCCACGTACTGCTCGCTGTGCCACCTGTACCCCGACCAGGCGCCGTACACCGTGTGCAACAGCTCGCTGTCGGAGTACGGTAAGTGCAGGCATCACGTGCTACATCACCAGAAGGTGGACAAGGCCACGTACTGCTCGGAGTACGGTAAGTGCAGGCATCACGTGCTACATCACCAGAAGGTGGACAAGGCCACGTACTGCTCGCTGTGCCACCTGTACCCCGACCAGGCGCCGTACACCGTGTGCAACAGCTCGCTGTCGGAGTACGGTAAGTGCAGGCATCACGTGCTACATCACCAGAAGGTGGACAAGGCCACGTACTGCTCGGAGTACGGTAAGTGCAGGCATCACGTGCTACATCACCAGAAGGTGGACAAGGCCACGTACTGCTCGCTGTGCCACCTGTACCCCGACCAGGCGCCGTACACCGTGTGCAACAGCTCGCTGTCGGAGTACGGTAAGTGCAGGCATCACGTGCTACATCACCAGAAGGTGGACAAGGCCACGTACTGCTCGCTGTGCCACCTGTACCCCGACCAGGCGCCGTACACCGTGTGCAACAGCTCGCTGTCGGAGTACGGTAAGTGCAGGCATCACGTGCTACATCACCAGAAGGTGGACAAGGCCACGTACTGCTCGCTGTGCCACCTGTACCCCGACCAGGCGCCGTACACCGTGTGCAACAGCTCGCTGTCGGAGTACGGTAAGTGCAGGCATCACGTGCTACATCACCAGAAGGTGGACAAGGCCACGTACTGCTCGGAGTACGGTAAGTGCAGGCATCACGTGCTACATCACCAGAAGGTGGACAAGGCCACGTACTGCTCGCTGTGCCACCTGTACCCCGACCAGGCGCCGTACACCGTGTGCAACAGCTCGCTGTCGGAGTACGGTAAGTGCAGGCATCACGTGCTACATCACCAGAAGGTGGACAAGGCCACGTACTGCTCGCTGTGCCACCTGTACCCCGACCAGGCGCCGTACACCGTGTGCAACAGCTCGCTGTCGGAGTACGGTAAGTGCAGGCATCACGTGCTACATCACCAGAAGGTGGACAAGGCCACGTACTGCTCGGAGTACGGTAAGTGCAGGCATCACGTGCTACATCACCAGAAGGTGGACAAGGCCACGTACTGCTCGGAGTACGGTAAGTGCAGGCATCACGTGCTACATCACCAGAAGGTGGACAAGGCCACGTACTGCTCGCTGTGCCACCTGTACCCCGACCAGGCGCCGTACACCGTGTGCAACAGCTCGCTGTCGGAGTACGGTAAGTGCAGGCATCACGTGCTACATCACCAGAAGGTGGACAAGGCCACGTACTGCTCGGAGTACGGTAAGTGCAGGCATCACGTGCTACATCACCAGAAGGTGGACAAGGCCACGTACTGCTCGGAGTACGGTAAGTGCAGGCATCACGTGCTACATCACCAGAAGGTGGACAAGGCCACGTACTGCTCGGAGTACGGTAAGTGCAGGCATCACGTGCTACATCACCAGAAGGTGGACAAGGCCACGTACTGCTCGGAGTACGGTAAGTGCAGGCATCACGTGCTACATCACCAGAAGGTGGACAAGGCCACGTACTGCTCGCTGTGCCACCTGTACCCCGACCAGGCGCCGTACACCGTGTGCAACAGCTCGCTGTCGGAGTACGGTAAGTGCAGGCATCACGTGCTACATCACCAGAAGGTGGACAAGGCCACGTACTGCTCGGAGTACGGTAAGTGCAGGCATCACGTGCTACATCACCAGAAGGTGGACAAGGCCACGTACTGCTCGCTGTGCCACCTGTACCCCGACCAGGCGCCGTACACCGTGTGCAACAGCTCGCTGTCGGAGTACGGTAAGTGCAGGCATCACGTGCTACATCACCAGAAGGTGGACAAGGCCACGTACTGCTCGGAGTACGGTAAGTGCAGGCATCACGTGCTACATCACCAGAAGGTGGACAAGGCCACGTACTGCTCGCTGTGCCACCTGTACCCCGACCAGGCGCCGTACACCGTGTGCAACAGCTCGCTGTCGGAGTACGGTAAGTGCAGGCATCACGTGCTACATCACCAGAAGGTGGACAAGGCCACGTACTGCTCGCTGTGCCACCTGTACCCCGACCAGGCGCCGTACACCGTGTGCAACAGCTCGCTGTCGGAGTACGGTAAGTGCAGGCATCACGTGCTACATCACCAGAAGGTGGACAAGGCCACGTACTGCTCGCTGTGCCACCTGTACCCCGACCAGGCGCCGTACACCGTGTGCAACAGCTCGCTGTCGGAGTACGGTAAGTGCAGGCATCACGTGCTACATCACCAGAAGGTGGACAAGGCCACGTACTGCTCGAAGTACGGTAAGTGCAGGCATCACGTGCTACATCACCAGAAGGTGGACAAGGCCACGTACTGCTCGCTGTGCCACCTGTACCCCGACCAGGCGCCGTACACCGTGTGCAACAGCTCGCTGTCGGAGTACGGTAAGTGCAGGCATCACGTGCTACATCACCAGAAGGTGGACAAGGCCACGTACTGCTCGCTGTGCCACCTGTACCCCGACCAGGCGCCGTACACCGTGTGCAACAGCTCGCTGTCGGAGTACGGTAAGTGCAGGCATCACGTGCTACATCACCAGAAGGTGGACAAGGCCACGTACTGCTCGGAGTACGGTAAGTGCAGGCATCACGTGCTACATCACCAGAAGGTGGACAAGGCCACGTACTGCTCGCTGTGCCACCTGTACCCCGACCAGGCGCCGTACACCGTGTGCAACAGCTCGCTGTCGGAGTACGGTAAGTGCAGGCATCACGTGCTACATCACCAGAAGGTGGACAAGGCCACGTACTGCTCGCTGTGCCACCTGTACCCCGACCAGGCGCCGTACACCGTGTGCAACAGCTCGCTGTCGGAGTACGGTAAGTGCAGGCATCACGTGCTACATCACCAGAAGGTGGACAAGGCCACGTACTGCTCGCTGTGCCACCTGTACCCCGACCAGGCGCCGTACACCGTGTGCAACAGCTCGCTGTCGGAGTACGGTAAGTGCAGGCATCACGTGCTACATCACCAGAAGGTGGACAAGGCCACGTACTGCTCGGAGTACGGTAAGTGCAGGCATCACGTGCTACATCACCAGAAGGTGGACAAGGCCACGTACTGCTCGGAGTACGGTAAGTGCAGGCATCACGTGCTACATCACCAGAAGGTGGACAAGGCCACGTACTGCTCGCTGTGCCACCTGTACCCCGACCAGGCGCCGTACACCGTGTGCAATAGCTCGCTGTCGGAGTACGGTAAGTGCAGGCATCACGTGCTACATCACCAGAAGGTGGACAAGGCCACGTACTGCTCGGAGTACGGTAAGTGCAGGCATCACGTGCTACATCACCAGAAGGTGGACAAGGCCACGTACTGCTCGGAGTACGGTAAGTGCAGGCATCACGTGCTACATCACCAGAAGGTGGACAAGGCCACGTACTGCTCGCTGTGCCACCTGTACCCCGACCAGGCGCCGTACACCGTGTGCAACAGCTCGCTGTCGGAGTACGGTAAGTGCAGGCATCACGTGCTACATCACCAGAAGGTGGACAAGGCCACGTACTGCTCGCTGTGCCACCTGTACCCCGACCAGGCGCCGTACACCGTGTGCAACAGCTCGCTGTCGGAGTACGGTAAGCTCTGCGGCCGGCTCATCCCTGCGCGTGCAGTCGCGTGTCGCGCCGCACCTATCGATTTCTACGAGCTAGCATGCGCCGAGAGTCTAAGGTTCGCCTCCTCGGACCGTACCGTGTCTACGGACGAGCGAGTCTTCTCTTCTCCTAATGCTAGCAATACACTTGCATATTTGTACAAATGTTCGTGTTTTATGTTTATACAATATTAGCTTTATTGAATAGATATAGGTATATTTTGGATTATCTTTTGCCCGCGGCTTCGCTCGCGTAGAATTTATAAACTATGGACTATGTGTTATTCTGATGTATAAGCATTATAACTGAAATTTCATCAAAATCCGTTCAGTAGTTCTTGTGTGAAAGAGTAACAAACATCCATCCATCCATCCTCACAAACTTTCGGCTTATAATAGTAGTAAGATTGCCCGTGTAACGCGAATATTTAGGCAAATACACCAAGTATAGTGCCAGCTTAATAGTGTATAATATGTATAATTGAATT
This sequence comes from Xanthia icteritia, assembly GCA_949128155.2. Lineage (NCBI taxonomy): Eukaryota > Metazoa > Arthropoda > Insecta > Lepidoptera > Noctuidae > Xanthia > Xanthia icteritia. The sequence continues at coordinate 9,972,580 of OX421935.2, read as the reverse complement.
GCAAGACCAAACTTGAAACCGCTATTATTTATAACCCAGGTGTCCTCGGCTTTGAGGTGGGCTATTCCGTAACGAATCCGAACGCGCTGGTCCTGTGGGAGGCGCAGTTCGGCGACTTCAACAACTGCGCGCAGTGCATCATCGACCAGTTCATCGCCAGCGGCCAGGCCAAGTGGGTGCGACAGTCCGGCCTCGTGTTGCTGTTGCCGCACGGCATGGAGGGCATGGTAAGCTATACGATACGACACGTTGACCTATACGGCATGTTAAACTATACAACGTGTTGAGCTATGCGACTCGGTGAGCTGTACAACGTGTTGAGCTATACGACACGTTGAGCTATACGACATGTTGAGCTATACGACTCGTTGAGCTATACGACACGTTGAGCTATACGACACGTTGAGCTATACGACACGTTGAGCTATACGACATATTGATCTCCAATCGAGATGCTAGTGTTTAGTTTTGTGTAGTCGACCTTATAAGGGCCCATCCACACTACAGTGTTGGCCTGTGAAAAGTAGATAAATCGTTTATTTGGTGCACACAAAAGAAATAGCACAACACAAAAAAGCACAATATTAAGAATTTTACCTACAAGGTGCCAATATACAAAAGATAGAAAAAACATATTTTGATGAGTTATTATGATATGAAATTATCAATGGTAGCGTCAAAAATGACGATCAACTATGTAGAGGTAGCGCGTACTGCGAATAAAATACGTATGATTTGTTTTTCTGTCCGATATTATTCCTCGACCTGCATACAAATCCGTTTTCGGTTTTTTATTCGCAGTGCGCGCTAGCTCTAATACTTATGAAATGAAAACAGATGCTGACAACCAACGCGTTATCCTCCGCAGTAAATCATTTTCAATAGTCACCAAATACCAAAACACCGTCTATTTTTAGTAGTTTTGTATTTATATCGAGTGTTGTTCAAATATAGTAAATATTTCCACATAGAATGTACAGAATTTATTAAATTTTTAATATTATGTACATATTATAAGTTAAAGTCGCTTTTCGTGTTTGTCTGTATGACCGCGTTGTTCTTCTAAAGGCAGATTTTGATGAGGTTTTCACCATCGTTTAGAGAATTTATTCCGGAAGGTTTATGTGTATAATACATTAATATTAAAGTTACATATAACTAAGAAATCTCGATGTTTTGTCAAGTCTTAAAAACCGTGCGAAGCAGGAGCGGGCCGCTACTACTATATAAAATTACATTCTGACAAATAAACAAATTATGATTCTAATAATGATAAATAACTCGCAGGGCCCCGAGCACTCGTCCGCCCGGCCCGAGAGGTTCCTGCAGATGTGCGCCGACGATCCCGACTACATGCCGCCCGAGAGCCCCGACTATGAAGGTCAGTACCCTACATATTATAATTATAATACCAGTCTATTATTGTAGCTAAAGGCCTCAGTAATCACCACACTTGCTCAAGACGGGTTGGCGATTTCAGACTTATATTAATAATGGTCCAGGTTTCCTCACGATGATTTTCCTTCACCGATATCAGTGAAGTCCAAGATATACTCATAAACTACATTTATGAATTGAAAAAGTCACATTGGTGCCTGTCCGGATTTGAACCGACAACCTCGTGCATGAGAGGCGAGGCCTTAACCACTGGGCTGGCTGTATCTAAACTAAACGTGACCAGCAGGCAGGCTATCACGTTTAGTTTCGTGGGTAGTGAAATCTGTAAAAGGACACCCATATTTTAAATCACTTGTGCTTGACGCTTCAAGGTAGTCGTGTGTCTGTCGTAAATGGATTTTCGGATTCGCTGTTTTACAAAACAGCTCCGTTAGCAATGTTGCTGCTCGGGTCACCCAGATCATACTCAGATGTTCTAAACAGACCAGGAGACTTAATCAACTTCTGGAGGGAGGTGGGCTGGTTGGAATAACCACCAAACGGCCGCTATGGCCCACGCACAATGGTCCACCTGACGGACTAAGTGCGGAAACCAAACCCCTCAACATAGAACATAAAACCGCTACCCACGTTTAGAAGTAATGCAGATTGGCTTATCTGCAGGCTTTTAATGCCAAATTGGTTGCAGTAACTAAGCTAGGGCACCTCGACCAATTGGTTTAGTTTAGGTTATAACTGTGGCCAACCGCGCGTGAGCCGAGCGAGCGCTACTTCTAAGTTGGTCGCAGTTCTAGTTGATGGCTATTTAGTATTTTTAGGACTGACTGTCATAAAACTCATGTTTTCACTTGAGTAAGGGTCATTTTCGCTTATATTACTCGTATTATTTATTTCTGTTTCGGATGCCATCATTTTCGTTATGGCATACAGAGCTACGAGCGACAAAATTTTGAAGTAAAATCTACAATCTGACGTTTTATTTGACGCAGTTTTACATAACCTCTAATGATTGACCCGCTGCATTGATAAATGCAAGTTCAATAATTATGAAAAATCGCTAAAACGTTGTTCTGCAATTTGACATAACGGGGCTGTTTTATAAAATAACTAGCGGTTTTGTAAAACAGCGGATTCGACAATCAAAAAGCCACAACACATCTAAAAGCCTCCGCACCGCCTCGCCTTACAATACAGTATTGAAAAAAGGATGTGTACCATCTGTGCTAAACAGCCTTTTTGAAGCCAGTTGAAAGTTGATGGTGCGCCGTCCGTTCGATATCAAATATTAAAACAACGTCCGCGTGTTCTTGCATAAAACACTCTGAAGTAGCTTTATATCAGTGAAAGAATTGGTGAAATTGGATCAGTATTTCCAGAGATTACCTCTTACAAACACATAAACATACAACTTCACTTTTTTATGACATCAGTTTAAATCAGTATTTGAGGCAGAGCGGGTCAGCACCCTCATCTTGAGGCGTTAGATCGACCACCGTTAAGCAATTTGTGAAAAAGGTAACCACATATTAATACAGATGGTTCACTCCACATAAAAAAAGCGTCTCTTGCTACGACTAAGGATGTTCAAATCTGCTATAAACTATAGGCGTGTTATAGACTATAAAATATATTTTGCTAGCGCTTTGTGTTATACGCTATCGCACATTGTTACAAAACTCGACAGCAGTCTAGACGCGGAAACGTTATCATTTTATTTGGCAACATGATAGACGTACTTAATGATGCGCGGTGAATGTTAATTCGCAACGCGTTATACACGAAATAATATAATAATATCTCATGAAGCGTTAGAAATCAACGAACTTTCCTTCATACTTTCCAGGCTTAGGACTGTCTATAAGAAAATTTATTAAATGTTATTATAAAAGTTTTGTGAGACAATTATTATTTATTATATTCGTATTTAAAAGGCCATTGATTGTATTTACAAATAAATACTATTTATACCATACGCGTTACGTTATAACAGACGACGCGGGCCGACTGCCGCCCGAGTTCACCCGACGCGCTGTGTCAGACTATAAAGCTATATTGCTATCCCGTTCTAGCTCCGCTGTGTGCGTTAAGACTTTTAGACGTTTAAGACGTTTTGTCGCTATACATTTTATAAACCACCAAGACACAATAAAGTGCAATTCGATTCGCACAGCGCTAATTACCTACAGTTATATTAATCTAGAAGTTGCGTTTCTTTCTATCGCGTAACACTTACATATACTTTTTACTACGTTGGGCTCACTGAATTGGCCCGACAGGACCAGTCCTCCGCGTACTTGTAGCTTCATACCTAAAATGCGGAGTGCGGCTTCTGTACCATAACTTCAAAAATCTAACTCCATATTTACCCACAGTCCGTCAACTACACGACTGCAACTGGATCGTGGCCAACTGCTCGAACCCCGCCTCCTACTTCCACATCCTGCGCCGACAGATCGCGCTGCCCTTCCGCAAGCCGCTCATCCTCATGACGCCCAAGTCGCTGCTGCGTCACCCAGAGGCCAAGTCCTCCTTCGATGACATGAAGGACGGATCGTGCTTCCAGAGGTAAGAACTGGAATAAATAGAACTATTAGTTACCATCTTTTATGTAGGTACACCTCTGTCGAACCCTTCGGAAAATATAACATAACATCACGCCTGTATTCAGGCGCATTCCATTGGACTCATTCTTGGCCGAGTGACCCAAGAAGACCAAACAAAGAAAATTGGAAAAGTATAGGGGAGACCTTGGCTCAGCAATGGGACAACAAAGGTTACCAATAAAAATAAAAAACACATGCTGCACACCCATACTGTATGCAATTTTGCCAGCAACACAAATACATACATATTGTTGCAACAATCTCCTCATTTTTGTTTAATCATGGATATTAGACTTGCTATACATTATTTACGTACGATGTGTGATAAGGTGGTAACTTTCGCAGAACTGAACAATCTTCAATCCTTGAGCATGGATTCAGGGCTATCACACCGAGTTGAAGGCAAGGATTAGCTAGAGTCTTAACATGTTTTCGGTTACAATAGGCCATACAATTTACACTGTGTAGAAGTTTATCAGAAATAATTTTAATTTAGGCCTAAAGTTCTCTGTCCGTGTTTTTTTTATTTTACCTTCCTTTTTCGCAATCAGAGTGATTCCCGAGGATGGCCCTGCCGCTCAGAATCCCCAGGGCGTGCGCAAGATCTCGTTCTGTTCCGGCCGCGTGTACTACGACCTGCTCAAGCACAGGCGCGAGAAGGGACTCGAGAAGGAGATTGCTATTGTCAGGTAATTAACTCTGAAAAATTAAATATACACTTGGAATTTTATGATTATTTGTTACACTATTACTAAGATGCTATGAAAAAAATGGCATGTTAACTAAAAAAATATCCATCAAAAACGTTTTAAAAAAAACACTATTTACATACAGTCAGGGAAATTAATTGTTTAGCAAATTGAAAAATTACGACAATTTGCAATGTTCATAAGAATGACAGTTGTGATTTGAATTTAAGGCCTATTGAAGGCGATAGCCGAATTGCTAATAAATAATTTACTCGATTTACCAAACTGAGAAAAGTACTAGTTTGAAACTGCTAAGTAAGAAGATCAGTTGGTGTTCTGATGGTCACAACCCTGGTTCTTCTAAGCGTGTCAATGGCAATCTAAATAGAGTGGGTCGGCTCAGAATTTGGCTACGAGCTTGGCACTTACAGCAACCTTTCACTATATCATAAGTTAATTCCGTTATTCTTTCCCCAGAGTGGAGCAAATCTCGCCGTTCCCGTACGATCAGATCAGGGCCGAGGTCGACAAGTACCCGAACGCGACCATCGTGTGGAGCCAGGAGGAGCACAAGAACTCCGGCTACTGGCAGTACGTCGAGCCCAGGTTCCGCACCTTATTGCAGAACCAGAAGACCGTTGCGTATGTATCAATTTTGAAGTAGTTTTTATTTAAGAGATAGTTGGGTTTTGGATTTGGGTCAGTATTTATAAGTAGATCTTATTTGAAGGATCACTTATTTAATACATATTAAAGCTTTTAAACACTGTATAAAGTGATTGGCAAAACGAAATACTATCGTTTTCAAGAAATTCAAAATTCAAGTCATTTATTCAAACTAGGCTGAGAATCAGCACTTTTCGAACGTCAAAATTACATAAGACAGTCCCCTAAACCGCCCACCCTTCACCACTTCCTAGCGCTTTAGCTGGGAAGAAGAAGTGGCGCAACAAACTCTCCAGCAGCAAAGCTGTCTGTTCAGTTAGAAAAAATTGATTCAAATTGACATAAAGTCTGACCACACTGAGGCGAATACCACGCTGGACACTGCACGCGACGATTGTTTTAATTATTAAGAATGACGCGACTATTTGCGCCATTTTAGACATTTCTATACAAGTAAGTTAATAGACACAATCGACGCGAGCGAATTTCGTCCTGCATAACGCGTGAGATTTGCTTCAGTTTGGCCAGAGCTTCAATTCGAAGACATTGCACCAAATAATTCTCTGAAGTCGCAAGCAGAGCACGTTTGCCGGCTTGGTGACACGTTATTATCAACACTATTTATAATGTTAAATGTTGTCAATTATGAACTTTAATTGGCAACATTTCAACGTGCTTCTATTATAATCTTAAGTGAAATTACATATAGAAATAAGACACCCCTAACTTTAAAAAAAAGGTAGTTATCATTTATAAACATATTTGAAATCCGTTCTATTGTAAACTATAAACATTTGAATCCATAATCCTGACTTCAGACATTCCGATGTCATATGCCTTACTAGTACTATGGACAGTCTATTTTGAGCATTGGGGCGACGTCATCACACGTTTTTCTGCTTTCATTATTTTACTCCGAAACTAAGTAACGAAAAACACATTCTGAAGAAATGGATTTTACAAATCTGTATTTGTTCTATTCTTTCTCAGAATAGAAAAAAAACGAGAAATTGTATTTTTAAATTAGATTTTTTTTACTATTTTGTATTTGTTGTCCTATTCTTTCTCAGAATAGAAAAATCATGAAATGTATTTTTTCTTAAATAAGTTTTTTTTAACTATTCTGTATTTGTTCGGAAAAATGCAGCTTGAGTTTCAGTTAGGCTACCAAATTCGGCTTGCATGGTTTTCAAATTTGCATGTGTGGCTGTTTCATTCGGTAACATTTCTGATCCCTATTTTATTAATTTTCGCGCAATCAAAAAATAATGGTAGATATTTCCTTAACACGGTGCGGTACCGCCATAATCTAACTGGCTATTGGTTGCAGTGTTAAGCCTCAAAAGGGTAACTGGTTCTCCCAGCTTTTCGGGCGGGAAGAGAAGCCTGTGTCAGGTGATGATGAAACTGTGCCGCGCACCATTAGGTGAGATAACGGCATATGGCGTCCCATACCTTCCCGCCTGTATTTTTCCCTTCACGAACCTTTTAAATCGCTTGCACAAAATCCTACTTGAATCATTTCATTCGTAAATAAAAGCAATTATAATAGGGTATTTGACTATTTTTGAATTCATTTGACTACAAAATACTTATATAACCATGGGTGTTGTATTTTGTAAAGGGCAACACAAAATTTAAGATTGTAACGTCATATTATGACATGCAATAGTGATGCTCTTTTTTATCGATAATAGCATGACAACGTGTTCTGTCAATCTTAAGAAAAACAACATAATTTTCCACATTTGAATAGTAGTCAAACACCTTGAATGTTGGCTTCAATATAATGCTAAACAACTAAACTCAAGTCAGTAGAATAAAAACGCACTTTACGCTGTGACAGTGCAGTCTCAATCTAACGATAACTCTTTAGTTCCTTAATACTCGACTTGAGTTTGGTTAAAATGTCTATAAATTAATCAAATAAATTTATAATTAAGATGCATTTTTCCTTCAAAATCTCAAAAATCTTGTGCTTTTTAACATATTGGTAACTGCTTGATGGGAACTTAGATTATGTGTTAAAAATACTATTTTTTAAAATTTATTCAGTGAGTGTTAGTTAGGTTGGGTTACCCAAATTATACAGGGCTCCTAAGTAGTGAAAAGCCTTGGTAAAGATTACGGGGTTACTGAAATACAATCCGATTTTCGTTAACTATGGTATAGTGTCTACGTACTAAGCGCATGCCTTGCGTAGACATTCACGTCGCGTTGACATCGCGCAGACGCTACGTAGAGACATAACGCTGCGCTTGCTTTGCGGAATCGTGATTGAATCGAAAGTATGTCACATTTACGTAGCAAAACCGCAAGCTGCGCAAAAGCGACCCTAAGGTCTCGTTTGCGCAGCGTCTATGCGGTGATAAATCGCAACACATATGAAGTTCAGCTTTCATGCTAATAAATATTTAATGTTATTAACTCGCGGAACTCAAGCTGCAGGGAGCATGAAACAAGAATAATTACTATTATTATTATTAAGCTATTGTGTTATTTTATTTTTGTGTGATGAACTGGCCTCAAATCTTACAATGTTTTGTTTTGCCCCAGCTACCACGGCCGCGCGACTGCCGCCGCCCCCGCCACGGGCTCCAAGGCAGCTCACAACAAGGAGCTCAGGAATCTTCTCGAAGAGTTCATCGCACTATAAACGCCCATATCCACGCACGAACATACGCGATGGCAATCCTGAATGGCTAGCTTATGCTCCAACACACCATCTAATCATAGAAATAATTCAAATAGAAGCCATTCATGAATCAACACGGTCAACGTACACACATATAATGTAAACTGATATACTGTTGAAATAAAGTAGACACAATAAAATTTATGCCATATTAAATAAAACACATGTAATAGAATCTAAATAACTACGTAAAACTATCTTGAAACGTAATGTCTTGTATCTTTGACATGATCATTTATTTTTGTCGAACGAAATTTATTTTTGTATAATATTAAAAAAATATTATTTTTCTCCTTACTCTCAGTATTTTGTTGTAATTCTCTTCATGTTTAGGTAGATTAGTTAGATAAATTATTATTTATTTATTTAATGTAGCATACGTGATCTGTAGAACCTACATAATTTATTTTTATTGTAAAAGCAATATAACACGTAATATAGTCTCACGTAGTCTCCACTGTAAAATGTTGCGTACTAGATAATAATAATTACTTCAGCAACAAAATGGTACATTAATTCAAAGTAGCGGCAATTCGCTGGTTGTATTATTTTCGTGTACATAAATTGATGTTTTATTTTTTTATTATTCTTTATTCGATATTTTTGTCGATAACGGATTTGAAGTTAAAACGTTCCTCTTGCTAGTCTGGGATACGTACATAGAATTGGTAATCTTATTACGTAGCGCAGTAATCGCACTTCGCGAGCGATAGATATATTAGATAATAATATTTATTGTCTATGAGCGTAGCTGGTTACATGGAAGAGGTGATGAGGGATCCTTTATGGAAGTTTGTTAGATATATGTGAACAACGGAATGTATGGCGTTGACGCCAAGAGCCCGCTACGCCTACGTTTGTGATACTGTAGTGTTTTGCCACTTAATCATACCTATATCGAATTCATTTAACAAATGTATAACGAATCTGTTAAGGCCAGAGTATTTAACGTGTCAATAATATAATTGGCGGAACGTATTCATTATTAGCGTAGTAATTAGTTAATGTGATTAACTGGTTCTGACGGAATCTTTTATTACGGGCTATTAATAAACAAATAAAATTGTGATTTCGATTGAAATTGTACAGAGATGATTGTATAGTTGTTTAATTCTGAGCCGAATTTATTATTAATGAGGTTTATTGATTAACAATATTAACAAAAAAAAACAAAAGCTTGTAAATGTGTTAGGCAAGTATTTCTGTAACACAAAAAAAAAATAGGCAGTTTTGGGGACTGCCGACAGAAGTGAAAACTTACAACTGGTATTAGCGCCATCTATATTCTATAGTACCGCACTACGGCGCGAGCATGTCGTTGACGCGAATCCATAAGTTTATCCCGTACCAAAAATAGCTCAACGCGCCTAAAGAAGTTTTACTTCAAATATATAAATTAATACGTTTATTTACCAATAAATGGTGGTTATTTTCCAATAGTAATGTCCGGTAATTTTGTCCTATTTGACTATTACACTGGCCGTAACACTTCCATACAATTGCTCGCTTGCAAGTGCGGTCGTTACCATTACAATAGTTTCGCTTATCGATACTGTACATGAGATATTATTAGTTAGTGAGTAAATGTCTAGTAACTAGGCACCTGATTTAAAGTAAATTGCACCTTAGTACATAAAATGTATGTAATGAATCGTAATCGTCATCAGGTTGTTTTGGTTTGCAACCTTCCGGCCCCTGCGCATAGGTTTAGTTGGCTTATAGTTACCGCCGTTGTGAACGGCACAATGTAAGGAATAACACCAACATCCAATGCTTTGTATAAACCGACGCATACTTTATCTTATCTGTAGTCAATCTTCGAATGTATGTCTGTCGTTACCTAATAATATGTATGTATAATTAAATAAAATCCTAAATATCTCACTATTGTGACCGCCACGTGTAAAACCAAGCTTTTTTCAAAATCCTAGTATTATGTATGACATTCAATCTTAACTTTTAATGCGGTTTAGCTTTCTAACACTATTCGCATGTGTAGGTGCATTGTTTTATTGTTAAAATTAACATTTTTGATGTTCACGTATTTTCGATTTATTATGGGCTCAGGACGCCGCTGGGGAATTTCAAAGATTTGAATGATAGGTATTCTTCTGGCAAGTACTACCTGAGTCAATTTATTGCTAAATGTTAGTTTTGATTTAGTTATTTACAAATAAATATACTATTAATTGAACAACGTTGTTTTTCTTACAAGTAGTGATAGAGTTCCTCGGTACCATTCTACAATGCTGACACTTCTACACACGATACATGATGATTATTCGCCAAACTATTTCATCGACTATACAGAATAGACATCCGTGAAAGCTTTATGAAAACTAAAGTACACAGTAGATATTTCAAAATATTTATATTGAAAATTTCAGTAATCAGTAGCAAAATTAGAGGATTACTTCCAAGATAAGAATGCTTGGAAACATCAGCATGTTTCCAAGCATTCTTATCTGACCTATATACCTATATATATATATATATGTATATTACCTGATCCTATGGAGCAGGACGGGATAATTAGAATCAAGACAAAATCAAACTGGTTGCAAATTTAATTGTATATTTTATTTTTTATTATATGACATTGATTTTACATTCTGTGACCAATTCCTCGCACAATTCCTCGCACACTGACTTATTAATTGTAAAACTTTAGGAAAATCGTCTACTTTTCCAATGTTTGTGAGCACCATGTATCTATCACATAATTAGTTTATCTGTTGTTGCCTCATTTTTAATTCTTATTTTTTTTTACCTATTGTGGTATAATAATTTTATTATAGGTGCATCGTCCTCACATATAATTATATAACTAATGTACTTATACAAAATATTGTAAAACATTTTAAAAGAGTAACGGTGGAGTTTCTTGCCCATTCTTCTCCATGCGAAAACTACTTTTTGGAAGGGGCGACTAGAATCTATTCAATTTTTTTGTAAATTTTTGACGTTCAAAAGTGCCTTATATGAGCCTATTTGAAATAAATGATTTGACTTTGACTTTTGCAACTATTTCTACGTGCAAATTGTGTAATATATGTAGGTACATAATAAGGTGCATATTCGTATGAAAAACTGGCTCACATACGCTTTTACGATTAATGAGATGCTTATACACACACGGCTACATATCAAGCTATACATTTCCAGTATAAGCTGACCTCTCATTGTTCGGAAATCCTATACAATGCGATATCAGCTTATACTGTAAATGTATAGCTTGATATGTAGCCGTGTGTACCTGTTACTCGTACTATTTATAGCGACAAACATCTACAGAAAATTATTTCAATAAACTTATAAAAACTAAACAAAGAAAGTCGCCAAGAGATTCACAAAATATATGGAAGTGTGACGAAATGAAAAGCGCAATAGATCACGGTGCCCTTGACGTCGCGTCGTGCCGCTCACCGCAGTCTTGGAGCACTTTCAAGATACTTATCTCTCGCTAGTCTCATTTCAGCTCACAAAGCGGACTCTGCACCTATTTATAAACTGCTTGGCTGGCCCCGGACCACACCAAAAGGTGCGAAGATTAAAGATGATATCAGTTACAAGTGCGTTTTACACGTCACGCTGCCATTACTTCAAAGACGCTCTTTTGAATAAACGCTGCGTATTGTGAGACTTCCTTTTTTTCACGATGCGGGTTCCGATTATCTCGAGACTACCTATACGGGTTAGGTACATTTGAGGAATTTAAAATTGAAGAAGGTTTTAGGAGTTGTTTTCATTTTTTTTTTCATTGCTTGTCCTTCGTCGTGACCACAGATTTAGAGCTAAATCTGTGGCCGTGACTTTATTTTGTAGATTATTTTGGGCTATAGCAATCCACGATTAGCTTTGGCTTTGATTAGCTTTGCCACGACTGAGCAGCTTTTCGGAAGCTCGATATAGCGATTATTATTAGGATATCAGTAGCGGCGATTTAAAGGTTTATGACATCTTCGGGACACGCCTCGATGGCAGGAGTCGTGCCGAGACAACAACACGAGGGCCGATCCCAGAATATAGGGAGATGAGATTGTTTTTTTTAAGCAAGATTTCATATAAGATTTGAGATCTCCCTGTTCGTTACATTCGTGCGTTTGCGTTTGTTTCCAAAACGTTATTATGTTCCCATCACGGCAGTTTCTTTCGTGTCCACGTGTTTTTTCATTTGATCAGTAGGTACTATCGAAGAACTTCATATCTAAGCAGTTTGAAAACAAAATCCCGTGAACACGATGACCACATCTGTTACCGCCTCGGTTCTATAGCGGCCGAGCGCTGCAAGCAGAAATAGTCCTTACGGTGCATAGATATGAACTTCTTCTATGGTACATACAATTCTTTCCCCACGTGTTCGTCTATTTCAGGTTGTTTGCCTACGGCGCGCGGCGTTTTTGTTTCGGATTTAATTCTCGACTCTAAACAAGTTGTATCGCTACCTTTTAAAAAAAATATGAGGAGCAAAGTGTATATTTATTACCTAGGTAGGTATGTCTAGTAAGTATCGGCAGTTGTGTTTTTATAGTTTTGGAACAAATTTAAAAAAAAAACACGTTTAGCAACAAAAGTCGATTAACAGTTAAATTTTTACAATCTTAAATATTTAGCAAACAATCTGGAACCGATAGAGTACCTATCTTCTTCGTGTCAATGATTCCATTTATACATCTATTTTAAAATAAGCTGCGCCCAGATTTCGGCCACTTCGACAGCATTAGCGTAGGCCTCGCCTTCCATTGTGCAGTGCTATTGCAAAGAGTAGAGTGAGTAGACAATATGTAAGGCATCATAGTAATATTAACTCTTAGCTATTACCTACATGAAATGCATAAAACCATGAAATGTATCTACCTAATAATTTTGTTTCAATTTAAATGACATAAGTTTTAATCGACTTAATTGTTGCAGACTGTACTTACTGAAGTTTTTTGGTGAAATACTTTCCTACGGTATGTACGTAGGTACTTGGTAACTTAGTAGTAGGGCGTAGCTTTGTCATTAGGTCTATCTATGTTATTCTCTTCTATTTCGTTAAAAGTTTTGATTTTGGGTTGGATAAAACTAAATGAGCATTTTACAATGGATGCTATGTGACAGGATTGTAGGTCTTATGAAGTATCAAAAACTTCTATCATCGCGAGTGGCCTGTTGATTATACCTACCTACAACGATACAATACAACATTAGAAAATGACCGAAGACTTTTTTAGATTTAGATTATTAGATTTCATAAAAAAACAATAGATGTATGCAAATTAATTTTTTGATGCCCTCCTTTTTTTAAATACTTCGAAATTCAAAAAATTCAAAACTTACTTGTATATATTACTATTTTAAATCTGTAGTTTTTAAATTATGTAAATATTGTACCTACATATTATTATTTTAAACTAGCTGACCCGTCAGACGTTGTCCTGTCAAAATTTAAATATTTTCTAGTTTTCCTTTTTCCTGGGGTGGTTCCTAATCCACCTCAGGATTCAGGTGAATAAAAAAATAAAAAATAATCTTCGAATCGGTTGAGCCAATTTCGAGTTTGTGCGAGACTAATGCACGGCAATTGATTTTTATATACAGATAAATCTGTAGGTACCTACATAAGTTTTTAAATTATGTGAATATTATCTTGAAAAAAGTAAATGGAAGTTCCAGCAAATATAATTAAGTACCGAATCAGCAAAACAATGTAACTTTGTACGATTATGATGTCCCTTTTGTAAACTATTAGATACTTATATTTATGGTGCATTGTAAACATGTGCTTTTCGGGCGGATATACTTAAACGTTTTCCCGCAAAGAGATTTCTCTCTAAACTAAAATGTCATCCGTGAGGACTACAATCCGCAGAAGTATCACAGCACTTTGTTGTGTCTCCCGGGGCTTAGTCCTTTGTTTTCTAAAACCTCCTCGAGCTCCTTTAATACTTTGTAATGGCGGGACAAATTCTGTGTGTCTTGCTCGCTGTCTGCGATGACTAAGTTGAGATGAGCTCTTGTGCCCAAGTGGGTACGTATGGTACTTACGACATGCATTTTACAGAAATATGGGAACATTTCAGTAAAAAAAATACTTTATGGCTTAGGTACAGCATGCGTACCTAATATTACCTAATATTAGGTACGTTAAACATTCATACTTTGAGTGTTTAAAGTTACACTGTTATCAAAATTTTAAATGGTTGTGAATTTTCTACATAGTGATCTTATTAATTGGTAATCCATCCGAGCGATAACGTCGACTAATCTCACAAAGTAAGAACCACTCTAACATAATTTACATAATATAAAGCACAACATTAAAAGTACCTTATAATAATAAGTAATATTATAAATGCGAAAGTGAGTTTGTTTGTTTGTTACGCTTTCACGCTAAAACGGTTTAACGGATTTGGATGAAATTTGGCACATGGGTAGACCATTACCTGGGTTAGGACATAGAATTTATACTGATGTTCCCACGGGATTGAGACTTATGCGGGTGAAACCACGGGGCGCAGCTAGTAATAAATAATGATTAAATATTATAATGTTACATTATAGAAAAACGTAGGGGAGACCGAGGGGAGTTGAAACAATTTTGACATTTTAATTCATACACAAAATTCTACAAACACTAATCGTATGAGTTTAGTGCCAATCGATAGTTTATTTCTTACACTTTCAAATACCTGTCACAAAGAACGTGTAAGTATGAAATCTGTGGTGAAAAATGAACTTGAATGTAACAAGTCATTTTGTTTCAACTCCCCTCATACCGAGGTATGTTGAAACAGGGGTCGAGGTGAGTTGAAACAGTTGATATTTTAGTAGAATTAAGGGTTGTAAAGTGGAAACGACGAGACAATTTGAAGGTATTTATTAAAATAAAACATTCTAACATATTTTGTACTGAACTAATTGAATCTTTAACGAAATAATCATCACTTCTTATTAAATTCCCAAGAAATGAACATAAACTCTTAAATAATTAAGTAGTATGATACGCGATCATAATTAACAAATTATAATATTAATTATAGCAACAAGTTTAGAATCTACAAGCATATTCTTACAAACTGACTCAATTATTATCAATTTTCAGTCGTTTAGAATCACTACAATCAGTCTTAATATTTCTTATGAGTCTAAATTTGTAACAATAATCTCACAAATGTGTAAATTTCGCGACTCGCCATACCTCTATCTGTCTTCCTTTTATAATCAGTAGGCATACTGAAACAAAATTAACAAAAAAAAAAAAAGCATAAACCACACCGTATTAGCATTCACCCATACAAAACTTAAGCGAGGTGAGTTGAAACAGTCTGTTTCAAATCCCCTCAGTGAGAAAAATCCTGCCAATCTTTATACAACCAAAAATCCAGAAGCAAAACACATAGAAATTAGTTTTACCAGCGCCATGGTTTCAATCGTTAGTTAATGAGCTTTCGAAACATTTAAAACCCAAGCTAAAATACAAACCCATTATCAAAATACAGGTATCTTAAAAAAACGTTAAAAACTTACTTTTCACGATTTTTGCGACGTGGCAGCCACAACGACTGAACCGCGTGTCTGAGGCACGGACGCGAACTGCGGGGCCCGGCGGGTGGTGGGGAGCGGCTGATTTTTGTCGGTGCCAGATCGCTAACGTTTTTAAATTTCGCGAAATCAGTGTTGTTTCAAATCACCTTTGTGTCAAAACCCCTCGGTCTCCCCTAGTATTCGTTTTTTGTACGTGTATATAAAAATTTTACTTCGTGCGACGTTGTGTAAAATCCGTAGTATCGGCCGAAGTTACGGACGCTTCGCGCTCCGTCTAACTTACGATATGCCCGTAAGTGAGACGGACAACGAAGCAACGCAACGAATGTCGATGGGCCGTTAAAGAGTCCGCGCAAGATACGTAGGTAAGTCTGCGCGCGACTGGTGGCGAGCTTAATTCTATATTGTAATATTTAAAATATTAAATATATTATGTTAATAATTAATCTTAATATTATTAATCTTATATTAATATTAATTAATTAAATAATTCTATACTTAATTTGATCTTACAAAACGACGAGACGACGGTCTACTTATTAGTTCCGAATTCAGCCGCGCGCAGACTTACTTATCTTGCGAGCACTCTAACTTCACGGAGCAATGAACCATGAGTTGAGTGATGACAGCCAATGACAGCGTCATCATAATTCATAATTCTCTTGTCCTTTTTCCAATTTATTTGGGGTTGGGGCAACATGTCTTTTTCTTCCATACTTCTCTATTAGTCTCTCGGTAGTCACTCCCTTTCTAGCCATATCATCTTTCACGCAGTCCATCCATCGTTTCTTTGGGCTTTCTCTTCTCTCATAGCCATACATATTCATACTCAAAACTTTCCTCACACATTTTCCTCATTCCTCCACACCATACCAATCGATTTCCACACAACTTTTCAGTAATCAGTGCCATTTTCAGACTTCCTCTTAAATACAATTTTCTTATTCTATCCATTCGCGTAACACCTCACATCCCTTAGCATTCTCGTCTCAGCTGCATGCAATATTTGCCTTTTATTCATCCCTTTTGTGGCCCAACATTCTGACCATACAAGACAGCAGCAGCAGGTCTAATCTTTGTTATATAAATCTCCAGAGATAATAAATAAAAAATATAAAAAATATGCGGAAATGTTATAAATGAGGCGAGGAGCTTTGCTCGAGTAACTAAAAAAATATTTAAAAAACAGTCGAGTGTTGTCGTGGGACACCCGGTTGGTACGGAGTTCCTTTCGCTGAATATTATATATTAAATAATAGGCAGACAGACTATTATGTATCAACTTACTTAGTAGTTATAGACACTTACTTATATTACATGACAGTACCCGGGCGACCGAGCTCTGCTCTGGTGAAAATAGAGAATGCTCATTTAATAATAATAGGATAGTTCATACTAATTCCTAGATACTACCGAGCTCTGCTCTGGTGAAAATAGAGAATGCTCATTTAATAATAATAGGATAGTTCATACTAATTCCTAGATACTAAATCCATGCTGCCGTGATAGTAGGTACTTACTAATTCCATGCTGCCATGTCTGTCAATTATTGTCAACTAGCTGTTCGTGCCCGGCGTTGCCCGGGTGTATTTCCGACTTTTCCAGTGCATTTTCCAAAATTTTCTCTAGTGTCGTTCTCTAGTGATGATCCATACATGCGGCAATAGATTTTTATTTATAGATACCTTTTTTTATGTACTCAAAATAAACTAAAAGTGAATTCATGCAAGCCTCGATATCGTACTTTTTGTTAGTTATAAACTATTTGTGCGCCAAATTTCATCCAAATCCTATTAGTGGGATAATTACTAATGATTGTAATAATATCTTGAATTCATCCAGCCGAGTACTTTTTGTTAGGTACTCTCAAAAATTGTACACAACGTGTCAGTAACAGGGGGTCTAACCCCTTAGCGAAATCTATAGTTTCAGCCGCAGTTACGGACGCTTCCCTCTCCGTCTCCCTCATGGTATGTCCGTAAGTGAGACAGAGAACGAAGCGCCCGTAACTTTGTCGAATAACGATGACTTTTTTTTGTAACATCCATTTTTAATGAAACAAAGCTTATATTCTGCTTCAAATTAATCTCTGTCTACCTGTGAAAACTACATGAAAATCCGTTCAGTAGTTCCGGAGATGTGCGCGAACAAACAAACAGACAGGCAGACACACACCGGATTATAATAATAGATGTATAGAAGATTGTCAAATTTCAATTATTCTAAGGTCCACCATCTTGTTCTAAATAATAATCTTTGGGCGGCCCAGCTCTGCTCGGTCGAAAATACGGAGAAAACGTATTATCCCAGATATGACCTAGCTAGATCGATTTTTCGTCCCCGTAAAGCCGTATATTGCAACTTTCATCGAAATCGTTACAGCCGTTTTCGAGAACGTGATTACAAATATATATATGTATGATTATGAACATCTTTAGTTTATAATCTATCTAGCGAGATGTCACTAACCACACGAAAAATAAAAAAGAACGTGCGATAAGGAACGTCTTTCCAAAATTATTTCACACGTTTAAAATGATCAAAGCACTCGTTTGTTTCCGCTACAATTTTCAGGTTGGTGAGTAAGTAATCTATCTCAAGTTTTCCTTCGTGATCCAGACGGGTCCTAATCCTGCTATCATCGGGGATTTGTGGTAGTACCGTAATACCTACAGAGCTACAGCTGTGCCAAACCCTTCGTAGATTTTAGACGTAACAATGACACACGATGGTATTTAAGTGGTTTTCTAAGGGCAGGGGTACCTATTCTCTACTATTAAGTACTAATATTTAAATAAAATTAATATCAGCATTTTGTGTGTTGTGTGATAAGATGTAATTTAAATAAAATTATCTTTCATTAGTTAAAGGAGTAGCTTCTTTGTTTTTATTTTTTTATTTATTATTTAACAGTTTATGTACACACATATAAAGAGACAAGAAAAAGGAACAGAAAAATACGTACAAAGGTGATGCTTATTTCTAAAGAAATCTCTTCCAGCATACCTGCGATAGGAGAGTGGATAAAAAGAGATGTAGACAACGTGTGTAAGAGTAGAAGAGAAAATAAAATACATAAAATAAAAACATTTAACCATTCACTAATATAAAATTGACTTTCAATATGAGAATATACTTACATACATACTTTCAAAATAAATATCTCTTAAATATATATACTAATAATTATAATTTAGTAGGTATATAATATAATAATAAATACAAAATATGCAACTATGACTTTGTCTAGGTATCTGACAAGAATAGAAGCTAAGAGTATGTGTACAACTAAATACACGCGTTCAACAAAGGGAGATAATAGATATTCGTCTAATTCCGACCGGGTGAAAGACCTAATAAGATTTATAGGGCATAGTAGACAGGTACCTAGGCAGTATCTCATCCTTTGTATCCGTCCACACAAAAAGTGGAGAGGAAACGTTAGTTGTCGTCGTTCGCGTGCGTGCAATGTCGGGATACTCGCCGCGATACCATCTTTAATCTTCACTCTTCACACTGTTTGTTACTGAAAAAAGGTTTTTTTTCAAGAAAAATACTCGTATAAAGCTTTGAAGATAACGAAAAATAAAATGGCCAGGTAATTACTTAGTTAAGTAGAAACATTTCCTACATAAACCGAAGATGTCTCGGCAACTAAAGCCGGTTGAAATGGTTAAGCTTCGGACCTAAAACATAGCTTTAATATATACCTGATTAGAGACTGAGACTGTCTGTCCATGCTTAAGTACCTGCTATCTAATTAGGCAACACATTTTCGTAGACGACTAATTTGTTTCATTTTGACAGTCCAACAACATTCATTGCGTTATTTACGTAGATGAGAAGATTTTTTTTCGAACTTATGAAGATTGTGGATTAGCATTGTTTCAAAACGATTCTTATTGATCGTGTATTACGCAATTAGGGTACTGCTTAAATATTTACACAAAGTAAGCAGTTACTTAACATAATGGAGGAAAATTGACTATTTTTCCATTCGGTATGCCACGGGGTTTAGAATTTGTATCACGTATTTTTCTTTATCACTGCTCGTAGATACAGCGACAACAGAGTAGCAGCTATGAAAGCTTTATAAAAAGACTACGTACAACGCACGCCTTTGTGAACGCATTGAGCCAGACATATTAATCGCTTTTATGTAGAAAAAACACTGCGGACGTCAGGTATAAGTACCTACATTTAATGCACACTTTGATGTGCTAGGGATGTGTCCTTGAATTAAAAGTAGGTAGAAAAACTGTAACGAAATATTTTTACTGTGTACTGACTGCCTGTTATTTTCGTAGCGAAGATTCAGCTCATTCACGCAGCGCATTTACGACAGATTCTTTTTAATAACACAGCAGATCATTTTCTTCGACATCTCTCAAAAGAGATATAAACAGGTTTTATAGTTGTGAAACGAAATCCAGGCTCGTCATCACACGTCGACATATTCACAGATGTAGCGGCCTCATAAAAGACCCAAATTGTTCTTTTTGCGTTCCGAATGAGGCATGGAATCGAATGCCAAACAGCTTGTTTTGTTGACTTGCAAAAACAACGTGCCGTGAGATTCTCAAACGGGGAATGGATTTTGTTACTTTTGCATACGTCCCCTACACCAACGTTTATTTAGAAGTAGGTACCTACCTACTTATTTTCGTATCTCTAATGCGTAGCAAACAAGTACCTTAGGGTAAAATAGGTCTAATCCTGGGATAGGTAGGATATCCTAGAGGGACAGTACCTAATAGGATATCGTGTCAGATTTCGTTTTTGGTATAGATCTAAATGTTATAGAGGACACATAACATAACATTACGCCTGTATTTCCCCGAAGGTTTAGGCAGAGGTATGTTTAAGTCCCATGTAAACTGCGTTTTTATTTGATATTTTTTGCATGGTTTCGTATTAACATAATTGACAGATATATTTTTTAAGAATTTGTGAAATGTCATGGAAAAGCTCAAGGAAGTGACACACCCACTTTGGTAACTAATGGTCGACAGCATTTAATTCATTCATTCAATGTTATGTCGTTTGCAGTGCAAATATTTCGAAGAGCAGAGATATTTGTCTGTCATCGTTACAATTATCGATCAAAAGATGAATCCCAAAGTCCTGTACGACTGAGTGCCTACTTTATAACGTACATATTGGTGGAGTTTTATTTTAACACGTCAGAGGGAGGACGTCTCTATGGATTCGATACGAGAACCAACTTCTTGATACTTTCGTGTATGACGCAGTAAACTACGTAACTAGCTACATTATATCTGAGCATATTTGTACAGAACAAGGCCATTTTGGTTCACGATTAAAACAATGAGCATCGTGACCTATCTTGTTTCAAAGATCCGCGTGAAATTCAACTGTAATCCTTTCTGAAATAACATTACTGTTGGTACTTATGACATGATATGGATACGTTCGCCCCGGGCCAGGGTTGCCGCGTGCGGGGTGAGGGGTGACAGCATGCCAGTGACATTTATCCCTATAGTTTAACAACAAAGGAGTCAGATTTGTTGCGTTATAATGTCGCTGTTCAAAGGGCCACCTTTGTTCCAACGCTTGTTACATTGTGACATCGTATGGGGGTGAAATGCTTTGATGATGCTTGTATTTTTGTTTGTTCAACTAATTCCTCTATTGAACGCCGAAATGCAGCCGTAGACGATGCTACGGATATTTCTCATGTGGTGTGGCAGTACCTACTGTAGAATATTTCCCGTATCTCATTGCATTGCAAAGATCAATCAATCAATCTGAATCGTTTTGAAACAGATTGCTAATCTATTGTTTCATAAGTTAGAAAAAAATCTGCTCAACAACGTAAATAACGCATTGAATTTTGTTGAACTGTCAAAATGAAACAGATTATCGTTTACAAAAATGTGTTACGTAATGAGGGTACCAGTTTGAATTTTTTTGAATTGTAAGTAGGTATTTATCTAACATTTTTCGTTTTTAATTTCCTCTTTCTCTATTCTCGTACCTATAGGTACTACATATCCGCTGTCAAGTTGAGTGATTTGTAATCACATTATTTTCAAATGTAAATTTGTACCAACAGCTCCCGAGTCCCGATGGAGTCTTTAAAATTCACACATCTCACAGGATACGGTACGATGCACCGAGGCAATTTACTATGATTGAATTTATTGGTACACGAAAGAAGCTATATCAGTGGCAAGCTGGCGTATTCGACGCGTGACTTAACAAACATTTAACAAAATTAAAACGGAGACGGTTTTTTTTAATATAATTTTACACGTTTACACGTTTACGTTTACGTGCATTTACACGTTTTACACATTTACACTTTTTTTAAATTATACGGAACTCCAAAATTTCATCCACCTTACTTTTTATAACGTTGTATTTAATAACAGTGTGGTAGTGTCATTAGAATTCTTGCCTATAAAATTCGGAAAACAACTTTAGAAACTTTTTTATTTCTAATTTGCCGAAAACTTCATGCAGAAAATCGGGACTTTGGGTTGGTTTTTGTTCTCGTCTCATAAAAAGTGGTAGGTATTTGTTTTCAGGATTTCGGTAGCTCCTAAATCGTAAAAGAGTTTTTAACAACCCGGTAATTTCATGTTTGTTATCTTTCAGAGTAATCTCCAAACTTTTAATATAGGTTAGATCTGCAAGCCAGCATTGAGGGTGGCCGGTTAAAATTTCAAGTAGGTAGGTATATTAGAAATATCCAGTAAGTCGCATTACCATAAATAATTCTTTTGGATACTGTATCCTGAAGATCCTTGTCGATAATTCAAGGTTTGAATAATTCAGTAGTCGTTTTAGGATAATTCCCAAATTGAAGGTTTCACGGTTACGCGTCGGCTTTAATGAAGTAAAGTTTTTCGTTTCATTCTTTCTTGTATTCCGGAACCTTCGCGTCGGCCATTTTATTTTGGTACAGGCGTTGTATCTTGTCCAATTGAAAGCGAATGTCGGGACGTACAGATAGAACGGACTCGCAGCTAAAAGGATTGTCAACTTTTAAACGTACTTACCTACTCTTATTTTTCGAGTGGATTGAAGGGATATGTGCAGTGTAGATAGTTACGAGTTCATGTATGTGGCAATAAACTAAGAGTAGATGGCGCTGGTGAACACATTATATGTCTAGGTCAGAAACTGCTATGCCTCACAAAATGACTATGAGATCCGAAGCCCTAAATTATTAATTCAGATGAATAACCACGACAATATCGATTTCCGATTCCGTCGACGGTAGACGATGATGAGAACAGAATTTCGATTGAAAAGACTTAAATTAAATGTAAAGGAAAAATTATGTCGTCGACGAGAGATCTAATTAAAAGCGTAAAAGGTTTTATGTTCCTCAGAAAAAAAGACAAAAAGACTACAAAGGTTGACGTCAATAGCGATTTGATAAAAGTATTAAATTTCAGTTACTTTTTATCTTTCCCTCTCGATCTTGATTTAACGTCCTTTGAGGTCATTACTGAGGCTCACCGGAATGGCTTCGCTTAATGAAGTCGTGAAAGAAAATTGAGTTTAGTTAAAGGGGCGAATTTAATTCGATTTCAAACTTTTTGAATGAATGTCGCAGTTTAAGAACCCGGCATCATGAAACCCGCAAAGTAAGATGGAAGCGAAAAATGGACCTCATGACTTTCGTGGTTAATTAAAATAAATTATTCACTGGGCCCTTAAATAGATTGCTCGGCGTCTCCATTACAAATCGTTTCAAGTTAATTTGTGATTCCGGAGACACCTAATGATACTGATTAAGTAATCGCTATAACTGACGTTCGTTAACGGATTTAAGATTAAATAGGAATAACGCTTTTTCGTGGCCACCTTAAGAAATAAGACACTTAACAGGTTAGGTAGTAGTTACCTACCTACTTACCACGAACTAAATGTACCAGCTAGGTACTTACTCAGTGGATGAATAATTAATCTGGTAGATTTAAATAAAAATATTTGCACGTATTTCTATAAAAAGGCTAAGCTGACATGGAGTTTTCCCTCGAACAAGTCATTTACAAATGCGTCTTAACGAGTAAGCAGCGCGTCTGAAGTTGCCAGGGGCACGCGAACTTCCGACATTTTAACTAGCACAAAGCTGTTAAGCCCGCATTGATTTTATAAGCGGGAAGTCCGTGCCGTGTAGTCGAAGCCTTCAACTTAACCCGATGGCTCACCTTCGAAGAATGCCGACACTTCACAAAACTTAGATAGCCTAACGAAAGTAGTTTGTAAGAAGCACTTTCTTTTAGCGTTAGCTACTATCTTCAGTACATTACAACTTTCTTTATAACCTACTGATTGTAGTTACTGTCCTGTTGTCCGAACCACCCTTTATAGCTTTTGGGTTGTCAATAAACTTTTATTCTGTATATAATGTGCGTCAAGATTTAACAAGCAAAATCCTTTGGAAACTTTTCAACCAAATTAAATAAGCCGAAGGAAGTTTGTGTTTGTGAATCTCATTGAAATTAGCAAAAAAACTTTACTGCTATACCGCTGGCCAAACATTCTTTTTCAGCATTGCGGTTTCTGAGAAAATAAATTCTTATAGGTACTTATGATATTTGAAAAACTTTTATGAAATAAGTACGTATGCAGGGCCATAAATGTTTGCTAGGTAAGTATTATTTAATGGCTTTTTTATTTAAGAGCGTTTATCCTAAAATTTGGCAATGTCGCAAATAGCTGTCAAATATGTACCTGTTTTGATTAATTTGGCAATATTATTGTATGGAAATACGAAATGTGGCTAACTAGTTAACTAAAATATTGATTATAAAATGCAATAATTAATATCGTAACACCGAATATTTAGTTTTAGATGTAAAAAAGGTATTTGCAAACTTTCTTAATGCCTTTTTTATATCTAGAACGGTTACAAAATCAAATTCAATTCAATTCAATCGCAATTCATTATTAAAATTCTAGTTCGCTAGTTAGCCACATTTCTTATTTCCATACAGTAATATTGGCAAATTAATCAAAACAGCGAAATACTTGAAATTTATTTGCGACGTTGCCCACTTTCAGAATAAACGCTCTTGACGTTCAATAAAACAAATACCTACGAGTACCTACATGAAGTTAGTATACACCTTTGTTAGGTCCACACTTGTATGTACATATGTGTATTGTATTACATTTTGTTGCATGTAAGTATGTTGTTTTCATTTTGATTGGAAAATCCCCATGTATTTGCAATCGAGTTAAAGTCTTCAGCATTCGATTGTTATAAACAATAGGTATTGATAAGTTCATGGAGTGGGTATCCAGGGTATCAGATTAACGATTCCTTGAAATGTTGAATGATGGGTTTAATGCGGACTAAAATGCTATCAGCGAGCTTGCCCTGATAGCATTTTATTTTAACTCCCAATGTTGTTTAGTATCAACAACAAACAGTTCACAACATTTCATAGCGATATGTAAAATGTTAAAATATAAAATAATATTAAGAGTTTAATGCACACAGACTTTGTTTTAAAATGTATGCAACATTTACCAAAGGTTTTTAAAAATTATAAAACCTTTTTGCTAATTATGAAGTTTAATTCGAAAAACTACGCAGTCTACTGCTCTTCATTAATTCGGTGGGCTACGCAAACTGATACAACGTTACAAGTTTTTAACAATCCGCTTTCAGAGTTTAGCTCTGCAACCTTCCTGTCGCGAAATGTTACATAACTTTTTGGATATTGTTATTTGTAGTTGATATCTTGTAAATACGTTTGTGTAAATAAATAAACCAAGAGTCAAAATAGAAAATCTATGTCTATATAAAACACTATCATCTATATAATATATGTCGGGGCATCAGGGGGAATGGGACAAAAAAAATTGCAGGCAAATCACAAATCAAACGAACTAAAACGTCTTTTGTTTCAGAGCATATACAGCGCGCAGCGTAACGACGGGCGAATTGTTACCATGAATTCTCTATAATTGATTCCATGTCCCTTACACTGTGTATATTCGATAAACTTTTGTTTACAAGTATTTATCCTGATGTTCCACTTTCCAATTCTGTGTACGAAAGGTGGGCGTTCATTTGAGTTTTGTTCCCAAGTTTTGCTTGTTTCAGCCGGTCGTTAAACCAATATCGTGGGCGTTAAGGTCTGTCGCCTTTTAAATGCCATGATACTCTGGCACGTGATTAACATTGTCTCATTTTTGATTGTCCCGAGACACTAATTACGATGCTTGTATTAAAATTAAATTGCTGAGAAAATCACGTATTTTTCTCAACGATTTATCATGAACAAACACCATGTTGAGTTCAGTTAATTTGAAGTAGGCAGAATAATGATAAACAGGTGTTGAAATTGTACGGATGAAGTTTTTCAGAAAGAATAAACTAGCATGTCGTAACATGAATATTTTAAAGTACCACCCAAACTGCTTTGCTCCATAAAACAGCTAGTTTATAAACAGAAAGATAATATGAGAGATAGAACCAACTCCACAAAACAAACAAGTTTATCGAAAGCGTATCGACGTACTTACAATGTTTAATAACTAATGATAGGTTTGAATATACTAGGCATGCAATAAGGGGGTGGGATATTGCTTAAAAGCTTACTCCCAGCTGCACTACAAAACAGGTGGCTGCGGTGTCCTTGTAAGCTATAAACTGTGTTCTATGCGCTTCTGCAATGGACACATTTTACTCTCTTTATCGTTTGATAAAGTCCGACAGTCCTTTGTTCTCTTGGCTGTTCTTGAAAATTTAAAAGCGATCCTTGCAGTAAACTCGCGTCCGACGCGCAGCCTCGGACCGAGATACCGGCCGATGAATAAATTATTTTCACACACATGTTTAAGTAAATACACATACGGACACGGTAAGCATGCATACATTAGCTGCCATTAAAATGCTCGGGGTATGTTAATTTTAGGAATAGTTAACGATCGTGTTGCATACAATCATCCAAGATTATTAGGAATTAACCAAACTCAAAACTCAAACTCAAAGCATTTATTTCAATTAAACCATTTACAGGCACTTTTGAATTGTCAAGGGGTCAGTCAGTCAGAAATATGAAGCTAGTTGCCCATTCCAAAGCGTAGTTCCTATGGAGAAGAACGGGCAAGAAACTCCACGGACTCTTTTAAATCATAATATTGTTACAAAATATTGCTTACATCATTCATGTTGAAATTATACATGTGAGAACAATTTAGAAAGACGTGCACGTAAAAAGCGTTCGTAATAAAAAGATAAAAACCATTCAAAAATTAAAATAAGCCGTGGCATAAAAGATGACCAGTCCCTACTGACGGCGCCCGTTCACGAACATGACGCATGGATCAGCACCGTTTAGCTCAACCATTTTGAAGGGAACTTAACGATCCAACACACACGCCACCACCAGCGAGACATTTGAGTGAGCATGACATACTCTCAGCCGCCAGGGCACATTCAATCCAATGAAAGAACCTTAAACAGCTGTCCACGTGACAGCATACATTACTTGCGGTTTCGGACTAAAAATGTCTCTAGTCCCAACAACTTTACTGACAATGTTTTTCTCGGACTACATTGTCATTTCTACAAGTTCTTAAACACTAATTCCTCAGTTCAGTGAAGCTTTCTTCTTTTGTTTTCATCTATTTTCTTGAAAACGGACAAAAGTACAATTACTCCTTTGAATGTTTTTACAATTAAAAGGCAAAACAATTTTTCTATTTTGCAATTCAAGAGTGAAATGTCGCAGGGTTATGATGCATATAGGGCCTAATGTTAAATACACTACAAGTCTAGTACCTAATTTTCAAGTCTACGAATTTCTCACCACGCCTTTAGAGTCCTCTTTACACAAAGAAACTCAAACACGCGACTGATGACATCGTGTACTTATGTAAGGATTTTCAGGGTATCCAAGAGCCAATCAGCTAAGACTACCTACATACATTAGACACTCGAGAGCTTAACATACTCTCCGAAGTTTAGAGGATTTAGGTCCCTCATCCAAATGTCTGTCGGACTAATCGTGGCTTAGCCGTATGCTCGTGAATTCGAATAATCGCGACAATCGAATGTTCCGCATATTCATAGGTAAATCGGTTCGAGCAAAAATGTTTGCATATGGAACGGCAAACGTATTTGTACGTCAGAGGTTTTATGTCAGTTTAATCCCAGTAAAAAAGCTTGGTGAGATCTCCGCAGCTTCCAGTGTCGGTGTCTGTCCAATGGAAAGAATGATAAGGACCAATACTCTCTGCGGGCTAGTCTGTTTGCGTTCTATTTCTAGCTTATGTTAGGTCACGCTCGATACTATTTTTGCTTTGCAACTTTTTAGCCTTTCTTATACCTAGTCAATATTCTATTTTATGTTTCGTCGATTTTTACTCTAGGCACTGTTTGTTTTCTAGAATATTGTAGTAAAACGCGATAAAACTAACCGAGGCGATTTCTACACGAAATACCTTACAAGTGTTGTTTTTTCTGTTTTTAAAAATTCCTTCACACTTCATAATTAATAACATTTCTTTTTTTTTTGTTTTTATGTTTATTACAATTCTGCGATTCACTAGTGTTGTCTGATATTTGGAAAATATTCCTAGGACTGAAGTAACCGGCCGTACATTTGTACCGTCCGGCTGGATGCCGTAACATAAACTAAATATGTTTCCGCCTTAAACCCATAATACAAGTCGTATTTACCTGCGCCATCTTTATTTCTTCACTCGGAAGAATATTTACGTTGGCTGCGGCCGGCTTTCACATTTATTTATAGTTAAAGCCAATATCATAGAGCTGTTTACATAGTACGTTGAGACAGAAATATGACAGTATTTTTGTGTTATTTGAGTAGAAGCTTATAAAAAAACTGTCTACCGTCCGTAGCCACTTTATCTATACATATTATTTATTTACTATATACAGGGTGTTCGGGAGACGGTTGAACATATGAAAATAGCGGATACGTGGGGCCGTCTGTTACGTGTTTAGGCCCAATAACAAGACCCAGGTCACAAGGTTTTTTTTTTAAATTTTATTCGTAATACGTCGCTGCTCAAACTTTAAACGTCAATAATTTCATTTAAAAATAACAAAACTGGCTACTTTTTATTTTCATCAAGAGTAACTGTAGAATCTTATAAAATTCGAGACTTAAGCGTGACTTTGCGGAAATGTATTATAAAATACAATAGACGACGTATGTTTAGTAACCTGATCCGCTTAACTGTTCTTAAAGAATCATAAAGAACCCTGTAAGAAATCGACACGTGTTTCATCTCTAAACGAGGCATCCTCAGGATGACTATTGACTTGTTGCGAAGTCGGACACGACGTTTTGTCTCTGCGTTCGGCGCTTGACATGGCAACACGTCCTATCCTAGAATATCTAGATTAATTGTAGAATCTAAGATGTAAAAATTGTTTTTCTTGTATGTAATTAATTTCACTTTTCGCAAAAGTAGAGTTCCGTGACAAAATTGTTTTCCTAAAATTAGAATTGCTCTATCACTCTTAGTTTTTTTTAACGCAGCTCAAAGTCGGGCTTTAGGTATTTATAATTTTCTAGCAATCATCTGCGTCAAATACGAGTTTTATAAGATTTTACAGAAAAAAAACACATTAAAATTAATTGTATTATAAATTAAACACACTTTTCGTGTCTGCCTGTGTGACCACGTTGTTTTTTTCACTATCGTTTAGGGAACTTACCTGTTCCGAAAGGTTTATGAGTATAGTTCATTAATATTAAACTAACATTATAGTTATAAAGGTATCTCCATGTTTTATTAAGTCCTAAAAACCGTGCCAAGCAGGGGCGGGTCGCTCTCGCTAGTAATATTTTATACCTATATTTAGTTAATTTAATAACAACTTAATTATTACTCATTCATCCCATATAAGCACATCACTAAACATTCATATAATAATATTGTCAGCATATTTTAGTGAAATTTGAAATTACTACGATTAGTTTGGCTCATAATCGGAAACGTCATACATATCTAAACCCGATCTGCATAATAATGCCGTTGACATTAAAATATAGAACAGCCGAACTGCGTTGATAATTCAAATTGAATCAATGTGATTTAGTTAATCAGCTGGAACAAGTTTATGAAGCTTTTATAATTATATTAGTTACATTGACCACCCCGTTTGTCTAGTGGTCGCGCTATTGCTGAGCATGGGGTCTTGTGTTCTATTTCCAGGTCTGGCAAAGTGTTTTTGGGTTTTCTATATGGAATTTCTCAGTGCTAGACCGGAGTCTGCATTTGTGTCCGCTTGATGACAAGGCTCACCCCAACTGGCAAAATATGGGTGTACTATAACTACACCCCTGTTAAACTCTGTTAACAATATAAGTTTTATATTCAAAGTCCCGTTTATGGTGTTTATAATACGCTAGGAATATCGTAGTTATGGCCCAAACTGCGGTTGGTGTTAGAGGATCATAATATTTCAACAATCAATAATCAATAACATCGATGATAGCGTTGTGCCCAGCGCCTTGCCCCACCCGACCCGTCTTGCGCTATAAAGAGGGATTAAAATTGCAGCGATGCAGCTGGCTGGCTCGACAGCTTAGTTCAGGGCTGCTGTGTTCCGAACACAACACATTTAAGGGTTAAGAGTGTTGCCTACTTGTTCATGCTTGCACTCTATATCAACAAAAATACACAACGGCAACTAAAGGAACCTCACTGTGTTTAGACTGCTGGATGATGAATGCAGTGCAATTGAACATATGTGCAGAAAATATGAGAATGTTATGTTAAAACAAAAAAAAAGGTGATCGAGCCGAACATTTTTTTTTTTGTATTGTTTATTTTTTGAAATTGTAATAGTGTGAAACGTTAAACCTAGTATAACAATGTGTAGTTAAGCCAAAGTGGAGTACTTACGATACCTTAGCAACCCTGGGTTAGTGCTTATTCACATTGATCGCAATTACGGCCCCAACGTAACAGCGAAAAACAACTACAAAACCTCAAATAAGCCAGTTTTAAAAACTCTACTAAGTACAAAACGTTTAAAAGTGAAATAAAGTGAAAGATATGGACGCGATTTAAATAAAGGGTTCTCCGGAGGATATACATTGAAATTCTGATGTTGACAAACACGGGAAAGGTTCGCTTATTTACTCATTGTGAATTTCAGTTTAAAGTAATATGGCTTTCACATATTATCGCTTGTATTATAAAAATATGAGGCAATAACGCTCGTTGCTTTATCGGGATCGCCACTTTTCCGTTAATACATTAACAAAAAAAATCGTCTAAATATTTAAAAAAAAACGAGTGAGCCTTACAGTAGTTGCATATGGTGTGTAAAATCTGACATCTTGACTGACACCTCTCGGAAAATGGGTTGGTACCATCTGACGGCCAACTCTAGCACGCTCATTGGTCAAATCCAATAGCGGGCGCTTCTCCGGCTTCCTGTTACACACTTCCGTCCCTTTTTACGAAACCACTCCCACAGATTGTAGGAAAGCGAGACGAAAGATGTTACACATCAAAAATAGGTCCACATAATAAATTAAGACCAACCAAAAGCCATAGAAACCAGTCCATAACAACCAAACCTGACCCAATTTCTGTTATATCTGTATAAAACCTTTATACACGCCGTATTTCATGTATTAGGAGTTTAATACAGTTGGAGTCCATCTTCAGCGCCATATTTTATCGTTTACGAGCAGGTGTAAAGCACACCGTAATACGCGATGAAGAAAGCCCGTTGACAAATGATTCTGATACATAATGCGGCGGGCGATATGCTGTGAGCAATTTAAAAATAATCATGTGCTGGCTTTGTTGTCAGGCGCGCTATATTTTCGCTCCCTAGGTATACGGGCATGCGCGTGGCTGATCTTTTGTTGTTGTTTAAATTACGAGGTATACTAGCAGTTGAAAGATGTTTGTTTATATGAGGTTTAACTCGGATATTCGGCCAGAATTAAATGATAGAGAAATTGTATAAAAAAAGATTGACTGAAGAAAACTTTATGGCTTCAATTAATAACAATAGAAAAAAAATGCTAAATCTTTCCAAATTTGTGGAGATACGGTGACCGAAGCCAATGCGTGCTACGCCGTAGCCCAAGTGCTACGAGCAAAGGACGTGCGTAGGCGCAATAGCTCTCGCTTTCTGTTTTCTATACTAAACTATGTTTTTTATTCATTATTTTATCGCTCTAAAATGTAGTCGCTTAGTAATCACTTAAGTTATACCTAGTTTATAATAACTAAACTAGGAGCAAGGTTCGTAGCAAGTAAAATATTTATTATGTCCCAGTACAATCAGATCTCATAGGAATAAGTAATGTGATGTTCCTTACCATTCACCTTAGGTCGTTTTAGTTTAATGGAGGTCCGGACTCTATCAAGATTGACCTGAATTAATGCTAGACACTGATATTGATTTCTAGATTCCAGTCAAGCTAATATTTTCATTCAAGAGGAAATTACCTGAATGTTTTACGGTACTTGCCCAACGAAGTGCATCAAAATTAGAACAAATAACTGTAACTGATGATGCTATTAAGTAGGTACCTATGAGAATTTTGTATTGAATGCTAATCTCTGTTAATGGAAGAAAAATAGGTGATAAGCCGTACATGTTATAATACGAAAAACTCAATTATATGATGCAATACTTTGAAAAAAGCCCTACCTTTTTCGGAACATATACTTTGCACGATTTTGAAGGTACATCGGCCACTTCGTCACCTACAACCGAGCGGATTTGATTGAGTTTTTCGTGCAGCATAAACATGGCGGCAGAAAAAGAATATTGGAAAATGAAGCTCCATGTCACCCAAAAATAAGATTATTTGTTCGTTAAAGCTGAGTGCAGCACATTTTTAAACAAATTGACTTTACTCACCAATCTGAGGAGTTATCTACGAACGTGAACGTACGGTAGTCTGTAATTAGCTTGATGTAAACATCGACACTACTATTAACCCTTTGAAAGTCATCGTGTATTTATGTCCAGGGGTGCTTGGGCCGGAAGTCGACTGCAGTGCAGTCGGGGCCTTGGCAGAATTTATAGCCTAGCCTGGTAGCCGGGGACACAGAGTGATCGCGGCGACTGCCTCGATCCCTAATAAATAACTGCAGCCAACTTTCACAGCGTACGAAGCGGCACATTGCTAGTTTTTCCGTGGCTAAACAGCATGCGCTGTCATTCAATAGATTCAAAATCTTGATTAGCAGAAACCTCGCCGGTACACGATACTAGAATATGGTAATAATATATTTCCATATTCAATAATACCTAGTTCAATAAACGTTACATTTTATATGTATTTGTTTCCTTTATAACACGATAATGGAGTCTTTCCCTCTGTATTTACGAAAGTAAAAGGATATTGCGCTTGCCTCCTTCTTGTTATTGTTTTTTTCCGTTTACTAAACTATTATTGTAAGCGCGTCTGATAACATTGGAGGTTATTGTGTATCCTATCGCCTTTATTGGTGACTCTGCCGTCTTATTTTTCTAAGGTTGTGTCGGGAAAACGGCGGAGCTCACGTGCAAACCTGGTTGGACCAAAGAGAATAAACTACAAAGATAACAAGATAATCGCATCCGAAGTTTCCTATTGTAAGTTTAAGTGGACTAAGAGACACGAGTCGGGTGAGACAATTTAATCTTGTCGGCTTCATGGTCCCTTGGACCGGGGATAGTTTTTAAACGGTTAGAGTTTCTTTGTCATCTATCTAGCGCAAGTCTAATTCGTTTTTAAAAACTTTTAACTACGTCGTGGACGGTTAATTAGAAGTATTTCAGTGAGCCTGCATTTGAAAGACTACATCTTAGTTTTTAGCTGTAAATGCGTGTGTTTAAAACTCCATTATATGCAGGTGTTATCAGTATGATATGACGTGTCTTATTTTACTCTGCCATACAAGGATGAGCGTTTGATATTGTAAGGTAAATATAATAATAACAATACCAATTATTTCAGGCGACACCGGCCCATAGAAAAATACCCCAACCTAAGTATACATATTTTAATATAAACAAAAACTTGTGTTAATAAATAGGGCTTAGACTATGTGTGGGAAATTCCGATACCGTGTCCCCTGGCAACGTACAGGCAACTGAAGGAACACGGGTGGGTTTTAGTCAGTAAGAGTCCGACACGTTCTCCCGCTCCGCCCAGAGCGGGAGACGTTATTTGATAATTTCACACCTAAAAAAAAAGGCTTAGACTATGTTAGTAGCAGTTCACTTAGCACTAGATTGACTTTGTGCTGTTCTGTGGAAATTGTCCGCGGAAGCGACGGGACACCACGTCCTGCGGCCAAAAGTCTTCTTCCATGACGAGGGGCAGATAACAGTTCGGTACTCGCACGACGAACGCCTTGAAGTTGACGTTTCGGTGCGATTCTAGTAGTAAGTCAAACAGTGAGGGTGGCCCCGAGTTGTAGGTCGTGGGTTCGAACCCAGGCAGGCGCTTTACTTTGTGTATTTAATTTCATCACTACTGTTCTCAAAACGGTGAAGGAAAACATCGTGAGGAAACTGGCATGTCTTAGAACCAAAAATTCGAAGACATGTGACATCTACCAACCCGCACTGGGCCCGCGTGGTAGATAACAGCCTACTCTTACACAGAGAGGAGACCTGTGTCCGAGCAGTGGGAAGATTATAGGCTGATTATAAGTGAAACAAGACGAGACCTTCAAAGAGAAAATGCTCCAGTTTTCTCTTTCAGTAGCCATAAAGGTTGCATTATTAATAAGGAATGTCGAAAACAAACTGTTCACTTAGTCAAAACGACTTTTCAATGTACGGAAATGATCGCCCATTAATTTTCACCAAACACAATCTTACCTACTGCATATTTTTAGAAAGTATTTTCTTGTAAATATTTACTTTATTTATTACAGTTTATTCTTCTTAAAACATAAAACATAAACAATTTACATCTAACACTAAATTAAAACTAACTAAATTAAATTATGTACAAGTATACAGAGGCAAAAAAAAAAAATAAAAAAAAAAAAAAAAATAAGGAAGAACTCACTGGGCATCAAAAAATTCGTCCGCATCGCTGTCCGTGGGAAAAGTGCCCAAAAGGCTGGCAGCATTGCCACGTTGGATGGCAATGCTGATTCTTTGACCTAAAAATTGGCCAGCCCTCTGGTCACGTAAAGATTCGACCAACCGCTTGGCAATGTCCCGAAATACTCGATGCGCACTGGGACCCCACGGCCCTAGAGTTTCAACCCCAAACGGCTCGAAAATATAGCTACCAATAAGGTTGTTATATTTGCGCCGTTTAAGGTTTTCTGCACGTGCAGCAGCCGCTCCAGCAAAGCCCGCCCTACTAGGAAGATGGGATGGCGCGAGGGTGATCAAGACAAAATCAAACTGGTTGCAAATTTAAGTGTATATTTTATTATTATTTTTTATTATATGACATTGATTTTACTTTCTATGACCAATTCCTCGCACACTGACTTATTAATTGTGGAATCTTAGGAGGATCGTCTACTTTTACAATGTTTGTAAATATGTGAGCACCATGTATCTATCACATAATTAGTTTATCTGTTGTTGCTTCATTTTTAATTCTTAATTCTTTTTACCTATTGTGGTATAATAATTTTATTCTAGGTGCATCGTCCTCACATATAATTATATAACTAATGTACTTATACAAAATATTGTAAAACATTTTAAAAGAGTAACGGTGGAGTTTCTTGCCCATTCTTCTTCATACGAAAACTACCTTTTGGAAGGGCAACTAGAATCAATTAATTTTTTTTGTAAATTTTTGACGTTCAAAAGTGCCTTATACGGGCCTACATGAAATAAATGATTTGACTTTGACTTTGGTGTCGACACAGGTTGCATCCCACACCAAGGGTCTACCCAACTTCCAAGGCATTATGGTCATTCCATCTGGCCTCTTCCCATCGTCGCGTGCCAAGCCATTAGGTTCTAAACAGCTGGTAGTTGAAAATATATCGAAACCCAATGTCTCCAGTTTGTCCACACCACCTCGCCACAACTACATATGCAGATCAGTAAACCCAATAGATACGAAGTCGCGCTCACATTTGCAATTCATAAATCAGAACGTACTACACAATCAATTATAAACCTTATCCCATCAAACACAGCGTGCATTTACCATGCACCGTACAACTCACTCACACGAAAACATCGATCGCTATCGTTGTGCTGTGCAAAAGCCATTTATTTTACATATACGCTAGTGATTGACTAAATCGGAAAGTTATCGATTCTCCCATTTATTATGGTATTAAAAATATTGGGAGTTCCTGATAAAATAATAAATAAAAAACGATGTACATATAATAAGATGATATAAATAAATTATACGTTGCCACGACCGCGGTTGAAAGCGCACTAGTTCCCGGAGACGGCCATTTGCCTATGACAAGAGCATCGTGATCACGACGCCGACGCGCGGAAATAGACACGCCCCCATGCCACTTCTCTTGTTTTTAATATTTCTAGTGTTTTATCAGATACTTTTGGAACAGACAAAATCAAAATCAATCTGCCTAGTCTTTTCCCAGCTATGTTGGGGTCGGCTTCCAGTCTTACCGGACGCAGCTGAATACCAGTATTTTACATGAAGCGACGTCATATCAGACCTCCACAACCCAGTTACTGGGCAACACGATATCCCTTAGTAAGACTGGTTGTCAGACTTTTGGGCTTCTGACAACCCGTAACGACTTTAAATGATCTAAGAATGACAGCCGGGACCAACGGCTTAACGTGCGTCGCGAGGCACGGAGGGGTCTCGATATGTAATGGATGGTCACCCATCACGAACCGGCCGCGGCAAGCGTAGCTTAATCTTCGACCGCCCCGTGCGGCTGTTATTATTTACCCAAGAACCACTCTTTTTTACTTGTGTAACAAACATTTTTTGTTCATTTCAATAGAAATACAAAGCAGCGCGCGGTTTTATTTGAAGGCACCCTTATTAATACGGCTTACCATCTCTTATTACCGCCCACGGGTGGAAAACATCACGATAATTTACATCGTTTTTTTATATTTTTGTTTATATTTTCAGCTTCTCGTCGCCATTTCAAGATTGCTTTCCGAATGTTCGACCTGAACGGTGACGGTGACGTCGACTGTGAAGAGTTTGAGAAGGTGGCACTCCTCATTCGACAGCAGAGCAGCATCGGCTCTAGGCACCGAGACCACACCAACACTGGCAACACTTTTAAGGTAAAACACCGTCACTACGTGGCAATACTGACATAATTTTTAGGATTTTGTGAAATTGAATTGTTATTTTGCAAAAGTAAATTCAAACTTTGGCCCAAGATTCGTTCCGGATCCTGCTGATGGTGTTTGACAGACATGAATAACAGCGAGAAGATAGTATATTCTGCAATTATGTCCCTTATCTTTTTCTCATACCTAAGCAGTAGTTTACTAACAGCGGTGATAGCCTGTTGGTGTGACCGTCAGACTGCCAAGTCATAGGTCTCGAGTTCGAAACTATGACTTTTCAGATTCATGTGCGTATTGTCTTATAGAACTTTTAGTAGGATGTGGTTGAGGTTCTATAGTGTGATGAAATTAAATGTTCATCTATACATATTATAAATTAAAGTCGCTTTTCGTGTTTGTCTGTATGACTAGTGATGTTCAAATCCGGTAGAAATAGACGTGTTGACTACAAAATATATATAGTATTTGTTAGTGCTATGTACTTTGAATGTCCTTGTGTGTGTATTTAGTTGGTTTGCCTAAATAAATAAATAATAACACGTTGTTACAAAACTCGGGCGCAGTCTAAACGTGGAAATGTTACCACGAACTTAATGTTGTGCGGTAAATGTTATCTCACAACGCTGTACACAGAAGAATATAATAATATCTCTTGAAGCGTTAGACATCAATGAAGTGTCTGTCCTTCATACTTTCCAGGCTTCGGGACTGTCTATAATAAAAATGACTATATGTTATTATAAAAGTTCTGTGAGACATTTCTGCCAATCTTGTACCGAACTAAACTATGACAAAAAATCCTTTCTTTTGGCTATGAGAATTCTGCAAAAATAAATATCTAAAGTTAAAAATAATTTTGACACAACTAAAATCGAATTTGACAATCGCGACTCCTTGTGGTACTAGCTGGTGAAAGAGCCCAACGGATAATGTCATTAATGCTTGCGTGCCGTGCCAAACGACCAGCGCTCTTGCTGCAGGAAAGACCATGGTGTCCGATGCGGTCGACTGCTTCACCGCACTGACAGCGATGCGGAGCTCCGCAAGGAGCTCCCAAACGCAGACTTGTAGCGAGTCGGAAAGTAGTGTAACCCAGCCTAGTGCCTATGTTGGGTGAAGGTAGCGCCTGAAGCCAGAGGCCCGATTCCCATTCTCCCACAGCCAATAGGCGGGCACGCTCAGCAGTGTTGGCATCTTTCCTTATATTTTAAGGTCTTCTGGATAATAAAAATAAGGATTATTTTTTTATTGAGAAGTT
Source organism: Xanthia icteritia (assembly GCA_949128155.2). Lineage (NCBI taxonomy): Eukaryota > Metazoa > Arthropoda > Insecta > Lepidoptera > Noctuidae > Xanthia > Xanthia icteritia. Next base: position 9,934,524 of record OX421935.2, on the reverse strand, counting down.
ATATTGAATGCACCTATTATTAGTAGCCAGATTACCTGTTCTTATAAATACACAATTATTGCTCCTTTGACATAATACAAAGTGTGATAACATGATAGCTCGATATTATTATTATTATTTTTTTTTTTTTGTAAAGCACGATGAGATTGACACTCGCGTACGTGTACAAATATCCCTTTTAAAAAAAAAGGAAAAAAATAGGACAATGGTGTGACTTTGCATGAATACCTACATATTATAAATGCAATCAAGTAATGGGTATCTCTTACGGTACCAGATTACTGAGACCGAAGGGGACCCGGCGGAGCAGAATGTAGCGGAAAAGAATCCAACAGGAAACTCGATTAACTTACTAGGAGACGGTCAGTCGGGAATTAAATTTAGATTGAAACTATGTGCTAAAGTGACCGCCCGTTTAACTACACTCCCATGTTTTAAACTATATTAAAATTGATTTCACGTAGCCTTAGATCTAGCAAATTAGTTCCAGTTTTATTTGAAATCCAATCAGTGGTTCTTTGAGTAATACTGCAGCCGAAGCGTGTGGTTTCACCCACATGCAATTATTTCGCCTGTCTGACGGAAACCATATGTGTTTTCCGCTGGCTTTATCTTGCAATGTATTTGTTTGTTACCTACACATATATTTATTATAAATAATTCTGAATCATAACGTTTATCGGTTATAAACAGCACCTTTTGTAAACGAAGCCTTATAAATGCGTATGCATATAAATATCTTAGGAAAATGATTAAAGTCAATAAAATTTTAACGATCTCTTTAGCATTTACCTACAGAAGCCACAGCATAAAACATCTATAATTATCAGAAAGTCGGCCACGGGGCGTAGTGCCAAATGAAATGGGATACTGTATTATTATTATTGGGTTTTCTTGCATAAATAAACTGACGTAGAGCAATTCCCTGATAATGAATAAATATTACATCTAGGCTATAAAATAAATAGGCCCGTGTAATGAACATGGTTAAGGCTGGTCGTCTCAGGTGCATACCGCCGCGAGGGAGGTTGATTAATTAGATCCTACGAACAAACCCTTTGAATTATTCGCATATAAACGTTGCAAAGCTTCTTAACGTTGTGCTCCTCAAGATCCTCTGTAGACTCGCCTTTGGTTTATTCTCCAATTAATTAGCGAGTTACATGCTATACGGCTCGGTTAAATGCCAAAGATTTTTGAGGAATAGTACTTTTATGTTTGTATAGCAAAATTGTAAAGCAATTTGTTATTATTATGTTCAACCTTTTGTTTTGTCGGAGCATTTCTAATTGTTATAAAATATTTAACTGTTCTATCGTTTTATTAACTTACTTAATTTAGCCTCGTAGTGATTATTTCTGCAAAATAAAATAAATTTGGTAGCTTTTTGTCAAAACAAGAGCCTGGATTGGCTTATTGCAGAGACAAATTTTAATTACTAACGAATTGTTCAGTTATGACGGACTAAGTCAATCTTTGGAAGGAAATTAAATTCTCTTACCCGCACAGCAAGGGATGCAACTATGCCACACAGCACCAATGGCTTCCACAAACCTTATTTAGCCTGCAGTGAGCAAACTTGAACACCTCAATCGACGAAGCAATTTTTGTTCCTAAAAATAAAAACAAACATACTTTAAGTAAGGATAGTTTAGTTACTTTTAATTTTATGGACGGGTTGGTACGTCAAACTGTGGTTTAGTAAAATAGTGGCATAAAATTGAAGCAATATAACGTTTTCATAGTGGCTCTCGGCTCTCGGCTGATATTCAACTTTTAGACCTCTGCGTCAAAGAGTCGTGGTTTCTTTGAAGTCATGTGCAACCGGGGAATTGTTATATGCCCTTTCTTGTAATAACTTAGAATAGTTAACGTTTTAATAAAATATTGTTTACTTTAACTTTTTGAAAGAGCGGGATTCAAGGGTTTTTTTTTAGGCATGAAAAGTGTAAGTCTACTACACGTTGGGACTTAATCGCCTGTGGCATGTCATAAGTTGAAAAAATAAAGTAACACCGTATAAAAATTGTGTAAATGATGCAAGTTTAGTCCTTTTATTTTATTGTCCGCCACAGACAAGAAACTTGAATCGTGTAAATGGCTTAAATATCTATTGAATGAGCCCTATGATTATGTACCTATTATTTATATCTAAACGCTGTTTAGTGATATTAAGTACATGTCATGACCTAAGGCTGCGTTTCCACTGAGCGGAGCTGGGCGGAGCGGACCTTAGCGCCTATTACCAATCACAATGCTGTAATCTCCGCTACGCTTTATTGTCCAATTATAACCAATCACAATGCTGAAATCTCCGCTACGCTTTATTGGAAATAGTGAAAGTGGACTTCACATAAAATATGTGAGCTCGCGATCTCGAGCGGGATAGAACGGAGACGAGTGAAGCGGTGTTGAGCGGAGGGTAGCGGGGCGGTGCGGTGCGGAGCAGACGGCAGCGTGGCTGTCAATCTTACTTCATCTGCATCGTTATCTTCGTCTTCTAGTAGGTAGAGAAAAATATAAACCCAATGCTTTTTTTTTTAACGACAACCTGACCTATGATCTCTCTCAGAGATTGAGCGCAACTGATCGGCGCATCTTTGCTCAACACCGCTTCACTCCACTCCGCTCCACTTCAGTGGAAACACTGACTACTTTTCACAGCTCTTCTCCGCTTCGCGCCTCCCAGCTCCGCCTCAGTGGAAACGCAGCCTGAGTGGGAAAAAGCTGGCAGAATACCCGAACAATCCTTATTTTTTCGAAAAATCCTCTGCCAAGTAGTGAATTACCAAAACACTGAGTAGATGTACTTGAAATAAATATGTGTTTACCTCGAGGCAGCAATACGCGACAGTAATGAGTATGTACTTATGCTTTCTGTACGGCGGACGCTCTCACCCAGCAATTAAGATCGCCAAAAGCTTTAATAACCTTTGTTGAACATGTACGACCAAAAAAACATCAGAGACGCATACATTAATGTATTTTCCAGTAAAATGCCTCAGAATAAAGACGAGAGCCGAACGTCCTCGTAATTTGAAAGCAATGAAATGAATTGGTATCGTAATAAAAACGTTAGTTCATTATCGACAGTAGGTTTCGCTCTCAATCCGGCTCGTTACCAAGACATAGCTTCATGAATAATGTAGGTACCACGAATAATGTTACTCCACGAAATATCTACTTGCATGTTAAAAACGATGAGAATTTCTCCTTTTGATATTCGCCTGAAAAGAGAACGATTTGAATGTACGACTATGATGTTTAACGTTCCACTTTGTTATACGAGATCTATTGGCTGAGATAAATGTGAATGGCTCAAAATAGTTCGAAGAAAAACAAAAAGTGACTGAAAAAAATTGTATTTAATTATTTTGGGACATCATTTCACTTGAAACACCAACACACCTATTATTTGGTTGGTAAATAATACTTATTTATTTAACAATTTATGTATATTATTTTGATTCTATGAACATAGATTACAAAACCGATTACAAAGAATAGCAGGGTGGACAGGTTAAGTTAAATGGGGGTACAAGTTGAACTCTGAAAGTACAACAAAACCTGTTGTTTGTGGTTGCAAGTACAAAGTCCTCTCCTTGTTAGTTCTCGCAGGATTTACCGTTATTTAATGGAGGAATAAATTGTTAATATGTTTTGTTCCAGGGTTCATAAGGAGTCGGGAATTGTATAGAGTTTATTTGAAGCCTTATAAGGCCAGCATACATGCTGAGCCTGGGTTCAATTCCCTAGTCGGGCAAAGTATTATTGGGTTTTTCTACAAGAAATTTCTCAGTAGCAGATCGTAGTCTGGATATATGCCAGGTTGACGGTACCCCATTCATCATCATCTCACTTCCTTTTACATGGGACTTAAACATAACTGGCGAAATGTGAGTGTACTATAAGTACACCTCTACCTAACCCTTCGGGGAAAACAGGCGTGATGTTATAATGTTATGTTTATATGAAGCCAACATTTGAGAAGATGGGTTAAATCTGTACCTTAGATAGTTTGATAAAACATTTTATACCATACCTAGCCTATTTTCTCGAATGACGGCTGAAAATTTAACCGCCTCTGTGGTTAAACCACCTGTCTCAGAACCAGAGGTCACGGGTTTGATTCCCAGGGCAAAATTTTCTGCTCGGTTTGGTTGGTGGTAGGGCCTAAGTCCGCCTGGCTATCTATCACCATCTTATCTAAGTCTGTCGCCATAACAACACTGTTAACAGCATGGTAAGATAGCCAGTATCATCACTTACCATCAGGTTAGGCCAAGAACTTCCCCGTTCTGGTAGAAAAAAAGTTTCTATACTATTTCTAAACATGATTTCAAATGATAAATGATTTTGTCTCTGTAAGTACGTCTGTCCAAACAATTTTACACGTGAATCTTATTTTTTTAAACTAGACGAGGTCTGCGTTTCCTATCTGATTACTCTGAGAAGAAAGGCCGAAACAAACTCAGAAAGATGTCCAAACGAATGGTAGGTATGATGAAAAATTATTATGAGGACAGAAAATAGACACAAAAAACTTTTCACAAAAAAAAAAAAAACTAAAACAACTTACAAAAAAAACATACCAGTGTTTTTTTTTGTAAAACGTTTTTATTTTTCACTTTTTAGTTGTGGCACCTACCCCACACAAATTCAAATACGTAAATAACAGTGACAGAAACTGATAATATCATCCATATAGACTAAGTGGGAAAAATACGTATTATTGAAGCTAACTCAAAAACTATCCAAGCAAAGTCAGTAAAATTAATAAGGAAAAAAAAACATACGCTACAAACATAGAACCTTCTCCTTTTTGGTAGTCGGTTAAAAACTAGTCTAGAAAAGACATCGCAAATCCACTTACGAACAAAACGCTACTCGACGCACCCACTGCTCACTTTCCTTTCACGGACAATGCAAGCGTGTATGTTGGGCGTGTAAAGTAAATATGAATGATTATAGGGACAATGTCGGGGTGGGGTCATATCGGAGACACACCACAGTGCCTGGGGAGGTCACAAGTCGTTTATTTCAATAAGACAAGCTTACCTGCCACCTCGCTCGACCCTTTCCCTAGTGAGGCCTGTGACTTATGAGCTTTATTTATATTAATTAAAGAGGAATTTATTAGACCTTGTTGCTTGTCTAATGGCTAGATTTGTATGATTTAATTATTAGGCTAACTAAGTGAATAGTGGAGTAGTTTTAATGTCGAAGCTACCAAACAAAGAATGTTAACTTTGGAATTCTGTCCCTAAGAGAGGGATAAAATCAGAGATCGGTAATAAGATATTACCAATCTCTTAACAGGATATTCTTTGAACTGAATTAAAAAAAGAAACAAAAGTATACATGGCGAACACAACATATAAATCTAAAATGTATAAGTAGGTATACAAAAAAACACGTGTAAAAGGTCAAGTACTTACAATGTACACAGCTCTTACTTGTCGCTCAGAGTAAATAGATTGAAACTTGTTAAACTTTTTTAAAATGTGTCGACCGACGAGCGGGCTAATGGAAAGATCCTGTGAGAGTTCATCGACACGTTAAACGAGGCCAAGCTCTTGTTTTTAAAGCAATTTCGCGATCAAAGTCCTCACCTCCATAAAAGGAACTGCAAACATTCGAGCAATAATCGATTTAATGAAAGGGGGAATCGAAGGGTCCTGCAGGTTTGCGTTTCAAAATTTACGACTACCTCTAACATTTAATTGGAAATTTGTGCCGCAATAAAAACGACCTGATGACCTAAAATGGGAACTCTTTAAAATGAAACTGGATGCTAAATGGCTCATGGCCCGCGATCGTTTACAAATGATGCTTTTACTGGAAGACTTACACTGATACATGGATCGGTTGAGACTTATTTGAATGAAATGGAAATAACTAGAATATTTGCGAGTTTTACGTTTGTCAGCTTTGGCACATAGTTACATAGTTATTTGCAAGGTATCGGATAACTTCTGAGACTTGAGAAGAGTTCACATGTATGCCAGACTATAGAAAAACAAAGTTGGTATTAGTGATAAAGGATGGAATGCAAATTATTATGATGTAAGGTAATATACTACTGGCAGTAAGTTGGATTAAGTATTCATATAAGAAGGACTTATTATGGCTTTAACATGTCGGCTCAATTCTGACAATTAATTAAATTCATTTTCATTAAAAACTGATGTACTGCAGTGGTATTTAGTATTTATTTAAAAAGCGGCCAAGTTCGAGTCGCACTCGCACACGCAGGGTTCCGTAACAACGTACAATGTTTAACAATACATGTCATTTAAAAAAATACTTTAGTAAATAAAACACGTTTCTTATTATGGGGAGTCTTATTTTTAAGTTTTTTTTAGTTATTAAGGGGAGTCTTATTTTTGAGTTTTTTTAGTTATTATGGGGAGTCTTATTTTTGATGTTTTATTCGTACTTTTATTTTTATTATTTGTTGTTATAGCGGCCGTAGTAGTACATACTCTGTGAAAATTTCAAGGGTTATGTGAATTTATTTATTTAATACTTTAAGCACACAAATGTACAGAGGCGGACTTAATGCCTGCATCACTGGTTGACTGGTAGAAAATGCCTATTTTCTACCAGTCAACCAGTGATGCAGAGACAAACAGTGGTAGGTGCAATAGCGAGAATTGATATTGATATTTTAATATTTAAATATAAAGATATATGTATATATACCTATTAAAAACTATAAATAAACCTATATAATATAAGCACAAATAAGACAAACAATGGGAAACATTACCTTTGTGATGATACTGCCAGCTTCTTGCGAATGTGCTCGTGAACTTTAATTTTAAAAGATAATCGGTTGGTCGCCATCCTGATTTCCTGGGGGAGCGCATTCCACAGAGAGATTGACTGAATGAAGAAGGAAGAGTGAATGAAGTCTGTGTGTAAATTTATTTTTTAATTTCTGTTACGGTTCAAAAGATACAGCCCTGTGACAAACGGACGGGACGGGTGGACGGTAGTAATAGGGTCCCGTTGGCACCGTTTGGGTACGGAACCCTAAAAAATAACGGTAATTAAATTCGAATCCACGTTTAGTGAAGTGGTTGAGAGATCGGCTTGTGAGCTACGGGTCGCGTCTTTGCCTCGCACGGAACAATCAGGACGACAAGCAAGACGTTTTCTGACCTGGGTCCTAAACAGGCTAACAAATACCCAGGCTCACGATAGGACAACGTTTAAATAAAAACATTTTTGTTTCGTATAAAACTGTAAAAATGTAAACGCATTTATTAAAAAATAAAAAATTGAACAATTTTTTCTTAATTGCAACAAAAATCAATTTAATATTTATTTATTTATTTATTTATTTCTAAAGGTACACCAACAGCTTCTGTATACAAAATATAAAATAACAGTAGTTAACAGTTATGTGCTTATACAGTTGCCAATAACAGGTGAACCAACATTCTTAAATACAGTGATAACCTAAGGTAAAAACGAAATGAATATTTTTTTAATATAAAAAATAAATATTTAATTTAATATAAAAAGAACAGAACCGCAATCTTTGTAGCAGAAATGTTTTATAAAACTATTCCGTGGATTCTTTCGGTTCGCAACAAGAGTGTTCGTGACATATAAATGTTGTATATATAAAAGAATTTCCTGTACGTCTGGACAGCGATAGTAAGGAAACCAGGAACGGAACTAATTTTTATAAAGAAATGAAATGAACATTCACCACAAAGAGCTGGATAATAAAATAAAGGTTCTTTCCCCCTCTCGTAAATCTTTCTACCAACGAATAGAATAGGGAACGAAAATGGTACAATCTTTAACTTTCTGACAGTTTAATAAGATAATAAAAATATAACCAGGAGAAAAGAATTAATATCTCCACACTTTTCGCAGTTTACTTAGATTTGAGTTTTGAAATCCAACAAAAACAATCTTTCAATCTTTTTATGAAAATTCAGCTTGAATGTTTTTCAACTTTTTCGTCTGAAATAGGTGCGTTGTAAGCTTGTATCTAGTTATATTATCAAGATTCGGGCGTGATACGCCGAGGAAATTATGTCGAAAGCTATAACGTGAAGTAAGTTACAGGTAGCTTTTTCCCTAAAGGCTTGGGGTATTAGCTGCCGCACACTTTCGTCGTAACTTAGATCCTATTGAATTTCCACGAGTTTTCTCTGCAAAACCAGATTTGAAAAGAAACTCCGCCTTTGTTGACATTCAGCATCCTTAGCTGCCAGTTCTGTTTGAGTTTCTAAATAGTCACTTTTAAAGTTATAATTGATGTAATTTTTCAGTTAAACTTTTGAACTTTAGTAATACCTAATTTGAAAATTTACATTAGTCAATGTGGGAATTTTTGAGCGAAGAAAGAAGGTCAAGCAGGTGGCATTAAATATAGTTCCTTAATATATCTGATACGTATGGTATCGTATAACAAAGGTAGATCACAATCACAAAACATATAAACGCGATTGCTCAAAACGATTGAAGGCAGCGACATAAAAGTAGATGGCAGAGTACACAAACAGCTTCCAATTGGAACGTTAGTGTCCGCACACATCGGACACTGTGTGTCCTGGGTGAGGCCGGATAGTCGGAAGTGTGTAGTTATGTGAGCAAACTGTCGCAAGCTAACGGTTCCAAACTATCCACAACCATGATGTCCCTTTGAAATACGAGGTTTTTCTGTGATAGGCATAGCGTAGCATAGAGAGATTTCTGTGCTAAGATATCTACTAGTGTCCCTGGTGCGGTTTGACGAAGTTGTCAGCTTTAAAAAAAAAAATGTAGCACGTATTTTCGGCCGCCAACTGTTTGATTGGTGTAAACGCGCCCTAAAGGTGCTTCCTCACCGAGAGCATTCGCCTGCAATGTATCGTTACACATCAGTGAGGGAGGAGAACCGAGCATTACAGTACGCAATCAGACATTGCGTAGTGAATATTTTGATACAACGTAAGTCACTAACCACACGAAAAAGAAGAATATGCTAATAGGATCATAATTGTTGAAGAAAAGTTAGATTTGGGATTGTTCAATGTGGTTCTGGACACTAGTGTACAGCAGCCAGGGTAGACTCCATGAAATAACCTAAATGGAGAGTAAAAACCTACCTGATGAAAATGTAAAGAAATGTCATACAACGTACCTTTTTTTTTTTTTTTTTTTTTTTCGTACCTGCGGTTGACAGTTGTCACTTGCCAACTGATTGCTTTGATTTAATTAATTTAATACTTATATTATTTGATATATTACGTATATTATTTAATACTTAAATCTAAATTTCTAATTTTAAATCACCTTAAATATGTTTTTATTCGAAAATTGAGGTCAATTTTATAACCCCAATTTCGGTCGATGATTTTTCAATTATAATTTAATAAAGTGATTCAAACAATAAATTGCTACCAGTAATTTATTAATTTATATTTTTAAGTGGTGAGATATAAATTTAAAGCCTTCTAAATACAGAAAGGAGAATGTGGTGAATTCCCTATAGTGAGTGATTGCTTAAAAATTTAAACCGAACAGGGTTTGTTTAAAGTTGTATCAGATAGGTGTTATTGGAACAGGCTATTTATACAGACAAGGATTGGACAGAAGCGTTGTCTTGTTGTCTATCGGTTATCAGTTTGGGAGTCCTTTCTTCATATTTTAGACTTACAATAAATATGGTTCGTGTACTACTTAATTCGATTTCACGAGAGGTACCAGTGTACCCCCATGGCTACCCCAAATTCTCCGAACAAAGCAAGAAACACAGACAATCATTAGGCCCAACCGTGCACGTCTGACATCGCGGAACAAACGCGTAAGATTACGTTCGTATAATTTCCGTTAAATTAACCTTATGTTGTGACATATTACTTCTGCGTCGATGCGAACCGACTCGCAAGGGCGTACTCTTAGTATAGGATTATAACTGCTCATTGTGTTAGCATCATCGTCACCATTATAGGCTTTTCCCTTGTGTTTTGACATCGACTTCCAGTTAAATATCTAAGATACAGTTAATGTCATTACGTTTGGGTATATTTTACACGTAATTAATACACGGTAGGTATAAGAGACATCGTCGCGTATGTTGTAAACATAAATTAAAAAAAAAAACTTCGGTTTTTAAAAATTGGCTGTGCCGTACATTTTTACCGTGTAGGATTGCACTTTTCTATGAAACAGTTATTTTTTTTAAACTGGTAGAAAAAATCTGGGCCTAGAGTGTACCTACTGAATTCATGGTAAAAGTTAGCGCAAACTCAAACTCAACTCAAACTCAACGCACGGCACGGTTGGCGCGGTGGTTAAGCGATTGACTGCTGCGCTGCGTGTCGCGGGTTCGATTCCCGCACGGAACAAATATTTGTATGACCTACAAGTAGTTGTTCCGGGTCTGGCTGTTTGTGTATTGTAAACGCACCCACGACACAGGAGAAATTCCTAGTGTGGGGCAATGTTTTTAAAAAAAAAAAAAAAAAAAAAAAAAAAAAAAAAAAAAAAAAAAAAAAAAGCATTTATTTCAATTAAACCATTTACAGGCACTTTTGAATTGTCAAGGGGTCAGTCAGTCAGAAATATGAAGCTAGTTGCCCATTCCAAAGCGTAGGTTCCTATGGAGAAGAACGGGCAAGAAACTCCACGGACACTCTTTTAAATCATAATGTTGTTACAAAATATTGGTTACATCATTCATATTGAAATTATACATGTGAGACCAATGTAGAAAGACGTGCACGTAAAAAGCGTCCGTTATAAAAATATAAAAACAATTCAAAAATTAAAATAAGCCGTGGCAGATAAGAGATGACCAGTCCCTACTGACGGCGCCCGTTCACGAAAGAGCAGAGATGGGTGTAAGGGATTACACCCATCTCTGCTTATTCAAAAGAATATTACTCGTTACAATTTATGTAGAAGGCCTTGTAACTCTACGAGAGATGTCATAGTACTAAATGTAATGTACTTGGAGTGCGATGCGGTGCGTTTAGTTAGGGTGACACGCACTACAACCTGCAACTGTATTCAGTGTGGCCTATCCTAAACGGTTGTCTGTTAATCCTTCCGTAGATATTGGCACGATTTGGCCGTCGGTTTCACTGGGGCTCGGGTCTCTCTGTGCAACAAATGATCTGCCATCTAAAGCTTGACCGCAGTCGACGTTGCTATGCTCCATAGATCAATCGAATTGTGAGAGAGGTACTATATAATAATATATGGTTCACGTTCGTTTTGAAATTCTGTTTGTTTTTACACTGGCACTTTTTAATGCGTCGTTTAAAAAATAAATGAAAGCCTATCGTAATAAAAGTGCATTTTATAAAATGTTTCTGACATCACACTAGCAGTAGAGGCAAAGAAGTCAAGTACAATTGCGTTGCACGCTATAAAATGGTAATCCAGGTTATGATTGGCACTAGTAAAATTTTCACAGCTCTCGTGTCGGTCGGCTGGCTGGCGCGCCACGATAGGTCAGTTTAATCGGATTCTTTATTCATGAGACCACCAGCACTGCACCGACGCTGTATTCAAAATTACACTTCGCATATTAACCGGAATTAACACCAGTTTATAATATTGGAACGACTGCTTAATTTATGCGCTCAATTTGTCGAACCTATTATCCTACATTAGCCAATGTGTGAATTTCTATCCACTATTCAGCCAATAAAATGTATGTGCATAATTTCTTGGTTGCTTACTTATCTGAAAAGGTATGAGAAAACCTGAGATATAAGATAATCGTCGGTTCAGGGCAATGCATTCGAGATTAGACGCGGTACGTGCGCTGTGTGCATCATCGCCGTGGACCGTGAGAGCTAATTTGAACTCTCAGTTACCCTTTATAATACGCTACAAGAACCTCTTGACTTTAGACTTACAACTAACATGTCTATTGAGACAAAATTTTACTGGTTGTTTTACAGATTATCCTTTTTAGCTATTTCTGTGTTATTCCGCGTGCCCGATGGGATCACTATCGGCAAAAAATGTCAAACTTTCATCGCCTGTTTAACATAGATGAATTTTCAAAAATTCTTTCTTTGTGTAAATGTACTTAATTTTTTTAAGGAGTTCTTTAGACCCCCGAACTGAATAACTTTTACTATGTGACAAACGTCGAAATCGCGAAAAAAGAATCTGCTGTTCCATACCAAAGTTTAATTCTTACTGTTCTAAACTGTATGGGAGAACTGATTTTTATTCGCGATTTCAAAGTACATAGTTCCCATAGTAAAAGTTATTCAGTTCGATGGTCTAAAGCAGTCCTTAAAATTTTTAAAGTAATTTTTTAACACCTAATAATTATAAGGAACACTTGAGCAAAATTTTATGTTTCCAGACACAGCTGTTTAGGCTGAGCGTTGTCTATCAGATTAATATTTAATATTTTTATTATTGTTTTACGGTGATGATAGACTTAGTAAAAACATGGATGTTTTTCAGATTGCAGGCAAACGCATCAATAATGTCATTTATCTACAGACACATACATAATATAGGCTCGGGCAGCGAGTAGACGTGGTCAGATTTACTTCAATTTGAGTCCATGTCGTCTGGCAATACGGGCGGGCGCTGAAAATTTAATGCCACAGGCCTCTCGTTACTCTGTGTCAATGTTCGGCACCCAGTACATATGAAGGTATATTTATATTGCTTTCTCAGCCTTCACGAATAGCTCGGCAGTCGGCAGTAGGGAGAACGTATTGCATTTTCCATGTAGAGGATTAATAGTTAATGTGTGGTATGGAAGTTTGCGTTGTAAGCTCTGTGTGGTTTTGTTTCAGAAGTATTTGGTACGTGACGGCCTGCGCTCGCGTGGCCACCCACCATGATTTATGCAGCGTTGTATTTGTCTTATCCTATACTCTTAAACGAGCAATATTTATATATATATAAATATATATATATTTGTAATGTCGTTCTCGAAAACGGCTCTAACGATTTCAATTAAAGTCGGTATATAGGGGTTTACGGCGGTGAAAAATCGATCTAGCTAGGCCTCATATCTGGGAATATTCGTTTTCTTCGTATTTGCACCCGACCAGAGCTCGGTCACCCAAAGTTTAGAACAAGATGGCTACCTTAGAAAAATGACATGGCAGTATGGAATTAGTATGTACTATACATGAAATTAGTTTGAACTATCCAATATTATTAATGAGCATTCGAAAATTTTAACCCGAGCAGAGCACGGTCGACCAGGTACTAAATAATAACATGAGGTTGGTTAATTTAATAGACGAAGTGCTATATCGTAAGCCTAGCTGCATGATATTTTAATATAAAAAATAAGCCCTCTCCTGCTACCTGCTCCTACTACCTGGATGGTACTGAGGAGCTATTAAACAAGCTTGAGCGCTTGCAAAACTTGTGCATTCGCTTTGTTTTCGGACTTAGAAAGTATGACCATGTTTCTCATCTTCGCAAGGAACTCAAGTGGCTCCCAATCCGCTTTCACAGGAACACTCGGATCTTATGTCTACTCTTCAACGTCTTACACAACCCGTCTTATCCTTCCTACCTCCGTGAGCGTTTTTCTTACGCTCGCCCTAGCGACGCACCGTGTAGATTACACCTTAGATCCCTCCTTAAATCTCATCCTCATAAAACAAGCTACTATTCCTATTCCTTCTCTGTCCATGTAGTAAGGTTGTGGAACTCACGCCTAGCATTCGTGATTTAAAAACTGTGTCACAATTCAAATATCGAGTAAAAGAGCATTCATTACCTTTCCTCTCAACTGTGAGTATTTATATACCTATAATATGTATGTTTATATATTTAAGCTCTATGTATTTATTTAAGTATATGTTAATTTATTACGTTATACGTGTAGGTTTATTTCAATATTTTAGTTTAAGTTTTCGCATATTTATATTTTTCTCTTCTTGTTCTCACACATTATTGTCTACATTTCTTTCTCATTTCTCCTGTCGCAGGTCTGCTGGAAGATAATTCTTAAGAAATAAGCAGTACCTTTGTACTCATAATTATGATTATGTCTTTATCTGTATCTATTTTTCTACATAAATAATAAAATAAATAGGTACCAATAACATGTCAATCCATATCAATAGGTGATCAGTTGATCACTAAATGAACAATTCCCAAGCGAAAACAACATTTTAATTGGGTTTCTAAAATCCATCGGTACTACACTATCAATTTACTAAACTGAATTTGTAGATAAAGTTAAAATGAAATTTTCAAACTTCAAATTGAAACGTTTGATATTTAACAAGCCTTTAAATTAGTTAGTGACTCATAACTAACAATAAATTGCAAATGAATTTATGTTACCGATTCGTTTCACTTCAGTATTGGTTTATAATAATAATAGTAGCTTATTACTGTTCTACTGCAGGGGTCTCTTCTGATACAGAGAAGGCGTGAGCATTGATCACCGCGCTTGCTCAAGAAGGGTTGACGTATATTGACTGTAAGTCCAGGTTTCCTCACGATGCAGCGATGTTCCTTCACCGATGTCAGTAATGTCCAAGTTAACTCAGAAAAAACATATGAATTGAAAAAGTCATATTGGTACTTGACGAGATTTGGACCAAACAACCTCGTGAATGAGAGGCGATGCCTTAACTTCTGGGCCATCATACCTAAATATCATGGTATTTTTTATTTTATAAAATATAGCATTCTACTGGTCTTCTTCTTCTTTTCGCATAGGCCTCTGACTTGGCTTCACATGCAGTCGAGAAATGTCTCTCAGGCAAGCCGGTTTCCTCACGATGTTTCCCTTCACCGTTTTTGAAGCAAGTGATAATTAAACAATACGCCCATGAATCCGAAAAGTCAGAGGCGTGTCTTGGGTTTGAATTTGAGACCTATGACTTGGCAGTCCGACGGTCACATCACAGGCTATCACTATTCTACTGGTGAAGTATTTTTTTAAATCGGTTTTGTACCCTAGTGTTAAGTGTTGCTAGATTACTTAAGAGCACTCAAGTTGGTTAACATTTACTAGAGCTAATTCTCAGCTTCTTTTTTTTTTGGGTGGGAAATTATCAAATAACTTCTCCCGCTCTGGGTGGAGGGCGTGACAGACTCTTACTGACTAAAAACCCACCCGTGTTCCTTCCGTTGCCTGTACGTTGCCAGGGGCCACGGTATCCCTTTCGGACTTTCCCGCAACCCCGGCAGGCATCGATCCTATCGGACCCCTTCACATGCTGACATCTCTTTGAGGCGCGCGTGGAACACAACGCGCCGTTGACCCGGGCCTGGTCCTTATCGGACAGCGAGCTACCCATTGCTCACCGTCCGCAAGCCCGCGCCTACGGTGGCCGGGAATCAGCCTGCGATTCCCGACGCCCAGGGCGTCTCCTGCGGTGGCTAGGAGCGTGAGGGCGCGAAATTTGCCTCTCCCTCACGCGTTCTGCCTCCTCCTTCGCGAGCATTACTGCTTCGCAGAAGGAGGTGACGGCCTCCCATGCCCTCTCGCTCCGTACCATGGCCTGGACTCGGGCCGGACGTGAGAGATCCCCGCCGGCGATCGCCTCCGCGGCCTCTCCGTACACGGCAATGCTCTGCCTAAGCCGGACAGACCTCCACCGTATGCTCAACCGTGTCTTCCGGGCGATTCACGCAGTGATGACACCCGGGCGTTTCCTCCCGCCCGATACGAAACAGGAACCTCCCGAAACAACCATGTCCGGTGAGGACCTGCGCCAGGCGGAAGGTGAGGACGCCGTGGTGCCTCTCTAGCCACTCCTCAAAGAGGGGACTTATCGCCGCAATAGTGGCGTGCCCATCATTCAAAGTACCAGTAATGATAATTACTAATTAACTTAATTAATTAATCGTCACGTATTCATTCATTGTAGATGAAGCTTCAAAAATTATGGGTTAATATTTCGGTGATATCCGGGTGTTCTCACGAAGATCAAAATAAAACCTACGAGATGAATCGAAGTTTCAAAACAGCAATTTTACAAATAGGAGAATGAAGTACGGAAAAAGTCTATTTTGTCCATCCAGCCGGTGAGGCAATGCTCCTCGATGTTTCCAACAGCTTTTTTGCTTTTGCCTTCCTGTAGAGTATAGATTTCTGCTGTCGTCACTCCCATCCATTCTTCCCACGTACCTACATATAGCGTACAGCAGGTATATACGTAGGTATAGGAATGTGCTAATGTTAGGATTCTTATTGTTTTGATGTGAGATTTTATTTTGATCGAACATATTGTTTGTAATACCTAAAACTATGTTAAAAACATGGTATTAGTAGGTAGCTTAGGAACCTATATGCACATTAGAAGTTCTACATAGTAACTAAAGGTTAGAACAATTTTGTGCATTCTTTGTCGATCTGAGCTTGCTTTACCGAGGTGTTCGTAAAGAGAGGTGCGCGGAACCCAATACTCTCCATTGTCTCTGTGGCACTCACTTTACGGGCTAATTGATTCTCTTTCATGCAGCGCTGAACAAGAAAACGCTGTTAAGATTTCTCTGCATTGTTCGTTAATTGAACTTGTTCCTGGTGCAATGCCATCAGTTCCGTACACCGCAGCGGTTTGCTCAATGTTTTCAGTGTGTTCAAACAAATTAATTTTAAATAATTACCATTCGACTTTCGGAAGTGTTAACCACAGTGATAAACAAGCAAGAATTATTAAAAAGTTCATGTTAAAACAGTAATTAACTAAAAATTTTTTTATAATGCATTTGCTTGAAAAGAGCGTTTTCCAAGCAGCCAATTTGTGTGGAAAGTGTCACTTTTTTCACTAGTGCCTTTTACTGTTATGTTTTAAAAAAAAAAATAACTCCGTCGTCAGCCCGTCGCAAAGAGTTTTTATTATTTGAGAAAAGTTTTACAAATTAGATGATAATGATAATGATGACGATGGCGATGACGATGGTGATGGCGATGATGATGCGATGATGATGGTCAAAGTCAGTCAAAGTCAAAGTAAAAAAAGTCAAAGTTAGTCAAAGTCAAAGTCAAAATAAAAGGTAAAAGAAGGGTAGGAGAAAGGTCAAGGTAAGTCAGCCATGAATGTTGTTTATATCATTTATATACGTCAGCTAATATGTCAGATGTTACACATCATTTATGCGATTACTGTAAGGCTCGCTCGTTTTTTTTATTGCCTCGCAAAATGCATAGCAAAACGTTGTATGATACACGTGCTTAAGATGATTTCCAACTCGTGTCGACTTATACACTCGCTCGTGAACAAAAATGCTACTTGTCGGAAATCACCTACTTTCAGCATTAGTAGCATAAATAACTTATAGACGGCACGGTTGGCGCAGTGGTTAAGCGATTGACTGCTGCACTGCGTGTCGCGGGTTCGATTCCCGCACGGAACAAATATTTGTATGACCTGCAAGTAGTTGTTTCGGGTCTGGCTGTTTGTGTATGTGAGTATATATGTTTGTAAACGCACCCACGATACAGGAGCAATTCCTAGTGTGGGGCAAAGTTTAAAAAAAAAAAAAAAAAACTTATGTAAAATTATAAAATCGTTTATTTTGGAACAAAAACAGATACAATCATAAAAATAGTTAAACGATGATAACTGCAAAAGTTAATAACTATTTAATTATAAGTATTTTTCGACGTAAAATAAAGTGTGATAATATTAAAATAATTTTTTGATTACCATTACTGACAAAAAAAGAAAATGCTTCACAGAATTATGAAATGAAATGAAATTGTTTATTCTGTAAATAGGATATTGGAATCACTTTTACACGTCATCTTAAAAAAAAAAATTAAAAATTAGCTAGATGAGTTCGGCGTTTCCTATCTGACTACTCTGAGAAGAAAGGCCGAAACAAACTCAGAGGTCACAGTCTCTTTTAAAGTCCGGACATAATCTTGGTCAGGCCATATGAGGACCATGTAGATTAGTGTCTGAAATGGTCTTTTGAGAAAAGAACCACACAGATTTGAGTGGACCTGTGCTGTCAGTGCAAGCATTTGTCAGTAATCGTGGAGCTCAACCCAGAACTTAAGGAGCTCAACTCGACGAACAATACCAAAGAAAGAACATTTGGGTAGGCCTCATAAACTACTCAAACTGCCAGACCATCATTAAAACTAAAGAAGAAAAAAAAAAAAAAAAAAATCCACATAGTCCTCATATTCACAAAAATTAAAAAAAAAAAAAACAAATACTTTATATAAAAACATTGTGGAAAACTGCACTAAAACAATGAGTTTCATAATTTAAATATTTATTAGCCCGTAGAACTGGTTGAAAGGGGCAAGCGGTAAATCATGACATCGCTCAATATAAACAATAGGTACGGCTATAAAGATAACAAGGGTGGAAGGTGGCCCACATTAGTCTTCCCGTGGTGTAACGTTTGTTCGTCTGACAGTATTCATTAAAGCACAAAAGCGTTGTCTATCAGGCAGTTTCCGTGGCGGTCGTGTTCCTTCTTAACAAATTGGTGGAGTAATGTGCGAGGCGCTTGGACAATGGAAGTGCGTCTCAACGGAACTATTGAGGCTAGTATTTACTTGTCTTACCAGTCATGGGGCAGTTATGGTAAATTTTACCTAGAAAACTAATCTTGCACTATTCGTTTTTAATTTGATGGATTGATTTCACAGGACCACAAATGTGCCCAAGTGCGCACGAGGCTTTAGACCAGGGGTTCCCAACCTTTTTTTGTCTACTGCCCACTTTAAGAATAAATTATTTTTTAACGCCCCCCTTTACACAAAAAAGAGGGAATTTCAAACGACTGGTGGGGCCTTTTACACAAAAAAGTGGGGATTCTTAACTGATAAGTGGGGCCAAGAAATATCTCACGTGGGGCCCTAAGGGCCCCATGGGACGGGGGTTTGACATCACTGCCCTACACAATGCCCCCTTTTTTTTCTGGGTCTCTTACCGCCCCCCTTTAGGCCTGCAGCGCCCACAAGGGGGCGTTATCGCCCACGTTGGGAAAGACTGCTTTAGACAGACATATTTCTAAATGAAAACACCACAAATGTAGGTGATGTCTGAAATTAGTGTTCTGAGTGGAATAACTCATTTCATGAAACAATACATAAAATACCATTTGAAATAATAATTTTATTGATTCCAAATAATGTTGTCCCACTTGAACGCATATTGTTATTTTACTTGGCAATAAACCTGGAAAAATAAAATATGAAAATGAAATTATGAGAATTCAATCAGTTTATCAATGGAACTGGATATAACATTTTATCAAATAGCCAAGCATTTTCTTAGACACTAATAATAACGGGTGTAAGGTTAGCATAGCATGGCGTCGGGAATCGCAGGCAGATTCCCGGCCACCGTAGGCGCGGGCTTGCGGACGGTGAGCAATGGGTAGCTCACCGTCCCATAAGGACCAGGCTCGGGTCGACGGCGCGTTGTGTTCTACGCGCGCCTCAAAGAGATGACAGCAAATGAAGGGGTCCGATAGGACCGATGCCTGTCGGGGTTGCGGGAAAGTCCGAAAGGGATACCGTGGCCCTTGGCAACTTACAGGCAACGTTTTAATCAGTAAGAGTCTGACACGCCCTCACCCTCCACCCAGAGCGGGAAAAGTAATTTGATAATTTCCCATCCAAAAAAAAAAGGTTAGCATAATTAGCCTATAATTTCCCCACTGCTGGGAAACAGGCCTCCACTCGGCAAGACGGAAAGGGGCCGCAATCCACCACGCGGGCCCAGTGCGGGTTGGTAGATGTCACATTTGAATATTTTGATTCTAGGACAAGCCTGTGAGCAGTGGTGATGAAATAATTTACACAAAGTAAAGCGCCTGTTTGGTTTCGAACCCACAACTATGATAAGGTTAGAGGAGTAATATTACCTATTCGGGTTAGGTTAGGTTAACCTGTATTGGGTTTATAATTATATTTATTATTTATATTATATATTATGTTATAGGGTACCCATCACCAAGCTAAGAGTCACCTATTCTTCCCGACGTTGCGATATATTTTCTCTTTGTCTGAGAAGTGGTGGTAACCTACTGATTATGAAGATATTGAAGGTTAAAGTCAAAACTTTCTTTTATTTTTTTAAAGGTTATATGTAACTAAGATTCAAATACCCCCACGTACCCGGCCCCAGTCTGCTCACGCAAGTACATAAGCAGTTAACCGCAGTTTTTCATACCAAAAATAAAGCGTTTTACATCATTTGTAACTGCTCTATGTTACTTAGTTAAATATACGGAATGCGTGGATCTAGAATTGGTGACGGGTCTTTTTACGCCCTGTACGTTTTGTTCTATAAATAAACAGGTACCTATTTAACGAAGATTCCATTGATAACGACCATGTTATCTATTTGTAGTGCAAAATAAAACGGATGATCAGCTGTGAAATATTTGTGATTTCGATTCAATTCTCTGCGGGACCTCACCCCAGTGACCATCGTGAATTCTGTAATTTCAATAGCATATTTAATCAAAATAAACACGTGAAATAGTGACTCGACATTCTCCTACTACCCTTATTCACTGAATACTGAATTTTGAACGAGTGTTCAGTTTTGTATCTTTAAAAAAAAAGAAGAATTTACAGAAATAATTATCATTTATCATTTACCGTTAGCAGCGGCTGTTTCAGATCCTTCCTCGCTCACGTGTAAAACGGCTTTCTGTACAGCCTTATTTATATGGACATCTGGCCGTCCCGTTATTTTGCTCAGGTCAGCGCTGTCACTGAATACATCAGCAATAAACTAAAAATTACAGAATTACCTTGTATTTATATACATAGTTAGGTATACAGTATGGCAAGTAAACGAACATAATATTTACCTAATTAAAGACATATTTAAAGGGAGGGTAGTACGCATGATAACGAACAACTTTCAAAAATATTACATGAAATATTATTGAAAAAAAACGACCAAGTGTGTGTCGGATCACGCACACTGCAGGGTTCCGTAATATCGAGTACGTAAGCACAGTAGGTATAGATTTTATCGACCGCAAAAATAAGTTTGTATGTCATAGTATTTCTCGCCCAGTCAATATCGACACAAAATAATGCAAATAATATCGCAAAAGCGCATGTAACTACGATTTTTTATTTGTTGTTAGGTCCCCTAAGAGTAGTTTATACCCAAGTATGCAACTCTGAAAACCTTGTGCTACTCCCATGGTGCTCGAAAATCTGCGTATTCTGGCGCTTGATTCAGATTTTTTGAAAATATCCCTTAACGTGTTTATAGGTAGGTATATATCTTTGTTTTCTATTTTTTTTTAAGCAAGCTAAATTTGTTACTATCTGAGCTCAACATGCACTCTAAGCCAATTATAGCTAGCTATTTTTTTACCAAAGTGGTAGCAAACATAGCTGAAGTATCCCGCCATAATGTTGGCTGTTTGTGTAATGTGAGTATAAATGTTTGTAAACGCACCCACGATACAGGAGAAATTCCTAGTGTGGGGCAACGTTTATTTATAAAAAAAAATAAAAAAAAAATAAAAAAAAATAAAAAATAAAAAAAAATGGCTCTGACTGAATTCTAGCTAGATTTTCGATTTGACTAAAATTTATCTTCGCAAATTTGGGTATCCATGGTATAACACTCCCACTTAGGGGACCAAACAACATTAAAAAACCGGCCCAGTCTTGTCGGACCACGCACAATGAAGGGTTCCGTAGTTGGGATGAAATTTATCCCTAGAACAAACTTAACTTAGTAGTTGAGAAACATTTTCTCCCATACATCGATATACGTCACGATTAATTCTCCAGCTGCATTATGTAAGATTGTAATCGCAAAAAAAATGTGATAAAACTACAAATGATCAATTATCAATTTTCGGACTTTTTCCTTAAATAGTGCTGTGAGACCACGCTTCTTGCCAAATTTCATGATTCTAGGTCAACGGGAAGTACCCCGTAAGGTTTTGATTTATTAGCGAGTATCAAAATATGTCACATAATTGCCGTATTTTTTTATTGCATTGATTTAGAAGCTTGATTTTTTTAAGCTCCAAGGAAAATTAGGTCTACGTATTTGATATCAAATTAAACTTGAAACCTCCACGCATTCCTGAGAAAATGGGTCTTGACAGACTGACGGACAGACAACGAAGTGATCCTATAAAGGTTCCGTTTTTCATTTCCAGGTATGGAACTCTAAAAATCGTAGTTACGTGCGCGTTTGCTATGTTTGATGTTGTTATTGATTGGGCTATTATAGTGGAATAATAAGTAACAATAATGTTTAATATAAATTATTGAATAAATGATAAAACAAAAATAATTATTATATAAATATAAATAGTTTTGGCCAAGTCAAGTCATAATGGTCAAGTCCAAAATCATTGAACAATGTGCATATTAGACTTACTCAACCGCTGTTTCTGCATTGTTTTTGTCAGTAATGGTGGCGCGTCTTCGCAACAGCTGATCGGTTGCTGTGGCGCGTACGCACACACATGTTAGAATGTTGAATTTGGGCGTCATATTTAAGATATTATTTATTGTGTTTTAGATGAAATTGCATAAGTTCTAGGTATAACACGGTTAACGGTTAACAGTTCCATAAAGTACTAATTTGAAAATTGAATGAAGACTATTCTCCTTTGGGATAAAGGTGTACATTAGTATCTGATACAACTTGTTACTTAGGTACTTTGCTTTTTTTTACTCAGTGTCGCGTATAATTAAGTTACATGCGTAGGTAATAGTGGCGTCAAGGCAGATGGTCTATGGCATCCGATCAGCGAATCACACTGATGAAAGAAAGATTTTACACAGAACCACGTATCAAAAGAGAATTCGCGAATACTAAAAATCGCGTGTTCATTGCCACCAATGTTATGAAAAATTTAAATTGGCGGAAATAAATACAGCAAAATCAGCGAAGAAGATTTGTTCGCGGGATTATTGGTTATTGCAGCATTATGATTCTAGAACCGTAGGTCAACAACACAAATTGATATTTCCTGTGAATAACCCAGTTAGTAAATTAGCAATATCATTTACTACGTAGCGTATAGTGAACTATTTTTTTTTTTTTTTTTTTTACAAAACGTTGCCCCACACTAGGAATTTCTCCTGTGTCGTGGGTGCGTTTACAGACATTTAAACTCACATACACAAACAGCCAGACCCGGAACAACTAATTGTAGGTCATACAAATATTTGTTCCGTGCGGGAATCGAACCCGCGACACGCAGCGCAGCAGTCAATCGCTTAACCACTGCGCCAACCGTGCCGTCAACTATGCCAAGTACTTCACGAAGCACATCTGAGTATTGGACATGGAGCACGAGACGCGATTTAAGAATATAACCCGCTTTGATATTGAACTATGTCTGCAACTGTGTGAACCCTATACCAGCAAAAACAAAAAGGAGTATAGAAATGAATCATCGTCAAGTCTGTACTTTCAACAGAATTTAATTCCCGTTGTCAAATGGATCTTATTGATTACCAATCTCACCCAGATCCTGATTATACCGGATGACATTTTTACCGTCTCGAAAAATAATGAGTATTACAGGGGAACAGAGTAGAAGCCTTTGGCATAGTTTTTTTTTTAATAATGCTATAAAATATATCGACATTGAAATCATACGCATGATTGTATGATTTAAGTTTCGATATTTTTTATTGAATTATTAATTTTTTTAAATTTCTGTTTTTATTGTTCTAGTATGAAAAGTTTACTTCAAATGTGTGGTATTTATGTATAAATCAATTTCAATCTAGATTAATGAAAAAATAAAAAAACTATGCCATAGACTTCGACTCTGTTCACCTATTATACCCATTTTTTTTCGAGACGGTAAAAAGTGGTGTAACAGTCCATTTAACTAAGTTTGTGATACTCAGAGCGCTTAAATCAAAACATAATGTTTAGTTAAGTACTGTTATTTTTAGGAAAGTTGATTTCGAGTTAACAAAAGTTGTTTTATTTGTCCTTCATTTTATACTTTACGTAATCTTCTCGTGGCATTCTATATGATACCGAGGCATTGCATACATTGTCTAGGGAAGGTATAATGATAAACGATAGATAAAATATTTTATACAATTCCTAGACGAGCTCATTCACATAAACTCATTGTATAGAATCACTAGATATTCTATACAATGCCTGAATTATATACTTTGCCGGTAACATTATATTTACTAAAAGAAGGTAAATCATATTACCTCGTTGATGATAGTTTTTTTAAGATTCGTAGAGACTTTAATTTCGAACCCTGGGATTACCGCTCTGACTTCATGAGATCGCATATTTTCCATCGCCCTTGACACAATTGAAGGGTCTTTGAGTTTTTCAACAAGTGCACTAATGCCATCATATTTGTTCGGAAGTATAGCGAGAAACGAAGCTTGGTTTCCTTCATACAGCATCTCTAAAAGCTGGAAAATTCAATTCTTGAATTATTAGTGCATATTAAATTGATTTTTACACCACCCGCTCGATGATGTCAAATTATATCATGCAAATCTGACCTTAAGTAAATCATTGTAGCCCTAGGATCTAGACCGGCAATAAACGTAAATATCCTAATCCTAGCTTTATAATATTATAAACTAGCTTTAGCCCGTGGCTTTGCCCGCGTAAAGGTTGGAAAACATCCCACAGGGACGTACTACCGGGATTCAGAGTATCCTATGTCCTAACCCAGGTCATGGCCTATCCGTAAGCCTTACAACTAAATCTGTTCAGCAGTTACGGCATGAAAAGGTAACAGTCAGATTAGTAGGTTTTTTCCCTTTTTTTTTTCTTCGGGAAATTATCAAATAACTCTGGATGGAGCGGGAGGGCGTGTCAGACTCTTACTGACTAAAACCCACCCGTGTTCTTTCATTTGCCTGTACGTTGCCACGGTATCCCTTTTGGACTTTCCCGCGACCCCGGCAGGCATCGGTCCTAGCAGACCCCGTCAATTGTGCTGACATCTCTTTGAGAGCCCGCGCCTACGGTGGCGGCTAGGGGCGTGAGGGCGCGAAATTTGCCTCTCCCTTACGCGTCCCGCCTCCTCCTTCGCGAGCATTACTGCTTCGCAGAAGAAGGTGACGGCCTCCCATGCCCTCTCGTTCCGTACCATGACCTGGACCAGGGCTGAACGCGAGAGATCACCGCCACCTGGTTGGTAATTTATAGTTATTATTATGAACTGCAAAGTGAAGTTTGTTCTTCAATCTGGGATCAAAAATTCATAGGCCGTGTCTTGAAGTAACATTTAGTCTGTATTTCATTCAAATCGGTACTCTCCAATCTATTAAAAGTTATTTTTTAATTGAAAAGTTAAGTTTGTCCTTCAATCCGGATTTGGGAATTCGGTCAGCCGAGCAAGCACAGCGTTGAGACGGAACCCTGAGGGCGCAAGTCCTACTCGCACCTTGTCCGGTTTTTTCAAACAAATAAAACAGGTTTATATGATTCTAAATTCCATAAAATACTAATTATTCATTTTACTATTATTATCACCATTAATTTGTAATACCTACTCAGTGCCGCCATTGACCACGTAATACCTACGTATTAGAAAGGTTGGTT
The DNA here is from genome assembly GCA_949128155.2 of Xanthia icteritia. Lineage (NCBI taxonomy): Eukaryota > Metazoa > Arthropoda > Insecta > Lepidoptera > Noctuidae > Xanthia > Xanthia icteritia. Next base: position 9,909,049 of record OX421935.2, on the reverse strand, counting down.
TATGACTTTAAATTGTAATAACTTTTGACAGAGTGGGCCGATTTTTATTAAATAAAGACTACTTATTAATTCAAAATACAAGATTCAAGATATATTTCCAATCCTTTAAATCTCTTGAAAATAAGACAGAAAAAAAACAATATTACATGTGAGTTTTAAAATAAACCCCTATTTTACTCCTTTGATCATCAAAATCATCAAAGGAGTAAATCGTTTGATGACTTTACAAAAACGCCTTACCAAAAGCATAAATTTGAATTTTCATTTCCCTAACTTAAGAAATGCTGGCCTTCCCATACAGACTTTCATCCCTTATATCACCTCCTTAAGGGTTATTTTTGAGACAAAAAGTACCCTATGTACCCTCCAGGATGCCGTCTATCTTTTTGCCAAATTTTATCGAAATCCGTTCAGTGGTTTAGCCGTGAAAAGGTAACATACAGACAGACAGACAGATAGGGTTACTTTCGAATTTATAATATTAAGTATGGATTAGTAAGGATAGTATGGATGCGAAAGTGAGTTTGTTTGTTTGTTCGTTACGCTTTCACGCTAAAACGGCAGAATAGATTTGGTTGAAATTAGTCACATGGGTAGCGCATGACCTGGTTTAGGACATAGGATACTTTAATCCCGATATTCACCCGAGATCGAGACATGCGGGTGAAACCGCGGGGCGCAGCTAGTACATAACATTATATCACATCTGTATTTCTCGAAGGGTAAGGCAGAGGTGTAAACACATTCAGCCACATTTCGCCAGTTATGTTACAGTCGCATGTAATAGGGGGCAAGCCTATTGTCAGCAACCGGTCACAAATCCAGACTCCGGGCTGCTACTGAGAAATTCCAGATAGAGCAACCCAATAACACTTTGCCCGACCCGGGAATTGAACCCAGGACCTCATGCTCAGCAGTAGCAAATGCGACCACTAGACCAACAAGGTAGTCAATTACTCCAAAATCGAATAGCTGTTTATTGCCTCGCAGGAGGTGTAAAAACTAGAGTATTCTCCTCGGGGATAAAGTTATCTTCGTCTGGGCGAGCTTGAATCCCTTGCTGCACTCAGGAGTCTTGTCTTAACTCGCTGCGTTCGGGAGCACCAGGATCCTTCGTTACGTTCGGGATTAAATATAGCGTCCGTGACATAAGACACTGCTTTATCCCCTTGGTAAATAATAATCTACTATTAATGGGAAGCATAATTCACGGCACACATTATTTATCGACCTTTTTAGGAATTATTATCTAGAAGTTACATTTTTGTTCACTTTGTCAGTTCGTATTTTCGTAAAAAGTGAGAAAGATATGTATATCAATTTACACAGATCAAATAATGACTAAGCGAAATTTAATGTAAAAGAACAAGAATATTACAGTTATGGTGCTTTTTACATAGTACTCAAACATACCTTAGCGTCAAGATCCTCACTTTCTCCATATTTGAAAGTGTTTGTTTGGTGCATAAAACGCATTAAGATACTTTCATCCCTGCTCACATGAAAATTGCCGCTTACGGTAGATCGTGGATTGAAGGGTTTTGACCAGTTGCCCTAGATATTATAATATATTAATATTATCACACTCATTCCCTGAAGGACAGGGTGACTTGTAATTTGACGTATTCCTTCCAGGAAATGATACTGTGGCCCTTTTGCAACAATTAAGCAGCATAAAGCCCCATAAAGCCTGGGTGAACATTCATGGAATTTGAGAAATCCCTATTTTTATGTATTTTAGAAATTTTCCCAGAATTCGTCACTTTATATCAATTTCTCTAAACGCTCAAATTGAATGGCGTTTATTGCTATTCCATTGGGTACCTAATACTTTAACAAAACATTCGAACCAACATTAAAAAAAAAAAGTGTTTATTGACGAATTCTGGGCTATTTTCAAAAATACATAAAAATTGGCTATTCTTGAATCCCATGAATTTTCGCCTAGGCTTTAAGGGGTGCTTAATTGTTGTAAATGGGTCACATTATTACGTCCTGGAAGGATTACGTCAAATAAAAATTCACCCTGTATATATATTTTTAATCGTGAATGTACAGTACTCCCATATTTCGCCAGTTTCATGTGGTGTTTTTTTTTTTAAGTTATACCTTGAAATAAACGCCGTTAACGAGAACAGCAGCTGTAGAGTTACCCAGTGAGCCAGGAGATACTATGTTCTTGATTTGATGATTTGTGTTATGTTCGACCTGAAATAACAACATGACAATTGAACGACACTTACATAAATAATCTATCTATACTTCAAAACATAATCCCAAATAAATTACATTCAATCGCCACTCACTCAACTAATTCACTACCAATCTACTTTAGCGTAGATATTGTATTCAAGGATGATTTTTGGGTGACAATTTCTAATACAAAGGTCCAAAATTTGGTTGCAATGGAATTTTAACCTTGTCATGTATGGCATTGCGTTAGTTGTTTCAAAAACTTGAACATTACCTATAATAGTAATAATAACTATTTGGGTCTGTCGGAAGCGTTAGGCATTAACGTTGAAATGAAGCAATCTTTGAAGGAGCACTTCTTTGGTCGCCTGAAGAAGGTATTCTTCTTCGGAAACAAGGTGAGCGCCGGTTCTGATATACTCTTTCGGCATTCTCAAATGGACTCAGACCGAATTCAACGCCCTGGATAGGAGGGTCCGTACACTGCTGACCGCAAACCGGATACATCACCCACATTCATCGGTGATGAGACTGTACATACCGCGGAGACCCCCATGGGGTCGAGGCTTTTTAAATGCGCAGACCCTCCACAACCGTGAGGTGTGCAGCCTCAGGGAATATGTTTTAAATGCCGAAGTGGGTATACACCATGATGTGGTCGCAGCTCACCCCTGTCCATGGCTAAAGAAAACTGGTGCAAACCTGTAGTATTTACTACAGAAGACCACATGGAGGTGTGGCAAAGCAAGGAGCTTCAAGAGCGATTTTATCGGGGTCTTCATGAGCCTAGCGTTGATTACGTAGCGTCCGTATCCTGGCTACGTTTTGGTGACCTTTTTGGGAAAACTGAAGGTATTGACTTGTCGGAGAAAATCATAATTCAAAATGGTTTTAAGGAATTTTTGAGTAACATTAAAAAAAAAAATTAACCGGTTTTATCATTCGAATACTCCTATGTGGGATGGGACGGTTGACATGTGTCGTTTATGCCACTGTCCGGGTGAGTCCATTATATATTATTATCTCTGGTTGTTCTTGTCTGGCTAACGGCAAGTATTTGCACAGGCATAACCAAGTGGCCAGGATTATTCACGAACAACTTGATTTGTGCCGTATTACAAGTACACACATCAACACGGTCTAGGGATATTTTTAAAAAAGCGAATTACTATCAATGTGTTAATTATTTATATGACATGTATATATTTAAAAGATACGTTATTTAATATTCTACCATTTTTTAATAATGGTTAAGGTACTTCGATTAAAATTTCAGGATTTTATGGAAAAAAAATGAAGCATAGACGGAAACCGTATATGAATTAACTTTTAATTTATGAGTAAAAACTGAAAAAAATAGAAAAATCATTTAATTTGTGTTTATAAACTTGAAGTTAGTAGTCTGAGAAAGCGCCCATGATGTTCATAACACATCGGCAACGATTCGGCATGCTCAGAACAAGGTTGTCAATGTCTTGCTGCGGAATATTGTCCCATGTCCTTCTGAGGTGCGCAAAAAGTTGATCTTCTGTAGCCAGATTTTCAGGAACTTCCTTCAGAGCTCTTCTTTGCAGCATATCCCACGCATGCTCAATGGAATTTAGATCTGGCGATTGAGCAGGCCAGTCTAAGGCCCTAACATTGTGTGTATGTAACCAAGCTGCTACCGTTCTCGCCGTGTGTGCCCGGGCATTGTTGTGCATGAGCAGGAAATCTTACCCCATTTGTGTTCTGTGGGGCAAGATTACGGGCCCCAGCACCTGTTGGACGTATCGTTCTGCCGTCATATTGCCCCGCACCCAAACGAGATCCGTCCGTCCTCCAAGACGAATTCCTGCCCAAACCATAATTGTTCCGCCTTGGTATGGGTGAACTTCCTGAGGGTTCTGAAGACGGCTCCATCGTCCAGGAACTCGCCAAACACGCGTCCTTCGTGAATCTGGATGGAAGCCGAACCTGGATTCATCCGTGAACAGCACATTGGACCATTGCTCACGGCCCCAGTCCACGTGGTTCCGAACCCATTCTAATCGTCGTCCACGATTGCCTCTCCGTAAAGGTGGGACCCGGAGTGGTCTACGAGAGCGTAGATTGCTTTCATGCAGTCGCCTTCTTACAGTTTGGTCACTCACAAGCACTTGGTGTTCCACTCGCAGCCTTTGGACCAATTGAGTCGCCGTTGCATTTGGTTGAGCTCGCGCAGTAATTTGCAAAAATCGATCTTGTCCGGGGGTAGTGATGCGACTTGGCCCCCGGTGCCTCTCCGCTACTTCACCTGTGGCACGATAGCGTGTCCACAATCTTGAAATTACATTTTGGTGGGTCCCTATGGCCTCAGCAACATTACGCTGAACAGACCCAGCTTCCAGCATTCCCACAGCTCGTAACATCTCCGCCCTCGTCAAATGTTGGCATTGCATGGCTACAATATCTCAATTTTAACTTTATCTTTCGTTTAAAAATGAAAAAAAACTGTAACTAAACGTAAATCGTATTGTTTTCTAAATTTCGCACAAATGAAAATTCCCTCTCCTACACATCAAGACATTTTTATGCCACCGAAACAAAAGAATTTTCAAAAATTTGAATTTGGAATTAGTCTGAGATAAATTACAAACAAATCGGTGTATGAAAGATTACAATGCGGCCAGTACTTTTCGAGTTATTTAATTGAGTATGAAATATCCCTAGACCGTGTTGATGTGTGTATATACCCGACCCAGTTACACGTACAACGCGACATGGTCATTTTCGAAATGACGATGTCGCGTTGTACTTGGATAGGTCTATCATTACTGATAGGACTATTGTCGCCAATAAGGCTGATATAGTGGTGATAGATCGATTAGCGCGCTGCGAAATTATTGTCGATGTTTCCATTCCATATGACGAGAACCTTGTGAAAGCTGAGAAAGAAAAACAAATAAAATATCTGGATTTAGCACACGAGGCTGTCGACATGTAGAATGTGAGCTCGGCTGTCATTGTCGATTGTCGTAACGGTAATGGCGGTAACATGGCAGTCTCAACAGCGAGCGCCCTAAAAGCGTTGTTGTATTGAATACGCAACGCTACAACAACCAAAAACGTCATATAATCCAGTCTTATAAGACTTCAATGTTATTTATAATGGTTAGATAGTGGTATTTAGCTAACTAAGACGTTATATAGACGTTCATCTTATGATGTTTCAGTCGCGTGACTGTAATGTCTTATTATATTAGTTGAGTAGACGTTTTCAGGACTAACATATACGACGTCGTACAACGGTGTCAGTGCATATGTTGAGTAAACGTTTACAGGACTAACTTATGCAACGTCGTATAATGGTGTCAGCCATGACGCTTATCGGACAGTGTATTGGTCATATACACGGTGACATTTGAATTACAGTTTTGCTAGAACAAACTTTATTCAGACCATGGTCTACTACCATTCTAAAGCATTCAATAAAAAAAAAACGTCATTAGTTTTTGAAAAAACCCAAACAAGACAAAGTGAAATGGTCGGGTTTATCGTTACTCCCTACAACACAGACACTGCGGTGCACGTGTCTCAAAGTAGTTGCGGCGCGGCGCGCGGCTCACGCACGGGACACAGCATTGTCTACAGGGGTTTCCCTGTAGAGTACCTCGACAAACAAAATTTAGTAAGCACTTATTTTTGTACTGCTTATTAGAAAATACCAAAGTTAAAAGTTAACTTCGGTAGGTATTTTATCACTGATAAGTGGCTACTTTAAAACAGATTTTTATGGCATGGTATGGCTTTGGCTATGGTAAATTTTGGTAGGTATTTTCTGAATTTGCACGATTGCACGACGCGACGCAACGTACCGACGATGCGACTTCGATGCGATGCGATTCGTTCTAGGTGCAAACTTATGGTAGGTAATATCAGACATATTTTTGATTATTTCCTGTTGGTACTAGGTACGGGTACCTATTATATCTAACGTGAGGTTATTAGGTATTATTTATTTATTGAGATATTACAGGGACAAGACAAAAACAAAACTTATTCCTACCACAAAACCGGGTTAGCTCCATGTACACCAAGACAATATTGACTCCAAAGTTGTTTAAAAAAAAAAAAAAAAGAAAAGAAAAGAAAGACTCCATATTTTCACATTCGTTACTTGTTTTATACTTAGTTAGAACTCATTTTCACAAAAAACGCGCGATGTGTGCCTTTCACGTAAGTACATCGGATGCATATTCGTCGCGCGGTCGAGAGATTTCGGTAGACTGGCGACCGCCCGGGCGGCGTGGGTGGTTCGCGGTAGTCAACAAAAAAAATGGGCGGAACGGTACTTCGCGTGTTCGCATGTCATTGGCTAATGATTTATTTGCATTTCAGCCCACATTGACTGTAAATCCTTGTAGTCCACGTTGATTCCTTATAACTCTTTTGAATGCCATAATTATTGCTACCGGGATGAGTACTTTGATGTTACGGTTAATGTTTGAGCACGTTTGAGTAACATAAGACTTATTTGAGAACGCCTAGTTTAGTTTGTTTCAATAACATATTGGATGCTATAGAATGGTAATATAGAATGGTAAAAGACCATGGTCTGGACAACGGCTGTTCTAGCAAAACTGTGATTCAAATGTCACCCTGTATAACGCTTGTGCGTGACCTTTATATTACAAAACTACTTTGGTCGTATAGAAGACTAAGTTAGCCCAGGTTCGTACGGACGTGTTTTTATCGCGGCGATTATTTTTCGTACACTGGATTTTCAACTCTCGGTGTTGAGCCGAGCGTTGACAGTCCAACGCGTTGGTACTCACTCTCACCCCAGGGCGTTGAAAAAACACACAGTTGGATTTTCAACTCTCGGCGCTAAGCAAAGCGTTGAAAATCCAGTGCGCGAAAAAAAATCGCCGATATTTTATTACGTCCGTGCGAACATGGGCTAAGACCTGTATGCGACTAAAATGTTGAAATTCAACGGTTAGATAACTTTAAGTAATGATTAGGAAACCCTAAGGTCGACTGAATATGGCCGGTGCAACATGGTCTCAAGGAAAAGTCTATGCCTTTTTGTTATATTAGTGTATTATAGAGGTCGCTATATAACTTAGCCAAGACGGTTGGAGCTTTATTATGAAAACATATTTTGAATTAAAAATAGGGGAGGGCATTAAAAACTTCGCAACAACACATACAACTGAAGTTCCTTGAAAGATTAACACAACTATTATTATATCACACTTATTTAAATAATGATGTAGGTACAGTATAAATATTTTGTAATCATGCAAATTAACTTTACTAACTTTTTTCTGTTATTCTTTCATACACTGTTCACATTCTGTTATTCTGTCAATCACTTAAGGGTCTCATCACAACCAGTATTGGACCGTAAAGTATTTAACTTGTATATAACGTTCAACGGTCATTGGCTGACTTAGTTCTACGTAACTACTAAACGATAATTCTGTCGTGTAATTTGGGCCTAATTCTCGTTTTATAACCGTTTATTATTTACGTTTTTACGACCAATCTTAAAAAAATAACTAAATATGTAAAACGTTAACTAGACTATTATAACATATTAATTTGTCAGTTGGGACATTGGCGGCACGTTTAGTACTTTATATTAGCTGATCCATAGAGCGCTCCAGTAAAAGAATGTGCTTTAAAAAGCGTGATTTTGACCGCATCTGTAGATACATCGCGCGAACCTAAGGGCCAGCATATTCGCCCGCACCGCCAATGCCCTGCGTTACCGTTCAACATCGGAATCGTCTTTAAAGTCGTCAGCAACGAAATGTCCAAGGTATTTGAACTGGTGTACCAGACGAATCGACACGTCGTTAATTTTAATAAGTGGTACATTTTTTTAAAGAAAGTTTAATGTAAAGACCAAAGACGAAAACAGAATATGAATATCTAAGTAATTTAATAAACAAAGTATGATTATTGGTATTTGTTTAATTTTTTATATCATATTTAAAAAAAAGATTTCTTGTTTTGTCGCGACCCTTTGTTATTGCCAATTTAATTGTACAATTAAAACGATAAAATTTCAAAACCTGTCTTACCCACGCGTTTATTTTTCGAGCAGCCGGGACATTTTGAGAGAAGTCTATATTCTCAACCTCAGAATTGAAGATATCTCTAGATTCAGCAGCAAATTCTTCGTCCAACTCAACGCCTTTACCGACATAAACTTTATTTGCTAAATGAAGACCTTCTATTAATTGTAGTTGCTTGTTTATATTGCCAAACTGCTCTTTTAACACCTGTGGGAGTTAATAAAGAATCTATTTTGAAAATTAGTTGCTAAATAGTCAAACTCAAAGCATTTATTTCAATTAAACTATCTAAATAGTTTAATTGAAATAAATGCTTTGATTTTGCACTTTTGAACTGTCAAAGAATCGGCGAGTTAGTCAGAAAGTTGAAGCTAGTTGCCCATTCCAATACGTAGATCTCTATGGATAAGAACGGGCAAAAAACTCTAAGGACACTCTTTTAAATATAAATATTACAAAATCCATATATTACAATACATTATTCTTATATGTGAGAACAATGTAAAAAAATAATCAAAAACAATTTAAAAAATAAGATTAAGAATAAGCCCTGGTAGATAAGAGATGATCTGTCTCAACTGACGGCGCCCGTTCACAAACATGACGCGTGGATCAGCACCATCCAGCTCAACCATTTTGTAGGGAACCGAATGATCCAACACACACGCCACCATCAGTGAGACATTTAAGTGAGCATGACATACTCTCAACTGCCATGTTCTTTCAAGTCAACACAAGTAAAAGTAGTGTTTACCATCTTCCAGTTTTAAATTGATTCCTCCACGAGCCCGGCATTCCAAAATGCTACTAGAGGGAGCCCTCCGGTCCACCGTAGGCGCGGGCTTGCGGACGGTAGCTCGCCGTCTGATAAAGACCAGGTCCGGGTCGACGGCGTGTTGTGTTCCACGCGCGCCTCAAAGAGATGTCAGCAGAACTGGCGGCGTGAGCCCTCCGGTACAGGGCTCCCAGCACTGAACGTGTTAAACAACGTAACGACAAAATACTTACGTCAGTGTCATTAGGAAATCGAATGGCTTGCAGGATTTTGTCACGGGTTGGTCCTCGTGAAGCTATAGCCCCCAGAGCTAGCGAAGACAGCATAGAAAATGCCGACATCACAATACTTCTGTTTGATTTTTCTTTTATCACCTCCTAATAAGTAGATAATATGATATCATCATGCACGTATTATTCAAAGGGAAAAGCAGTGGTGTTTAGGACACCCTCATATTTCGCCAGTTTGGATAAGTACCATGTTATAGGGGACGAGCTTATTGACATAAAATGCTGTATAGGTACTTGTTGTAAAACCTACTTATTCAACTTACTATTTGTTAGGTTTTATGAATATTTTCTAATGTCAATAAAAATATTTTTTTTTTGAACTTTGAATACAGCAACCATCACACACGTCTACGTTTTTCTTTTTCCTTAGCAATCCTAATATTTATTAAGGAACTCAGTCTACAATTACAACACGTTATCAGCACGAACGGCTCTGTATCTATATTTGATCTACGATCGAACTTAAAAGAAGATTGGTGGTGAAATAATTGATACCTAGTTAACATATTGGTCATCATGTCGTCTGCAGTTCATGGTATGTCTCTAATAAATGGTATTCCGATACTTTGTAATAGAGAAAGTTACACTCTGTGGAAATTTAAAATGCGCATGTTGTTAATCCATGAAGGGTTGTGGGAAACTGTAAGCGGAGTAGTTGTCGTAGGGAGTAAGACGCCCGACGATGTACGGAAGGATGAAAAAGCTCTTTCTAAAATATGCCTTACTGTGGATGGTGCTGCTATTTCGATTGTTCGACCAGCTAAGACCGCAAAAGAAGCGTGGGATGCTCTTATGAAATCCTACGAGGATCGTAGTTTGGGTCGTAAACTGTCGTTGGAACGTAAGTTGTACAGGTACACCTTATCTGACTTTTCTGATTTAGAAGCTTACTTAACGGCAATAACTACAACTGCACTAGACCTGGCCGACATTGGCAAAACCATTGAAGATAGTTCTTTAGCAGCTATTATTTTGGGAGGTCTAACGTCTCGCTACGAGCCCTTGATAATGGCGCTTGAGAATGGGAGCGTTGAAGTCACAACAGATTTGGTAAGAAGTAAGTTATTGAGCGAAATGACGAAAGAGACTAAAGATGATGTGGCTGCGTTGCATACTAACAAGCAAGTTATTTGTTTTCGATGTAAGAAGCCAGGGCACAAGAGTCCTAATTGTCCTCTCAAAAAGAAGGAGAAAAAGGCAAAGGCGAGTTGCTCAACAGAAAGTTGTTCTAAAGATAAGGGACTGACTGTTTTTAGTTCAGGGAATATGGATGCATGTGTCACGGAATTGTTTTTGGATGGTGTCACGGGACTGGCTTTGTCTGCACCAAGTGTTCAGATGTCTGAGAAGTGGATAATCGACTCTGGTGCGTCTACTCACATGACTCCACATGCTGAATGGTTTAATAGTTACAAATCCTGTGATGGGAAGATAACTGTAGCAAATGGTAAATGTTTGCCGGCTGTGGGTTTAGGAGATGTTGATATTGACACAAAAACCAATTTTAAGAAGATTATTAATGTTGTACATGTTCCTGGCCTAGATTGTAATTTACTCTCAGTCAAAAAGGCAGTAGAGAAAGGTTTCTCGATTGTTTTTGATACGAATGGCTGTAATTTTTATAATTCTAATGATGTTTCTTTTAAAAAGGATCCTGTTTTACATGGTTCTAATTGTGGTGGATTGTACACTTTAGATTGTACAGTAAAACCGCAAGGTATTTCAGCTTATAATGTTTACACTAATTTGTCCCAGTTTCAGCTTTGGCATAAGCGTCTAGGACATCTCTGCCGTATTGGTATGGATCTACTCAAAAAAGGTCTAGCTGTTGGTGTAGAGTATACTGATGTTGACAAAGAACCATGCGTACCTTGTGTAGAGGCTAAACAGGCGCGGAAGCCTTTCAAAGGGATTAAGTATAAAAAGGCTTCGTCACCATTAGAATTGGTCCATACGGACGTTTGTGGTCCCATGACCACTGAATCTTTTAAAGGTAATAAATATTTCATTATTTTTGTTGATGATTATACACGTTTTATATACCTTTATTGTATGTCATCTAAGACAGAAGTTCAGAAGTTTTTTTGTGCTTTCCAAGCACTTGTTGAGAGACAGACTGGTACTAAGATTCGAACCCTTCGATACACGTTTTATATACCTTTATTGTATGTCATCTAAGACAGAAGTTCAGAAGTTTTTTTGTGCTTTCCAAGCACTTGTTGAGAGACAGACTGGTACTAAGATTCGAACCCTTCATACACGTTTTATATACCTTTATTGTATGTCATCTAAGACAGAAGTTCAGAAGTTTTTTTGTGCTTTCCAAGCACTTGTTGAGAGACAGACTGGTACTAAGATTCGAACCCTTCGGTCAGACAATGGTACTGAGTATGTCAACAAGGACCTGACAGACTATTTGCAGGCTCAAGGGATACGACATGAAACGTCTGTACCATACAGCCCTCAACAAAATGGGGTAAGTGAACGTAGCAATCGTAGCATTGTGGAGAAGGCCCGTTCCTTGCTGGCACAGAGCTCTTTGTCGAAAGCTTTTTGGCAGGATGCTGTTGAGACTAGTGTTTATTTAAAGAATAGGTCACCTCATCGTGCACTTAATGGTATGACGCCATATGAAATGTGGTGTGGTAGTAAACCCGACCTGTCTCATTTAAGAGTGTTTGGTTGCCGAGCTTTAGTTCATGTGCCTTCATGTCAGAGAACCAAGCTAGACATGAAAACTTCTGAACATATCTTCGTTGGATATTCAGACGATCCAAGGAGTTATTATTTCCGTAGCGCGGAAAACCCTCGAAGGTTGATTAAGTCACGGGATATTACGTTTTTTGAAAATATTTTTTCAGGATTGAAGGACAAATTTGTTCAGCCTGAAGCTGCTGTGAGCCCTAATGTCATTAATCTTTTATTACAAACTTCTTCAGATACCACATCGCCACGCGCGATTTCTATCTCATCTGCTTCTACTTCTTCACCTACTTCAGAAAGTGTGGACATGGAGGTAGAGCAAGTTGACGATTTTGTGGACGCGACTGAAGAAGCTGGTGGGGTTTGTGACACGGAGTCTCTACATTCAGGTGAACAACGTGTTCTGTCCCTGGTTCCTTCAGTTGAACTCAACGATGCATGTCCTGAGAGAAGGTATCCTGAAAGAGTACGTAAACCTCCTGATTATTATTCATACGGCACTCACGGTGTTGATTTGTTGTGTGATGATCCAAAAAGTTATCGTGAAGCTGTTAATAGCGATGATAAATATAACTGGATCTCCGCAATGAAGGATGAGTACAACGCCTTATTGAATAAGCAGACTTGGACATTAGTGGATAAACCAAATAAAAAGGTTATTCCATGTAAATGGGTGTTCAAGATAAAGAGGGACCCGAACGGTGCAATAGTCAAGTATAAGGCGCGACTAGTTGCGAAAGGTTTTAGTCAAGTTTGGGGGACTGATTATAACGAGACTTTTGCACCTGTAGTTCGAAATTCATCTTTGCGTACCCTTATAGCGTTGGCTGCAGAAATGGATTTAAAGATCCAACACATGGATGTCGATACCGCATTCCTCAATGGGGACTTAGAGGAGGAAGTGTACATGCAACAGCCTGAGGGATTTGCTGAGCACGGGGCAGAAGGTAAAGTCTGTTTGCTCAGAAAATCCATTTATGGTTTGAAGCAGGCAGCTCGAGCCTGGAATATCAAATTGCATCAAATTCTATCAAAAATTGACTTTGCACGAACATCTGCGGAATCATGTGTTTACATAAAAAAGTTTGGTAATGAAACCTTAATACTTGCAGTCTATGTTGACGATCTAATTGTCTTTTATAAAGAAAAAAGTTCGTTTGACGCTGTCAAAAATGACTTGGAGAAATTTTTCTCGCTAAAAGATTTGGGTGCATTGTCGTATTGTTTAGGCTTAAATGTTAACCGTGTTGACGATAAAATTGTGGTCAGTCAGAAGACCTATATCCAGTCAGTGTTGGAGCGGTTTAATATGCGAGATTGCAAGGAAATGTCTACACCTTTGGAGAATAACAAATTGGAGAAAGGTAATCCAACATCTCTTGGTGAATATCCTTACCAAAACTTGGTAGGATGTCTCATGTACCTAGCTGTTAATACGAGACCCGATATAGCTTATGCCACAAGCTATTTAAGTCAGTTTAATAACTGTCATGATAAGAGACATTGGTTGGCCGCTAAAAGGGTGTTACAGTATTTGAAAGGTACTATGGATTACTGTATTACTTACAGAAAAGTCGGTGGACGTCTGTGTGGATACACGGATGCTGACTGGGCGAACTGTGTACATGACCGTCGGTCGTACACTGGTTATTACTACACGCTAGCAGGTGGACCTATTAGTTGGGAGTGTAAGAAGCAGCCGACGGTAGCCTTATCGTCTACAGAAGCTGAGTATATGTCCTTGAGCAGTGCTGCAAAGGAGGCTATTTTCCTCAGACGGTTAGTGTATGACATTACTGGTTATGCTCATAGGGTGTTGCTATACAACGATAGTCAAAGTGCACAGAAAATTGTGCTCAATCCTATCCACCACAATAGAACTAAACATATTGATACGAGATATCATTTTATTCGTGAAAAGGTTACTGAGGGTCTTATAGATATAAAGTTCATACCTACGGATAAAATGACAGCCGATGTTTTAACCAAGCCCTTAAGGCGCATAGATCATCTTAGGTGCGTTGTTAATATGGGTTTAATGATAAATAAGTAGAATATTTTTTCTATTTATTTATTTTTCGTCGGTTTATGTTTTATATTTTTGTTTAGTCTGGTAGTAATGTTTTATTTTATTCTATTGTGTTCAGCATTACTACTTTATCTTTTATTGCCATTAAGGGCGGATGTTGTAAAACCTACTTATTCAACTTACTATTTGTTAGGTTTTATGAATATTTTCTAATGTCAATAAAAATATTTTTTTTTTGAACTTTGAATACAGCAACCATCACACACGTCTACGTTTTTCTTTTTCCTTAGCAATCCTAATATTTATTAAGGAACTCAGTCTACAATTACAACAGTACTAAGTTCTAAATGCTGTTTATATTGTCAATGAATATCTAAATGACAAATTTTAAAGTACATGTTTTACAAAATAATTACTTTAAATAATTCATGGTTTACCAACAAATTATTCAAATTGGAGTCTTCTTCCTCTCTCCTACTTTCCTGTACCCGAAGGGGTCCACAATGATCATATATTTGTACAACCTACCCCATTGTGGAATGTAAATAAATATTGAGTACTAGCTGCGCCGCACGGTTTCACTCGCATAAGTCGCGATCCCTTGGGAATATCAAGATTAAAAGTATCCTATGTCCTAATCCAAGTCATGGTGTACCATGTGCCAAATTCCATCCAAATCTGTTCAGCCGTTTTAGCGTGAAAGCATAACAAATATAAAAACAAACAAACTCGCTTTCGCATTTATAATATTATATACAGGCTGTCTAAAAAGTAGTGGTCCAAAGGCAAATGGGGTAAAGTGGAGGTAGTCACCTATCATTTAAATATTTAAAAGTTGGGATATTCTCAACAGTTCAGAAAATTTCACGAAATGAATCATTTTTCAGAAATTTTACACTTTCTCTTCGATTTTTCGACCGAGTACGTGCATGTAATGTACTACGGAGTACGTGCACGTAGCTTTAAAGACCCCCTAAAAATATTTTGAGGGTAAAAGCAGATTGATCTGCTTTTGGAAATGACAACACAAGTTGTGAACGCCAACGCGTCAAAAGCGAAAGTAAAAAAAATAAAAAGAAGGAAGGTCATGAAATGTGTTAAATTTAAATACTCAACACTTTTCAGAGATGTTTTGATAAAATTAGAGCAAAAAGTTTTTCGTATTTTTCGACCTTGTTATGAAACCCACTTTTTTTGAAAGGGTTAACCCATTTAAGTTATCTTTATGAAATTTTCCCAGTCTAGCCAATCAATAATTAAGGTACTCTTTAAAGCTATGTGCACGAACTCGGTAGTACATTTTTCTTTGAATCTAGGCTTAGAAACTTTCGCTAAAGTTTTATAAAAAGTTAGAACAAGTAAAGATAAAATCTGAGCATTGCAGAGCCACACTGAACGTAAATAGGAACATAATCTTGTACCTACACTATCAAGGCTTCTTGTAGCCAGATTTGAACTTGCTACGGCTTGGTAAAATTATGTTCACAGGGTCGAAAAATCTAAATGAAAGAGTAAAATTTCTTCAAAATTATTAAATTTGTGATTTCCTGAATTGTTGAGAATATTCCAACTTTAAAAATTTTAAATGATAGGTGGCCACCTCCGCTTTACCCCATTTGCCTTTGGACCACTTTAGTTTGAGACGTCGTGTATATAGTTTGGATTGAGTAAGTTTTCAATAAAAGTATAGGTTTAAGTGATTTATAAATGTTGTTCTGTATGCTGGAGTAAATAATCGATTGCTACCTCTAAGATAGGAGCTGTTGGTTAATCAACTATTTCATTTTGTACTTACTTGAAAGAAATCGGCGGTAAAATTGGCATTACTCGCCTTCAATATGTCTAAGTTTGATTGTGACATCGCTGAAGCCATAAAGGCAAATACTGAAACAGTAATTTATTAAGTAGATAGTAGGTACCTACACCTACTATTTACAGACGTCCAGTTAGAAACCACAGCTATGTTCCCTGTCAGTAAATCTCGAAGTAATGCTAGCGGAGTATTGGTGTATACAAACGTAGTATTCTGTTTTCTTCCTGAATATTATGGATGATACTAGAGCCAATAATTTACTTAAATATTTAAAAAAAATCTTTTTTTTTATAAAGGGTTTTCTATGATTATTAACATCCTTAAATTAATTTACGGAAAATTAAAAAATCACAGGAACATGGCAGTGGTAACAGCAGATATAAATTGTATTCAGAGAGAAAATGAAGAAATACGTTTTTATGAAATATGTCGATATTATTTCACCTGAGAGAAAGTAATATTAAAAAAATAGTTATTATGGTTATTTCTATCCTAGCTGAGTTAAATAGTTATTCACTTAGGTTTACTGGTAGAAAACATCGCTTTTTTATTCGTTGATGCAAGTTGACTCCCTGGGAGTCTTGCAACGATGCAGTAATTGTGTAGCTTGATAGGTTAAAAGATAACAGTCCGACTTACAGTAAATAAGGAACTTCATATTTGCGGTTCACTCGTCTTCTGGGTTGAGCGTGCTAACTAATAATGACCGCGATGCGCATGTAATTCATTATATAGTAAGTATTTTTAGGTAATAAATGTCTTTTGAATGACACAGACATGTAAATTAAATGCAATTTAGAGCGAAAAGCCAACTATTTACCCAAGTGTTATCAAATTGCATAGGTACAGGTTGTAGGTCTAGTGTATCTTCTTATTTCGGCTCCCGAAAGTAACTCACTTGTGTGTTATTGAATTTGAATGCAGTTTTTCTTCCTTATATATTCGAAGACGTGGCTGAAAAACAACAATTTCAGTATCTCTAATAGTTTTAGATTATATCATAGATACTTAACTAGCTCAAAGGATCACCCTGTATAGGCAATATGTAGACGACAATAAATTAAAACATTGGCAAAACTAATCTATAGGAGTATTTTGAATTAAATAAATTCAAACAACCTAAATAGTAGTGTTGGGTCGACTATGGGTTACCAGGTGGTTAGGATGGCTGGGAGGATGCAGAACGCGTGAGGGAGAGGCAATTTTGCGACCTCACGCCCTAGCCGCCGCAGGAGACGCCCTGGGCGTCGGGAATCGCAGGCCGATTCCCGGCCACCGTAGGCGCGGGCTTGCAGACGGTGAGCAACGGGTAGCTCGCCGTCCGATAAGGACCAGGCCCGAGTCGATGGCGTGTTATGTTCCTCGCGCGCCTCAAAGAGATGTTAGCAGAACTGGCGGGGTCCGATGCCTGTCGGGGTCGCAGGAAAGTCCGAAAGGGATACCGTGGCCCCTGGCAACGTACAGGCAACTGAAGGAGCACGGGTGGGTTTTAGTCAGTAAGAGTCTGATACGCCCTCCCACTCCTCCCAGAGCGGGAGAAGTTATTTGATAAGATCCCACCAAAAAAAAAAAAAGGGTCGACTATGGGTTTTAGCGATCAAACGACTAGCTGTAGTGACTAAAGTATTACATATATTTGAATGATTTTTTGTATAAAGACTGGAAACGTCATCAGATAATCGAAGTTTCACTTATTGTCGGATTGTCATCTCCAGCACATATAAATAAGTAACGGTATTATGTCTAACAAAAAAAAACCTCAGTGTATATCAGTACGCAACAGTCTCAAGTGCGGGGCAGTGTGTTTCCACCTTGTATAAGTAAATATTTAGCATGTCTTATCGACAACTGGATATACCTAAACTGTGTACAAATAAATCGACTCGCGAAACTTATTAACTATTGTATTATTTATTGGTAGTACCTATACATTTTTAATTTCATAAAATAACCAAGACGACAATTATTGTTTGAAACATTCATTTCAAGAAGGCTAAAATTCTATGACAAATGCGGCAATGTGCGCTCAAACCCATTGGTTTGAGCGCACATTGCCGCGATAGACGAACTGAGAGACAAGTGGCTATAGAGGCAAGTGGCAATTGCATTATCAAGGCAAATGCCCTTTATCTAGTTTGACTGGCGGCAAATTATCACGGTATTGACCGCACGATTTCTTCAATGATAACCCTTGCAGCATCGAAGCCACATCGAATTGTCGCCACTGCGAGGAGACCAGCACCCTAGTTGTGTAACACACTTTCAATAGCAATCCGAAAGATTTCATCCATTGCTTGATGTTTGAAAAAATTCATCTGCTGAACTGTCAAAATGAAACGCATTTCCTTTGTAAATGTGTTAAGCAATTACGCCGCAGGATATTGCTGACTCTATGCGCCAGGGCCTGATCGATAGGATCGTGTAAGATTTGTCGTTGTCCTCTTTATTTGGCATCCACTGCCCACTGTACCAAAAGTCTCTACTAGCGGGCAAAGACGTCGGTTCTAGAACAAAGGTATCCTTCTGTGAGTGGTCTAGAAAGAGGCGGTTGAGGGGAGATGAAAGATATATAGGCTGGGCTACATGCTACTTACTTCCCATCAACTTATTGCTGCAAAAATTGTCGAGGAGTCTTTAGGATTACTAAGGTATGGTTTAGGTTTTCTGGATGTCAGCTCTCGCAGAAGATAATGGTCCTCATCGGTTGTGGTGCAACATAAAATTCCAGGAACAACTTTATTACCTCACACGAAGCTTAAAGTACAGTCGACCGCACGTCAGTGGGAACAAAATGATTGATGTGTATATTTTCCTCTCGCTTTTCTGCAAACCTTTCCTCTCGCTATTCTGGAATCTATGGAGTGGGAACTCTATGGTAGTGATTTAGTGAAAAGGGCCGGAAGTGTATTGCAGGAAGCCGGGGAAGCGTGCGCTATTTGCTTTGACCAATGAGCGCGGTGCTAGAGTTGGCCGTCAGAAATGACTTGACGAGGTCCGCCCCTTTAATTATTATTATTTTTGTTATTATTTATTTATTTATTCAGACAAAGTCCATACTTGTTAGTCACAAAAAATATATCTTACAAACGGTAGGTACTCGTACATAAAAAGTGAGTAGTCCTGAAACCTCTCGCTCGGGTTCAGGATAGATTGCTACGCTATCCGACCAGAATCCGAACGAAAGTCTTCATGACTGCCGAGTCATACTTCTCAGCAATTACTTGAAGGATACTGTTAGTGCTGCCCCGATCTCTGCTTAGTAGGGAGGCGGTTCGTTTGCGCATTGTGGCATGGAAGCCATCAACCCGAGCCTCCACAAACATACCCAAAGCGCTACAAAAGCGGGGCAGCCCTAGCAGCATCCTGAATCCAGTTGACCCACAGGCTACTCGTGTAAAAAGTTTGACACTAAGCTTTAAAAAGTGTAATCTTTACCTGTTTACTGCAGCGAGCGAACCTGCGTGCCAGCATAATTACTTTTAACCGCCAATGCCCTGTGCTCCCTTTCAATGACAACTTGGTCATCAAGTGACATAGTGCCCTAGGTATTTGAACTGGTAGACCCGTTTTCACTAGGCGGACACTTGCCAGAGGCCCTGAAGACCAACAACTCACTTTTTTACAGTTGTACAAAATACCATGTTCATGGGTATACTTTACACAGACCTGTAAGACCTGCCTTATTGCACTGACAGCAGGGCTCAGCATGACCATGTCATCCGCGTAGCTAATATTATTCATGCAAACATTATCAATTGAGCAACCGACATGCGTGCTGCTGAGCTCAGCTAGCAGGTCGTTAATGTACAGGTTAAAGAGCTTAGGGGAGGTCAAACCACCTTGCCTCGTCCCGCACTCCATTCCGTACACTTCGCAGAGGCTGTCTGCCCATCTGACATTATTGGTCTGGTTGGCGTACCAGTAGTGGAAGATCCGTTGCACTTGTGCATGCACGCCTGTTTTTTTAAGCTTAGACCACAACAAGTCCACACTAGGTCAAAAGCCTTTGAGGTTGAGGAAACCATTTACGATGCTTATTAACAAAGTGAAATGTCAGATGTTATACATCATATGCGACTACTTTAAGGCTCGCTCGTTTGTTTAAGCTGGCCTCGTATTCTATTGAAACTCCGTAGTACGCTAGACCAGCTCAAGGCCAGAGTATTAGGTCTGGCTTGCAGTCGACAGTATCTTTATCCAAAGAAGCGAGAAGAAGTGGTCCACTTTGACCTCTGATGTGAAGTGATTGGTATACTGTTTTTAAGTTCATCTTCCCAAGAATTAGGAAAATAATATCTCCCTCTTGTATTCTCGTTCTTGATGATAACTTGATACGAAACCACTAGTCTTATTTATATTTGGATTATTAAAAGGAATACAAAAGAAACGACAAATTGAAATTAGAAATAATTTATTGATTTCATGTATTGACGGTTGCTTGATTTCAACCCGGTTGGAATTATTATTCTCAGATTTTAATAAACCTGAAACATAAAGGAAAAGTATTATTCATTGTATAGAGGAACTTGTCATAACATTATTGGGTATTCAAGAATTTAAAGTAGCAAAAAGGTTGTTTTTTTGTAAAAAATACTTTATAAATTTTCTTTAATTCTGCTGTTTTTACCGCAAAACTAAGGTTAACGAGAAATTAGATTTTATTAAAGGTGTCATTAGGTTCTGGGACTTTCTTAATCAATTGTTAACATGCACCATAACCAATGTGATTCATGCAATGTTATATTATGTAATGTTTGCCAGTTAGATAACAACATGCTTACGTAGCTCTACCTTGTTAAAATAAAGTGTATCTAAGTACAGATATTTTACTAAGTAAGTTTCAAATTTTCCTCCATTAGGATATTTTATAGAGTTGTAATGCCACAAATTCTATGTGTGTAGGTATGTAATATATGTGTAGGTATGTAGTAACTAAAATAACTTTTTTAAACTGAGTGGTTAGTGTGGTTACATTCTTTAATGTTAAAATTGGTCCCTCCGTTAAGTTTTACATAGAAGTTGCTGCACTGCAGAATTATCTTATCTATCCTTAACCTCATGCTATATTTTTTATGATACATACTATAATTTAAAGTATTATCTCACTAATATTCCAGTGAACGTATTTAATTTTCTGTTCAGTTCGCTACTTTTACATAGTATCACAAAAACAAACGGATGGTCTGCTACGAATTCAGCGGTCGATCTAAATGCGGCCCTGACATCAAGGCTAATATCTGAAATGTTCATTTCAATTAATTTATGATTGAGTTAAAAACAAATAGTTTTGCATGTTTGTGTAAAATGTTAATAAAATTAAACTACTTTAAAATTACTAATGAGTAACTTAATTAAATTATTCGTGTCCAGACTACAGATAACCGGAATTTTGCAATAACAGATTCATGCACTCATTATTTTAAAATGCTATGGATCGTGAAGTAGGTACAAGCTTATATATAAAAGTTCACACTTTTCAGAAAACATCTTGAAGTAGATATTATTTACGAGGTGTAAGAGAAGTTCACAGACAAAGGCGGTGGCAATGTAGGTTTGATAAGCACTGCCCATGCAAAAATGCTAAAAGAAGATGACTATTTTTTTTAGTAATTATGTTTTTTTAATTAGTTTTACATAAGGGTGGTGAGTAAAATTATTGTTCAAGAAAATAACTACCTACACCTGCACCTGTATTGCAATGTCATGGAAAAGATTCATAAGAATAAATCAAAGCCAGGGAAAGAGTCTTTTGTGGTTAGAAAAAGCGTTTTGGTAGAAGACATAAGATTTTCAGAATTGGTATCATAAATACCAGATGAACAGAAAGCACAGCAGAGGCGAAGTTGTTATAAATTATTAAAATGGTCATGCTCGTGGCGCAAATGATGCGCCAACATACGCGTATGTACCTAAGACTGGAAGACTCCGCTAAACAAAATGTTGTTCCCCTCCTTTAAGAAGAACGCGAATGGATGGTCCGCCTTGACTACGGGTTTCTCCGATATAAAAGCGCTCAAATACGCGATACCGAAAGCTGGAATGATAACGGCGGAAATGGTACTTAGGACACGTCGAATGTATACATTTCACAGGTACATTTGCATTGTAAAGGTGTGCACTTATTACACCTATTTATAAGCGGTTCACAGTTCCTTGAACTATGGCCTATGCTGATTGTTTCATTGTGTCGGCTTCGTGGACTCTGAATCTTTTATAATATTTATTATTGAAACCGTATCAAATATTCGTAGATATTTTTTTCCAGTGGGTGTAAAAGATTATTGTACTCATCTCTAAGCATGCACCTTTACGCAATATTAATAAATAGATAAGTTTATATTAATCGTTGAAGCATACAATTAAACAGATAACAAATTATTATCTCAAACCGAACGAAAATGTTTTGGTAAATTCAGTACATAGTTGTAAAATTACTCAAATTAGCAAAATGACACAAGTGTACATTCGTCAGTCTGTTTTTTAAGTGAGACTGTAAAGGCGTGTAACCACGAACGAGACAGAACATGATGAACCCGAACATCGAACATTTTGTTCGTCAAAAATGTCGTGGCGATCCAATTTCGAATCCATGGCTACTAAAGAGAGCGGGGCGGTTGAGCGCGAACACAAGTGAACTGTGTTCGTATGGTGTTCGTGTTCTCTTTGCTAATGAACTTCCACACGTATGAACCAAATCGATCGAATCGTGTTCGATTTTCGTGTTCACCATGTTTTGTTCGTTCGTGCGTACACGTCTTTACACAAAAGCTCTGACTCCTAAACAAGATATTATTGGGAGATATTAAGTTTTTTCTTTCGTATAAGCCACACTTGCTAAAATTCCATGTTTTGAAGACATTCGCCACTCTAGGTAATCGATATGCAACACCCGGGGCCGAGAAAATGATATTGTGATGATTGTTCTGAAGAATTTGACTGTAGAAAAACACGAGGGAAGGACTACAAAGGTATGTGCGAAACAAACAGTCAACACAAAAAAAAAACTGTGATCGTTATCTGTCGACCATGATGATAATAGCCGGTCTATTTTGTAAAAAAAATCATCATGACAACTTAAGACGTAGATATATGCCAGTGACCTTGAGTGGTTAGCTTGCGTGTTCTGTACTGAGCTCACGCATCGCGTCGTACGTCCAGTCAGTAATAGAACTCGCCCATCAAGGAGCGCTGTCCCAAATTAGACGCATTATTAATTTATTATACATAAAACAGATGGTATTTTAATAAAACACGTATACTGAAAGATCAATAACTAAATTATCTTTAAAATGGTGAAGGTTTCAGAAAAATACGCTTGATAGATTTTGCGTGATTCTCAGTTTTTTATCCGTGTTAGACATAACTTTACAAATTAATTTTACTATATAATATAAACATAATCTAAAATATTCATATATTAAGTTTTTTTTGTTTAGATGTGATCGTCAGTATAAAATCATTAAAAGTCGGTTATTGCCGCCTAAAATAGGTGATGTCAGCTTGAAGTGAGCTGTCGTTCCACACTATAGACAAGTCCCTTTAAGTTTACTTCACCTACGTTTTCACGGTGAGATTTTTACAAAATAGATTGGCTGAAGCGATTCTTAACACGAATGACGATGAATATTCTGTAAACGAAACCATATTTCCAATTTCAACGAAAGATGGAAAGTTCAGTTCAGGATCAAATTGCCAAGGTTGGTTACTTACTTAAGGTATCTAAAAAATTACATAAACAAATATAAAAAAAGTTAAGTAGATCATTAACCACTTCACGAAAACGTCTAGAAATACAGACTGGGAAACTGTATTTGATACACTGATAAAAAGACAAAACAAAAAGTTGAGATAAATTATTGACAAATTGTTTCATGACTTCATATCCTCTAAATGCAGGTTATAGACAGGTGGTCGGTGGTCTGTTATAACTATGAGATATTAATGAAATAATGGATGGATGCCAAATTATATTTGAAAATTTAAATGACAAAACTATATGCCCACCGTTCGTTATGCAAGTAAGTGTACATAGATCACCATAAAAAAATATAACGTAGATGAGTGTAATGGCTAGAAGTCGAGGTAGTGGTAGTTTATGTATGACCACTCTGTTCTATGTTATAGGGTTTGGTTTCCGCACTCAGTCCGTTGGGTGGACCATTGTGCGTGGGCCTTGGTGGCCGTTTGGTGGTTATTCCGACCAGCCCTCCAGAAGATAATTAAATGTCCTGGTTTGTTCAGAACATCTGTGTAGGATCTGGGTGCCCCGAGGGTTTCTGTTCTAATGAGCACTCTAAAAGTGAATCCAAATTAATTTATATAAACATAGTAGGTGGGTAAAAGCGTGTATAAATTCTAGCTTTTAAAGAAAATCTACGAAGAAAACGGATAAAATTTAATTACCCACCTACTCAATTTATACAACATCTTCAGCGTTATACTTTGTCTTGTTTAAAAAAGTCTCTGATTATTACAACTAGATATATTGGATTTTTCTAACAATGTATTACAGGAAGGTCGTAAAGTACAAAACTGATACCTATTTTTGAACGATTCCGTTGAAGGTTATTGTGTTGTCAATTATCAGTGCAAAATAAAATGGCCGGTCAATTGAAAATAATATTTGTTTCGGGTTGTAAATGGCTCCAAGAAGTCCGAATACTGAAATTGTACAAATAAAAAAACTATTATATTGAACACACATTTTGATATTATAAAATTTGTGGAAAATTTCAAAGTTATGGGAAAGCTTTTGTCAATCAGTGGGATAGTACAGGTTGAAAAAAAAACCTAGGTAGGTAGATAGGCTGCAGACTTTTTCCCTATGATACATAGGGAAAAAGTCTACACAATTTCAAAACTAAATACGACTTGACCGGCGATTCTGACGTTCACCATTACTTCAATGAGGAAACGAAACATCCACTTATAAAGGAGAATGAGCAAGTTGGTCTACCTACTCAACACCAACAAGTCATACATCTATGAAAAGGATTTTTTTAATACTTATATTTATATATTATATTTCTTTTCTCTCACAAATGTATAACTAATCATGGGGTTCTTTGTGTAAATGTCAAAAGTAGTATTAGTGTAGGGTTTCCCCTCCCTTTTGCTTATAACAGACTTTACATAAAAAAAAAAAAAAAATGTGTTTATTATCTTAAATCTTAAATCTAGATACATTTAAGTTGCCGGGGCTTCCCAGAAAGTAATCCGAAGATACTTGTGATGGGATAAACCTCGCTCTTCCTCGATTAGTTAAATTGTAACGTTGTGCTAATTATAACATCTACTGTATTATAGTTCAACAGGGTATGCATGAGGAACAGGGTGTAAAGTTGACTCATGCTATTTAGAAAAGAGAAGATCCTCTGACCAGACGGGTGTCGTATTTTGCGGGCTACTGCCCAACGTTTTTTTATTTTATCTTATTGGTTTCTGTTGTAGTTGTAGACTGAGTTCCTTAATAAATATTAGGATTGCTAAGGAAAAAGAAAAACGTAGACGTGTGTGATGGTTGCTGTATTCAAAGTTCAAAAGAATTTTTATTGACATTAGAAAATATTCATAAAACCTAACAAATAGTAAGTTGAATAAGTAGGTTTTACAACATCCGCCCTTAATGGCAATAAAAAGATAAAGTAGTAATGCTGAACACAATAGAATAAAATAAAACATTACTACCAGACTAAACAAAAATATAAAACATAAACCGACGAAAAATAAATAAATAGAAAAAATATTCTACTTATTTATCATTAAACCCATATTAACAACGCACCTAAGATGATCTATGCGCCTTAAGGGCTTGGTTAAAACATCGGCTGTCATTTTATCCGTAGGTATGAACTTTATATCTATAAGACCCTCAGTAACCTTTTCACGAATAAAATGATATCTCGTATCAATATGTTTAGTTCTATTGTGGTGGATAGGATTGAGCACAATTTTCTGTGCACTTTGACTATCGTTGTATAGCAACACCCTATGAGCAAAACCAGTAATGTCATACACTAACCGTCTGAGGAAAATAGCCTCCTTTGCAGCACTGCTCAAGGACATATACTCAGCTTCTGTAGACGATAAGGCTACCGTCGGCTGCTTCTTACACTCCCAACTAATAGGTCCACCTGCTAGCGTGTAGTAATAACCAGTGTACGACCGACGGTCATGTACACAGTTCGCCCAGTCAGCATCCGTGTATCCACACAGACGTCCACCGACTTTTCTGTAAGTAATACAGTAATCCATAGTACCTTTCAAATACTGTAACACCCTTTTAGCGGCCAACCAATGTCTCTTATCATGACAGTTATTAAACTGACTTAAATAGCTTGTGGCATAAGCTATATCGGGTCTCGTATTAACAGCTAGGTACATGAGACATCCTACCAAGTTTTGGTAAGGATATTCACCAAGAGATGTTGAATTACCTTTCTCCAATTTGTTATTCTCCAAAGGTGTAGACATTTCCTTGCAATCTCGCATATTAAACCGCTCCAACACTGACTGGATATAGGTCTTCTGACTGACCACAATTTTATCGTCAACACGGTTAACATTTAAGCCTAAACAATACGACAATGCACCCAAATCTTTTAGCGAGAAAAATTTCTCCAAGTCATTTTTGACAGCGTCAAACGAACTTTTTTCTTTATAAAAGACAATTAGATCGTCAACATAGACTGCAAGTATTAAGGTTTCATTACCAAACTTTTTTATGTAAACACATGATTCCGCAGATGTTCGTGCAAAGTCAATTTTTGATAGAATTTGATGCAATTTGATATTCCAGGCTCGAGCTGCCTGCTTCAAACCATAAATGGATTTTCTGAGCAAACAGACTTTACCTTCTGCCCCGTGCTCAGCAAATCCCTCAGGCTGTTGCATGTACACTTCCTCCTCTAAGTCCCCATTGAGGAATGCGGTATCGACATCCATGTGTTGGATCTTTAAATCCATTTCTGCAGCCAACGCTATAAGGGTACGCAAAGATGAATTTCGAACTACAGGTGCAAAAGTCTCGTTATAATCAGTCCCCCAAACTTGACTAAAACCTTTCGCAACTAGTCGCGCCTTATACTTGACTATTGCACCGTTCGGGTCCCTCTTTATCTTGAACACCCATTTACATGGAATAACCTTTTTATTTGGTTTATCCACTAATGTCCAAGTCTGCTTATTCAATAAGGCGTTGTACTCATCCTTCATTGCGGAGATCCAGTTATATTTATCATCGCTATTAACAGCTTCACGATAACTTTTTGGATCATCACACAACAAATCAACACCGTGAGTGCCGTATGAATAATAATCAGGAGGTTTACGTACTCTTTCAGGATACCTTCTCTCAGGACATGCATCGTTGAGTTCAACTGAAGGAACCAGGGACAGAACACGTTGTTCACCTGAATGTAGAGACTCCGTGTCACAAACCCCACCAGCTTCTTCAGTCGCGTCCACAAAATCGTCAACTTGCTCTACCTCCATGTCCACACTTTCTGAAGTAGGTGAAGAAGTAGAAGCAGATGAGATAGAAATCGCCCGTGGCGATGTGGTATCTGAAGAAGTTTGTAATAAAAGATTAATGACATTAGGGCTCACAGCAGCTTCAGGCTGAACAAATTTGTCCTTCAATCCTGAAAAAATATTTTCAAAAAACGTAATATCCCGTGACTTAATCAACCTTCGAGGGTTTTCCGCGCTACGGAAATAATAACTCCTTGGATCGTCTGAATATCCAACGAAGATATGTTCAGAAGTTTTCATGTCTAGCTTAGTTCTCTGACATGAAGGCACATGAACTAAAGCTCGGCAACCAAACACTCTTAAATGAGACAGGTCGGGTTTACTACCACACCACATTTCATATGGCGTCATACCATTAAGTGCACGATGAGGTGACCTATTCTTTAAATAAACACTAGTCTCAACAGCATCCTGCCAAAAAGCTTTCGACAAAGAGCTCTGTGCCAGCAAGGAACGGGCCTTCTCCACAATGCTACGATTGCTACGTTCACTTACCCCATTTTGTTGAGGGCTGTATGGTACAGACGTTTCATGTCGTATCCCTTGAGCCTGCAAATAGTCTGTCAGGTCCTTGTTGACATACTCAGTACCATTGTCTGACCGAAGGGTTCGAATCTTAGTACCAGTCTGTCTCTCAACAAGTGCTTGGAAAGCACAAAAAAACTTCTGAACTTCTGTCTTAGATGACATACAATAAAGGTATATAAAACGTGTATAATCATCAACAAAAATAATGAAATATTTATTACCTTTAAAAGATTCAGTGGTCATGGGACCACAAACGTCCGTATGGACCAATTCTAATGGTGACGAAGCCTTTTTATACTTAATCCCTTTGAAAGGCTTCCGCGCCTGTTTAGCCTCTACACAAGGTACGCATGGTTCTTTGTCAACATCAGTATACTCTACACCAACAGCTAGACCTTTTTTGAGTAGATCCATACCAATACGGCAGAGATGTCCTAGACGCTTATGCCAAAGCTGAAACTGGGACAAATTAGTGTAAACATTATAAGCTGAAATACCTTGCGGTTTTACTGTACAATCTAAAGTGTACAATCCACCACAATTAGAACCATGTAAAACAGGATCCTTTTTAAAAGAAACATCATTAGAATTATAAAAATTACAGCCATTCGTATCAAAAACAATCGAGAAACCTTTCTCTACTGCCTTTTTGACTGAGAGTAAATTACAATCTAGGCCAGGAACATGTACAACATTAATAATCTTCTTAAAATTGGTTTTTGTGTCAATATCAACATCTCCTAAACCCACAGCCGGCAAACATTTACCATTTGCTACAGTTATCTTCCCATCACAGGATTTGTAACTATTAAACCATTCAGCATGTGGAGTCATGTGAGTAGACGCACCAGAGTCGATTATCCACTTCTCAGACATCTGAACACTTGGTGCAGACAAAGCCAGTCCCGTGACACCATCCAAAAACAATTCCGTGACACATGCATCCATATTCCCTGAACTAAAAACAGTCAGTCCCTTATCTTTAGAACAACTTTCTGTTGAGCAACTCGCCTTTGCCTTTTTCTCCTTCTTTTTGAGAGGACAATTAGGACTCTTGTGCCCTGGCTTCTTACATCGAAAACAAATAACTTGCTTGTTAGTATGCAACGCAGCCACATCATCTTTAGTCTCTTTCGTCATTTCGCTCAATAACTTACTTCTTACCAAATCTGTTGTGACTTCAACGCTCCCATTCTCAAGCGCCATTATCAAGGGCTCGTAGCGAGACGTTAGACCTCCCAAAATAATAGCTGCTAAAGAACTATCTTCAATGGTTTTGCCAATGTCGGCCAGGTCTAGTGCAGTTGTAGTTATTGCCGTTAAGTAAGCTTCTAAATCAGAAAAGTCAGATAAGGTGTACCTGTACAACTTACGTTCCAACGACAGTTTACGACCCAAACTTCGATCCTCGTAGGATTTCATAAGAGCATCCCACGCTTCTTTTGCGGTCTTAGCTGGTCGAACAATCGAAATAGCAGCACCATCCACAGTAAGGCATATTTTAGAAAGAGCTTTTTCATCCTTCCGTACATCGTCGGGCGTCTTACTCCCTACGACAACTACTCCGCTTACAGTTTCCCACAACCCTTCATGGATTAACAACATGCGCATTTTAAATTTCCACAGAGTGTAACTTTCTCTATTACAAAGTATCGGAATACCATTTATTAGAGACATACCATGAACTGCAGACGACATGATGACCAATATGTTAACTAGGTATCAATTATTTCACCACCAATATTCTTTTAAGTTCGATCGTAGATCAAATATAGATACAGAGCCGTTCGTGCTGATAACGTGTTGTAGTTGTAGACTGAGTTCCTTAATAAATATTAGGATTGCTAAGGAAAAAGAAAAACGTAGACGTGTGTGATGGTTGCTGTATTCAAAGTTCAAAAGAATTTTTATTGACATTAGAAAATATTCATAAAACCTAACAAATAGTAAGTTGAATAAGTAGGTTTTACAACAGTTTCTCGTAGTTATTTTCTGAGGTCGTGACTATTTAACCGGGCTATTCTATGGCTCAATCATTTGGCTCAATATGTCATACAAAAAAACTAAAATAGACAACGAGTCGTATTTACACGCATGACAGCAAATCTTCCTGATTTTGATGATATTCCTCAATTAGAAGAAGAACAACTTATTCTGATCGCTCTGGGAATATACCACATTAAGATCTTACTGTGCCGAACATTTAAGCGATGGATTGTATATTATTGAATTATACAAAGATAATGAACTCGATGATATCGATGAATACAACATTGAACAAGAAAGTTTCTTACTAAGGGGACGAATACAATCACGGCATACAAGAGCTAACTAGTATTACACATACGTGCTATAATAAACAGAAGGATTGCAGGAAGAGATGCTTTCAGTCACTATTACTGCACGTGTTTGACTGGACGTCGCACTATTGAGACGTTCCTACTGACGGCGCCCGGTATTAGTGTTGAGTAGGTAGACCAAGGTCCATATATTTTTGCCCATTCTCCTTTGTGAAAAACAGGTAGTAGACACAGAAACTCATTTTGTTGTGTAAAAAATAGGTAGGTACCGAAAATGCCAGAAACGGATGACTTTTGCCTTTTTTATTTGTATTTTTTAGGTTGAGTTTGACCGTGATTGCCTAGTTAGAAGTAAATTGTGACTTGAATACCCTATAATAGGTAATACCAATTTAAATAGTTAGACTGAATAACTATTTTTCTAATATGGCTGGAATATTACAAAGTTATGTCTTAAAGTCGAAAGGTACGTTGCTGTGCAATGAAGTTAATATTAAGTCATCGTTGGTATTGGATTTCTACGAGCCAGATGTCCTGGCTAGTAGAAATCTAAGCAACATTATGACGTAGTAGTATAAAGTACCATTGGAAATTAGAATTAATCTTCAATTAATCACAAAACATATAGGTCAAAGTAATCTAGTTAACTAGACGAATGTTGGACCATCGATTCCGAAAGAAGAAGACAACATATAATTTCGTGTAATTGTATGATATAATTAAAAAAAAAACCGTTATATACCATGTTTGCGAGTTGCTTCCTTTGCGAATGATTTTAATTGCAGCAAAGCCCATGCATAATACAATATAAACACAACCCACCTACCTAAGAGTAAAGTACACCGCTGAATAGTGTTGTAGAGTTTGTTTTTAAGGCGTAAAAGAAAGGCCTGTCAACCTTGAAAGGAGCTATATTCAATACAAAACTAGCCGACTCAGTTATGAAAAATGCTGCAATTCAATAAATAAAAAACATCACATTAATTGTTTTTAGAATTAGAACACAATGTTATACAATGTATGTCCGGTTATCAATTTTACAATTTTTTACAGAACACAGTACTCATTAACTTTCAGAATAGAACCAATGCTGAAATATCAATGTCAATAGTTGAATTACAAAGTTATGTCTTAAAGTCGAAAGCTACGTTGATGTGCAATGAGGTAAATATTATATCATCGTTGGTATTGGAATCTAATCAACCTTATGACGTAGTAGAGTACCATTGGAAATTAGAATTAATCTTCAATGAATCACAAAACATATAGGTCAAAGTAATCTAGTTAACTAGACGAATGTTGTACCATCGATTCGAAAAGAAGAAAAAATATAATTTCCGCAAACAAGCAATTGGTTACCTAATTCTAATAATTCGCACGTATTTCGACCAGGTAAAAATGAGTGAAGGTATGTATTTATATTATATAACTGCATAATATAATTTAATAAAAATCGTCATATACCATGTTTGCGAGTTGCATCCTTTGCGAATGATTTGGATTGTAGCAAAGCCCATGCATAATAAATACAAAACAATATACCTAAGAGTAAAGTACACCGCTGAATAGTGTTGCAGAGTCGGTTTTTAAGGCGTAAAAGAAGGGCCTGTCAACCTTGAAAGTCATACGCAGTACTAATTTAGCCTTCCTAGTTATAATAAACGCTGAAATAAATTGTTGTTAGAATCAGAACAAAATATTATACACTGTATGTCAGGTTATAGATTTTTACAAACTTTTAAAGAACACAGTTATCATGAACTTTCAGAATGGAACCTAGGCTGAAACATCAACATTCAATAGGTAGTTTAAATCGTACAATTAAACAGATACCAAATCATTATCTAAAATCAAACTTTAATGTGAAGGTAATGAAATAGGTATTAACTTTAATGGCCGGCAGTTGTAAGTTATACACGAAATAGGAAGCACTTTTTTTTTGCTGTTAGAAGAAATTCGTCATTCTAAGACGGTACGGCCATACATAT
The DNA here is from genome assembly GCA_949128155.2 of Xanthia icteritia. Taxonomy (NCBI): domain Eukaryota; kingdom Metazoa; phylum Arthropoda; class Insecta; order Lepidoptera; family Noctuidae; genus Xanthia; species Xanthia icteritia. The sequence goes on along the minus strand of OX421935.2, from coordinate 9,876,851 downwards.
ACAAATAGTCAAATTTAAAATTGCACGCCCTGCACAAAATTTTAAGCACAAACATTTGAAATGTGTATGCGCAATAACATTAGTTTGATTTAAGAGGAAACGAAAAACCCTCTTGTAGAGCTTTTTTAAAATAGTATCCACAAAAAATAGGTACCGAAAATGCCAAATCTGATGTCTTTTGCATTTTTTTATTTGTATTTTTTGGGCTTGGTTTGACCGTGGTTACCTCCGTAGAAGTAACTTGTGACTTGAATACTCCATGATTATACCAATTTAAATTGTTAGACTGAATTACTATTTTGCCGATATTATAAAGTTATGTCTTAAAGTCGAAAGTCATGTTGATTTTCAACGAGGTAAATATTATCATCGTTGGTAATGGATTTCTACTCTAAACAAAGGTTATGACGTAGCTGTATAGAGAAGTACCATTTTAAATTAGAATTCATCTTCAATGAACCACATGAATTACTAAACATATACGAATGTTGTAATTTAAATAATAATCCACAAACAACCGATTAGTAATCTAATTCTAATAATTCGCACATTGCTCGACCCACTCCAGGTAAAATGAGTGTAGGTATGTTTTAATATTACATAAAATATATAAATTCGCCATCAACCATCTAAACCATATTTGCGAGTTGCTTCCTTTGCGAATGATTTGAATTGCAGCAAAGCCCATGCATAATAAATTACAATATTATATACCTAAGAGTAAAGTACACCGCTGAATAGTGTTGCAAAGTTGGTTTTTAAGGTGTAAAAGAAAGGCCTGTCAGCCTTGAAAGTAGTAATATTCAATACAAATCTAGCCGACTTATTTAAAAAAAACGCTGCAATACAAGAAATAAAAAAATAATCACAATAAAAATTGTTGTTAGAATTAGAACAAAATATTATACGTTGTATATGTCCGGTTATCGATTTCACAAACTTTTACAGAACACAGTACTCATGATCTTTCAGAATGGAACCAATGCTGAAATATCAATGTCAAGTTGAAACGTGCAAATAAACAGATACCAAATTATTATCTAAAATCAAACGTTCATGTGAAGGTAATGAAAAAGGTATTAACTTTATCGACCAGCGCTGGTTAGTTATACGAAATAGGAAGTTCTTATTTTTTGCCATGTTTAAAAAAAATTCGTCACCCTAATACGGTACGATGACCATACATATATATATCTACTTACAATGTGTTAAAAAAACCCTGTCCGATCCGAAAGAGTCACAAACATTACCAAAAAGTAATAAAAAATCTTATTATTATTGGAAATAAAATATTGTAATTAAAAATGCAACATTTTTGGTCCAAATATATCCAAATTTTCATAAGTTATAACAAGACATGCGCTATTGACCCCCCTTAAAAAACTGTTATTTTTTTTATATACCCCATAGCAAGATACTTAACAACGCCCTCATGGATCAGACAGGTTTTTTTTTACATGTTGTAGATATCTTAGACTGAACTGGAAGACCGAGCATGGTTGACAAGGTAAGTTATGGCCGAGAAAATGATGTTTTGACGATTACATTTTTGGGGAGGAATTAATTAAAGAAAAATATGCAAAACACACACAATTATTGACAACTGTTGAATTTAGATATGGGCATGATAACAGAAGCGTTAAGTAATTATATAGACGGTTTCTGCGAAGAAATTCAGGACTGAGTTGCTTCGGTAGATAGGTACCGAGATATCCTACATGACTGTATAAGAATTATAATAAAATATCGTATAATTATTAATATCGTTATCTTTTGCCTTCTTCCAAAAAGGCGCAATATTATACAACTTATTATGAAAATCATGGGGAGAGGTCTACGCCCAGAAGTGAGATGATGCAGGCTAAGGTCCAACGCCTACTGGTGGCACGGCACGGCAAGGGATTTTTATGCGACGAATAGAAATATAACTTAATAGTGTGACAACAAAATTGAAATTTCAATTATCATGACGTTGCGGCATGCCTAAGCATACCACGGCATCGTTGCCGTCAGAAAGCGCTTGCGTGTAGTGATGACGAAGGATCTCCTGTCGTGCCATGCCGCCAGTTGGCGCAAGCCCTAACAGTCACAGTAACTATGAAAGGCGTAAAGTGCCAAGTTGATACCTATGTGTAAACGATTCCATTGAAGGTGATTTTGTTGTCAATTATCAGTGCAAAATAAAATGGCCGGTCAGCTGAAAAGGATTTTTTATCCGGGTTGTACGTCGCTCCGTAACCAATAAATGCTGAAATTGTACAAATAAAAAAACAATTATTTTACCTTTTGTGGGTAATAGGGTGAAGGGAGACCTCTAAGATTAAAAAGTGTGTCCACACAACGACACAACGGTCCCCCGACAGCATTGACAATTTTATTTATCTGTTTAGTCAGCAAGTAAGTGAGTGACCTTTTGCTTTGTATATACAGATTAACTAATACAACTTGGTTTTTAATCTTTATTTCGTTTTTTGGCAGGACAGTTGTTTTTAATTTTTTAATTTTATTTTCTGTAAATTACCTCAGAATAGACTCAGCACTCTTTTTTTACATGTTGTAGATATCTTAGACTGAACTGTAAGACAGAGCTCGGTTGACAAGGAAAGGTAAGGCCGAGAAAATGGTGTCCTCACGATAACTACATTTTTGGGGAGAAATTAACTAAAGAAGAAGATGCGAATTACACACACGAAAAAAATATTTTCTACAGGATAACAAGATTTTTTTTAACAGGTACTGATCAAATTGCAAAGAGAATAATTTCTTTCTAGTAATACGCAATCTAGGTAGTTTAATCTAGTTTAATGACAAGACGCATTGTTTCACGTAAAGTAAATATTGTATTCAGAAGTTGTCGCATTATACACCAGGCGAACAAGGGGTGCGCGGGGGGTGGAAGGAGGCAGTAGTAGAAGAAAAAAATAATAGAAACGGTATCTATAAGAACTAAACGTTTTGAAATGTTTCACTAGATGTCGCTGTGCCGATAATCGTTTTTCTGAATCGCGGTGTTAAGAGTCTCCGCCAATGAATGAGTTGAATCGGTTTTGGTATTTTGAATTAAAACCCTATTTCATAGGATCATTTCTATAGTAAGCTCTGCACGAGAATTTCACATTAGGCATGGGTCGTACTTGCAAAATCAAGTACCAGGGCTTCCAAGTACGTCCACCTTTAAAAACCAGCGCCAAAAACCAGGGCTCGAAATACTTTCAAGTATTTTCTTTCTGCATCGAAAATAGGTCCGTAAGATCATACAAATAAGGAGTACAATCGCGTATGCAAAAAAAGATACTTCCAACTTTCAAACCTCGGTGGAAAAAAAAAACTTGCATGGGACATTGATCCGTATCTTTATATAAATAAATTGCACAATCGCGTGTACGAAAAAAAAAAAACTTCCAAAACCTTAAAAGTAAAAATACTTGCATAGAATATTGATCCGTAGCTTTATATAAATAAAAAGCATAATCGCGTTTACAAAAAAAATACTAACCCGTAATAAAATATAAATAAGGAGCAGAATCGCGTCGAGTGTCGAAGGAGCGAGTAGCCGAATAAAATACTTTGAAGTCTTGCGAGTATTTCGGGTCGGCACTTGGTCGGCGTACTTGCAAGTAAATACCTGGTGTAAAAACCTGTTTGCGTAAATACGCACCTTCCCTATTTCACATTATATGAGTCCTCGCAAGTTAAATTGTCGAGACATGGCGCAGTGCCTTGAGGGTAAGGTGGGCGGTGGTAGACCTACCACCGGCCCTCGATGATCGATCACTCCCTTCGCAAGAGGGGAGCGTGGGGTGCTGTTAATTCTTACTATAGTGCATTGTAGTGTTGACAGTACTAACCACACCAAAAAGTATAGTTATTGCAAAAACCATTTATATAACAAACATTAAAATATAGTAAAGAATAACTTTACTTGCAACGTGATCAATTCTGTTCGGTAATAATTACGATGCAATCATTTGTGATTATTCTCTTCTTTTAACGAGAACGGCCTTGTAGTGTTAACAAAAAATCGTCACATACAACACAGTAATCACAGTATATTCTCGTTGAATGCACGATATTCTCGTAACTGTAACGAGATTTGGTTTTCTGTGCACAATTATTGAACACTGTTGAATTTAGATACGGACATGATAACGGAAGCGTTAAATTATAAAGACGGTTTCGAGAAGAAATTCGGGACTGAACTGCTTCGGTAGATAGCTACCGAGATATCCCACATGACTGTATAACAATTATAATAAAATATCGTATAAATAAAACCGTTATTTTATCTTTTGTGGGTGAAGGTAATAGGTAATTGTTGCTGTCCCTAAAATAGGGTAAACAAATGTATGATGTTTCCACTAGTTCCTCTTTTGATGCACAGAACTTATTTCAAAATGGAATTAAGAACTCATTGCCAAATATATAAATATGTAAAACCATATTTCCAACCATGTATCACGAAATAAAAGCTGACATATTTACACGCATTTTTTCTTAAATTTCCAAATAGAATGCACCAAAGCCCATGCATAATAAAATATGGAATTCAATACCTAAGAGTAAAGTACTCCGCTGAATAGAGGTAAAGAGGCGCTATTTAAGACGTAAAAGAAAGGCCTATCAACTCTGAAAGGAGTTCTATAAATTACTTTAGCCGACCGAGTACCGACGACATAAGCTGCAATACAATCAACATTTGAATACAATCTGACTGTTTGGGATTACAATCAGAATTAAATATAATATTATAGGTTTTTTTTTCTAACTGTTTGTTGTAACTCTTAACATTGGAAAATGATTAAATATATGTATAAAATTTAACTTTAGATAATAATCTTTTATCTGTTTTAATTAACAACGCTGTTTTTGAATCAATTGTAGAATTAGACTCACCGTTAGCTGCAGCCGCTTCGGCGCCTTCTTCATTTACGTCTATGAATGCCTTTTGGACTGCTGCACTTACATACAAGCCCGACTCTCCCTTTATCAAATTATCTAATCGAGCTTCGCCCGCTGTGAATAACTTAACAATATTCATCTGAAATAAAGTAATGTTAATAAATTAGTCAGGCGGCTAAATTGCAGAGGATAAGGTCAGCCCGACAAGCGTTCTAAGCCCAAACGGTGAGCCAAAAATTTTCTCATTGATCTTATAGTCCAAGTACTAGGTTTTAACTATATTGGCATCTATGGGCTAGCTTAAGGCTATCCAACACTTTAACGTTAATTTTTCTCCGATTCAAAAGCATTCACCAAAAAATAAATAAGTACTCGGGCGCTCGACGGGGAAGCCAGACACTAAGGGATATCGCGCACTAGACGGCCTCAACTACGATTAGTGGTCGCAGCGACTAGGTCAACCATACAAACCGATACGAATCGCGCGCTTGGTCGCAACGGTCAACTAGCATACAATACCACTAAGCGGCCACGACTGGCCGGAGTCGTGGCCGTCTAGTGCGCGAGGTCTCTAAACGAGACGCAATAGAAGTTTTATTGTTACACGTTTATATGCGTTAAGAGTCCTGCAGTGTGCTAAAGACCCAAAACTCACCTTTTTCAGAACATCGGCAAGGTCAGTTTTAGTTTCAATCTTAAACTTGGGAAGTTCAACGACAACTTCGGTGTTATACATGCTATCAACAGCCTTTGATAGAACTGTTGGGTCCTTTAGTTTCTCGACAAGGGAATTGATGCCATCAATTTCATTTGGAAGTACGATAAGAAGTGAAGATTGATCTCCTTCATAGGGCAGTTCTAAAAGCTGTAATTATATAAAAAAACAATATTAAACACAATATGTATTACAAATTAGCGTTGTATGAGTACTCGTAGGTATACAGGGTATAAAAAGACCCTTTACGAAGCCGTTATCTACGCATTTTGGACATCAAACTAAGCAATTTTGTGCAAAGTAATTGCTGGGAATCGACTTTTAATTACGTATGAAAATTCGTTGTTTATGGTAGTCCACAATGTAACGCACGCGAACCATTGTACTTATGGGTGCACACAACGGTACAGGGATCGCTGGAGTATTTAGGTTAGAAAACTTGTCTTCGTAAAACAACGTCGAAAAAAATTGGAACTTTGACCTTCAATATATCCGTAACCAGCTATCTAATTACGCAACACATTTTCGTAAACGATTACGACAAATTTGTTTCATTTTGACAGTTCAACAACATTCATTGCGTTATTTACCTTGTTGACTATTTTTTTTTCTAACATGTGTCAATGGATAAGCAATTTGTTTCAAAACGATTCAAATTCCGATTGATCGTGTATTACGTAATTAGGGTACAGGTTTCCAGACATGGTCCAATAAAAAACACATGATTATAATAACGGGAAGAACAAGTAACTTTCGGCTTCGTTAAGGGTATTTTTACACTCATTATTATTCGATGTAACAGATAACAAAAATATTTTTTATATATATTATTACTTCAGAAACAAAATCCTAAATTATTTTTTATTAACATTACAATGATTTTAACAGTTGATGAATGTTCTTAAAGATTACATTATTAATACCTTTACCATTTTAAGTATTGTTTAATCATATTATATTTTTATACATTATAATATAAATTCTAAGCGCATTTGAAAATTATTTACCTTAGCATCGAGCTCCTTACTTTCACAGTACTTGTAGTCATCAGATTTGTGCATGGTAGGTTTTTTTACGGTTTGGTCTTTGCTCACATAGAAATCTTTATCTATGGTCGACTTTACGTCGAACGGCTGCTTCCACTTACCCTGAATTGAAATAAATATTAGTGCCAAATTTTTACAACATTCTGATGTTTGCAACATAACCAAAATCACGAAAGTACTTTTAAAACTAAACGCGGATATTCATGTAGATTATGTAGAAGAATAAGAAACTTGTGTTTTATAAAAGTAAATCGAGTAACCAACCTTGAAATAAATGGCGTTAACCAGGACAGCGGCTGTGCTTGCGTCCAATGAGTCTGAAGATACTAAATCTTTGATCTTGTGATTTGTGTTATCTTCAACCTGCAAATAATAGTGTTCACAAAATTACAGTATGAACATCGTATTTTAAATCTCTTGGAAGATTTATAAGTTTGTATATATAGCATAAATATGGTTATAATATGTACATTGCAACGGTTTAAGATGACGATGACAAAAATAATGTACTTCTATAGATGAAATTCCCTAGTGATATCATAGAGTTATAGCTAACAATTATTGGTAAGGCACTTACAATTTCTTTGAAAGAGGACTTTAAAAACGTAAATATAAAAAATATGAATTTTACCCATGTGTTAATTTCCTGTGCAGCTTCAACATTTTTAGCGAAGTCAACGTTCTTCACGTCCGAGTTGAAGACATCCCTGGACACGGCGGCATATTCGTCGTTCAACGCTGCACCTTGGCGGATGTACACTCTGTTTGCTAGACTTAGCTCGACTCCCTTCACGGATCGCAGTTGCTTGGTCACGTCAGTGAACACTTCCTTCGTCTGTAAAAAACATTTGATTCTAAATCCTTATTTTTTATACCAGATTTAATAGTTGCTGTTAAAAAACCCAATTAAGAATTACAGTACCCGGTCGTTAATATGGCACATCGAGTTATAGAAAAAGTTTGACTTTGTAAAGCGTCTGTCAGACAGTCTCTTTCAACAAAATCGCAGTGCCATATTATTTACGCCCGGGTTTATTATAAAATCAAGTACTCTTACCACGTTGTCATTGGGCAAACCGATGGCCTTAAGGATTTCATCATGAGATTCTCCTACAGAAGCACAAGATAGTTGAGCTAGTGGGGACAGCACGGAAAATGCGGACAGCACTACATTTTCACCTGGATGGGCTTTCACTACCTCCTGGAGATTAAAAATAATTTCAGTATTAGGTATCTATTTAACAGTTTCTTAATGAGAATTATTATTATAGATGAAATGGATTCTTGTTGTCAGTGAGAATTTCTGTTACATTTAGATACTAAGTCATATTAAACCTATTAGGCTATTGATTATATACCTACTTATATATTGATTACGATGCGTTTTAAATTGAAAAACCACGTCCAATAAAGGAAAACATAAATTTGTGTTGCATGTTCGGTTGATTGCGTCACGGTCTTTGTTTCCGCATGACGATGTGTTCAAGGACTAGTTTATAATCTTGATAAGATGATTGGCAATATTAGGTTCGGTCGGAAACTGCCAACTTCTTAGATATAGATTGTGAAATTACAACATGTTTAATTCAAAGTTATCTCACGAGTTCACGACCCTTACTTTTTTAAATGTATGTAGGTCTCTTCGGTAGGGGGGTTATCTGTAAAATTACTGATAAGTTTAAAAACATTTCTTCGATAACTAGCCTTGACTTTGGAATGAAGTCTATTTGTTATGAGGTTGTGGCAAGTGTGTCGATTTTGTGATTCAAATCTACAATAGGTAAGGTCATGGCGAAGCTGCTTGTAGTTTTTCTATTCAAGGCTTTCTCGCGACTTTGCACATACTCCATACCATACCGATAACAAAGCCGGCTCTAATTTCAACAATAATTTAGTTGTTGTTCGCCTAGTATGACTCACTTGCAGTTCGCCTCGATCTTTTATGACACCCTGAATACGGTAAAGCCTGCTGCTGATACCAGCTACTCTGTTCATAAATTGAAAGTATTTTAAGTGTTCAAAGTATTGAACTTACAACAACATCTCTGAAAGTCAAAGAATATTTAATAATTGCTATCTAATAGCATGCGTTCTTGGGTTTAGGTTATCACTTATCTCGTAGAACTTTCCATTTTTGCTGATTTATAGGTACCTATAATTAATTTGAAACGTACTGCTAATTAAAGAGTACGATAAGTTATGACGTAATGTTATTATTGTAAGATATTATGGTCTGTTTAGGTACTTACTTGGAACATGTTAGCGGTAAACACCTCATTACTTTTTTTCAGAAGTTCTTCGTTAGATTCTTCCGACATTACTGCTGCCGCAAGGGCCAATACTGAAACATTACAAGATATTATAAGTAAATTTAAAAAATGCTTTTTACGAGTAATTAAAGTTTTTAATATAGCCAGCTGATGTATTTTGTATTGTGGGTGAATTTGTTTTAGTAATAGCTTTTTCCCAGGGCTTCACTCGCGTGGGTGTCGGAAGTAAACCCACGGGAATGTAATACCGGGGTAAAAGTCCTATGCCCTAAATATCGTGGTATACCTCGGTTCAGGCGTTAAGTCGTGAAAAGGTAATAGATAGAAAGACAGATAGAGTTACTGTTACTTTCGCATTTTATATAAAATTGGTATGCATACAATTTTAAAGATAAATTATTTAGCTTGGACTCTAAAAGTGAATCTTGTAAAGTTTACCTTTAAAGATCGCTAATGTGTTTTGCGAGTTTTTATACAAGATTACCAGAACTAGTTTTTACAACACACTTTAATATTTTTTGCATAAATTAAGGCGAGCAGAATAGGTATTTATTACATGGCTTAAGTTTGTATTACTAATACAAACGCATTGAATTGTACTGAAACAATCACAGAGTCATCCCGATATCAAAACCTGTTTTGAAGTAAAATGATAATTAGGTTTAAAGTTTATCATCAATTACTATAATAGTTTCTACTTAGATCTGTAAACGGTTATAACAGCCTATTGTCAAGCATTCAATGTACCTATGTTAAAATATTATTCAAACAGATTCCATAACATAAACAATAAGCCATAAGGAAAACCGGTTGTAAACTCGAATGTTTCTGCTATTTGATGTCAGGGAATCCCAGTCAACCTTTACTGGCCAAGAAATCAAGTTTCCCGATAATAATAAAACTAAATGACATCATTAAGTATTTATCTACTTAACAAATTATCAATGTCATTTTAATGTAAACGAAATTATTTTGTTTATTCTGTAAATAGGATATCGGAATCACTTTTACACGTCAAATAAAAAAATAAGCTAGATGAGGTCACATTTCCTATCTGACTACTCTGACAAGAAAGGCCGAAACAAACTCAGAGGTCACAGTCTCTTTGAAAGTCCAGACAACATCTTGGTCAGGCCATATGAGGACCATGTAGATTAGTTTCTGAAATGTTTTGAGGAAAGAACCACACAGATTTGCGTCGACCTGTCCAGTCAGTGCAAGCATTTGTCAGTAATCGTATAGCTCAACTCAGTGCTCAGCGAATGAAATCTTATTCACAATGTAAAACTACACAAAATACTTGAAGATGATGTTTTTAAAATTATGTCTCGTGTTTTCGTCCTATCCAGTTCCATATCATGTTTATTCATTGTAATAAAGACAGGAAAAAAAACTCTGATAATAATTCTCTTATTTCAAAGTGCAAAGGTTATAAACTATGAGATAACTTTGACAGACTTGAAGGTAATTATTATTATAAACAAATATTGGAAACTATTTTGCTTAATCAGAATGTTTCAAGATGAGACAAAAGTTATAAAACTATTAATATTTTCGTGTTTAGTTGCAAAACTAAATTCGTATTTTATCCATTAATTAACCTCTAATTGTTTCTCTTATCTTCGGAGGGATGTAATAATGAGTTAAGCAGTGCGATATGTTTATAAATATTATATTTATTAAAGACTTACCGCATATAAAGAGCTTCATGTTTGCGGCTGCGTCTCTCGGACGCTGGATCAACACTAACCGGTTAACGAAGCGATGCTCTTTTAAATAATACAATTTGTTGACTTTAGTCACGATGTGGTGACTACCTAATGCCATCTAGCCAGATTCAAGTGGGTATTCTCAAAGTACATCAACAGTTCGCTGAATTCTTTAGATTATGCGTGTTTGCTTCTAATAATTAGTAAGTATTAATGGAATAAATACCAGTAAAACGTTCCAAAATTAGCGACGTTTGCGATACTGATTACAAGGATTTTTTTTTAAATAAATCTTTCCAAATGATCAGGAAACTCCTTAATTACTTGCTGCTACTTGTAGGTAAGATGTGTTCACAGAAAATTAACTTATATCAAGATGCACATATAGATTATGCTTTATTGCACATCGCAAAGGAAATACAAATAAATAAAGACTGACAATCAGATATATAATAATATAATAAAATAGTTGTTGTAATAACAGACGCTTTATACCAAGACCCAGGTTTTTACAGTTTGGGAGATTCCTGATTGCTATGCTAGTTTATAAATTTACCTAGATTATTATCCAACTAGCTGCGCCCCGCGGTTTCACCCACATAAGTCTCGATCCCATGGGAATATCGGGATAAAAATGTATATGTCCGAGCCCACATATCTTCTACCCATGTGCCAAATTTCATGCAAATCCGTTCAGTTGTTTTAGCTTGAAAGCGTAACAAACAAATAAACTCACTTACGCATTTATAATATTATAAAACGATTATATGATAAAGTTACAAAGTTTTACGTAATGTTGCATGGCTATGCAGCATTAAAGTATTTGTTTATCTATTATATCTAATTATATAATATTCAAATCGATATAATACTTTCACGAAAGTGTTGGAGGTATTAATTCTACTACGTTCAGCATTTATCGATGGAACTATGTTTTATTTTAAAATAAGTTATGGGGAATTACGCGCCCTTCTCGTATACAAGATGGAGGTGCATCACTAAATTAATCTATAAAGTGATAAACGATTTTAATTTTTGGCTTCTTCGTTGGTCTAGAGGTCATAGCTGCGATTACTGAGCAGGGGGAGTTTTTTTTTTGTCGCTTAGAAATGCTTTATGCATTACCGCTCGTGGGGGACGAGACGGGGTATGTGGGAGTCCTGTCGGAATGACAGTATACCCACTAAAACTAAGCGGTGTTCCCACATCGCCGTGATGGGAGGGCCATGGGAAACCGGCTCGGCCTTTACATGCCACAACCCTCCCGGCGCATGCCCGCCTAGCTGGCGGGCCCCACATGCCTCCCAGGTTGGGGGGCTACGGGAATGGCCGGGAACACCTGGCCATTCCAGTCCGACACTGATGGGGGCCAATGCAATACAGGCAAGGGTGCCCCCGCATCCGTTGCCTGCTGGCCTCCACCCAGGAGGAGTCGGAGATGACTATCAAACTGACGTCTTCTTCGACCCCTCCTCCGCCTTCGGAGCGGCGCCGCGTGAGGATCGTCCTCACGCGCGCGCTCCGCCGACTCTTTCTGAGCAGGGGGCCCGGGTTCGATTCCCAAGTCGGGCAAAGTGTTATTGGGCTTATCATTAGGAATTTCTCAGTAATAGCCCTGTCCCCAGTCTGAATTTGTGCCCGGTTGATAGCAAATAGGCCTGCTCTTTTTTACATGGGACTTATCAGGTGTGATTTTTAGTTTTATAAGATTCAATTCCATCCAAAATATTTTATTTTACATAAACCTACATGGGCACTTATGAAACGGACACGGACTATCATAGCGCATCCTCCTTTTTTTTTTAAATTATCATATAACTTCTCCCGCTCTGACATCTCTTTGAGGCGCATGTGGAACACAACGCGCCGTAGACCCGGGCCTCGTCCTTATCGGACGGCGAGCTACCCATTGCTGACCGTCCGCAAGCCCGCGCCTACGGTGGCCGGGAATCGGCCTGCGATTCCCGAAGCCCAGGGCGTCTCTTGCGGCGGCTAGGGGCGTAAGGGCGCGAAATTTGCCTCTCCCTCACGCGTTCTACCTCTTCCTTCGCGAGCATTACTGCTTCGCAGAAGGAGGTGACGGCCTCCCATGCCCTCTCGCTCCGTACCATGGCCTGGACCAGGGCCGAACGCGAGAGATCCCCGCCACCGATCGCCTCCACGAGGACACGCTTCCTCCCGCCTGATACGAAACAGGAACCTCCCGAAACAACCATGTCCGGTGAGGACCTGCGTCAGGCGGAAGGTGAGGACTTATCGCCGCAATAGTGGCGTGCCCAGCACTGGGTTGCGATAATCGCACTCTCCATGACGCCATGAGATCCCGCCGGAGCTCTGTCCGCTGTGCCGCGATTTCTCGCGGAAACGGAGTTACGCCCCGACGTTTCGACTCCTCGCGCCACTCCCAGATGTGCGCGAGGACTTTTGCCTCCAAATCCCATGGCGGTAATCCGGCAAGGAGGCTTGCTGCCTCACCGGAGACCGGCGGTATCCCCGGGCCAACCGAGTGGCCATGACCCTCTGGGACGCGTTCAACCGGCGGGCTGGCCGCCGCCTCAATGAACGCGCCCAAACCGGTGCCCCGTAAAGGGCCATGGACCGCACGACCCCCGCGTATAACCTCTGACAAGAGGCGTTTGGACCCCCTAGATTGGGCAGGAGCCGCTTCAAAGCAGTCCCGCTCCAGTCTGGGAGCCAAACATCGGAAATGTTCCACGAAGTTCCACCAGCTGTCGAGGACGAGTCCTAGGTCCTTCATCGTCGACTCGACGCCGATGTTAACTCCTTCTACCGTTATTTGGGAACCCGACGGGTGGTGGCGCGTTCCGAGGATCATGAAAACACATGGCCTCGGACTTGTGCAGGGCCACTTTGAGTCACAATTGCCGGATTCTGTCCACGATTGTCGCAACCCCGTGTGTCGCTAGTTCGGCCACCGCCTTGTGCGACCTCCCCTGCGCCAGGACCAACGTTTCGTCAGCGTAACAAACGACGCTGACGCCGCTAGGGAGGTCCAGCACCCTGTCGTATCCGATGTCCCACAGATGCGGCCCCAGGACCGATCCCTGTGGGACACCGCACGATATCTCTCGCCGGTTCCATTCTCCCTGGTGACCGGGGTAGATGACGGCCTTGTCCGTCAAATAGGCCTCGACCACACGACAGAGGTAGGTCGCCATCCGGTGATACCGGAGTGCCTCCCTGATAGCGCATCCCCCTTAAATACCATTAGAAAAAAAAAAAAAAATATTTATATATATACTGTCTTTTTCCCGCAGCTTCGTTTGCGTGGAAGTCGGAAATTATCCCATGCAAACGTTCTACCGGGATAAAAAGTATCCTATGTGTTAATCCAGGTTAAAAACATCTGTCTGCCTCATCCAAAGCCTATTAGTAGCATAATATAATGATTGAATACTATGGCATTTACACCGGGATGTCATAAGCGCAAAATTGATAAAAACATGATTTTGGTACATATATTTTTTTAATTATTCTAATATTCGGGGCGGAGAAAAATCCAACAAACCAAAAGTCATAGATCGGTCCAGCCGTTCTTGAGTTATAAATGGTGGAACTAACACGACTTCCTTTTATATATAGATTTAAAAGTACTTACATGACGCCGCGCCGGTGTTTTGTCCCGTATATCAAACTGATTCGATACGGGAAAGAACACCGGCGCGGGCGCGGCGTCATGTAGGTACTTTAACATGTAGGTACTAAAGTTCAGGTATCGTACGTAATACAGAATTATGTAAATATGTATAATATAACAACGTGAAGAAGCATATCGTTCATTGCAGTTGGCCTGTACTAAGACTGTATGAATGTTATTGCATAAATGTGATCATCAGTTAACGTGTAATTTAAACGGTAAGTATTTTTGGGAACTTGACACAATTGCATTTTCGTAGACCTCGAAAATTAGGTACTCAAAACTAACAGAAAGATTTTATTTATTGATTGTTTTATTGTATTCTGCCATAACTTGCCTACCATAAAATTACACATATACCTATTAAATTCATGCAGCTATAACTATTGCTGGAAAATCAATTTGGTAGTATACTTCCAATTATTTTGAACATTCGTATGTATTTATGAACAAATACCTACTTAGTCTGTAATGATTTTTCAGAATTTACTGGCAATATCGTGTGTTATTTATGGTCTAAGATCCGCAGGGCAACGACCTTCACCCATCTGTTTAATGAATGAAAAGTATTTTATAAGTATGTTAAAAAATATGTCGCGAATGGGTTGCCCAAAAAATTCCTGGGCTGACTAAGATGAATTAAAAATTCAAAAACGTCTTTTTTTCTAATATTGCACTCATTCGTTTAACGATGAATTCGTTTTAGTAACAAATGTTTCCCTTAAAAAGCACTATTTATCATTTATGGCTATTGGGCATTTAACAGATAGCTGAAGGTCGTCACTCTGCGGATTCTCTGCTATTATAGGTAGCTACTATCGTTGTAATAAGGCTGGTTTCACAGCTGTGGAACGGAGACGCACGTTATGCGCTAAAGCAAAGCGGCGCGGATTGGTCTGGACGCGACCCGCTCCGGGTAGAGCCCGTACAACGTATCGTACTACTCCCTCGTTTCAGAGCACTGCGGGCGCTACCCGTACGGGTCTCCCGAGTATCGACGGCCCGTACGGGTCTCCTGGACAGCTGTGAAACCAGCCTAAGGAAGAACGTAAGAAGGTAGTAACATTCGTAATTACAGGGTCAAACTAAAATCGCTGGCGAAACTTCATTAGCTCATAATTTCAAGTAACTTCAGTTGATTACGGGGTCAACAGCCGCTGGTAGCACAGTTATTCTTTAAATTATGAGTATAAAGGTTTTTTTTTGTCTTCATTAATTATATAATATTAATTCATCACTTCTGCGATGTTTCGCCAGATAATTTAATCTGACGCTGTATATTTTGAGCGCCTAGATAAAATAAATAACAAATGCTCCTCATGTCTATGAATGTAATGATTACCTACTGATCGAATACTGACCGACATCGACTGAATTAAAATCTAATTCAAGTCACGAGTTCGCTTCACACCAACGCGAACTAAGACAGATGCTAGTGATAATTGAAACACTTCTAATCCAACCGCATCTTGTAGGTATCCAGTTACTTGTAAGATATTTGTAAAATGATCAAAGTTTTCAAATTTTCCACATTGAATCACTCTGGGCAATTAAAGAGATAATACTAAGAAAGTTGTAATCTTAGTAATAGTTAAGCAGTTTGTGTATTTATTTGCACTCCAGCCGAGATTACTGTCATTACTTTGAGTACCAAAACCAGACGATTCGATCGTAAAATCGTTAGCTTTTCAAGACATATCTTTTTTAAATCTTAATATGGGTTAGCATCTGTCTCCTACGGGGTATTCAGTAGGTCGGTATTCAGAACACGTAACGCGTTTTAGTCTCATCTTTATAGTTCCAACGTGATTGGTCTCACGGTGTCGTGACGTTTCTCCACAACAAATATCGGATTCGTCTTTGGATTTCTATGAAAACTATTCATAGGTTTCCCCAAGACATTTTATTTTCCTTTACTGAGGAATAATGTTTTGTAAATAACGTCATTTAGTTTTTTTTATGACGAAGAATTAACTATTGATGAAATAGGTGACCTACCGACTTGAGTCAGAAGTGTTTTACATAAAAGTGGTGATTAAAGAGATGAAGGTAACGATTTATGGTTTGTATGTAGGTACTTTAGAATATGAACAAAAAGAGTCACGAGTAAAAATGAATAATCATTTAATTTATCTCTTTTCTTAGGAAACCCTGGATAACGATCAATATTTATATACCTTTACCTAAGATTGCTTCATTAGGTTTCAATTTCAAGGAAGACAAATTGCACAATAGCCTCCAGCGTTCAGGTAAAAGTGAATTTTGCGAGCACATGTTTTACATCATTCTGATAGGATTTTAACGCAAGAAATCGGAAAAAACAAGTGATGGGAAAGTGCTTACCGAGGTCTGAAATTGGAAACGCGTTCGTCAGAGTCCGGAAATTGTTGGTTCGTCGACGGCGATGGCGACGGCGTAGGGCTGTAGCTGACGGGTCACGTGAGCTCATTATCCTGTCACGTGGCGAGCTCCAATTGCCTCCCGCAAGATGTCTCGCCACGCCGCTGTGTCGCTGTGTCGCTTCTACAATGCAATGATATTATACAGATGGAAAACGGAACGAACACGATTGTTACGAGGGTTTTCGTTGAAATACAATCACGATATAAGAGACTGTTTGATTAGAGTGTTTCAATGATTAGCATCTGCCTCAGCTAACGTTGGTATGAAGCAAACTCGTGACTTGAATCGGCTTATTAGATTTAAATTTAGTCGATATCAGTCATTATTCGATCCGTAACGTAGACAATATTATAATCATAGACATGAAGAGCATTTGTAATTTGTTTTATCTAGGCATCCGCACTCAGAATATACAGAGTAAAATTAATTTAAGGTAACCTAAGGTTGACTGGTAGAAAATGCCTCAAGCATTAAGTCCGCTTTTGTAGAGTATTTTTTTTACTTGTGCATTAAGTTTTAATAAATAAATAAAATTATCGTGCGAAACATCATAGACCTGTTGGGTATCGATATCTAATGAAAAGAAAAAGATTTTCTACATAATAATACAAGTAACTGCACTACTAGCGGCCGTTGTTGTTTAGTACAAATGAAAATCGTATAGTCATGATCCAAAAGTCCTATTTGCTTTGTTACCTACTTACTCAAATAATAGCGCAGAGTATGACAATGTATTTTTTTTAGTTTCCATCATGTTCAGGCTCAAATACAAAATTAAATATGAAAAAAAAACTACTCAGTTAGGTAAATAAGTTCATACATTTATGTTCTTAAGACAAAAAATCTTCTATTAGCCTTAAGTTAGAAATCTATAAGTACATATTATAAAAACGTCGTGAAGTCAAAATTGTATATTTAATATTTTTTGAAATAAAGTAATTGCTACGAGGTCTGGGAACGATTCGAATGCCGAAAATATAGTTTTTAGATTTTTTTAGTTTTGTCTGAATGTATGTTCCAGCATCACGCAATTAGTATCGGATAGATTTCGTTCAAATTTTGCATAGATATTCACTATAAGTCTGGCCAATCTATAGGCTATAAATTTTAACACTGGGGATGAGCAATATTGCTTTATGTTCGTATTCGTCTTCTTCTATAGTTTATCGCAATTGTAAAAAGACGAGCCAAAATGTTAAAATATTGCAGATAGTTACAGATTTAACATTTTAAATGATTATCCTCACGCTATACCTTAATGGAGCTAAACAGTCAATCGTGGCATATACAGAGTTGATTTTTAGATGGGGCAATAAGGGCAGGTACCTTAACCGTTGTCGCTACAAGAAAACGGTCTTAAGAGACTGACCTTAACTTTTTAATTATTTTGAAATGACAGTCAACAAGAAAATTGTAAATTTTCACAAAAACTTTTTTGATGCCAGTCGATCCTGGTTATTATTATAAGGATCAATGGAATAACTGAGGTTTGAGAAAATTTGCTGGACTGGGCTGAATAGCAAACGAATATAGCAGATAGTTACAGATTTAACCTTTTAAATGATTATCATACCTTTATGGAGCTAACGGCTATTTTAGTCAACTTTTAATAAAACAAACAGCTCAGTGGTTCGGCGACTGATTTGCTAACCTAAGTTCGATTCTCAAATAAATCAAAAAGAGGCCTATACTCTTCTATCATCTATGGTTATAATAAAAATAATTATCTATGGTTAGGTGACTGTTGATGAGAAATCCAGTGTGTTTACTATCTACTGTTATATTATTTAAGTGATAGCTGTTCGTCAGGAATAATCTGTAAGAAAGCAACAGTCAGTGTATGTGCAGGAACGCAGGCATTCATTAATTCACTCATACACAAAGTGTAAAAAGTACGTATTATTGAAGCTAACTCAAATACTACCTAAGCAAAGTCAATAAAAAAATTATGGGACCACAATTTTAATGTCGAAAATCAAACACATAAACTAATACACAGAAATATCTGTATATATGTCGCAGTAAGATGGTTATAGCTTTGATATTGTTATATCCCTAGGAATATAGCTATATACTGTAATATAGTTATATGAAAGCGGTTCATAACTATCTTACTAGGAATATAACTATGATACGAGCACGGTTTAGTAATATAACTATTAGGGCACTCCGACCAAATAGGTTAGGTTAGAACTGTGACCAACTACGTGCGAGCCGAGCAAGCGGAGCGAGCGGTGCCGCGGCAGCGGCCGGCGAGTGAGTCGGTTTTTTTAAATGTTGAAATTATTTGCAGGGCGCCTCCCTGCAAACAATTTCGACATTTTAAAAAACCAGGGAAGTTCCAGGCAATTCATTTCACTGGCTGTTTAAATTTCGTATTATGACATTCGTAATTCTGACCGGCTTCACGCTGGCTAGTTTGTCTATGGCTGGCTTGTAATTCTCTGCCGTAATATTCGGAAACACAAACAAATATTTATCGGTAAGTTACGGTTTTATTTAAATCACGTATTTTATGATAAAAATAATAAATATATCTTAATATAGTTACTAAAAGTAGGTGAAAATATGAACGCAATGTATATTGTACTAAATAAGTAATTTTAATTTTATTTTTCCGTGTTTGTAAATTGTAACGCGAGATTCTCACAACGATAACGTTTCCGAACGTGTTCCACTTGAAAGCTCGTACAGACCAGCGCGACGCGACGGCGCGACGCGACTCGAACAATACAATTTCTAAAAAAACTTCACGGTATAACAATAACCGGTGTCGCGTCGCGCTGTCGCGTCGCGCTAGTCTGCACGAAGCTTGAAGTTCAACGGGGAATTTCACAACTTCATTCATGGACAATGTGTATTGTTGCAACTAATAAAATAATACTATCGTATTGTTTGTATAATAATACCCTCTGTAAAAAGTATGAGCATGAGGCGTTTGCGAGAGAAGATACGCTGAAAATGGCCCAGAATTGTGGAACGACAATTCATAGATTTTGCAGCATGATGATGCACCATCGCACAAAGCCTTGTGCAAGAGTTCTTAGCCAAAAACTCAGCGAATGTCATCCAAGCGCCGTACTTACCTGTAGTACTATTCTGTAACCATCTCACCGTGAAAACTTAGGTGAAGTGAGCTCGAAGTGAGCTGTCAGTACCTAGCAGCAAGTGGAATGACCGCTCACTCCGAGCTCACTTCACCTAAGTTTTCACCGTAAGATTAATACAGAATAGACCGGCTGATATGGCTCCATCTGACTTTTTCCTGTTCCCGAGGCTAAAATTATCTCTTCGAGGAAGAAGTTTTGAGTCGATTAAAACTATAAAAGAAAACTCGCCGAAGGAGTTGAAGATCATACCTCAATCAGCTTACCAAAAAAGTGCGGAGGACTGGGTCAAGCGCTGGCGTAGCTGTATTGCAAGCAAAAAGGCCTACTTTGAAAGCGACAAAATAAATTGTGACGAATAAATTACTTTTTTGGTTTTACTGAACAATCCCCAGTACTTTTTACACAGAATGTACTTTGTTCCTTCGCAAGTGAGTATTAGTTTCAGAGTATAAACAAAAATATGGATAATAAATGGATATGGTGGTGTGGTGTTTTTGAGTGTTTTTATTAGGTAAATATCCAGTTTTCAACATAATAATAATTCTTTATTGTTCTCTCATAATCACAAACACAGTACAAAGTCAAGGTAACGCTTAATAGAGACTGGTGTGTGATTGTAGGTAAAACCTGTAGGTATTACAGATCACCAAGCATACCCTCCATCGGACAACTCACTTATGACCTTTGACTGTATTAAATGAACATACAGGTTGTAAGTACATAATAAAACACTATTACAAATTAATAATAACAATAGTGAAACAAAAATGGAAAATTAAAAACTAAAGTAAAACAATTCTGGTGGCAAAAGTAGCTTATTGATTTTGATTTGGGGTATGTGTGGGTGTATGTCGGTGAGGGTGAGTATGAGTGAGTGTGTGTCGGTGAGGGTGAGTATGTGTGGGTGTGTGTCGGTAAGGGTGAGATTAATGGTGTGATGGGTACGTGTGTGTAAACTGCTATGCTATCCTTCTATGCTAGTAATCGTTACCTTATGGGTTTTAATAAACGTTCCGTTGC
The DNA here is from genome assembly GCA_949128155.2 of Xanthia icteritia. Taxonomy (NCBI): domain Eukaryota; kingdom Metazoa; phylum Arthropoda; class Insecta; order Lepidoptera; family Noctuidae; genus Xanthia; species Xanthia icteritia. The sequence continues at coordinate 9,856,021 of OX421935.2, read as the reverse complement.
ATTGTAATCAATGCATTGAAGCCACGAAAAAACTTTCCTCTTGCACTCTGCCCTAGAAAGAGGATAAATTAACAGCTGTTTGTTCATATTATTATACAAATATGGACCCAGGAAACCGTAAAAATTATGTGCCAGACTGAATTTATATATATTTGTTGCAACATGATAATAATATTATCATGGTGCATCATTTAATGGGCAGTTGTAATTAATATAGTTCAGTGGACGAGAGTTATCGCCCTCGGCGGCGCGCGGCGGTGCCTAACTTATATTTAGTTGGAAACATTGTAAGAGTTTTTCAATTTTACCGTTATTTCGGTATTTAGATCAGAAGTGCCACTTTCCAGAGTTTCCAGAAACTCTAATGGTACATATTCGTCACACGTGATATTTTCTTATGTTAACTGGATAAAGCTCGAATAATTTTGCTAAAAAAATCAAAACAATTCAATAAAAGCTCCTCTGAAGCAGCGTAAATTGAATGGATTGTGAGGTTAGGTACTTATTATCAGTTTTAATATGTCAAGAAATGTCAAACGAACGTTCATAATACGGTAGTTCCAGCCAATAGTCGGGCAGAAGCCGGCCAGGGCATCACGTGACCACTGACTAGCTTGTTTGACGAGTTCATAATACGAAATTGCAAGGCAGTTCTGTTTACGCCGTAAACTGCCTGCAAATAAGTGTTCATAATAGGGCCCCAGTAACGAAATTAGGGCACTCCAACAGTTTTGAACCGCTTTCATAAATGACTATATTACGGTATATAGCTATATGCCTAGGGATATAACTATATCACAGGTATAACCATCTTACTGCGACATATTTAAAGACGATTTGAGAGGCTCTTTCTTTTTTAAGAAGTCGGTTAAAAAAGGTTTTCAAGATTGGGAGCCAATTTTGAAACTCCATCGAATTCTCATTAAGTGGCGAGTTTCAAAGTTCAAGAGAGTTATGTTTTGATTCTAATTAAGAGGGATTGCTCCTTTTGCTTGTTTTAGGAAGGTTATTAAGATGACGTCAAGTGATAAATAAGGTGAAGTTTAAGTAAATTGGTAAAACTTACTATTGGTATTATTGGTTACTATTGCTATTGGTACCTATTGGTAATTGGTAATAACTTTATTTTTTCTACGAATTGTTCTTTTTTAACCTTCGGGTATTATAGATAATAGGCAATAGTACCTCAATGATCTCGTAGTATTGTATCTTTATATTAAAGAAAGGTTGAAATTTTCTAAATAATTAAAAATAATTTATTTTCCGACGCGTTTTTTTAGTTTACTGTATTATCTAGTTAATAATGTTTAATGTTATATGGTTTATTATTTATCTATGATATTTGTAATCTGTAATCTTACTTTGTAAATAAACTCGTAATCATTTAGAAAACATACTCGAGAGTCTTTTTTAGGGTTCCGTACCTCAAAAGGGAAGACGGAACCCTTATAGGATCACTTTATTGTCCGTCCCTCAGTTTGTCAAGACACCTTTTCTCAGGAACGCGTGGATGTATCAAGTTGAAATTAATATCAAATACGTAAATTTAAGCTAGATTAAATAAATAAATATTATAGAAGCTAGATTTTTCTATAGCTCCAAGGGACTACCCCTTGGAGCTTTAGAAAAATCTAGCTTCTAAATCAATGCAATAAGAAAATACGGCCATTTAAGCGACATATTTTGATACTCGCAAATAGGTACATCAAAACCTACAGGGTACTTCCCGTTGACCGAGAATCATGAAATTTGGCAAGAAGTAGTCTTACAGCACAAGTAAAGGAAAAAGTCCGAAAATCGAAAATTTGTAGTTATATCATATTTAAAAAAAATGCGATTACAAACTTACATTTGCAGTTGGAGAATTGACCGTGAGGTATATCGATGTATGGGAGACCATGATTTTCAACAACAAAATTAAGTTTGTTTTTGGGATAAATTCATCACAACTATGGAACCCTTCATTGTGCGTGGTCTGACACGCATTTGGCTGGGTCTAATCGAGTTTTGTAGGAGCTCAATATTAGGTAAACAAAACGTTGCGAAACGAATATTTCATATTGTTCAGCTATTAATATTAATTAAAAGGTTTACATATTTAGGTTATATAATTATAACATATTATTACGATATTATAAAGGGTCTAAGCAAAGATCAAAGTGCGTTTTCGTAAAAGACTAATTGAAAGGGATGTTGGTTGCAATTTGATCTCGAGGAAGGAAAATAGTCGAACAGGATCTAACAAAGTGTGTAATTAAAGCCAAGAATCCAAACAATAGCTAAGACAATCGAGCGAAGTCTTATAAACGACGCCGATCTTGAATTTCGAGTCGTTGATGGTATTAATTACATAAGTAGATATTTTGCCTTTAGATATTTTTACTCTGAAAAATCGGGTTGCAAGAAAATCATTTAGCTAGAGAATTAAATCATTCTAATTAATCTTTATTTTCACATTTATAAATATAATGAGTAATATCACGATAAGTTTTTAGGCTAAATACGGTTTAATTCATCTTCTGCCTTTTCCCAACGATGACGGGGTCAGCTTCCAGTCTAACCGGATGCAGCTGAATCCCAGTATTTGAAGTACGGTTTAATAAAAAGCAAAAAGTCATTAAGTAAATTGCGATTGAAAATCTATAATTTATAATCGCACAGAGTAACCTGGTTTAGCTTCAAAAATGTTTCTTCATCGATTATTAAGTCGTATCTAGTTAATTAACAGAGTTTGAAATTTAATTAAACCTTTTGTTTTATAAATAAGATAAGCCGAAGAAGTTTTGGCTGGCTGACCTTTGGCAGGCAGTTTGCTATTGTACCTACCATAAGAATCTGCGTCAGAGCATTCGGACTTACAAATAGATTATGAAATTTCAATACTTGGCGAGTTCCTTACAGCTGTGTGATACTAACTTTCCTTTACTTTGACTGAATGCCTTTACAGGCATTTTGTACCTAAGAACATTGTAAAACTTGAATATATTTTTTATAACTGTGAAGTTAATATAAATAAGTACTTGTTTAGGATTAAAAATCGACTTTAAGTACTTACCAAAACAACAATCCTAATATAAACAATTATATAATCAGGCTATAATGTCCCCACTGCTGGGAAACAGTCCTCCTCTCGGTCAGAGTGAGTGGGCCATAAACCAAGCCGGCCCATTGCAGGTTGGTAGATGTCACATGTCTTAGAATGTTGGGTTCTAGGACATGTCGGTTTCCTCACAATCTTTTCCTTCACCGTTTTGAGAGCAGGCAATTAACCTACTCTAATTAGTACTAGACTGTGTCACTACAAGACCATTCTCGTATCGTCAACTCAAATAAACCTTAATCCCCTAATCTTGACATGCTCAACCTCGTTAACAACAAAACAGACTCGGACTCAGCTGCCAGCACTAAACATTCCATAAAATCAAGCAGTGCGGATAAATTCTGCAGTAGACATCTTGCCAGACTAGTAAGTCGAAAACAGTACTCGCATATATCTAAGTTGCAATTAATCTATCACAGTGAATGGTGAGTGAGAACTGGCTGAATAGTTCTGTCGCTGCCATCAGTTCGGAGTACGCAGTTGGGTAAACCAGCAGGCAATAACATGGCTCCGTCACTTGCATGTGCCCTCGTAACTGGCATAGATTTAATAGAGCATAGAGTTGGAAATAGGTATTAAAGTGAACACAAACTTGCTAGCAAATTGTCAAGCGCATGTAAGCTACAATGATTGGTTGAATCAATTATCAACAGCCTTGCTTGCTTGCTTGAATTCATCATCATCATAATCATAATCAGCCTGGGACACAGGCCTCTTCTCTGTGAGAGGGTGTTGGCCGTAATCCACCACGCGGGCCCAGTGCTTGTTGATAGATCTCACATGTCTTTGAATTTTTGGTTCTAGGACATGCCGGTTTTCTCAAACATCCCCAACACCAGTGCTCTTGCTTGAATTTAGTTTCGTTTAATTTTGACGCGTTGATGATCATTTTCGTTTCAGAAACTGGGCGTGAAGGCTAGCGTGAACTGCGGTGCGGTGGAATGTGGTGCATTGGCGGTGAAAAAATGTACGTTTTTCGTACCCAGTTTTGAGCGCATCGATTGACGGCCTTAAGGCCTATTAAGGTCTACTTTTTCGTAAGATATAAAGATTTACGGGCGTATCCAAAAAAACTAAAGGATATTCTACTTGGTCGGTGTTTCGGTGCGTTTTTTTTCACTGCACTTCATATTATATAATTATCTCTTTGCGATACCAAATATGTGCGGTAAAAAAACGCACAGCAGTGCGCGCTAGGCATTAGAAGTCGACTATAGATCAAATATTTTGTCAGCAACTAATACCTACACTGGATTTGTGTGATTTTAGAAAACATAGTAGGTACAATGATTTCGATAAAGTAACATTATATACCAACCCAGTGCAAAGAATACTCTGTTAAAATAAATTTCATTTCCTGATTTTGTACTCTTTGACCGAATAAATGTAACTAACTGGCATTGCGCTGACGGACCGGACAGACGACGTTGATATACAAGTTATCTGCAGTTTATTACTAGTCCCATTCTAATTACAATAACAATTTACGAATAAATTAAACAAAAACAAATTATGTTTCAAAATACTCATGGCTGCATCTTGGCGCCAGACGTAAAAATTTACCGCGTTTAAAATATTAACAGTGATTAAATTAAAACAGGTAGGTACATTTTAATAATAATGATTATCGTATTAGACTTACCAAATAATCTCGTTAGAAACGGTAGGTACATTGAACATAGAACTCGTTAAAAATATTATTTAAAATTAAAGAATTTTAATAAAGCCACACTTCGCGCGTTGTATTTTCATTTGTTTCTTTTACTTAAGTTTTAAATTTTTCGGAACGTAGACCAAGGCGCGATGCTCCATACAGCCAAGTGGTGAAATGCATCCTAATGCTCATTATTTTTTTTCATTACGTATATTGTTTATATTATAAAAATATTGAATATTAGTTTGGACAATTTTTCACAAATTTTATACTTACAACTTACTTACCTACTTACTTACAAATTAAAGACTCTCTTGTTTGTTTCAATTGAAGATGGCACAGGTAATGAAACCGTACATCCTGTGTGAGACATATTTTTACATTATGTATTATTTCAATAAGAATAGGCCAAAATAAAATTAAAAAGTAATTTATGTAAAGTAATTAATAAAAAAATAGAAGTAGTATGTAGAACAAGACGATCAAAGACAACCCCACCTCAATAATCAATGAACATCAAAGTTTCTATTCAAAGACGGCTTTAATAAACTAATTGGTCCATTTGCCATTGGTTCCTCGATACGTTTTCGAGTGGCGAGTACTGGGATGCACTTGCGGTAGGGTAGCCGCAGATCATCAGTCTCGCGAATGGACGGCCCGCGCTGGGCACGCAAGCGCATCGACAGGGAACTTCTCGAGGAGGCCGCTATTGTCCAGGCCTGGAGCCGGGAGTCGGCAACGAACGTACCCGTCGACGTCGACGTCGAACAGGAGGCGCTGTGGTTCCGCGGGGCGATGACGCAAATCTGCGACGCGTCCATGCCCCGGGTCCACGCACAGTCCGCAAGGCGCCAGGTGTACTGGTGGTCCGCCGAAATCGCGCATTTACGAGTCGCGTGCGTGGCGGTGAGACGCCAGTACACCCGTTATCGAAGACGACGTCGTCGGGTCCCTGACGAAGAAGCCGCGCTGTATGAGGTGTACCGCGCGGCTAAGGGGACTCTGTGGCTGGCCATCGGGGAGGCGAAGACGCGAGCCAGGGAAGGGATGTTGGAGACTCTAGACGGGGATCCGTGGGGGCGCCCTTATCGAGCGGTTCGAGGGAAACTAAGAGCCGCAGCGCCCCCACTTACGGAGAGTCTCCAACCCGAGCTGCTGGATGAGGTAGTCGCAGCCCTCTTCCCGGCAAGAGCGGAGCACACTCCGCCGCCGATGGCTTTGCCCACAGCCGCAGAGTCTACGGAGGAAAACGCCATCAGCGTCCCAGAGGTGACACAGGCAGAGATGGGGGCGGCCGTGATGCGGCTCCGGGCCAAAAATGTGGCTCCGGGGCCAGACGGAGTTCACGGCCTAGCATTAGCCCTCGCTCTGAAGGAGCTAGAGCCCCAGCTAAGAGGACTCTTCACAGCGTGCCTGGAGCGGGGCCAGTTTCCCACTTTGTGGAAAAGTGGTCGTCTGGTCCTGCTCAGGAAGGCGGGGCGCCCTGCAGACTTGCCGTCCGCGTACCGGCCCATAGTGCTGCTAGACGAGGTGGGTAAGCTGTTCGAGCGTATACTCGCAGCCCGCCTCGTCGGCCACTTGTGCGGAGAGGGGCCGGACCTGGACGAGAGCCAGTTCGGCTTTCGGCATGGGCGCTCCACCATACACGCAATAGCGCGTGTGAGAGTCCTGGCGGAGGAAACGGTGTCCCGGGGTGGGGTGGTGGTGGCGGTGTCCTTGGACATCTCCAACGCCTTCAACACCCTGCCCTGGAGTTGTATTCGGGAGGCACTGCGGTACCATCGGGTGCCTCCCTACCTCCGCCGCATCGTTGGGGCTTATTTGGCGGGGAGGTGTGTCACCTACGTGGGACGTGATGGCGGAAACCAGCGCCTCATGTCGTGCGGTGTTCCACAGGGATCGGTTCTGGGGCCGCTCCTGTGGAACATCGGGTACGACTGGGTGCTGAGAGGCGAGTTCCCACCGGGCGTGGACCTGACGTGCTACGCGGACGACACGCTGGTCACGGCTCGGGGGAAATCGCACAGGGAGGCAGCGTTGCTGGCGACGGCTGCGGTCTCACAGACGGTGAGCCGCATACGGCGCCTCGGCCTGGAGGTGGCCCTCAACAAGTCGGAGGCCATGGTGTTTCATGGTTCCCGGCGGGCGCCACCGCCCGGATCACACATCGTGGTCGGGGGGGTCCGAATCGCTGTCGAGCCCACCATGAAGTATCTGGGACTGGTGCTCGACAGCCGATGGGATTTCGGCCCCCACTTCCGGCGGTTGGCGCCCAAGTTGTTGGGCGCGGCTGGGGCGCTGTCAACGCTGCTTCCCAATCTGGGGGGCCCGAGCGCCGCTTGTAGGCGGCTCTACGTGGGGATCGTGCGATCGATGGCCCTTTACGGGGCCCCGATCTGGGCAGCTGACCTGACGGCCGGTAGCATCTCTGTGCTGCGAAAGCCGCAGAGAGCTATGGCCGTCAGAGTCATCAGGGGGTACCGCACGATCTCCCACGAGGCGGCTTGTGCACTGGCCGGATCCCCGCCCTGGGACCTGGAGGCGAAGGTACTCGCGTCACTGTATCGGTGGCGCGAGGAAGCGCGGGCGCGGGGCGAGCGACCGATGCAGCGCCATTTGGAGCAGCGTCGGTCGCAGCTTCGCGAGGTCCTGGTGGCGGAATGGCGGGACAGGCTTTCACGCCCTACCGCCGGCCTCGTCACCATCGAGGCGGTCCGGCCAGTGCTCGACCTCTGGCTCGGGAGGAGGCACGGCTCCCTGTCATTTCGGGTGACACAGGTGCTCTCGGGGCATGGTTGCTTCGGGAAGTACCTGTGTCGCATAAACAGGGAGCCGGACGCCCGGTGTCACCACTGCGTCGACTGCCGGGAGGACACGGCGCGGCATACGCTGGCAGAGTGTGCCGCTTGGGAGGAGCCGCGCCGTGCCCTCGTCTCAGGAGTAGGCAGTGACCTGTCGTTGTCGGCCGTTGTGAATGCAATGGTCGGCAGCGAGGAGTCCTGGGACGCGGTGGTATCCTTCTGCGAAGTAGTAATCTCGCAGAAGGAGGCTGCGGAACGGGAGAGAGAGATTTCATCCTCTCACCCGGCCCGCAGCAGGCGCACCGGGCGTCGGCGGAGGGCGGACAACGCCCTCTTCCAGCCCCCCTAAATGGGTCCAGGGGCGACGGACCCGGGGAAGTCCGTCGCCCCCCATACATCTGGACCCGAGGTGGCGGCGCGTAGTGTTCCACGCGCGCCCCTCTTAGACGTCGCGGGGGGAGTCAAACACCTCGCTCCCCCCGCTCGACGAGACGGAGCCCGCAGAGGCGGGCTGGCACCAGCCGGGGTCGCGGAAGATTTGAACGTTCCCGCGACCCCGGCGTAGGTGTGAGATGGAACACCGGGGTGGTTTTTAGTCAGTAAGAGTCTGACAGACCCCTTCGCCCGCCCCAGGGCGGAGGACATCCATGAGGATTTTCCACCCCGAACAAAAAAAAAAAAAAAAAAAAGGGTAGCACTCCGGTCCTAGCAACGTCGGTCTCAGTATAAACGAGATAGGACACGATCTAGCCGTCAAGTGACCCTTGACATCTTCACAACGGAGCATTGTACTCCATGTTTTCTTTTTAATTGTACGAACACGAATGCGATGCGATACGGTTACGTTTTGTGATGATGATGTTAAGTTATATGGTTTGTTTTTTTTTTTTTTTTTGGTACTGGCTGGCGTTTTTCTTTTATTTTTTGTTTGATGTTCAAAGGCAACAATGCATTGTGGGGAGGAAAGCTTTTTATTGTGTTAAGTGTTAAGTTAAAGTGACCTGGAATTTTAATGACGTGAAATAGTATGGTATAATGGTATAACCCGTTTTTTATAACTGTGCGCCTTTAACCTTAATTTACCTTTAACCAACATTTTACACTGCATATGGTTTAAATAAAAACAATAACTAATTAACGAATAATAAGACAGAATTGTGGAGACCACACGAGTTGTGTAGACCATATTAAGAGGCGTCGGGGCACTGAGGAGGTAACCGGTCGGGTCAATTCAATACTAACAACCTACGATTTTGACAGCTCCAAGCGCACAGTTATAAAAATCGAGTTATATCGTAGTATTGTGTTTCAAGAAAATCAGAAGGGTAGTAGGTACGTAACGGGAGTTTAACTAGATTTATGAATTGACCTAGTAAAATGAGTGAATATGTACTTAAGAATCGTAGCTTGTAGCGTTTTGTAGTTTCCGTCCACCGCAATGGAAAAAAACGCAATTTATGTAAGTAGGTAGCTTAACTATGTGATCATAATTTAGATAGATGACTAAAATCCGAATAATAATCAGTAAGGCAATAGGTACTTTCGAAACAGTGGTAGGTACCTATTCCTGCTTTGTGACGTCACTAGCACCAAGATTGCCTTTCCGAATCTTGATGAGACGGCGCGGTGCCGCGGTCGGGCTTACTTCCGCCGCAAACTACACAGACTGCTTAGCTCATGGCTGGAAAGCATTGTATTCCGAAACAATGTATTCTGCAATAATCGATATTGTAAAATTAACTTAGACAGTAATTAATTATTCCATTGATCAATAGGTCACCGAGATTTAGTAAAATAATATTGTATATGTTTTGTTTACGGTCGAATGGCCCGCGGTCCATTCGCTTTGGGCTGTTCAGACTAAATACCCAGCTTGTGTGTCATATTTTGAAATTCGAACAAAAATATTGTTTCAAAAACATTGAGTTGGCGTCACACCGTTCGAAATTCGAATTGAACAAGTTGAAAAGAATAAAATTATATTCAATTTTTCTGACCTTGCCGGTTTATTCGTATTTTTTTGGTCTATGTTTGTTGCATACAGTGTTTATTTTAATATTGGGTACTTAAATACTTACTAGTTGGTAGTTCTGGACGAACGTCTTTTTAGCATCTAAGCGCAAAAAACTCAATTTAAAGCTTAAAGAGAAATATTTAGCCAATTTCCTTTAATCCAACGTCGCGTGGCTTTAATCCGTTGCAACAGGAGGGACAAAGAAGTAAACTAGATTAGAGAAACGTACAAGAACGTGGTTACATGCTTTACAAATTAAATAATGTTATGTTCTACGTTACGTTGTCGAGCGAGTTTGCGGCTGTAGTTCCTGAGAAATGATTTGGTTTAAACTTTTGGATGGCATTTGCAGTTAGGTACTATTTTAGTTCGAATATTATATTTTATGTGCGTTACGTAAGAGGATGTACGACTATGGGATAATAATGTAATTTTAATTTAATAATGTTATCAAAAATAATAATTTCATTTGAATTTAGTTTAATTTACTTTATTTACGATATTTGTTTTTATTTATTTATGTACACACAAAAGAAAGGATACAGATAAGACATAATCGGTTGATTTTCTTTTTTTATCTTTTAACTTTTATCACGTCAGATCTTTCAACCTTCCCGCGGATTCCTGCGGCCGGTAATTTACCTTTATTTTATTTTGTGCCTTATTACCTTATTAACCTTTGTTGTGATTTGTATGGTTGTATTGCTCTCATGCAATGTGACGAAAGTTTGGTAATTTTATTATGTATCAAGTTTTTATTGCTAATATTGTAACAATTTAAAAACTTAATTGAATAGTTGTTCATCTTTTGATAAGGATGTTGTGCATGCTCTTATGTGATGTATTTATACAGTATTGAAGACTTGTGATTACCTATTGTTACTATCCTTGTAAATATGTCATTGGTGTGCCTTGCTCAAAAAATAAAATAACATTAAAAAAATAATAGAAAGTAGGTACTAAAGATGAACGTACTTTCATTGAAAAAAAAAACCTTCGAAACAGACGGTTTTCTTTGCATTACAAATCTATGTATTTACAAACTCGTTAATTGTGTTAAACAGAATTCATTTTCCTTGCTTTTCACCCTCTACACACACAAAACATTGTCTGTATACATTTTTGATATTGTAATGTCGAGACAAGCGTTTATTTCGGGCCGTGTTCCGTTACGTCACCGCTGGGCCCATTATACACGGTATTCTACTTTGCTATTGCTTAGCTTATGTTTACGTTTATTATTAGAGCCCTCACATCGATGATATCTGCTTTTTTATCCGTTCCAGGTTTAAAGTTACAGGAAGTATTTAGTAAGTTGTGGACAATTCATACAAAAGAGGTTTGAAGATTTATCTATGAAAGCTGGCATAGTCACAAGTCGAGGTGACTTGTGACTATGCCAGCGGCGACATTCTGATTTACATTCATACATAAATTTACTCTTTCTTCCGATTGGGGTAGGCAGAAACTATAGAACGCCACCTGCTACGATCCTTATACTCCTTTTGCATTGCCCCTGGTCATAATATATGCATGCCGGTTGCGAGTACTACAGCACCATAATTGGCGTAATACACGATCAATCACAATCTGAATCATTTTGAAACGGGTTGTTAATCCATTGCTTCAGAAGTTCGAAAAAAAATCTGCGCAGCAACGTAAATTACGCAATGAATGTTGTTGAACTGTCAAAATCTAATCTATTTCAAATTAGATTTACGAAAATGTGTTATGCAATTACATAGCAGGGCTATACGCACCTGACCTTTCTGGAGAACATCACCAATAAGGTCACAAGTATTTTTGGTCTGATTTTTCTGAAAATTTACAGCACTCCATGAAACTGGTATATACCTATATATTTTTTTAATTTTTTTAAACGTTTCCCCACACTAGGAATTTCTCGTGCCGTCAAACACATTACAGACATAGTATATAGGTATGTGTAGGAGATACTTGAACGAACAAAAAAATTCCCGGGATATGGTGCTCTAAAATGTAAGGTTGCCGAGATATTCGGACGTAAAGATCGCTATGAAATGAGATGAGATCTTTACAACTTTGAAGAAAGACGAAATGGCGAAGGGGTGTGTTTGGCACTTATGTTGTGTGCCCGATATGTTTCCGGGAAAAGAATTCCTGAACTCATTTCTCAACAAGACTTCAGCCATTGGAAATTTCATACTGATGATTTTTATTAGCTGCGATGTTCCATAGTTTTTATCAATTTAGTTAATTTTACCCGACTGCAGCGAAGCAAAAAGGAGGGTTATGATTTTGACGGTATGTATGTAAGTATGTATGTATGTATGTATGATCCTCTGTTTCCTCATAACTTCTAAACTACTCGTCATAATTTGACAAATGAGGTATCGTTGGAAGCGTCTTGATCGTCTGCAGGTTATAAGCTGAGGTCACATTAAATAATTTAAAGGGCACCATATTCAATTATTGAATATGGTGCCCTCTGGTATACATAAAGTGATGACCGAAAACAAAAAAACCGGAGACACGTAATCTATTCGATTTATGCCCAAACACGTGTAACTCCGGATTTTTTAATTGTCTGTCAGTGATGTCTTATTTATACCTTTTTAGAAGACTTTTTTGTCGTAATTTGGTTTTAGTTTTATAACTTTTATTTTTTAGAAACCGAATATTTTGAAGTAGGTGCGGGAAAACACGTTCAACAAGTTATTGGTTAGCAATTTAGCAACTTGTTTCCGTTAATGAACTACTGCAAAGTATAAGCCGAAGACAAACTACAACGTACCTTACCTACTACAACTATACTATATGAGTGGGTACCTATAGGTATAATACATAACCTATAGCCTTCACAAGCACCTTACTATTTGTGGTAGCGAACTTCCTTATAGACATAAAATAATACTCAGACATATTACCTAGTAATTTATCCGAAGCAATAAATCAAAAACCACCATAATGATGCTGTGTCACTCATTACTTAGAACTAGGGTTGCCATGCCCAAAATTTAAAAAAACCAGGATTAGAAGGTGAAAATACCAGGACATTTCGAATGAAAAACAGGACGCAGTATATAGCAACACGCAATTGAATGAAAACAGGTTCAATGAAACTCAATTTTCGCGCACAAGAGCTCTCTCTATGTTACCGTTAGATCTAGTGCACGAAAATAGTAGCGAGAAAGAGACAACAAACTAAGTGCACGTTACATCTTTATTTTTTAAATACCCCGCGCCCCGCCATGCCGACCAATAAACGTAAGGTTGAAGGCGCGAAATTTCAAATACAGGACTTTACCAGGATGCTTTAAAAACCCAGGACGTTATTTAAAAACTGGATGAATATCCCAGAAAACAGGGCGGTTGGCAACCCTACTTAGAACTCATAAGAAAATTAATGCACAGTGCGAAAAATGCAATAGAACCGACTAAAGGCCGCTTTGACACACTTACAGTAAAAATGGAAACACAAATCGTAAAACAACATCGTCATCATGAAAGATTAGACAGAAAGACAAATGGCAGTACCTATGGGCATAACACATTGTACACACTGTATTGTTCTCAAAGAGACGAGAATGTTCTTTTTTTTCCGTCTGTTTTTTTTCCTTTTTTATCGCTCCATTTGCGCCAAGCTTGCCTTGTCTCTGCATCCCAGCGTTCTCTATGGGACGTAATTAGGATACACCACACGACTAATTGAATAAAAACATTGCATAATTAACGAAGGGGGCAATGCCGCTGCTTCCGACGGTACCTTGGGTTCAAAGGGTGTTCAAAACTTCGTCTTTCCTTTAACACCTTCAATTTAATAAATGACGGAATGTTGTTTACGTAGTCAGCGAAGTTCCTTGCGTCATCTTTTGAAGTTAGCAGTAAAATTACCTGCGTGAAAACAAGTGTATTTTTTATACTCGCTTTTCATTTGCAAATTGTGAAGGATTTTCTGCTTCGATTATCATGTATTAATGAAATTTAATTATAAAAGGAAATTGAATTTTAAATTAAATTTAAAAGGAAATTTACGTAGGTACTATAAACTAACCTATTTTTTTAGTTTTGTATTCTTACAATGTTTAGATTCAATTTCAAATAAATGAATAATGATAAGTGGAAGAGCGGAGGCAATTCCTGTTTAAAAGGTGATCACCAAATCATGTATGTAAATGCACTTTGTAATTGAAATAAACATTTATTTTTTATAAAAGGTGCCTTTAATAAATAAATTCTTATTTTATTATTATTACTAGCTGCTGGCCGTGGCTTCATCCGCGTGGACCATAATTCTTTTTCTAAAATAAAAGTTACCCGTAATAACATCAGCTATCTGTCAATGAAAGTCCCGTCGCAATCGGTCTAACCGTTTTGGAGATTAGTCGGAAAAACGGACAGACAAAAGAACAAAATTGTTATAAGTACCGTATATACTTTCATATGCATTTAGTAAAAAGCAATTATTTTGAAATTACAAACAGACACTTAATTTTTATTTATTTTTATAGATTATAATAAAATAATAACGTTTATGGTTATTACCGGTTACAGTTTTGTATTTGCCGTTTGCAGTTATTCGATGCCTTAACAATGGATAATAAAATTATTCACAGTAGCGTATATCACAATGGCTCATCGAAACAGGTTAACAATAAGCTTGTTGCTATATAACACCACCGAACCATACTTTATGAAGTAATAAAATCCAGCGGCGTGGTTTAAAGTTCAGGGAGGCGGTCGCAATGAATTAAAATACTTCGGGCACAGGTCGTTTACTGAAAGTTGATGTGCTTATACAAATGCCCTGCCCGAAACAGGACCCCCTGTAATCATACATTTAATGGTTTCCATAATGACCTCGTAAAGTAGTAACTGCCACAAGCCGTTTCATAAATACTGAACTTTGGCCTGAAACTTTTAATTTTCTCACAAAGTTAGATTTATAACGCACTTATTTGACGCGTAACATGCATGAGTAAAGGGTTCGCGGGGTTAATTGAATCATCAAATATGATAACATATCATCAAAGTGCCCTCCGATAGAGTGCCTAAGCCAGTTAATAAACGTAACATAATATTAAGTCTCGTTTCGAAATATTTTAGTGAACAATTTATGTAATAAAATCGACTGGTAATTTGTTTGGATATTCCTCTTCTCATACTTTGAAGTACTGTAGAGGCTGCTTAACAAGTTTGTGGTATGCAACCTCCGAGAGCTCAAGTAGATGAGCATGTATTCGAGATAAACATTTAATTTAAAAATATATATATATATATATTTTCGTTTTAGTTTTCATAGTTTTCAAGGGTGTTAAAGCCGATCGTGAGGTAAAAATGTAAATCCAAGATGGCGGCTGCGAAAATTTTCAAATTCTTCGTCATGGGTGTCGTTTTCATAGTTTTCAAGGGTGCTAAAGCCGATAGTGAGGTCAAAATATAAATACAAGCTGCGAACATTTTGTTTCTGTTTTACATCGTACGTGAGAAGGAACTTCGTGCCTGACGGGGGTCCCCCGACCGTACACGTTTTTTTTCTCGAAATAATACAATTATATTTTTTAATTTTTTATAATCAAGTAAAGACAATGTTGAAGAAATAAATACGAAGTGATGAAGATTATGTAAAAAACAACCTTATCCGATCCGAAAAGGGCATATGGTACTGCAGTAACATTACCAAAGAGTATTTTTTTATTATTATTTCCTTTATTTCATTCAAATACTTATTTGTTACATTTTTAAACTACTAATAAGTACTAATAATAATACTAATAAGTATATAAAAAAATAAAAACATTTAAAAATAAAAAAAATAGTAGCCCACCGGTACCGGGAACAGGGTCCAAGCTACCGGCGGTCAGGGCTCCAGAGAGAGGAACCTCCTAACAATGCGAGCCGTGTCCAGGAGTACCGCTTTCTGAATCAAGCCCTTAATCCAGCTGCCCAACAAGAGCCTCCTTAGGTGTTGGTCGAGGCTCTTGGCAACTAAGCCATTGGCTGATATGACTATCGGCACAATGATCGCTGAGTCCACATCCCACATGTCGACAACCTCGCGAGCCAAGTCAAGATACTTAATTTGTTTATCTTTCTCGGCTTTCACGAGGTTCCCGTCATGTGGGACCGTTATGACAATAATCATTGCGCGCCGCTCTCCTCGATCCATTACCACTATATCAGGCTTATTGGCAACAATTGTCCTGTCAGTGATGATGGATCGATCCCAGTACAATGTGATATTTCCATTTTCGAGAACTGGGTCGGGCACATACCTGTAGTACGGTACTTCCGATTCCACAAGGTTGTATTTCAGAGCAAGTTGCTGATGGATAATCCTGGCTACAAGGTTGTGTCTATGCAAGTACTCTTCGTTAGCTAGACGAGAACACTCGGAGATAATGTGTCGGATTGATTCTCCCGGACGGTGGCATGCCCGACAGATGTCAACCATGCCGTCCTTCACAATAAATCTCCGGTAATTGTTCATCATCATAACTTCGTCCATAATTGCACAGACAAAACCTTCGGTTTCCCCAAAGAGGTCACCAAAACGTAGCCAGGCTACGGACGCTAGTAAATCTACATCGGGTCCATGTAGAGGCCCGGAAGTAGCGTCCGTGACTATACTACTATACTCTGCCATACCTCCTTGCGATCATTAGTGTCAAGCACTACAGGCTTGCGCCAGTTCTCTTTAGCCAAGGAGAGCGGGGTAAGGCCCTTGTCCACCGCGACCACATCCCGATGCATCCCCACGTCGGCTTCTAGGAAATATTCCCTGAGACTGCATATCTCGCGATTGAGGAGGGTCTTAGCGTTTAAAAAGCCTCGACCTCCACACTTTCGCGGGATATACAGTCTCATTACCGATGACCGTGGGTGATGCATTCGATATGCAGTTAACAGCGTACGGACCCTCCTATCCAGGGCGTCGAGTTCAGTCTGAGTCCATTTGAGTATGCCGAAAGAGTACATCAAAACCGGCATGACCCAACCGTTGAAGGCGCGCACCTTGTTTCCGCCTGATAGAAGACTATTAAATACTTTCTTCAGGCGGCCAAAGAAGCGCTCCTTCAACGATTGCTTCATGTCAGTAACATTGATGCCCAACGCTTCCGACATACCCAAATACTTATAGGTTTCGGATGCGGAGAGGGATCTAAGGGTTATGGAATCCGAGAGTTGGGTTCCCACGGATTCCACAATCTCCCCTCGCTTTATATGCATGACCGCACATTTGTCCACACCAAATTCCATCCTGATGGCGCTACTGAAAGTTTCAGTTACTTTCAGTAGCTCCATCAGTTGCAAATTGTTGGAGGCAAAGAGTTTTAGGTCATCCATGTAGAGGAGGTGAGATATAACCTGACCACCTCTCCTCAACCGATAGCCAAGCCCTGAATCCTTCAGCAGTGTGCTAAGAGAATTCAGGGCCAAGCAGAACCACAGTGGACTCAAACTATCGCCCTGAAATATGCCTCGCTCGATCCTTATCGGCTCGCTATTCCTTTGGATGTTTTGACACCTTGGATAGTGAAGGACCGTTCTCCACTGCCCCATACACGACATCAGGAACATGCGCAGAGTTGCATTTACTTTATACAACTCCAGCACCCTCATGAGCCATGTATGTGGTACCGAGTCATAGGCCTTCTTATAATCTATCCAGCATGTCAACAGATCTTTTCGGGAACGGCGAACCTGTTGGCTAATGGCCATATCAATGAGGAGTAGCTCCTTGGTACCGCGGGATCCGTTCCTACACCCATTTTGAGAAGCAGACATGATGGAGTTGGTGTCTATATGTTTGTTAATTTTAGCTCTCAAAATGGATGTAAGGACTTTATAGACCGTCGGAAAACACGTGATCGGCCTATAATTTTTGGGGTCCGCGGTGCTATCCGATTTATGGAGCAGGTGGGTAACTCCTGTCGTTAGGAACTGGGGTAGCGAACCAGACTCCAAAGCAGTCTGGTACTGAGCCAAGCGAGCGTGCGATCTTATGAACCATTTTATCCAGAAATTGTGCAGTCCGTCCGGCCCTGGAGACTTCCAGTTAGGCAACGAACGAACTGCACGAGCTACATCTTGGGGGCAGATAATAGCCCCCATTTCTGGTATTGGATCGCAGGCTCGCTCGACTTCCCGAGTCCAATCACCTTCGGTGTGGCTGACAGGCGCCGACCAGATACTTTGCCAGAAAGAACACATGACATCATCATCTGGAAGGCGCGTGTCAACCACACCTAGGTCCGGTCGCTCCCAAGCCCTATAAACCCACCTTTCATCACTCTGGAAGGTGCGATTCTGAGTGTATCGATCTACTTGCAGCTTATACCTACGAATATGGTGCGCTACGCTCTGTGACACGGGACACATAGTCCTCAGGGCCAATATCAGTCCCTGAGAACGCCCGCCTCACAAAGCGCATCACTCTAGGGCGAGTATTGCCCTCCCTGAAGCAGATAAGTTTGCCAATGAGCGCTCTGGCCCCACCAATACGCCGTTCAATTCTGCATTGCCAAGCTGGTACGGCTGATTTAGGTCGTGTAGCTCTAGAGTCATTTGCAAATTTGACGTGAGCTACACGACATGCCGCTACAGCCACGCAGTACAGAATTGAATGAGTATCGGTGAGGTTTTCGCAGTTATCAAAATAGTTTGATAGCTGCGAATCCAGAGCCGCCACCAGCGCCCTATTTTTGTTATGCATGGGCAAACGAGGTAAGCGTGGTCTAAGTTCGGGCGACATGAAACGATATTCCCGAATCGCACCTTCCAAAGCACTCCTCAATTTCGTCATTGCATTGGGTACTTACGTTCGTAGCCCTGTCATCAATCCTCTCGTCAGCATGACTTGGAGTGACCTGTGGTGGTACTATAACACTTTGCGACGGGGGAGCGATGACATGGCTACTCTGCATTTCAGTTTGCAGGCGATCAAGTACAGTGTTATCCAACATATGATTACGCTGGATGACCCGCACCTGATCCGATAGTCGTTGTGCCGGAACGTTGACGCATCCGGACACGGTACGCGGTCAGGTTGTTTCCCCCCTCTGTAGCCCCATAGTATGAGCGCATGACGTTTTCGTTAATGGATCGTGTCCATCTCATGCGCTGCACACTTCCGCCGGGAGCTGGGACTCTATCAGAGGCCGGTGGGCCTCGAGGTCCTAAGCCGTCCGGCGGCCGGCGTCCTCCCCGTCGACGAGCAGGTGGTGGCGTCGTGGGCGGAGAGAAATACTCGTCGCTCGAGCTCGACGCAACTGCCGCGGTCGGTGTCATCACAGCGCTCACAGTGGGGCTGGGTACCGGCGGCGGCGAGGCGGAGCTGAGCAACGAGTCCGGAGGTGATGGGCGTGCTTTACGTGCGGCTCATCGTGTCAACATTTCTCAAAATCTTTCTTCATCATTTTTTTTTCGTTTTATCGGAGGTGACATGACAGCTGATGTCACCTCTTGTTCGGCAGTTTTTGATTCATGTGTTTTCAATTGTGTTTTGCTCTTTTTAGGAATATGATTGTTTTCTGGTTTTCTGGTTTGTTTCCGGATTCTTTTTTGCAGATAAAAACTATTAAATTGCGTCGAAAGATATTACGATATGATTAAATATGATAAAAATGTGATAAATAAAATTTTAAGACGTTTTGTTGACGTTGGTGTTGCCAGCTTATTATTATTATTAGTTATTGATATTTTAAATTTACATTTTTAGTTCCAAAATTACCCCAAATCCATAAAAAAATTGAAAATTTTCAACAGGGGTCATAACTCATAAGTTATGACTTTGGACACCCGCTAAACGACGGCCGCCCGCGCCCAACGTAATAACCCAGTAAAATTCACCGTTGAAAAAAAGTGTGGGGATACTTTTTCCTTTTTCTTGAAAATTCCCACATAAATATGCTCACATTACGATACCTAACAACACCCTCACAGATTGGACAGGGTTTTTTTTTACATGTTGTATGCTCTCACTGCTGAGGTGAAAAGTTGAATGTGTTACACGAGAGCAAAGTTATTTGCATCTCGTATCTTTGAATCCCTTGCCGGGCTCAAGATTCTAACCTAGAATCACTCGCTACGCTTGTGATTCAATTATAGAATCCTTCGCTAACTCGGGATTCAAAATCAACACTCGCAGCAAAAAAGTTTTCGTCAATACAAATAGTTTTCTGACAGCAGCGCGCACAGATTACTCTAAGCCGACGGCGCGCGGGTCGATTGCCGACATAACGGAATGTTACCATTTTTAAATATTATACTTTATTTATTTATGTAGAATTAATTCCAATCAAATCAAATAATTTATTTGCATAATACATGTTAAAAAGGTGTTATAGGTGTAAAAGGTTTATTGTATTATAACCTAATGAGGTGTGCAAATTAATATAAATGTGGTACTAATCGCAACATTAATTACACAGAATACATTATAATTGAGTTACTTAAAAAACATAGAAAAGTCAAAAAAAAAAAATACACAAGTCAAATCAAAATTAAAATAACCATTATATTGTAACCATTTCAGATAAAATCAGTCATCTTTCATTTAAATAATTATTAATTGAATTCGTGCAAACCTAATTTGAATTGGTCCATTTTGTGTAGGTCTGAGATACTTTTTGGCAACTTATTATATATTTTGGGTGCCATGCCCAGAATGTTTTTTGTAAATAATGCTTTTTTATGACGTCTTACGCATATTTTATTTTTGTGTCGTGTGCTTCTTGGATGTGTATATAGATGTAGATTTCCATCCATTTAATTATTCTATATTTATTTTATTTTTATATCATAATTATATTTCATTGTATGCTGCACAGGTCGACGTCATAACGTCAACGCCGGCTGTCGCTGAAAACCAGCGCTGGGGCTTTGTCTTGCATAGGGTCGCAGCATTATGCTGAGCGATGGCCGTTTTGCGTGGATGTGATGCATATTTTCCCTTAACTTGTTTATTTTTTTATTTTGTGTTCTTTCTTTTTGCGTCATGTTTATCGCAAATAAACGTATTTTCTTTCTTTCTTCTTTCTTTCAAAAAACAACTTTGATCTCTTGTTGCACAAATAACTATTATTTAGAATAGAAAAAAAGGGTAGGGCCCCCGGCTTGTCAATGGGACGATTATAAAATGTAATAATTTCATTCATAAACTTAACGTATACCGTACGTAACTTATAGTTATCACAGTTCTACTGCAAATAAGCCTTTTATGTAATACCCGGTGCCGTAGGCTCCCGAAGAGTCATACAAGTACATACAACGTATAATTATTATTCTGTTTTATAAAATAAATATATTTTGTTTCAATAACATATTTTCATTTTGTTTAATGTGTAAACTGTGCTTTTAGTTGGAAACTTCGTGGCTTAAATGCGGTTTAAACTGAACTCGATGGTATAAAAAAGTTGATAATTATGAATTCAGGCAGAAAACTGAATAACTTCCTGTTATATTATTTCTAATAGAAGGTAGTGGCATAGTGTGTTTATCTAGAAATAAGTTCCATGTTGTTGTGTTCAGTTCTCATGACAGACAGTCGCTGGATTTTTTTCTCACTTATCCATTACTTACCGAAACTTTTGAAAACACTAAGTGGATAAAGTTTTCCGCAGGTTTTATGCTACATGGTTTCTGAATGAGGCTAATTTAAAAAGAACTTAACCCGGACACTGCAGCTTTATGACGCTGAATGCTTAAGTGGAAACACTTCACACCTAACAACCCGCATTAGATCAGCCGAGCCGTAACGGGTCAATTGTGTTACCCTCTCTAGAAGATGAATAATTAATGACAGATAAAAAAATACTTTTAACGGTAAAAAAAGACAAACAATTACTGTGCGGCAAACCGTGGTCACCCTTTGCCCTTCTATGTGCCATCGTTGACAGTTAACACAATTCCTACATTACCACAGACCAGCTTCTGCTATTTTGATTAATACAATCCTGACAGAATCGGTACGATGCGACCCCTTAATCCATTTATCTTGTAAAGTCACCTTTTGTACCCGTTTCCCATTTAAAATCTATACACCGATAAGATTTTTCGGGCTCGCAACATCAGCACTCGAAAGCCTTTTTTGTTTAAAAAAGGATATGTCAATTACACGAATTAAGAATACGTGACACGTAAGCGGAATGACCTTTCATACAATGTATTGATAAATGAGTCGTATTTGCGTAGGAAGCACAATACCTATCGTATCTTCATATTTAACACAAAAAAAAACAATGTTTGAATTTATGTTTATCGCTCTGCGTTGCGTTTGTGTGATACAATGGCTGGCAATTAAAGGATACATTAATCCATGGCACATCTGCCAAATACGGCTAGAAGTGTTCGAAATAAAATAAGGTCAATGAAACGGTATATGTACACTGTACAGGCGCACGAACTACTAACTACTAAATAACGATATGAAATCTTTATGACGCAGTACGTATTAATACTGTTCACAGAAATAAAATCCACTCTATTTATTTTAATCTTCCATTTCAGTTATTCACAGAGAGTTATTACTACGTACGTGCACTTTGATTATTGCAGAATTACGTTTAATAACTATGAAATTTTAATCTGATGAAAAAACAACTAGTTTTTCATTTCAGTATATGATCTGTACTCTGATATTATTAGGCTGTATTTTTTTTTAAAACGATGCTTCTTCTCATTTAATTATAATTAATTCATTTATTTATCTCAGACAAAGTTCATTACATTACATTGCATTAAATTAAAATATAAAACACATACACACGCAATAAAATAATACTAGAACATTCAATTCTTTCAAATCAAATCAAATACAATTAAAATAACATACACATGTCAATCAAATCAAATATAAAATACATACAGATGTCACTCAAAGCAATCAAATAAAAATAGATACAAATGTCATATAAAACAAATAAAATTGAAATACATACACGACATGTGTATTTATTTAACATTTTTTGTGCCAAAACGAATAAAATAAAACACAAATATATTACATAATACGAGGGGAGGCGCTACTATGAAGCTGCATCCACATCTGTAACAGGGGTAGAACCCACCGCTCGGACAATACCTTCAGGACGCCCGCGCCGTTCGAGCTCTTTTGTGGGCGACTTAGCAGTGAAGCGCTGCGTTTTTTTACGAATCTAAAACTCTGTAACCTTCAGGTTGCTGTTCAAGCTCTTTTGTATGCGACTTAGTAGCGAAGCGCTCCGTTTTTTTACGAATCTAAAACTCTGTAATCAGCAAGCCGTTTTTGAGCCAATCATATCCCCAAAGGGTTGTTTAATAGCGGGCAACGTAAGCTGTTCCATATACTGAGCTCCCGCATACCGCATACAATTATTACAAAGATTTTACGATAATACCATTTGTTCATTTCATCCCTCTGAAGGGAATATAAATAAGGAAAACTGGCTTGGCAATCATTTTTAGCTTGTTAATTTATAGTCCTAAAGACGGCCCCGGCTTTCTTTGAATAAAAGTGTTTTATGCGGAAAACATCTTCTGAATACGCATTATTTGTGGTATTATTTTTGGGGAGTTTTTATTTCACCTGTAACATATTATATATTAGGTGACAGTGTTTTTATATAGTCATAACAACTTACTTATGACTATCTCCAAACACTGTCACCTAATATCACACCATCAATTATGAAAATTGTTATATGGAATGATCCATTCAGTTCAGTTATGTCGAGTACCACAGAATTTGATCCAAACGCTTGATCAAAATGCCATGCTAATGATCTTAACAAGTTTTTAAATATCCACTGCCATTATTTTGAGGTAATTTACGCCAAACCTTATACCTATATACAATAAACAGTCTAACACTAAATTAAATTACTAACTAACTATACAAATAAATACAAAAACAAGAATATACAGTATGAAATCATGTAATAAAAGCAGATAAAGCACATTAGTTTTGTTTCTGGGAAACATTTAGCTGATTAGTGAAATAATTGTACAATTTTAGGTTATATCTTTCCTGGAATATTAAATTTGATGGGAGCGAAAATACAACCATTACCCAGTTGTATTTTAAGCTTTTGATTTGTTAAGCAATTGGGCATGTACAAAAAGACATTGCTGTAGCAACCAGCTTTTTTTTGTAAATAAAGAATTAAAGTAAATAAATTTATTTGAAAGGTTGGTTAAGGCACAATTATAACAGTATTATTCCTCACGGCTGCGCCAAATAGTCCCATCAGCATAAATGGCTGAAAACTAGTGCTCACTATTTTGTTCATAGATTTGTCACCAATTAGTATAACAAGCCAAATTTAATGATAACCCACACCAACTGTTCACTATTCAAATCATGAAACAAATCCGTACAGTTTGAAACACGTTCGTTGTGTCACGACAAACCAATATAATGTAAAGGTATGTCTTCACGTTTCGACCTAGAATCCAGACTTAAGTAAATATTAAACGCCAAACCTTCAGTCCTCCTCCGGCCTACATAAATTCAGTGAGGATAAGACACAACTAATACAATAACTTCTCCTTTTACAGTTGGATGATCTTGCCGTGATTCTACCAGAAAGTTTCAGTATAAACGTTCTCGATTCATTGACTCAGAAATCTGTTTTCCGTTAGTGGACTACCCTTATTCACTGCCTTGTTTACTCTGATGGGGAAATGTTTTGACGGTGTAGTAAATGGTGTTCTGGGTTCTGTCGTTATTAAATTATAAGCAATGATGTCAGCCAGAAATGTTAACGGTCAGGAACGATGACGTCGCACGCCTCTGATTATGCTCAGCTGAGAGGATTTTTGCTCGACCAAATTAGATATTTCTTGTTAAATTTTTCAGTAAGTAAGTAAAATTTGGCTACGGGAAAATTATTTAATATTTTACTACTGGTCGACGTTTGTTGTTCAATTGACTGTTTGTTATTATTGTCAATCTATGGGAAAATCTAGCTTTTTGGATTTACTCCTTGATTTCGAATGTCATATGCCCGATGGCTAATTCCCCGAAGTCACCAGATCAAACGACCAAATTGCCAAAATTCCATAAAAATGTCAGAAATAGGCAACTAAATATTATGTTTTATGACTTCGAATGTTAGGTAAATTACACAATCTAGCAAAGTAGTAAATACTCCCATAATAGTATTTTAGAATACAGCACTGACGACTACTGCTTTACTGCAATGCTTTATTTGATCGATGCTTGTAATTCTAGCACACCGGTAATTGTAATTGCTAAGTTGTTATTATTTCATAATTCTCCTGCCTTTATCCCAATTTATTTGTGGTCGGCGCAACATGTCCCTTTCTTCCATACTTCTCTATTAGCCATCATCTCGGTAGTCACCCCTTTCTAGCATCACATACCTATACCGTGACAACCGGTTTCCGCACAACTTTTCGGTCACCGGTGCCAGTTTCAGACTTCCTCTTATGTTCTCATTTCTTATTCTATTCATTCGTTGTTACACCACACATCCCTCTTAGAATTTCCATCTCAGCTGCATGCAATTGCCTTTCATTCATCTCTTTTATGGCCCAACAATCTGATCCACACAAGACAGCAGGTCTAACCATTGGTTTATATATCTTCCCATTAAGTTTAGTCGCAGATTTTTCCCGTGACCTGCTGCCGTTTCATCCATCCAGTGTTAATTTTAAGCTTAACCGTCCGATCTACTTATTATTTACTTATTGTTTTAACTTAAATGTGATTCATTCAAAATGCTGCTAATATACTAGCTACTGGGGAGATTTTACTATTCAAAGGAAAAATCTGTAAGTATTTTAAAATTATTTTAGTGTTGTATTTTAGATATTAATTTTATATTTATATTATAATTTATGTATATTATTCATGGATGATGTAGCTTATCTTAATGACAGCTTTTTCGTGCTCTTCTTCTACTAGTTTTGTTAGTGCGGACAGTGACTCTTCCAAACCACTAACTTTACATGATAAAATCTGTTCTCTTTTCTCCAATGACCCTAAAAATCTACATATAGCTCACATAAATGCTCAGAGTGTTCCTGGTCACTATTCTGACCTTCTGGCATCCTTTAGTAGTGCTCACCTGGATGCTTTTTTGATATCGGAATCCTTTTTGAAGCTCTATCTCATATCTCGTCGCTACTCAATACTCGTATAACGTGGAGGAGGTGTTGCTATGTACCTCCGTGCTGATTTACCTTACAGGGTGGTCAGTTGATCTCCTTCTCGGTATTCTGAGTCGAATGAATATTTGTTTCTTAAAATTAAAGTTCATCACACAAAAGTTTTGCTTGCAGTGCTCTACAGTCCTAATCTTCACATTGACTACTTTAAGTCTCTCGACTCTGCTCTCAGTGATCTATGCCCCATGTATGAGCACGTTATTTTAATGGGTGATTTTAATACGTGCTTTATTAATTACTCGCTTAAACTGCTTTCGCCCTTGTTTATTTTCAATCTTCAAGTTTTGCCTCTCTCCGCAACTCACTATTTTCCTAATTTTTCACCCACTTTTCTAGATCTTGTGATTGTTTCCTCTCCTAGTAATGTTTCTTACCATGGTCAACTTACGGCTACTTTTTCTTATCACGATCTCATTTACCTTTCCTATCGTATCCGTGTTCCCAGGCGTAAGTCCGAGCTTTTATATCTCCGTAACTACAAGGACATAGACCTGGAAGCTTTGCAGCGTGATGCCGGTGATCTCGACTGGACCCCTCTGGTTGAGAACGATGACATCGGCGATAAGGTGAATTGTTTTAACGCAACCGTTCTCGACTTATATGATCAGCATGCCCCTATCCGACGTGTCAAAGTTTGACATAACCCTACACCGATGAAACTTTTAAAGAATTTGTTAAGAAATATTCAAAAACTTTTAAAAGAGCCTGTTCCTCAGCAAAAGCCATACACATTAAAAATAAAATAAAATCTTCTGGAAATAAAATTAAAACAACTTGGAATATTATTAATTCAGAAACGGGAAGAACGACAGTACGGAATCGTGACTTCCATCTAAAAATCAATGATGTAGATATTAAGGCAGACGTGGAGGTGGCCACTGAGTTTGAAAAATTTTTCACTAATATTCCCATTTTAACAACCAAAACTCTGTCATCGTCATCCTCCACTTCTGCTTACTCAATACTTAAAGAATGTGTACCAGAATGTGACAAACTTTTTGAATTCACAATTATTACTGCTAAAGACATTATAGAATCTTTTAGAAATCTTGATGTAAAGAAAACTGCTGACCTTTGGGGATTATCAGTACATACCTTGTCTTCAATAATTGATGTTATTTCACCCTTTTTAGCAATCGTTTTTAACTCTTGTGTTGCATCTGGTGTTTTTCCTGATCTGATGAAACTTAGCAAAGTGATTCCACTGTTCAAATCTGGCAGCACAACTGATCCCACAAATTTTCGGCCTATTTCGATTTTACCATCATTGAGCAAAATTTTTGAAAAAATAATTTTAAAACAAATGTTAGGACATTTCAATGCACATAATTTACTTCATCTGAAACAGTTTGGTTTCACAAAGGGTCGTTCCTACAGACGCGGGCGTGGAATTACTGAAGAGCATATTCGAGGCCTGGGAGGAGTCGCAAGATGCTCTTGGCATTTTCTGCGACTTGTCCAAGGCCTTCGATTGCGTACATCATGACACACTCATCAGGAAACTGTACCACTATGGTATGAGGGACAAGGCTCTTGACCTTCTGACTTCTTATCTGAACAACAGAATTCAGAGGGTCGATATTAATGGCAAGAGATCTGCAGGATCTGCGGTTACTATGGGCGTTCCGCAGGGTTCAATTCTAGGTCCTTTCTTATTTCTAATTTATATAAATGACTTACCTTACCACATAAGGGATAATCACAAGATCGTCTTATTCGCAGATGACACTTCCCTCATTTTTAAAATCAAACGACAGTTAGTCAACTATGAACAAGTTAACGATGCACTCTCTAAAGTTGTGCATTGGTTTAATGTAAATAATCTTCTCCTGAACGAAAAAAAAACTAAACTCCTTAGATTTTCAACGCCAAATGTCAGGCAGCTAACTACTAATGTTCAAGTTAATGGAATAGAGTTGGACCCTGTAGAGTCAACAGTTTTTCTTGGAATAACTATTGACGGTAAATTACAATGGGGCCCACACATAGAAAAATTGTCAGGAAGGCTTAGTTCGGCCGCTTATGCTGTTAAAAAAATTAGACAGATAACTGACGTAGATACAGCCAGAATTGTTTATTTTAGTTATTTTCATAGTCTTATGTCTTATGGGATTCTTCTCTGGGGAACCTGTGCGGACATTCATACTATCTTTGTTCTACAGAAAAGGGCTGTTCGAGCCATTTACAACCTAGGTCCAAGGGATTCCCTTCGAGAAAAATTCAGAGAAATAAACATCCTGACTGTAGCCTCACAATATATTTTTGAAAACCTATTACATGTACACAAAAATATATCAAATTTTAAGAAAATGACCGATATTCATAGTTTAAATACCAGGAATAAACACAACCTTGCTGTACATCGCACACGTCTCCACAGAGTAGGCAACTCGTTCATGGGTCAATGTATACGCTTTTACAACAAACTTCCCATTGATATTCGAAACTTACCCATTAAACGATTTAAAGGCTGTATTAAAACCAAACTTTGTAAAAAAGGGTACTATAAAATTTCAGATTATTTAGAAGATAAAAAAGCGTGGGATTGAGCTGCTCGCTCTGCTAAGCTTTGTGATAAAACTATAAAATTTGACATTTTAATTATTATGTAAATCATTAAAAATACCAGTTTTTTATATACATATTGACATTGTTGAAATTTATATACAAAATAACATGATTACTTTGTAAAGTATTATATTGTTTTAATTATTGTGAATGTGAGGACTATGTGGATATTTTATTTTTATTGTTTTTCCTTTCTTTAATTTTTTCTTTCTCAGTTAGTTTAAATGATGGTCTGGCAGTTTGAGTACTTTATGCGACCTACCCAAATGTCCTTTCTTTGGTATTGTTCGTCGAGTTGAGCTCCTTAAGTTCTGAGTTGAGCTCTACGATTACTGACAAATGCTTGCACTGACTGGACAGGTCCACTCAAATCTGTGTGGTTCTTTCCTCAAAAGACCATTTCAGACACTAATCTACATGGTCCTCATATGGCCTGACCAAGATTATGTCTGGACTTTAAAAGAGACTGTGACCTCTGAGTTTGTTTCGGTCTTTCTTCTCAGAGTAGTCAGATAGGAAACGCCGAACTCATCTAGCATTTTCTTCTTATTTTTTTTTAATATGACGTGTAAAAGTGATTGCAATATCCTATTTACAGAATAAACAATTTCATTTCATTTCATTTCCTTGGATAACGTTACAAATTAAATAGTTTATGGCTCACAGGGATAAAGCTAAGAGCAGATATAGGTAAGCGCAGAATTAAACAGCTGAATCTCTCTTATTACAAATCCCTACGTACTCGCTGCAGTCATCTGTGTCAAGATGCTAAGAGAGGCTCTTTCCACGATCAACTCAATAACCGCAGTTCTTCCGATGTATGGAAATTTTTCAAATCTGTAGGCATAGGCAAGTCACCTACCAACCAGTGTAAGGATGTGAACCTCAATGATCTCAATAAGCATTTCTCTCTCCTTCCCTTTTCTCTTGATCCGTCTGTCAAAGCTGCGACACTAGAGAGTCTCGCTGGTTTACCGTTACCACAATTTTCTCACTTTAAGCTTAGCGTTGTTACTGAGGATAAAGTTAAGAAATCTATACTTGCGATTACTTCTTCAGCAGTCGGTAATGATAAGTTGTGTTCAAGAATGATAATTCTTATCCTTCCCTCGTTACTTCCTGTTCTCACTCATATCTTTAACCACTCAGTTTCATCTTGCTCATTTCCGTCAGTTTGGAAACAGGCTCACATAATACCTTTACCTAAAACTAACAATCCTACTTTATTAACCAACTTTAGATCTATTTCTAGTCTCCAATTTCTCTCTAAAGTTTTTGAGCACATAGTTTATAGATAGTTATAATTTTTCTAGGCGTAAAACTTGTTAATTTCCCCATTTCAATCTGGTTTTCGCTCGGGTCACAGTACTGTAACCGCGAAAGTTTTAAAGTAACTGACGACATCCGCTGGGCAATGGAGAATCAGTCCCTTACTGTTCTTGTATTGCTTGAGTTTAGTAGCGCCTTCAACTCAGTGGATTTCAACATTTTACTTGGTTCAGTTCTTATCTTCGGGGATACTCTCAGTGTGATTGCCTGGAGGAGTCCTTCTCTGATTGGTGTAGCCTCACTGAGGGTGTTCCTTGGGGTAGCGTTCTCTCTCCTCTTCTTTTATAAATTTTTACTAACTTTGATACCAGAGTAATGTCCTCTAGTTTTCATCTCTACGCAGATGACTTGCAGCTCTACCGACATTTTACTTTAGCTGACGCGGGTTCTGCAATTGCTGCTATGAATCATGACCTGGCTTGCATCAGTGTTTGGGTTAAGTCATTTGGTTTGTCCAATCCAACTAAATCCCAGGCTATGATCAGCAGCAGATTCGTTCGCAATGCGGCTGATGTTACATCTCTGATGTCTTTATATCTCGATGGTGTTCGTATTGACTATACCGAATCCGCCAAAGATCTGGGCGTAATTATTGACTCCAATCTTTTGTGGAGTGCTCAGGTTAATGAGTTCAGTCGAAAGGTACATTTCTCCTTTCATTTGTTGAAAAGCCTTTAAAGTCTCATGTCCTTGAAGACTAACATATCTTTGGAACAATCACTTATTCAGCCGATTATAAATTATGCGCCTGCTACCTGGATGCTACTGAGAAGCTATTAAACAAGCTTGAGCGCTTGCAAAGCTTGTGCATTCGCTTTATTTTCGGTCTTCGAAAGTATTACCATGTTTCTCACTTTCGCAAGGAACTCAAGTGGCTCCCAATCTCCCTTCGCAGGAACACTCGGATTTTATGTCTCGTTTTCAACATATTACACAACCCGTCTTATCCATCCTAACGGCGTGAGCAATTTTTTACGCTCGCCCTAGCGACGCACTGTATAGATCATACCTTAGATCCCTCCTTAAATCTCGTCCTCATAAAACAAGCTATTCTTATTCCTTCTCTGTCCATGCAGTAAGGTTGTGGAACTCACTTCCGCCTAGCATTCGTGATTTAAAAACTGTTTCACAATTTAAATATCGAGTAAAAGAGCATTACCTTTCCTCTCAATTGTGAGTATTTATATACCAATAATATGTATGTTTAGATTTTGAAGCTTTATGTATGTATTATTTACATATATATTCATTTATTACGTTATACGTGTAGGTAGGTAGGTAGGTAGATGGCACGGTTGGCGCAGTGGTTAAGCGATTGAATGCTGCGCTGCGTGTCGCGGGTTCGATTCCCGCACGGAACAAATATTTGTATGAAATGAAATGAAATGAAATGAAATTGTTTATTCTGTAAATAGGATATTGCAATCACTTTTACACGTCATATTAAAAAAAAAATAAGAAGAAAATGCTAGATGAGTTCGGCGTTTCCTATCTGACTACTCTGAGAAGAAAGACCGAAACAAACTCAGAGGTCACAGTCTCTTTTAAAGTCCAGACATAATCTTGGTCAGGCCATATGAGGACCATGTAGATTAGTGTCTGAAATGGTCTTTTGAGGAAAGAACCACACAGATTTGAGTGGACCTGTCCAGTCAGTGCAAGCATTTGTCAGTAATCGTAGAGCTCAACTCAGAACTTAAGGAGCTCAACTCGACGAACAATACCAAAGAAAGGACATTTGGGTAGGTCGCATAAAGTACTCAAACTGCCAGACCATCATTTAAACTAACTGAGAAAGAAAAAATTAAAGAAAGGAAAAACAATAAAAATAAAATATTCACATAGTCCTCACATTCACAATAATTAAAACAATATAATACTTTACAAAGTAATCATGTTATTTTGTATATAAATTTCAACAATGTCAATATGTATATAAAAAACTGGTATTTTTAATGATTACATAATAATTAAAATGTCAAATTTTATAGTTTTATCACAAAGCTTAGCAGAGCGAGCAGCTCAATCCCACGCTTTTTTATCTTCTAAATAATCTGAAATTTTATAGTACCCTTTTTTACAAAGTTTGGTTTTAATACAGCTTTTAAATCGTTTAATGGGTAAGTTTCGAATATCAATGGGAAGTTTGTTGTAAAAGCGTATACATTGACCCATGAACGAGTTGCCTACTCTGTGGAGACGTGTGCGATGTACAGCAAGGTTGTGTTTATTCCTGGTATTTAAACTATGAATATCGGTCATTTTCTTAAAATTTGATATATTTTTGTGGACATATAATAGGTTTTCAAAAATATATTGTGAGGCTACAGTCAGGATGTTTATTTCTCTGAATTTTTCTCGAAGGGAAACCCTTGGACCTAGGTTGTAAATGGCTCGAACAGCCCTTTTCTGTAGAACAAAGATAGTATGAATGTCCGCACAGGTTCCCCAGAGAAGAATCCCATAAGACATAAGACTATGAAAATAACTAAAATAAACAATTCTGGTTGTATCTACGTTAGTTATCTGTCTAATTTTTTTTAACAGCATAAGCGGCCGAACTAAGCCTTCCTGACAATTTTTCTATGTGTGGGCCCCATTGTAATTTACCGTCAATAGTTATTCCAAGAAAAACTGTTGACTCTACAGGGTCCAACTCTATTCCATTAACTTGAACATTAGTAGTTAGCTGCCTGACATTTGGCGTTGAAAATCTAAGGAGTTTAGTTTTTTTTTCGTTCAGGAGAAGATTATTTACATTAAACCAATGCACAACTTTAGAGAGTGCATCGTTAACTTGTTCATAGTTGACTAACTGTCGTTTGATTTTAAAAATGAGGGAAGTGTCATCTGCGAATAAGACGATCTTGTGATTATCCCTTATGTGGTAAGGTAAGTCATTTATATAAATTAGAAATAAGAAAGGACCTAGAATTGAACCCTGCGGAACGCCCATAGTGACCGCAGATCCTGCAGATCTCTTGCCATTAATATCGACCCTCTGAATTCTGTTGTTCAGATAAGAAGTCAGAAGGTCAAGAGCCTTGTCCCTCATACCATAGTGGTACAGTTTCCTGATGAGTGTGTCATGATGTACGCAATCGAAGGCCTTGGACAAGTCGCAGAAAATGCCAAGAGCATCTTGCGACTCCTCCCAGGCCTCGAATATGCTCTTCAGTAATTCCACGCCCGCGTCTGTAGTTGAACGACCCTTTGTGAAACCAAACTGTTTCAGATGAAGTAAATTATGTGCATTGAAATGTCCTAACATTTGTTTTAAAATTATTTTTTCAAAAATTTTGCTCAATGATGGTAAAATCGAAATAGGCCGAAAATTTGTGGGATCAGTTGTGCTGCCAGATTTGAACAGTGGAATCACTTTGCTAAGTTTCATCAGATCAGGAAAAACACCAGATGCAACACAAGAGTTAAAAACGATTGCTAAAAAGGGTGAAATAACATCAATTATTGAAGACAAGGTATGTACTGATAATCCCCAAAGGTCAGCAGTTTTCTTTACATCAAGATTTCTAAAAGATTCTATAATGTCTTTAGCAGTAATAATTGTGAATTCAAAAAGTTTGTCACATTCTGGTACACATTCTTTAAGTATTGAGTAAGCAGAAGTGGAGGATGACGATGACAGAGTTTTGGTTGTTAAAATTGGAATATTAGTGAAAAAATTTTCAAACTCAGTGGCCACCTCCACGTCTGCCTTAATATCTACATCATTAATTTTTAGATGGAAGTCACGATTCCGTACTGTCGTTCTTCCCGTTTCTGAATTAATAATATTCCAAGTTGTTTTAATTTTATTTCCAGAAGATTTTATTTTATTTTTAATGTGTATGGCTTTTGCTGAGGAACAGGCTCTTTTAAAAGTTTTTGAATGACCTACAAGTAGTTGTTCCGGGTCTGGCTGTTTGTGTATGTGAGTATAAATGCTTGTAAACGCACCCACGATACAGGAGAAATTCCTAGTGTGGGGCAACGTTAAAAAAAAAAAGGGATATTTTGATATTTTTTAGTATAAGACTCCACACGCAAATTCATATTTTTCTCTTTTTGTTCTCACACACATTGTCTACATTTCTTTCTCATTTCTCCTTTCGCAGGTCTGCTGGAATTTTCTTAAGAAATAAGCAGTACCTTTGTACTCAAATTATAATGTATGTCGTATCTCTATGTATTTTACTGTGTGTACATAAATAATAAAATAAATAAATAACTTTTCCTGCGCCTTAGACCTGTTTATCCAATTATTTTATATATATGTTGATTAAACCCTGCTGGTTTGTTTCTTATCCCTTTTTACATTCCTTCTTTTACTCTTCTTGAATATTTTATGTAATTATGTATTAATAGCTTTCGACTTACTGGCACGTCGAGTCAATAGACATTCGATGGATAGGATTATCGTTGCAATGGCTTTTCGGAGAAACGGACGCACGAACTAATGGCTATTCGAAATTGTGGTATATCGATGCCATGTAATTTCGGCAATTCGGACGTTCGATCTGATGACTTCGGGGAATTAGTTATGACATTCGAAATCAAGCAGTAAATTCAAATAAACTATATACCAAAAAAGCTGAACCTGAAGTTTACAGTTTACGTATATTTTTTTCAATTTACTCCGACCATAAAGTTAGCAAAACAATAAAGAGCTTGTTTTACGCAGGAATTAAAATTACTGTATTGAGTTACTATATTTTAGTTCACTAGTTAGTCATATTTCATATTTCCATATAAAAAATATTGTCAAATTAATCAAAACAGCGAAGTATTGGACATCTATTCGCGACGTTGCCCACTTTCAGAATAAACGCTCTTAAGTTGCTCCACACCTGAATGCCTGTCTCCTTCTGAGAAAGTCCTACAAAATGGTCGTTTAATAGGGGATTATTTTGACGGACATAGCACGGAACACTTATCATGCAAGGCCCGACTTGCACTTGCCCAGATTTTATTTAATCCTGTTAGACTACCATCAATTTCCTTCATAGCAAGTCTTTATACTAAGTGGATAGCTTTAAGTGAAACAATTTATAGTAAAGCAAGCTACTCGATTGTAATATAATTTTGAAACGAAAGGGTTCTGAAAGAGTTTAAAGACAGTTTGAAAATGTTTTGCTTCCTATCTCGTTGATTACTTCGGAACTAGCGATAGAACGGGGAAACTCTGGAAATGTACACCGCTAAGTTTTGCCGTGTTAGGTACCTACATCGGCTCCGCGCATGTAAGAGTAGTTCTCGAACTCCTTTCAACGTATGGCTTAACGCGATGAATACTATAAGTTGCATGAAATGTCAGCGGCAACTTGAAATTCTTAATGAAACTTTAACGTTCGGAAGAATAGTTTCACAGAAGTATTTCCAATAAATTTATGATCAGGAATACGACTCAGAGCCTTTGTTTGCGGTCACGCAGAGTTGCCC
Organism: Xanthia icteritia; assembly: GCA_949128155.2. Lineage (NCBI taxonomy): Eukaryota > Metazoa > Arthropoda > Insecta > Lepidoptera > Noctuidae > Xanthia > Xanthia icteritia. Next base: position 9,820,964 of record OX421935.2, on the reverse strand, counting down.
GTGGGAAATTAGGGACCGATTGATATGGATCGAGGCGGGTCGGAATACAGTAGTGTACGCATTCTTTCGTACACCGTTAACTGTATTAAAATACGGTTGACCCAGCTTGGATCTCGGTTTCAGGATATTGACACAATCAACTCGTCTATGAGTTTAGGTGCAACCCTGAGGTGACGGGACTATGAATTTAGTGTTGCGATATAAAGGCAATGAATCAAACTGGAATAGGGTAGTTGGCTGTTATACATATAAACTTACATACCAGTATAGAGATGAAAATTTTCCTGAATGGTTGTTCTATGACCTGAATTCCTTTTGAAGTTTTTTTTAATGTAACTTCATCATTGTATAGCCACTTAAATTTTGACTATGAATATTATAAAGTCTTGGTATTTCATGCGGGGTTTTCCTGCGTTTTTTTTGGTAATATTTCTACCAGATTGAGGACCTATACCTACTGGTATAGGTTCCTAAGAAAACGAAATATTTTCATACATTACATTTTCCTTAAAACAATTCAGACGGGAAAGAATTGAACTGTGCTTATCTTTATGAATATCTTACGGAACACTGAACCGTTATCTTTCGTGGAAAAGATAACTTTTTATCTTGAATCAAAAATCAAGTGATTCGGAACAGTGGCTGCCGTGTTTAGTTTGTGAAACAAATATAAAATATGATTTTTCACGAGCTCCAGTGGTCACGCACGACTTTGGGCGTTTCTTTTTATTACTCAAGAAAATTTCTGTTCCTTTTATGTTAACTGGTGCTTTATCGTGTTGCATGCCGCTGAACCGCCCTGGTTGGTGGTGGGGCTGTAATAATAGCGGTTTGGAACTTCCGTGGCTGTAATGTAGCATTCACCACCGTTAAAGGGATCGATAGAAATATTAAATTAAGATATGTAAATAATATAGGTTCCTATTTGTCACCGTATAAATATGAGCAGCCCGGAGTCCTTGTACCCGGTTGATGGCAATAGGCTCACCCCCTATTACATGGGAATTACACATCACTGGCGAAATGTGGGTGTATAAGTACACCTCTGCCTAACCCTTCGGGGAAGCGTGATGTTATGTTTGTGTGTAATTATGAACTCTAACGAAGTTCATAATTACACATTTTATAATCTATCGGTATTATTTCCGTTAGATTATAAGCTTTCAAAAACTTGTGAGCTGCAACAAACCTAGCATTATTTTTCGATAGTTTGTAATCTATCCATGGGAAACCGACAAATTGTGAACTGGTATCAAACTTGCTTGCGACGTAACGCATCTTACGCTAATACTAAATAGCCTGCCTAGATGCGTGCAACTTGGAAGTAGCGCTCGCCGGCCGTTACCGCGGCACCGCTCGCTTCGCTCGCTCGGCCACCGCGCGATAATTTATAATTCTCAAAAAAAAGTCAATTTTGTTTGTAGTTAATCGTTAAAGGACACTGTACGAGACACAATAGAAGTGTTATTGTTATTGAGTCTGGGGGCGTTTAGTGCCCCGCAAACTGTTATTCTAGGTATTCTAAAATAATTAATATCACATCACTATTTTTGTTTACGCTGTCTTGTTTGGTCTATTTTAGTTACTTCCACAGTATTATGTCGTATTACATTTTACTGTGGGGTCGGGCTGCTGACATTAAATCTATCTTTATTTTACAAAAGAGAGCTGTCAGAGCCATTTATAATCTACGTCGCGCGTCGTCGCGAATCTCTCAGGGAACTATTTAAAAAGATTAATATTATGACGGTACCTTGCCAATTCATTTATGAAAATATTATGTATGTGAGAAAAAATCTACATCTTTTTAACAAAATAAGTGATAGACATAATTTTAATACTAGAAATAAAGATAAAATAAATCAACCATTTTTCAGACTATCTAAAGTACATACATCTTTTATGGGGTACTGTATTAAATGTTACAACAGAATACCTTGTGATATATTAGAATTAAATGAAAGAAAATTTAAAACTCATATAAAAAATACACTTTGCAAACAAGCATATTACAAGTTAGAGGATTATATCCAAGATAAAAATGCTTGGAAACATGCTAGTCCTGCTCCATAGGACAATTTCGAATCTAGACAAAATCTAACCGGTTGCTAATTTAATTGTATACCTAATATTTTTATTTTTTTTAAATATTGGTTTTACATTCTGTGATTACTTGAACTCACACACTGAGTAAAAATGTTAGGAATATCGTATAATTTTACAATGTTTGTAAATATGTGAGCACCATGCATCTATCACATGATTAATTATTTATCTGTCATTCCTTAATTTTTCATTATTTTTACCTAACGTGGTATAGTAATCTTATTCTAGGTGCATCGTCTTCACATATAATTATATAATTGATGTATACAAGATATTGTGAAAACATTTTAAAAGAGTAACGGTGGAGTTTCTTGCCCATTCTTCTCCATACGAAAACTACCTTTTGGAATAGAATCAATTAATTATTATTAGGTATACGATCGATTAATTATTATTACGAATAGAATCAATTATTATTTTTCTGTAAATGTTGACGTTCAAAAGTGCCTTTTTTTGTGCCTAATTGAAATAAATTATTTGACTTTGACTTTATTATTATTGGTTATTGGACTGGCAGGTTTTTTGAACGTAGGTTTTAGGGGAATTCTTAGAAAGTTTAATTAAACTTATAACCCACTTTTTGACTATTAAGCCAATTCCAGTCTCATGAGTATGGTATAAGTAAATTATTTCTATATATTCAGATAGGGAAATTCATTGTTTATCAAATTGACACACTACGCCAATTCATTCTTTGACAGTGGTATGGTCCGTATATTCAAATCACAACTAGACAGTTGGGAAACAAGGGAAACTCATTGTTTAGCAAACTCACTACCAACTCTAATTGTCCATATATTGTGAATATATGGACAATTTGAGTTGGTAGTGAGTTGGTAGAGACTTAACTAACATACCTAATTATCTAAACAAAAATCTAGGTTCTTGTCTACTTAGTACTCCACATTCCTTCCAAACTCTAAACGGGGTGCTAAAGAGCCCCGTTTTCAGGGCCACACGGTTACAGTTACTCTCGCCGGGAAGGGTGGTACATATTTATTTGTCAGCAAAATCGCGCTTGCCCATTAAGGCCGGGAAAATCGTGAGCACGCAATAAGGACTTTTTGGAAGTTCCCTCCATACAGCGCAGTGCCCCACTCCTTATGTTTATTCCATTCGATACTTCGCTTTGAATGAAATTCTGAATTTCAGACGTCAGTTTTGAAAGCTTATGGAAATGTGTGAAGGTTTTCTTTAGTTCGGATGAGGACAAAATATTTGTAGGTATTGAAAATTACAAAGGTACTAAGTAAGGACAAATTTCACCAATGACACTAAAATCGATCAACAGATCTAAACCGCGTTCAAGAGCTGTCAGTGTCAACATTCCACAACAAAGATGAGACTGACAGCTCTCGGAAGCCGTGTAGATGTGCTGTTCGCATTTAGTTTTATTTGTGATATTGGTCCTTAAGAGTGTTTATTCTGAAAGTGGGCAACGTTGCAAATAGATGTCGTATATTTCCCTGTTTTGATTAATTTAGCAATATTACTGTATGGAAATAAGAAATGTGGCTAACTAGTGAACTATAAATATTAATGAATTGCAATTTTAACACGAATTTGATGTTGTATCCATTTTAGGTGTAAAAAGGCATTTGGATAATTTCCAAATATATTTTTTCCATCTAGAAATAAATATTCGATGTTAAGAAATTAATAATTGCATTTCATAATCAATATTTTACTTCACTAGTTAGCCACATTTTATATTTCCATACAGTAATATTGCCAAATTAATCAAAACAGGGAAATATACGAGATCTATTTGCAACGTTGCCCACTTTCAGAATAAACACTCTTAAGGAACAATATCACAAATAAAACTAAATGCGAACAGCAGATCTACACCGCGTCCGAGAGCTGTCAGTCTCATCTTTGTTGTGGAATATTGACACTGACAGCTCTTGAACGCGGTTTAGATAATTGACAGCTATTTGCGATGTTGCTAACTTTTAGGATAAACGGTCTTAATCGTTTACAGTTTATGTTGCCAACTTATAACATCCTAACTTATTTTATAAAATAATGCAAAAGTGAGTTTGTTTATTTGTTTGTATGTTTTTTTGTTTCGCTTTCACGCTAAAACCGCTCAATGGATTTGAATGAAATATGACACATGGGTAGACCATGACCTGGAGAAGGACATAGGCTACTTTTCATCCTGAAACGCAGACGAAGTCGCGGGCCAACAGCTAGTTAGTAGATAAATGCTGACTTAGGTACTGTAGTTATAAAATCTTTTGAAAGAAACCAAAAGCAATGAAAAACAACACTGTACTGTCGATGATATAGGTTATAAGTACCTGCAACGTTACAAAGTTCTCGTCGCAATTTAAACTGAATGAAAATACAAACTTAACTAACAACATAATGAAACATACCTTTGTTTATTTATTTTGTAGCTTTGGGAGTACCTAAGCACTCCGCCAATTATGAAGTAAAGAGAGTATATTACTGTATATTTTTTTTTATTGCTGAGAACTGAACACTAATCATCAATACGACAATAGACCTTTCATAATGTTGTCATAATAACGTATCGAAATACTTTAGAACTCGAGTACAATATGGTAACAATAAAATAGTTTCTTTATTGTGGCGGCAGGTGAACCTCGAGGGAAATTAACGATAGATTGCAACGTCAAAAACTTGATCACATATTGTACTCGATTTCCTTCAACTATTGCTCCATGTTGGGTCGACGCACGTATTATATTACTTTCAATACCTATAATCATTTCTATGAACACACGTTAAGTTACGCGCACACTGTCGCGTGTCACAATGGCTAATCCGCGTTTTGTTCAACACGAATATGCGTTAGGTGCTAACATTCAATACGACTAACATTTAACACCAACCAAATAAGTAGCAATAAACTGTTTAACCTTTTAAGGGTTCCAGTAAAAATGTTTGAAAAATATGTAGATCTCCAGTTTTGTTCGTGACAAATAAACTGTACACACGAACGGACAAAGTCGTCACGTGTCATGTGAAATAATAGTCCACCGAGGTCGTGTGTACCCACCCTTTTTGTCAGATCTCCGACCGTTTGTAGTATCCGCCTGATTTGCGGGGGAATCAACTTTATTTATGTGCAGACCTTATTTACTGATAATCTTGGTTTTATTACGAGGGTAACTGTGCCTGCTCATGAATACTACTAAAAGTTACGGTTTGCAAACAAAGCACTAAGTAGTTGAGGCAGAAAAATAGGACGATCCGGTTTATGTGAGCAATACGTTTTGTTTTTTGTAAGTAGTACAGAATGATGTATCTTCTTGATTTCCACTAGATAGGGACACAACTGCTAATATTCTTTTATGACATATTAGTTATTTACTGTGTTGGTAGGCTACCTACACAGTAAAAACAAACGAGGGCATTATTTTCATACTGAGGATTTTAGACCCAAATTCCTTCGGCAGCATGTCGTGATATAAATACTGCGAGGCCTAGAAAAATAATGGGTGAGCTAACTATATTCGCAAGTCCCACGCAATGAGCCCATCTCTCGTTTTACTTGATGAAATATGTAGGTTAAATTTACGACTTACGCAACTCGTAATAAAAAAGTCCATTCGGAAAATATTTTGTTAAAACTTCTGTACTACGTAGGCTCGTACTTGTGAGAAGGTCCCTACATCATTTTGGGATCGTGTGTATTTATTTCGTTGTATTTTAGATGGTTTGTGAGCGTGAAACCATAAAAAAACATGTTTTTTAAGTTATACATAATTGTTTTAAAAAACCCTCTAAATCTTCTTGTCTTTGTTAGTAAATGATGAAATAATTAGCCAAAAGAAATGTCATATTTCAATGAGAGAACCGCTGACAATGTTAGGTTACTTATATATGCTTGGCTGTGTGTACCTAGTAAGATTTTGATGTTCCTTGTTATTAACTTCAGGTGTTGGCAGAACAAAACTAATACATCATACTTTACAGTGCACGTAGGTACACTGTGCACGTAGGTGGACTGTACAGCAATAAGAAGTGGTATACATACATGTACAGTACGACACAACTTAGATGTAGCATGGGCAAAAGTCGTAAAACCGATCACCATCCGAACTGCGCCTTCAAAATTACTAATCTTTATTACTACTTTAGGTGAAAATGATCTTTCCGCAAACGCAATAACTTATGAAGTCATTTACCCAAATACATTCGAAATTCGATTGAAATGAATGAATGCAAATTTTCAAATTGATGCTACATTTAAGTTGTGTCGTACTGTACCTTAAAGTTTGTAGCTGTTATGAAAAATATCACTTGAAAAGCACATCTCTTGAAACACCACAAAACCTTTCTCTCTTTTTATCACAAATTGACAACCAACTTTAATTGTCCGTATATTCGAATCACAACTGTCATTCGTTGTTACAACATGATTGGAAGAATTTGTATATAAGCACACATTACAGAAAAAAAACATTGACAGAGTCTCAAAAGTTGTTATCAAAATGTATCAAATATTGAACTACTTTTTCATAGCCATGCAGCCAGTAAGATTATTTGTTACGAAAAACAAGTTGTATAACGGCAAATTGACGTAGTGTATTAATTTGATAAACAATAAATTTTTCTGACTGTATTTTTTTAATCAAATCTGTTGATAAGCTCTACAAAGAATACATTACATGATAACTAAAGATAACTTTGGAGCAAAATCAAGAGCATGCACAGTAGCGTGATCCTTTCTGTGATTACCAATTTGTTGACCAAACGTGAAATGGAATTACTGTCTTATAAGGCACTTTTACACGTAATTTTTTTGGTCAATATTTAAAATCTAGATGGCGCCGGCATTTCCTAGGTGACTGAACCCAGAGAAGAAATGTCAAAACAAACTCGGAGGTCATGGTCTCTTTTATAGTCCAAATATTATATTATTAAGATTTTATGTGAGTCTAACAATGCAAGCCATTTCTGGAAGGGCTTTTTGTAGAAAATGCTGCAAGCTTTGCGTTGTCCTGTCTCGACAGATGGCATGCATGCATCAGTCATCGTGTAGCTCAACCCTATTTTAAGGAGCTCAACGACCCGTCACACGCTGCCACCAGATTTCCAGGACATTTGCGTAAAAACTCAACGTGGTAAGTGATGGCACTTGAAATCCTATAATGTGACTGAAAACGTACCTCTTAAACGACGTTGCGGACGTGCGGTGACTTGTGTCTAGAGGTCAGACAATAGTCAGAACACGTGCAACCAGAAACTTGCTACATGAAACAATAGTTCATGCGTTTAGTATGTAGTAAGAGCTCAACCAGTTGCTTTAATCAAAAGGAACTCGTCCGATAGCGCACGAAAACGCTAGAATACGGAACAAGTTTTCACTTTTGAAGAAGTTCCTCTTTATCTACTGCAAGTAACTGTTCTCACAGGCGAAAGTTCGATGCATTCTTACACATATATTACAACTGACACTATGCAAAGTATTTATTCGCCGAAATTGCGCGACGGAAAATTCGATGTGATTACGCCTGCTGCAATGCTTTTTAAATTACCTATGAAACACATTAGGTTGACACTATGTCGCATACTTTTCATAGAAAACAAAGCACGCGAAATTTCCGTTCTCTAATTATTGGCAGATGTGTTCCTAGGACGAGGATCCATCGGCAAAATTCGTCAAACACGATTACTTACGAACTACTGTATTTTGAGGTTGAAGCAGGAATTGATGAAGTTAAGAGCGCTTATCCTAAAAGTTGGCAAAGTCGCAAATAGCTGTCAAATATTTACCTATTTTTATTAATTCGGCAATATTACTGTATGGAAATACGAAATGTGGCTAACTAGCGGACTAGAATATTAATAATGAACGCTCTTAAGAATATTTAAGAAACTCGTCTGTGGAGTAAAAAAAAAGGGTCCGTTGCTTAGGCCCAGTGGTCGAGGCACCTGTGGCCGACGCCCCCGATTTGATTAATAAACTAATTTATACTTATTTTAACGTACAATAAGGCATTTTCTATCTTTTTATCTACCCTACTTAGTATTGGTCATTCGCTTAGATACATCGATGGAGCCTTTAAGTTGTGTTGTTGAATAGTAAAATACGTTGAATAAGAAATACGAGTTCACGAAGCTTGTATGTAGTTTCAGAGCTATTAGTTCCCTACATAAGTAGTGCTTTTAAGGGAACGAGGAAAACCAATTACCTTCACACTGGGTAATTACAATTACGACAGTGTTCGCGTCATGCTAGTTAGTTTGCATGCTGTCTCCTCGTCCACGTACGATGCAGTGATCCTGCAACGTTGTTGAGCGCCTAGCTCATTGGTTTACTCAGTCTTGAATGAGTTTCCATGATTTATTCACTTTATAAGCTCTGTGCTTTGTTTAAAGTTTAAACTTCAATGACGCTTTAGTTTTGCTCGCTTTAAGGTGATTGTTGTGCTGTTGCTTTATAGAGGAGAAATAAAGGCTGAACTTGATTATACAATATTTTGCTAAATCTGACAGGATTATATTTGATTGTAAAACTTTGTTGACCTTTCGACGCTAAATCAGCACCGTAAAACATAACCTTTCCTGGCAGTCGGGTAAAAAGGACGGTGTATTCACATTGGTATATAGATTTCATAGGATTCCCTATAGTGTGCGGCTATTATTATAGGGTGTTCCCTATAGGGTGGATAAAAAGTGATCGCTTTCACAATCTGTTCTCACATAGTTTTCCATCCTGACACAAAATTATGCGCGGATATGTATGACCTACGTTTTACTTTATTTTATCAATTTCAATTTATCGTTATTGTAATCCATAATGCAAATACAGGCGGTAAGAATATATAAATATACACAATTATGGACCCTGTCAGGCACAGTTTTTTTTTTAAATAAGTAGGAGAGGAAGCTTATTACTAAATATTTAAATTATTTCCTTATTTCATCTAACCTTTTTGGTGCAGCCGTGAGGCACACACTATTATTTTCACTTTTTATTTTGTTAACGAACTGTGTCCGAATAAATATTATTCTTTCTTTAAATTCATATTTTTTTTACATTGTTTATAGATTTAAAACGGGAAATTCAGATAGATTGTTATTTATTAATAGGCAGTTCGATTTTACTTGTAAATTTACATACATAGTTTGAATAAGTACTCAGACACTCACTAATTAATCAAAGTTCCTATAAACTATTCCGTAGACAACACAAATATAATACAGTGTCTACCCCGAAAACATAAAAACTACAGAAGAAAATCAATGTACAAATAACAAATACACCACAACCCTTCGCGGTACGAAACTGTATGTATTTGTTATACCCACAATAAATACTGGTCGTGGAGTATAAAAATAAAATAAATTCATCGGTTTGTTCCCGTAAGGTGTAACGGCAGCATAAAAATGCGGTTGACTTGTAATTGGGTTATGATCGGGCTGTGGTCAGGGGAGGCCCAGGGGACACTTCTTTATTACGCTGGATATATTTTCGGCCCGTTACAGACGTAGACCCAACGAGTATTTTGTGAGAATGTGCCTAAACGTTCTTTCTTTTGGCTTACGGAATCAGATGTTTTGTGACAAACAAATGTAGCTTGTCTTACTTAGGATTCTAGGGAATTATGGCTTTTTGCTGGGCCAATTTGTCTTGGCTGATGTTAGGAGGTGAATAAGCTTTGTTCTATATTTCTTTTACTTAGATACTGTTGTGAGAACGAATTGTTATGGCTAAAACAACGATGACTCGACTGAACAAAATATGGAAAGACAAAAGTAGACCCAACCGGAAAAAGAAACACCTGGTCCGCACACTTGTCTTCTCCATATTTCTCTATGGAGCAGAGACTTGGACGATCAAGTCTATCGACAGGCAAAGAATTGACACCTTCCAAATTTGGTGCTGGCGCCGTCTATTAAGGACAAACGGCACAAATGTCTCGATCCTTCAACAACTCAAATTAGAGAAAACACAACAACTGTCTTCAACCTGCCTGCAACATGTTGTGCGATACTTTGGCACCTTGCAATGGTGACTGAAAAAATAGAGGGCAAAAGACCTAGAGGAAAGACCAAAAAGGTGGTCGGATCAAATATCCGAGCATTTGACGAAACCTATCAGCGTCGCACTACACCAGCCACTGATCTAAACAGATGGAAAACGACCGTTGACAATTTGATACGGAGTCATGATTCTCAGCAGTGACAGAGCGAGTGAAGGGAAGTGAGATGCTGTAACTACTACCATATTGATCAAGAGTTGGTAAATGTCTAGTACAGTCAAGGGTAAGATGTTTTATTACTGAAACCTTTTTCGATTTAAAAAACTCTTCGTAAAGTCTATCAGATTTTCAGAAACTACCCCGAAACACTTTATCACTGTAGGTATCTTCAGTAGGTAGGTACCTTACCTACTAAAGAGCCTGTTATTATCCTCACGTTCCAACACGTCAAATGCATACGGCGTTCCGCAACTATTAATAACGGTTTTAATAATACCCATTACAAAACGTTTATGTTACAATACTCGAATGTACCAAGCATAAGCTCGGACGTGTATTTTGTATCGATTTCTCATGTTGCGTTAAAAGGGCTCATTTGGTTTTATTGTATAAAATGGATGGAAGTATAATTTGCATTGAGCCTGTGGTCACGCACGCGGGGGGGCGTTTCCTTTTTTTATTGTTCGGGTTCTTAGGCTTTCGTCGTGACTTAAATGCGGGGGGGGTGGTTCCCCCACCTGGATAGAGTTGCGAACGGTTAAAAGCTGTCAACTATATATGGCTACTTAGTTTCTGTGAAATAATACCTACCCTTTATTATTTTTAATTGCTTCATTTTGGAACCACTCTATTTTAGGGCAGTTCGCACAGAAACTTAGTCCGTGAGATTCATTATGAGTTTTTTGAGGGAGTCAAAGCTTAGCGTTTGATGAAGATTTTTCGTTTGCTGTTTTAGCAGTCCACTTTAGTTTGTTCACAGCTTCATAAAGATTTTTTTCTATTTTAGTAGAGTTACACTACAAAAGAAAAACAAATAGGTAGCTTAGTTATACCGTAATATCTCATAAAAAATACATAAAAATAAATAGATCATCAAAGCGAGAATCGTAAAACGTAAATGCTAGAAAACTTATTTCACAATAAAAAAGCGTAATAATGCAGTGCTTATAAAATATGTATGATTATGTTTTTTTATTATTTAATTCGTTTTCTAGACTTTACCTTATGATTACCTACAGAAGACAGGGGAGAACTCCCCTGTACATTTATTTTTCTACCTAAAATTCCCCCTGATAACACACCATGCCTCATTAATTCCGGATTATGGTAAATAATAGATTATAATATAATCAAAGATCAGCGAACCGATAATATATCTATCGTGTATCAGCTATCTAATAAAAGCAATAATAGATAATAACGCAGCATTAGCTACTTCTTATCAAGGGTGAGCCTACTTACATGGACATCACGATTCCGAGGAAAAACTCGGGATAAGTATTGAAGAAAGAAGGAGGAAGAAGCCTCATTAGACGAGGATGAGGAAAAAATATTCGTGAGTGGAAATGTCGTTATTACGCTCTCAAAGATTGCACCTTATTTATTATCTACTTTGTGACAAATGTTGGGTTAAAATTAGAAAAAGGGAAAATTTTAGTGTTGGAAAATCCATCATCAATCTGCCTAGTCTTTTCCCAACTATAATGGGATCGGCTTCCTGTTTAACCAGATGCAGCTGAATACCAGTATTTTACATGGAGCGACTGTCTTTCTGACCTCCACAACCCAGTAACTGGGTAATACGAAACTCCTTGGTAAGCCTGGTTGTCAGACTTTTGAGCTTCTGACGACCCGTAACGACTGTCAAAGATCCACGAATGACAGCCGGGACCAACGGCTTAACCTGCTTTCCGAGACACGGAGGAGTATTGGTCACCCATCCACAGACCAATCCCGGCAAGCGTAGCTTAACTGATGGATCGGCCCGTGCGGCAGTTATTACTTAGCCACGAGCTCCTCTAGCCATTATTATTATCAAAAGATTTTCTGCTCTTCTTCTGGTAAAAAATGCTATAGCAACCAAAGAGATAATTTGGCATACCTATTCTTTGCGTTTGCTTCGGTCGCTTTTACTTCTTGTCTTTTACAGATATGACGAAGTAGAAGCGACCAAAAATTTTGACACTGAATCGGATCGAATCGAATCTGTAAAAACCAGGAATCAAGACAAAAAACCCGTAAATTTACCTAGTTTATAAGTTCTGGAATGAAAACTAGGCCATGTTCTAAGTCAGGCACAAACTATTCCAAAAATATTGAATAAGTCATAATGAAAATGACCCAGAGTAGGCAGTAGGTCAAAGACGAAGCATTCACAAATGAAATTGAAACACCGATGTTATCTGTAAATGTTCTTGTTATGTTATGTTTCTATTTAAGTAATGTCACATCAGTTATTAATAATGCCATGTTTCGTGTTTGTGCAGAAGTTCTCTAAATAATCATATTTAGAGTACTAAATGAGGTGGTGATTATTACTAAAACGAACTAATCAGATCTATAAATATAAATAAATACTATAAAGTAAGGTCGCCTTTCGTGTCTGTTTGTGTGACCGCAAGATCTCCTTAACTGCACAATAGATTTTGATGCGGTATATTATAAATAATTCATATTAAACTTTAATATAATAAAGAACTTATAGTGACCTTATTGGTGATGTTGAATGATCAGATGTATGAACGTAAACGAGGCAAAAGGAGTATGTATGGATCGTAGCCGGTGGCGTTCTGTAGTTTCTGTCTACCCCCAGGGAAAGAAGGGGTGAGTTTATGTATGTATGTGTATAATAAATAAATATTGATGCTGTGTCAAGTCATAAAAACCATGCGAAGCAGGGTCAGTGACAACTCGGCCCGAGTCAACTGGACCCGAATAATAATATGTACCAGATATTTGCGAAGCAGGGGCTGTTCGCTAGTAAATAGGTAAACATAATCCTGTACCAGCACGTTTGCTGTAGTGACCTATCGAAAAAACAAAAAAAAGTTACTGAAGTTTCATAATCTGAAATCTGTAATAGTTCAGTTACTTTTTTACAGTTTTCTTGTGTATAGAACGGTGGAACTAAGAAAAATAACAACACATGGAAAAGAAACTACGTTTAAAAGACAATATTATAACGGGAAAATTGCCTTAGTTTTATTGAATAATAATAGCTATAAAATAATAAAAATAAAATAAATGTTCATAGGTTTACTCAAATTGGTAAGGACATGGTTCTCTCAATTCCCAAGTGCCCTATACCCTCACCTATATCTAACCTCTATACATTCAGGTTCAATTATCAGTGGGACTAATGTGCAGGCTATTTTGGCAGCAGTCCCAAAATTCATGGCAGGCACCGCAGTCACACCGCGTGAAAAATTTCCTTTAAAAATCTCAGAGTTATACAACATTTTACGTTTCTCACATGAAATATGTGCCCTATTTTTGTATTTTTATTGGGCTATTGAAACTATAGAGTTCAGAGTCAAGTTGAAAAATATATATCGATATAAAACATATCTAGTATGTACAGATCTTTTTATTTACTTGTTATTCTGCTTTTCAGAACTAACTTGACCATCAAAATACACGTAGGTAGTCATCAAACTCACTTCTACATTATTCGTAGTGAAAAACGTTGTTTCGACACTGAAAACTGACAGCGACGAAACCGACGAGATTTCTTATAGTGAAGTTTTACAAAAAATCCAGGTTTCATCAAAACGTTAATCGGCTTGTAGGTAAATAATGCATTAATTCTTCAATCATTTTATTCACCTTTAGCTTGCAGGTTCATATTCCAAATATCGATTAAAATATTACAAAACAAACCAAAAAGATTATGAACGTGTACTTTCTTAGCCCTTAACTAAATTATGAACAAAAAATATTTTTAGACGTTATTAACCTCAAAGCAAAGCCGTACTAAGCTGATTACTGCTCGCTGACCTTTTGAATACAAGCTTAACACCGAAACCTGACCTGAAAGAAAATTAATAAGGCAGATAATTATTACTTGGCATGACAAAATCACTGGACGTCAAATTAGGTTAAATACCTGAATGTCTAAAGATTTCTGATAATTGCCTTCAAACGAGTCTATCAAAGGAAGTAAAAACAGTTTCCTGTTGATAATTAGTGGGTATTTTACTTGACTGCTAGGCTGATTTTTGTGACAATTTTTTATCTGTAGAATAAAATATTGTTATAAGTACCTTTGTCTGTTTGATCATTTGTCTGTTTGATTATTCGTGAGCTAATTGGGTGTGAACTGACAAATTATATATAACTACTACCACCACTGACATTACTACTGCAAATATACTATTGCAATATGAAAACATTGCAAGACGTGTCAAGGGTACCTACGGACTAGCTAATCATTCTAAAACTCATCTCACAACTTTCATGAATGAAAATTAGGTAACACCAAAAGAACAAAGTAAACAACACATAAACAGCACATATAATTCAATTTTACAGTTCCCATTTTAATAGCAATCGGAGCACAAAACAAACGCAGTAAAAGTCATTATGATCATATCACATCGCAGATTTTTGTGCCGGCAACACAGTTGGCAGGGGCTTGCTTGATTATATAACGAGACAAAACCCCGATTGTTTCGCTCACAGGAATTATACGAATGTTTTAAATATCTCTCGAGGTGCTCGTGTACGTTATGTTCGTGTTGAAACACGTCAAGGTACCGGGGGAGCATTATTTCAAAGAGTTTGTGAACAGGGTTGTAAACCACTAACGACTGCCCGACCGCGATAATGAATTCACTCTACACTCCAAACGCCACCGCACATTTGAATCTAACGAGGAGCTCAGAATATTTACGAAATATGTAGGTTGTAGGCATAATTCACTAGAAAACTACGACCCAAATGGTACCCAACAAATTAGTTTGTAAACATAACAGCAGTTATTTACAGCTATAATTATGTACTTTTAACTTGTTAACATAACGAGCTTACTATTCGAGCACCTAACTATTAAGAACTTCTGATCTGTAAACAAATAATTACCTAAGTAGACTGATGATTATAAAACTGAAAGATGCTGTTACAATATTTAATTACGATATTAAGAAAATTGAAGATTGGTTGGTTTAAAAAATGCGAAAGCAGATCAAAGCGAAAATAATATAGAAGTATTTAGATTCTATATTATTTTCGGATTCAGGAATCTGCTGGATGCGGGAGGCACACAATCGGTCGAAGTGGCGGTGCTTGGGGGAGGCGCATGTCCAGCAGTGGACGTCGTTCGGCTGTAATGATGATGATGATTTCGATTCCACAAAACCTTGTAACGTATCTACTACATATTAAAATAAAAAGGTAAGCAGATAGTTAAAATTATATAATTTGAGGTAAAACACAGAAAAATAATTAAAAAATAACCTAACCTACCTAGCGCTCTCAGAAAAGAAAATATTTACAGAGGAAGTATGTTACGGCTTTCAGGTTCGAGTCGTCCTGTCAGTTCTGAAACATCCAGATTCGTTTCCCAGATAAATCTTGATAAATTCACAGGCAATGTAGAAGACGTCAGGCCTCGTTAGCTCTGAGGCCTGAAGATCCGCTTCCCAGTCTCTCAGACAGACCAGTCAGGACTTAGTAGTGGAAGGTCCTCCTGGCAAGAAACGTAGTCCCGTGAAGACAGAGTATGATTTCAGGGTGAAATGTATATAGACCAATTTGCAAGACTTTTCTTGAGGAGATGTTTCCTTGAGCGCTTCCAGATCAGCTCTGCCGAATGGGTCCGTAGTCCCTCTGACGTTAATTTTTCAAATTATCTTTTTCTTGTTCTTTCAGAATTTAATTTCAAATTCAGAGATCGAAAAGGGCCAGACATATTCGTACCAAAAAACCTCTTTGATGAATTCTGAGAGCGTTTCAATTATTATTATAAAATGTAAGTTAGGATACAAATATTTTACAGTAAACAATTATAATTGCCTATAAAATACCATATTTCAGCTAAACATATTGATAAAAATAATTTAAATTATATAAATCAAAAGTAACCTTCATGGACTAAGCCAGTAAGAAAACTAGAGAGAAAATTAGAAGAAAAAAATAATGATAGCTTGACAGCCTGACGTAAATGTCATAACATTGAAAAATATGAAAATTAAAGAAAACTAATCGTTTTAGAACGATTCGCAAAATAATAATGCAAAATCAATAAACGAGTATAATACATAATATTAATGAATGTATAGTGTAAGTATATGATGTAGTGTCTGTAGTATGTAGATACTATAACCTCTACCAAAAGGTACGCATAGAAATAAACCGGCCAAGTGCGTGTCGGACCACGTACAAAGAAGGGTTCCGTAGTTGGGATGAATTTATCCCAAAAAAAACTTAACTTTGTAGTTGAAAAACATGTTCTCCCAAACATCGCTATACGTCACGGTCAATTTTCCAACTGCAAATGTAAATTTGTAATCACAATTTTTTTTGTATGATTAAACTACAGATTAAATATTTTCCCCCCCAAAAAAAAAAAACAAATTTCATGATTCTAGGGCAACGGGAAGTACCCTGTAGGTTTTGATTTATTTGCGAGTATCAAAATTTATGTCGCTTAAATGGCCGTATTTTTTTATTGAGTTAACTTAGAATTTTGATTTTTTTAGAGTGCCAAGAGACCATAGACCTACGTATTTGATATTAATTTCAACTTGATACCTCACGCTTTCCTGAAATAAAGGGTCTTGGCAGACTGACAGACGGACGGACAACGAAGTGATCCTATAAGGGTACCGTTTTTTTCCTTTTGAGGTAAGGAACCCTAAAAAGTATACCCATGTCATAGTATTGTTTATTTGTCCTGTGGTGTGAACCGGAATCTATTACTGCATCTCCTGCTGAGCTCATATATCACACGTAATAGATATTACAGTGACACGAGCCATTTTTCTTTGCAAAGAATACCTACATCTTTTTATGGATGTAGGAAAACTAATGAATTTACACGGAAACCATGTACGAAAAACTGACAACTACCTACGGTAAGACAAATAACTCTGTGTATCTAATCGAGATTGAGGAAACTTGGGTTTTATTAAAGACTAGCGTCCCCCAACGGCTTCGCCCGCGTGATATCTTTATAAATTATAGCCTATGTTACTCAGTGATAATACCCAAAAGGGGCATATATGTACTGCAATAAAATTACCAAAAAGTAATAAAAAATCTTATTATTATTGAAAATTAAAAAGTTATTGCTATTTAAAAATCACCTTTTTAGTACCAAAATTACCCCAAATCCATAAAAAAATTGCAGCAAGGGTCATAAGTTATGGCTTGTAAACCCAGTTAACAACACGACGGCCGCCCGCGTCCCATGTAAAAGTAATTCGGTAAAAATTCCCATTGAAGAAAAATGTGGCAATTTTTTTTAACATTACCACATACTTAGACTCTCAGTACGATACCTAACAGTACCCTCACAGATGGGACGGGGTTTTTTTACATGTGGTATAGCTTTCTACTGGTGAAAGAATTTTTAATCGGTCCAGTAGTTTTTGAGTTTATTCATAACAAACAAAAATACAAATCTTTTCTCTTTATAATACTAGTGTAGAAAAATAACTCTGTGAATCAAATCGAGATTGAGAAAACTAGGCTTTCTTCTATTACCTAAAGAATTTTATACATTAGGTCATTATTGGTCTAGATATTTCCAAACTTCATGTTGATACTTGCTTCCAGTCTAAACAGAGAACTTCTTAGCCACAGTTATTTCTGGTTATAGATTTTCTGATGACATCAAGAATTCATAGTTAAATCACGAATAATTTAGTAAAAAATTGCAAAAAGTAGTAAACAAAATACAACCTAAATAGCATTTAAATATTTTAGTTCAAAGTTCTATAACGTTTCACGTTTGACCGTTTAGAGCTGTTGTTTTTTACTTGTATAAAAAGACGCTAAACGGTCCTAACACGGTTGGTCACGTTCTGACTTACGTGCTAACTCAAGTATAAATGTACCTACATGTAGCTTGAAGGAAAACAGAACTGCAATCTTTATAATCTTTATAAAATCCTAGGAACTGCGAATACCTTCAATCTTAAATTGTAGGTAAATTTGTCGTTGAGTGCGAAAATTCCTTTTAAATTGGAATTTGAGAACCGATTTTTTGACAAAGTATTTGTGAAATAAAATCAGCTTTTTGCAAGCAGGTAGCCTTTGCTCCAAAGGGGTGAATCGGCTGGACCCACCCCTCGGGTCAAGTTACGCCTCGTTGATTTTTTAACGGGAAAAAGCCATTATCATTTCATCTTATCATTGCTAATTCAAAAAATTGTTACAAAAGATGTGTACGTTTTTATGAAGGGGTCGTGTTTATTTTCTTTTATTAAAAGGAATTAAATTAGGAGTTCACATAATTAATGTCCTGTCTAGTCTTTGTTTTGCTCGTGAGTTCAGCGTGATTGTTCAAAGGTTCATATTTGACCACATAGCTGGCCAGCAAATTTTTTTTGTTTTCAATTTAAAGTCGTGTAGTATAATGAACACAGTTTAAAAGAAGGGGTGAATATTTATAAGTCTTTTTTGTTTAACTTTCATAAAATTTATATTATTTTCCAGTTTTAATGAAAACTTCAATATTTTATGTGACATTTTCCTTTGCATACGCTCTACTTACCTGAATATTTCACGGTATACGTAATAAAAAATACAGAAATGAAAATTTCCGTAATTTTTCCGATGTTTTTGCAAAAAACTGCGTTCTACGCGTCGGAAAAAAGAGCACCCGTTATGCAATTAAACCCGCAGATAAACTTGTTACATTTTAAGGGGTATTAAAACTCCTGACGACTTGTGAACGACGTGATGCGGTATTTTCCCGGAACTCTTTAAAAATACCCGGATATTTCCAACGTAAACGCGACGGTCAATTAATTAGTCTAAAACCGTACATTTTTAACGTATATGTCGTGATTTTTAAGCTAATTACGTTGGTGTCGCGCGACGCACATTAATAAGATGTGTATTAACATAGTAAGTAGGATCAAACAGCAACACTAGCACGTAAAATAATTTGCATGTAGCTTTATGACATAGCTCACGACATCTGTAATGACTAAGGTGGCTTTATGCGACGCCTTCGCCACTGTAATTAGAGACTCACGAATAAAAACGGCATAAAAGCTTTTAAAATTCAGTCAAGTAAGTACTCGTTCACCCTTCACTCTTTGTGAGGGAGAAAAACTAGTGGTACTCAGTGGGAGGAAATAGTGTTCGACGTTTTACTTCTTGTTCTGAAATGACGCATCATTAGTTCAGCGGTTCGATTACAAGTTCACGACATGATACAAAGTGTGTTTTTTCTGTTTGGGAAAGTCTTATTAATATCCCGGCTGAAGAGGAATGACCGCGCTAAGAAATATTCTCGGTAAATCGCAATAGGCTCCGTTCTTTTTTAGTTCAAATTCAAATTAAAATTAAAAAAAAAAAAAAAATTCTCTTCACATTGGTTGCCTAAAAATTAATATCAATTGAGACAAAAGTATTACCGTAATCCATCAATGTAAGAGACTGGTGCCTGAAATAGGTTTTTGTAGAAAAACCTGTGATACAGGTCACCAGGACCTCCCCTTGGAAAAAATTAAACACTTTATAAAGTCTTGCATAAGGCAAGTAAGAACATGCAACGTGATCAGAACATAAACAAGAAATATAAAAACTAAAATAAAAACAGGAACAAAAAAGCAGAAATGTAGATTGAGTTATGCGAAATGAGTAATTTGTGGTGTAACGGTGTAAGTGTCAGATAAGAAAGAGAGTACAAGAGCGAGTATGACAAGTGATACCTAAATATGAGTGAAAGAATGTACGAGAGCGAGATTGGAGAGAGGACCAGTGAGAGGATGGGCGGTGAGGACCGACGGCTATTTTACAATTTTTAAAAGATTCTCAGTATTTTCATAATAAAGTGTTTTGAGGAAAGTTATTACAAATTTCTTACGATTAGCTTTTGTTTCAGGGTGACATTAAGTTTGTTGTATAAAAATTGACCAAGGAAACAAAAGAACTTCTGAGGAAGAGCAGATTTGAAGTTTGTAGAGGGACATATCCTCCCCTTATGCCGTTTATGCAGGATGCCCTTGGGGTCGAACTGTAACTGGGAGTGTTTTTTAACTACAGTAAGCAGGATAAATGATTGTCTGACCGTAGGAATGTCCCATTCTTTGTGAAGTTCGACCGTCGGGAAACGAAAAGGGAGACCTGCACCAACCTTAAGTATAGCGCGCTGTAACAGTTTTGTGAAAAAGTTGAAGTCTACATGAAAATAAATATTTGACGACTCTGACATCAAAATAAGCGGAATCAGAGAACAAAACCTGATTTACACGGTGTGATTTAATTGCCTGTGGCGTACCATAAGTTAAAGTAACAATAAAAGTTGCACCGTCTTAACAGTGTTTAGTATACGAGTCGTTTGTTGCTTCAATTTCATTATATGCAAAGAAATTTGCATCGCGTATATCGAGCGTAATTATACTTGCCAGGCCATACTTCAGTCTCAGATAACAAAAACATTGCAAACCTCTTGAAAGATTCAAGCAGTATAATTTTACATTCTAAAATCCTATGTAACGTTAGTAACCCACAAGTTAAGACTAAACCGAGGGTGACTGAGTTACCAAATGGTGTTTGCATATGGCCTAGAACTAGAACCTTGTGACCTATTTGTTCTATCCGGCGGTTCAGGTCGAAATGGTACGGCCGTTTGCTCGGAATGTACGATATATCGCATTGTAATTACTATACTGTTCACTGAGTCAGAGTAAAGGAGCAAATTTCGTATACCTAGAGGTAATTGAGGTCACTACTTTAAGAGTAGGTATGACATTTCCTAAATGCGAAAGTGAGTTTGTTTGTTTGTTAGTTACGCTTTCACGCTAAAACGGCTGAACAGATTTAGATGAAATTTGGCATATGGGTAAACCATAGACTAGGTTAAGACATATAATACTTTTTATCCCGATATTCCCACGGGATCGAGACTAATGCGGGTGAAACCGCGGGGCGCTGTTAGTTATAAGCTAAAAGTAAAAGCTTTAACTGTGTATATGAACGAACGTCATTGTCTCACACAATTCACGTACACAATTTAAAGCTTTTTTGGCTTTACAATTGTCTTTTGTAAATCTGACACTTTTTTATTCCGCAAGGTGTGAGCCTCCACCTTATTATGAATGTATTTTTTCACTTGAAAACTTCAAAAAAGTACCAAAGTACCAGACAATGTAAACGTCTACATCGAAGTTAGTATGTATTTTCCACTAAACCGCGCTACAAAGAAAGATCTAAGAGCACTAGAGGATCCTTCTGATATACCTAATTCTCAGAAACTGGTCTTCTTCATTATGAATAAATAACTTTATGAAAGTAATGTTTTCTTTATTATTTGTACCAGACACTTCCAAGTCTTTGTCAAAACTAAGCGTAGGAGTTATATTATAGAGACAAAATAATTAAAACGTAAAATTTATATCTAATACATAGTTTTTTAGGAACAAAACACAAAGCAATATAAAGGGTATTTGTGTTCTAATAATGAGTAAAATTCTTCTGCAGTTGACTGCCCGTTAGCGAAAGCAGGTAAATACACAGGATAGGCAAGAATCAGCAAATATCCGGCTCGACTGGCGTTTATGACAAAGCCCGTTTTCCGGGTTATTTCAAAAGGGATTTTTACCTTTTCGTCAAAAGATTTGCCTTCCACCACTTGTCGTAAAGTCCTCTGGTCGTATACTTAAAAGGCTTTCTAATTGTTGTTTGTGGCTTTTCAACAACCTATTTAGTCTTTTCAGAAGAAAAAGATATAGGATATCTACATATCTACAATAAAGGTATGAACATTACTGTGGGTCTGGACTATCAATACAACGAAACTATCACATTCTGAGGGTGTATATTCGTAAAAATCGTTACAGTAAAACTTATCTGAACAGTTCGCAAACTGATATTTCATAATATTTATTTCCAGTTCTTTTGGTGAGGCTTATAAACTAAGACTAAGACTTTTGTCTGGTCTATATTCAATGACGACACGGTTGGCACAGTGGTTAAGCGATTGACTGCTGCGCTGCGTGACGCGGGTTCGATTCCTGCACGGAACAAATATTTGTATGACCTACAATTAGTTGTTTCGGGTCTGGCTGTTTGGGTATGTGAGTTTAAATGTTTGTAAACGCACCCACGACACAGGAGAAATTCCTAGTTTTTTTTTTTACGTTTTCAACGTTTTTTTTTTAAAAACTAAAACTAAACTAAAAACGAATGATACCTATTTGGGAGAATAAATTGATTCATGGAAAATTGCAAGCAAGTTCAGCATTCACTGCCTCTGGCCAAAAGGGGCAATACATAACAATGGTAGTTTGACATTCAAACACCATTGTTTCCCCAATAAGCCGTGAAGAGACACTAAGCCCGGGGCTACTGGCCACATATACCCTCACACGCCCCACAAAGGTCAACGCACATACTTACGACCCACTCCACAACTTCCGAATAACATATTCTTAAAACATACACACATCAGTACTACTCGACGTTTCTTTGACAATGATATAACGTTAACCTGCGGCAGCAATATGGGCTGTTATACTAAATTACTTCATAAGGCTGAGTTGACTTCGAAAAACGAGAGTTCACGGAGGTAAAGATCATAAATATTGGTCTATTGTTTTACCCACAAAGCGAACACTTCTTTTTATTATTTGACCCTTTTGTGGGTTAGTAATAAAATGCGGTCGAAAGTGGTAAATAATAATCTGGTTGGCGTCGCTCCGTTGAGCCGGAACCCGCGGGACCAATAAATTGCTGTAAGAGAACAATATGTACTTATTTTGATATTTCGTATTGATTAAAATAAAAGCATTTCACGATGTTGAGGTTGGTTCCAATTCTCGCGAGGCCAAACGGTAATTAGGACAAATGTGTATTATAATGTAGCGAACAAAATTCAGAACAAAACACACATATAACACTCAGGAAAGGCTAATACGTATGTAAAAATGGACCCGTGAGACGGTAGAATATAAAATAATGTCCTCTAGATATTACGTAGGGAGTAATACTTTTAAATGACCCGATATATATTTTATTCTCGTCTGCCAATAAAATGGGATAGGATACGGGTTACTTTCAATTATTCCTGGATTTATCACTTATAAACGTTACGTATTTGGCCTTTTCAGCGCCTAATTTGGGCACGTTTAGGTACTCTTTATTTCAATGACAGACAAGAGCTGTGTAATTCAATGCGAACAGTATCTGAAATAAAACAATACGCTTTAATAACATTACAACAGTAACAGTAAATGGGCTCTTAGGATTCTTACGCTCAAAAACTTAATACTCTTATTATATTGACGAACAATTGGGTATTTAAACGTAGCAAATTGTCAGATTTCAGGATTATATTTTGGACAAAACAGAATAATGGTTCGAGAGGACTAACGACAACGTGACCCCAATTATTTTTATAACAATGGCTGTTTTGTACACTGGATTCCACGGCCTTCCAGAAATTTGCATGACATTGCCTAACACCAAACGCGATTTGTTTTTGTGAATGCTCAAGTGAATTTAAGCGTTTGGTTTTTATTGATTTTATGTATGGATATTTTCTGCTCACTGAACCCATTACCTGAGCGCAGGAGTCACGCGTGTTGTGATTTTACGTTGTTGTTAACAGGGGGAAAAAAATCAATTGATTTAATATTATTATCTAACTAAAACTATTAACAAACTAAAATATAGCGTTGAAAAATTCATCCGCATCACTGTCGACTGGTAATGTACCCAAGAGACTGGCCGCATTGCCACGTTGTATGGCAATTTATATTATTACCAGGTCTCTCCTTTGTACGGTCTCTTACTTAGTGTCGCGAAAAAAAATACTTCTGCTAAAATACTGACGACACAGCAAGACGTTATTTGTTCGAAAAGAAATAAAAAGGCCAGTTTTAGTTTCAGAGATTTATATATCGTTTGTAACTTTATCTATGGCGCATGTAAGTTATGGAGCCTAAGGTCAAACTAATGTCGATTTTTTCCCCATTTAAATAGCGAATAGTGTTCAGTAACCGTGAAGCGAGTAGAGCGGCCGTATCTGTGCTCACTACATAAATCAAATATAAATAAAGGACCTCATAAGCTGTCAACGTAATGCCATTCAAGCCAGGCCTGGGTGCGTAATATCGTCGAATAAATCATGTTCAGCTAAAATATGCCTCAATACCCACTGTTGAATATGAAATCACTTTCAACCATTTAGTTTAGAAATACCTAATTCAGAAAAATGAGAGGGTAATGTAAGAAAATGAGGAATATTTTCAGGCTTATGTGCCCTTTTGAGTATCCCTACGTGTCATATTTTTTTAATATAGCGATTCTAATTTTAAATATTTCTAATATCGCTTACGTGAAACGATCAGAAGTATATATTATTTATTTTATTTATTTATTAAAAGAAAATACAGATGAGAAATTACACTAATTAAACGTATCATTAAACTATCAGCAAAATTAAACACGAGAACTTCTGCGTGTGTAGGGTAAACATTCCGAATCCGTATACAATTTTAAATTTATCTCGCAGCAACTAACGTTCAAAGAAAACATGGCACGTCGAAGGATAAATAAAAATGATAAATTCTCAACGCGTGTTATGACCCCTAGCAGCCGTATATAGGGTACTGCCGTATATAGGGTTCTGTCTGTCACTATGGGAACTTGAATTACCGGGGACGACAGCTTGGGATCTGTGCGTAAATCTGTGCTTTTCTATAAATGGTTTTGTTTTGTAGACTTTTAACTGTCTCGTGTATAAATCTAAGCTGACGGTATGCAAATGATAAAATACTTGAGTATTGAGGCTATGGATGAACATTGAGAGTTACTGGCCGCTTCAATTTCAACACAAAGCGACGATTGATAATGAAAATTACTGGTTCCACATAATAAATAACGGAAATTAGCGTAGAAAAAAAAACCTTGAAAAGAGGATTGGTTCGAGGGGGCGCGGGAAAGGAGTTCCTGGAGGGACTTGGCGGAGGCCTTTTCAAAGCAGTGGGACAGTATAGGCAAAATAAAATATATATATAATATTTTTATGGGGTTTTTTAGGGTTCCGTACCTCAAAAGGAAAACCGGAACCCTTATAGGATCACTTCGTTGTCCGTCGGTCAGTCTGTCAAGATCCATTTTCTTAGGAACGCGTGGAGTTATCAAATACGTAGATGAAGCTTAAAAAAATCAAGCTTCTAAATCAGTGCAATAAAAAAAATCGGCCATTTATGTGACATATTTCGATACTCGCAAATAAATCAAAACCTACAGGGTACTTCCCGTTGACCTAGAATCATGAAATTTGGCAGGAAGCAAGGTCTTACAGCACGTAAAGGAACAAGTCCGAAAATTGATAATTTGTGTTTTTTTTTTTTCCGATAACAATCTTACATTTGCAGTTGGATAATTGACTGTGACGTATGTATGGGAGAATGTATGGGAGAATATAGAGATGTTTCTCAACCACTAAGTTAAATTTGTTCTTGGGATAAATTGATTCCAACTACGGACACCTTCATTGTGCGTGGTCCGACACGCACTTGGCCGGCTTTTTTTTATGAGTTTGTCACACGTACTCATTAAACCCTTAATATAGTTCACACTATTCTTGTTAGACCTTCTATTTTTCTTCTTCGGTCGAGCCTTTTTTATTCTCAGTTGGACGGTGGTATTCATTTTAAATATTTATAGATATGCTGACAATGACCGTCATCTGTTGTGCTTCCAACTTCATTATGAAGGAGTGATGTTTCTCTGAATAATATATGTGGTTTGTTGTTTATTCTATGGAAAATTTATTTGTAGTTGACAATGGTGCCGATTCTATTGTACACCGAACTAAACTATCATTAAAATTCCTTACTTTTGGCTATGAGAATCTTAAAGCCATTCTGCAAAAATAAGTTTTTAAATTTAAAAATAATTTTGACACAACTAAAATCGAATTTGACAATCGCGACGTGGAAAATATGAAAAATTATTACCTATATGTTTAGTTTTAGGGGTTTATAGTATTACAAAGGGGGTCGAAATTTTCATTATTTTTGCGGTAGGACACGCCATTTTGCAGATATAAACAAAAGAAAAGAAAAATAAAGATACATCACTGTTTTTGGACCTGAAGTCGAGATGTTGGTGTGAATGTTAGTCCATGACAACTAATTTTATTCCACACCTTTTTAAACCGCGATTAAGAATAGTCAGATTTAGTTAGACAATCAAAATTTAAGGTAAAAAAACGTCAAATTCAGAATAGCAAAATTGCCATCTTCACTAAATTAATAACTCAGTGCCATCTTAGTGCAAACTAAAATATAGTTAAGTTGTGTCACTTTAGTCTATTTCAGAATGGGAAATCGTCGTTTTAAAAGGAATAAACTAAATTTTGGTGATTTTTTGTCTAGTTTAGAGGCATTTGTGACAAGAGAATCGGCACCACTGTATAATGTATATCCAGTTGTTAAGTTGTTACATGCATTGATTGCATAATGTATAGCATTAAAACCTTTAATATTTCATAACTGGCGGAATGTGGGTGTACAAAAGGTGCACCTCTGCCTAATTCGTCGGGGAATACAGGCGTGATGTTATGTTATGTTAACCCTTTAACTGCTTTCATCTTCATAATCATTCCATTCCTTATCTCAATTTATTCAGGGTCAGCGTTGCATCTCTTTTTTCATAATTATTTCTCTATCAGTCTCC
This sequence comes from Xanthia icteritia, assembly GCA_949128155.2. Classification (NCBI taxonomy): domain Eukaryota; kingdom Metazoa; phylum Arthropoda; class Insecta; order Lepidoptera; family Noctuidae; genus Xanthia; species Xanthia icteritia. Next base: position 9,794,028 of record OX421935.2, on the reverse strand, counting down.
ATCCCAGTATTAACCCATTACTAGCACACTATTGCTTAGACTGATCTCAACGTGGACAGATCGATCAAGTGATTGTAGGTGTATGATATAGTGAAAATATGTGGGCGCCCAAGCAAAAAGAGTCCAGTAGTGGGGTATTGAGCTAAGACTAGATTCGGTATCGATTAAAAAACTGGCACATATTTTTTTTATCAGACATTTGAAGTTGAAATTCTGAAAAAGCTTGATATCCTCATTTACTAGATGAAATTGTAGATAATTGAGCATTTATAATAATCAATTAAAATCGCGAAATGCAATTTTTTCACTCAACTTTACAAAACTTCTTATATCTCGGAAACTTAATGCCGAGAACCAGACCCTTTTTGCTTGGAGGTCCACATATACTTAATTATAAGAAATCATGATATAATAATAACCCTTATAGACCGATCATCAAGAACATACACACGCGTTTTATACGACGTTTTTCAACACACTTGCGAGGAGAAAATCAGACTTGTTCGAAGAACTTATGTTACAATAACGTAACTATAGAGATGATACATTTAAGATTTATAAAGTTCAACTGACCTTTGTTGGTAGGTACCTACTGACTATCCGGCGCTTCTTTTAAAAACTTTTCTACATCAGTTGGTGACAATACTTTAGATTTCGTATTTTTAATAACAATTAACCGATATACACAACGAAAACGATATGAAAAGTATTTATGGTAAAATAGTTGGTTTTGTTTTTTCCGCTAGCGATGCGCGTGCAGGTGTAAATAAAGGCACTGGTAAAACCACTGAACTGCCAATTTAAAAATATAATAAACACAAAATAATGTTTTGAATACGCAAATTAAGGCTTAGGTATATGTAGTGAAAAATATACAATTTGATCAAATATTATGTTAATTTATCATATTTTATTTATTTACACAGTAGGCATAAAAAGGCATGAAGTCTCTGAAGGCATGATTAAAATAGCGCAAATCTCTGCTCGGGTGAAAATAGAATGCTCATTTAATACTATAGTATAGTTCATACTAATTCTATGTATAGTACCCACTGACCTGCCCATGGGATTTTTTTTACCATAACTAAACTCCTCTGGTTTGCCTATGGTACTTATTTTCTTTTTTACAAAAACTTGTTTTTAAGCGCTTGCCTTTGGTAAAATGCTTCACCAAAGTCAATTTCTATTAAATACAAATTCCACGCTACCATGATAGTACTTACTAAATCCATACTGCCATGTCACGTTTCAAAATTTGCCAAAGATGTAAACAACAATGGCCGCTAGAAATTGTCTATGGTTTAGTGATGTGGTAATATGGTTTTTAAGTTTGGTGCTATCGATAGCACCAAATAAAAACAACACTACTAAAAAAATCGTAACATCGATGTTACGATTTTTTTAGTAGTGTTTCTTCAGTATTTTTTATATTGAGTAACTTTCAAATAAAAAACAAATTCATTGAAATATGTTCCTATATAAAACCATGAAAAAGAACAAGATAAAAATACAGTCAAATTTTGCACTGGTTGAAAAACCCGTAGTTACAGATTATAACCAAGATATTTTTTTTTTCAATCGGCACGCACGGGTACTTACGTACGTTTGGTATGTCAAAGATTATATAAAAAATTGCTTATGCTAACCAAATACCTGACAAATAATACGAGACGTAATCTCTGTAAGCTACAGATGGTGAAGCTCAGGAGTCACCAAATGGCGGACCGTCGACCTATTTTGTGCAGACTTTAAATAGTTACATTTATAACAAAAATCTAATCAACATTTTTTGAGTAATTGAAATTAAGCCCACGCTTTGTATTTTCTGCCATCGACGCGATGACGGACGTCGCGAGACGCAATCCGCATGAAGCTGCAAATGTTTTCGGGAGAAATAGAGCTATGTAGGTACTATACAGATCGAAATGATCAATTTCCAAAAAAACACAAAAATTCGCAAGGTCCTTGACATCTTTTAATCTTGTTTACTAGTAGGTAACGTCTTCCAAACGGACCGCGAATCATTTTATTCTTTTATATGGAGCCTACATAAAACTAATTGGTAATCCCTGTAGCTCATATTCTCTGATCGTACTTCCCTCGGACATGTTGAATGTCAAAGACGAAAACATTTTATAATGAGTATTTCGAAAAGTAACGATATATTGTATTCGTCTAGTTAGCTCGGAGGATTTAAGATCATTTGAAGCGGATATGATTGGAGTTTCAATCCCCAAAAACAGTCTTCCTTTTGACATTCGGTATTGAATGACGGCTTTGGGCAATAAGTTGCTTCGAATTCACGCCAACCCGTGCTCTTTTTGAAGGTATTCGTTATGAGTCGTAACAAATTCAGTTTTAAAGCAGTATAATATTCTTAAACTGGAGGGGTCCCCATATTACCTGAAGACCTATGTATTGATAATTATTGCTGCAACTATTTAGATAAAGCAATAATTAATTATCTCCCTTCTGATCACTGTGGTCAAACCATAACTTTTGAGTCCAACATACTAATACAAAAAGTGCAAATACAATACAGACCAATAACACCTGTTAATTTAAATAAATTTAATAGAACTTTAGTTTGTAAGTTAAGTAATCAGGACCTTACAATGAACAATGTTAATATTTTGTATAAAGAATTATTTTCGTTAGTCCAAACCGAGTTCAATTATCAGTCCTAAGTTTATATTTAGTGACTGGGCAACTAAAGGACTCAGGAAAAGTAGGGATAGACTTTTCGAGCTGTATGGCCTTAAGCCTTATATTAACACGGAAACTTTTAATAAGTATGTTGCTACTTACTGTTAGCTATATACATTAGCAACAAGGTTAAATCAGCAGACAATACAATATACAGACGGTTTGGAAAATTATCATAAATGAAACGAACAGGAACAAAAAGCATATTTGTGATTACACCCTGAAGTCAATGGTCTCATTTGCGATACCAAAGAAGTTGCTCAAGAATTTGTAAATTTCTTTACCAGTATCCCACTTAAAACTACTGAAACCTTAAATTCCTCGCCCTCGCTCTCTTTTGATTTAGTAAGAGCGAACGTTTCAGCATGCCCGATTGAATTTAACTTTAAGCATATTAATACCATAACAGTAATAAAAGCTTTTAAGATCAAATTGACCGAAGATCTTTGGAGAATGTCCATTAAAATCTGTACCTCCATAATTGAAACTATAGCGCCTTACTTAGCCTTAATATTTAATTTGTATGTGGATCCAGGAGTCTTCCCGGATTTAATTAAATACTGCAAGGTAATACCACTTTTCAAATACGGGGATAGTAAAGACACCAATAATTGTAGACCCGTATCCGTGTTGCCGGTTTTCAGCAAGGTGTTTGAAAAGGTAAATGATATAAAGACGAGATAAGAGGAATTTCAAATTTCTATAGAAAACTTATTTTTCTCATAACTCGTCTTTAAATGAGTGTCCATTCAAAATATATATTTGGGAGCCTAGATATTCTGTAATCCAATCGGAATAAATACACACTACCTTGAGAATATGTTTGATTTACAAATTCTGGTATTACGTTTTTATGAACTACGCATGCTCCGCAAGCCCCTTAATCAAATGCTCAATCATTTTAACACAAATAAAATCCTTTACGGTCAACAGTATGGTTTCACCAAAGGATGTTGTTCGACCGACACCGGTGTAACCTTATTAAGACACATTTTTAACGCGTTGGAAGAGGCCCAAGACGCAATAGGAATCTTTTGTGACCTCTCCAAGGCATTTGATTGCGTCTATCACGAAACCTTACTCTTGAAACTTGAATATTACGGACTTGGAAAACTTGCGCTTAATTTAGTAATATCTTATTTAAACGATAGAAATAGCAAGTTCAAATAAACGGTACCTATCAATTTAGTCGGTTTAAAAGTAAAAATGGGTGTGCCACAAGGCTCGATATTGGGTCCATCCCAATTTTCCTGTATATCTTATTTTTGGTGTATATTAACGATCTACTCCATTTATTAAAAAATCAACCACAAATGGTGTTATTTGCTGACGATACTTCTCGATAGACGTGCTAAAAATTTTAACGACGTACTGCAGGTTCAAAATTGGTTCTAGTAATTAAGTGCTAATCATTTAGTTTTAAATGGGAAAAAAACTCATACAATTCAAGCATGCAAAATTATAATTAAAATCATAAGCACCATTAAAATTATACCATTTCATAAATTCACATCAATAAATGATACAATTTCAAAACAGTACATAAATTCAAATCAATAAGCATGTAATGTCAGAATATATAATGTCATAATAACTAAGTAATGTCTAATACAGTCAACACATAATTGGCGATACAAATAAGATAATTTTAGTAAAATAAATCGGACTCTAGTATTCACCCTAATTATATGTATTATTATTATACACCTGAATTTCTATCAGACAGATATTAATTAATTGTGTAGTATGTCTAACTTATTAGTAAATTATTGAGTTGCTTCTTGTAATTTATTCTAAATATTTGGTGCCATTCCTAGGAACACTGTATTATGAACCAAAAAGCGGTTCAATAAGAGCCACTTTACGAGCAAGTGTGTTGAAAAATATATTACGTTTAATACAAAAACTCTGAAAAATATCAGTAATAAAATTCCAGCAGACTGACCTTTGCACACATGTTACTGCAAATCGCTTGCGGAATGTGAGAGAGCTCTTAAATTAGGTCATGACATAAATATTATTAAACCTAAAATTAAAAGGCTTGGGGCCAGTATTTCGAACGAAAGTGAGGAAATAATATTATTTTTTCTTGAGGCGATTCGCACGAAGTTAATTTATTTGTGGGAAAATCGACCACTCCAGAAATACATATTATGCACATTTTGAATCTTTATGCAGTAAAGTAAGTGTAGGTACTTTTTTCTTAACTTTATTGCATATAATTCATAATAATGTATTATTTAAAAGTGTCGATTCGCCCGTTTATTCATGCGAATCAACCAATGCCTACAATTTTCGCAAAATTAATGTGACAAATAATTATCAAGCGCGCGTAAACTGCTGAGACATTAATTTTGCGATATTTTTCGTTCGAGAAACTGGCACCTAATTTCGTCTTCAATGAAACTAACTGTGAATACTCCACGTAAACTGTTGAAGAGACAGTGCGATTACGTGAAGTCGCTCCGCATTCCCTCTAGTCGTACGTGAGTTACCGGCTCTTATAGCCTACAGCTTAACTAACTAGTGTCTGTGTTGGGCACGGAGTAAGCAGGAATGGAGTGCTCTCGGCTGAACGAATGTTGTCTCAGGACTTGGGCATAAATACCACGGCACACGCGCTGCGTCTGCGTCTTGCTGCCAGCTTGGGACAGTCGTATAATGTTGCGATTGATGAATACGAAAGATCTGAAACAAGCGGCAGGGGTAGGCTGGATGCGGAAGACTGAGAATAGGATACTGTGGTGCAATTTAGGTCAGGCATTTATGAGTACAGCAGTGGACTGCCATGTTATGATGAGTAGATAGATAAATACTTACACACACTTTATGTACCATTATTATTGTACCTATGTTAAACAAATGAATGAATGACTTATGAATCAGTAAAAATGCTTATTTCATGAAAGGTTTTTCGTCACTTATTTCGTAGTGCATTTTCCTCAACATTATCATTTTTTGGTTTGTCTTATTATTGGCACTCCATTTTTGTATTCCTCATGAACCTAGTTTAACTCAGATTTACATAGGTATGTATCTACATATACACCCTCAATAGGCTAGCGTTTCATGATTTCGAGGAACCATGATTTTAGCCGTAAATTACATGATGGTTGTATACCTCGATGCGCTTGGAATCATGTTGATTACCGTAGTATGATATACAGTGCATAATATACGGCTACATATACAAGATATTGACTATCTCGTTGGTCTGGTGGTCGCAATCGCTACGTAATCGCTACTGAGCATGAGGTCCTGGGTTCGAGTTTTTCCAATAGGAACTTCTCAGTAGTGGCCCGGAGTCTGGATATATGCCCGGTTTATGGCAATATGCTCGATACCTATTACATGGGAATTAAACATAACTGGCGAAATGTGGGTGTATTATAGATACACCTCTGCCTAACCATTCGGGGATAAAAGGCGTGATGTTATGTTATGCAAGATATACAATTAAACGCGATAATTAGCGAATGCGATGTCTTCTAGGCAACCTTTAAATGAAACAGCCAATTTTTTACTTCAAAGAAGTACCTATTCATATGATAAGTGTGAAATTATCTCTATTTGTCTGTTACCTTTACGGATTTCGATAAAATTTGTCACCCAGATAGACCATGACCTAAGTTAAGTTAAAGGTTAGTGCGTTCTTATCCCAATAGTACGTTCCAGTGAGATAATTTCCGACCGCGTTTAGGTCGGAAATTATCTCACAGGCAAAGACGCGAGTAAAAGCTATTTATCAAAATATGAATAGCAAAACTAGGTACCTATTGTAAATCTCTTGTAATAAAAGTTTTATTTCTTGAAGTTTTGTAAGAAGAAAAATATGTCCGTTCGTCTGTTTGTTTCGGTTAATCTCCGAAACGGCTAGGCCGATTTTGATGGAGCTTTCACTGACAGATAACTGATATTATAAGGAGTAACTTAGTGCTCTGGGAAACGACGCCGCGCCGTCACCGCACCGCCGCTGCGCCTCTAAGCTGTGTGTGTATATGCAACGTTGCCAGCCCGCTGCCGCACCGCCGCCGCGGATTGTAGAGTGATATGGCAAAATCAAGCGGCGACGGCGTGGCGGTGGCGTGGCAGCGGCTCGGTCTACATGGTTATATATATACGAAGCGATGTCTACACGAGCCCTTAGGCTACTTTTATTTTAGAAAAACAATTAGGTTCGGCACGACCGAAGCCGCGGGCAGCACCTAGTTTTTATTATATCTATTAGGGGTGACAGTTGTCACAAGTTGACGAACTACCGAGCTCTCGCATTACGTCACTGCCCGCACCACGCAGGTACCTCAGGAAACGTCTCAGTTAAGAGGTAGGCCTGTAAATACTTAAGTTTAAAAAAACGATGAAAGAAATTGTTAAGTGATGTCTTTATACCTCATATGTTTGTATTTCACATTTTTCGGATGAAGTAAAGTTGTCATATTAGTTTTAAGTAATTTTAGTCGATAATTCAAACCATGCTGTGGCCTCATGTAATTAAAGGAGTGCACTAGACTAAAACTTGATATCTGTATATATTGTCATTTAAGAAGTGGATGACGTCCTGAGCTATACATATGTAATTTATTATTTTTTCTCACTACCTGTTTATTAAGATATTTGTATAACTGTTTGTTTTCCCGAATTCTATAATTAAATAAATATATTGCGATTTATAGGTACATCTTTGAGAGCAGCGGTGGCCCAGTGGTAACAACGGTTCGAAACCATGACCTGCAACAAGTTGTGGCCAATTAGTTGTAGGTCATGGGTTCGAACCATTCGAATATTTTCATGACCACTGCGGCATTTCCTAGAACCAAAAATTCCAAGACATTATGACATCAGATTACAGCCCACTCCCTCTCGAAGAACGGAGGCCTGTGTCAAGAAGTGGGAGTTCCACAATAAATAAATGAATATTTTCGCTTTCATAGGTCTTTATCTGTGACAACCATTAGTGAAGTTGGTACCTACATAATATCGCAACAACTTTTTTCTACGGAGGTATCAAGCACCATAGTAACACCCTATTGACTTAAAGTAATTTCCTGAAAATTTCCATTTTTTATTCTAAAATCAATATCGAATTGACTCTTATTACAGTTATTGTGGACTGTAGAATTATAGCGGCCTGCGTGTCTGCCTGCACGCATGTTGTAAAGTGGGTGCATAAGTTAGTTCTTCCACTGTATGTGTGTGCAAGATGGTGTATGTGTGTGTGTATGATCAATTACCATGAATACGAAATCATCTTTAACAACCTTTGTTTAGCAAGGGGACTTTGAATTTCTGATCAGGAATTTTTTTGCAGTACCTACCTATTTGCCTATTTTTGTTTTAAATGCAGTAGGGATCTATGATTCTAAAATTCTCCTTGTTCAGCTGTTGTCGAGGGTTGTCAATTAAAAATAATGGTGCAGAATAACGGGTGAGAACACTAATTTGATGTTGCATTCGATATCCTTAACGCTATTAGAGAGTGTTGTAAACCACGTTTTATTACGAGTTTGAAAAAGGAAAATGGATCAAAGTTTAATTTTCTTTTAACAATATCTAAGATTGTTCAAAGATATTTCAGTAGCGTTCACTCAAACTTGTGATTATGTGATGACGCCATCATGTAGTTGTGTTCCTCTCGAAGTGCGGAATATGGAAAATAGTGGAAAACGCACAGGTTTTCAATTTACGGCGCGGTTGTTTCGAATGTATCGCGGTGCTATAGTGGTCTACCAACCATTTAGAGAACCGACTTAAATTGTGAGTGTGACTAGATTAAAACCTTTATCCCCCAAATAAATATGCAGCTAAATATTTTTTGGTTGATATGTTTTTCAAATGCACGAAGGTTATTTTTGTTTTAGACTGAGCTGTATTTTAAGGACAGAAACGGTTTCTATCAGAGTGGAATGCTCAATTTATTTCTTATGCTCCCAAGTGTAGGTACAGTCTCGCAGTCTATTTGTTACTAAAGTACAAATATAAATTATGTTCATAACACGAACATGGTGTTTTCGAAACCATACTATTATGGAATAGTTCTTTTCTCAGAGTCGTGATTTCACGAGAAAATCGCTGAATATTGCGTAAGTGTAAGGTATTTTATGCTTGTGACTGCAGTAGATACTGTAGTTTGGGCCTGTATGTTGATAATTACATAATATTGAACTACCTACTATTACCATATATATATACCATTTTAATCATTATTGGCTTCTTTCAAATCCATGGCATATAATTGATGACCACTTTTTCACTTACGTACAATAATGGCGGCAGAATGTCAAAGTTGAGTTAGTTTTTTAAAACAAACCGCCTTCACGATATAAGAAAATAAAGAAACCCGTTTTTAATTTTTTAAATAGATTAACCATCTATGTATAATATATAGTCCTCCAGACCCTACTTTGGCCACGGCGGCCAATCTCAACGGAGACTAGCCTTCGGCGCGAGAGATATTATAGTGCACAAGTGAGTGCGCAGACACAGGTGCACTCTCTCTTCCCTCACTCTCATAATCCGATGGGACGGTAATCCGACACGATCGGAGACAGATCAGGCGCAGGACCGACGACTTAACGAGGCACGGAGGTATCACACCGCCAACTTCCAAACTCCGGGCTGTTACTAAGAAATTCCTAATGGTAAATCCCAATAACACTTTGCCCGACCCGGGAATCGAACCCACGACACGCTCAGCAGCGCTCTACGTATATAATATGCAAGATCCGTCAGACACTTTCATTTTCAGCGCAAGTACACCAATGTGTACATTAAGGTTGTGTGGATCTGCATTTGATGTGTACACGACGTTCCACTGGATATCTATCTTTTTGCCAACAAAATAATCTTGTAAAAAAAAATGAAAACAATAAAAATTACAGCCAAAACAAAACTTAAGTGTCGAAATCATTTGAGCACAATGCGCAAGGCCAAAAAATCTTATTTACCTGGCACACGTTGATAAAAGGTTGAACATTAATTACATTACCATCAGCGACGCCCCAGGTGCGTCCAGAGGCGAAACACCCTGTTTTATTAGCCCTCGTGTTATATACAACTCGTTTGTCAACGTAATTAATGCTGTACCTATGTTAATATGTATTGTTTATAATCATTTTTGGCAAGAAAATTCGGCTGAGCTTCATATTTTTGCAAATAATTTTTGTGTTTGAAACAAAAGAATGCTTGTAAATAGACAGGTGAAATTAATTAAATTGAATTCAGGGTAGTGAAAACAGGCAACTGGCAACTTTTTTTGGGTGGGAAATTATCAAATAACTTCTACCACTCTGGGCGGAGCGGGAGGGCGTTTCAGACTCTTACTGACTAAAACCCACCCGTGTTCCTTTCCTTACACGGGTGGGTTTTAGTCAGTAAGAGTCTGACAAAAAAAAAGGGTAGTGAAAACAAAAGATGATTGTTTTGATTGATTGTCTTCACAAACATATTTTATATCTAAACAGGTACCTACATTATAATCAAGGTACAACTTTGATAAACAAAATTTGATTAGAGTTCTCGGTATTACCAAATGTTTAATCCTAATTACCAAATGTTTGTTGAAACTTCTACCGAAACGGACCGATTTCTGGATGCACAGGCAATAAATAGAGCTCCTCTATTTATTACCCGTGGATCCAGAAATAGTCTATTTTCATTACCTTCATGTTTAAATACATTATGAACAAGTTAGACATCTCGTTCGTAATATACTGTACGTGATAAGTACTTGTTCACTACATCGAGGCTACAGACACGTCCCCCAACTTGTCAGACATTGCCTTACCAACACGCTAATCTCATTGTATACACAATCCAACTACCACTGTAGACGAGCCTACTTCTTAACAAAAGCAAACTCCATTACCATTGATATTACGAGCATTTCAAACAGAATCCGATAATAAATGTCAAAAAAAAAAATGTGAGATTTATTCTTCAAATCAGAATAATATATTGCCCAAATAACAAAGATGATCAAATGAAACATCAAAAACAGAACAAAATGCTGGCAAACGCTGAGAACCTGAGATCACATTTCGCTTGTGATAACGCATAGGCAGATATATTGTTGAGTTACGCTCAATACTATTTACTCGACGATATTCTCCCTTGTGAAAATCTCTTAGATGCGATCATAAATCGCTTCGGTTGACATAATAGCGTAAAGGGAGCGGCCTGGATTTATGCATGTTTGATTTAGAGGGAGGTGAATGTTGTCATTTTACCGTCGTTACCACTAAAAATATGGTGCGTTTACTTTCAAGAATATCATTCTCAGAGGAGATACGTAGGTACATACACACGTTCGTTTTTGCACTGTTTAAATATGTACATGAATTTTCATAAACGTTTTGGAATACCGCATACGTAATAAGGCGCTTTATAAAAAGTAGAGAACATAATGCGTGTGTTGGGAACCGAGCTCTCCACTCGAAACTCGAACCGAAATTGGTCTTCTAACAATTTGTGAATTATCCTTCGCATAACTTACATACTTGCTTACCTCGCCAGATATCGTAAACTTCGTTTCTTATGCGCGTATTCGTTTTATGATTTATTGTTAGGGCTCATTTTGATGATTGAATAATAAAAATTGCTCAGTCGGGTACCACATTTACATTTGACTTTCATCTACCACGTGAATTTTAATAAGATTTCAAATAAAAGAAAATATTTTTCACAACGATGATAAATTCGTTAGATAAAATTTGAACGGAGTACTTTTTATTTAGAATTTATCAGATAACATCTCAGTGGGAATTTATTTAACCTGACGACTGCAAAGCAGGGGCTGACTATTAAATTTATTTGAGAGCCGGTCTTCGTTTATTACGATTCGGATTGGAATTGGAATATCCAGACAGAACAGATTAACAATTTTCGAATTCTAAGGACAGCCTGTGTTCTAAATTCAAGACACGATTCAAATTAAGTGATAAAGCGTTGGGAGTACGCCGCCTGTGCCCGGTTGTCACCCGGTAATACCCAAAGAAGAGACGTGCCCCTAGCCCCATTACGACGAACTGCATTGCAACAATTTCGAGGAGGAAATTTTCAAAGTGTATCAACAAATAAAGTGGTAATATCTCTAAATCAACTCCTAAATATACACAGACAATATATCAAAGTGTTCGTTGTAATGTTTGATTAGTTGCTGAGGAGCCGTGACCGTGAATCTGGTATGGAGAACAATTTGCGTGTTAATGTTGCTCTAGAATTATGACAAACTGTATCATAACGTGATACTACTGTGAGAGTGATTTGAAATAATGACGTTTTCTATTGATGAATTAAAACTGGAGGAAATAAAATGAACAGATCATAATATCAGGGGGATATTATATAATTTGTCAAGCTTCCTATAATCCAAAACCTTTACCATAAATACATAGGTATATTCAAACATCAAACAACATAATCCACTATTAACACACCCCATATTCCTAATCCAGAACATATATATTCCCTCTGAACAAAGCCAAGAACATCTCAATACATCTGACTGTTTAATAACAAGAGACGATCGAATAATCAGATCACGTATTGAACACCAAATTCATAATCGGCGATTGAACGGAACCCCAAGGAATTTGTAAGGGATAACGCGAAAACTGAAGGTGTTTATGATTTTATGATGCTACTCCATTCTCGAATAAGGCCGTACAATAACGATAAAGTGTTACGACCTATCCGATGAGGAGGAAAAATGTCGTACAAGTCTCGTTTGTGGAGCCCCTAATGATATTTTACTTAAATAACAACATGTGGGCTTGAGTTTAGTCTTAAAATAAGCCATTGTCCGGAAATTAAGTGGTTTTATTGAAGATAATGTAATTTAAATGAACGAGTAAGATAAATTGTTGGAACGTATAAACTTTCTCTCTTTATGTAAATATTATGGCAGCTACTGATAACTGAAGTTCCAAGTTCTAGCAATATGTTATGTTGTTTATTCTTAGAACTTGGGTTCCAATTTTACAAAACCTGAAAAACTTGGGGTTTTGTAACATTGCCTATTTAGGTTCTTTAGAAAAAATAAAGAAGCATAATAGCCCGGAATGAAAAAAAAAGACAACTATATTTTGTCAAAATCTTGGGTATGCTTCGTAACTGACAAATAATGTTTTTACAGGTAGAACATTATCACTAAGCTTTATTTCATAATGGTAAATATGAAATCCAATCAAAAGCTTAACATGTAAAAAAATCAAGTATCGCACACAAAAGTTCTTCTATAACAAAACGTTGTGAGATCTAATGTAAAACCAAGTCAGTTAATTTATTCAGTACCATAGGTACATCTATGGGAGCATCTATCCAACAACTTTACCAAAAATTGTTACCTAATTAGTTAACTAACCACATTTATAGTACCGTATCAATATTAGACATCTTTATTTCTTTATTAAATAGAATCACTTGGCCATCGCACATGGCAATAGAATCTACAAGCAAAAATATCTACCTACTAGTATTAGCGCTCTGAGCGCTTTATTTATGTTTTTGTATGCATACATTTGGCGCTAGCGCTATGTTCAATATTCAGTTATGACTATTTAAAATGGTAGATTATTGCTATATGATTATGTTGTTTTGCTCGACTCGGTGGGGCACTGCTGTGTTCCCAGAAAAAACTTAGTGATAATGTCGATGTAACAAAAAAAAACAATATTGATATTTTTTCCAGTTAAATGTTGCAGATAATGTTAACAAAACACACTTTACTGACAAATACGATGAGTTACCGTAGTGTTCCAAAGTCATAAAAGGCGAAAAACTTAAATACTTCGAATAGAAGTCAAACAAACCGAACAAACGAGACATAAAAAGGTACAACGATTTATTAAAAGAAAATGTAATCAACACAAATTACAGGCTGGCGAACGATAATTGAATAGTATTTATTAATATTTCAATTTACACACGCAATAGGCACAAGAAATGATAGATTACTATCGATCTGGAATGTTGAAAAAAAGAGGCAGTTATTAACAGATAAATGACCACAAGGACGACTACAAAAGAAAGGAAATTGTTTTCTTTAATATTACTTTTTTTAAACGATAAGAAGACTTGACAAAAGTTAACAAAGGTGACTTCTGTCTGTGCTCAAATGTTCGTTTGCTGTGTTCTGTTCGAGTCAGATAATAAAATAGTTGTTAATCTGTTTGCTTCTTTGGGTTAAACATAAGTGACGAAATGGGTGTGTATTTTAGGTACACCTCGGCCTAACTCTTCGGGGAATACAGGCGTTATGTTACGTTATGTGTTCTTTGGGTTAACAAATCCATATATTTTTCATCAAAAGAATTTTCAAATAACAAGTTTGGAACGAGCAATCGTCCGATAAAACTTAACCACAACCCTACACTAGACGACAGTCTTTTTAACAGAAAATTGGCACCTGTCACCTCCACTTAAACTTATAATAACATGTTCTCGGCTCACTAAATCTAGTAGTCATATTTATTAGTAAAAGCGATTATCGACTAGCCCCATAAGGTCACGAAAATTGTAAGCGGTGACCCCAGATGGGCGAGGGGCGAGTAACTGCGAACGCGAACAAACGGAGAGAGGGAACTCTCTTCAGTCGTGTGTCAACCGCCAAGGACGCCGGTCGTCCGCGCCGCGCTCGCTACCAAAATATTACGTGAGCTTCATTATAACTCGACTCAACTCTCCGATTGAAATGTTAATTAAAACCGTGTGTGAGTAAAGTGGTTACGGCAATATATGGAGGGATAAAACTCTGTGATATGTGATGCAACTGTTTGTTTAAAAACTTAATGAGGATGTATGTCTTATTGGCAGTACTCAGTTTACTTATAAAAGGTAATATCAATTATGTGAATGGACTGTGTGTTTTTATTTATATAGTTTGTATTAATTAAAATATTTTCAAGTGCGTTGTATACCCAGAATTATACAACTACATATCTATATTTTGGAGCGAATACGAACAATTTACCGAGTCCCAAGCTGGGCGGCAATAAGCGGCGGTGACAGCTACGCTATTTTAATGCAGCTCCTTTTTCAATTTAGGAATAAAATTGCATAAAGATATTATTCATGAAGACCGGGGAAGTCTTTATAATAAAAAGGCCATTCATCTTAGAGTGACATCGTAAGAAAAAGACTTCTTCCTTAAAGTAGGTTATCAAGATCTAGACCGTATTTATTCACAAAGATAATAAATCATTTAAATTCTCTTGAAACTTTTTACTTTTGAAAGATTGGGATTGACATTTTAAATCTGGAATAAACAATTCTCCTGTTCAAGTTGTTGTTTAATTTGGAGAACCTATTTAAAGGAAACTTTTATAAAACTAAAGTGGCCTTGTCAAAGCCCGCTGAAAAACAGAACCCTCAATTAAACCGTCGGTATATCTTTTATCTAGAGGGGCTCTCAGTTAGATTTATTCAGGCCTGCCCCCGGCCCGGGTCGCTAAAAGCAAATTGAGCCTTAAAAATACAAACTGTATCTCTTTTTAATTTTTTTATGGAAATGACTAAGATGTCTTCAATAATCGATATTCAATTTATCGGAAACTGGTTCCCAACTACGAGTATATTGTAGCTTACCGGAAAGTTGTTTATTAAGATCCCAGAGGAGCTTAACCGCAAATTAAGTCATATTTCCAGCGCTACGGTTATTTCAGTCGTATTTTACAGCGGGCTATCATTGGCAGCAGAGATAATGTATTGGTAATAAATCATTCTTAAACAAATTATAAATCTCGAAAGAAGTCGTCGTGTGTCGTCCTCCCTATTTTGGTTATTATTTACTAGTAGTTATTTTATAATATACGCCCCGCGGTTTCTCCTGCATAAGTCTCGATTCCGTAAAAATATCGGGATAAAAAGTATCTTACATCCTTACCTCGGTCACGGTCTATTTATGTGCCAAATTTCATCCAAATCCGTATAGCGGTTTTAGCGTGAAAGCGTAACAAACTAACATACAAACATACAAAAAATCAAATATTTTCTCTTTAAAAAAATAGTTTTGATAAAATGGCTTTTTCAGTCAATCAAATCAATAGGTATTATTGATAACATAAGATACAATCATAATAATATTGTGGGGTCGATTTTCAGTTTTGAACATAGGCCTGAACTATCGTTTGTTCATTACTGGCGGTGTTGTATATGGCTTACCCAATTCTCTCTCTGTCTGTTTTATATCCGTTCACTCATTGGATTACGACGGACTCTCATATTATTAATGTATTTGTTAATATTTCTAGTTACTTTGACTCTTCACCTCAATTCAATCTGCCTAGCCTTTTCAAACTATGCTGGGGTCGGCTTCTTGTCTAACCAGATGCAGCTCGATACCATTTACATGGAGCGACTGCCTATCTGACCCGCACAATCCAGTAACTGTGTAATACGATACCCTTTGGTAAGACTGGTTGTCAGTCTTTCGGGCTTCTGACGACCCGTAACGACTGTCACAGATCCACGAATCTGTTGAAAACCGGGACCAACGGCTTAACGTGCTTTCTGAGGCACGGAGGAGTCTCGGTATGTAAAGATGTTCACCCATCCACGGACGAACCCCGGCAAGCGTAGCTTAACCAGATGGATCGACCCGTGCGGCAGTTATTACTTAGCCACGAGCTCCTCTTCTTCAGCATCCTTATTCATCATCATCTGCTATTGGGTTTTTGGCTTTCAGTTTAACAAAATGCAGCTGAATACCAGTACTTTACAAGAAGTGACTGATTGTAATCTGACCTTCACTTCCCAGTTACTGGGTAAGGCATTTAAAAAATGCTAAATGATAATGACTGGGTTATAAATCCTGATGTTGCAAAAATCTTTATCGGTGGTTTGTAATTATAGTATAACTTGAATCTAGACTCCTTTTTTTTTTTTTTTTGTCGCTGAGAAATGCTTTATGCATTACCGCTCGTGGGGGACGAGACGGGGTATGTGGGAGTCCTGTCGGAATGACAGTATACCCACTAAAACTCAGCGGTGTTCCCACATCGCCGTGATGGGAGGGCCATGGGAAACCGGCTCAGCCTTTACATCCACAACCTTCCCGGCGCATGTCCGCCTAGCTGGCGGGCCCCGCATGCCCCCCAGGTTGGGGGGCAACGGGAATGGCCGGGAACACCTGGCTTTTACGTCTCCCCCGAGAAGTGACGGAGTGGTCTATTTGTACTCCGACACAGCGAAGTTAAAATAGCTGTGACAGGTCTATATTCCACCGGTTAGGAGCAGAAGTTTCGTTTGATTTATGTCAACCTCTGGAACCTGAGGAATATAGAGCAAGAAAAAAATTAAAAAGGAATTATTAAAGTCAACAAAGTAGGAACCTACTTAGTTGACTTTAATACTTTTTTGTGGGACATAAACAGTTGGTGTTTTACTGTTAAACAATGGAAAAAAAAGTTTGTCATATTTTCAGTGGTCGTGTAGTTTTTTTTACATACTGTTGAATTTTGTTTGGAAAGTTTATTTTGAACAGTTAACAATATTATTCTACTTTGAAAAGTATTCCAGGAAGAAGTTGCTTATTTGCTTTTTAAGCTCGAAAAAAGTTTAAAGGTAAAGAATTGTTAAAAACTAAAGTCTGTTGGCAATGTTAGCGTGAACCTACATACCTACATTATATAACTTTTTTCTAGGAGTACCTATGTATGTATGTGTCCCAGTAAGATGATTATAGCCGAGATTTATTATATCCCTAGGGATATAGCTATATACCGTAATATAGTTATATGAAAGCGGTTCATAACAGTCGGAGTGCCCTTATTCTTGTTACCGCGTCCAATTTCGACGGTCACAGTACTAACTTAACCTAACCTATTTGGTCGGAGTGCAATAATAGTTATATTACTAGATCGTGATCGTAATATATTCCTAGTAAGACAGTTATGAACCGCTTTCATATAACTATATTACGGTATAAAGCTTTATCCTTAGGGATATAATTACATCATAGCTATAACCATCTTACTGCGACATATATACAATATTGATACTGATTTGTTGACTGACTGACTTACTGATTAGTTGACTGCCCCGTTGGTCTCGTGGTCGCGTGCGATCTAAGCGTGCTAAGCGTGGGATCCTGGGTTCCATTCCCGGGTCGGGCAAAGTGGTATTGGGTTTTTCCATTAGGAATTTCTTAGTAACAGCCCGGAGTTTGGAAGTTTGTGGTGTGATACCCCTGTGCCTCGGAAAGTACTTTAACCCGTTGGTCTTGCGCCTGATCTCTCTCCGGTCGTGTTGAATTAACGTCCCATCGGTCTATGAGAGTGAGGAAGAGAGAGTGCACCTGTGTCTGCGCACACACTTGTGCACTATAATATCTGTCGCGCCGAAGTCAAGTTTCCGTTGAAATACGGGTTGGAGGACTGGAGGACTATATATACTGATTTGTTATTTTTAAGTCACCCACGCCCTCATCGCACTTCTATTAGATTTTCAAATGATAACAGAACCAGCAGACAGGTATAAGTATATTTGAGTGCCAAGTGGGCGAATTTACTTGGAGATCCATACAGAGTAGAAAATCTACTGTTCCGTGCCAATAATGACTAACATTTTTCCTTTGTTATAAAACTAGAAAATAGTTGCCTTTTTTAGGGTACATGCAGTAGCTTCAACGAGGCTCAATATGATTCATATTTACACTGGGCTAAATTCTTCGTTCATAGTTATTCAAATGACTGAACTTGTGTTCAGCCTTTTGGTTATCAAGTCAACATTAAAACTAGTAAGTCATCACAGATGAAAATTCTCACAAGCACTCAAAAATTATGGAAAAGAAACACGATACCACAGTATAAATATGAACAGTATGGCAACTAGGCCTATTTGTTGAAATAATAACCTACCCTCCATTTTTAAACAGATCACGGCCTTTACTCGTCTCGGCACGGCACTCACAACTGACAGCACCGCGACAATCTCTTGGGGTTTCGTCAATGAGCACGTCTGTGTGAGTGTGCCGTTTCAAACGTTTACTACGTAGTTTCTGTACTGTCCATATTTATACTGTGACGATACTTACGAATTTCAAGGAAAACTTTTATAATGAAATTGAACATTAAAAAGCTAGAGAAAACATCAAAAGGCTCACTGGAATTGATCTAATTTCTACTAAGCTATCCTAGAACTGGGTACTAAAGTATTTATTCTTAGAATAATAGGTTCTGAAGTTTATTAATAATCCCCTATTTACGTGGACTACTTGACAAGTCAGGCAGGTAGTCTGGAATTAGCTCCAAGATATTACAGGGCGGCTTTAAACAGCTACAAAGCGGTTTAATGTTGATTATACTGGCTTCACATGATGACATCGTTGTGTGATTACTTTCAATAGAAGACAGGTACATTCTGGGAATAAAAATATACATATCTTGATTAAGTCGTTAAATACAACGTAACAATGTTTGGTAAAGTTAGGTTTCTTATTTTATTGGTTATTTTTTCACAGGGTTGGTTTATAGCAAGAAATAAATATATTACTCAACTTGAAAATTCATGTGTCCCTTTAAACTTTAAATAAAGAGACACCTGAATAAACACACACATGGACTGACTAAATGTGGGTGAACTATAGGTACACCTCTGCCTAACCCTTCGAGGAAAACAAGCGTGTGAAATGTTATTTTATGTGAAATGTTATTATAAATTATCAAATTGACTCAAACTCGATGGCAATCCTAGTTTTAATCTTGTGGGAATAAAATAAATTACTCGCTATTTAAACCTGTTACTGAAATTTGACTTATTAGTGCAGTTATTTTAACCTATTCTTCGACAGTGCTGTCACTTCTACAAACATAGATAGCTATGAATGTATAGCTATGAAGCGACTACACTGGTGATATACATAGCTATCTATGTATGAAGTATAAGTGTGAAACATATAAGTTTCTGCACTTATCACCGTTACGAAATCTATTTAGCTTTATTATGTTCTTCCTTTATATAATATGCACATAAATAAATATTTTAGGACAACATCAGGCTCGGTATAAATTTTAATATTTTGCCTAATGGTATCGCAACCTTAAAGTGGAAGCCTATTTATAGAGATACCTTCAACCTTGACCAACGAGTATTTTGGACTGACAGCTGAATTTAGATTTTTAGAGGTAACAGGAGTACAATATACTCGGGCCAAAATTTGTATACATTAGTGAAGAAAAAGCTCGTGGCTAAGTAATAACAGCCGCACGGTTCGATCCATCAGGTTAAGCTACGCTTGCCGGGGTTGGTTCGTGGATGGGTGACCATGTTTACATACCGAGACTCCTCCGTGCCTCGGAAAGCACGTTAAGCCGTTGGTCCCAGCTGTCATTCGTGGATCTTTGACAGTCGTCACGGGTCGTCAGAAGCCCGAAAGTCTGACAACCAGTCTTACCAAGAGGTATCGTATTACTCAGTTACTGGTTTGTGGAGGTTAGATAGGTAGTCGCTCCATGGAAAATACTGGTATTCAGGTGCATCCGGTTAGACTGGAAGCCGACCCCAACATAGTTGGGAAAAGGCAGGCAGATTGATTGAGTGAAGAAAACAACCTTGAAAAACCTTTTATCTTTCACAGACATACCTATTTAATCCGAGGCAATCGCTCGAGACTGAAACGCTCGATTTAAGTATTTTCTGTATTAAATCAAGTAATAAATAAAACAGTCTTTCAAGCTTGCTTGGGCACTGTAAACTTTGAAACTACGACAGGGTTGTCTTTTAGTGATTTCTGAAAGTATAGTCTCTGACTATTCATTGCTAATTCTTTGGAGTATCTAAACTGGCTGTGTTAGTGAAATTAATTTCAGAAGTTTCCTTGTTAATTATCCACGTCTTTTATACACAGCTAAAATGTTGCTTATTTGAGAGTTACTGGATTAAATAAGGGTACAAATAAAATTAGCATGAGGTTCTGGGTTCGATCCGGGTCGGCTAAAGTGTTATTGGGCTTTTTCTCAGTAGCAGTCCGGAGTCTTGATTACTCCGAAATGTGGGTGTACTATAGGTACACCTCTGCCTAACCCTTTGAGATTAAAGGCGTAAAAAAAAAATTAAAACACTGTTCTTCTTTTCCCAAACAAACTTAACAAGAGTACCTCAATAAAAGAGCTATACGTTATTACCATAATGAAATAAAAATCCTTTCGTGTCTCTTTCGAGAATACAGCCGCAATTCCACTAGTGCGGCCGTGAAGTCAGGGTGTACAGCTATAAACCACGGGAACTTATGACCCTCCCGCGACCCATAGAAAGTTAAGATGTCCCCCAAACGAAACGCGGGAAAAGTCTTCCTCTCTCCACAAGAAAGAGTTCAAAATCGATGTACCACCTCAATTTATTAACTCACAAAATTAGGTTACTATGATACTTTTCTTGATTTCATCCTTAACTTTGTTCGTGCTACGTGCAATGTTAATTCAAGTAAGAAATAATTTCCATTTCCAAGCCAGTGGTATCCTTAAAATCTTTAACGTTACAATTGTGCTACTTAAACGTTGTTGAAAGTGTGAAGAAAACTAGCGAATGAGCACGACATCGCTACCTCCCACTAATTAACTGACTTTAAACAATAAAGTTACCTTAGTGATGTCTTGGTATCACCAAGTTGAAGGCGAGACTTTCAAAGATTAAACAGTACAAGTTTGTTACGGTTTAACAAGGTCTCGCTTCTGTTAGTCCCGAATGATTGCTGTAAAGTCCAGTTTGCTTACCTCGAGGGAAATGAAGCGAGATGGATATATTTGCAAAACGAATCTCTCTTTCGTCTCGTACAAAATTATAATATTTTATTAAAGCCCCGGGATCGTTATTTGGTTCTGGAATTAATATTTCAGACGTCTAACTTTTAGGCTTTCCATACATCTTGCTTACGTAACTTGGACGGTTTCTATCTCCTCCGCTTGTTAACTACTTTTTTATTCTGCCCGCAATCCTGTTCGGTAATAAGTTTAAAAACATGGTAATTAATGAAACTATGTTGAGTTCGGAAAGTATTTTAATAATTCTGTTTAGTACATTAGGCATATCTTAATGGAAACCGTCTGTCTAAAATGTTGAAGGTACGTTGGGAAATCGGAAATGTAGAAATGAGTCATATTTCAATGTTCCAGTGACAAACCTGCAGGCTAAAACCGGATTATTTTCCTTACGTATAATATTATTTCTATATTAGTACTAGGGCACATGCAACATCTTTTTAATATTGCTCAATTTATAGGAGCAATTCACGAGACTGCCAGAAAAAGCCATTTCTGTATGTCAAAGTTTACGTACCTCAAGAAAATGAATGAAAATATTTTCTGTTGCAAAATTGTTAACTACTTAATTATTCATGAAAACACAACGTTTGTTTGCATACCAAACTAACAGCTATACACACAATACAATATACAGATGCGAATTCTACTCAAGAAATACACGCCTAATTCAAAGCAAACACGATATTATTAAATACACATAAATTCTGAATTATGAATAGAAGATAACAAATCAAATAGTTAGCGATTTAACGCGTAGACGACAACTAATTTACAAATCAAGGGTTGGACGAGGACAGTTAGGAGTTGATAGCAAACTTCGCTAAGTTAGTTATAGGGAGGTGCGAGCCGTGCGTGCTGGCGCCATCTGTTGTTGTCAACGATTTATTACTTATTTAGCACTTGTTTTTGCCGCGGTTGCGCTTCCTGTGGCGTTTTGTGATTGTTTAACTTAGTTGAGTAGAAACTGTGGAGTTGATTCTTTTCTATACGAAACTACCTTTGGAAGGGGAATCAATTCTATTTTCTTGTCAATTTTGACGTTCAAAAGTCCTAAGTTGTAATAAAATTTATTACAAGGGACTTTGACTAGGGTACTTGAATAATGAACAGAGCGTTTACACATCAGCATACTACTGGAAATAAATTATTTGACTTTAACTGCACATTAACGATAGCATATTCACTCATGAACTTATGGTTATTCGTCACTTGTCCTTAAGGGTTCATTAGAAAACCAGCGTCAGACAGCATTTGTCTGGCATTAATGCTGAAATGAACCTTTTTGACGCAGCCGTGAGGCACAATCATTATTGTCAAAAGGAATTTTACTTCACTTTTTTTATTTTGTTTGTATTTTATGTTTCATGAACTGTGTCCAAATAAAGTTTTCCTTTCTTTATTATTATTTTTGGTGGTCGTGAAAAGTGATGAAATAAAACACGTGAAGACTTCACGTGAAAGATATAGGTACCTAAAATTAAATTTAAAAAAAATTCATCTAAAGTCAAAAAAAAAGTAAAGAAAAAGTCAAAGTCATTCGACTTTGACTTTTTCTTCCTATTAGATGAATAACTGACAAACAATGATGTGTAACGCTCTGTTGTTATTCAGTTCCCTACATCTGAACTACGTGAAGTCTTCACGTATTTTATTACGTCACTTTTCAGTGCCACCAAAAATAATAATATCGATAAGTACTTGTGTGAATGTGCTGTCGTTATATTATTCGTCCATAATTTTCGTTTTTAACATGCATACTGAATACTGCCTTCAATGAGGTTCCTATAGGTATCTATTAGGTAGTGGTCTGTAGGTACCTATGTCAGGTATGCCTGACACATGTGGAGCTGGACTCCCATTGGTGCAACCTTTAGACGCACATCGCACTCTGTTCTTTGTTTGAATTTAAGTATGTTCTTCTTTTAAAATATGTGTTTTTTTGGCACTACCTAGTTCCAAATGGATATTCCGGAGTGTACTACCTACTTCCAAATTGATATTCATTTGCTTAACTGTCATCATTATCCCAATCCAGAGAATATTTTACAGCCTGCTCTGCTACTGAGCTGTGCGGTGTTGGTTGATACAACTTGCTAGTGTTTCCACGAAGATATTATGTGCATGTTAATATCACAAAGCTCGTTCCGACTTGAGAGAATCATACTTGACAACTGTAGACGCTTGAAGTATAATGTTGGTACATACTACTATCCAGAAGATAATAACGACTGTAATCACCATATTCTTGTCACTCTCAGTCACTTTTTATCCACAAAAGCGAGCAGTTGCGTTATTAAAAACCTCCAAATATTTGGAATGGCCAGACAAAACCCTTGTTATTTAAAAGGCCATACTTGTCCTAACATTTGAGCTATGATATTTATTATATTCAAGAACGTCTCAAATAATATTTATAGTGAAGAAATATCGAAAGTATTACACGAACTGTCTTCTATTGGATTTACGACATATCAGCGGTTTTTCGATTCCATTTATGTTCATACGACAATATGAATTTGTTGTTTGATTTAATATGACATACAATTGGACGATTTTATTTGAATGTAAATATGTTTGCTGCTACCAAATGTATTTTTTTGATTGAAGGTATGAACGTTTATGCATGACCTAATATGATAATCATAAACTATGATATTGTGAATGTAGTGAAT
This sequence comes from Xanthia icteritia, assembly GCA_949128155.2. Taxonomy (NCBI): domain Eukaryota; kingdom Metazoa; phylum Arthropoda; class Insecta; order Lepidoptera; family Noctuidae; genus Xanthia; species Xanthia icteritia. The sequence continues at coordinate 9,769,895 of OX421935.2, read as the reverse complement.
ACGTACGTTATGTAATATTGCTAGATTATACACACGCTATACTAACCATTCATTGTAGCGGTCGCTTGAAATAATTTGAATTTTTAGCGTTTTCATGTTTTGGTGATGATGATAACGTAGTATCTTCTTATTTTTGTTAGAGGATACTGATGATTGGCTTATCATAATACCACTCTCTAGAACTGTCAATAATTTTTCGTAGTGGTATTACAATTTGTATTTTACAATAACTCGATTGCCTTGGCAGCGTAGCAGCGTAGGCGCGTAGTCACGTAGTCGCGTAGTCGTGTAGCCGATGTCAGCTACATCGTAGCAGAAGTGTAATACTTTCTTTTTTAACTCGATACAATACACATCTATTTGAAATATTTTATAAATATCTTCATGCGATTATGTTACTGTATTTTTTTTCGGTATTACGATTAGTATTTAAAAAATAGTTTTTGAATAATAATTGAACAAAATATAACAAATCGAACGTCAAATACTTAGGCTCGCCTTAAAAAAAGTTGTTATTAAAATCAATCGACCAGTAATTTTATGTATGTCACCTTTGAAAAATACAGACGTTATATAAAAAATGTTGTTAAAAAAAAATAAGTGCAGGTACACACAACAAAACAGTTTAGTATGCAAGAAAGAATTAAACTTGTGCCCGATGAAGGCAATTTTCATTTTCATTGCTATAACCTAAAAATGCTCAGATAACCCCTGGCGAGACTTGATCATAACCTCATCACGTAGAAATAATAGTGATAGTGACACATACAATAACACACGAAAAAAGTGTTTTTATGGTCTGATACAATAATAAAAACCAAATTCGTACATACGAATTTACACAATTTTAGTCTTAAAATAATTGTCACGTAAAACATTAAGGGCAAATTTCACAAATAAAACTGAACGTGATCAGTACATCTAAACTACGTTCAAAAGCTGTCAGTGTCAATATTCCATAACAATGATGACAGTGACAGCTCTTAAGCTCGGTTGAGACGTGCTGATCGTATTCAGTTTCGTAGAAGAAATTCGCCATAAGTTATATTAAAATTGCTTATTATTATGATGCTTATCGAAACATGTATTTTTCTTCCATTCTTCTTTATTAGCCGTCATCTCGGTAGTCACTCCCTTTCTATCCATATCATCTTTCACGAAGTCCATCCATCGTTTCTTTGGTCTTCCCCTACTCTTATAGACTCCATACATATTCATACCCAAAACATTCTTCACACATTTCCCTCATTCCTCTGCACATACTATGACAACCAATTTCCACATAACTTTTCAGACAACGGTGCCACTGTCAGATTTCCTTTTCTGTACTTATTTCTTATTCTATCCATTCGCGTTACACCACACATCACTCTTAGTTTATCCTATGGGCTAGATTGTAATTAATTATTAAGAAACAGTTTTTTTTTTTAATATATATAACCATATGTACTATTGTTATCACCTACCAGTAGGTAGGTAACCTGTTTTGTGCACGGTAGCTGTCAACAACACACACACCGTATACAGATCACTGTCCGCCATCCTACACAGGGCATAACTGTCGTAACAGACTACCATCATTGTGCGATGAACTGGCAGTTTGCCACTGTACCTACTGCCTTACTGCCGTCGAGCCTGCCACGATATTGTTGTACTCTACGTGTTAATAGTTATGTAGGCTGTGTCGTATAGCCTTCATAGCCACGTTTAATCATTTGAAAGAAGTTCGTTATGTTTCTAAATATGATGAGACACTGTCACGCTGTCAGGCGAGTAACTAGAAAATTCCGATAATCCGATTGTGATATGGTATTTTATTCGAGTAAAACCATATGATATTGGATTTCTACTTACGTATCAATGCATCATAGAAAATTCCAGTAGGTATTGTTTTTCGATATCAAATCGTATATTATCATAACTTACAAAAATATTCTTCCAGTGACACCTTATTACGACATCGTAAGTCATACATTTATTATTCTGTCTGATTGGAATCAGACAGACTAATGTACTTCGCTTCGATCAAGAGTAGGTTAGGTAGGTAGGTAGGCTATGTCGTAATTTTGACCGAAATTGATATCAAGCTACAGTATAGTATATTGCAGTATATATATTGTATTTGATTTTATTTTATTTTAATTTATTGTTGACATAATCTACTCATTACAATGTTTTTTTTTAATGAGTTGTATAGTGTTGTATAGTTGCAATATGTTAGCTAGCGTCCTAGTTTATCAATTATAACTTCTAGTTACAGCTATTTGTAAGCGGGCACGCCCTTTATGCCTGGAGGCTTTTATTTAGATATTGTTTTTGTTAAGTTATTTTTATTTCTGCTTGAGTATAGTTCTCGATGTTTTTGGTTGGTACATTGGCGTGTGCTAGCTTTCATATGGCTATTAATTTTATAATTTAAATTATGTTTTGTGTTGCGTAATGTAAATATCATTTTGCATACTATTATATAGATTATTTTTTTTCTAACTGAACAGACAGCTGTGCTGCTGGGGAGTTTGATGCGCCACTTCTTCTTCCCAGCTAAAGCACTAGTAAGTGGTGAAGGGTGGGCGTTTTGGGGGACTGTCTTATGTAATTTTGACGTTCAAAAAGTGCTGATTCTCAGCCTAGTTTGAATAAATGACTTTTGAATTTTTTTTTGAATTGCAATAACTAACATTGATATTCACACAAAATACATTGAACATTTACCCCTTTATTTAAAAAAATTGTTTAAAATTAAGAGCGTTTATTCTAAAAGTTGGCAACGTCGCAAATAGCTGTCAAATATTTACCTGTTTTGATTAATTTGGCAATATTACTGTATGGAAATATAAAAATATAAAATATAACTAGTAAACTAGAATATTAATAATGATTTGCAATTATAAAACTGATGTTGTAACCGTTTTATGTGTAAAAAAGGCATTTGTAAGTTTTCAAACACTTTTTTACATCTAAAACTAAATATTCGGTGTTACGATATTAATTATTGCATTTCATAATCAATATTTTAGTTCACTAGTTAGCCATATATCATTTTTCCATACAGTAATATTGTCAAATTAATCAAAATAGCGAAATATTTGACATCTATTTGCGACGTTGCTCATTTTCACACTCTTAAATAAAACGTCAAAATTGTATGGTTAAATAGTCATTAATCGTTACATGACTTTAAGCAACGTTTATAAATAAGCCCTCTTATTTATAAATTATCTTTGTGTCATGGTTGTATGACCCAACTCATCAGTATTCGTAGTGGCAAACAGCAAAAGTTTGTAAACCCGAAATAGTGGCGGCTACAGGCACCGAAATATATCCGAAAATAATCGAGACTGCTCCGAAACGTCTTTCGAAATAAAACTTACAAGCCGTCATAAAAGGCTGTGGTGCTTCGTAATGCAATAAGATATTAACTCTTTTTATCCTACTTCAGAAAATAGGTCATACCTTTAACTATATGTAGTTCAAAGAAATACGTGTCTAACATTGTAATGTAGGTACACGTTTTATTTTGAAAACGTTAGCTATAACATATTAAAACGAAAATGTTGGAATAGTTTCTTGCAAAAAAAACGTGCAGAATTTTGTTTTTTTACGCACACAAATGGAAACCCATTTTGTAGATGGATGGGGGTTACCGCTTTCACATTATCAATACCGGGCAGGTTCCTTATATTTTCGGACAGTATACGGCAGGAAGATTGAAGACTGGCGAAAACATCTAAATCAGGTTATTATGTTCTTAGATAAGGTTATATATTATCCCTACCTATTTAAACTGAAAATCAAAAAGAACTAGTGCAATATTGCACATTAAGATATCATCATTATCGATCATCTTCAATAGAATTGCAAAGAGAGAATAGTAATTTACACTATTACGTTGCAAACTAGGTATTCTTCCAAAAATCTTCCTTAAAATCTTTGGAACGCATACAATGTATGTATATAAAGAAAAGAAATAAAGAAAATACATTTATTTAGCACAGACTAAAAGGCACAAAATATCTACATAAGTCACATGAAAATGTTATGTAACGGGTGTTAAAAGACTCTTAACAAAGCCGAGAGTCTCTTATTCTTCTCGTCATTGTGAGATTTTTATACTGGACCATACCTGCGAACCTTCTGGTTATTGAGATATTACAGCTGAAAGGTCGAACTTTTTCAATCACTTACGTGGGGGTATTTAACTTTATTTAAAAAACCCCACGACCCCTGTACCGCAGCCATAGGCACACTTACATCGAGCGCTACTGTTAACAGCGATTTTTTGCACCAAAAATAAAAGTCGTTCGCTAGTAAGCAATGTTGCTTAATTCGATGAACTACAGAATGCGAAGTTGACGGCTATATGATGGGTCTTGTTACACCCTGTATAATATAATCATAATAAGCCTACATTGTTGCCACTGCTAGGACACAGGTCTCTGCTCTTCGAGAGGGAGTGGGCTGTAATCTACCACGCGGGCTCAGTGCGGGTTGGTAGATGTCTTGGAATTTTTGGTTCTAGGAGATGCCGGTTTCCTCACGATGTTTTCCTTCACCGTTTTGAGAGCAATGGTGATGCAATTATTTACTCAAAGTAAAGCGCCTGCCTACAGACAGCCTCTATAGACGGCTAAAATAAACTATCATTTCTTTGTTCCAGAGTCCTTACTGCTAAAGATCGTCCGAGTATCAGTCCCCACATACAGAGTGCGAGGGCAACCAGCCCAGTTTGAATGCGATTATGAGCTGGGTGAAGACAAGTTGTATTCTGTCAAATGGTACAGAGACAATGAAGAGTTCTACCGGTTCATGCCCAAATATGATGCCCCGAAGCTCGCCTACAAATTGGAAGGGATTAAAGTTGATGTAAGTTTCTTGTTTTGAGTAACTTCTAAGCCTATTATAGCTGGCCACGTGTAATATATGGTAAAACGTGGTCATGTGTATGGTTGAATTTTCTCGGTCTTAAATATAGTTTAACAGCTTTTAGTTTGTTACAAATACTTGTCCGCGTGAAATTTTGGCCCCCGGACCCACCGCGTGGCATCACACTTCAGCTTTGTTATATTACTAGCTTCTGCCCGCGACGTCCACGAGCGGGCTTCTTCAAGAATTGTGCTATCAAATAAAAAAAAAAAATTCAAATCCGACTGGTAGTTACAGAGATTTGCGCGTTCAAATAAACAAATTCTTCAGCTTTATTATATTACTAGCTTCTGCCCGCGACGTCCGCGAGCGGGCTTCTTCAAGAATTAGGCTATCCAATTCAACAAAAAAAAAAACAAATCCGACTGGTAGTTACAGAGATTACCCCTACATACAAACATACAAAAAAATTTTACCTCTTTATAATATAACATATAATAATATTATACAATGTATAATAGATATTATAGTATATATAGATTTACATTTTCGTATAGTTAGGAATGAAAACACTGAAAATCAGCGCTGTGCTGTGGGTCCCTCATAGCACAGAATTATGCTGAGTGGAAGCCTTCTTGTCACAGTCATGACGTGCAGCTGCCAAATATTTATGTTGTTTATATTTTTGTTATTTATATGCACGTGTCTCTGTGACAAATAAACCTTTTTTTCTTTCTTCTTTCTTTCTTTCAATGTTGGGAAATTATGGTTCACGTCTTAAGCAATTTGTAGTAATCGTCGACTGTAGATAAACAGCAACAACATAAGGTTTGCCGATGTGTCGTTTACTGTAGAGCTAGAAGCTACAATGTCGAATGTGTCTATAATTTCACCGATATCCTACTAATATTATAATGTGAAAGTTTGTTTTTTAATATATTTATTTCGGAATATTTATTATCTTAAATATAATATACATCTAACACTAATATATATAAATTATGTACAAGGGTAGAGAGGAAAAAAAATATAATAAAATTAAGGAAGAACTCATTGGGCATCAAAAAATTCGTCCGCATCGCTGTCAGTAGGATAAGTGCCCGATAGGCTGGCAGCATTGCTGGCTGGATGGCAATGCTGATTCTTTGACCTAAAAATTGGAAGTTTGTATGTTTGGATGTTTGTAACTCAATCACGTAAAAACGGCTGAACGGATTTGGATTAAATTTGGCACATATATTTTATAACCTGGATACTTTTTATTCAGGTAGTACGTTCCCGCGGGATAGTTTCCGACCTCCACGCGTGCAAAGCCGTGGCTGAAAGCTAGTTCATTCATATTTATACCCTTCAAACAGTAGTCACACTAACTTATCCCTGATAACAGAAACGTAACCGAGTCGATCTCATATTCAAAATTAATTACATAATCTAAATCTGATACCGTACTCCAATGAAAAGCGATCAGTCTTATTTCTATAGTAATCTGTAGTACTCATTTACTGAATATAATTAAACGTCTGTAAATGATGCCAGCTAATTTGAAGGAGTTAACCACAATGTCTGTAGTACAACATCTTATGAATTCCCTTTGTAATGTTGAGAACTCGACGAAAATATTATGTCTACTTTGATATTCCGTTAACGGTTTTATTGTATTTTGTATTTGGAAAGCTATTTGGAATTAAGGTTGCTTTTATTCCATGAGCACCATTAAGTTCCCGTGGAGGCAAAATTATATTATGAATCAACAACAACAATCAGATCAATGTCAAACTTATAGGAAAAGGTTGCTTTCATTGCCTCAGAGTTTACGAAATGAGATACATAGGGCAAATTATCGTGTAATTTGAAAGGTTTTCTTGGAATCTTATTCTTTAAAGAGGTTATATAGGGTGGTTATCTATTCGGGCCGCACAATAGGGGACGCTGCCGAACACTGACAAAAGATCGGGATAGAAATGAGCCGAAGCCACACAATCCATACGAGACTATTGAGGAATACTGTCGTCTAAGCTAGTGGAAACGTGCTCAACAAAATTACTTGTAGTGGGCGATTTAGTAAGATTTAATGGTCCTTATTGATCATGATACAACGGGAATTTGTGCTCATTCATTTTTGTTTGACAATTCTAATTTAACACGGGATACCTATTTTCGTCAAAGACGTAAATTTGGGTCCCCGATTTGTTTTAATACCTAAACAATTTCAGAATCTCGTGACAGTCAAAAGTTAATTATTTAAACTTCTAAAAATACATTAACCTAACTCAATCCACAGAAATTATCGGTACGAAAACTTTCTTCCGAGGATTCCAATACTTTGGCAGAAATCTTTGGCACTATTTTTAAGCAATTTAATGTGGAAATTGCTTTATAAAAGCAAAGTTGTGAAAGGCGGTGAAACATTTCAAGTGAGCAATTTGAAAAAATCTCGAAGTAGATATAGTTGAAGATAATAATAATAATAATAATTCTTTATTGTTCTCTCATAATCACAAACACAGTACAAAGTCAAGGTAACGCTTAATAGAGACTGGTGTCTGTTGTAGGTAAAACCTGTATTACAGATCACCAGGCTTACTCCATCGGACTACTCACTTATGACCTATGACTGTATTAAGTGAACATACAGGTTGTACATAATAAAACACTATTACAAATTAATAATAACAAAAGTGAAACAAAAATGGAAAATTAAAATTAAATTAAAAAATTAAAAACTATATATTAATATCTATCTTTTGGGTATGTGTGGGTGTGTGTCGGTGAGGGTGAGATTGGTGGTGTGATGGGTACGTGTGTGTAAACTGCTATGCTATCCTTCTATGCTAGTAATCGTTACCTTATGGGTTTTAATAAGCGTTCCGTTGCATTGTAATCAATGCATTGAAGCCACGAACAAACCTTCTTCTTGCACTCTGCCCTAGAAAGAGGATAAATTAACAACTGTTTGTTCATATTATTATACAAATATGGACCCAGGAAACCGTAAAAATTATGTGCCAGACTGAATTTATATCTATTTGTCGTGCAGACATTGGTGGTTCTTCTCTTACCTGAGATTGTTTTGAGGTCGTAAAAAAGTTCCGAGTGCTTCTTAGTAACTGTCAGTAAAATAAAAAGTTGTCTAACGGTCAGTACCTTACAGCGCTGATATAGATCGACCGTAGGGTATCGTATCGGAAGGAAATGACTTACTTTTAATATGGCTCTTTGGGCTCTCTCCAGTTTCAGTAGGTAAATTTTAGCTGCTCCTCCCCAAGAAGTTAAACAATAAGACAGTAAGGATTGGCACAAAGCGAGATAAACAGTTCTAATTATGGAAGTGTCAGCAATATGACGAAGTGATTTAAATATATAAATAAGTTTTCGAATTCTAGGAACCAAGGCCTCAATGTGGTGTTGGAAATTTAGTCGGCTATCTATTACCACACCCAAGTATTTGATGGTGTTAGTTTTCGACAAACGCGGACAATTACATGAATTGTTGGATGTTAGGTCGCAATTGTGTGAGATAATGGGAAGGTTTGGAAGGTCTTGTTTTCTGAGTGTATAGGTCATGAACTTTGTTTTGTCCACATTTAAGGTGAGGATGTTGTCTTTAAGCCACTTAGATACTTGGTTGAACCCATTTTGGGCGTGTTTATAAACATCTTCCCACGTGTCACCATAAAAAAGTAATGCAGTATCATCAGCGAATGTAATTATTTTCCCATTGGTCAAGTCTGTGTTACATAAGTTATTTATGTAAACTAAAAACAAGGTGGGGCCGAGGATACTGCCTTGTGGGACACCGTATTCAATCGGTAGTTCATCACTAGCCCAACCATCCACTCTAACAACCTGAGTTCTGCCCTTCAGGTAATTTGCAAACAGATCTAGTGGTAAACCTCTAATTCCCAAGTGTTCCAGTTTGTTGATTAAGATGGGGACAGACACTGTGTCAAATGCTTTGGCTAAATCCAGATAGATGGCCAAGGTCTTTTTCCTATTATCTAGCTTGGAAATTATAAATTCCGTTAATTGATGAACAGCATCTGACGTTGATTTATGTGCGCGGAATCCAAACTGAGATGTAGACAATAGCTGATTTGTTTCCAGAAACTTAACCAGTCTGATGTTCATTAGGCGCTCTAATATTTTAGATAGTGTTGGAAGGATAGAAATAGGCCTATAATTGTTGACACAGCATCTGTCCCCACTTTTGAAAATGGGAACTATTCGAGATTTTTTAAAAGCAGAAGGGAATACTCCCGTAGTAAAAGACAAATTACATATAAAAGTTAGAGGAGGAACAATGACGTCAGAGAATTGTTTTAAGAAGCTTCCTGAGATTTTATCTACCCCGACTGCAGAATCATTCTTGAGGTTAGATATTAATGATTTTATTTCGAATTCGTCTGTAGCTAATAGTACTATTGATTTAACGAAGCCATTCGTTGATTGAGATGAATTAGTGGTGTATGGTGTATTAGTTTTATTAGTTACAATTTTTTCTGCCAATGATTTACCTACACCCGCAAAAAACGAGTTTATATCATTAACTGAAACTAACGGGTTGATGGGGCATATTAATTGTGTTGGTTTGTCCTTTTTCTTTGAGGTGTATGTAATGTTTTTTATGGTTTCCCACAACTTCTTGCTATTATTTCCGGCTTTCGTAATCATATCTTTTTCATAGTCAATCTTAGCTTTCTTTAAAATATTATTACAAAAATTCCTGTATCTTCGATATGTGCATTGGATAATTTCATTTCCAAGATTTTTCTTCGATTTTATATAAAGTTTGTCGCGGTTTCTCATACATTTTAAAAGTCCCTTCGTTATCCAAGGCTTAAGAATTCTTTTGCGTCCGGTGCTTACAATGTTGTGCGTATTTTTATTTAAGGCTTTAGAGAGCGATTCTGTGAAAAAATCTGTAGCTAGGTTAACATCAGTCATGTTATATATAGGACTATTCTGAATATTGAAGAGATTCCAGTTGGGAACCAGGTCGTTCATTAAATGGCATAACTTTTGTATGACTTCTTGCAATTAGCTCATTACACAGTTTTTTTTCATGGAAAATATACTTTTCCCTGTACCGATCTGGGAAAAAGGGAAACTAAAATATAAAGTTTTTCTCCAGTTTTACAGTGTTTTTCTACTAAATCACTCTTGTAATTGTGTTTTCTCAGAAACTTACAATTTGTGTTTCATTTCGAACTTTGTTATTTTCATTATCCAAAAAACATTGCATGTATAACAGAAAATAATTTTACGACACTGATGGTTTTTAGGATTAAAATGTATGGTGGCAAAGCAATTTTCTTTGAGTAAAGTCGGCTGTCTTGTGTATTCTCAAATATGTATACTTATCAGAAACCTTTTTGTTAACAGTTACAAAAGTCAGATGATCGAAGAGTCATCTTGCACCAGGTGACCCTTAAATCTAGTGGACTATACAGATGCGAGGTATCAGCGGAAGCGCCAAGCTTCGCGTCAGCAGCTGGCGAAGGAAGAATGGAAGTCATATGTAAGTGTTCTGGTTCTTCTTTGGTCCAGTCTTTTTTAGAAAGCTGTAGTGTTATTCTGTAAAGTTCAATTGGAATCTCACTCGCGTGACCACACACAGTTTTAAAGTGAATTCATTTGTTTTTAAAGTATTTCATGAATACCGGATTCTCGAGACACCGTTCAAATTTTGAAGTGATGTTTAGAGAATGACAGAACAGCCGGTCTATTCTGTAAACATCTCAACAGTGTCAATTCAGAATGACAGCTCACTTCAGGCTCACTTCACCTAAGTTTTCACGGTGACTTTTTTAGATAGCAGCCGGTCTATTCTGTAGTAATCTCACGGTGAAAACTTAGGTGAAGTGAGCTTGAAGTGAGCTGTCATTCCACCTGCTGCTAGGGACTGACAGCTCACTCCAAGCTCATTTCACCTAAGTTTTCACTTTGAGATGGTTACAGAATAGCACTGCTGTCCAGCTTCTTTAACATAGCGCCACATCGCGCCTGTATTATCCGAAGGGATAATGTGTGTTTAGGACACCCACATTTCCCCGAGTTATGTTATAACATAACAGAGGACTGAAGAATACCTAAGTTCCAAGGAGGCTTGCCTATTCCCATTAACCGGGCTCAAATTCGGACTCCCAATCTCCCAATCCAGAGACTCCGGTCCGCAACTGAGAATTTCCTAATGGACGACCCAATAACACTTTGGCCGACCCTAAGATCGAAGCCAGTACCCCTCAAGTCACTCTGATTGAAAACCGGATAAAAATACCAGTTCTTTACCCTCGCGCATTTCAATGTATTAGGTAATAAATTATGGACTATTAAACAGATACCTACCTAGTAATATTTTAAGGCTCTTTTTGCCCGTTACACGAATTTGTGTGACAACTAGGATCTAACAGTTTAAAGTAGATGGGCTACTTTCAGGTCCGATCATGTTTTGTAGCAATTGTTACCTGTTCAAGTACGGACACTCCGTAGGAAACGATCGATTGCCACGTGTGGGTTTCATTATGAACTTGTTCTGTATCGATTATTTTATAGCACCTACTAGAAGTCGAGCACTCCAAATAACACCGTGATATTTGTTAATCCCAACATCAACAAACATAATATTCCTAACAGCAGAGTCAACTGTTAATAATCTTGAACATTTCTGTCTGTTTTCTTCGTAAATTCATGGTCTATTTCGTTCATTTACGAGTTTAATTTCACAAAAATTCCAATTTCGTTTCCTTTGACGAGAGGCATACGTCACAGAAGGAAGCCATTATTCCAATTTGGAGTTTGTATTACAACCGCAGTTTCAGTATAGCTCCGGGCCAAAACACGACAGATGTAAAACCGTTGTCTTTTGTCATTTAATTTTACATGTTGCTCGATTATTATACACGATGCTCCAAATCTTTGAGCCTGCTGCTAGTGTTTTATGCCAAGTTGCTGTTATCGGTGTTTATTTCTCATTTTCGCATCCTTACCAACACTTGAATGTTTATTAGAGAGAGTTTGTAAGCAAGTTGTTTTTGTAGTTTTCTATGAGTGTTTTGAACGATTGTTTTTCCCCCCAGATTTACCGAGGGAAGGTCCAAGAATAACAGGCAACGAACAAGAGAACAGAAGAGGGGACTCCTTATTTCTGAACTGTACGTCGGGCCGGTCGTACCCCGCGGCTGTACTCAGTTGGGACATTGATGGAGAAAAGGTACTATTAAACATTTTGAACGAAAAAATATTGACATTTACGAGACAGGCGATGTTTTCAATTTCAGTTTTGATAGAGGTAACATTTTTCTTTGTTTACATAAAACAGATCTAATTTACTGAACAGGCTATTGGACAAGTTTGTGGGATTAATGTATTTTTGTCCCGATATGAGGACGGCATTTACGTGCCTTAAGACCGCCTATTGTTTGTTTTTTTTGTCGCCTTGGTGTACAATGTACACCGTTTGATGTATACTGTACATCAAACTGTACTTACTGTACTCTTTCTACTCAATAGTCCAGCCGGGGACATCGTGAGCGGACATAATGCATTATGCGTCCATTATCTACCGTGCTAGCAACTAATCCTCTCGTTCTGGTCCAACTACTCACATCAATCAATCTTCTAGACGCAGTGTGCATTACCATTGCTTGCACACTGCTCCTTTGTTTTTGTTTTTAATTTATTTTCTTTGTTTGAAGAAGGACGTTCTAGAACTATACAAATAATAAGAATAGCTATGTGGATGTGCCTATTTCTTTTTTCGTGTAATAGGCAGAAGTTCAAAGAAATCAAAAGAATCAGAATTTCGCAGTAGCAGCCCGGAGTCTGGATTTCTGCCCGGTAGATGGCAATAAGCTCGCCCCCTATTGAATGGGACTTAAACATAATTGGCGAAATGTGGGTGTACTATAAGTAGGTACACCTCTGCCTAACTGTGCGGGGAAAACAGGCGTGATGGTGTGTATGTAATGTAGGCAGAAATTTGTTCTAAATAAAAACATACGTCCAGATTATAAAACCATGATTGGATCATTTTATTTGCACGCACTATAGTGTGAAATAAAACAGCAGACAATAAATTAGTATCCCAGAACGCTTTGCATTTTATTTCAAAATTATACCTGTTGTTCTAGATCCATAATAAAATAATAAAATTTTAACGAACTCTCTGTGAAAGCCTATAAAAGTTCGTCGACATTATGAATTAAATACATCAATTTATTTGCTCAATTAAGGCCTAGCTTTTGAGTTATTTTGTGGTGAAGTTAATATAAAAATATGACCACGAAGTAATTAATGCATCCATTAACTGCAAGTTAATTAACTTGTTTTAATTTTGATCGGTTCGAAATACAATATTACACGTACCAAGAGATTTAATTTCAGCCAGCGATCATTATAAATATAATCGTTCGTAGGATATTTGACCCTTTTCAATGAGTTTCTGTAACTCGACTCTTTCCTCCAATAAGGTTTTTTCAAATTTTAACTTTGCAGGGCTTATTGAAGTGCGGGCTCGTATTTATCTTTTATTTCTGATTTGGCCCGAGTTTGTTTTTGTTTCGAACAACACTGCCGAACTCGTCACATTATTTTTTTATTCGGGTCAAACTTGTAGCAATACACAAAGATATACTGGCTTCACGTTTTCTAAGTATATCTTTTTTGTGAGTATTTTATATGTTTTGCTTTTTTATAACGATGTCGGGATTTTTGGTTTAGCCTTGTCTGTATGAGTCAGTAGTATTTGAAACAGTTTTGTTCCATTCATTTTACTTACGGGTACAAATAAATTACAACTTGTGCTAGATCAGTTTTCCAATTGGAATAGTCCACACTAAGGCCTTAAAACATCTGTGTAATTACTTATTGGGCTCTCATCGAGACGTCTTAGAGAAACATTGAATCAATATCAAACCGATGTCATTAAAGGAGATTAATCCGTTCAGTATATATAAATCTACCACTACGGATATTTGGTAGAACAGATACATTTACAAGATCCGTGCTCACAGTGGTTATGGTTAGTTACCATGAAATTTATGATCAATTAACGCGTTAAATGTTCCGAATCGAAGGGTATTGTCGAGGATGCCTTCTTGGAACTAGTATGGAACTCTATTTGTGGGCATCCCTACGTTCTATTGGTAAATTGAAAGCTTGGCTAATTACTGACGTAAATACGGATCGTTGTAAACATAGGGTATAACTAGGTTTTGACTTCATAACATCTTGTAACAAAATGATTAATAAGGAAACTCAACTCAAAGCATTTATTTCCAATAAACCAATTACAGGAACTTTTGAATTGTCAATGGGTCGGTCAGTCAGAAATATGAAGCTAGTGTCCCATTCCAAAGCGTAGGTTCCTATGGAGAAGAACGGGCAAGAAACTCCACGGACACTCTTTAAAATAAAAATATTGTTACAAAATATTGGTTACATCATTTATGTTGAAATTATACATGTGAGAACAATGTAGACGTGCACGTTAAAAACGTCCGTAATAAAAAGATAAAAACAATTCAAAAATTAAAATAAATTAAAATAAACCGTGGCAGCTAAGAGATGAACAGTCCCTACTGATGGCGCCCGTTCACGAACATGACGCATGGATCAGCACAATTCAGCTCAACCATTTTGAAGGGAACTTAATGGTCCAACACACCCACCACTACCAGCGAGACATTTGAGGGAGGATGACATACTCTCAGCCGCCAGGGCTCAGTCCAGTCAATGAAAATCATACACAATAATAATTTTAAAGTTTTGTAAAAGGTCTTTAATGGTCACATGCCCACACATGTGCTATGCAATTATAGAATACTAAGAAATTGAATTTATACAATGCATTCATATAATGCATGCGCTTGTGGAGCTGGACCAGCGTTGAGCCAAGCATTTTTGTCAGCGATGTAATCCCCCAACTTATAATATGCTTGGCAGCATATTGTGCGTTTTATACAAGATTTAAATTTCGTTTCATTTAGTTCCGAGTATGTGGGGAGGTATTTTATTATAACGTTTTAAACAGTAGCCCATGAAGGATGAGTCTACTTTAGCCAGTCCGAAACCAGGTTGAACCAATTGATCTCTATTTCTAGTACTATAATTGTGTCTTTCACCTCTTTTACTGAAAAGACTAAGATTTTTCCTTACGTAAATTATGTTTTTATAGATATATTGACAAGGCACCGTTATAATGTCAATATTTTTAAACAGTTCCCTAAGAGAATCGCGCTTGCGGAGGCCATGTATTGCTCTGATGGCTCTTTTCTACAGAATAAAAATAGAGTCGATATATGCAGCTCGTCCCTATAGTAAAATACCGTAAGACATGATACTATGAAACTGAAATAAACTAGCCACGCGGTATCTACATCAGTAAATTGACGGATTTTTCTTACAGCATATGCTGCTGTACTTAGCCGTCCTGCAGGAGATGTTAAATGAGGACCCCATTGCAACCTTGAGTCGAGCGTAATCCTCAGGAAAACAGTATCTAAGAATTCTAGTTCCTCCTTGTTCAATACTATATCACAATCATTACTTTTATCATTAGGTAAAGCAAATCTTATGCATTTAGTTTTTTTCCCATTTAATACTAAATTATTGGCAGTGAATCAATTTTGTATCTGCAGTAGGGCGTTATTTACTTCGTCAAGATTTGATGCACGTTTATTTATTTTAAAAATTAGGGAAGTATCGTCAGCAAATAACACCATTTGTGGTTGTTTTTTTAATAAATGGGATAGATTATTAATATACACTAAAAGAAGAAAGGACCCAAACTCGAGCCTTGTGGAACACTTATTTTTACTTTTAGTCCGAGTGAGTTGACACCATTAATTTGAACTTGCTGTTATCTATCATTTAAATAAGATTTTACTAAACTGAGCGCAAGTTTAGCTAGTCCATAATGCTCAAGTTTCAAGAGTAAGGTTTCATGATTTACGCAGTCAAGTGCCTTGGAGAGGTCACAAAAAATTTCTATGGCATCTTGGGCCTCCTTTCACGCTATAAATATGTGTTTTAATAAGGTGACATTGACGTCAGTCGTAAAACGTCCTGTGGTGAAAACATATTGCTGATCGTGTAAGATTTGGTTGGTGTTAAAATGATTAAGCATTTGATTGAGCATTAGCTTTTCGAACACCTTACTGAATACCGGCAGCACGGATACTGGTCTATAGTTGTTGGTGTGTTTACAGCGGGGTAATTGCGTAACACACATAAACGTACAATTGATCACAATTCCTTTCATTTTGACAGTTCAGCCATGTTCATTGCGTTATTTACGTTGTTGAGCAGACTTGAGATTTTTTCAAACCTATTAAGTAATGGATTATGAATTTCCTTCAAAACCCTTTTATTTTGATTGAAAATGTGTAACGCAGCTAGGGTGTTGGTTGAACAATTGAACAATCTTTGAACAATTTGACAGTAGCTACATAACACTGAATAGCTGTTTGCAATGTTGTGAATAGTTTCTCATCAAAACTACTTGTAGAGCTCGGAATGTTACTCCAAAAAGGATTAAAAAGACGGTTTGAAAGAGAGTTACCAAAGTAGCGGTTTGACAACCCTGGATGCCTCAAACATACTTATATAATAGGTCTTTACCTATGAAATTGCCGTTTTGTATGAAAAAAATTAAACGAATTTTTTTCATGTATTTTTTATTTGTATTAATCGAAGTAATCACCCATGCAATCAATGCATCTTTGCCAACGCAGTGGCAGTTTATTGATGCCCTTCTTAAAGAAATCAGCTGGACGGGAGGCAACAAATTCTTCAAAGGCATTTTGTACTGCCTCTCGGGTATTGAATTTTTTTCCCGCCCAGAAGTTATCCAAATTCTGGAAAAAGTAGTAGTCTGTAGGCGCAAGGTCTGGTGAGTAGGGCGGATGACGGAGAGCTTCCAACCCCAGTTCTTGCAACTTGGAGACCATCTGCTGTGCAGTATGAGGTCGCGCGTTGTCGTGCAGGAGCAGCGGAGACGAGCGATTGACCAATGCTGGTTGGAGATGTGCCAGCTTCTCCATCATTGTGTTTAGTTCTTCACAGTACACATGCAGTAATGCTCACCCCGTTTGGTAAGAAGCTGTGATGAATCACACCGGCGCTAGACCACCAAACAGTGACCATCACTTTTCTAGGGGTAAGTTTTCGTTTAGGGCATTGTTTAGGTGCTGAACCAGGATCCAACCAACTTGCTGAGCGCTTGCGGTTATCAAACAGAATCCATTTTTCATCGCAGGTAATGTATGCGGTTCAAAATTACTTCATTTGTGTGTCTGTTGAGCAGTGCAAGGCACGTCTCGACGCGTACTTCGCGCTGGCGATCATTGAGGTCGTGGGGCACCCATTTGTCAAGCTTTTTTACCTTGCCAATTTGACGCAAATGGACCAATATTGTTTTGACGCTAACGTCGAAAGCTGCTGCTAATTCAGCCGTAGATTGTGTATCATCAGCTTCCACAATCGCCTTTAATTCGTCATTGTCGACCAAAGTCTTCGGACGACCGCGAGGTTCATTTTTCAGTTCGAAATTTCCAGAACGGAAGCGAGCAAACCAATAACAGGTGGTGCGTTGGTTTGTAGTGTTAGCTCCGTACGACGCGTCGTTGATGTTGCGTGCCGCTTGTGCTGCGTAGCTGCCACGACAGTACTCATATTCCATAATTACTCGAATTTTTAACGTATCCATGATGACGAAAAAGATTGAAATGCGATGAAAATGTAACACTAATCAATAAACAAATAACTACTTTTGGAAAAAAAAAACATGTTTTTAAAATAAAATTAATTTGAAATTAGAATTCTTAGCCAAACAAAAATTATTTTGATTTGAAATAACCAGTACTGCAGAACGGCAATTTCATAGGTAAAGACCTAATATAAAGCACTTGTAAGGCTCGCACGGAAACCTTTTCCTTTGTAAAGTTTTCCGACACTTATCCGATCTAATTGACATTTCACAATTGAACAAATTGACAGATCTTCTTTTGTTTTTGCTTTCTCCATCCGCTTGAACAAATTTAAACATATTTTGGTCAGATTACCATCGCTATTCGGATTACAGCCGGTTCATTGAATTAATTGACAGGAATTATTTGTGAGCAAGCAGATTTTTGAATAGAAAGTACCTACAATAGTGTAAATCGGTTTGGAATTTGGATGTTTGCTATTCTTGGACACTGAACTGTACCTATATGTTGTAGGCATTGTAGTCAGATGTTTGACCTTCACAACCCAGTAACTAGGTAATACGATACCCCTTGGTAAAACTGGTTGTCAGACTTTCGGGCTTCTAACGACCTGTAACGACTGTCAAAGATCCACCAATGACAGCCGGGACCAACGGCTTAACGTGCTTTCCGAGGCAAGGAGGAGTCTCGGTATGTAAAGATGGTCACCCATTCACAGACAAACCCCGACAAGCGTAGCTTAACCTGATGGATCGACCCGTGCGGCAGTTATTACTTAGCCACGAGTTCCTCCCGCTCCTATTAAATATCTGATATTCCTGAATTATTTTTCGGTAGCCAGAGAGCAGGTTAGTTCGTAAAGTAATACGGTTTGGTTTTACTGACCTACATGGTGCAATACCGGATATATCCGAAATATCCGCTGTTGGAATTTAGGCGCAGATTTACTTCCAACTCTATGTATGAGAACGGTTCTATGAATCAAAATGTGGGTATGATACATATGGAGGTTTGCTAGGAGACAGCATAAACGGTTTTATGATAAAGTTCTTAAATTTTTTGGGTTTTATTCTCATAATTTGTGTGTAGGTACTTTAAATAGTTGCTTTTGATTGTTTAAATGTATCTATGTAAAAGGTTTACTTATAACACTGTATCCCGTATGTAACAGTCTCTCATGAGTAAGATTTCTTTAACGATACATTTTTCGAGGTTTGGCTTGACTTTATTCCGCGTTTATTAATAAGGGGGTAATAGCCACCGCTGCATTATGCAAATAGTTTGTCTTGAGGTAGCGTTCAATTCGTTCACACAGATTCACACTACGTGTACAGATGGTACAATAACGCCACTTTAGAGTTAAGGGTGTGGTACACCCTTAACTCTAAAGTGGCGTTATTGTCGTGGTAAGTATTTAACATAAAAGGAGTGGTCAATGTGTAAACTGAATTTACTAACAACACATTTATCCTACAGGTCACAGACCCTCTACTCCTCGTCGAGTACCCACCAACGCAGCATGCCCACGGCTTGCTGTCCACAGCATTGGGGCTGCGCGTGCCCGTCGGTAAGACGATGCAGGTGCGGTGTACCGCGCGCGTTGCGCCAGCCTGGCGGGAAGGCAGCGAGGCCGTCGTCGGGAACAGCCAGCTTGCAGACAGCAAGGAGGCTATGTTATTAGGTAATTTGATAACCAAATTCTACCAAGGCCTTGATATGACACTTCGAGCCTTAGAAATAAACTGTCACACAGTTACGAGTAATCGAGTATTCATGCATAGCTTTGCTAAAGATCGGATATCAAAAACTTGATGTGTAACATTTACGACCTGGTGCAGACTTACCCGTACTTAGGCTTAATAAATAGAAGAAGAATGCCTATTCTTCTTCCTATGCTTAATATGTATATGTCTAAAAACGTGCGTTTTAATCTTCATACTAATTTGAAATAAGATTAGACATTTAAACAAACCTTTTTTACAGTCCGTTCAACCGATTCTGACTTCTATACCGTAGGCATAAGGATGGCATTAAAAGCAAAAAGTGGTAACAGTACCAACTGTTTACTGCAGCTGCCATTTGTCATGCCACCAACGTAATAGAAGTCAAAATCGATTAAACGGACTGTAAAAAAGGATTAGTTAAATGTCTAATATTTCAAATGCAGTGTCGTTTTACTACGTAGTTGAACAACGGTGCATGCCAGCGCATGCGCGATCTGATTTAATGAAAACTGACGCCTACATTTCTACATAATACTTATTCATAAGTGTATTCAGCGTGCTGCATGCGTTATAAGACGTTCAACTAAAACAGACTCGTATAGACGCAAGGTGGTTTAATTACAAGTTAAAGACGCAAAATGAAGATGAAAGCACACGAGTTGGAAAGGAATTGAATGTGTTTATGAATAAATATGATATTCTGTAAAAATAACAAGAAAAGAAAATTTATTTGCTTTATTTTTATCTTAAACTCAATGATTGCCACGGCCGATTCATTCTTACCCCAGCCCCAAAGTCTTATTCTAACAACAATTCACGCATGATTTGAACAAAGTGAAGTCATGTGAATGATGCTCTAAAACGTCACAGGCCGTCAAAGTGTTAAGCTATTTTTAAGTTTAGGATAATTATTTATAGAAAGTCTTTCCAAAATCCGAATGGAAAATTGGAAGAATTTAACGCCCCCATCGTAGCAAGCTAGTAAGTTTAAATGATCTGAAAGTCCCACAGTTGTGCGTTAAAAACGGGTGTTTGCGCGAAATTCCACCACGTTTTACCGCTTAGATTTGTCCCTAGTCCCTAGTCTTAGTCGATAGATTAGAGGTAGCCTATTTAGGGCCATTCTACGATGTATCGAAAAATATTTATTAAAGCTTTTCGTAAAATCTGATATTTATTACTCCAAATAAATACCTATTACCAAAATTACTCATGAATTGTGTTGATTTTATCGATTGTGTCTTATCGTAGAATGACCCTAGTCTTTGTTTTTTAAGGTATCGGGGAGGACAGCATTTTTTGTAAGTAGAATTACTACTTTATATTTTCTATTGTTCTTAGGCAGCCCGTACACAGTCAATGTCGATCCCGAACGTTGATCAAAATGATTGCAATAGAGATGTGTTGAGCTGTTTACGGGCTGGCGTATGTATAAATATGTATAATCATTCTGAATTGCGAATCGCGATGATGGATTTTTTCGGAGACGACTTCAAAATCCATTTATTATTATTATATCATGAAAGAAAAACTTGAAAGAACCATATAATGAAAACACAAATGAATGCTTTTAGCTATTCACGAGAAGGCGTTTAAAGTGGTTCTAAACCTTTTTCAGACTTATTCAATTATTAATGTTGAAATAATCCATTTAAAAGTTTTCAATGCAAAAGATTACACGTGGGAATTAAAAGCTGGTTTTACGTCAAGAGGAACGAATTGTGAACGCGCACCTTAAGGCGGAAACGCCAGGGTAGCCTGCGAAATTCAAACATGCTTACGTTTTTGTAGATTGCAAAAACGTAAGCATTTGTTGGTAAATATGATTTGCGACCGTAACAAATATTTGTATTTATAAAATTATGAACCATTAAAATCACCAATAAAACTCTCTAAGTTCATATTATAATGGCTATTTCAAGAAATCATGAAATTTAAGATCAATTCTAACTTAAGGAGTTGTATTGCTTGATTCTATTGATTATAATTCTGTCAATAAATATTTGTTTCGGTGTGGCTAATCATATTTTGATTTACATACAACGTGACAGTGACCTGCAAATTGCAAAAAACGTAAGAAAATATGAATTTCGCGGACTACTTTAGCGCATGCTCCTTAAGTAAATATTACTCATTGATAACACAAGCTGTAGGTGTGTACTGTGTAGTTATCTAAATTAAAGGTCATTGAAACTTTTATTGCATTCGACTTGTTCGAGGACCAAAATAATTTCGTTTATTTATCGTTCACAATAAATGTGAGTTGGTTGTATGGTTTCAACTTTATTACTGTCTAGCTAGAACAGAGAACCTAAAATAGCAGTTAGTTATTTGGTCTGTACAATACTCTGCCCTGGCGGTTATTATTTGTGTCGTCTTCTGATTGTGTTTATATTTGTCTGCAGACAATTTAGACGTGATATCGAGAACTTATTGAAATTTTAAACGTATTTGTGCACAATACAAAAAAAAATCTTCGTCGACTGTTCTATAAAAAACTTGAAAATTGAAAGCAGGTTCTAGAAATAATAATAATAATTAATTCATTCTTTTGACAAGGAAAAACTCATCAACTAATGATTAGTAATCTTAACAAGGAAATATTTTGTTCAATTTAAGTTTATTTAATTTAATTTAAAATAAGAAATATTTTGTTCAATTTACAGAAATGTACAGACAATTTGCAGGTTACCTACCTACGTAAAGTATGAAAATTTTACAAAGAAATTAAGAAACAAAATTCATCTTAACAAGAAATTCCTGGATAATTAACAAAGAAAACGCAACAATTCCATGAATATGGAATCCAACAATACTTGAATATTCCCGTAACTTTTAATTTTCATTAGTTAGCTTCGCAAATGAACGGTGCAAGCGCACTGCAACAATATGGATTGTGGGGGGTTCCTGGTTCTAATTACACCGTGCAAACGAACCGAACATACGTATCTGTTTAATTAGGAAGGCACTGCTTGTTCTGTAAGTTCGTATATTTCGGTGAATGCGAAATGAATTCCTTCTATCTCAGCTTTAATTTTAGTAAGTGATATGTCGTTTGATATTTGTATGAAATACTATTTTTCTTATATTCATGTGTATTCTAATCTTTAAGGTTAAGGTTGCACTAGTCGACGGCTCGAACTCGTTGGTGGGATTGGCTAATATGCATGCTATTTAGTTTTATTTATTAAGTATTTCGTCAGTGAAGTTCTAACAGTACGGAAGTCAAAAATGGCTACTTACTACTGGCAACACTGCGAAAGTCCCCAAATTACTTCAATGGAAAAGATTATTGGGATTTTCTTGGGTTCAAATCATCACAGAGTTCATTTGTATTCATAATTAAACACCTGCCTTAAAGTAGCAATTTTTGACTTCCGTACTGTTAGAACTTCACTGACGATTTATTTATTTAGTTTTTATTTATTTATTGATTTAGTGAAATAGATGATGCTTTATAACGAAAACGAAGCGCTTAAAATTTCATAAACGAAACTTTGGGCGCACAAATATTGTGAAACACTACTGCATGTATTTATTCAAAATACAGTTTTTTAATTCTTGAATGAATTATCTATACCTATAGGGTAACGATTTTGCCATTTTCATACTCCGAGAGTTACACCCAAAGATTCGTTGAAATTAGTGTTTAAATATGGAAGTTTCGTCGCTCATAACTTTCAAACTATTTTTTTTTAATATGTTTCCTTACAGTGCTAGATAATGACGAGATAAGTAGATATAATTTTTAATGCACACTGTCAAACATTGGAGTAAACTCTATACGACGTTGGTATAGAATAGAATAATGACTGACTATGAGACCCTTAAGAAGGCAAAAACGATTGACTAACAAATGCTACCTGCAATTCCTCACAGCATGTGGTTTTTTAGTTTTTGCCTACCCAGTGATTAAATTATATTTGTATTAGTACAACTTTTGAATACTTACCTACTTTTAGTGACGTATCAGAGGATATCTTTAATTACCTTATGAATACACTATCTGAGAATTTCATCAATAATTATGTGTTCAGTAGAGATATTGAATTTCATATTTAAGCTCCTCAGTCATAACAGGTTTAAATAGCTCTGGTAGATAATTATTTACGTAATGTTTATTAGATTGTGATGCCCTTATTAAAAGTGATCTTAATGTAAATAGACACAAAGATACTTTGACTTGACTTTGACTGACTTTACTCGTGTGCATGGTTCACTCAAGTACCTATCATTTCACGTTTACACGACACCGACAAAATTTCATATTGAAATTCAAATTTCATTTCGTATGCTCATCTTTTTTGCCAATAATGTTGGACTGCTATTATTACAGGACTAGTAATGCCGAGTGCCGAAGTCCTAAATCATTAAATCGGTTCAATAAATAATGAATTTTTCACTTTTGGTTCAATTTATTTTTGAAAAAAAAAATGTACACCGAATAAAAAGCACACAATTTATACAGTACATAAAAATAAAAATAAAATAAAAGAGTAAAATGCGATGTAAGAAATTAGCAGGGAGTGTGCCTCACGGCTGCGTCAAAAAGGCCCAGAGTTCAGCAAAAATGCCAGACAATATAAGTGCCATTTTTTTTTTTTTTTTTTTGGGTGGGAAATTATCAAATAACTTCTCCCGCTCTGGGTGGAGCGGGAGGGCGTGTCAGACTCTTACTGACTAAAACCCACCCGTGTTTCTTCCGTTGCCTGTACGTTGCCAGGGGCCACGGTATCCCTTTCGGACTTTCCCGCAACCCCGGCAGGCATCGGTCCTATCGGACACCTTCACTTGCTGACATCTCTTTGAGGCGCGCGTGGAACACAACGCGCCGTCGACCCGGGCCTGGTCCTTATCGGACGGCGAGCTACCCATTGCTCACCGTCCGCAAGCCCGCGCCTACGGTGGCCGGGAATCGGCCTGTGATTCCCGACGCCCAGGGCGTCTTCTCCTGCGGCGGCTAGGGGCGTGATGGCGCGAAGTTTGCCTCTCCCTCACGCGTTCTGCCTCCTCCTTCGCGAGCATTACTGCTTCGCAGAAGGAGGTGACGGCCTCCCATGCCCTCTCGCTCCGTACCATGGCCTGGACTAGGGCCGGACGCGAGAGATCCCCGCCGCCGATCGCCTCCACGAGGACACGGCGATGCTCTGCCCAAGCCGGACAGACCTCCACCGTATGCTCAACCGTGTCCTCCGGGCGATCCACGCAGTGATGACACCCGGGCGTTTCCTCCCGCCTGATACGAAACAGGAACCTCCCGAAACAACCATGTCCGGTGAGGACCTGCGTCTGTCGGAAGGTGAGGACGCCGTGGCGCCTCTCTAGCCACTCCTCAAAGAGGGGACTTATCGCCGCAATAGTGGCGTGCCCAGCACTGGGTTGCGTTGCGACAATCGCACTCTCCATGACGCCATGAGATCCCGCCGGAGCTCTGTCCGCTGTGCCGTGATTTCTCGCGGCAGCGGAGTTATGCCCCGGCGTTTCGCCTCCTCGCGCCACTCCCAAATGTGCGCGAGGACTTTTGCCTCCAGATCCCATGGCGGACAATATAAGTGCCTGACGCTGGTTTTCAACTGGTGCTGAGAGTGTGATGTGAAATCAGTTTTATCATGTTACGTGTGTATGCATACTGCAATAAAAAAATATTGAGTCAGAAAAAAAAAACGAATTTAAAGCCTACTACAATCTGTCAAATTTCTTTAATAGATCTTCAACTTTATCATTAAAGCATAAGGTTCAAAGCTGATTGGGAAAATTTATCAGTTTCGTATAGGTTGACCTGCTGGCGTCTGTACATAAAATAGTGTGATTGTGCATACAATTGAAAAACAAAACAAAAGAGTGTAAATAAATGAGTAAATGAGACGGACGCATGATAGACTATTGTTAATATGTAAATAAAGGTATGCTTCGAAATGAGTCAGAACAAAAAACCTGTTTTAAACGATGCCAGACTTCTACATTCCAACACATTGTCATAATGTATTAATCCGTGCACTTCATTGCACAATACGCTGCAAGCAGCCGAGCGCGGCCGACTGATCACGAACGGTTTGCAACTTTTTTGTGTTTTAAACTCGTCTTAGTTTGCATTGAGATTGATTCAATACGGTGGTCATAAATAACGTAAATAACTATGAAAGTCAGCTAAACATTGTAGACGAGACGACATTGTAAACATTAGACGTCACTTCGACTGAACGACGGGTTCCGTAGTTGGGATAAATAGTTGAAAAACATGGTCTCCCATACGTTCCAATTGCAAATGTAAGAGAGAGAGAGAGAGATTCAACATGTTATTTTAAGACCATAGGCTTCTTATAGGTTTTGCTGTAGTCTATGAGCAAAGAACCATTCTCTGTATTTTTTATCAAAATTTTGGGCTCAGTAGTTCTTAAATATCTTTAAAAGCGTTTATTTTAAAATTATAGATCCTCTCAACAAGCCCTTTCATTTGATATGTCACACGGCACAGTTTGCAAAACATTTTTTTTAATTTTCCTGTTTGCCCCCGAAAAGTGACCTCCATATTCAAAATTCATTTATTTACGTTACACGACCGTGTTGGGATCACAGAAATTTATATTTGTACTAAATTTCAACTAAATTGGTCCAGTAGATTCGGTACAAATTGTCTATGACGAACGGACAGACACCCAGCCAGCCAGGCAGACAGACAGAACCCCAAAAATTAACTAAAACGGAACCGTCTGACACCAGCTCCAGAAAGCCACTAAACGCTCGTAGATAAGGCGTTTCTTATTATCAGTAAACCATATTTTTTTAATACGTAGCTAAGATATCTCGTGAATTTTCTCGAACCGCCTGAAAGTCTCGCATGAATACCGAGCAAACGATTGGTCGACTAAAATCGTTCGGTAATCGAAAGCAACGCTCATTGAACGAATTTTCAATCGAGACCATTAACTGTAGGGAGAATGTAAACGATTTTCGATCGGTGACTATTTTGAGAAAACATTGAGTTAAACTAATTTCGTCGTTGCCATGTTGTAACTTGAAGGTTTTCCCACCCGTAACTTCTTCGGCAGGTTCAAAACCAAATGAATTTTCATTTGTATAAATACAAATGTTACATAATAATTCAAGGAAAATACTATTCTGATTAGCGATGAATGAAACCTGGACTTGAATTGTATGATATCCCCCAATTCCCCAAAATAAAAGTGAAAATCATCTTTCGATCCTTTGGCCTACTAGGTACTTATTGGACAACTAGCTGCGCCCCGTAGTTTCACCCTCATAAGGCTCGATCCCGTGGAAATATTGGAATAAATATCCTATCTTAACTCAGACCATGGCCAGCCGTTTTACCGTGAAAGCGCAACGAACAAACAAACTCACTTTCGCATTTATAATCTTAGTTAGGATTTGCAAGCTTGGTCACAGTCAGCTTTTTATATGTCTCAAATACGAAAGAAACTATCGAATAATAAAGCACAAAAATATAGACTACATCTTATAACAAGAAAACATAATGGAGTCACAAAAACCTTTAACTCGCCATCGCAAATCCCAAGTTATAACAATTTAATATCTCGACCCGCCATCCATAAGAATGTTATAAACTGATGTCGATCGCAAATCGCAAATTCTTGCGATATTACCAACGGAACAAGCCTATTCAAGTGAACTTCTATTATATTCGATGTATCGATACCATTATCGATACTATCAAATCGATTTGTAATTACAAATGTTCCGATTAATTAACTATTAAATTGGTGTTACTACGTGGGATTTGATTGAGGATTACGATTGATGGATTGTATAATCTACTGGTCTCTGTTAATATACTATTAGTGGATATGCTTGATTGATTGAACGGCAAAGTGATTGGTGTCGCAATCTTTTTTACTAGCTTCGAAGTAGGGTAACGGTTTTCCAAAGAAATGGAACACATTGATGTTTTCTGCTACGGTAGACTGTGCCAGTAGGTACAGGCACAGTATAAATAAGTACAGTAGGTAATCTTCATAGAAAACGGCAAAAACGACGCGCTTTGAAATCTCAGTGTATGTCAGAACGCAACAGTATCGAGGGCGCGGCAGTTGCGCAAGGTTTATCTACCGAGCGGCCGTAGGTTATTATTTCAAGATCAATGCCGAGATATAATACTGATACTTATTTATTCTGTGGTATGAGCTAACGCATCAGAAAATTTATTTGATACTGAACTAATTCATATTTTCAAGATACTTGGTTCTTTTATTCAACAACAACAGTTTATTGGATGTATTCATAGCGGGAACATCATTAGAGAGCTTTGCCAAAAAGCATTCAAGACTAGACAGTAGCAGGCTTCAAATTAATGACCGAAACCAATATTTCTGCAATTAAAATCAGAACCTTGTATAATTAAGCTTTTAGACGTCAAGATAGTATCGATTTGAAACTAAATATTCCTAAACAATACGAGAATGATTGAACCGAAATTTCGAAGCAATTACGCATCGTTACATAACTTTATCTATATCTTCTTTATCTAAACATATAATAAAATAGTAACGAAGTCAAAACTATAAATAGAACATTTTGAAAAAAAAGTAATTTCTACGAGGAACGAGACTGATGGCGAAAATATAGTTTTTAGAATTTTTGTCCGTTTGTCTGGATGCATGTTCCGAATTGGCGCAAAAACGGCTGAAGGGATTTAGCACAAAGATGTTTATAATCTGGATTAACACATAGGGTACTTTTAATACCGGTAGTACGTTCCCGTGGGATATTTTCCTATTGTGAATAAAGTAACAATGAATAAATATGTAGGACGGAGGCGGGTATGTGTCTTTCGTTATTATCAGGCATATTTTAACTACTATGGGCGTACTATGGGTAGTGTTGGTTATTGCGCAATAGAAAAACCGTTTGCAGTTCAGATCACATTATAATTTACGATCAAATTAATCACACTAGCAATTCACACACTGTAGGTACACGACACAACTATTGGAAACGCGCGACAGTTTCTAAACGTCTTCACTGCTTGACCGCCATCCATGAAGTCTGCTTAGCTCCGGCCGGTCCCAGCGGTATGTTGTAGACCCTGTCGAACGCCGCTAGGCACCGCTGGCTTCCCGATTAGTCAACTCACTAACGTATTTACAACTTGTATATTATTTCCAAAGTCAAACACACACATTGAGTTTTTTAAAGACCCTGTCACACGAATTCGTTTTCACAGGCGTAGACGAGAAAATCTATACAACAATGTTTTTAAAATCTGATTACAAGCAGTTTTCTAATCTTACGCACACTAGACATAAAACAGTTATGTCTATCGGTCTTCAGTATCTAATCTAAACATATTCTAAAATGAATTCGCTTTTCGTGTAAGTATGTCTGTGGGACATCGTTTTTCTTCTAAACTACGCAACGGATTTGAATTTATTCCGGAAAGTTTATGTCTATAATACATGTATATTAAACTTTTTATAAATAAATCTCTATGTTTTGTCAAGTTGTAAAAATCGTGTGAATTAAGGACTGGTCGCTAGTCTACACTAATATAATTAAGAAAAAAGATTTGTATTTTTGTTCTTAATGAATATCCTCAAAAACTACTGGGCCGATTTTCACCAGTAAAATGCTATATTATCCCTGAGTAACATAGGCTATAATTTATAAAGATATCACGTGGACGAAGCCGCTGGCGGAAGCTAGTCTTGGTTAACTTTGATTATGAGACTACGAGTATTTTCTGTCTAAACCAGTCTGCGCACAGGATAACTATTTCGATTCCAGAAATAATTCTGCCTCGTTGAGTGGATTATTTTAAAAGTTATTCGAAACAGTTTTGTTATTTGCAACTGTTTCCAGGACAATGAAATATATCGTAATAGCTATTCTGAAACAAGAATGAAAATAATTTCGCGAGGATTAGCAGTGGTATTTGAGTGGCGTTTGCGGACTTAAACTGTCTGCACGCGATTATTCATAGATAACTACGCAGGTGTAAAGTCAGCAATACATACAGAACTGTTTATATTAGGATGGATTTAGATTTGCAAATAAGGACACTTTTTTTTTGTTTTGGATGGGAGATTATGAAATAACTTCTCCCGCCCGGAGGGCGTGTCAGTTTCTTATTGACTAAAACCCACCCGTGTTCCTTCAGTTGCCTGTACGTTGCCAGGGGCCACGGTATCCCTTTCGGACTTTCTCGCAACCCCGGTAGGTATCGGTCCTATCGGACCCCTTCCGTTGTACTGACATCTCTTTGAGGCGCGCGTGGAACATAACGCGCCGTCGACCCGGGCCTAGTCCTTATCGGACGGCGAGCCATTACTCATTGCTCACCGTCCGCAAGCCCGGCCTACGGTGGCCGGGAATCGGCCTGCGATGAGGAAACGGTGATGCTCTGCCCAAGCCGGGCAGATCTCCACCGTATGCTGCACCGTGTCCTCCGGGCGATCTACGCAGTGATGACACCCGGGCGTTTCCTCCCGCCTGATATGAAACAGGAACCTCCCGAAATAACCGTGTCCGGTGAGGACCTGCGTTAGGCGGAAGGTGAGGATGCCGTGGCGCCTCTCTAGCCACTCCTCAAAAAGGGGACTTATCGCCGCAATTGTGGCGTGCCCAGCACTGAGTTGCGACAATCACACTCTCCGTGACGCCGTGAGATCCTGCCGGAGCTGTGTCCGCTGTGCCGTGATTTCTCGCGGCAGCGAAGTTACGCCCCGGCGTTTCGCCTCCTCACGTCATTCCCAAATGTGCGCGAGGACTTTTGCCTCCAGATCCCATGACGGCAATCCGGCAATGAGGCTCGCCGCCTCACCGGACCCAGCCTCGACCTCGCCTTACCGTGAGGTATCCTCGGACCAGCCGGGTGGCCATGACCCTCTGGGACGCGTTCAACCGGCGGGCTGGCCTCCGCCTCGATGAACGTGCCTCGGTGCCTCGTAAAGGGCCATGGACCGCACGAACCCCGCGTAGAGCCTCCGGCAGGAGGCGTTTGGACCCCCAAGATTGGGCAAGAGCCGCTTCAAGGCAGCCCCGGCCCGCTCCAGTCTGGGAGCCAAACGTCGGAAATGCTCCACGAAGTTCCACCGGCTGTCGAGGACGAGTCCTAAGTACTTCATCATCGACTTGACGCCGATGTGAACCCCTCCTACCGTTGTTTGGGAATCCGACAGTGAAGCGTTCCAAGGACCATGAAAACACATGACCTCGGACTTGCGCAGGGCCATCTCGAGTCCCAATTGCCAGATTCCGTCAACAATTGTCGCAACCCCGTGTGTCGCTAGTTCGGCCGCCGCCTGGTGCGACCTCCCCTGCGTGTCGTTAGCGTAACAAATAACGCTGACGATATTTGCTAGGAGTTGGTTCTTTTAAATTCACTTCTGTTCCAATTTTAATTAAATATGTGGCTCAATAATCAAGATTTTAAAAACTTAAGTGTCAATCGACTTTTCGTCTCATTCATTATCGTCCTATTTTTTAAGATTTCTAACTATATCAAAGCACGCGGCACCTTTTAAAAGAGCGTGCAAATTCTGAAAGTGGGCAACGTCTGTAGAATAGCTGTCAATTTATTTATTATTTGGCAATATTACTGTGTTATATGAAATGTCGCTAGCTAGTGAATTAAAATTCTGATTATGAATACCGTATAACACCATATATTTAGTTAAAACGGTTACAATATCAAAATCAGAGTTATAATTGCAATTCATTATTCATAATTTAGGTCACTAGTTAGCGATATTTCATATTTCCATACAGTAATATTGCCAAATTAATCAAAACAGGTAAATATTTGACAGCTATTTGCGACGTTGCCAACTTTTGAAATGAACGCTCTTAAGTGTGATGATCTTATACTGTATAAAAGCAACAATCTCAAGCTGTGGCAAACTATCTCCTTAAAACGGAGCACAAAGTAAACGTCGGTACATTATTGTGATGTCCAACTTTTTACTGGCTCCCCGGGGGAGTCTCGTCATTTAACTCGAATAACAAAGCTTGTTTGTTTCAGTGAGGAGTTCAAGCGAGGCGTCTGCGCTAAGTGTAATGCTGTTAACGCTTTCCCTCGCCCTCTTCTTCAGATCCCTAATGCAATCAGAAACGTGATAAATTATCTCAACTCTTTTATTAACCAAACGTGATTTAGACACAGGCAAGGCAAGGGGTATTCCAGAGAATAAACCCACTACAAACTTCAAAGTCATAATTATTGTATTGATATTCATTAAACTTTTTGTAACATGTTCATAATTGGTTCTCAAACGTTTATTGTTTACATGATAATGTACAATTCAGGTAGCTAGTAAATACTTAATGTTTTATAGTAAAATATTTAATTAAGTCTTCGATACATATCTCGGTCTTTATTGCTAGTTTATAAATAATTTCGTTGAAACTTTCTCAAAAGTGAAGTGTTGTCGTTAGGTACAAAATTTATATTTTTGCAGCAAAGGCTATTTGTATTTTATTTTTTATTCGAAAACCTATCTTTAGAATTCAAAATTATATTGTAAATAAAAGTTTAGAATCGCCTTCTTAGATCTACTAATGTATATAAAGTTATAATATTAGTCGACATCTTTTTTGTAAGATTATTATTTAAAAAAAATCGAGAACTTATCTACGTACCTACTGTGTATGTTGATGTTATGTAAAAACAATGAGGGATTAATATTAAAAAAATAAATTTAAAACTAGAGATGTAAAGTGCTTTTAAGAATCCTAATTTTTGTAACCAAGTTTTCTAAGTACCTTTGTGAAAATCTTGAACACAAAAAAACACTGCTGTATAATAAAATAAGTTAATTGGACGATGTTCAAAACGTTCATACTGCTGTTTGTATAAAATAATTTCGGGCGAACTATTTGTCAGTACATATCCTGAATTGCTAATATCACGATAACAGTTGTACATATCGGTCTAGTATCACATATGCTTTCGTTGTTAACGTGTACTGTAATTAGTATTATACTGGCATGATTTTTGTTGAAATAAAGAACAATTTGTTACACGAGTTTATTTTTTTTTCTATCCTATTGGAAAATATCTATACAAATAAATATTTAAGTGTCTCTTTGTAATGTCAAAATAACAGCTTTTACTAAATCCTTACGAAAGTATATACGGTAGGTACTTATAACAAAAAAACTATTTTTGAATTTTTTGTTTGTCTGTCTTTTTTGTTACGCAACTAAAGTTCTTTTGCGAACAGCTTCTAGCGAGTTTTTTTTTTGTCTTTGAATTCACGTACACTCCACAAGTATAAATATAATATTACTAAGGACAGCTCGGCAATAATATCTGATTTCATGATTCAGCCATTAATATAATTATGACGGCAAATACATGTGATTCTTTGTGGAAGGCATATACAAGCGGCAGCACAAATATATTATGTGAAATCACCAACACTAATCTGGCGACAAGCGACGCCAAAACATAGGAAAAATATGTATCAATGCAATATTAACGGACATGTCTTGCGTCATGAATATCTGTCTTCTCAATTAAATTCAGAAGATTGTGATACTTCGATGGGGTCAAAATTATCTGACATCACTTACGCAGCATAAAAACCTAATAGAATAATGTTTCGAGTTTTCCTCCATATCGCAATCAGTGCCGCTCATATTTCGAAAATATGTGACATCTCACGTACACGTTGAATACAGTAGAATGTGGCACAACACCGCAGTATGTGAATTTTTGAACCCTTCTGTATCTACGGTGCCTCTTGACCGTAATCTGGAAATATCCTAATAGGTATCTCGACGAAGTTAGTGTTGTTGGGTCTCTGGAATTTCTCAATAGCAACTCGGAGTCTGGATTCGTGCCCAGTTGATGGCAATTGGCTCGCCCCCTATTAGACTGGTTTTCCTCTCACGCTGACCGTCGGCGCTGTCGGTCGGCGCGTAGCTCGTCACAGCAGCACTCGTGGAGTGGTCGGCGTAAAACAAAAACGCTTCTTAAGAAAACATACATATTGACCTATCAGCGCCGACGGCCAGCGTGAGAGGGAAATCAGCCTTACATGGGACTTAAAAATAACTGGTGAATTGTGGGTACCTCAGCCGAACCCTTCGACGAATACATGCGTGGCGCTATGTATTATGTCTAGACCGTTATTTAAACATAGTAGGTATCTGGGCAATATTTTTTTACGAGTACCTTCTCATTATATTATTATATATTCAAGTTAATTACCCATAATCAAAAGTAGGCTTTAATTTTTAACAGGCTTCAGACAAAGTCTTATTAATTTTCTTATTAAAACTACTTAAATTAATTATCGTAAGCTCCCAGTGGGGTAATTATCGTTCATAGTCTTGATACTAATAATTTTGTTACTTTTTTCCATAATGAAGTCGCAAATGGGACTGGAAATATTTTATCATTGAGGCTTTAGAAATCTTTGATACAATTGTATTCAAATTCAAATTCAAATTCAAAATATTTTATTTCACATAGACCTACAAGGGCACTTATGAAACGTCAGAAGCTAGGTGCACAGTTCCAATTGGTCGTTTCCTATGGAGAAGAGCCGGCAAGAAACTCCATGGTTACTCTTTTAAAAGTAAATGGTATTTACAAATGGTTTTCAAATTACAGAGTTAATAGGTATGAGAGGACATTGTAGGCCTATCAACAAGTACCCGGTACTTAGCAAGATAGAAAATGGTCGACAGATCTACAGTCTGTTAAGCCTACAACGTTCTCACATTCACAAATTCTAAAAGAAAATAATCTATATAAAAGCAAAATCAAATAATAAAAATAAAAAGCTATTTAGACCAAATGACATAATATATTCAGAAAGCTTTCATGCAGAATCTACAATGTGATCTAATTTGTAGTAATTTGATTTTTTTTATTCATAGTTCTTCCACATACCGAAGTATTACTATGGACAACTAAGTGATGACGTAACTAGACCCTAGAAAAAATTAAAACTGGCCAAGTGTGTGTCGGACTACGCAAAATGAAGGTTTCCGTAGTTGGGATGAATTTATCGCAAGAACATACTTAACTTTGTAGTTGAAAAATATGTTCGGAATGTATATTCCGTATGGGAGAACATATTTTCACATACGAGGGAACATGCTTCTGCAACCGCAAATGTAAGTTGGTCGATTATTACTCGTTAACTTGTAAAGCCTACTTAGCTGTGATAGTTTTCCCTTTAATTTCGTTATATATACTACTGCCGTGAATTTTTTCACATATCGAAAACCAACCATTTAGCTGGAAGGACACAATTGACTCTAACAAAAATTTGCACTTTAAAGCTTAATATTTCGCAAAAAGATACCTGAATCCATAATGGTTGTCACAAACTCCCAATATTTTAATAAATCGCCACTTTACGTGGTACACCAAAAAATAAAATTTTTTCATTGTTTTGTTTTATCACTTCTTCGGCATGATTAATATTTATACCCATGCTAAATGACAGCTTTCTAGTACAAAAATCTCTGAACTAAGCCTTGGAGAGACAGACATGGCGAAACTATAAGGCTTGTTTACTACGGAACCCCTAAAAAGGCCTTGAAAAGAGAGCATCAATTCAAAAGTAGGTAGTAAGGTACTATCTATTTCGCTTCCGTACATTTCAATTTCAAACATATTATTCCCGCTAGATGCAACCGACAAATAAAACAGGACTTGAAAAGTAGACTAAAATCCATGAATTTTAAAGAATAAATCCCTCTTTAGCGGGCTCGCAGCATCCTTTATCCTGAACATCTCGTACAATCGTCTGAGGTTCCAAACTCTTTTGTCAGCTCCGTACTACACTTGTCTACGAGCACTTTATTATATTTTCTTCGTAAATTGGACTTCCACTCAGATAAATAAAATGATGCTTCCGTAGATGACGACACCGAGGAAGTACGGGCAGATATAGTTTTACAAATTGTAGAGGAGCTCTTTGACATTTTAAACCGCCTCTGTGGTCTAGTCCAGCGGGGGCAAAAGATTCTGCTCGGTTGGTTTGTGGTAGGAATTGTTCTAACTCCGCCTGGCTAGCAACCACCGGCTTATCTAAGTCTGTCGCCATAACAACAATGTAAGTAGCTTTAATATATAATAATAAAAAATCTTTATTTACCCAAAAAACATACAGAGTTTTAAATACAGTGATATGTGGTTTAAAAATATATTTATAGTTTATGTTGCAAATTCTGTACAAGAATGCTACTCTACCTCTTAAACTAGGGTATACCTATATTTTAAGAGGCAGTTTTAGTTTACGGTCAAGGTTTACAATGATAAACAAAAACTTGTCTCAAGTGGACTGTGTCATTCTACTGTATGGTACACAAAACAATAAAATAAAAATAAAAATTGAAACACAGAGTAAAATTGTATGTATAAGTGTGTTGTGTTTGTGTGCGGGGTGTGTATGTGTGTTTGTGTGCGTGTGTGTGTGTATGTATGTGAGTGTATTATACAAGATAGATAAGTAAAGACTCCGTGTAAGAGTAATCCTTAAGAAGCAGCCACTCTGTTTCTTTAGATTTTAGTGCCTGTGAGTTTAGATTTATAATATTGAGGTGTTTGTTAATGTTTTTGTAAATATGAGTACTTAGTATAAAATATTGATGTTTAGCGAAGGAAGTCCTGTGTTGGATACTTGGTGGAAGGTACGTGCGTTTATTTGGAATAGGAGGTGGAAGGCCTGCATGTTTTCTAATGGTGGATTTAAGCACATAACTACTACTAGCTTTGTTGTGTTTCCGCAGTTAGAAATAAGATAGCCAGTTCCTCTGTGGTCGTGATTCTTCGGCCTGATCATCACTTACCATCAGGAGAGATGTAGTCAAATAATTACTAAGCAGCGGTTAAAAAAAAATTAAATGTAGTTATTGCATTAATTATGGAATGCAATAACAATTGCATCATATCTAAGAAGGAATCTACGAACTGAAATGAGTAAATATTCACTTATAAAGTTTAATCAGTGCAGTAGTTACAATTAACGAACAATTAACTGCACAGACTTCATTCACTCTTCCTTCTTCATTCAGTCTATCTCTCTGTGGAATGCGCTCCCCCAGGAAATCAGGATGGCGACCAACCGGTTATCTTTTCGAGTTAAAGTTCGCGAGCATATTCGCAAGAAGCTGGCAGTATCATCACAACGATAATTTTTTCCCATTGTTTGTCTTATTTGTACTTATATTTATGTATAATTAGGTGTATTTATTATATTTATAGTTTTTAATAGGTATATATGTATATCTTTATATTTAAATATTTAAATCTTCAAATCTCTCTGTTGCACCTACCACTGTTTGTCTCTGCATCACCCGAAGGTTGACTGGTAGAAAATGCCCATGGCATTAAGTCCGCCTCTGTACATTTGTGTGCTTGAAGTATTAAATAAATAAATAAATAAATAACTGGGCACATAGAATAAAAAAGATATAAAGATAGAATGACCACGAAAACAACATGTTTTAGAACAATCGTTTCTAAAGCTGTCTGCATAAATTAGGGATTGCGTGCTTGAAAGTATTAGAAACCTACTGGTGCTAACCCAGACTTAGGCTGATAACATTGCTACGTACAAAGACATGGTTAAAGTAGTCTTAAAGAAAAAGGAAATGAGACAGAATAAATTCCTTTGTTGTGCCAATTAAGGTTGATGTACTCGAGTTCATTAGCTGATGCTCACTACTTGACTGATACGTCAAGCAGACAATGACAATTGCACATAGTATATCCAAGTATTTTTTGTCCGTGGCTTCACCCGCCTGGTGGTCAGAAATTATCCCACGATAAAGTACTATCGAGATGAAAAGTATTCTATGTCCCAACAATGGTCATGGTCAGCCTGTGTGCCAAATTTAACCAATCAGTTCAGCCGTTAAGGCGTGAAAAGGAGACAGACAGGCGGACAGAGTTACTTTCACATTTATAATTTTATTATTAAGTATAGAAAGTATAAGTATATAAGTTATTGTGTAAATAATTTCATCACCACTGCTCTCAAAACGGTGAAGGAAAACATCGTGAGGAAACCGGCATGAACTAGAACCAAAAGTTCGAAGACATGTGACATTTACCAACCCGCATTGGGCCCGCGTGGTAGATTATAGCCTACTCACTCTCGACGAGAGGAGGCCTGTGTACCAGCAGTGGTAACATTATATGCTGATTATGCTTAAGTATAGTACGGAAGTAAGGATAACAGCGTATCACTCAAGTAAAGCTTGACCACTCTGAAATGACGCGCCCCACTACCGCATTTACACACACGGTAATGCGGTAATGCGGTAATGGGGCGCGCCATTTCAGAGTGGACAAGCTATGCGTGTGCATCATCTAGCAATCGCGTGTAATTTTTAGAATATCAATGATAGTTGATTCAAGGCAACAGTAAACATGGTTGTCCTTCCAACTTCAGAAAGTTATAACAAGTCGCTTACACTTGGGCCTCAAAACCCGTCCGTCATCGCTTTAACATCTCCAACACGGTCAGGATGGAATTAAACAACAATGGCTTATGATTCCCTGTCAACTAGATGGAAGACAACACTTTAATGAAAATGTCACAGTTACTGCGAAGACGAATTCTCGCTCATCAAAGAAAGTACAATGTGACAGCGGAAATCCATTTTGTACGTAAAATGGATGAAAACTTTTAGGTGGAAAAATAAAAACTCCGCAAAACATATTATAAGAAAGTTTTGGAGCGATATTGTTTCACCTTTCTTTAGGTCAGACTATAAAAGTGAGGAACAATTTTAATGCTATTTTCTAAATCATCAATTTAGAAGTAACAAATAATTTTAACAAAGAAAATGTTAGTTTTATCGTTCAGCGGAAATGATATAACTAACATTTTACCGCGCTTAACATTTTAACAGTTCACACGCGTTTATGAAAATCTCACCATATCGGTTCGTTATAAATGAATGATACAGTGATATGAATTATAAGGTGATCATTATCTAGTATTGGTAAAGCTAGATAACAATGTATGACATAATAATATATTTCCTGAAAAAATGCTGCAATGTCCAAGGTAGAAAACGGAATCATAATTTTATCAGAATTATCCATGCTACTACATAGCATGGATAATTCTTAGCATAAATCTTAAAATGCCGAAGTTTTGTCTACACTTACGAGATCTACATGTGGTTTCACCCAAGTGACCTATTTTATCAGGATCAACCAAATATTTTTGGGACATATTTTTATCTGGTCCGATTTTATTTTTATTCGTTCGTCTATCTTATTTCTGGTCTGTTGATTCGTAAAAAGTGCCTCCTCACACGGGGTCTTGATAAAATCGGGAGCCGATTAGGGTGTCCTTACACTACAGTTTTTTATTCGTACTTTATTCAAATTGACACGAGGGAACCGACTGGGTGTAAGGGCTGATAGGCCAGTAGTTTAGTGCCAAGTGTCGGGTGATAGCTGAATGGTGGCCGTCGTCGTCCGAAGCTACATCTGATTACTGTGTACCCGTATTTTGTCACGCAATACTACCGACAGATAAGTTTAAATGAGCAGTTAACCTCACAATACGCTATCTACTTGTGTGACCATTTTACGTTCCAGGAAGCTTCTCATTAATGATTCAACGACATTACCACCGTCTCTGTGTAATTGTGAGGTATTATTTCAATATGAGTTCGTAATGTATGTGTTATTATCGAAAAGCGTTGTTAAAAAAGATAATGACATGCCTAGGCTATAATTACCTAGGTAGGTATACAGTTGCGAGTGATACTTTACAAATTATTATAATGTTTATGTTTGGTTGCGTGGGGTGTAAGTAGCTTGGCTTGTTCTGACAGCAAGATAAGTGGCCGCATTAGAAATAGAATATTGACTGGTCACCGCGACAGTTGTCTCCGGTATAATGCATCTTTTCCAACATACCTACATACTATGACATGATGTATTCGTTTTTTCAGAACTTTATGATACTTAACTAAATGAATTATTAGAATAAAACATATCCTTTTATGGTTAAATAGTGAATGCTGCTGGGGAGTTTGTTGCGCCAATTCTTCTTCCCAGCTAAAGCACTAGGAAGTGGTGAAGGGCGGGCATTTTGGGGGATGAATTTCGACTTTCAAAAATGCTGATTCTCAGCCTAGTTTGAATAAATGACTTATGATTTTGATTTGATACTCATAATTTACTTGTGTCTCACTAGTCCATTCAAAGATATAAAACTAAAATCCACCAAATTTATGACAAAATAAAAATACCAAAAAATTTTTCACGTTTAACACTGATTCGCTGCGAACATGAAGTAAACATTCGCTTATTCCCCTACACTTAGTTACAGAAACCGATTTTCGCACATTCTAAAAAGATATTTGCTCTGCGCTCGAAACACAATGCTACCCAGCAGGGTATCCACAAAGAACGTAATTCGTCGCAGCTGGCGGCGCGGCGCCACAAAGAAGTGAATATTATCGAGAGTACGTCCCGGATGGCCGGCCAGATTACAATATGTGACATTTTGTGTTACATCTTCACTTATGTTACGCTAATAATGGTGGGATATTAAATTATTAATAAAAAAGTCAACCTTTGTTGACAACTAGCACAAAAAAGTGGAGAGGGACGCTTGCGTGGCGACGACGGTGTGGCGCGGGCCAATGAATAAGAGCGATGAGGCGCAGGACATACACAAGTGGCAAGGGGCGCGGGCGTGGCGACTGTGTGGGGCGGGTATCGCGCCGCTCCTTTCATTTTTCATACAAAATGTGCAATACAAAATGCATAGGAACGACGAGGCGTGGGACATACACAAGTGGCGAGGGGCGCGGGTGTGGCGACGGTGTGGCGCGGGAGTCGCACCGCTCCTTTCATATTTCGTACAAAATGAATAAGAGCGATGAGGCGCAGGACATACACAAGTGGCAAGGGGTGCGGGCGTGGTAACTGTGTAGGGCGGGCATCGCGCTGCTCCTTTAATTTTTCATACAAAATGTGAAATACAAAATGCATAGGAGCGGCGAGTTGCGGGACATACACAAGTGGCGAGGGTTGCGCCGCTCGTTTCATATTTCATACAAAATGCATAGGAACGACGAGGTGCGGGACATACACAAGTGGCGAGGGGCGCGGGCGTGGCGACTGTGTGGGGCGGGTATCGCGCCGCTCCTTTCATTTTTCATACAAAATGTGCAATACAAAATGCATAGGAACGACGAGGTGCGGGACATACACAAGTGGCGAGGGGCGCGGGCGTGGCGACTGTGTGGGGCGGGTATCGCGCCGCTCCTTTCATTTTTCATACAAAATGTGCAATACAAAATGCATAGGAACGACGAGGTGCGGGACATACACAAGTGGCAAGGGGCGCGAGCGTGGCGACTGTGTGGGGCGTCTATCGCGCCGCTCCTTTCATTTTTCATACAAAATGTGCAATACAAAATGCATAGGAACGACGAGGCGCAGGACATACATAAGTGGCAAGGGGCGCGGGCGTGGCGACTGTGTGGGGCGGGTATCGCGCCGCTCCTTTCATTTTTCATACAAAATGCATAGGAACGACGAGGTGCGGGACATACACAAGTGGCGAGGGGCGCGGGCGTGGCGACTGTGTGGGGCGGGTATCGCGCCGCTCCTTTCATTTTTCATACAAAATGTGCAATACAAAATGCATAGGAACGACGAGGTGCGGGACATACACAAGTGGCAAGGGGCGCGAGCGTGGTGACTGTGTGGGGCGTCTATCGCGCCGCTCCTTTCATTTTTCATACAAAATGTGCAATACAAAATGCATAGGAACGACGAGGTGCGGGACATACACAAGTGGCAAGGGGCGCGAGCGTGGCGACTGTGTGGGGCGTCTATCGCGCCGCTCCTTTCATTTTTCATACAAAATGTGCAATACAAAATGCATAGGAACGACAAGGTGCGGGACATACACAAGTGGCGAGGGGCGCGGGCGTGGCGACTGTGTGGGGCGGGTATCGCGCCGCTCCTTTCATTTTTCATACAAAATGTGAAATACAAAATGCATAGGAGCGGCGAGTTGCGGGACATACACAAGTGGCGAGGGGCGCGGGCGTGGCGACTGTGTGGGGCGGGTATCGCGCCGCTCCTTTCATTTTTCATACAAAATGTGCAATACAAAATGCATAGGAACGACGAGGTGCGGGACATACACAAGTGGCGAGGGGCGCGGGCGTGGCGACTGTGTGGGGCGGGTATCGCGCCGCTCCTTTCATTTTTCATACAAAATGTGCAATACAAAATGCATAGGAACGACGAGGTGCGGGACATACACAAGTGGCAAGGGGCGCGAGCGTGGCGACTGTGTGGGGCGTCTATCGCGCCGCTCCTTTCATTTTTCATACAAAATGTGCAATACAAAATGCATAGGAACGACGAGGCGCAGGACATACATAAGTGGCAAGGGGCGCGGGCGTGGCGACTGTGTGGGGCGGGTATCGCGCCGCTCCTTTCATTTTTCATACAAAATGTGCAATACAAAATGCATAGGAACGACGAGGTGCGGGACATACACAAGTGGCGAGGGGCGCGGGCGTGGCGACTGTGTGGGGCGGGTATCGCGCCGCTCCTTTCATTTTTCATACAAAATGTGCAATACAAAATGCATAGGAACGACGAGGTGCGGGACATACACAAGTGGCAAGGGGCGCGAGCGTGGTGACTGTGTGGGGCGTCTATCGCGCCGCTCCTTTCATTTTTCATACAAAATGTGCAATACAAAATGCATAGGAACGACGAGGTGCGGGACATACACAAGTGGCAAGGGGCGCGAGCGTGGCGACTGTGTGGGGCGTCTATCGCGCCGCTCCTTTCATTTT
Source organism: Xanthia icteritia (assembly GCA_949128155.2). Classification (NCBI taxonomy): domain Eukaryota; kingdom Metazoa; phylum Arthropoda; class Insecta; order Lepidoptera; family Noctuidae; genus Xanthia; species Xanthia icteritia. The sequence continues at coordinate 9,727,804 of OX421935.2, read as the reverse complement.
TCATACAAAATGTGCAATACAAAATGCATAGGAACGACAAGGTGCGGGACATACACAAGTGGCGAGGGGCGCGGGCGTGGCGACTGTGTGGGGCGGGTATCGCGCCGCTCCTTTCATTTTTCATACAAAATGTGAAATACAAAATGCATAGGAGCGGCGAGTTGCGGGACATACACAAGTGGCGAGGGTTGCGCCGCTCGTTTCATATTTCATACAAAATGCATAGGAACGACGAGGTGCGGGACATACACAAGTGGCGAGGGGCGCGGGCGTGGCGACTGTGTGGGGCGGGTATCGCGCCGCTCCTTTCATTTTTCATACAAAATGTGCAATACAAAATGCATAGGAACGACGAGGTGCGGGACATACACAAGTGGCAAGGGGCGCGAGCGTGGCGACTGTGTGGGGCGTCTATCGCGCCGCTCCTTTCATTTTTCATACAAAATGTGCAATACAAAATGCATAGGAACGACGAGGCGCAGGACATACATAAGTGGCAAGGGGTGCGGGCGTGGCGACTGTGTGGGGCGGGTATCGCGCCGCTCCTTTCATTTTTCATACAAAATGTGCAATACAAAATGCATAGGAACGACGAGGTGCGGGACATACACAAGTGGCGAGGGGCGCGGGCGTGGCGACTGTGTGGGGCGGGTATCGCGCCGCTCCTTTCATTTTTCATACAAAATGTGCAATACAAAATGCATAGGAACGACGAGGTGCGGGACATACACAAGTGGCGAGGGGCGCGGGCGTGGCGACTGTGTGGGGCGGGTATCGCGCCGCTCCTTTCATTTTTCATACAAAATGTGCAATACAAAATGCATAGGAACGACGAAGTGCGGGACATACACAAGTGGCAAGGGGCGCGAGCGTGGCGACTGTGTGGGGCGTCTATCGCGTCGCTCCTTTCATTTTTCATACAAAATGTGCAATACAAAATGCATAGGAACGACGAGGTGCGGGACATACACAAGTGGCAAGGGGCGCGAGCGTGGCGACTGTGTGGGGCGTCTATCGCGCCGCTCCTTTCATTTTTCATACAAAATGTGCAATACAAAATGCATAGGAACGACGAGGCGCAGGACATACATAAGTGGCAAGGGGCGCGGGCGTGGCGACTGTGTGGGGCGGGTATCGCGCCGCTCCTTTCATTTTTCATACAAAATGTGAAATACAAAATGCATAGGAGCGGCGAGTTGCGGGACATACACAAGTGGCGAGGGTTGCGCCGCTCGTTTCATATTTCATACAAAATGCATAGGAACGACGAGGTGCGGGACATACACAAGTGGCGAGGGGCGCGGGCGTGGCGACTGTGTGGGGCGGGTATCGCGCCGCTCCTTTCATTTTTCATACAAAATGTGCAATACAAAATGCATAGGAACGACGAGGTGCGGGACATACACAAGTGGCAAGGGGCGCGAGCGTGGCGACTGTGTGGGGCGTCTATCGCGCCGCTCCTTTCATTTTTCATACAAAATGTGCAATACAAAATGCATAGGAACGACGAGGTGCGGGACATACACAAGTGGCGAGGGGCGCGGGCGTGGCGACTGTGTGGGGCGGGTATCGCGCCGCTCCTTTCATTTTTCATACAAAATGTGCAATACAAAATGCATAGGAACGACGAGGTGCGGGACATACACAAGTGGCAAGGGGCGCGAGCGTGGCGACTGTGTGGGGCGTCTATCGCGCCGCCCCTTTCATTTTTCATACAAAATGTGCAATACAAAATGCATAGGAACGACGAGGTGCGGGACATACACAAGAGGCAAGGGGCGCGAGCGTGGCGACTGTGTGGGGCGTCTATCGCGCCGCTCCTTTCATTTTTCATACAAAATGTGCAATACAAAATGCATAGGAACGACGAGGCGCAGGACATACATAAGTGGCAAGGGGCGCGGGCGTGGCGACTGTGTGGGGCGGGTATCGCGCCGCTCCTTTCATTTTTCATACAAAATGTGCAATACAAAATGCATAGGAACGACGAGGTGCGGGACATACACAAGTGGCGAGGGGCGCGGGCGTGGCGACTGTGTGGGGCGGGTATCGCGCCGCTCCTTTCATTTTTCATACAAAATGTGCAATACAAAATGCATAGGAACGACGAGGTGCGGGACATACACAAGTGGCAAGGGGCGCGAGCGTGGTGACTGTGTGGGGCGTCTATCGCGCCGCTCCTTTCATTTTTCATACAAAATGTGCAATACAAAATGCATAGGAACGACGAGGTGCGGGACATACACAAGTGGCAAGGGGCGCGAGCGTGGCGACTGTGTGGGGCGTCTATCGCGCCGCTCCTTTCATTTTTCATACAAAATGTGCAATACAAAATGCATAGGAACGACAAGGTGCGGGACATACACAAGTGGCGAGGGGCGCGGGCGTGGCGACTGTGTGGGGCGGGTATCGCGCCGCTCCTTTCATTTTTCATACAAAATGTGCAATACAAAATGCATAGGAACGACGAGGTGCGGGACATACACAAGTGGCAAGGGGCGCGAGCGTGGCGACTGTGTGGGGCGGGTATCGCGCCGCTCCTTTCATTTTTCTTACAAAATGTGCAATACAAAATGCATAGGAACGACGAGGCGTGGGACATACACAAGTGGCGAGGGGCGCGGGTGTGGCGACGGTGAGGCGCGGGCGTCGCACCGCTCCTTTCATATTTCTTACAAAATGAATAAGAGCGATGAGGCGCAGGACGTACACAAGTGGCAAGGGGCGCGGGCGTGGCGACTGTGTGGGGCGGGCATCGCGCCGCTCCTTTCATTTTTCATACAAAATGTGACATACAAAATGCATAGGAGCGGCGAGGCGCGGGACATACACAGGCAGCGGGGCGCGGGCGTGGCGCAGGCGCAAAGATAACTTAAAAGTTAACAATAATTTTATTCCGATTGGAAATAAGCCATTTTATACTTATCAAAACGAGACGCCTTTAAACGATAATGGAGCTCCTTTGTCTATGTCAAAATCATCCCATAACATAATTATATGTTTTCAAGCCTTTATACCATATATTAAATATTGACGAACTAAACAATCTGCCTGCGATAGACATAAGTGCATGGCCTAGTCTGCAGTAGATTGCTTGATTGCTGGCCAAAAGTGAGCAACGCTACGTCGCGTCGTCTTGAGCTAACTGGGCACGGAATAATCAACAGTGAAAACTGTGGTCTTCCGCGCAAATGGCCGTTATCGCAGATGGTTTCGAGCAAGTGTCCTTTCACGCTTATGGCTTTTCACGCAAGTGGATACACAAGTGTCCAGCGCACTTGTGTACCTTCTAGTATAATTAATAATTAGTAGAACAGAGATACATTTTAAAAATAAAAAACAATCTGAAAGCCGCCGTTTTATTTTCAACCATCCGAAAATACAACAGTGTTAGCGAGGCCTTTGTTAACTCAGCATATCTAAGCTTCGGACAGCTTTTAACGTATAATGATCCAAGCTTTATTTAGCACACTGTGTCCTAAAAGTGTTTTATTATTTCGTTAGAATGTGTGGTCAAAACTATATAAATCATTATTATTGCATGGTTTTTAGAGTTCCGTCACCTCAAAAGGAAAAAAACGGAACTCTTATAGGATCACTTTGTTGTCCGTCTGTCCGTCCGTCTGTCTGTCTGTCTGTCAGTCTGTCAAGGCCTTTTTTTCAGGAACGTTGAAATTTTATATCAAATATGTAGGTCTACGGTCCCTTGAAGTTCTAAAAAGTCAAGCTTCTAAGTCAACGCAAGAATACGGCTATTTATACGATATATTTTGATACTCGCATATAAATCAAAACCTATAGGGCACTTCTCGTTGACCTAGAATCATGAAATTAGGCAAGAAGCAAGGTATTATAGCCCAATTAAAGGAAAAAATCCGAAAATCGTTCATGTACATTTTCATTTGTACATTTTCGACATAAAATTACAAACTTACATTTGAAAGAAAGAAAGAAAGAAAATACGTTTATTTGCAGTAAACATGAAATGACTTTTGCATAATAATATTAGTTGCAATGTATTGCAACTAATATTATTATGCAAAAGTCAGGGAGGGATGTATCCCTATTGCAACTAATATTATTATAATTATTAAATGGGATTTAAACATAACTCGCGAAATGTGGGTGTACTATGTATATGTAGGTACACCTCTGCCTAACCTTTCGGGGATTACAAGCGTGATGTTATGTTATTTACTCAAGTTCATCTCCACATAATTTCCCACGTGTTAAGAGGGACCAGGGCCTGCGAGGAATTTGAAAAATAGGTATTTTAAGAAACTATTGCCGTTGTCATACCTCAAGTCTGCCTCCGCAGAGTGCGATAGGGACAGATATAGCTCAGACCGATTATATCACAAAAAAAAATTGACGAGATCGACGTTTCGTATTCCCCTTTTTTCTTCTCGAAAACTGAGCCGATTCAATTATTTTTTACATTAAAATTTTAAGAAAGAGTACCTATGTCAAGGTTCCTATCATTTTCTTTTATGTTAAAAACTTTTCGAATTTTTGTAGTAGTCCTCTAATCACGGCGGTAAAAGTGGGGCATTTTTCTCATTTTTGGAGGGTCATATTTTCTTCACCAATAAGTTGCTGAAAAAAAGAAACTAACAGGAACGTGTCTACAGTAAACCCTAATTTTATGAAAAAAAAAAGATTGCTCTTGAGGCATTAAACAGGAAGAAAAAAGGGGAATACATTTGTATGGAGAATCGCAGGCCCTGTTCCCTCTTAATGAACTCTTGAACTGTTTTGAATTCAAACCAGCTAGAGAATTGTTTTGAATAAAACTGCTCTGAGAACTACAAACGAAAACAAAGAGAACGTTTCCGTTGACGTACATAATATTGAATTAATTTCGTTATGTAGTTATTATGCTCGTAGAAAAATAAAAAATAGCATGTAGGTATGTATCGCTTTATTGGTTTACATATATGTTCCTATGTGTAATGTTAAAATAAAATAAAGATTTATGGCTGGTTTAAATCACCTGCAGGCCATTTCCCGTATTTAACACCGTTCAAAATCCAGTCACAATCATCTCAGCGACAACTAATGTCAATACCATGTCAAAAATGTAGGTTATAAATACGGGAATACTTCATTGTTTGTGTGTTACCTCCTCGAATTTCAACGGACGAAAGCTTTCAGGCCTGATTCAGATGTAGGACGTGCTTTCATGCATAGTTATTATCACATAGACAGAGTTCTGTCCAAAACGACATTTACACTTCAGAGCATTGCTAGTGACCGTACAGTGACGTGCAATTCGACGGTCCTCTATCGCAACTATTGGTGTTTTGTCAACCAAATAAAAATCGTGCCCATACGTAGTTTTCTGTTCAAAATGTAAAATACCTAATAGAATTTATAAGCGTATACTATGTCCCGAAAGAATTGAAGTTCTTTTGGTATAAAGGTTTGTTTCTAGAAAGTAAAATACATAAACTCACACCTTACTTCCCTTGGGGTAGGCAGAAATTACAGAACGCCACCAGGTCCTGCTACGATTCTTACATACTCATTTTATAGAAAGGTCGAAGTATAAAATTGGAAACCTACACCGAATAATCTTTGTTTACAATTTTATCAAGTAGGTACGTCAACTTGGAGCAAAGTAAAAAAAACACGCTTACCTATCAAGATGTTTCCGTTCCGATATCGAAGATCGCTTCTTCTCGTTATATAGATCTATTTCTAGACTAATCCGTCAGTTTGCAGTTTGCGTCCAAAGAGGAAGAATAGATAAATCAAATAGAACACGATTTATTACCCATGAGTGTTTGTAATAGTTTCAATTTATACGCGGATGAAAATTTTATTGATGGTTCCGAACGTCCGTCATATTTTTACAGCGGATTTTGTTGTCCAAACATCAGTGTTTCTACAAATGGAAACTTTACAGGATGCAACATACGAGTCTCACATGTATGGGCCTACTCTCTAAGTAGATGGATACCACTATAACTGTAAATGGTCATGGTTGGCAGATATTCCAATAGTTAACAAAATGTCGACAAAAAAAAAAAACAATCTGCCTAGCCTTTTCCCAACTATGTTCCAGTTTGTTTGCTTCCAGTCTAACCGGATACAGCTTAATACCTTTATTTTACATGGACCGACTGCCTATCTAGCCTCCACAACCCAGTAACTGGGTAATACGATACCTCTTGGTAAGACTGGTTATCAGACTTTCGGGCTTAACTGTGTAATACGATACTCCTTGGTAAGACTGGTTGTCAGTCTTTCGGGCTTCTGACGACCCGTGACGACTGTCAAAGATTCACAAATGACAGCCGGGAGCAACGGCTTAACGTACATTCCGAGACACGGAGGAGTCTCGGTATGTAAAGATGGTCACCCGTCCACGGACCAACCCCGGCAAGCGTAGCTTAACTTGATGGATCGACCCGTGCTGCTATTATTACTTAGCAACGAGCTCCCCGACAAAAAAAGAAACAATAAAATAAACATCGGTACTTGCCCGGATTTGAAGGGAAATCCGGGCAAGTACCAATGTGATTTTTTCATTGCATAGATAATTTTTGAGTTATCTTGGACATTACCGACATCGGTGAAGGAGAAACATCGTGAGGCAACCTGGACTTTGAAATCGCCAACCCGAGCATGCGTTGTAAATAGATGCTCATGCCATCTTGTATGAGAAGGCTTCCAAGCTGGAGTAGGACAATAATAGGCTAGTATTATAACCTGATGAAAAGTTGTTGTTGGGTTTTCTGATACTTCTTTAACCTTACAAAGTTACAAGTTGCCTGAATTTTGAGCAAGTTATAATGTAAATATTTTTGCTATCTACCTACTAGCTTGAAGAACGGCTCAAGAGCCTTTGATTCCAACAGCACCCACAGTTTTCTCAGTAATGCTGCGTTTCGCAGAAATAGCTATGGTGGAAGAACTTCCACGAACAAGCCTTTAACTAGAAACTTTGCTAATGTAAAATCATAGAATAATAAAAAGAATCCAGAAATAGGAAAAATGTAGAACGCCGCAATTCAAATAGGTGAGCAGGAACTTTACTTAGGCTTTTAGATTAGTTTCATTACGTTAGATTACAGAGTCGAAACGTGAAAACACATGGTACGGCTCGTCCATAAATTGAAGCTCACTCACCGAGGTATGGAACGGGTTGTGCTTGGAGTCTCTCTGAGGGATCGAATCCAGAACGAGGTGATCCGGCAGAAAACCAAAGTTGTCGACATAGCTCACAGAATAAGCAAGCTGAAGTGGCAAAGGGCCTGCCATATTAACCATAGAACCAATTACCGTTGGGGTAGACGTGTTCTTAAATGAAGACCGCAAATCGGCAAACGTTAGGTAGGACGCCCTCAGGCTAGGTGGAGCGACGATCTTCGCAGGGTGGCTGGCAGCGGCTGGATGGGAGTTGCCGAGAATCGAGCTGAATGACGTGCTATTGGAAAGGCCTAAGTCCAGCTGTGGACTGCAGCGGGCTGCTATAGGCTGGTGATGATGATGATGACGTTATATATGGTATCATTGGTTACCTAGTTAGCACATCTTATTTTAATAAGAAAAAATAAAAAAAACAACTAACTTATTTGAAAATAAGTGGTGCTACTGCGTGTGTGTAACAATGCAATAACGTTGTTTCATGGTGTACTCCTACATGTACAATTGTTAAGCAAGTTACGTCAATTTGCCGTGGTATATAAATGTCGTGGCCAGATCTTAGAATTGACCATTTCATGAAATGGCCAGCTAACATTAGCCATATCGTATAAACGTCAACGTTTAATTATATGTCAGTCGACGTTTGGCCATATCATTAATATAAGGGTATCCATGGTGTAAGGTGAAGTAAAAATAGTCAAGTAACTGCGACCAACTTGGAAGTAGTGGTCAATTCTAAGATCTGGCCACGACATATATAGCATTTTCATCAAATACAACTGTCAAAAAATTTGAAACAGTTGAGATTTTAATATACGAACAATTTAAGTTAGTAGTAAATTTGCTTAACAATTTGTTTTTCTGACTTTACAATTACATATCAGCAGCTTGGCAGACCGTCGGACTGCCAAGTCATAGGTCTCGAGTTCGAACCCAACCTCTGACTTTTCTGATTCATGTGCGTGTTGTATAATTATCACTTGCTTCAAAAACAGTAAAAGACAACATCGTGAGGAAACCGGCTTGCCTGAGAGATATTTCTCGGCGGCATGTGAAGCCCATGGGCGGCTTTTAAACTCTGACACCAGGTTAGTCACTAACCAAATGAAAAGAAGATTACCTATCAGTTTTAAAATCGAAATTAGAATACTATACTATATGTCTCATTTCAAGTATGCATCGAATGCCGCAAATTTGTCTGAAAATTGAGCTGTTAGAATAATTTATTAGGATCCTAAATCCAACCAATGAATTCAATTACGACCGCCATTTTAAAATTTTCGTCAAAATGGGAGCATTGAATCTACGACTGAATAAGAAATGAGATACAGCATTTTAAAATCCTCAATACGCAGCGCAAGGTGCTTAGTAGTCGAATTTATTACATTTCAATTTTATAATACCTATATTTGATGAGCCCGATACTCATAAAATATTAAGGCTTTAATTTACGTTGTAACTCGAGACCTACCACGAAAACAAATCGAGTAAAGTTGGGACTTGTTCACTTCGAAGTTTATTTGGGCAGTTTCTTTAGAATTTCCGACAAGGAATTAGCCGTAACAGATGATGACGCAAATTGTAAAGATTCCTTTGAATAGTATGACCCCTGTTGGTAGGGAGGGAGCATGATAGACGTAGGTACATTCAAAGTGCCTAAAGTCGCGTAAACCGTTAACTTATTTCAAGGTGGATGTTTCGTGTGAAAAAAATGTCCTTCATGTCGTATTTCTTAAGACCAGTGATCAATGGGCAATGGTCACGCAGCGAGCGGCACGCGAAGCTCGGTCGACTCATACCTCAGCCCGCCTTCTGACACCTCGTTTTCTAGATTACAAACATAAAAATACCACCGTGCCTCTTCATTACCGACCACTTAATTTAATAGAATGTACCTTTTCATTCCGCTGGTGGATCGTGTGTAATTGAAAGCCTCATTTGTATGTATTTCTGGGTTGTTATAAGAGACTTAAGCCGCGTCTGGAGTGCGGAGCAGTAAAGTAAATACACGCTTATATTTTCCTGGAATTATCAGAGAAATTTAAATGTCGAGTCCTTTTTACTGAAGATAAAAAGTACGGTACGCAGGTTATTAAAACTGTATTTTTGATGCTGTAATACTTTAAATAAATGTTGGAAAAATGTTTCGGAATTTCGTGGATATCCTTCGGAATGGCTATCAATTCGAAAATATGAATTAAGCATAAAGTACAGAATCTATATTATTCGATAGTATGTAAAGAAAAATGTGCTTTAAATAAGTTCACGTAGAACATTACACACGATGTTTACGAGGTTTCATTTTGAATTGCTTTCGAAGTTACAGACAGTGTTACGCAGGAGTTTCCTTTTAAATTAAGGCACGCAGTGTTTTATAACCTTTGTAGATTTAGATTGAACTTGGATTTGTCTAGTATTTTCGATAGCAGTAGTACAAATATTTTGAAACTTTATTATAACTTCCCAGGTTTTTGCAGACGGATTTAACCATTCAAACAAATACTCTTATTTAAACAATTCAAAGTCCGAAGTCAATTGTGGAAAAGTTTGAAATCCAGTAAGGCTCGACCGAGATCTCAGTCTCGGTCTTTGTCTCGGCATTCTCGGCTACAAATACAACCGAGAACTCGGTCTCGGTTCTCAACTAAAAATTGCCGAGATTCTCGGCCATAATCGAGACTGTTTTATGGTAATAATTAACTGCATCGGCAGCTAGCTAATCAAACATGACCGCAACAGATGAATCCAACTTATGGGCAGCTGCATGTAGCAGCATGATTCCACAAGTTTGAAGATGAGCTAACGACCAATGAACACAGTTCAAATGCTGTAATCGAAACAACGTTTGCGGCTTTCTTAGAGAGCCAAGACTGCAAAGAAATGCAAATATTTTTGAGTACTGGTATTCGTCACCTTATAAAGTAACAAGGCTTGCAAAAGGGTTTTTATCAGTGCCGCCTACTAGTGTAGCAAGTGAACAGCTCTTTAGCAGAGCTGGTCAGTTATACGACGAGAGGCGACACTCTTTGATGGGTGAAACGCCGAAAAATTGCTTTTTTGTGCTACATCGTGTTTAATTTTGAATAATAAAACTATTACACTCTTAAATATATAATATGCAAAATTAGCGCATTTTAATTATTTTTTCTTTATTTATTTATTTTCGGTCTCGGTCAATATTGATTTTTTTCTCGGTCTCAGTCTCGGTCCCGGCCGAGAACGAAAAACCTGTCATGGTCGACCCTTAATTATTACTAACTTTTAACTATTATTACTAACATCATATGGATCAAGGTCTGAAATAAAGTTATTTTATTTTTATTTTATTTTTATTTTTTTTTATTTTTTTTTATTTTATTTAATCCAGTGTAACGCAAAAATCACAATCCGGATTTTAAAGACATCCTTATCTTTTTCAATGAACATTAGAGAAAATCCCCGCTATAATAGACTTTATTATTAAAACAAAATCTTCCTCGTGTTCGCTCCACATCGTACAACCGCACAACCACCGGCCATAGAGTAAGTAAACTTGATAGAAGTGAAACTCATATTATCAGGGAACTCAATTGTTTATCGACTTGACACACTACGTCAATTTGCCGTGTTATAGCTATTTCATAAAACTGTGAAAGAATGACAGTTGATTGTGTTGTTTTTCAAGTATACGGCCAATTTAAGTTGGTAGTCGATTTGACAATATTTCACACCCGTTATGGAATTATTTGATGAAACGCACTCTGCGTTTCATCAAATAATTCCTTTGCCGTAATGTTGGCTCCACTGATAAACTTTAACAACGGACCAATTATCATATCAATTATCATTTTGTGTGTCATAGCCAATAGTGTCATCACAATGTCTTGTTTTCTTCCTTTTTTATTTGTTTTCATATTGGCACCTTGCAGCTATTTCCTAATAGCTAATTAGTCATTATTTAATCGTGTTTTTGTATATTGTGTTGTTTTTTGTGTGCACTAAATAAACGATTTATCTATCTATCTAATTAGCGTAGTAGGGCATTCGTGTTCGTCCTACAATAGAAGAGCCAACATTACGGCTAGGAACTATTTAATGAAACGCCCTCTACAGCACATATCAGAAAGGTGTAAGGTATCAAATTTCCCATAAATTTAATTCGTGGTACATCATCAAACTGATCAACTTTCCGCATGGTACCAACATTGACCGTTTATCAATTTTGCCAATGGTTGAGCTCAGTGTGCCGCAAAGGAGGATACAAAACTGACATTTCTGAACTTTTTTACGCCCCAAAAATGTAGGCTGTTATTTATTTATTTATTTAACAGTTTATGTACACACATATAAAGAGACAAGAAAAAGGAACAGAAAAATACGTACAAAGGTGATGCTTATTTCTAAAGAAATCTCTTCCAGCATACCTGCGATAGGAGAGTGGATAAAAAGAGATTGATATTGAGATTTATAATGCGGTCGGAGTAGTAGTTTTGTTTCCATACATACTTATTCTATGTACCGGGTAGGTACAAAGCGTACCTCCCACTTCTCATTAAAAACGTCAACAGAGCAAGCGCCATGTGAAGTCATTAGCCAGTAATCAAGTGACGAGATTGCAGCAGTCTTTTGTTTGTTCCTCATACAACCGTATACACGATAAACTTTTGTCCTCTGTAGAACTGTTGCATGAAAACTTTCATTCCGTCTTCCTGTTGTCCGTTTAAATAAATACTGACGTCACAATGGAATGAAATGGATGAATGGAGGGGCTCGTGGCTAAACAATAACAGCCGCACGGGTCGATTTTCAAGGTTAACCAACGCTTACCGAAGTCGGTCTGTGGTTGGGTGACCATCCATTACAAACTCAAACTCAAACTCAAAGCATTTATTTCAAATAAACCAATTACAGGCACTTTTGAATTGTCAAGGGGTCGGTCAGTCAGAAATATGTACCTATGGAGAAGAACGGGCAAGAAACTCCACGGACACTCTTTTAAATCAAACAAATGGTTACATAATATTGGTTACATCATTCAAGTTGAAGATATACATGTGAGAACGATGCAAAACATTAAAAGCGTCCGTTAGAAATAAAAATATAAACGAATTTAAACATTAAATTATATTAAAATCGCCGTGGCAGCTAAGAGATGACCAGTCTCTACTGACGGCGCCCGTTCACGAACATGACGCATGGATTAGCACCATTCAGCTCAACCATTTTGAAGGGAGCTAAATGATCCAATACACGCGTCACCGCCAGCGAGACATTAGAGTGAGCATAACATACTCTCAGCCGCCAGGGCACATTCAAGACAATGAAAAACATACCCAGTACCTAAATGGTAGCTTTATAGTCGGTACATAGTACTCACACATGTGCTACATACCGAGAATCTTCCGTGCTTCTGAAAATACTTTAATACATTTGTAGATCGTTGATAGTCGTTACGGGTAGTCAGAAGCCCGAAAGTCTGAAAATCAGTCTTACCAAAGGGTATCGTGTTGTGGAGGTCAGTTAGGCAGTCCTCTATGTAAAAGCTGCACCCAGTTAGACTGAAAGCCGACCCTAACATAGTTGGGTAAAATATAGGCAGATTGAGTGACGTCGCAATGAATAGGTTTTTCTTTTACCCTAGGTTTTGTTCGGTTATTTTCGTACCCTACAAAAAACTAATTGAATTTGGAGTCTGGCCAGCCGAGCGATTTGTTACGATGCTATCTTTAGAAGTTGGATGACGCAGCGTTGATGAATTATTACCCTTAATGTGCTCTTAACGCAAACGAATCAAAGAAACATTTCTTTAATTAATTACGTTAAACAGAATGAACTTCTAAGGGCCTTTTTCTCCAATGAAACATGAAGAATTTGGCACAACTAAACCGCGTTCAAGAGCTGTACGTGTCTATTCTATTCTATTCTATTCTATTTTTCTCTATGGCAATGGTGCCGATGTCGACAATTCTGCCAATGTCAGATGTGTTACGAGAAAACGTAGCTGTACGTGTCAATATTTTACAACAATGATGACATTGACAGCTCTTGAACGCAGTTTAGATGTGCTGACCGCATTCAATTTGGTTGGTGAAATTCAGCCTAAGTTTACTTGAACTACAAGATGCTTCTCAATTTTGTTACTTGAGCAAATGTCCTGTTCTAAAGACGGTTAGTCTGTTGAAAATTGGCTTTCCAAGAGTTCAAGTCTCTAGCAAGACGACGATGTGTAACAGCCTTTAGTTATTGACCCAAACTTAAACCAATAAAAAGTCACCTTTACAAACAAATCCGTTTGCGTTTCGTGAAACGATTTTAATATTCGTTTTAGATTATCAATGATAATAAAAACTTAAACGAAAAACGCGACAAGTTTTATAGTCACGTTGATAGTTCAAACTATTAACCTTTTAAAAGTAGGGCTTCCGTAATGAAGGACATGATGAGTTTATTCAGACAATTAGTAAAATCAATAAGACAGAGGTTGGTGGCGCACGTGACGCCTAGATAATTCCGTCGACACCGCAAATCTCTAACGAATACGGATCACATGATCATTAAGATATCTGAGAGACGAGTCCTCAAGACACTGCTTACACTGCGGAGCTTTTGTGATCTGCCGTAATTAATAGGCTTAATATTTCATATACTTCCTGAGGATTTGCGCTAATTTTCTCCGTCGACGATACGTTTACGTAGATAACCGTGTGCTTAGCAGAAACGCCATCAGTCAAGATTAAGAAGAACTGGATATAACTGCCGCTCTTTAAAAGCGTTACCGTGTTCCGTCCGCTCATTAAGGTAACTTCGTTACCATTATAAAAGTCATCTCAAACGTTATTACGTTTTAGTTAGCCAAACGTGTTTCTTGATTGTCGGCTGTTTAGAAAGTTTGCTACAATTTTTTTTCTTTTTGGTAAATAATATGTTCCTACCTAATTATAAATTTTTCTATATATTATTACTTAGAACCATTGATGTTAATCAAAATCGATGCTTAGAGCTAATAAGTGTCACTCAGCGTTGCTTAGATTTTACCCGACTGCGACGAAGCTAAAAAGAAGGGGTGTATGTACCTGTATGTATGTATGTATGTCCGTCTTTATGTAACCTCGTAACTACTAAACGGCTAACCCGATTTTGATGAATGATATGTCGTGAGATTTGTCTTTATTGTGCAAGGGTCACTGGGTATATTAAAATTATAAAAAATCTAATTGGCGGGTTTTCCGGCACAAAAATGTTTGTTTAAAAAAAAACGCCCTGCTCTATCGAGTCATATCAAAATGAAGGGTTTTGAAAGGTGATTACAAAAATATGTACAAATTATATGTTTAAATGTAATTTGGAATGAGAAATATTAAAAAAACTAAAACATTGCAAATATAAAAAAAAAAAAACTAAATTTAAAAACTAAAAAACCAGACTGCAAAAACACATAACTTAAAAGAGAATAAAAACAAGCTTATAATCTATAGAATTTTGGTATTGCAGCCGGGACAACTTTTTGTGTGGGAAATTATCAAATTCAAAAGTCATTTATTCTAAGCTGAGAATCAGCACTTTTCGAACGTCAAAATTACATAAGACAGTCCCCCAAAATGCCCACCCTTCACCACTTTCTAGTGCTTTGGTTGGGAAGAAGAAGTGGCGCAATAAACTCCCCAGCAGCACAGCTGTCAGAAAAAAATGATTCTATATAAAAAATATAGTTATTATATAAAATGTAATGTGAGTCACCTACGCAAAATAATTTATGCAAAATAATTTACATTACGCAACACAAAACATAATTTAAATTATAAATTAATAGCCATTATGACAGCTAGCACACGCGAATATACCAACCAAAAACATCGAGAACTATACTCAGGCAGAAATAAAAAATAAAGACTAAACGTAAACGATATCTAAATAAAAGCCTCCACGCATAAAGGGCGTGCCCGCGTATTATAGCTGTAACTAGAAGTTATAATTGATAAACTAGGACCATCGAGGTAAAATACATAAACAGTAAATTACTAATAACAATAACAAAACCATGATCAGCAAGACGACCAGTCACCACAAGCAGCACCCGTTCACGAGCATAACGCAAAGATCAGCTATTACCTCCCTTGCCATATTTGAGGAAAGGAGGCAACCCAATCCCGACGCTACTGCAAGTCATCTAAGCGAGCATGACGAACTTGCTGCCGGTTGCTCAGGCAAAAAATAATATGATCAATTGTCACGGTCGCTAGCTAACCACATACTGCAATACAACTCATACATAACTTGAATTTCGGAAGTCGGTGGCAAAAACAATAGTATTTTATTAGATACATATATAGTAAAATATACCTACCGTAATATATTATATGAAAGCAATTCATAACTATTTCCCTAGGGATATAACTATATCACGGCTTCAACTATGCGAACTGCGAACTGTCTTAAAATATAACTATATGGATCTGTATTTTCGTTTTTGCCACCGACTTCCGAAATTCAAGTTATTTTTCTCTTTTAAGTGTTTTTTTTGGAAGTCGGTTGTTTTTTTTTTTGTAAAAAAGTTTTTATTTTTCACTTTTTAGTTGTGTTTATACCTACCCCGCACAAATTCGTATACCAGTCGAATAATGGAAACATAACAAAAGATTTTTCAAAAATTAACGAATCATTCCAAGCGCCCCGCTGCCGCGCTGGTGGGGCAAAGAGGAATGCCTAAAAATTTTCAGTGGAATATTCCCCACTAGTTCGACTTGGTGGGGCAGATTCCACTAGTCTAAAATCTTTATGGATTCTACCCCACCTGGGTTGGCACCTTAGAAATGTGTAGGTAGGTATGCTCGTATTTTATATTTGTTTGGAAAAGAAAGAAATGTATAGTTAAGTAAAATATATATTTTTTGGTAATTTAATATGTTATGATGGCCCAGAGGTTAAGGCCTCGCCTCTCATGCATGAGGTTGTGGGTTCTAATGTGACTTTTTCAATTCATATGAACTTTCTGAGTTTATCTTGGACATTATTGACATCAGGGAAGGAAAACATCGTGAGGAAACATGGACTTATAGTTAATATTAGTCTGAAATCACCAACCCGTTTTGAGCAAGCGTGATGATCAGTGCTCGTGCCTTCTCTGTATGAGAAGAGGCCTTTGCCCTGCAGTGGGACAGTAATAGGCTGGTATTATAATTTTATTATTAATTTTTATTTACTAGTTGTTTCTGGAAGGAATCGGGTTGTAAATCATACGTTAATTACACGATTTGTTACAAATAAAATAAAATCTAAGTAAATACAAGTCCTAGTTACATTTTACTTACATATAAATTTCTTTCTTTTCCAATCAAATATTAAATACGAGCATACCTACTTACACAAATTCTAAGGTGCCAACCCTTGTGGGGAAGAATCCATGCCATGGGGCAGAATGCATTTGCCCCACCAGTGGGGCGACTTGATGGGGCAAAGTGGAATGATTGAAATTAACCCCTTTGTGGGTGAAAAGGGGGGATACGGTTTGTATGAAAGATATTATTCATTTGGTTTAGAAAACGTGGCATAAAATTATCTGAGTAATAATAAAGATGGAATCATACATTTTTCAAAACTGGCTTGAAAGTGTAGAAAGGGGGTTACAAAATTTTTTGCATCTCAATGACATCTATTGGCCCAAAATGGTACACATTTTGGAATACATTTTTCTACATTCAATTTAACAGAAATAACATTTTTGAAATTTAATTACAGTCCTATTAAAATTGTAAATATAATATTATCACGATGTAACATTTAGTTTTTGTTTCATTGCAATCGTCTCATACAATAAAAAGATGCTAATTTAAAGTTTTCAAAGTGAGACCCATACCACCAACAAGCACTACGTTCCAGGCGGCAAGGGGTAACGGAGATGTGGAGCGTATGCTGCCTCTAATATTAAGCTGGGCGGTCACAGTCCATAAATTACAGGCTACCACCCCCGAAAGAGCTGTGATCGACTTTGGTAAAAAAAACTTTGCAAAAGAGCAAATATACGTCGCGCTTAGTCGTGCCAGAAGTTTGGAAGGCATAGTTTTATCAGAGTTGGACGCCAACAAATTATTAAAGCGACCACACGGCCACAGATCATTGACGGAAATAACGAGGCTACAAAATCTGTCTTCTGACAATCAAGGCCACACATAATATACGACTCAAGTAGCGCAATTTGATGCCGGGATATTACCATTAAAATCATTTATAGCTAGAGTACATCTCATGGCAATTCAAATAAGCCCAAACACGGCTAGGATACATTGTTTTATGACGGAGTTCCGGTGCCGTCCTTCCGGCTTCATCTTCAGATCAGTTCGATGGTCATCAGAATTATTTATTTAAACGTGCTTCACTGTCGCTTAACTATCTTAATCGAGATATCTTATCGCCACCCGTGAAATACTTATCATTGAGTAGTTCCGGTGGCCATCTGTCTTCTTCATCAGTTCCATTTCACCAAATGATACTTTCTGAATGCAAATGCTTAATTTGTTGCTGAAAATACCTAAATCGCTATGTGTGTGCCTATAATATTTGAGGAGTTCCCTCAATTCATCATAGATTCCATCATCAGAACTGATGTTTTTTTTTAATGGGACCAATCTGGGCGTATATCCTTTCAAATCAGAAAATAATTTTCCAAATCTGTTCATAAATGGCGCCACCCGTGAAATACCTTTCATTGAGGAATTCCGGTGGCAATCTGTGGTCTTTTTCATCAGTTACACTTCACTAAATGATACTTTCTGAATGCAAATGCTTAACTTGTTGCTGAAAATACCTAAATCGCTATGTGTGTGCCTATAATATTTGAGGAGTTCCCTCAATTCCTCATGGATTCCATCATCATATCTAAATTTTCATAAAAATGGGACCAATCGGGAAGTGTATCCTTTCAAATAAAAAAATAATTTTCAAAATCGGTTCATAAATGACGGAGATATGAGGTCACAAAAAAAAATAAAAAAATATACAACCGAATTGATAACCTCCTCCTTTTTGGGAAGTCGGTTAAAAAACATTGTAATGAGTAGATTATGTCAACAATAAATTAAAATAAAATTTAAATAAATTGACTAATAAAGTCAAATTACAAACAATTCTA
Source organism: Xanthia icteritia (assembly GCA_949128155.2). Classification (NCBI taxonomy): domain Eukaryota; kingdom Metazoa; phylum Arthropoda; class Insecta; order Lepidoptera; family Noctuidae; genus Xanthia; species Xanthia icteritia. Next base: position 9,709,548 of record OX421935.2, on the reverse strand, counting down.
TAAACTCATATAACCTGTCAGTAGGTACGATAATTCTGGAGAAAGAACATTTAAACATTGTCTTGAGTTAATCACAGCGACCTAGTTGGTCGCTTGGTTCTTATAATTTAAGTAGTCGTTGATAGAATAGTATGCCTTTGAATAAAGATTGGATTTTACTTTAGTTTTAAACGCATTAAAAGGCAAATCTAGCAAAGAAGAGGGTAGCTTGTTATAAAAGGTTATACCAAGCCCAAAAAATGAGTTAGGAACCCTATGAAGCCGGTAAAAGGAAGCTCGTAGTTTGTCCTTATTTCTAGTGTTAACATTATAAATATCACTGTTTTTAGTGTATAAGTGTATATTTTGCCTAATATATTCAATGTTGGCAAAGATTAATTGTGATACCACTGTGAGGATACCGATATCTTTGAAAAAATCTCTCAGAGAAACTCTGGCACCTAGCTGGTAAATTGCTCGAACAGCTCTTTTGAAGGACAAATATATTTTGAATATCTGCAGCTTGGCCCCACAGCAGAATACCGTAGGACATAACGCTATGAAAATAACTAAAATAGACTAACGGAGCTATATTAACGTTAGCGTATTGTCTTACTTTCCTGACGTCGTAGGCGGCCGAACTGAGCCTTCCCGCTAGGCTCGATATATGTTGGCCCCACTGAAGTTTGGCATCTACTGCTATGCCCAGAAAATCTGCCGAGTTTACAGTTTCAAGCAACTCTTTACCTAAGACGATGTTGGGTCCTAGATTTGGGCGAAGTTTACACATTTCGTTTACTTGGCATTGAGAACTAGGTTATGTGTCGAAAACCAATCCGTAACCATCGAGAGTGCACTGTGTACATTGTCGAAATCTTGACTATTCCTGTCTCCTTTAAAAAATAAGAGAATTATCATCTGCAAACAGTGCAACTTCACAAATAATAAATTGGTAAGTCATTGATATACACTAAGAACAACAATGGACCCAGTATTGAGCCTTGAGGTACACCTTACTGAACTAGTAGCCCGGAAGATTTCACGTTATTCAACATCTACACATTGATACCTATTATGTAAATAAGAATTTATAACGTTGAGAGCTTAGCTTTGCACACCGTAATGACGCAGTTTACGCAAAAGCGTGTCATGGTTCACGCAATCAAAGGCTTTGGAGAGATCACAGGAAACCCCAATAGCATTAAACGAGTTCTCCCATGCGTTAAATATGTGTTTCAGCAGAGCAACACCCGCGTCTGTAGTCGAACGACCCTTTGTAAAGCCATATTGTTCATTATGAAGGAGGCTATTTAAATTAAAATGTCTTAGCAACTAAGCAGTTGCTAAAGTTAATACGCAAGCGAGTATTAACTTTTCAAATATTTTGCTAAATGCTGGTAAGATAGAAATAGGTCTGAAATTGCCACCCTCATTTTTATTACTTTACTACTCTACATGAGGTCAGGACAACTTCGTAAATCAACAAATTTATTAAAAGTAACAGCTAGATAGGGGGCTAAGATGTCTATTATATTACTTAAAAGGATAATGGAGATGCCCTAGTAATCATGTTTTTAGACTTGAGTATGTAAAAACATTAACTACATCACGAGGCGTTACATATTCGAATCTAAATAAGAGACTACTTTTAGACACACGACTAAGCAAAAGGTTTTCAGCTTTAAACGGGGACGAATTTAAGGAGCGAGTCGTAGTTATAGGTTTGTTAGTAAAAAACTCATTAAACGCCTTAGCTACGTCAGCTGGGTTAGTAACTAATTTATTGTCGACCATAATCTCAAGTCGAAATAACTTCTGGAGAAGTTATTTGATAATTTCCCACGCGCGGCACGGCGTGTTAGACTCTTACTGACTAAAACCCATCCATGTTCCTTCAGTTGCCCGTGTGTTGCCAGGGGCCACGGTAATCCTTTCGGGGTTTCCCGCAACACTGGCAGGCATCAGCCCTAGCGGGCCCCGTCAGTTGTGCTGAAATCTCTCTGAGGCGCACGTGGAACACAACGCTCCGTCGACCTGGGCCTGGTCCTTATCAGACGGCGAGCTACCCATTGCTCACCGTCTGCAAGCCCGCGCCTACAGTGGCCGGGAATCGGCCTGGGTTCCCGACGCCCAGGACGTCTTCTACGGCGACTAGGGGCGTGAGAGCGCGAAATTTGCTTCTCCCTCGCGCGTTCGGTCTCCTCATGCCCTCTTTCTCCGTACCATGGCCTGGATCAGGGCTGGACTCGAGAGATCACTGCCCCCGATCGCCTCCAGGAGGACACGGCGGTGCCCCGACCAAGCCGGGCAGACCTCCACCTTATGCTCCACCGTGTCTAATTTTACCTTACATACAATAAAAATGGTATTGGTGCCACATGCATTTAAGAGTTTTCTTCTTAGCTTTACAAACCGAATACCTCCATACTCATATGTTAATTAATTTCAATCCAACACTACTTCTATTAGTTTGAAATACCAGAGTAGCGTAATTAATTTGTAAAACAGATATGAAAGCCCCGTGACACGTTAATTGACTGTTATTGTTAAAATAACGAGTTCAAATTAATTATGCCATACCGTTTATCTGTTAGATAGCGGTTGTAGAAGTAGATTTTACAGTTGGCAAAATTAGATATCAAATAACTAATGTTTATTTAGGTTATTTCACTGTTTGAGGATTCGAATTTGATTATTAAGTTAAAATTGTTGATGATAATGCTGATGAATTTTAATAATAACATAACAGTATGCCTTTAATTCCCGAAGGGTTAGGCAGATGTGTATAAGACTCCGGGTTGCTATTGAGAATTTCCCGATGGAAAATCCTAATAATATTTCGCCCAAACTACTAAGAGGCGTGTACGTATGAACGAACAATAACATACTGAACATGAACATCGAACACGGAGCATTTGGTTCGTACGCGTGAACATAAATTAGCATAGCGAACACGAACCCCATACGAACACAGTTCGTGCTCAACCGCCTCTTTAGTAGCCATGGAATCGAAATTGGATCGCCACGAACATTTTTGACGAACACAGTGTTTGATATTCATTAGTGGTACGTACATGCAAACAAAGTGTTCCAAGCTCGTGTTCACCATGTTCTTGTTCGTTCGTGCGTACACGCCTTTATATGTTTAGATTTATTTGTATTTCTAATTAATGTGTAAGTATTGCACACAACAAAATACTTATGTCGTATATAAACATAGAATTTTACAATTTTACTCAAGTAAAATAGTCTTATTACTTTTTATATATAGTTATTTTTTTAGCAGTTTCAGTTCCCGACAAACCTATTCACCCAATAATGTACTGAAACTTGCCTTTTTCAAATCGTTGAGCTGTCCGGCCCTTGAATTTATCTCAATAACAGAAAACTAAACGGGCACGGTATCGCATCCGGCGTCGATACGACACGCGACGTGACGGAACCGGTGATAAGATAACCGTCTGAATTAAAACCGGGATATACCAGTTTGACATGAAAGGGTAGCGGGCTGGACACTTCAATAGAAAAGTTGTGTTTAGGTAGTAAAGTGAAAAAAAAACCTTTTTTACATCTTGATTCTGCTAATATTAAAGAGTCAACGTTGTATGTATGTTTGTAAGAAGCTATCTTTGAAAATACTTATCTCATTTTAAAAAAGTCTTTCATTTACAGAAAGCGACACTTTTAATGCTTTGTAGGAATTTCTATGCGTGTGAAACCGCGGGACGTACCTAAAAAATACAATGATATTATTTTGAGAGTCAGGTAAATAGTTAAGCGACGACAATTTAGCTCAGGGGCCGTATTATGACGTATTAATGCCGCCATTATTCCAGTGTGAGTGAGAGATGGAGCTATAAAAGGCCGCTAGCACCGTCCTTTTTTCGTAGTGGAATAATTATGGCATCAATACTTCATAATAAGGCCCCAGGAATCACTAAATGGCGGTCCGCAGACCTATTTTGTAAACAGTAAAAATAACTAAAATTTAATCTAAATATAAAATAAATGAGTAATTTAGTTTAGCCCGCGCTGTGTACACTTCAAAGAGAAAGTGAAAAGTAAAAAAAAAAAAACACAAATATTAATTACTTTGTTATTTTTGTTCATTACATAATATTAATCTTGGTTACTAGTTGTAATCATTAACGAAGCGGACCGCGACAGTTATATTATTTTTTTTAAACGGACCCTGAGTGAAACTAATTGCTGATTCCTGGTTTAGCACATAGGTTGGTTTGGGAGAAAAGAGATTTTTCCAAAAAAAGCTATAGCTTCCTTTAGTTAAGCCCATTGGGGAAAATAACAACATAAGCGTTATTAGATACTGCATTCTAGTTCCAGTGCTCTTCTAATTGTATTTATCTAGGTTAAAACATAGTAAACCCTATAAAACTCTTGCAAACGATAGTATCGCCTGTGTGAGGCCCATGAGTACCATTAAATAAGTTAATTTCCTTTTTTCTCGACTCAATTACTGGGCTGGAACACATTTTCGCATTAGTTGGTTAACATGTAAATTAGACTATGTTAACTTTTTAAGTATTTTAAACCTGTAAGCGGACTTAGAATTTTTCGTACCTTTTTGGGAGAGAGGTCTTGGATTAGGCAAGGAAAAAGGCGCAGAACAGAACTTTTGGATCAGTGTATAGTCCACTGTTGACTGCTTCGATGGTCTAGTGGTCGCAAGCGCAACTGATAAGCATGAGGTCCTGGGTTCGATTCCCGGGTCGGGCAAAGTTTTATTGGCTTTTTCAATTTGGAATTTCTCAATAGCAGCCCGGAGTCTGGATTTGTGCCCAGTTGATGGCGATACGCTCGCCCCCCGACACATTAAACATAACAAAACTACTAAACTAAACCCTACCTAAAAATAAATATCGCGTCTGAATTAGGAAAAAGATAGTGAAAACCTTGCCTACTAAACCAATATACAAGGTACAACGAATCAAAGAATAAACCAGACAGAGTACGTACTCGTACCTATCCCACTACACGCCTAAGTAAACCACATTTACAAGGTACTCCTACATTTTCTGCGGTACAGGTTCAAACGTCATACCTAGACGGCTCCTAGCCTCATACATAATTTAGGCATAGGCAGTCACGTATTTTTCGAGTAGTTCCAGTCCACTTTTCCTTATGAATAAATGAAGGAAAAAATGTCGGTAGCAATAGCGTGGAGATTCATGGGCGAGTGAAAATTTCTTTAAATTTTCCTGGTTTGCATTTGCAATTTTTATTTCGATACAGGTGTAGATTTGTCATGGAAACATTTATATAAACATTGTTTAAAATAAAAATGGTGGAGTTCACTTTCAGAACCATCGCGCCTCTTAATTTTTTTTTTGCCATTGGCTTATCAAAGTTTCAAATTTTTATATTACCTTTGTCTTATTAGATACATAATATATTTACACGACTTAGTTATAAAACCAGACAAGCAAAGCACACAATAATAACTATAAAATAAATTAAAATTCATGCCAACCAGCCAACTTCATGGTTATTAAATTAAACTCGTCTTTCAACAAACATGCATACATTTTGTACGCAACGAGAATAGAGCACTTCGCTGTTTTACTTCGTCCTAATAAAATCAAAATTATGTAAATATCCCAGCTTATTCACTCAAGTATACCTAAATATTTTCCAGCACAAAATGCAAGGCTACATTGAAACAAATCTTCCTTTTTATTAGAGCCATGAACGTGAAGATGTATTTTATTCCTGTAGCTTTGAAATATGCCCGCCCGTTTCGGTCGAAGTTTCCAGGAACTAAATTCTCTTCTTAGTTGAAAGATCAAAAACGGGGTTTGCTGTTATCCTACTTTACGTTTGAAGAGTATAATTTTATACAATTGGATACTCATCCTTAGGAATCATCCCGGTTTGGAATATTCCACCGAATGTAGAGCTACAACCGGCTAGGATCTTCCGGATTTTGTTGCACGGATGTGACTGCAAATCTGTTAAGCCTGGTAATGGCGAGCTCTGGATTATTTTTGGCAACACTAAGTGAAAATAGTGAAGTAGAACCTCTGCTGTAAGACTCGGGTAAGGAATTCCTGCGATGAATAGTGAAGGAGTAATTGAGCAAAGAAGGAATAAAAGACCGAATTAGCCGTGTAAGCTTGGTATGTGTTCTACAATGCAGCCGTGCCGTAGCTAATGTTGTCTAATTTGACAAGCTTGGGTTCGCAGGAGAAAAACCCGGGACAGGGGTCGTAAATCCGGACGACAACATTGCCAGGGCTGTCCCACGAACATTCTTACAAATTTTTGCAGCTGTAAACGTATTTTAACTTGACTCGTAACATTTACTTTGTTCTCCACAAAGCGACGATAATGAGAGGATGTGAATTTTAGCTGTGTCTACTGTCTACGGTGTTCGTTAGATTGTGTCGAGTCAGCGAAATCAAGAATGAAATAGACTGAGACAATTTTCTTTGAGAAATAATATCTTTTGCAATGTTTTTTAAGCGACATCAGTTTTGTCGATAAATATTATACTATTAATAGTAACTTTACAACAAACAACCCTATTACTAATGTATCAGTGTCACATATCAAACGTCAAATTATTTCTCCATTTCGTGACGTAAAAAAACCAAAGGATTCTTTCGTATACCGGCCGTCAGCAACGCATACAAAACAGCATTTCGTACTATAAACAAAAAGGTACATCAATCATTCTTATACCCTCGAGGTATCGGTAGTGGTTGTAGTTGCTAGGTAATAACAATCGGAAGCGGGTAGTCTGTTGAATTACAGGGGCGGGCCTCCCTCTATTGCCGTCCAAGCAAACAAAGTTGCAATAAACCCGACCAAGACGACTGTAACGTTCGTACTATCTTAATAGCGCTTTTATCCATCGGGCTGGGTTACACATGTCGCTTTGTGAACGTCTAGAGACTTTGTCTACTTCACTGCATTTTATTTTCAGCTTATCTGTTTCAGATATTGGCGATAAGGCCCAAAGCTCCGAGTATCGGGTGTTTTATTCGCTTCCTATTCTTTTCTAACAGAATAATGGACAGTATTTGGATCAAGAGCTTGCATTTCGAGTTAGAACGAAAATTATTGGAAGGCAGATTATTCTGCTTCTTTTGTAAAATACTTTGCAGTGAATAAAATTTTCTAGAAATACATTCTAGTAAATTACCTCATCGGAAACTAAGTAATGAATTTTACTTAGAAAATACTACAGGTAATGATACCTCTTTAGCTATAGTATTTATAAGTTAAAGTTATTAATTTAGTTCATATTTTCATTAAAAAAACGAATTTATTGCTTTTTTGAATTAGCTCGCGGCTAAATAATTTTTTTCTAAAATAAAAGTACCCTTAGTTACTCCTTATATCATCAAATTCAAATTCAAATTCAAAATGCAAATACAAAATTCAAATTCAAAATGCAAATACAACATTCAAATTGAAATTGAAATTCAAAATTGATATTCAAATTCAAAATTCGAATTCAAAATTAAAATTCATTAGCTATCTAACAGTGAAAGCTCGTCAAAATCGTAGATTAGCCGGAACAAACAGACACACAGGCGGACAAACGGACACGGACAGACAGACATTTAAAAAAAATTACAAAACTTTCATATGCATTTTGTGAAACGCTGTTATTTTGACATCACAAACAGTCACAATATATTTATATATTTGTATGTGTAGATTGATAAGTAAGGAATATTAAGTCATTTAAAGTTACAATTGGAAATTTCTGAAATAACAATGGTTCATTGTGAAAATAAGTAGTTGCGTCCGGAAAGTTCGGGAGTCAAAATATTAATCTTCGCTTACAACATTAATTAGTTTTGAAATACACTTGCACACTTAAATTAATTGAATGAAACTTTAAACAACGGTGAACTGAGATGGGATTCTAGTGGACATAATATTATAGTTGGCTTGAAACAATCTGAAAGTTACCAACGTTTTCGATTGATGCAACTTTTGGCTTTTCTTTCCGAAAAACACGAGTGGAGGTGACGCTCGGAAAAACTTATTACTGATTTTTTTAAATTACTATTTTGATTACTAAGCCTCCCGCTGTCCGTCCGTCTGTCTGTCAGGGGGCTTTATCTCATTAACTCACAGATGTGTATTTCTATTGCCGCTATAACAACAAATAATAAATTTAAGTTAAAAATTAAAGGGTGTTCATACAAAAAACGTGTTTTTTCTACAAAAGTATTAAAATAAATGTAGTGTTAAATATTGTATGGTGGTACGGAACCCTTCGTGTGCGAGTCCGACTCGCACTTGGCCGGTTTTCTTTTTTATATTCCTGTTTATAATTTTCTCAAAACAACTGCTGTGCTATCTCTGAAATAATTTACTATGAACTTCCAACAAATATTTAATTAAAAGATCTCAAATTATTACACCAGAGGGAGTTACAAATTATTAATCCAATAGATAATAAATTAGGTATATGAGAATCCTTACTTATATTATAAATATGCGAAAGTAACTGTCTGTTTGTATGTTACCTTTTCACGCCTGAACGGTCTACCACATTTCTATAAAATTCGTCATACATCTAGACCATGACCTAAGTTAGGACATAGGATATTTAATCCTGGTAATATGTTCCCGTGAGATAATTTCCGACCAACGCCCGAGCGATGCCGCGGGCAAAAGTTAGTGTTAAATAAATAAATAAAAGGCACTCTCCTTGAGGGGTGACTTGAAGCTAAATCCTTGTTTGATTCTTCGTGACGATGCATAACATGTGCTGCTAAAGAACAAGTACAGTATCAATAGAAGTTTAACGTGAGACTGGCGATATTAGCGATATGGAACGGAAAATGATAACGTTATTTTGGTTGACCTTGTTTGTTTAAGAATATACAGGGTGACTTGTAATTTGACGTATTCCTTCTCGGACGTGATAGTGTGACCCATTTGCAACAATTAAGCGCCCCATATACCCTAGGCAAAAATTTATGGGATTCGAAAAAAACTAATTTTGAAGTATTTTTGAATGTTTATCATTTTTCCGAACTAAATATCACATTTCTTTTCATTTAATCAGCTATCTAACAAGGTACAAAAGTTAAAAAAATATTTAGAGATGCCGACGAAAATGTCAATAATGCTACCTCGTTAGATAGCTGATTAAATGTAGATGTCTTATCCGTAATTTGTACGCTTAATGTAATAGTAATATTTTGAGATAACTGGTGTCAAAGTTCAAGTAGGTAGATGATTTTTGAAATTGGTTAATAAACTTCATCCTTTATTTTTTAACTGTTTGATTTTTTTGAAAATTTGGTTACATCGAAAGGTTTATCAAGTATTAGGTACCCAATGGTTTTTTTTTTAATTTATTTTTTATTGTTTATTAATCATTAAAAGTTTTTTTTTTTTTTTAAAACGTTGCCCCACACTAGGAATTTCTCCTGTATCGTGGGTGCGTTTACAAACATATATACTCACATACACAAACAGCCAGACCCGGAACAACTACTTGCAGGTCATACAAATATTTGTTCCGTGCGGGAATCGAACCCGCGACACGCAGTGCAGCAGTCAATCGCTCAACCACTGCGCCAACCGTGCCGTCAAACATACATGTTTACATACATGTTTAACTTTTAATTAAACATACCACACAAATCATCGCGGATTTAACAGTGGTATGGGCAAAAAAATTGCAATGAAGGTTATTCAATTTGAGAGTTCAGAGAAAAGTAATATTAAGTGACAATGGGAAATATTCAAAAATACTTAAAAAATAATTTTTATCGAATCCCATGAATGAATGCTAATGTTGTACGTATAAAAGGGATGTTGACAAAAAAAAATATTGGACACGTATTTTTTCTTCTTTTACAATACATTGAGTTAAAATGTGGCATGACGTCACTCTCCGGTAGATTTTATACTAAATTGTGACGTAGCGAGCCCCCACTCCCCAACTTTAATGCGTTTTATCTAAATATTTTTTTATTAATATGATAAAGCAAAAAATACGTGTCTAATATTTTTTTATTATCTGAATGACGGACTAAATAGTTTTTTTTTTACCCAGTCAACATCCCTATTTTAGGACCTAGGTTGTTTTTTTTTTTAATTATTACTTGTCTTGTGGTTCTTCGTTCTTCCAGTCTCGGTTTTTCATAGAATAAGTTAATACACTGCTTACGAAAAATAAACAAAAAAACATTAAATAAATTACTTAACTGTTCGATAAATTCCATCAAATCATACCATGTCGAAACTAATAACATTATACCAACACAAACCTTCCGATGTAGGTAAGCAAATAAAATACCTACGTTTTTCTTTGTATAGCCCACTTCATAATGTAATTACTTCCACTGTGGGTCTTACAATATCGTGTCCAAGACGGAAAAAAGAAGCCAGAAGCGGAAAATTTACTCTCCTCAGCCAGTGATTTTTATTTGCTTCAGATCCGTTCCCGAGCCAGCGTGTACTTGATAGAAAGAACTACAAAACTTTTCCCCACAAGCAATTATTTTAAACTTTACATTTCGATACAAATTGCACGGGCTTCGCTTTTGTTTTGCCGTGAACTTTTAAATGTGTGTTTGATTTTGTTACCATGTTTTTCTTTTAGTTAGGGCACTGTGGTTCATAGAAACTAGGTTAACATGCTTTAAAGGCGGTTAGTGTTAGGTAAAACTGTTGGTGTTGTATGAGAAGAATAAGAACGGGGGGGAATCTAACGATGTATGGAGCGAACATGCCTCTCGGCGCCATGTTTTTCGAGTAACTCACTGAGAAGTTCTGATTCTGAGAATTTAGAGGTCGATCATGTTAGACGGCAAAATAAAAAAAATGATGATAATGTTAGCTCTGTTTTCTCATGATTATAATTTACATATTATAATAGAGAGTATCAAATATTCAGAACCAATAATATCATAGAAAATGAGCTAACACAGACACGAGCGTCAAACGCCACGTTAATGACCAGCCATCGAGCAGCAACTGCCACTTACAGTTAGACGGTCGTCCATTTCATGTAACAACGCTATCTTATATTTTATATAGGACTGTTCGTATCAAATAAATTACTGTTAGGGAGCGTCCGACAAGTGTTGGGCGGGACAGTTTTTCTTACCGTATATTAATGAAGCCGGCTGTACAATCTCTGACGATATCTAAATAATTTATTGCTACACCAGGTGTCGCGCCAAAGACGAATTTACATAACGTACTTCGGAGAATGGGTGTAATTTATCGCTACGTGTATTTTGTTCACAAGAAAACGATGAGATCCCGATAATAAGGCCAAACTTTGTTCGAGACTGTAGCTACCTACTTTAGAATTTGCGACGCAAATTAGATATTGTCTGATGTATTGTGCGTTCTGAGACAATCAGATCAGATGTTGATAAAGTTATATTTGTATCTCTAGAGCTTGCAGGTTAAGTAAATGTTGCATGGCTTTACCTAAATAATTCTTTGTCAATAACGGACGAGCAGTGGTGACCCAGTGGAAACAGCCGCGACTTACGAGCAGGTCCTAGGTTCGAACTCAGACGGGTGTTTTATTTTGCGTAAATTATTCATCATCACTGTTTTCAAAACGGTGAAGGAAGACATCGTGAGGAAACCGGCATGTCCTAGAACCAAAAATTTCAAAAACATGTGACAATCTACCAACCCGCACTGGGCCCGCGTGGTGGATTATGACTCACTCCCTCTGACAGGTGGTCTGTGTCCCAGTAGTGGTGGGAAGATTAGGCTTATTATGCAATAACGGTCAGCAGTATTTTTGTGCTAATAATTAACAGTAGATACTTGTAACAGTAGGTAACCTAATGGTTATAATTCCGGTAATAACTTATAATGTAAACACCTAATAATAGCTATACCTGGCAGTAGAAGCCATTTCCAAAGTGCCTATCATTATTTGAGTGGTCTTTGTATTCATTAATATGAATATAATTGCTCTGAAATCGTACTTTTTTCAGGTCATTTATCTATATCGAGTGCCGCTTGAATTTAATGGAAGGCGTTGCGGGGCGGATTGTAGGCGGTACGGAATCGAGTTTTTTTTTAATATGTATGGATTTCGCGAAACATAAATAGCTGAGAACACAGAAATTCCGCTTCGCTTCCGCCCTCGGTACGCCTTCTACAGTTATAACTAACTCAGCGTTTCACAAGTTGTATTGTTATCATTGTCACTTATTTTCCTTTTTAGTCTTTTTCGCTACATAGGTACTATTGAAGAACTTCATACAAACAGTTTGAAAATAAAATCCCGTGAAAACGATGACCACATCTGTTACCGCGCCAGTTCTATAGCCGCCGAGCGCTGCAAGCAGAAATAGTCCTTACGGTGTATAGATATGAAGTTCGTCGATAGTACGTAACATCACACTTGTAGACCCCGAAGGGTTAGGCAGAAGTAAGTATACCTGTTTATAGTACACTCATGTCGGGCGAGCCTATTGCCATCAACCGGGCACAAATTCAGACCGGGGGGTTTCTGAAAAAATCTTTACGTTCATTTAGGAGTACATCACCTACAAATCGTCTTCTCACACCGCTGTCTTTTGGAAAACTTTTTACCAAACGAACTTTTTACTTTCACTTTATGTGATGCTATCTATTAATTCACATAATTCACAAACAGTAAGTACCTATAAAATATTAAAGTGTGAATCCTTGTAGGTATCTAGCTACAGAGTTACCAAGCACATAAAGACTTCAACAGTAAATAAATAATCTTATGTAAACACAATCAAGACTCCATCAAAAGCCACAAATAGAATATGAGAGACAGTTTGTAAACTAAATAATTTAGTGCTGTTTTGTGCTGTTCTCAGGGTTCCTTGTAAACTTGTTAAGGTACTCCCTGAGGGTCGACGGTCCGTCTCTGTGAAATATGGTGTTGTTGACAGTATACTCTGTTTAAAGGTCACGAGATAATTTGACACGTTGTGTTGAGTTTTACATGTTTTCGCTTTGTGTAACATCATTGTTACATGTTACGCGGATTTGTTAGTGTTTTTTTTTTATTGATACTTTCGACCCTCCCCTGCTTTGCATGGTTTTTAAGGCGCTGACAACAGAAAAACGGTAATAGTAGGCTTGACTTAAACAAAAAAATTGCCAAATCTATATAGTTTGTGGTAGCGGAATAAATATATGTGAATCTCGAACATATTTCTCAGAACTTGATTGTTAACAATACACGTTTTGAAAAAAAAACTCGATACAAATTAACGTTAAACTAACCTTTTTCTTTGAGTTCTAATCCAAAATATCTGTATTGAATAGTAACGTACGTTGGTATTTTAATTAATAACAAGAACGTCTTATTTGAATGCAGAACTTGGTTGTTTTTCATTACAGATTACTCAAATAATTTTTGAATAAATAGATAATTGCTACATACTTTGCAATAAATTACAGGCGTTGTGTCATCGCGCTTCTCTTTCTTTTCTATGCAGTCCTACAGTGACCGCGGTTTAGCTGTTGTCAGCGTCTTAAGACTTCACAAAACATCGAGATTTATTTTTATTATGTTTGTTTAGTAATAGGTCTTTAACTATGAAATTGCCGTTTTGTATGAAAAAATTTAAACTAATTTTTTTCATGTATTTTTTATTTGTATTAATCGAAGTAATCACCCATGCAATCAATGCATCTTTGCCAACGCAGTGGCAGTTTATTGATGCCCTTCTTAAAGAAATCAGCTGGACGGGAGGCAACAAATTCTTCAAAGGCATTTTGTACTGCCTCTCGGGTATTGAATTTTTTTCCCGCCAAGAAGTTATTCAAATTCTGGTAAAAAGTAGTAGTCTGTAGGCGCAAGGTCTGGTGAGTAGGGCGGATGACGGAGAGCTTCCAACCCCAGTTCTTGCAACTTGGAGACCGTCTGCTGTGCAGTATGAGGTCGCGCGTTGTTATGCAGGAGCAGCGGAGACGAGCGATTGACCAATGCTGGTTGGAGATGTGCCAGTTTCTCCATCATTGTGTTCAGTTCTTCACAGTACACATCTGCAGTAATGCTCACCCCGTTTGGTAAGAAGCTGTGATGAATCACACCGGCGCTAGACCACCAAACAGTGACTATCACTTTTTTAGGGGTAAGTTTTCGTTTAGGGCATTGTTTAGGTGCTGAACCAGGATCCAACCAACTTGCTGAGCGCTTGCGGTTACCAAACAGAATCCATTTTTCATCGTAGGTAACAATGCGGTTCAAAATTCCTTCATTTGTGTGTCTGTTGAGCAGTGCAAGGCACGTCTCGACGCGATCATTGAGTTCGTGGGGCACCCATTTGTCAAGCTTTTTTACCTTGCCAATTGGACGCAAATGGACCAATATTGTTTTGACGCTAACGTCGAAAGCTGCTGCTAATTCAGCCGTAGATTGTGTATCATAGGCTTCCACAATCGCCTTTAATTCGTCATTGTCGACCAAAGTCTTCGGACGACCGCGAGGTTCATTTTTCAGGTCGAAATTTCCAGAACGGAAGCGAGCAAACCAATAACAGGTGGTGCGTTGGTTTGTAGTGTTAGCTCCGTAAACGTCGTTGATGTTGCGTGCCGCTTGTGCCGCGTTGCTGCCACCACGGTACTCATATTCCATAATTACTCGAATTTTTTACGTATCCATGATGACGAAAAATATTGAAATGCGATGAAAATGTAACACTAATCAATAAACAAATGATTACTTTTGGAAAAAAAAATCCATGTTTTTAAAATAAAATTACTTTGAAATTAGAATTCTTAGCCAAACAAAAATTATTTTGATTTGAAATGGCCAGTACTGCAGAATGGCAATTTCATAGGTAAAGACCTAATATTAATGTAATATAGATACTCGTAAACTTTCCGGAATACCTTCTCTAAATGATGATGAAAACCGCATCTAAATCCGTTGCGTAGTTTAGAAGCATAACGCGGTCACACATACAGACACGAAAAACGATTTTAATTTATAATATGTAGGTACATATAGATTCGAAAATTCGAAGACATGTGACATCCACCAATCCGCACTGGGTCCGCGTGGTGGATTTTGGCCCAGTCCCTCTCACAGAGAGGAGGGTTGGGTCCCTGCAGCAGGAACATGATAGGCTGATTATGCTTATGCTATGTATGGATAAGCGCATTTAACTGAGTGTAGAGCTATTTTTGAAGGACCTCGTCCGAAGATTGTTGAAGAAGCAGTGTTGCTATGTTCGAGTTTGAAGGGTACTTATAGAATGCTGTTTAGGCACAGGAGATATAGCATGGCAATATCCAGAGGCGGATGAAATTTGCCATTAATTGGGCCTTCTACTTGTTTACCGACCCATAATACAGAAAAAATATCATCTTTCTCCTACCCTTATCACAATTTATTCGTGGTCGGCGCATTATGTCTTTTTCTTCCATATTTCTCTACTAGTCGCTATCTCGGTAGGTAGTCACTCCCTTTCTAGCCATATAATCTTTCACACAGGCCATCCATCGTTTCTTTGGTCTTCCCCTAGTCGTTTCTGACGACATTTCCCTCATTCCTCCGCATCACATGCCCATACCATGACAACTTATTTTCACACAACTTTTCAGTCACCGGTGTCACTTTCAGAGTTCCTCTTATAACAGAAAAATATTGCATCAAAAACAGCAGACAGCTGGGTCAATTTCATCATGTCGTGATTTTTCGCATTTCGGTGGTTTTTTATTATTTCAAGGTTTTAATATTTGTTTTTAACTTTCAATTTTCCTTCAGTCTATTTTAATAAATTTATGTTGTTGATAATGTATTGTGCGACCATTTGCGAATGGGACCGACTGCGAATAATACCATTTGCGAAAGAAGGACTGCTTGAAAATGGGACCGTCTGCTACTCATTATCATCATCATCACCTGGGTCGCTATATGTCCACTGTTGAACATAGGCCTCCCCCATGGATTTCAGGAGTAACCGGTTGTAGGCGGCCTGCATCCAGCTACTTCGTGCGACCTTTCTTAAATCGTCTGTCCACCTTAAGGCTCGTACAGACCAACGCGACGCGACGGCGCGACGCGACTCGAACAATACAATTTCAAAAAAAACTTCACGGTATAACAATAACCGGTGTCGCGTCGCGCTGTCGCGTCGCGCTAGTCTGCACGAAGCTTTATGGGTGGACGTCCTACGCTGCGCTTGCCGGTACGTGGTCTCGATTCGAGAACTCTTTTGAACTATCGGTCATCAGTTCTACGCGCTATGTGCCACTTAAACTTGAAAATACGTTGGGCTATGTCGGAAACCTTCGTTCGTCTGCGTATCTCCTCGTCTCTGAGTCAATCTCGCAGAGAAACCCCAAGCATAGCCCTTTTGAAAAGAGAACGGTATCGACTAATAATCGATGAATAACAGATTTTACAAAGACACCATAGTAAATATACCTAAGGATTGTTTTTTTTTTATTGGCACCGATATTACAAAGCCATCCACCGCAGTGAGCAAAATGACCACCAAATTCACATTTAGGACACCGAAATTATATTTGTTGTCATTTCGGGGAATTTTATCATATCGGTGGCGGTTGTAGCCCACCGAATCTTGCTCTCTCACCGTTATGAGAACACCAAAAGGAGAAAAAATAAAAAAACTAAAATGACAAAATAATGAAAATGTTTAGGACACAATGAGCACTATGACATACAAAATTAAAAGTTATAAACACTCGGTAAACAATTTAAAAGCGCCACCGACGCAACCGAAACGATATTTTTTTTGTCCTCTTTCACCGAAATGAATTACTTAAGTTTTTAGCGAGAAGACGCAGCCAGGTAGCGACCATTGCTCAGCGAGCGCTCAGCGTTGACCGACTACAGCTAGGTGAGCGCGGGGGGGGCGGGCCCTACATGCCGTATGCAAACAATGCACGTGTCTGATTTGCTCACCGGAATGAGTGTATTTTGCGGGTCAAAAGTTAAAAAAGTTATTGGTAACTTCACTAGGTAGGTATAAGAATAATAGGTACCACTGTTTGTCAATACTATAACTACTGGCCCATTAAATAAATTAAATAATTAAGTAAACGTAAAACTAAATAACAAATAGTTTTTCTTGTACGAGGCAAATTACCATCGGAATCGTATTGGGGACAACCACCGCGATGACAAATTTAGTAGTTTAACATTTTTTTTAAATATAATTAATTAATAGACAGAAGTAGGTAAGTAATTTATGAGTCAAAAAAATAATATTATATTATGAAACTGCAAAATCTTCCTATTCAGTCTATGCAGTCTTCTGCAGGAATATAAATTCAGTAAAAATATGCTAAACTTGTTAGAAGTTGGAAGTTTTTATTCTGAACCAATTTCAAAGTTACAGTTGTACGGGCATCCTTAGCAGTGTTACTTTATTTATTAAAGTCGTTTCGTCCATTATGAAACAGTTACTCTACTGAAGAAAACGCAGCAAGAAATAAAAACTTTAAAGTTTACCCAAGTTTATTTGGATTTAGTAGCAACTTTACATTATCTGTAATAGTTTTCCTGAAACTGTGTTGTTTTTACGACAAAATTTTCAAATCTGTTTACCTTAAAAGCTCTCAGAATTGATGTTAAAATATTAGACAGAGATTGACACTATTGATCATGGCGAGTGTGTCCTGGGCAGGCAAGCCTTTAACATCTAATTTCTGAGAGCGGTTAGGTCGTCATTATAAATATTACTTACAATAATTAACGGTTATTTGAAAATGTATGTGAACACCGGCAAGACCTGTTTTGTTGACTAAATTCAATCTAAATTTAGTCTCTGGCTTAGCGCACAAAGACAAGTAGGTTACTAAGGTCGTGATCTACGAAATGATGCATAATTCCAGTCCAGCGATCAAAATCAGCGATGGAATGCCACTGGAATAATGTGAACCGACACTGGAATGTAAACACTACTTTTTCATTCCCGCTCGTCCATTCCAGCGATACTGGAATAGTGAAAACGGCCAATCCAGTGCTGGATTAAACGTTGAACACTGAACACGCATTGTTATTTTGTGTGAACATGCATTGTTATAGCTGCATAATTCCTAACAATGTTTTGTTTTTTTTATAATAAATTAGATTTGTTACATACAGCTGTAGTGGCAATCATGTCATTTGGTCTAAATAGCTTTTTATTTTTATTATTTGATTTTGCTATTATATAGATTCTTTTCTTTTAGATTTTGTGAATGTGAGAACGTTGTAGGCTTAACAGACTGTAGATCTGTCACCATTTTGCTAAGTACCTGGTACTTGTTGATACACTGTCCTCTCATACCTATTAACTCTGTAATTTGAAAACATTGTAAAATACCATTTACTTTTAAAAGAGTAACCGTGGAGTTTCTTACCGGCTCTTCTCCATAGGAAACGACCAATTGGAACCGTGCACCTAGCTTCTCACGTTTCATAAGTGCCCTTGTAAGTTTATGTGAAATAAAATACTTTGAATTTGAATGATAATTAACTGAAAACCAAACTCTTCAGTTTGTTTCTTTATACATTGAACATGGTGTTTGTGGGATAACACAACGGAATTTTATTTAAAAAAACAAAGGCATGCGCAAATCCGACCTGCAAAAAAATCTTGAAATAATTTTCACTATAGTGTTACCAATTCAACAGCTTTTGAATTAGTGGAATAAGATAGACGATATGATCCAGTCTAGCACTGGACTGGATTGATGGATTACTGGATTGGAATAATGCTGACCACCCGGTTAGCATTATTCCAACACAGCTAATTTCCGTAACTCATAGGCATCTGCTGCCTAATTAGCTGAAAGGCGAATAATTAATTACGATCTATCTAATTATTGTAGCTAACAATAATGAGATAGATCATACGGTAATCGGACTTTGATAATGCTGCTTGTATCGAGACACCTCACGTATCTAGGTACTTAGATTAATTAAGAATTTGCGTCGGTTATAAGGTTAAAAAAGACAATAATTAAAATTTACATAAAAAATAATCTTGTGAAGTACATGTTCATAAAAAAGGTACAGTTTTGCGCTATTTCATTGGAAGTTTGAACATAAAATACTTAAATTCAAGATATGAGTACGTACGTTCCTATAGAATAAATCGTTATGATGCCTGAAAAATTCAGAAAATTAGATAAAATAAAAATACAGAATCGACTGTTATAATTTAAAGCACGTCATACAATCGAATATTCTAGATAACGTTAGAACCCGTATACGAAACAATAAAATGGTCTGTTTTTATAATTTCTCCTTTTCATCATTCGTATCAACATTTAAAATGTTAATTTAGGAGATACAAAGGATAATACCGTTGATACAAGGTATAAAAATTAATAGCTTGTATCTCGTGAACCGTAAATCTGTTGAACTGGACACGACACAAAAGCGTGTGTAAATCAGTTGTTTGTTATTATGTTTAATTTGAAAAATGATAAGCTGAAATTATGAGAAGAAAAAAGTTTGTATTTTACAGACAGATTAGCGAAATTATTTACGACCACGCTTTGATAAGCGTGGAATCCTTTCAGAATTTACGTTTATTTAGCTATATTGACTTATGGAAAAAGCAATATAAGACTGACTAGTACCTACTACTACTAGATACCTCCTACACTCTTCTCCATTCAGGAGTATATTTATACAACCTACTTTTCAACCTGAGGAGTAAGACTCCTGAGTTTTAGGAGTAGATGCACATGAGTGAACTCATGTGAATGAACTCAGAATGTCGCACGAACTACACCGAGAAGCATGCAGACGTGTTCGTGAAGACTATGTAGTTCACTCATGTGCATTTACAGAATATGGAGAGGGCGTTAAAACAATATGGCCCATTACACGAATGCACACATATTACAGTCACACAGAGAGAGAGTCAGACAGAGAAGGATGGCGTCGCATCGTGAGGCAGATCACGGCTGACCGAAATCTCATTGCAACGCGATGACCACGACGGTTCTGTCAGGAGTGCACCAACAAAGAAGAAGAAGAGGAAGAAGAACAATGTAGGCTGATTATGGGTGTACAGTCAAGGAGATTTTGCGATTTCATTCGAAGACTTCATACAACCCATAAAGAATGAAAGTTGTGATTTGAGTTTACGGACAGGTAACTGAAAAATTTATAATAATCTCTGCCAATTTCCATATTTACTTAAGAATAAGTTCTACAGTTCCCAGTCTTGGCAAGGTGTCGACGTATATTAGTCTGGTGTATAAAACGTTTCCAACAAGACTCCGTCTGAACTAGTGCGTTGAAGAACTCCTGGAGTACCATTCTGGGCGGCGCAAGGGCCATTTTGTTCGTCTCAGACACGCGGCAAATAATGTTTGCACATATTTCCCTCGTTTGTTTTAGAATATTCTGGAACTGACTGTGTTGGGATCAACATTTTAAATTAAATTGAATAGAAATCACAATTTTATTCGAAAAAATTATAATCTATTCCATCTATTCTAGTTAATCACTATACTATAAATAGATCTTTTTTTGAAAGAAAATCTGGGGTATTCGAAGATTAATTAAATAACACAATTACCCGAGCCAAAAATACTTACCACAAATATACTTGACTAGGTACATGATACGCTTTCGTAAAGCAATTTTATATGTTGGTACTTTTAATCATTTCACCCAATTACCTACCTAATTTTGGGCAGAACCTTAATTAAATATTTTCTTAGGAATCTTTTATTTGAGGTAAAGTCCTTTTTTTTAAATTTGATTTATACTTAATGAAATTCTGTTTGAACATGTTTAGTAGAGATTACTCTAAATATGCTTATGATTATGATGTAGGTAAGTTAAGTTCCTAGACGGCTCAATGTTATAGACGTTAATTTTATTAGGATTAATTTGTACTAAGTACTAACGGCGCCCACTTGTCGCCCAAGAGCTCTAAAGCGAGCAGTACTTAATTAGTCATTTCTAAAATAAACCACGCCGTTACTGTTTTACGGTCATCTTTTAGTACATTTTTATTAACTTAGGAATATGAAGTCACGATTTCACTTTAATTTACAATCTTGCGCAATCTTGTGTGCTTACTTACTCTACTTATGCTTAACCGTTAATTACATTATTAAGTCTTAATAATGTATATAACTTAGCAGAAACTTTGTGCTAACATCTTCAATAACTAGTCAAACAAATGAATAATTAATTAGTCTGAATATCGCTTACTTATAATACTTAGTGCGGATTTCACCAATGAAACTGAACGCGTTCAGCACATCTAAACGCGTTCAATAGCTGTCAGTGTACAATATTCCGTAGCAATTTTGACACTGACAGCTCTTGAACGCGTTTTAGAAATGCTGATCGCGTTCAGTTTCATTGGTGAAATCAGCCCTTAATCATCAACAGGTAAAATAAGACTAGTCCAAAATTCCCCTATGGTCTAACCCTACCTACACCCTTTTAAAAAGCTCTTTGGTCAGCTGTACTTTAACAGAAAGAAAAAAAAAACTGTTGGGGTGCCAAATTCAAACCACATTATTGACTAGCGGGTTATAATGAAATTCAGTACAATGTTATTGCTCGGCTAGGACCTAGGGCTTTAATGATTTGCTTTAGGTTAGGTTTTCATGACATATATTTTTACATTAGCGAGCAGGTGGTGGGAAAAAAGTCATATGCTCTAAAGAGCGAAAATACTGGTCTCATTTACAAATAAATAATTGCAAAACCCATGCAAACGAAACCACGGCCAAAAGCCAACGTACCTGCATTATATTAATAAATAAATCCGCGGATTTTCCTAGCTTTGTGCACAAGTGAGATAATAGCAAAACCATGTTTTCAAATTTAATTTATACACAACTATAATCCTGCGTCCGTCCGTTTGTATAATATTTTCCTATTTGTTTCGGTGTTAATCTCTTAAACGGATTAGTACCATTTCAATAATTGAAAACAGGTAGGAGGGTATTTTCAGATTGGATTACAATACTGAAATAAATGTAGGATTACATTCCTATAGATAGAGATGTTCGCTGTTAGTGTAATTTGTCTCACGCTTGAAGCATATAATACTGTTTTTACCTAAATTATTTTATTAATCAAAAATTAATAGGCTGATAGTTTGGCTGTTTGTTGTATCATTCTGCTAATTCCCAGGGATATAACTATATCACGGCTTCAACCATCCCAGCTAGCAAACCTTGGTATTACAAGTATCCTAAGAGCATATTTTTGTTACTCTTTTAGTACACTTACAAACGTTGGTAAGTGTGGAATTGGGCGCACTTTGTAAGAGTGTTTGTTAGGGTTCCCTAAACAGTGGAAGAACCAAAAATCACACCTAATAATTTTAACTTATAGGTAGCTAATGTTAATATGCTTTTAACATTTAGTTTGTATGTTAATTATTTGTTCTAGCGTAGCAAATAAGGAAAAAATCGGAAAGCTCAAGAATAAAAAATGGCCTTGGACCCTAACACACTTTGTACTGTCTGGAAAATGTATCGCTTGTAGATATTCTACGTCATAAAACATGCCTCAAAAACCACTTAATTTTATAATGGGTTGTGATGACTTAATTAAATTATTGCATTCAAATTTCTTCTGGTGTCAAAACTGCCAAGAGTTCACAATCTACGACCACTACCCATGTGATGAATGTGAAGTGTGCAACTAACCAATATAATAAGATAATAGTCCTGTAATATCCTAAGATTGTGTGAATATTATTCATATACTTACCTATTACCAGTGGAGGTAAGCATGGCACTTCAAAAATACTACACAATATTGGCCAAAATTGTTTTCTGGAGCTCTTGTAAAGTGGCAAACCATCGATATTAATATTCAATGAAATATTATTAGGCATGTAATCAAAGTGTTCTAAATGTTTTCTTTATTGTTTGATTAAGCCATTATGCCAATAATTTCCTGTCCCTAAGGCAGCAATCTGTATTTCTTGGCCCGTTGTTTGAAGAAGCGTGCGAGCATCCTTAGGTAAAAAGTGTTTTTTATTTTTATTTAAAATCACTGCCAGTTCAATGTACGTTGAGTGTGATTTTTACATTTAATGGCCCAGATTTTAATATCTTCGCGCAACTGCAGATTATTTTCATACTCCACAAAGTTTTCGTAGTCAAACTCACGTTCACTGTCATCACTAGACGTAATATCAGTACCACTAGAACAACAACTTTCTTTTTGTGCGGAACCACCAACCATATTGGTGGATCCAGCTTGTCCTGTTCCTTTTCCTCGTGAAACTTGTGAAGATTGTGGCTCTTTCGTTAATTTCATGTATTCTTTATTTACTTTTCTGCGGTATGCACCACTTCTTTTAAACCGTTTCCACCTATTTAAATCCATTATTATTTTTATTTTATTTATTCATTTAGTAGTATACATACATCTTTATACATATTAAGTTGGAGCAAACATAAACTCATTAGAGTTTTACCGTGCACCAAAATCGTCGACCACATAATTTAGACAATTAAAACAAACTTAAGTTCTTAATTATAAAATTAAACAATAACAAAATCAACAACGAGGGTAAGAAGCAAAACATTTATCTATTACTAACGAGCGAATATCGATGACCAATCTGACCGTATTAAAACAAAAAGTGGTGGAGGAATGTGTTTTAGATTGATACAGGTTGTTCCTAAAAGTATGATATTAGTAATAGTTAGTTTTCCTATGATATTGCTGATTATTGTGTTTATTATTTGACTATATTCATTTATAGCATTTATTTTCATTCGCATAATATATATTAGATATTTATATTTTGTAAAAAATGTTCCTTTAACTTGTACTTTATGTTTTTATCAGTTATTTTGTCCCTCAATGATATAGGTAGTTGATTAATAAGATAAGGTATTATATACTTTAACGATCTCTTGCCGTGTAAATTGTTGTACTTTGGAAGTAACAACTTAGCATTAATGTTAATTACGGACGCTTCTAACGTACACTCTTTTTACATTGTTCTCACATGTATAATTCAAACATGAATGAAGTTACCAATATTTTTTAACAATATTTTGATTTTAAAGAGTGTCCGTGGAGTTTCTTGCCCGTTCTTCTCCATAGATACCTATTATGCTTTGGAATGGGCAACTAGCTTCATATTCCTGACTGACCGACTCCTTGAAAATTCAAAAGTGCCTGTAAATGGTTTAATTGAAATAAATGCTTTGAGCTTAAGTTTGAGTTTGATCACACTGTATTCCTCGAAAGGTTAAGCAAAAGTGTACCTTATAGTACACCCACATTTCACCAGGTATATTTAAGTCCCATTAATAGGGGCGAGCCTATTGCCATCAACCGGGCACAAATCCAGACCAGACCCAGATATTCCTAATAATTTACCTAGATTATATTAGTACCTACGTACCCATTACATTCTAACCAATTTTCTAGATAATACTCAAATTCAAATTCAAATTGTTTATTGTGGTACACAGGTAAAATAACGGTGTTACAGTTTAGTTCAGTGTTTGTTAGTATTAATCAAATCAATAAAAAGAAATAATAATCAATAATTTAAAAGAGTTAATAATTTAATAGTAATTGATATTGTAGTCAGTAATTTGTTAATATTTAGAACAAAAGGCAATAATTTAATAATATTTAATATAGTGATTACAAACAGCGATTCAAAAAAAAAAAATCTCTTGGTCTGTATCCGATTAGTACGAGGAAAATATGTTCTTTCCTTATGAAATCCTGTATTTGAAGCCGTGACGTGTTGCCAAGGGTTAAGGTTACGCTACCGAGTTCGTATCAGGGAGTGCTTTTTCACAAACATTTATATTACATGTAGGTATGTCCAATTGAGGGCAAAATAATATGTAGATTGTTCACACATTCAAAATCAAGTTTCTCGTAGAGTATGGTCAAATGGTTGTAAAAAAAATATTATGTCCTAACTAATATGATAAATGCGAAAGTGAATTGTTTTGTTTGTTTGTTACGCTTTCACGCTAAAACGGCTTAACGGATTTCGATGAAATTAGGCACATGGGTGACGTGCCTGACCTGACCTATTTTTTATCCAGATATTCCCACGGGATCGACACTTATGCGGGTGAAACCGCGGGGCGCAGCTAGTTAAGTAATAAATAAATATATGGGCGAACTGCGAAAATGCCAAATGGACTTCTACACCTCATTTTTCAATCAATACTTTAGGAGAAAATCTTGATAGAATTTCAGTAAGCGTTACTATATTTTCGCCCTTTACTGTTGCTATAACTACTATTAACACAAGTTACTACTAACACAAGTTTCATAAAGTTGGAGAGAAACTTGTGACGTAGGTAATAATTTAATGGAGACAAATGACGTCACTCAATCTCCGTCGGGTTCTACGAAACTACAATAAAACTATCAAAGTATGAGAAGTGCAACATCATCGATATGATAATAATTGTTCTTTGGACTCTTTGGACAATGTATTAACATTGCCTATCTATATATCGCAGTAAGATCCCAGCTAGCAAAATAGTCTTGTAAATAATTACTTAAAAGAATAAAAGCATTATAAAACATTTATAAGTGTCCTGATTATAAAGGCATGTATAATGGGGATTTGAACTAAAATAATGTATAAACTTATGAAGAAGTCTTATAGATATATAGAAGAACTCCTTGTAAAAATATTTATAAGAACAAAAGTTTACAAGCGCACTTGTGTAAGACTAATTACTCTTGATATTATTTAAACTTATTTAGGCATCTTATAAGATCGTATATTCTTATAGATTTCTTAGGTAAGTATTTTAAAATAGTACTGATCTTACTGAAGCATGATATACAACTCTTGAAGAACCAAAAAAATATAAGTGTAATTTGTCTGAGCTAAATCATATTAAAGAGTAGTAGCATGTTGGAAGTTGTATAAAAGAACATTTAAGCTCACAAACGTCGTAAGCATGCTTTATTAAGTATATTACCGATCTCATTTATTGATTTAAGTATTCTTCACTGCGTTGTAAGGACATAAAGTACCGTGTTTAATTAAAGTGCACGAAGACTCCATGGATGGAAAGAACAGTCGGCCAACATACTAGTGGAGCTCAAAGACGAAGACGTTCAAGAAAACTGGATTACTGCCGCCAAAAGTGTTAAGCCAACTGTTTCCGATGTACTTCCTAGCGAAGAAAATAACAAAACTGTCGTATATTTGAGAGAAGCGATGACAAAACATCACAAGAAACTATTCTGGAATGCCAAGCAGGAGCTGAAAGTCAATCACAACTTCAAGTACGTGTGGTTCAAAAGAGGACTGGTCAAAGCTCGCAAGGAAGACGGTGAAAAAGTGCGTATCCTACGCACCATGAGTGATATACGCGGTTTAGCTACCAACAAGGAGTAACACGGCACGACATCGCTAGTAAATATAAATCAAATCATTATACGAATGTCATAAATAACCAATAATGGCGAATTCTTTTCGTGATATTAATGAGATGAATGACTGTATAAATGTAAATGATTTCATAAATTGTACCCCTAAAAATCAACTCAACCTATTGTGCATGCATATTAATATTCGCTCAATAATCAAAAACTTCTCCGCACTAGAACAAATGATACTTATCTCAAAAAAATGTATTGATGTCATTATTCTAACTGAAAGTAATATATCAGAAATCAATAGTGTTCTGTATGAAATAAGCGGGTACCGAATGTACACAGCTTTGCGAAAGTCTCGAAGAGGTGGTGGCATAATAGTATATGTGAATAATAAACATAAATGTAACATCATCAATATAAAAACTATACAGTATGAAAGTGTATTATGCACAATCACCACCCATTCGAACTATACTGCGAACCTGTGTGCGGTGTACCGACCACCAAGTTCTAGTAAAATTCTGTTTATTGACGAACTACAAACTACACTACAAAAATTCACTAAAAACACAGAACTATACTTGTTGGGAGACACTAACATAGACTTAAAAACGGATAATCCTGTAAGGAATAAATACAATAACATGTTATGTAGCATGGGCCTTTTGTGCGGGATCACTGAATACACTAGAATAGCAACATGTAAGGGAAAAATAAGTAAATCTTGTATTGATCACATTTATGCGCGATCCCGTACACAAGACATATTTACGGCGACACTCGGTACCACACTGGCTGACCATCGCGCTGTGATGCTCGCATGTTCTGGCGCAAGAATACAGGATGTCCCTAAATACAAGTCCTGCATAAATAGCCAGCAACTCATTAAATGTTTCGATGAAATCCAGTGGGAAAAATCACAGGATTTAAAATGCCCAATAACCCTATTATAACTTCATGCATACCAAGATTAAAGAATGTTATAAAAAATCTGAATATAAAACCAAAGTTAAAAGTAAACCATCACGTAATAAAAACGAATGGATGAATAAAAAAATAATCAACGCTTGCGACCATCGGGACAAATTATTCATAAAATGGATAAAAGACTCTAATAACGTAATCTTAAAACAAGACTATAATAAATCAAGAAACTATGCAAATATTTTAATACATAAAACTAAAAACAATAATATAAAGTCTGAAATTTTATCAAATAAAAACAATATTAGGCAGCTATGGCAAATTCTTAATCGAATTACAGGAAGAATAAAAAACTCCATCGATGATGCTATTCAGAATTCATTTAATAAAACTAATTTATCTTCTAAAGATATTGCTAATAATTTTGCACACACTTTTGATAAAAGTGTGAAGCAAATTATTCCTAAATGCTCAAAACCACTGTTAAATAAAACAGTGTACTCAACTCCAGCTAACGTGACTATGCGTATAAAGCCCGCGGAGCCTGGCTCAGTTAAAAAAATCATTATGTCTTTGAATAATAATAAAGCCCCAGGAATAGATGGAATTAGAGCCATAGATATCAAAATGTTGTGTACGAAAATCACCTCAGTGATTTCTAAATTAATTAATTTATGCATACAAACATGCAAGTATCCATCTATTCTTAAAACAGGGATTGTCAGACCAATTCACAAAAAAGGAAGCAGGCAGGATTACAACAACTATAGACCTATTACTATATTGCCTACGATTGATAAAATAATAGAAAAATTCATTTGTAAACAAATACACGAATTTTATGAAAAAAATAAAATACTTACAGACAAACAATATGGCTTTCAACCAAAAAAGAATACCACACAGCTGCTATCAACGTTCACAGATAATATTCATAAACACTTAGATGAAAAAAAGCACATTCTAGTTGTATTTATAGACTACAGCAAGGCATTCGATACACTCAGACATGACCGGTTACTAGAGTGTCTTCAAGACAGCGGAATTAGAGGCAAACTACTCGACTGGTGCGGAAACTATCTTGATGACAGAAAATACATGGTCAAAGTCAGTGATGCGATTAGTGAAGCAGTCATCGTAACGGAAGGAACGGCGCAAGGGTCGGTCCTTGGGCCACTGCACTACCTCACTTATGTTAATAGCCTTGTTAATGTGATAAAAATGTGCGAGATTTATCAATTCGCCGACGACACCTGCCTTATAGCCGCGGGACAGAGTGTTAGGGATGCCCAAAAGCAACTACAAGAGGACTTCGACTTGCTAACTAAATGGTCCCATGACTCTGGTTTAGTAAACCATCAGATCGAGATCGAGATCTATGGAGTCACAGCTGCAAGGTTTGGCTACTGTATTACGGCAGTTGTCATGCAAACATTCATGACAATGTGCTGTTAGCTTAGGCAAGAAAGAGCTTCTATTTTGGCTGGAACTGATGTACATTAATTTGGTCTTACTGGCGTTTAATACTAAACCAGAGTCATGGGACCATTTAGTTAGCAAGTCGAAGTCCTCTTGTAGTTGCTTTTGGGCATCCCTAACACTCTGTCCCGCGGCTATAAGGCAGGTGTCGTCGGCGAATTGATAAATCTCGCACATTTTTATCACATTAACAAGGCTATTAACATAAGTGAGGTAGTGCAGTGGCCCAAGGACCGACCCTTGCGCCGTTCCTTCCGTTACGATGACTGCTTCACTAATCGCATCACTGACTTTGACCATGTATTTTCTGTCATCAAGATAGTTTCCGCACCAGTCGAGTAGTTTGCCTCTAATTCCGCTGTCTTGAAGACACTCTAGTAACCGGTCATGTCTGAGTGTATCGAATGCCTTGCTGTAGTCTATAAATACAACTAGAATGTGCTTTTTTTCATCTAAGTGTTTATGAATATTATCTGTGAACGTTGATAGCAGCTGTGTGGTATTCTTTTTTGGTTGAAAGCCATATTGTTTGTCTGTAAGTATTTTATTTTTTTCATAAAATTCGTGTATTTGTTTACAAATGAATTTTTCTATTATTTTATCAATCGTAGGCAATATAGTAATAGGTCTATAGTTGTTGTAATCCTGCCTGCTTCCTTTTTTGTGAATTGGTCTGACAATCCCTGTTTTAAGAATAGATGGATACTTGCATGTTTGTATGCATAAATTAATTAATTTAGAAATCACTGAGGTGATTTTCGTACACAACATTTTGATATCTATGGCTCTAATTCCATCTATTCCTGGGGCTTTATTATTATTCAAAGACATAATGATTTTTTTAACTGAGCCAGGCTCCGCGGGCTTTATACGCATAGTCACGTTAGCTGGAGTTGAGTACACTGTTTTATTTAACAGTGGTTTTGAGCATTTAGGAATAATTTGCTTCACACTTTTATCAAAAGTGTGTGCAAAATTATTAGCAATATCTTTAGAAGATAAATTAGTTTTATTAAATGAATTCTGAATAGCATCATCGATGGAGTTTTTTATTCTTCCTGTAATTCGATTAAGAATTTGCCATAGCTGCCTAATATTGTTTTTATTTGATAAAATTTCAGACTTTATATTATTGTTTTTAGTTTTATGTATTAAAATATTTGCATAGTTTCTTGATTTATTATAGTCTTGTTTTAAGATTACGTTATTAGAGTCTTTTATCCATTTTATGAATAATTTGTCCCGATGGTCGCAAGCGTTGATTATTTTTTTATTCATCCATTCGTTTTTATTACGTGATGGTTTACTTTTAACTTTGGTTTTATATTCAGATTTTTTATAACATTCTTTAATCTTGGTATGCATGAAGTTATAATAGGGTTATTGGGCATTTTAAATCCTGTGATTTTTCCCACTGGATTTCATCGAAACATTTAATGAGTTGCTGGCTATTTATGCAGGACTTGTATTTAGGGACATCCTGTATTCTTGCGCCAGAACATGCGAACATCACAGCGCGATGGTCAGCCAGTGTGGTACCGAGTGTCGCCGTAAATATGTCTTGTGTACGGGATCGCGCATAAATGTGATCAATACAAGATTTACTTATTTTTCCCTTACATGTTGCTATTCTAGTGTATTCAGTGATCCCGCACAAAAGGCCCATGCTACATAACATGTTATTGTATTTATTCCTTACAGGATTATCCGTTTTTAAGTCTATGTTAGTGTCTCCCAACAAGTATAGTTCTGTGTTTTTAGTGAATTTTTGTAGTGTAGTTTGTAGTTCGTCAATAAACAGAATTTTACTAGAACTTGGTGGTCGGTACACCGCACACAGGTTCGCAGTATAGTTCGAATGGGTGGTGATTGTGCATAATACACTTTCATACTGTATAGTTTTTATATTGATGATGTTACATTTATGTTTATTATTCACATATACTATTATGCCACCACCTCTTCGAGACTTTCGCAAAGCTGTGTACATTCGGTACCCGCTTATTTCATACAGAACACTATTGATTTCTGATATATTACTTTCAGTTAGAATAATGACATCAATACATTTTTTTGAGATAAGTATCATTTGTTCTAGTGCGGAGAAGTTTTTGATTATTGAGCGAATATTAATATGCATGCACAATAGGTTGAGTTGATTTTTAGGGGTACAATTTATGAAATCATTTACATTTATACAGTCATTCATCTCATTAATATCACGAAAAGAATTCGCCATTATTGGTTATTTATGACATTCGTATAATGATTTGATTTATATTTACTAGCGATGTCGTGCCGTGTTACTCCTTGTTGGTAGCTAAACCGCGTATATCACTCATGGTGCGTAGGATACGCACTTTTTCACCGTCTTCCTTGCGAGCTTTGACCAGTCCTCTTTTGAACCACACGTACTTGAAGTTGTGATTGACTTTCAGCTCCTGCTTGGCATTCCAGAATAGTTTCTTGTGATGTTTTGTCATCGCTTCTCTCAAATATACGACAGTTTTGTTATTTTCTTCGCTAGGAAGTACATCGGAAACAGTTGGCTTAACACTTTTGGCGGCAGTAATCCAGTTTTCTTGAACGTCTTCGTCTTTGAGCTCCACTAGTATGTTGGCCGACTGTTCTTTCCATCCATGGAGTCTTCGTGCACTTTAATTAAACACGGTACTTTATGTCCTTACAACGCAGTGAAGAATACTTAAATCAATAAATGAGATCGGTAATATACTTAATAAAGCATGCTTACGACGTTTGTGAGCTTAAATGTTCTTTTATACAACTTCCAACATGCTACTACTCTTTAATATGATTTAGCTCAGACAAATTACACTTATATTTTTTTGGTTCTTCAAGAGTTGTATATCATGCTTCAGTAAGATCAGTACTATTTTAAAATACTTACCTAAGAAATCTATAAGAATATACGATCTTATAAGATGCCTAAATAAGTTTAAATAATATCAAGAGTAATTAGTCTTACACAAGTGCGCTTGTAAACTTTTGTTCTTATAAATATTTTTACAAGGAGTTCTTCTATATATCTATAAGACTTCTTCATAAGTTTATACATTATTTTAGTTCAAATCCCCATTATACATGCCTTTATAATCAGGACACTTATAAATGTTTTATAATGCTTTTATTCTTTTAAGTAATTATTTACAAGACTATTTTGCTAGCTGGGATCTTACTGCGATATATAGATAGGCAATGTTAATACATTGTCCAAAGAGTCCAAAGAACAATTATTATCATATCGATGATGTTGCACTTCTCATACTTTGATAGTTTTATTGTAGTTTCGTAGAACCCGACGGAGATTGAGTGACGTCATTTGTCTCCATTAAATTATTACCTACGTCACAAGTTTCTCTCCAACTTTATGAAACTTGTGTTAGTAGTAACTTGTGTTAATAGTAGTTATAGCAACAGTAAAGGGCGAAAATATAGTAACGCTTACTGAAATTCTATCAAGATTTTCTCCTAAAGTATTGATTGAAAAATGAGGTGTAGAAGTCCATTTGGCATTTTCGCAGTTCGCCCATATATTTATTTATTACTTAACTAGCTGCGCCCCGCGGTTTCACCCGCATAAGTGTCGATCCCGTGGGAATATCTGGATAAAAAATAGGTCAGGTCAGGCACGTCACCCATGTGCCTAATTTCATCGAAATCCGTTAAGCCGTTTTAGCGTGAAAGCGTAACAAACAAACAAAACAATTCACTTTCGCATTTATCATATTAGTTAGGACATAATATTTTTTTTACAACCATTTGACCATACTCTACGAGAAACTTGATTTTGAATGTGTGAACAATCTACATATTATTTTGCCCTCAATTGGACATACCTACATGTAATATAAATGTTTGTGAAAAAGCACTCCCTGATACGAACTCGGTAGCGTAACCTTAACCCTTGGCAACACGTCACGGCTTCAAATACAGGATTTCATAAGGAAAGAACATATTTTCCTCGTACTAATCGGATACAGACCAAGAGATTTTTTTTTTTTGAATCGCTGTTTGTAATCACTATATTAAATATTATTAAATTATTGCCTTTTGTTCTAAATATTAACAAATTACTGACTACAATATCAATTACTATTAAATTATTAACTCTTTTAAATTATTGATTATTATTTCTTTTTATTGATTTGATTAATACTAACAAACACTGAACTAAACTGTAACACCGTTATTTTACCTGTGTACCACAATAAACAATTTGAATTTGAATTTGAGTATTATCTAGAAAATTGGTTAGAATGTAATGGGTACGTAGGTACTAATATAATCTAGGTAAATTATTAGGAATATCTGGGTCTGGTCTGGATTTGTGCCCGGTTGATGGCAATAGGCTCGCCCCTATTAATGGGACTTAAATATACCTGGTGAAATGTGGGTGTACTATAAGGTACACTTTTGCTTAACCTTTCGAGGAATACAGTGTGATCAAACTCAAACTAAAGCTCAAAGCATTTATTTCAATTAAACCATTTACAGGCACTTTTGAATTTTCAAGGAGTCGGTCAGTCAGGAATATGAAGCTAGTTGCCCATTCCAAAGCATAATAGGTATCTATGGAGAAGAACGGGCAAGAAACTCCACGGACACTCTTTAAAATCAAAATATTGTTAAAAAATATTGGTAACTTCATTCATGTTTGAATTATACATGTGAGAACAATGTAAAAAGAGTGTACGTTAGAAGCGTCCGTAATAAAAAGATACAACAAATAACAATTAAAAATTTAAATAAATTAAAAATTAGCCATGGCAGCTAAGAGTTGACCAGTCCCAGTTGACGGCGCCCGTTCACGAACATGAAGCATAGATCAGCACAATTCAGCTCGACCATTTTGAAGGGAGCTAAAAGATCCAATACACGCGCCACCATCAGTAAGACACTGAGTGAGCATGACATGATACTCACAGCCGCCAGGCCACATTCAAGTCAATGAAAAACATATTATCCGGTAAATGGTGGCTCATTAGTACATAGTACTCACATCTGTGCTATGCAATTATATAATACAAAGGAAATTGAGTTTATACAATGCAAAGATGGTCTTACAATCTTCAGCAGCTCCAACAGTATTTTGAAATGTTAATCAATTAGTTGTGGTTGTGAAGCAGGACCAGCATTGAGCCAACCATTTTTATCAGCGAAGTAACCCCCAATTTATAATATGCCCCAATCCATAGGATGCGTTTTATACAAGATTTGAAATTCGTCTCATTCAGTTGAAGTAAGTGGGGAGCAATTTTATTGCAACATTTAAACAGTACCCCATGAAAGATGAGTCTACTTTAGCCAGTCTGAAACCTGGTTGAAGTAATAGGTCCCTATTTCTTGTACTATAATGATGTCTATCACCTCTTTTACTAAGGTGATGTAATTTTTTTCTTATGTACATGATGTTTCCATAGATATATTGACAAGGTACTGTCATGATGTAAATATCCTTAAACAGTTTCCTTATAGAGTCGCGCCTGCGGTGATAATATATGGCTCTAATCACTATTTTCTGCAGAATAAAAATAGACTCGAAGTCTGCAGCCCGTCGTCCCCAAAGTAAAATTTAGACATGATATTCTTATAGACTAGCCTCTCGGTATCTACATCAGTAAATTGACGGTTTTTTCTGACATCATATATGCTGTTGAACTTAGCCGTCCTGCAAGAGATGTTAAATGAGGACCTCATTGAAGCCTTGAGTCGAGCGGGATACCCAGGAAAACAGTTTTATCGACGAATTCTAGTTTCTCTTGATTCAATGCTATCTCACAATCACTACTGGTGTTATGTTATGCTTATTAGGAAAATAAACAAACTAAAAAGTTTGTTTCTAGTTTAGGCAAATGACAATAACTATTACAAGGGTTTTGATTTATACGGATACTAACCTCAATGAATTTATTGTTTAAAAAAAAATGACATCATTAAAACAACGTATACAAGTTTAGATGAAAGCGGTACAAAGCAGGAAAATACACGAGTTTTTTAATACTATTTTCGAGCTTTACAAAACATGTTTTAATAAACAAAATCGTGGTGTTCATACAACCCGTCAACATAAAACCGGTATTCAAAATGGTATTTTAAAGCAAGTTTGAATAAAATACACAAAAATAAAACTAAAAAATTCTGTGAAAATATATCCCATTGTAGTTCCTGAAATAAAGTTGCCCGTTTCAGCTATTTATACTGAAAAAAAGAAAAAGAAAAAAAAAAACCAGTCCATGCAAAAATATCAATAGTGAGCCATGAAACTATTTTTGTACTGTTTTATCGATGGTGAGTGATGGTCTAACTCGTCACCCATAGAAGCTAGCTACAGGGCCAGTCATCAAATCAATTTGAAATCAGCTAAGATTACAAAACGCTGGTTTTAACATACCTACTAACACAGCAACGGTTTAAACTTTAAACCAATGTATTATTAGAATTATACAAGGCTACTTCACAATTCACATCTAAGTGCCAATTTCACCAATTAAACTGAACACGATCAGTACATCTAAACTGTGTTCAAGAGCTGTCAGTGTCAATATTCCACAACCATGATAACACTGACAGCTTTAGAA
The DNA here is from genome assembly GCA_949128155.2 of Xanthia icteritia. Classification (NCBI taxonomy): domain Eukaryota; kingdom Metazoa; phylum Arthropoda; class Insecta; order Lepidoptera; family Noctuidae; genus Xanthia; species Xanthia icteritia. Next base: position 9,674,271 of record OX421935.2, on the reverse strand, counting down.
CGCGGTTTAGATGTGTTGATCGCGTTCAGTTTCATTGGTGAAATCCGCCCTAAGTATCCGTTCTCCCAAGTTTTGCCCAAAATAATATTATAACGTAACAGAGGGTTAATTTTCAATTAGATTGCAAACTACCGCAGTCAGTCTCACGGTTTGTTTGTCGGTAAAAAGGGGTAATCATTTTTACAACTGTTATTTAATCATTAAGGTGATCAGTTGAAAAAATTTACGATAAAGAAAATCGGTCGGTTATTTCAACCTACAATATCAGTACAAAAAGTACTCTAGTAGTGTTATACATGCATGGGCAGTAAACATTTGGACATCTACTCGACGTCCGTATGTCACTGCAGGGATTCAGCAGAATATCAGCGTCAGGTATATTTGCCAGGCACATGCTGAGCTGGACTCCCATTTGGTGCAACCTTGAGATGCACACCGCACTTTTTTATGTTCGTTGATCCACTATTTTAAAGCCAATAGTTTCATCACAATGTCTTGTTTTCTTCCTTTTTTATTTGTTTGTATATTGGCACCTTGCAGCTATTTCCTAATAGCTAATTAGTCATTATTTAATCGTGTTTTTGTATGTTGTGCTGTTTTTTGTGTGCACTAAATAAACGATTTATCCATCTATCTAACGGGCGGTTAGAAAAATAGTTCGGTGGTTCATAGGTTAGGTTGGAACTGTGACCAACCGCGTGCGAGCCGAGTGAGCGAAGCGAGTGGTGCCGCGGCAGCGGCCGGCGAGCGCTATTTCTAAGTTAAATTTCTTCCGACCCGACTGATTCCAATTTTGTTGACTGTCCACACGTAACTGCCGGCCAGTTCAGTCATTTTACTGCTCAATTATTTATTTATTTACCCATTAAATATTTGTTATGATTACATTTTATTTAGTTTACTGCTCAGTTTTTACTGCCAAACTTGATAATAAACATGCATTTTTTTTATTTTACTAAACCATTTATTTTATTTTATTTTTTTATTTACTAAAACTACAATAAACAACTGCTGCTTTAAATCAGTCCAGTAAAATAATTAAGTAAGAAAGAAAAATTGTTTATTCTACAAAAACAAAACGCACGTGACAAAAAAAAATAGACACTAGGCAGTCGCTAGTTGCTATAAAGTGTAGTGTCAATATTTCAGAATTTGCTGTGTAAATATAATGTTAAAAATTTAAGTAAATCATAGACAGTTTATTCTTCTATCGGAATTACCCAAGTCCATTGTTATGGAAATAAATTAAATAAAAATAAACCACAAAAACAAAACAATGTTAATGTTTCTTTTGCGTTATAAATGAATCATGACATAATTTATGACACGGGTGTGAACTTAATTAATGTAATGCAAGTCCATGAATATATTTTGTGGCGACAGTAAAAATAACATGGAAATATTACCGAAAAAAACCCCAAATATTCTCTATTATTGGATAAACCTGTAGTCTGGCACGCAACCCAGGATTTCCTGGCAGATATCTACCAGAAATAGCATCAAACAACCCAAAATAATCAAATATCTGAAATTAATTAATTTAATAATAAACTCTGTATGAAAACCAGAAGTGTTTACTGAAAAGGAGTTAACATCTAATTATAATGAGCATGTTTATTTACATAAACCAATTTTAATCTTGTTGCAAAATTAATCACGAATTGAATCCATGCACACGTTACCAAATCGCTATTTATATACGGCAGCGATGAGTAATTTTAATTAAAATTTTAATTCGCAATACTATTTTGCTCAAATAATATTAGTGTGATAAAAATAGCAATAACATAAAATAATATGAAAAAGATAACATAATTTAAAAATATTTGAAAGTGCTAGAAAATTGTAAGCTGTGTAGTCGCCTAGGACTTCGTTTCAATAAAACTTTAACCCCCTGTTTGACCCACTAGGGTAGTTTCGAAAAACCCTTTTTTGTAGCACTTCTTAACTTTTAGAAATATCTTCCGAGTTAGAATGAATGGTACCTATGTGTTGTGTTGTCAGGCTGTCTTACTGATAAAATTACTGTCCACATTATGTATCTTTGGATTTTTCCAACTGTATCTCCATATAAGGTTTAGTATCTATTGTAATATACATACGATTTGTTGACATAAGAAAACCTATTACCGTAGCGGCACCTCAGATTTACGACTGTTTGCTTGTGGGGGACTCCAAACTTATATGTTTTTCCTTTATACGTACGTGAATTCGGGTTTTTAATTAAGGATTGCCGTCGCGTTTTATGTACACACTTGGGACTCGTAATACACTTCATTTACGAGTTTCCGTCGGTCTTTTTTTCGTGCGTATGTATTTTGTCACATTTGAAATCCGTGTTAGGAATTTGTAATCATGAGTAATGGGTGTGTTAGCAACCAATGTCCAACTATTCGTGGCTTATACTATGTATGTATATATTGTACATCGCGAAATTTCCATAGAAATCGCTAAGCCTCGTTCGAAATGTCCGTGGGCGAAAAGGCTGTATAAAAACATGTCCCTGGAATATCGCGCAATGTTGCAGACAACCGAGTCATACATATTTGTCGTCTAACGAATTCTTCTTCACGCTATGTCATATTGTAAATGAAATTTAAAAAAAACTAAGTTTTCCGATAAAGTTTTACGCTCACCTCGCTATTATTTAAAAAGAAGAAAAACTATTAACGAACCAAGAATTAAAATAAAAGAAAGCAACATTAATACAATTTTGAATATTCCTGATAAATTCAGGATAGTTCGAAAAACAGAATGAAAAGTTTTCCGATAAAGTTTTACGCTCACCTCGCTATTATTTAAAAAGAAGAAAAACTATTAACGAACCAAGAATTAAAATAAAAGAAAGCAACATTAATACAATTTTGAATATTCCTGATAAATTCAGGATAGTTCGAAAAACAGAATGAAAAATAAAAAGAAAAGAATTTACCATATGAACATCCGTTAATTGGTAATTGCTGTTCTTATTTTGTTTTTACATATGTATTTTTTGTACAATGGCAAAAAATAAAACGTTGTTTTTAAAAGAGTATGGTTGTATTTTTAGTCCAGCTAAATTGGAGTACATAGGTTATACTCCAATTTATAAACTCGAGGCTGTATTTAGCAGTTATCTATTATTTCTAAATCTGTTACAATCCCGTACAAAACCAGCGTGTCACATAACAACTTATAAAGGTCTTGCCACGTCCAATAATGTAGCAAATATGTCAGCTTTGATCTCTATCTGTCGGACGTTGGTCGGAGAACCACAATAAATCGAACATTGCGTGTTACCATAGTATAAAATGTAACACCTCCTGAGGCATTTATTTTCGTTAGCAACACTTCTTATTAGTGCAGATAGAAGGCAGACACGCTAACTAATAAAATGTTAATAGGGAAATGTGGTTTCTTGATAAATAAACAGAACTTTGTTTATTATCAGTAATAAAATTAATTTATTGTTAACGTTTTGTCAGGAACGCCTGAATCTGATCCAATTTTCTTAGTATATTATTTTGTTTGTTTTTTTCATTGTAATATTTATCTAGGCAACATTCATTAAGGGACTGCTATAACTTATAACAGTTCTACTGCTATTAAACTATTTTTATGAAGTACCTTGTACATGTTGAATAGGCACACATCCTCTTATACCTATTAATACAGTTATTTGAAAAAAATTAAAAGCAAATTATTTTTAGAAGAGTAACCGTGTAGTTTCTTTCCGGCTCTTCTCCATAGGAAACGACCAATTGGAACCGTGCACCTAGCTTCTGACGTTTCATAAGTACCCATGTTACGTGAAATAAAATATATTGCTTTTATTTTATTTTTTGAGTTTAGGAAATTAATTTTTCGTAACTAGTATTGCGTCTCCATATACTACGGTACATGTAATGATGTACATTTTTTTTTCTTTTTTTTTTTTTTAAAACGTTGCCCCACACTAGGAATTTCTCCTGTATCGTGGGTGCGTTTACAAAAATTTATACTCACATACACAAACAGTCAGACCCGGAACAACTACTTGTAGGTCATACAAATATTTGTTCCGTGCGGGAATCGAACCCACCACCCATGTGTATATAAATACAGTCTCTATTTAGATTATTACAATACGGGATAGGTATTATCATTACTGTACCTAATAAACCCAGCTTGCATCGTAATATGCCACTGAGAAGCGCGGGAGAATGAATTCAGATTATCATAGGAATCAATTACTAGGGTAAATATATAATATTTCGGGCTATAATAGATAGGATATACCCGATACCATATACTAACACAATGTGGGCCTATGTAGTCTGTAAATAAAAGATTTTTATTTAATTTTTATTATATTTTATATGGCCTATACAAAAAAAACGATTTATTACATCACCACTGCTCTCAAACCGGTGAAGGAAAAACATCGTGAGGAAACTGGATCGTTCTTCAAGCAAAAATTTGAAGACATGTGATCTTTGACACCCACACCGGGCCCGCGTAGTATATTATGGCCCACTCCCTCTCACAGACTTGTATCCCAGTAGTGAGAACCTTTTAGGCTGATAATACTTTATTATTCGCATGCATTCTGAACTATAATTTTTTCGCCTCTGTTTAAATACTAATAAAATTAGTACCTCTGAGTTTGTGTGTGTACAAAATATTGTTTTCTTCTAATCAGTTCCTTTGTTAAACATGGAGTAGGATTTCTTCTGTTTGTTCTACTGAACATTTATTCTCTCTATACATATAATTATGATATTACATTCCAGTTTCAACCCGCTACGGCAGCCTATTTATCAGTCTTCGTTTTCAGCCATTAGAAGGCATCCATTGTTCTCAATTAAACATGCATATCGTGTGTGGTTAAGTGTTTGATTCCTTGAACGTGAACTCGATCCAAATTCCAATTATCTGCGTTTGAATCCCCTCGAAGAGAAATCGATCTTCCGTTTGTTAGGGAGGCTGGTCTTCGGCCAAGCCAAATTACGACCATTACTGGACGATACTCTATTTGATTATATCTCGGTAACTGACGTAGCTAGTGCTATTTTAGAATAAGGTAGCTTTTTGAGTGTTTAGATTTAATTTTGTGAATGTCAACATTATAGGTCAGTCATTTAAATCATCGTGGGTCAAAAAAAATGCACTATACTGGTTTTTTGGGATGTTTTTATCAACAGCGTAAAACGAAGTTTGCAAGAGCAGTGCGTGGTGCTCGAAAAATCTTAATATTTTCGGACTTCTTGTAGTTTTTGACTTCATCATTAATATAATTTCAGCCCGGAATCAAATTCTACTGGGTTTAGGCCTCGTCTTTTGTCTGCCATACTTCCCGCCTATAATTTTCCTATAGTGACTAATAATCGAAATATAATTATAATTTCAATATAATAATAAAAAGGTAACTTAATTTAAAAATGTGGGTCTGCAAACCCTCCATCACTAAACAGTCTTATAAGTATCAATTTAATAATTAGTAGTCACATTTACAAACATACATGTCGTATATTAAAAGGAGGAGATTTAGCCTATTTAGAACATTGCTTGCTAGCTATTATGCTAGTTTACATTTAGAATAAGACCTTTTTGCTAACTTGTGTTTAACATTTTGTTAATAAACACCTTTAAAAATCAAATCAAATGCAATATAATAAGAAAACAAAAATTCCTTCATGATTTTGCACGTTACCCAGAAAATTAAAATTGCCGAGATCGGTAACGCCATTATTTAAGTATAAATACTGCCTTTTTTCATCTTTAATCCTGAATGTTGATCCTTTAAAAATAAAATGAAACACACAACATAGGTCAAAAAACTTCAAACTTCAAACAGACGCCCAAAAAACAAATGCACATCGTTTTGTGTACACTCAGCAAATAAATCAGAGGTACAGGAGCCAAATTTCAAAAGTTTATGATTTATCATAATCCGGATTTCCATTTGGCGAACGCCTGGTCCATTATTCTATGTCACAGACACGACAAGGGTGCGTGCTTGGTGAAAAAATAAACGCATTTATCGCTTCCAGGGTTATATGTAAACAATAAAAAAAACTTTCCGATATTTTTTTGATCAAGACGGAGCTTGAAGGGTTTATATAAAGGATTAGTGACAGAATATTTTAAGAAAGTCTTCTAGCGTAAGATGTTAACAACAATGACCGCTCAAAATTGTCTATGGCTTAGTGATGCGGTAGTATGATCTTTAAGCTTTGGTGCTATAAATATTATGATTTTTTTAGCAGTGTTTCAACAATATGTTTTATATTGAGTAAATTTCAAATCAAAAGCAATTCCATTGAAATATGTTCCTATGTTAAACCGTGAAAACGAACAAGATATAAATATAATCTACAATTACCTGTAAACTTACGATATTATTTAATAAGGAAAAAAAGACCGCACCTTTAACCGCGGACTAGCTCCAACAGCATCTTGAAAATCCTAGCCGAAAAACACGATTGTTGTCAGTATAATAATTATAAATACATTAAATTGGGCTTTTTTTCAATAGAATTAAATAGTCCTAGAAAAAATAGTCGATATTTATTATGTCAATCACTGGCATTTCAATGACAAGATAAATATAGACGGGTAAAAAAAGAATGTCGTTCGTTTGACATTTGTAAAAATTCAAAATCCGTCTCAGTTTACGTTTTTATTGTTAAATAAAATAGTATATTTTAAAGTTTAGAAACACGCACAGGATGTAAAAGTGGGGCAGTGGGTCGTCTTAGGTGCGGGGGTGATAATACGTGTATCCTATTTAGTGCGTATTTAATCAGTGACACGCAGATATCGCGTTCAATTCCTAGGCAAGTTCAATGTTATTGCTTTTGGCGAGTCGCGACCAAATCCAGATTAATTGACTTATTTTATGAAAATTACTTTTATTTCGGAAGTTATATATAAACAATAAAAAAATGTTTTCGATATATATTTGATCAAGACGGAGCTTAGGGTTTCTGTAAAGTGTAAGATGGGAGACTTTATTAAAGAAAATCTTCTAACCTAATTGCCATAGTGTCTGAAACTTAATTTTTCACGTTTTAGTGTTTTTGTTTTGGAAGTCGATTGTTGTTTTTGTAAAAAAAGTTTTTTATTTTTTTCTTTTCAGTTGTGGTACCTACCCCACACCAATTCGTATACCACTACTTGCTATGTAAACAACAGCGACAGGTAGTTTTATAACATCTTCAACATACACCAAGTGGATTAAATACGTATTATTGAAGCTAACTCAAAACCTACCCAAGGAAGTTAATAAAAAAATTATAGGACCACCGCGCAAGCTTCGTCTACCAAATTAAAAAAATATTTTCAAAATCGGTCCACAATTCTTCGGTTTTCTTACGAAGTGACCTAACTGACATTTTTGACGTATCTGTACTAAAATTACCATGAAAATGTATTTTTAAAGCTCTATCGATCCGTCTAATCGGGGTATTGATATCTTCTACCGTTACTAGTTATCACAATGGCGTATATGCTCATTTGCAAAAAATAAATCTTACTAAGAGACGTATATGCAAAAAAGAATCGAAGAATAGCCCTGAAACCATAATTTTGACTTACAGCAAGTCATAAATTTATCGATATCTAATGAAATTGCAGTTTTCCATAAGAGGCGATTATCCGTGTACAATTTTACCATCTATGAAATGATCAGGGCAGATTCCTATACTGCTATACGTGGCATGAAGGCCAAAGCAAAAGGGGATCATCAGAAACTTCAACAGCGTTGTACATGTTCCTAAAGCAGAGTGATGACTGAGGCTTAAACAAATTTTATTTGTTTGCGGATGGACTTAGTGGGCAGAATCGCAACCCAATCACGGCCGCTACTCTGTATGTGATTAATAACTCCAGTAACAAAATCCAACTGGGATTTCTATTCCGAATCACGGCCAGAGTGAGGGCGATTCTGCTCACAGCGCCATTGGTTATGCCATCAAAAAAGCTGGATAGATTTTTACGCCAGCTCAACTTATCCCGATATTTAAACTTGCAAGACGGAAGCAACCATACCATGTTACAGCTCTTGAACATACAGATTTCTTGAAGTTCAAAAAGCTGTCGTCTGATCTGAGACTACTTTCTTTACAAAAAGATAATTTTGGACCAAACGTCAACTGGACAGAGATGACTGAGTTTTCAGTAGTGAAAAGGGAACCCACGACATTTTTCTTTAAAACAAGTCACTCTGAAGTAATTTCTCGGTCAATTACATTGAAAAGGAATGTTTCATATTTTCTCCAATCTGAGGTTGGCCCTCTTAATGAGAGTTGTCCCAAAATCTCAAAAGAAAAGCTTGATGAATGTGTTTTATTTACTTGTCTGTACTGTTAAACATACAGTTCAGTATCTGTTAGGGAAAACCATTCTTCAGAAATACAATATTCTTACGAAGCGTCATATCTGTTTTACATGTTTTATGTAAATAAATACGAACTTTTAAATTGAAAAATATTATTTGCAAAGCGGCGTTGAATTACAGATTATAACAGTATTTATTTTATTTTAATAATCCTTTATTTGAGCAAAACTACAGATCTTTATTTGCTTTAGTGTTGAGCGCAACACCGAAAAAAGCTGAACAATATACTCGACGTCAGTTTAGTCACTTCGTAAGAAAAGCGACGAATTGATGAAAATGTCGGTGAACATTATATACAAAATGTATAGGTATACAAACGAATTGAGAACCTGTTCCTGTTTTTGAAATCAGTAAAACAAAAAAACTTTCCGATATATTTTTGATCAAGACGGAACATGAAGGGTTTGTAAAGGATTGATTGCAGACGACTATTTCAAGAAATGGTATGACTTTGATTATTTTTGGAGCTTATAAATGAGAAAACGTGAACAAAAACTACAGATGTGCAGAGATCACTTTTATAACAATAAGCTAATTAATTTGAAATAATTTTCTTGTCTATTAACTATGTAACAGTCTATCAAATTAATTAAAATAATTGAGTACCTACCTAATAATGGTAATAAATACAAAACTTCCCACGCATGCGCAGTATGCAAATCACGGCCATGTTTTACGAAATCAGAATAACAAAGAAGGCAAGTAAGCAAATGCGATATCGAGGTGGTATCACGTTCTCCACATAGACGTCATAATAAAAGAGTAGCCACTTAAATTACAAACTGTATAAAATATGCGTTACCGTCGGGAAATCTTCTCTGTACCAGAATGTAGTCGCCTCGTAAAGCCATCTAGTAACGAAGGCCCCATGAGAGAACATGCTGTATTTTATTCTCGTCAAAAAAGGACATGTACATATCGCACGGTTGGTACAACTATTTCTACGAATGTCGGGCTCCGTCATTTGTTTTTTTATCTTTTTCTGTTCTGTTTGTGCGGTCAAGGTTTATAAAGGTGTTGTATGGAGCAGCATGAGTAAAAAACACGCTACCTCCCCATCAAATCCTGTATACGAAGGTTAACAAACAGGACCTGTATAAAAGCAGCACATTTTATTATCGTACATTACTTTCTACGAATAGCACCACAAAAGAAAACACAGATTTCCTAAAATGGTAACAGTAGTGATACTAAAACATTATTTTGTTCAAATGAATATCTAGTCCACCCACACGCTACTATCCGCTTGTTTTTCTGTGTTTGTTTCTCTACTAAACACAGTAAAAACAACAACAATACGCTATTAAGACGCCGACCAATACCATTAAGAGACACAATCGGCCCGAGCAATGTCCCAAATTGCGTGTTCCACAACCCCTATCTCGGGCAATAAAAACATTTATAAAGGAAAAACTTAATAGAATGCGCCTACTTTAAAAGTGCAGGCCATATTTCAACCTTTCAAGCAAACAATAAGAGAATTCTTAATAAACTAATTATAAAAGGTGGAGCACTTAAAACAAACTTAACAAACGTCATGAATAATATCACCAGCTGTTTATTGCAGAAATTTATCGTCCAACTTTGTGCCTCAAAAACTGTTAACTGAAAGCATAAACAAGGGATTATAGCAGAAATAAAATAATTAATTTCCCTTCAGAATTCAAGTTTTAGTGCGAACCCGTAATAATTACATTGTTTTAATGATACACGCCATTAAAATAATGTGACACTGGTTTTTAGTGAGTATGCTTTTCGTAGCATTTGGTGATAAAATGGGGAATCAATACAGAGGTCAACGAGAGAAGATTATTGAAAATCTGTTGTAATTGATGATCAAGATTAAAATTGAGATGGAATAATTAACATTTAGATTGTAAGCCTCTTATGTTTTGGGCACGCCACTATTGCGGCGATAAGTCTCCTTTTTGAGGAGTGGCTAGAGAGGCGCTACGGCGTTCTCATCTTCCGCCTGACGCAGGTCCTCACCGGACACGGTTGTTTCGGGAGGTTCCTGTTTCATTTCAGGCGGGAGGAAACGCCTGGGTGTCGTCACTGCGTGGATCGCCTGGAGGACACGGTTGAGCATACGGTGGAGGTCTGCCCGGCTTGGGCAGAGCATCGCCGTGTCCTCGCGGAGGCGATCGGTGGCGGGGATCTCTCGCATCCGGCCCTGGTCCAGGTCACCTCCTTCTGCGAAGCAGTAATGCTCGCGAAGGAGGAGGCAGAACGCGTGAGGGAGAGGCAAACTTCGCGCCCTCACGCCACTAGCCGCCGCAGGAGATGCCCTGGGCGTCGGGAATCGCAGGCCGATTCCCGGCCACCGTAGGCGCGGGCCTGTGGACGGTGAGCAATGGGTAGCTCGCCGTCCGATAAGGACAAGGCCCAAGTCGGCGGCACGTTGCGTTCCACGCGCGCCTCAAAAATATGTCAGCAACTGAAGGGGTCTGATAGGACCGATGCCTGCCGGGGTTGCGGGAAAGTCCGAAAGGGATACCGTAATATACAGGCAACTGAAGGAACACGGGTGGGTTTTAGTCAGTAAGAGTCTGACATGCCCTCCCACTCCACCTAGAGCGGGAGAAGTTATTTGATAATTTCCCACCCTAAAAAAAAAAGCCTGTTATGTTTAATTTGAAACCTTAAATTTGTTGGGAAAACTGGAGAGACGGCACTATCAATTTGAGCTAACTTTAAGCAATGTTTCGCGCAATGTCAGAATACCTTCTTAAAAACTTCTAAATATGTTTTTATTATAACGTAAACACATTTAATTCTAAGTATGTTTTATTATAACAAAGTTTTATTACAACGTATTTTTATTGTGCCCGGTGGATAGCAATAGGCTCACTCCCTATTACATGGGACTTAAACATATCTGGCGAAATGTGGGTGTCGTACTATAGGTAAACCACTGCCTAACCCATCGGGGTATACAGGCGTGATGAGTATATTTTTATTGAATTTAACACGTTCAGTGCCGGGAGCCCTCCTGGTGGGTTCACCTAGTTGCAAATGGAATGCCAGGAGCCCTCGAGGAGGGCTCATTTTAAATGTCGGTTTTTCTTAGCGAATACAGCATTATAAACCGTGAAAATAAAATCTGATTTATATTTTAACAAGATTTATTAGTATAATTATGCGTTGGTTTTAAAATCCAAGTATTTTTATTAGTTACAAATATTCACGAAAAATTTTAAAGGTTGGAAACTACGTATAGCGACAAGACCCCCTGAAAACACTACTTTCCTTTGTTTCACAGTATATTATAACACGGTTTTAAACCTACGCCGTTGACCGTCCGTGATGGCTAACTTAAGCGCAATCGTAATGCCGGCAACCCTCCCGGAGGGTTCACTTCCAATATCTACGGTGGCATGGCGTATGAGTTCTATGAAAAGTGGGTGGAGTCGAGAGAGTTAATCATTTTAGTTTTGCATATTAATCATAAGCTCAAACTGGTCTAGACATATACATTTTTTGATGTAGGTATAGCCGCTTTTCGTCACCGTCGTGGCCTCTGACAGCTCACGAAAAAACACACAACTTTAATCGATAACCCAGCCAATATTGACGGTTGAGGTCAAGATGATATACAAGGACATTTTTTATTTTCGTTTTCAACAAGCTTACTGCGGACAATAATGGGTTAGAATTTTTTACTTTAGATTACGTGAAGATCAGTTCAAAGTTGTTCTACAGATAGTTATTTATTTATTTACATAAATATAATTCTAACAGAGTAGCTGTCCACTGTATCATTAACCCTGGCGTAATCTTCAAATCTACATTTATATAAACGAATCTTTAAGTTTTTCTTTCTTTCTTTAAACATATTATAAATTAAAGTGGATTTTCTTCTAAAGTCTGCCACGGATTTTGATGGCTTTTTGGTGATTCGCACGAATTTACTCACCCGAAACGGGCACGGACACTTAAATAATATTGTTTTACTTGAGGCGATTCGCACGGAGATTATTTATTTGTAGGCGAATCGACAACTCCAGAAATCGATTTGCTTAAAAATTAATAAACTTCATACAAATCGCCATAAGTAACGGCATTTCATTTAAACGTGTCGATTCGCCCGTTTCGGGCGAATCACCAATGAGCCATTTTGATGCGGGTTTCACCATCATTTAGATAGTTTATTCTAGAAGATTTATGTGTACAATACATTAATATTAAACTTACATACAATTAAGAAATCTAGATGTTTTGTCAAGTCGTAAATAACGTGCTTAGCAGGGCGGGTAGCTAGTTTTACAGAAAGCGCTACGTTCTTGAGTTGCCTGTATGTTTTTTACTCGAGAACCACTTATACGATTGAATTCATGTATTCATAGGTGGCATGTTCTTTGCCTATGTGTTAGTAAATATTTTGTTACATTTTATGCCGTATCAAACAGCTGGTTAGTAAATATAAATACAAAATGGCGGCACTTATGATATGATGGCTTGTCAAGTGACGTTTGCATGTTTTTTATTGACCAGACTGGGGCGGGCCGCGCCACAACGCAACGCATTGCAAAAGTCCTCGTTCATCACTTTCGCACATTTTTTATGAACCAAAGCGGCCCGCACCGCACTTTTTGTATGAAAATGCGTGTTGCACTGTGACTCGTTGCGGATGTAATGTGCGCTTGACTTAAATCTGAGAAAAAATATGTTATACTACATTGTTGTACAGGCCGCAGTAATGACGTACCGCTGGAACAGTCGCTCCATGTAAAATACTGGTATTCAGCTGCATCCGGTTAGACTGGAAGCCGATCCCAACATTTGGAAAAAAGCTAGGCAGATTGATTCATTAATTAAATTTTAATAATTTGTAAGCTGTCGCAAGCGCCATGTTAATATTATTAAATCAGTACATACATTTTGAATCTAGTTCTAATTTCAAAGCCAAAAGATACTATCTGTAAACAATAATTATCTTTGGCTTATTTACTGCAGGATCTTGGCTTGGGTAGTTACAAGAAATCGAAGTTCGTTCTCCGATCTAGCCCAATCTATCTTAAAGTTATCATTACCGTAATCTATTTCCAAGTGGTCACAATGCCCCTGCATTGAACAGCTTCCGGCGATACTCCATTCTATCTCCGTTTCCGTAAATGGCCGGAAATGAATTCAAAACACCCTATACCAGCATCCGATCTCTAGTAGGATCACTGCATTCACTGGTATCCCTAAGCTATCCGTTTTGTACCTGGTCTAATAAAGGCATTGATTTAGTTCCATTGGTAGTAATTACAAATGGCTCAGTAATTTATAGGGGTTTCCGAATAGTAGTAATGTCTTAAATGATACTGAGAACTGGGAAACAAAACAGTTGAAGTTTTTGTTTTCAAATTCTCTGAAACGTATTTTCACTTAATTAAACTTCTGTATGGGGACTCGTCACTAGACGGCCACGATCACGACCAGTGGTCGCATCGACCAGGTAACCTGTAGAAGCCAATACGAATCACGCACTTGGTCGGAACGGCCAACTAGCCGCAGATCATACAATACCACTAGACGGCCACTCGCTTGCTTTTTACTCGCTTTTTAGGGGTCCGTACCTCAAAAGGAAAAAACGGAACCCTTATAGGATCACTCGTTGTCCATCCGTCCGTCCGTCTGTCTGTCAAGACCCTTTTTCTCAGGAACGCGGAGGTATCAACATTAATAAAAAATAAAAAAAAATAATTAATAAAATTAATAACAAATACGAAGGTCTAAGGTCCCTGGGAGCTCTAAAAAAATCAATCTTCTTAATCAACGCAATACAAAAATACGGCCATTTATTTATGCGACATATTTTGATTCTCGCAAATAAATCAAAACCTATCACCTAGAATCATGAAATTTTGCAAAAAGCAATCTCGTCAGGTCTCACAGCACAAGTTTTATCACATTCAAAAAAATATTTTTTTGCTATTAAAAACTTAAATTTGCAGTTGGAGAATTGACCGTGTCGATATATGGGAAAACATTTTTTCAACTACAAAGTAAAGTTTTTTCTTGGTATTAATTCATCCCAACTACGGAACCCTTCATTGCGTGGTCCGACATGTACTTGGCCGGTTTTATGCTTGATTTCTGTATACACAGGACGCCAGTATTCCCCAATGGGGTGTAACATACAAACTAATTTTGTCAGTTTTGTATAAATAGACATAGCCACTACAGACCAAGACACAAAAAACCAAGACAGGGCTATCAACAATGAAGTGAAGCCGGTTTTGTAAACATGTGCGCACTTTCTGGAGTAGTTTGATTGTAGTGTCATTGTAAAAGGTTGTAAATGTGAGCGTGTGAGCGGGTATGGACCTAGTGGCGGTGTAGTTTGTTAGCTCTGTCGTGGTTTTTTATTTAGTCTGAGAGCCACTATTACTCACGTCAATTAGTTAGACGAGAAATAACCCATGACAAACAGCCACTAAACCAAAACCAGAACAATTCATATTTCCAATTTCCTCAAACCACACTTTAAAAAGATAAACCAATGCTCAACAAAGATAATAAAACGCGAAACAGTAACACGAAGCGAACTCGAAGTCGAGATTCTTCCGAATGGACACGCGCTAGGAATGAGTTAAATTTGGCAGCAGATAGACAGGCTACGTGTATTTCAGGAGGTGTTATTTTTGACGTAATCCACGCTCTTAGGACCCGATCACACGTACCACAACCACACCACATCCACAACCACACCAAAACGACAACACGTGGACGGGCGTTAATTTGTATGAAAATAAGTTATCAAACGAACTTACTTGTAAGTGATGTTCGATCCTAATCGATCTTAGGTGTAATATATATTTTTTTTGTTAAAAATATGGTGACGATGTCGCAAGTACGAAAATGCTGCTTAGACTAAATTATTAGCCATCTTGATACAGAGGAACTCATTTATTCTATGAATTAACGACAAAAATAAAATAAAAAAATCCTTCTCTTCCACGAAATTGTTTTTTACTAAGTGTACCAGACACACGGCCAGTTTAAGGTAAGACTTCGTCTAAGACAACCATGGCTTAAATGGTTCTAAATTGTGAGTACTATCTTCGCTTTTTAAGGCGATTTTTAGGGTGATCATCAAAGGACGTCTGAATGAATAGTGTATTTACACGGACCACATTTAGCCATCATAATCAACCGTATGGGCGATACTGACCACGTCAAGTCCACGTGGCAGCCACACCGCAACCACCAGCGAGACCACGCACAAGCGGTCGGCTGCATCGCTAACACAACGTTGCGTTGGTCATTTGAATATTGATTTTGTAGTTACTACAACACCACAACGCGCATGTTACCACTGCTTACACGCATTTTGTCGCTGCGATGTAGTGTGGTTGTGGTTCGTGTGATAGGGTTCTTGTAGCCAAGTCGAAGTGGTTGACAGCCGACATAAAAATGCAACGGAAACTTTCGGACGGAAGGAACGGAGCTGGAAACGTCATGGAGTGTTAATTTTCTTCTTTTGTTCGTACAATGTTGGATTCATTGTTTTTTGTTTTTTGCGTTTTGTTTTGTTTTTAGGGAAAGAGCTGACAAGTTTAAATGAATTCGCCAGTGTTTAATTATGAGCTATTTTTAGTATTAGGGACGGAATGAAATGCTCATGGAAAAAGATTAAATATTTTTTTTGGGTGGTTAAATTATTTTAGTTTTGTGTTTCTTGGAAATTGCTTTGAAATATGATTGAACACGTGTTCCATGTGACTGAACATTACGAAACAAAAATAAAAAAATCGTACGAAAATTCGTACCCGCAGTTGGATGAAACTGCGCTGAAACCTATTTTATTCTACAGAATTCTAGGAAAAAAACTTTGAATTTGTTCCTTGAATGGAAAAGTATGTTTTACTTGTTCTAATTAAGGGGTTTCTATGATAACGTTGCTTAAAGTGAAATAATGATTACCGCCTGCTTAATCATATTTTTTGACGTTTAATCGTCTCTTAACTATAAACAATGTTTATATTATAAATGAACCCCTAAGTCTGTTAACGAGTGGTAACAAGTCAAACTTTAACATTCTTTAAGCTCCACACGACGCAAGTTTCTTGCCTGTTGCATACAATAAAACAGAAGCAACAAACGACTTGCATCATTTGAACCCTTTTTACACGGTGCGACTTTTATTGTTGTGAAGCAATCACAAGATGAGAAGAAACACTTTTGGTATCCCACAGGAAATTAAATCACACGGTGTAAATCAGGCTTTTAGTAATAAAACTTGCTTAAGACATTTCCAGCTCGCGACCAACGCCAGTGCGAGTGTGGTGTTTCTGATCAAACCATGCCCCACTAGCAGAAGTGTCTTAAGTACCCGTTCACCTGCTCCTCAGATGAGCTAAGGAATACCACTGATGCTGCAATCAATGTGGCTCCCTACTTGCCTCAATCAATATAAAAACATCGGAAGGAAGAAGACGGCTCGCGAAAATGTCTTACCTACACGAAACTAAACAGCGAACTGTCAAACAGCAAATAACATCACATAACACGTCTAAGCTGTGAGATGTAACTTTCCACTTTGTACTTGATCGTGTTAACCGAGTAGCTAACATTCGGAACTCCAAGTCTTTAGCGACATTAACTTCGTCCGCCGTACAAAGCCATCGCTAATCTAAGCTTACTCGACCAAACTTTTGGTTTTCTATTAGACAGAATCGATTTCTGTCTTCGCATTTAATCTGTCAATTCGTCACTCGGGACTCGCTAGCTTTAGATAAACGTGATTTCTTGACTGCTTTATAAAAAGGCGTGGGGAAAGTTTTGATAGATTCGTGATTCAATGTTTTCGATCTAAAGAAGTTTGCCTGACGCAGACCTTTTCGTATCACGTGTTACAAGCCTTTATCTAAAATACACGAGCCGTGGGAGAATGTTTTTCAGAATACATACAAATGAAGCTTTAAGCTCTTCTGAACCGACTTAACGGCCTGTGAAGATAGGAATGAACAGCGACAGAACTGACTAAAACTAGAACTAAAAAATAAACTCGGCTTATTACATGAGACGCATTTTCTTGTACATAAACTGCTTTTACTCCAGTTTTAAGAGAAACAACGGCTCAGATACGTAGCAGAGTCATTTGCTCGTTTACTTGAACTTTTTTTATCAGAGCTTTATGACATTAAAGTTTTTATTACGAAGCCGGCTCGAGTAGGTAATCCATGCAATTTGTTTTACTGTTCCACGGATACAGCATGTCCATAATAATACGTGAAGTTATTATCTTGGGCTTACCAAGGTGGCGGCGATGTACGGACTACGTACTACGTTCTTAATTTGTGGAGACGTTCTTTTTTTGTGTGATTTGTTATTTTTGTAGTTGATGATGGGTTCCAAGTTAGATTTGATTGAAAGACGTACTTACCTTATTTGTGAAATTTTTAACAGTTGGGTAGGTACTAAATTACGACGAAATAGCTGAAGTATTTGGATAGAATTTGTCATACAGGTAGTATGTTTGTTGAATAGTATAAAGTAAAAATCATCAATTATTAATAAAAAATTACCAGGTTTCATCAGCGCTTCAGAGAAGAATTAATGAAACTTGGACAATTTATTTTTGGAATAATAAATATTTTTGGCCAGTTTTTATCAACGCTTTCAGATGCGGCTCATAATTATATGTTGTGACCTTTTAGAATTAATGTAACAAATAATGCCCATTATGCCTGTACTTTCTTAAGTACAAACAAAGACGGTCCACAGAGTGCCATAGTAAATGTTCTTCTTAGTAACGAACTAGAACCCCTGTCTATCTCAAGATTGTGCGACACTTGTGAGCAAAACTTGTGCGTAAGAGTTGCGTCACATACCTTTTTGCCAACTTAGTAACTTGTGAGAAAGTTTCCTGGAATTTCGTATAAGTGACAGTGTAACTTTTGTTAATCTATCCACCGAGGCGGCTGAATGCCACATGTTTGTGTTGAATACAGCAAAAATAATTTATAAATGTAGTACCTATAAATTCTTCTATTCCTACTCTGTGTGATGGTTTTCTTAAGAAAAACCCATTTACGTTACTTCGTGTAAATATTTCAAACTGTCGTAAAATAAAGAGTACGCGCATTGGACGTGAACGTGTTGTGAACACGCTCTAAAAGCCAGATTGAAATGCAAATAAAAACGATTCAGCTCACGGAATTGCATATTCAAATTGCTAACTAAGTTCACCAATAACTTTCTTTTATATGACATCTCGGCAAAATTGCCAGTTAGTATTTTGAGCCTGTTAAAAACATTGACGACATTATTAACATTTTGAATAATAAGCCAAAATGCATACCTATTAAAAAAGGGAAAATTTAAATCAATTTCCATCGGCATCAATATTCCATGTTTCGTTCGTTACGATGGCATTCCGACAAAGAGATTTTATTGAATAAATTACCTTTCATTAAAATATGTTTAACGGAAATTCTGGTTGAAGCGTTGTGTAGTCTAAGCGGAAAATTGTTGTGAAGTAATCTTGTGCTTAGCGTTGTACCAGCGCTTCCTTAGAGCGCTTTATATAAACAAGCGCTGATAGAGCTAATAATGCAAACAAGAATTGCTCGCATTGGGTAATGATTAGCTCCCACTTGCACAAGCGAGCCTTTCAGCGTCAGACAGAAGTTGTCGGGCATTAATGCTGAAATTAACCTTTTTGACGTAGCCGTGAGGCACACATTATTATTGCTTTATGATTATTTTCACTTTTTATTTTGTTATTATGTGTTTCACGAACTGTGTCCAAATAAATATTATTCTTTCTTTCTTAATTAAAACTGGAAGCAATTGTTACAACGTTAATGTTTTCCCATTGTTTGTCTTATTTGTTCTAATTTATTGATGTACCTATGTATATTTATATGTGCTTATATTTCTGTATAATTGTAATATTTATATGTGTTATCTTTATATTTACTTAGAGAAAAAATATTCCCCAATTTCTCGTAATTGCACCTACCACTGCTTGTCTTTGCATCACCCAAAAGTCCGCCTCTATACATTTCTGTGCTAGAAGTATTAAATAATAATAATTATAATTTTACACAAGCAGCTTTACACAGCATATGCTAATAAAAAAATAGAATTCTGTTATGTCAATGATGTCGTAACATTAAATTTGCTAAAAAGCTCGAAGCGTTTCTGTTTACTTACCAAACCTGTCACAAAGAACTCTCCATGAATAAACTGGCATACTCTGAGCCTTCGTTGTCAATGCAGCTATTGGTTTTGCTGTCTCTCGACTCAATAAATTTATTCACGGAATCATACATTATTTTGGAATATCGTCGTCGTAGTCGGTCGCGGAGAGCGTACGTGAGAGTAATGTAAACAGTGGCTGGTATGCCGCGAGACATGTTTCGTCACTTTAGCTGAAAAGGCGAAACATCGAGGGCTGAGACGCCCCGTTTCGCCAACAAATCTCTTGGATAACCTTCCCCATTCATACACGTAAATTGTTTGGCAACACCACTGACAGCGCGCTGAATCGCAACGCTAGCAATATTATGTTTGATTATATCTTTAGAACTAGTGTGTTATCATGTTTGGATACAATGTTATGGTTGATACCGGATATATGGAACATGACGCTGACGGAGCATGAATATGTGGAGATCTAACCGAATTAGCGATATATACATACTCGTATATATAAGGTTTAATAATAAATGTTGAAATATGAATCTTTTAAATATTTAACACAACTAACTGTTTAAACTAGGTATACTAAATTAAATGACTAACTAACTTTACAAATAAATACAAAGTTCATGTTCACGTTCCAAGCGGCGCCAGCAGGCTGTGCTGGCGCCGCTGCTGCGGCTGCTGAGACCCTCAAGCGGCGCAAATACTGTAATTAGAGTCTTGAGCCATTTGGGGTTGAAACGGGTTGGGGGGCCCGTCACCTTTTGCGTCACCTTTTTAAAAGGAAATTTCTCGCCGACTGCTCGACACTTCATGTGACGTTATTTGGCTAAAGAATGAGCATTGCCATTCAACGTGGCAATGCTACCAGTCTTCTGGGCACGTTTTTCGAATGACAGCGATGCTTACGAGGACTTCGACGCCTAAGTGTCCTTTTGTATTTGAATTACAAATTAGTGAATACACGAAAAACATTTAGCCTCTTTTCGAGACCCGCACGTTTTGAACCCTATTATTTTTAAATTAGTAAATTCAAATATTTTATTTCACATAAAACTACAAGGGAACTTATGAAACGTCAGAAGCTAGGTGCATGGTTCCAATTGGTCGTTTCCTATGGAGAAGAGCCGGCAACACGGTTACTCTTTTAAAAGACTACTTAAATGATAAGAATAGTTGGTCGCTGTGATTAACTCAAGACAATGTTTAAATGTTCTTTCTCCAGAATTAGCTTACTTACTGACAGGTTATATGAGTTTATATAATTGTTTATAATTTTACTAATTTTACTTTATTTATTGTTGACATAATCTACTCATTACAATGTTTTTTTTTATGAGTTGTATTGCAATATGTGGTTAGCTAGCGACCTCGATAATTTTTTACTTTACCTCAATGGTCCTAGTTTATCAATTATAACTTCTAGTTACAGCTATATGTAAGCGGGCACGCCCTTTATGTCTGGAGGCTTTTATTTAGATATTGTTTTCGTTAAGTTATTTTTATTTCTGCTCGAGTATAGTTCTCGATGTTTTTGGTTGGTATATTGGCGTGTGCTAGCTGTCATATGGCTATTAATTTTATAATTTAAATTATGTTTTGTGTTGCGTAATGTAAATATCATTTTGCATACTATTATATAGAATCTTTTTTACTGAACAGACAGCTGTGCTGCTGGGGAGTTTGTTGCGCCACTTCTTCTTCCCAGCTAAAGCACTAGGAAGTGGTGAAGGGTGGGCGTTTTGGGGGACTGTCTTATGTAATTTTGACGTTCGAAAAGTGCTGATTCTCAGCCTAGTTTGAATAAATGACTTTTGAATTTTGAATTTTTGAAAAGTAAATGGTATTTACAATGTTTTCAAATTACAGTGTTAATAAATAAATAGGTATGAGAGGACAGTGTAGGCCTATCAACAAGTACCAGGTACTTAGCAAGATAGAAAATGGTTGACAGATCTACAGTCTGTTAAGCCTACAATTTTCTCCCATTCACAAAATTTAAAATAAATAATCTATATAAAAGCAAAATAAAATAATACAAATAAAAACCTATTTAAACCAAATGACATGATTGACACTACAGCATCAAAATCTTCTTATTTCGAGTACCTACACTACAGACAAAATAATTTTACAACTCCTACGCAACATTCACATAATCGTATTAAAAAAATCTTTTTTTTATAGTTGCTTAGCAACAACAGACTGAAGTTCACCAGATGTTTTTCCACATTAATTTATCTTATAATTGTGTTAGTTTTATTTAGTAACAAAGCCAAAGTCTGGGAGAAAAAACAGATGTTAATTTTATTCATATAAAGAACTCGCGCCCGACCATATTTGCTAATGAAAATTACAGAAAAGATTCAGCAAGAAACTTCTTGAATGTCAAAATAAAATTGTAGGTACCTATGTAGTCGTAGGTATACACAAATATGTAGTTATTCGTAGTATAAAGTTGATGTTTCATGTATGACGTTAATTATATTGTCTAAAAACATTGTGCAAATAGATTTTGTAGAAATGTGGGCGTCTCTGCACATCCCTTCGGGGAATACAGGGGTGTTGTTGTTATTTGCGTGGTAAAAAATAAAAAACAGCAATTTTAAACATAAATCTGAAACCTACTTTCAGGAAAAAAAAAATGCGCCATTAATGTATGCTTGGGCTGCAAAAACAACATATAATTACGCTTGTAATCCCCGAAATGATGGGCAGAGTAAAATATTTAAATATCGATCGGCACAAACAATTTGTATTTATCAATAAATTCGTAACAAATGGTTTTCATAGATATACAAAATTTACCTTCCTGCAAGTTACCTGTCTGCTTAAAATTTACCCTCTAAGTACATCGTTACCGGTATAAATGAACGTGCAGGGAGTAAGTGACTGCATATACGTACGTAAACGACAGAGATCTTGACACAGCAAACACATTCGCTCGGCGAAACGTCTCGATCTGTCGCCTAGATATGCGAGAATAAGTGCCCAGTGAAATAGTTCTGCTGCAATTACAGATATCAGACTACGTTTGTGGAAGATTTTGAGGGAAATGTGCTGGTTTTCTGTGAGAATATGTTAGAGATAAAATCAAGTGAATATTTTGTAACTTAAGAATAATTTTAGAACAGCTTTTAGAACAACTGAAAGTTAAAGATTGTCATGTAACTGGCATGATAAAATCAGTACCTACCTACGTAGTAAATGTTGGGTACAATTTAACACTACATACAACTATTTATATGATAATGCAGTAGTACACGCACATTGTATGAGCTATTACTTGCTGATGCTACCTTTAAAAAAAAAATTGAATAATAGCATTGTGCAGGATAAAATAAAATATTTGCACACCATAAGTAATGTTAGAATGTAAAGGGGCCATTGTAGTTTTAAGATAAAACCATTGTAAACCAACGTTTTCGCAAATAAATGGATTTGATATAGGTAACTCCTTGTATCTGAAGCGAAATAAAACAAAACACTGAATTTAAACAAAAATAGCAAGGTAAGCAATATGCTCCCGCAATATGAAAGCAGGCAAAACACATTAAGATATATATATTTCAAAGATGCTCCAAAACAATTTCCTTATAAACTTCGCAAACCTTTTGTTTTCATATGAAAACCTAATTATTACAATAGTTTTACATCCACGTTGAAATCTATTATGAGTTTATAAACTTGCGTAACAAACTAAGAAGTACCAAATATGTAAGAATTTGCTTCGTTCGTCAGACTTGCGTTTTCGTAACTTAGTTTATGTTGGTTTTATTATCATCAAATTTACTTTGGAAAGCCCTTTCTCTTTATTCACTGCTTAGGGCAGGGGTTTTTTTATTCACTGTTCCATTTATGTTCAAATAGATTGTTACTTGCAGTCGAATATTTTGACGACACTATTTTGTCGCAGTGACTGAGTGCTTGGCTGTGGGTCGGAGATTTCTTTACCCCTCAAAACGCATTAGTCAACCTCTTGTTTTTGTTAGTAGAATGGCATAAAAAAGGTACGCATTTTCAAAACAGTATTAAAACATCGTCACCAAATTTTCGCAAATAAAGACAAATCCAGCTTCATAACATTTGCATTCAATACCGTCCAATATAAATATTCTTAGAGCGTCTCACTACGAATTAGTAGTGGTATTAGTAGTAGTATTTGGTATTCAGAGTCAGAAGACAGTACAGGCGATTGGCGAGCAGCTAGAGAGATTAATTTGCATTCACGACCAAAACGGATCGTGAGGCTATTTCGTCGGCATCTCTCCCATTTCCCGTATACATGTATATACATTATACCTACATTTATACGGTGGAACGAAACTGTTTTAGCCGTTAGCACCGCCTATGCAGACATTAAGTTTCATCATGAACGTTTGTTTGTGCTTAAATATGCAAGGGCTATTTTCGGATGCATTTTGAAGTGCCTTGAGCCTTGTGAGAAGTCGTGTTTTGGACTTGGGTTAAATGTTGAAGTTGGTTTAAAATATATCAATTGAATAGTTAGTTTTCGTGCTTAAATTTTTAAGCACTGAAAGTTTCATATAGTTTAAAAAAAGAAAACATTGCCTATAACAACACGCATAGTTTCAAACTCAGTGACTCACATACCAGAGATATTTTTTTACCGATCGGCATTCATTGTTCATTAATAAAACATGTTTGTAGTGTACAAATGAAAAATACAAACATACGTGCATACCTTCCAATATAAATGTATGACAGGAATTGATACCAACAAAGTTATCAGAATAAAATATATGGCCGTCAGGAAACGAAATGCAGCGGAAAAGTTGTTATATAAACAAATGAAACTGTAATCATTTACTGTTGAGCTTTCAATCACATTTATAAATAATGCGTTCTCTATAGACGTCGCTACGATAACCGAACCGTTATAAAATGCACGTAGTGCATGATCCGACCAATATTTTTTGTGCCACGGTCCGATGTTATACGCACACAGTGTAAATTGGAAACAAATCAAATATGCATCGTTCGTCCAACCGTGAGATGGAAAGCTCGCATTAGCGATATATTCGAATATCAGATCTATTCCGAATCCGCTGCCAGATAGAATCGACAAGTTATAGGTACCATTTTTTTCTGTGAAATTTGTTTTTTTTCTCTCGGATTTGCTGTGACAACCTTATTTCTGGAATGGATTTTGCGTCTCGTTCTAATCCGTAGTTTATAAAAGTGGTATTATGATATTTCGTCTAAACGTAACGCAATATATATTCATTGCTATACGTGATTTAGCCGAAAAGGGGAGCAATTCATCATTTTATGAGGTACCATTATTTACTCACACTGCATCCACATGTATAACCATAAAATATTTTTATGACAAATAGAGTTGAACCACAGCAATCCCAAATAAAGAATTTTATGAATTGTCTGAGTCATCCAGAAACGGCGCTTACTACTACCATATGGATGAAGAAGTATGAATGAATGAATGATACACTTACATTTGCTATATGACGCTCGCAATCTGGAAAGAAAGGGTAGAGGTATTTCAACAGAAAAATGTTAGAAGCATTTAGAAGAGATCTTCCGACATAAGCGACCGCACAGCTTTAAAAGTGCACTTACTGTGATTGTATTTTATTTGTCGTTTGTTATTTTTGTGGGTCGCAACCTCGATAGATGTCAAAGAAACGGTATTTGTGAAGAATGAGACAATGTACCTATAGAATAGAAGAAGTAAATGAAAATGCTGTCTGGTTGTATAAACCGGGCCATATCTGTACGATGCGATGTCCCGTGCGGATTTATGTTTTACAACGTACTTACCGTTTGCATCTTCAATGCAATTTTGAAGGATCTTCTAGGATTTACAAATGGCTGCTAGCAAAAGTGTATGATATTTTTTCTTTTGAATTCTTTATTTAATATAAATATTTCATAGAGGAATTTTCTTTATACTCTAGTAGAACGGTCACAGTTGTTTCTATATTCTCTTACCCAAAATCAAGCTTGGATTTAAGTTCCAGAGAGGGTCATCCATATTAAGTATTCCATAATTATCAACTGATAGTCTTTTTGTTGTAATTTTACATGCCTTATATTGCGTTTTACCTTCTTAATAATAATTTATTGTCCAATGTCACAACTAAAGTTAACGTTAAAACTTAATTATCCGTTCATTCTTCTTGTTGTATTTACTGGAGTGCTATTTGCCGAGATAAATTAAATTCAACTTTGAGCTTGTCAGTGGCAGACGTCAAACACATTAACGTAAAGGCGAGCGTTGAGAGCCCCATCGTTACATTACACTGTTTAGAGGTACAACAGTTCTGGAAATTTTAGCCCCAGGGCTGCCAGTATCTCAAACTAAACACTTGTTTGTCCCGTAAAGAGGTGTCACTTAATTTAGCGTTAATTTACGTTACCGTATACTAAACCTAATGAAAACCTGTCATAGTTAATTAAATTTGTGCAAGGCAGAGTGAACGTTGTGAAAGCAAACATGATTTGTTGCTATAATACACGTAATATCAATATCGGTCACTGTCGGACCTGTTATGCGGCTAAGACCGGCGATACGGCGAATAGAACGCAAAATTCAAAACGCGCGCTTTATAACCGATCAGTGTGCTTTTACAATGCGAAGCTGATTAATGAACGAATTTTAGTTAAGCTCGTGTGCGTACAGCGAAATTGTTGGCGAGCAAATGGTGTGGCAAGCGGACGGACAGGCGGCTTTCGGGCTGAGTGGTCGAATGCGCTAATTTGCAATGCGAGTACGGTACTTTTCATCGTCCCTTGTCGTGCATTGTGCAAGCGGCTGCTTTCGACAGCTAAAGTGGTAACATTTTCGCTTATTTGTTTATTTTCGGAGTCCTTTGTGAGTTGTGTTCGTTTGTAATGACTTTACAGGACGTGGAACGAAAGCCTTGAGGCACGGTGTAATTGGATTATAGTGGTTGTTCGAGAACGTTTCCAAGTTAGCAAGTAAAGAGGAGTATTAATGTTGTATTTGACTGAGTTTGAACTTTGCGTCGCACTTGTTTAAGATGTTACGAATTATGAAGTTACCTGTTTATTATTAGTTTACTTTGAACTTTCAGAGAGTTATGTGGTATCTTATAAAGTGACCTTTATTTTTATGACTTTTCAAGGCAGCTGCACCTGCCTAAGTTTGTTATTTTCTCAAGGATAGCTTTGACATGAATAAACTAAATAAGGCCTATTCCTAGATGATGACAAAATTGAAGGATGTGAACGCATCACCTGAAGCAAACAAAACGGCCGCTTCGTGACTGCGCTATGCTCGTCAATCATGCAAATCTAATTTAGGCAGTCTGCATTCGTGGCGCTAGTCGTTAATAAATCACAGAATATAAGTTTGTCGCCTTGTCGCGCCACGATTATCCATTTTGTTAATTGAAGCGTCGGGGGTCACGCAAGGGCCCGATTACGGCATAACTAATGTCACCAGATGTCCCTTAAACGATGGGACAGTCCCTTTCAGTCATCCCAACGTACCCAACACCGGAAGGAGCAAAATGCTCCTTTAGTTACGTCGGCTTTACCCTCATAAGGCCCAGTGAAGAAGGTAAGCTTGCGTAATACTGAAATAATTTGGAGATTTAGTTTTTAGTAACGTTTGGGCTCCTGAATGGCTTATAAGGTTAAATTGTGGCGTGAGAGATAAATAAATACGTTCAATCGAAAATAAAAGGTTTTATTTTCGCTCCGATGTCAGTCGTTGAATTCCGTAGCAGCTCGTAGCTTTTTAACCGTAGCCGCGTAGGCAAATGTAGCAGTTTGTAGCAAACTGCTACATTTGCCTACGCGGCACTGTTGATTCTAAAAATAAATCAAACTGTTGAGTCATTCTTCATCGTTTATATGCGGAATTCATCAACTAACAGGTTTAGTAGCAAATCTAGCAGACAATTAATTATGTTTGTGATAATAAAACAGAAAATATATATCTCTATTAGTTTTATGTTTAAACTGTAGGCAGAATTGTTATTTCTATCGCGTGTCCCACTGAGCTTAAAACATTTGGTCACGAGAACGTTACAGAGAGTCTCGCAGTCCTAATTTGAGGGGTGCCGCTCACGAATTCATAATGATGGACGTCGATGGTCCAATCTGGGAGTGGTGAATTAAAATTAGTTGATATACTGTTAATTGGCTTTAAATAGGTTCATTTACCCTGACAAAAAATAATGAGCCTTTAAAATAATTTCGACTTGGTCTGTTTAATGTTTTATTTATTGAATGATTGTGAAGAAAGTAATGTTCAAGCATTTGTTGACGTATTCAAATTTAAATTCAAATTATTTTATTTCACATAAACCTACATGGGCACTTATGAAACGTCAGAAACTAGGTGCACGGTTCCAATTGGTTGTTTCCTATGGAGAAGAGCCGGCAAGAAACTCCACGGTTACTCTTTAAAAAATAATTGGCTTTTACAATATTTTCAAATAACAGTGTTATTAGGTATGGAAGGACAATGTAGGTCTTTCAACAACCAGGTACTTAACAGAATAATAATGGTTAACAAATCTACAGTCATCTAAACTAGTTGTCTGTTGTAGAGAAACCTATCATTAGGGTTCCTTACCCAAAGGCTGCCAACGGAATCCTATTACTAAGCCTCCGCTGTCAGTCAGTCTGTCTATCAGCGGGCTGTATCTCATGAACCGTAATAGGTAGATAGTTGAAATTTTCATTGAGTGTGTATTTCTATTTTCGCTTTAACAAAAAAAAAAATTACATAAAAAATTTAATTAAAGGGGGCCTCCATACAAAAAACGTGATTTTTCGGCGTTTTTAGCTCGATCTTAACAACCGCTTTCAAACTAAAAACTCAAACTCAAAGCATTTATTTCAATTAAACCATTTACAGGCACTTTTGAACTGTCAAGAAGTCGGTCAGTCAGAAATATGAAGCTAATTGCCCATTCCAAAGCGTAGCAGGTACCTATGCAGAAGAACGGGCAAGAAACTCCACGGACACTCTTTTAAATAAAATTAAAATTGTTACAAAATATTGGTTACATCATTAATGTTGAAATTATACATGTGAGGACAATGTAGAAAGACGTGCACGTTAAAAGCGTCCGTAATAAAAATATAAAAAACAAAGAACAATTCAAAAATTAAAATAAGCCATGGCAGCTAAGAGATGACCAGTCTTTACTGACGGCGCCCGTTCACGAACATGACGCATGGATTAGCACCATTCAAAGCAAATCTGATACAAAATATGTACGGAACCTTTCGTGTTCGAGTCCTCGGCCTTAGCCGGTTTTTATTTTGGTTTTCACAAATTACCATAGAATAGAACCCAGTTAAAAAACAGTGAGCATTCATTGTAAGTTCAGAATTCAACAATTCATTATGACGATAATTCGGAAATCTAACACTCACACAGTTGAACCCTTCCAAAATGAACTAAACATAGTTTTTATGAAACTTTGATTTAGTCGTAGAGTTAGGTATTTACCAATTATTTCAAAAGAATGTTTCATCATATCGTGCTACTTTGTTTTTCTAAGAACAATTTACTTTCCAAGTTACTCTTATTTACTTCATAAATCTTCAGAAAAGGCTACTTTCCTTATTTTTCTTTTAAGTTATAATAGTAGCTTGCCGTTTTATTTCTTGGAATTGTTATTGTAAAGATACTTTTTTTTATATACTTCCCTTAGTGATACAAATTGTCATGAAAATAACTGAAAACCTCAAAAGCAGTTCAAAAACTGTATTTTTTTTTCATTTTATGAAATTACTCAGTATCATTACCTTTTTCACTACGGGACCAAGGCTGGAATTGCGAAAAAAAATCAGCGGTTCCATACAATTTATGTTCGCACAAGTAACTCGACAAACTGTACTGAGCAGCAGATTTTTCGCGTTTTCAGAGTTGGTCCAACAGCACTGTGTTCATAATGATAACTATAATAACCTCTTCTCAGGTTTTCCGTAATTTCAGGAACACCTTGTATTATTTAATTATTAAAATTCTAATGTAAGCGATTGTATGACCGAGTAGAGCTGTAAAAACTTACATGCATTTTACCGGAATTTCCGTACTATTTTCGACTGGAGTTGTCATAGTTCAATTAGAACGAAATTCCATAACGCAGCTTGCGGTAGGAGTTGATTGGTAGAAATCGTCACGTAAGGAAAAAGCGTTATTATCAGTACTTACACCTTGTTAACTACAAATATAAAGTTGTTATATTCATGCATGGGACTCCCAACACAACCCAATCAAAAACTATTCTATGGCATCATTCGAGTCGGTTTGTTTATTACGTGATAAAGTTCACGGTGATGCCGATGGTTCCGTGTTGACTATAACCCTTGTGTTTATGGCCCTTATAATGTAGAACATTAATGTGCAATCTTTTATCACCTTACTGTGGCTATCATCAGTGTGGCTGCAAATAAAAAGATTAGGTACCTACCAAAAAAGTTCAAAGTTTTAGTATTTGGGATTTCGAAATATATTAATTACCATTTTTTTATTGATAGGGCTGTAAGCTAATCTATAAAAATTAAAATTAAATGCTGTTTTTTGGTAAGGACATCACTTGAAAACGGCTGGATCGATTTAGTTTTTTTTTTGTTCCTAATGCACACTTTGTAAACAAGCTTATTACAAATTACAAGATAATCCAAGAAAAGAATGCTTGGAAACATGCTGGTCCTGCTCCATAGGACAAGCAGTGATGGACAAAATCAAACTTGTTGCTAATTTAATTATATAATTTATTATTTTTATGACATTGATTTACATTATGTTGTGATTACTTCAACTCCCACGCTGACTTTTTAGTATTAGATGTTATAGGGATATCATATACTTTCTCAATATTTGTAAATATGTGAGCATTATGTATCTATCACACAATTAATTTATCTGTCGTTGTTTCATTTTTAATTATTTTTACCTATTGTTTTATAGTAATTTTATTATAGGTCTTCACATATAATAATATAATAAATGTATTCAAAACATTTCAAAAGAGTAACGGTGGAGTTTCTTGCCCATTCTTCTCCATAAGAAAACTACCTTTTGGAAGAGGCGACTAGAATCAATTCAATTTTTTTGTAAATTTTGCCGATCAAAAGTGCCTTTTATGTCCCTACTTGAAATAAATTATTTGACTTTGATTTATTTAGTTTTAAGAAAAAAATTAAAAGTTGCCCGGATAATTGGAAATTGGAAAATTTCACGGAACGCCCAGAAGTTTGAAGGTATCAAAACAGAAGGTAACTAACGTAATACCTACATAATCAGACAAAACAACTAGCTTCCAGTACACAAGGCTCTATTATAATTCAGTCACTCGTGCGAATAGGTTAATCTCTGAGTTTCACGCACCATTGACATAATCCTTCAATTTCCACGTGCCTGATTGAGTACTCAGATATATTAACCCATCTAGAACTTAGTATCTATGTTGGTGAGACGAGGCAAATAAATAAGTACAGGCAGGTAATGAATATTTGCCAATCTAGGTTGTTTTTTTTATCGCAATAAACATAAATGGCCTTATTACAAAACAAGGTTTATATTTAGAACCAGGTTTAACCCAGTGAGCCATTTTTGAATTTCTCAATTTATTTCGACGTCGTTAAAGTTCTAAACACAAAAACTGATTTTAAATCCGAGTCTAAGTTCTATTTTTTTTATTAAGAACTTTAAACTAGTCGGAATAAGGTTCTAAATAAAACAACTGGCTGGATGGATTAAGCTTGGACCAAACTTAGAACTCGTTTTGTAATAAGACGGAAAAAGTATGGATGTCGTTTTTATTTCAATAACTGTCTTCCTTATTTTATATTAATATTACACACTTAATCATTGTAGGTATTTATTTTTTAATAGTAATTTTTAATTGTTTGTATTCCACTCACAGAATATTGAATTTTGCTTTCGGAACAAAAATATTTTTAAATGTAAGCAATGAGATAGCGTATTATTCTCAACACAGCTTCTGTATGAATTATGTATTGTTGTTGATTAAAATGCATCAATGAACAATTTCTCAAACGAAACAAATTAAAAACCTTTATTGAAGCGCAGTTCTCTATAGCATAGCGCATGCAACGCTTTTCATTGTGTTATGCCAACTAACGGTTTTATTTATTTTCTGTGGACCAATATATTGAAACATGCTGACTGCAGCTGCAAATAACTGGAATGGAGCTCAACACAAACTTTTAGAAAAATATACAATTTTAGCAAACATGGTATTGAAAACAATCATAAAGAATTCAGAAAATACATAATTGCAAAATTCCTGATAATATGGTCATAAATTATCATGGATTTGAGAGTAAAACTAATAATTGGAAAATCAACTACAAAACAATTGACACACTAACTAATCCATGGCATCAAAATAAAATTTACGTTTGTTTAAAAATGCAAAATAATTTAAAACTGATTCGGAATGAAATTAGCGATTTCTGTAACGCGCGCCACGAACGGAACCCCTCATGAATAAACCACCTGCCTCCACTCTTCATTCAATTTACGGAAATCACACTTAGTCCCAAATCTGTTTTGGGTATCAAACGTTTTTGATCCGTTCGCGCACATCGCGGTCCGGCTACATAAGCAGATTAACAAAAGCATGTTTGTGCTGGACGGTCTCCAAGAACTTACACACATATCGTAACAGAAAACGACCTCTTTAATCACCACGCTACATCCTTTTCATCCGTTCTACGTGAGAGAGAGACGGGTGATAATCCATCGTCGGTTAGGAGCATGGTAGCCCATTGCCGGGCGTGCGGCATAGATTCAACGGACCGCAAATTTGTCGGAACTACCAATGAAATCGGATTACTTATAGAGTTCGTGGCAAGGGAGAGCTAACGAGCGAGAACACCATTACCAGCCGTCAGTGGCGTCTTCAAACGCGAATGAGATTTGCCGTCAAACTTCGAAATATTGGTTGCGATCTTTGATAAATATTGACACCGCTAGTTGAGGCTGCCGGCGTACTGAAGCTTGAAACGACTTTATAATGTAGATGCTAACTTTGTATTGAGTTTTAATTGGTATTGTTGTTATTATTTATGTATAAATACTAGCAAAGCGCCCCTGCTTATTTGTAAGTTTAACATGAATGTATCGTACACAGAATATATTTTCTAAATGATCGTGAAAAACGTATAAATATCCGTTCTGTAGTTTAGATGAACAACGAGGTCACACATACAAACATGAAAGGTGACTTTAATATATATATATATATATAAAACTATATATATATATAACTATATATATATATATATATATAGTTTATTTATTTATTTATTATTAGGCTCTTCAACAATGAGTACACTATTACTTTAAATTTTGTACGTTGCAAACTTAAGTTTAAGCGCCTCATTACTTAAAGAAAAGCACAGCATGCACTACATTATGCGCAGATGATAACACAATTAAATAATTAAAACGAGTAATACATAGTTTAAATAAAAGTAAAAAATAAATTATTAAAAGCTAAAATGATTACAATACATATATAGATTAAATTAGATAAGATTGAATTTTTGTATATTATGTTTAGGTTAAAATTTGACTTTAGACTAGAGATACCCATTAAATGGCAAGCACGGCTTTTTTTAGAGTAGGTAATGATGAGTGAAAGAGGTCAATGTCCACTTCGTGCTCTTTGTATGCAGCATACATTCTAGAGAGTGGACAGTATCGCCTCAAGTTGGTATGACATCTTGGCGGCATGCAGAAAAGCCTCCTATTAGAACTTCTTGGCAGATTTCGGGGCACATGGAATAACACCCTACTAAGCAAATCGGGACAGTTCAGAGAGCCTGTTACTAACTTCTTAAGAAAAACCAAATCTACCATACTCCTGCGTTTCTCCAGCGACACCATGTTAAAATACTTTAGTCTGTCTTGGTACGAGTTGAGCTTTTTGCACTTATTACTATTAAAGGCGAAATGGCACAAGAATCGTTTTTGCAGCCGTTCGATGCGCTTGATGTGGAAGGTCCACATCAAGCGCTACTCAGGTGCCCAGACCATACTGCAGTACTCGAGATGGCTTCTAACTAGCGAGTTGTACATAATTTTTTTTATGTTAGGTGTTTTGAAGTTTTTACACTCTCTCATAACGAAGCCAAGCATCTTTGATGTTTTTAATATAATTTTGTCAATATGTTCGACAAAACTTAGCTTTTTATCGAACTGAACGCCTAGGTCTCGTATAGTTTCGACTTCCTCAAGCTGTTCACCATTCAAGTTATAAACTGACTACATGATATTCTTTTTTTTTGTGAATTTAGTATGATAGTTATAGATAGATAGGTGTAGATAATGTTAGTGGTTCTGTATTTCATATTGCTTTATAAAAAAACAAATTAGTCTGTATTATAAGTAAAAAGTATCGTGTTGAAGGACAGGCGTTCAAGGGTCAGCTTGTGCGCTTATGTGTTAGCTGGTCGAATAATTATCGCGAACATTTATCACTTTCATATTGTTTTATGTCAGTTTGGATCATTTATCATGCCCCGAGTGGGTAACGGTGGGTCAAACACCGGACCAAAGTTCTGAGGGGGATAATATAGAATACTTTAATAATGCTTCATTATAGTTAACTGACGTCTCAGTACAGGCGAACGGCATTTAAATTTAATTGGCCCTGTGTTGTGATAAATTTAACAGTTTTTATTCTGCAATAATGCAGTGTCTACACGGATTTTCCGTATAAACTACATAAAGCTCCGGAAACCCATATAGACAGTCGCATTTCATCCTATCTACCCATTATCGCGATTCATTGAAAACTTTAAACTCCTTTATTCCCGTATATTTCAGAACTGCTCTATTTCTACTTACTTTACGATTGTGCTCGGAATCCCATTATTTGTGCCGTTGCATTTACGACCTTATGTCAACGATTGAAATACTATGATGCTAAGTGAAAATACTTCAGTGCCTGTAAGCTTGTTTTATATTGTTACTTGTTTGCAATGCGTGCTTCTTACGACTTCCTAGAACGTTAAATGTCTTTGAAACCCTCAAGAATTCTTAAACGAGTTTCCTTGGTTGAGTATATTGGTCTGTCTTTGCTTAACAATGAGAATACGTGATCTGATTGTTGACACCTAAGTAATAATTATAATTATGTGTGATGATAATTTGAGAGCGGTGGCCGCCATTATTATTTTACATCTTGTTATGAGAACGAATAATTAGGTTACTCACACGGAAGTGTAGGCAATTATTTCGAGACGAATGTATCCTCTTCCGTTCTATACAAAAACTTGCAGCGATTACTATTCTGTTTTCCAAACCTGGTGATTAAGTATAACAATGATGTTTCAAAGGCCCAGCGTGCACAAATGTACACAGCTGGTACACGTGACTTAAATCACTATTTTTACTGCTAAATAATGGCTAATATCGTCTGTGGGCTGTTTCAGTCTATGGCCTGACGGATATTCTCGTCAATTAGAACTAAAATAATCAAATAAAAGCAGCCAAGTGCGAGACTCGCACACGAAGGGTTCCGTGCCAGCGTACATTATTTAGCAAATAAATGAAAATACTAAACGAAGAATATTATTATTTTTTAAGAAAATCGCAAAGATAAATTTGTATTTCATAATGATACTATGAATTACAAAGTTATTTTTGCAGTTGCAGGAAATCACCCATATTTAAATAAATACCTTATTTATATATATAGTAATATGGTTCATGATATACAGAAGTTTCAAATTCTTAACTTGTTTAGTTGTTGGTACAAAAATGGTCTAAAACGGACAATTTTACGGCCCCCTATTTCATCATTTTAGAATATTTAAAAAAAAAAATCGCTAGACAAAGACACCCCACATACCAGGGTTAGATTTTTTTTCAAAATCAATAATATTACTGTATGGAGACCACTTGAACATCAAAACGTTTCATTTTTCAAAGGGCAGACCGGTTAAATACTATGAATTTTTTGTTCGATAATTTGAGGCTACCTATGTTCAGCAAGAACCTAATTAAGAACCTTTATTCTACAATGTATAAAGTAAATTCTTAGAAACTATTTAAGTGATAGGCACTTAAACATTTTATAAGAATTTACTTTCTCTCAGCCAGTGACGTGCTTACATAAATATTTTTTTTTTTAAATAAAGTGTAGGTACGATGTATCAAGGTCTGGCAAACATGAGATACGGCAACATATAAAGTTCGAAGCTGGCGTCAGTTTCATCTGCATTGATTGGTTTCGGTTGTAGCACCGTGCTGATTTTATTTAATTTCTTCTGATATTCATTTAAAAATAACTTTTGAAAAATAAATAGGTCATACGACGGAATCCGATATCTGAACCTAGATATTTAAATAATGACGAGGGATTTATTTATTTATTTATTTAGGATCTCCAACAAACTATAGGTTAGGTAGGTATATAAGGAATAACTGGAAAAGACTCCGCCAACCTTTCGGGGAAATAGACGCTGATTCGGTGATGTTATGTTAAGTGCCAACATAATACTACATATTCAAGGGATAATACTTTTCTCTCCTCTTGCTTTACCTTTAATAAGGTGGTTCTAACAAATACCTACCTATAAAGCTTAGAGGTCGTCCATTAATCACGTGATGTTTTTAGCAACTTTCTGACCCCCCCCCCCTCTCTCGACGCTGGTGATACGTGGTGAGGTTTTAGACTAACCCTGACTAAAAATCACGTTTTATTTTTGTATAAAGCGTCTTAAAAAAAAACGGAATATTTTATCTTTAAATACAGGTATAAATCGTTGCCTGACAACGGCGACTCAAGGTCAAGAGCCGCTTTTCGGCTTAGAACTCACGCGTTCAACGAAAAAATAAATACACGTGACATCTCTCTACACCCGACCCTTGTGATATATCGTGAGTTTTTCGAAATCCCTCCTACTCCCTTTCGAGTCTCACGTAATAAGTGGACGATCCCTTATTAGATGTACCTACCCAAAGTCCCACAAAACAGAGATCACCTAACCTCCCTAGTTAATATTAATAGGATACCTATTATATTCCATATTTCCATATACCATTTAGTAATAAACCCTTCTCAAATGACTACGAGTTAATAACAATTACAAAACTGGTCCCCCAAAGTGATTTAACAACAACGTGTTCGAACTCCGCAAAGATTTATACAAGAGTTTATTATAACAAATTATTCAGCGCATGCACAAATTTCATTAACGGGAGCCTGATTCATATTTTATTCATGCCACACACTTAATTAATAAGTGAGTAATAAGTGGATACATGATAAGATTTGTCGCGAGAGAAAAAGCTTTATAAAGGACGATATACCATTAATAATGTAGTTACTCCCAACCTATTACTTCCTGATTAATTATGTCGCTCACAAAGTCTATTATTTCTTTGTGATTCTCTTTAGTGGAACTCTTGAAGCTTCATTTATCACTGATTAGTCAACTATCCGATTGAATGGTTCAGTACACCTCTAAAGGTTTTGCTGATAATTGGTTCCGTCTGATTGGATAACGTGTATTAACCTATTAACACGTCTGCTGGGACCGAAATTAAATTAAGGAGACTTCGTTCCTTTTATAACATTGCCTTTGTAACCTTTTTCACAAGTATTTTGGGTCGGGTTTCCCAGATGTCGCCTGTTGTCAGTGTGTTTGAATGGTGTGACCTGATCTGACTCAATCCAATAGTTGCGTAACGTAGGTTGGATTGTTTTTTGGTTGATTTTGACTACCCGTTACGACTTCTATCCATACTAATATTATAAATGCAAATGTAACTCTGTCTTTCTGTTATCTTTTCATGCCTAAGCCGTTGAAGCGATCGTTATGAAATTTGAGACATAGCTAGGTAGCCTGGGACATGGAGAAACACATAGGCTGCCTTATAGCCTGAGTATTTGTATAAAAAAATGATAAAATACAAAATACACGCAGATAAGTTGCAGACAACAGCGATAAGCTTAGCTTAGCTCAGCACAGTAGAGATTTTGCAGGGTAGGGCAGGCGAGGCAGACATAGTTTGCGAACGCATTCTGCGACGCAGCTAAACAGACACATTCGCGTCTTAGCTAGTACAATCAATCTGTCATTGAAACAAAATTATGAATCAGTAGTAAAAAACAAGTGACGATCTGCACGCGTCGTGCAAGTCTATCTGTGCCGGCACTACAACGAGACGCAAAGCAGGATAGACACATCTGCATCGCACTCTCAGTACGTTCATGCATTACAAAATCTCTCCGTGGACCTGCGTCAACTAACGACCATTAGCCTTAATGTCAGCTCCGTCATACAAATGTCTACATCTGTACAGCCAGTCTGTAATTTAATCATGTATCATTTACTCTACAAGACAAATACTATATTGAACACTGTTAAGCGAACTAATTATTCTCGCGAGTGTCACATTTTCTGGATAAATCATTGGTCATCATTATAGAGGTACGAGGAACAGGGTGTAAAGTTCACTCATTCTCCATAGAAAAGGGAGGATCCTCCGACCAGACGGATGTTGTGTCTGGTGGGCTATTGCCCTACGATTGATATCGGGACGTTGTATATATGCTAGTCGAGCGGTAAACCCTGCTTGCGCGATACAGGATTTTGCGTGACGTCAGTGTGTTGCGTAGTTCGCATGTGGCAATGTAGATGCCGCCACATCATCATCAAACATCAAAGGTGTCTTAATTCGAGTAAACGGTGACACGCTTGGTTGGTACGGAAAGCTTTGACAATGCGCGCTTTTATAATTTCTAACGTGACGATATTATCGCGGACGGAAAAAAGTCTTCATATATTTCTATACATTTTATGACCATGTGTTATCATGATGCCGTGGACGTCCACGATAATATCGTCACGTTAGAAATTATAAAAACGCACATTGCCACCTCTAACAGCGGCTGTTGAGGTATCACCATGGTCCGTGGTTGTAAACGTGGTCAAGGTTTTCATATGCTGACTGTACTTAATTCATCTCAAGTCGTCGTAACTATGTTAAGTTATACACGATTCATGGCGTCAGATTGGCCTTTGAACGTTCACAGTAACTAAGAAGCCCTTTGAGCGAATAATTCTATTAGTTTCTATACAAGTACTTAATATTATATTTTACATGTAGGTAGTTTCTTACACGTGCCCTTGCTATCTAAGTAAAATTCTCTGGCTTGAAAATCTTTTGAAAAGCTTGTTTGCAGGACGGCTAAGCTCAGCAGCATATGCTGTAAGAAAAATCCGTCAACTTACTCATATAGATACCACAAGGCTAGTCTATTTCACTTACTTTCATAGTATCATGTCTTACGGTATTTTACTATGGGGACGGGCTGCAGATATCGACTCTATTTTTATTCTGCAGAAAAGAGCCATTAGAGCAATATATTGCCTCCGCAGGCGCGATTCTCTACTATTTAAAAATATTAACATCATGACGGTACCTTGTCAATATATCTATGAAAACATCATGTACGTCAGGAAAAATCTTAATCTTTTCAGTAAAAGAGATGAAAGATACAATTATAGTACTAGAAATAAGGAGCAATTAGTTCAACCGGGTTTCAGACAGTTTAAAATGTTACAATAAAATACCTCCCCACATACTACAACTACATGAAACTTTAAATCTTGTATAAAAGGCACACTATGCTATCAAGCATATTATAAACTGGGGGATTATATCGGTGACAAAAATGCTTGGCTCAACGCTGGTCCAGCTCCACAAGGGCACATAAACTAATATAATTTTTGCATTCGAAAATATTGTTGGAGCTGCTGAAGATTGCATAAATTATCTTTGAATTGTATAACTTCAATCTCGTAGTATTGTATAATTGCATAGCACATGTGTGAGCACTGTGACCATGTACCTTCTATAAAGCCACCATTTACTGGGTACGTCTTTCATTGACTTGAAGGTGGCGGCTGAGAGTATGTCATCGTTAATCAAACTCAAACTCAAAGCATTTATTTCAATTAAACCATTTACAGGCACTTTTGAATTGTCAAGGGGTCAGTCAGTCAGAAATATGAAGCTAGTTGCCCATTCCAAAGCGTAGGTTCCTATGGAGAAGAACGGGCAAGAAACTCCACGGACACTCTTTTAAATCATGATGTTGTTACAAAATATTGGTTACATCATTCATGTTGAAATTATACATGTGAGACCAATGTAGAAAGACGTGCACGTAAAAAGCGTCCGTTATAAAAAGATAAAAACAATTCAAAAATTAAAATAAGCCGTGGCAGATAAGAGATGACCAGTCCCTACTGACGGCGCCCGTTCACGAACATGACGCATGGATCAGCACCGTTTAGCTCAACCATTTTGAAGGGAACTTAACGATCCAACACACACGCCGCCACCAGCGAGACATTTGAGTGAGCATGACATGCTCTCAGCCGCCAGGGCACATTCAAGTCAATGAAAGACGTACTCAGTAAATGGTAGCTTCATAGAAGGTACATGGTCACAGTGCTCACACATGTGCTATGCAATTATATAATACTACGAGATTGAAGTTATACAATTCAAAGATAATTTATGCAATCTTCAGCAGCTCCGACAATATTTTCGAATGCTAAAATTAAATTAGTTTATGCGCCCTTGTGGAGCTGGACCAGCGTTGAGCCAAGCATTTTTGTCACCTATATAATCCCCCAGCTTATAATATGCTTGGTAGCATAGTGTGCGTTTTATACAAGATTTAAATTTAGTTTCATTTATGTAGTTGTAGTATGTGGGGAGGTATTTTATTATAACATTTTAAACAGTACCCCATGAAAGATGAGTCTACTTTCGCCAGTCTGAAACCCGGTTGAACTAATTGATCCCTATTTCTAGTACTATAATTTGTGTCTTTCACCTCTTTTACTGAAAAGATTAAGATTTTTCCTGACGTACATGATGTTTTCATATATATATTGACAAGGTACCGTCATGATGTTAATGTTTTTAAACAGTTCCCTTAGAGAATCGCGCCTGCGGAGGCAATATATTGCTCTAATGGCTCTTTTCTGCAGAATAAAAATAGAGTCGATATCTGCAGCCCGTCCCCATAGTAAAATACCGTAAGACATGATACTATGAAAGTAACTGAAATAGACTAGCCTTGCGGTATCTATATCAGTAAATTGACGGATTTTTCTTACAGCATATGCTGCTGAACTTAGCCGTCCTGCAAGAGATGTTAAATGCGGACCCCATTGCAGCCTTGAGTCGAGCGTGATCCCCAGGAAAACAGTTTTATCAACGAATTCTAGTTTCTCCCTATTCAATACTATATCACAATCACTACTTTTAACATTCGGTAAAGCAAATCTTATGCATTTCGTTTTTTTCCCATTTAATACTAAATTATTTGCAGTAAACCAATTTTGGACCTGCAGTAGGGCGTTATTTACGTCGTCAAGATTTGATGCACGTCTATTTATCTTAAAAATTAGGGAAGTATCGTCAGCAACTAACACCATTTGTGGTTGGTTTTTTAATAAATGGGGTAGATCATTAATATAAACTAAAAAGAGGAAAGGACCCAAAATCGAGCCTTGTGGAACACCCATTTTTACTTTTAGACCCAGTGAATTGACACCATTAATTTGGACTTGCTGTTGTCTATCATTTAAATAAGATTTTACTAAACTGAGCGCAAGTTTACCTAGTCCGTAATGCTCAAGTTTCAAGAGTAAGGTTTCATGATTTACGCAGTCAAATGCCTTCGAGAGGTCGCAAAAGATTCCAATGGCATCTTGAGCCTCCTCCCACGCTGTAAATATGTGTTTTAATAAGGTGACACCGGCGTCAGTCGTACAACGTCCTTTAGTGAAACCATATTGCTGATCGTGTAAGATTTGGTTGGTGTTAAAATGATTAAGCATTTGATTGAACATTACCTTTTCGAATACTTTGCTGAATACCGGCAGCACGGATACTGGTCTATAATTGTTGGCGTCTTTACTGTCCCCAGATTTAAAAAGTGGTATAACCTTACTGTATTTCATTAAATCCGGGAAGACTCCTTGATCCACACACAAATTAAATATTAAAGCTAAGTATGGTGCTATAGTCTCCATTATGGATGTACAAACTTTGATAGATAATCCCCATAGATCTTCGGTCAATTTGATTTTAATTTGCCGAAAAGCTTTAATAACTATCATAGGATTTATATGTTTAAATTGAAATTCAACCGGACAGCTTGGGACATTCGCTCTTAACTCCTCGGACGTCAGGCCTCTGTACCGCACATGTGCTACAAACGTCGGCACATTTGGAAGTACTTGTTAAGTTAGTTCGAAGTACTTGTTAAGTTAGTTAAGTTGTTATTATCCAAAGGTGTAACGCTGACATTTCGAGCCATTAAATCTTATTATCCATTGGTGTTACGACGACGCTTGAGAGAAATTGAGACATCGGGTGAATGAATTGAAATGAATTGAGACATCGGGTGAAGAATTTATAGTTTCCGTCGTTTTAGATGGTATATTAGTAAAGAAATGTACAAATTCTTGAGCTACTTCTAAGTTAGAGCTTATTGCACCACGTGAAGTCTCCAATGTGTAATCAGTGTTTCGTACTTTTTTCCTGTTCGTTTCATTATTTATAACTTTCCAAACTGTTTTTATTTTATCTTCTGCTGATTTGATCTTATTGCTAATGTACAAGGCTTTAGCTATCTTGCAGGTATTTCTAAAAATTTTGGAATATGTAGCAACATACTTGTTGAAAGTTTCAGTGTTAATGTAAGGCTTAAGGCCATACAGCTCGAAAAGCCTTTCCCTACTTATCCTAATACCTCTAGTTGCCCAGTCACTAAATATAAAATTAGGGCAAATATACTTTGTTTTCTTTTCAAAAGTTTTATTGAATTCAGTGTGCACTACTGAAAAGAAATCCTCATACAATTTATTTGCATCGTCCATATTATGATCCAGAACATTTAACTCATTATTTAGGATACTATTGAATCTATAATGTGTGATCGTTTAGTTCCCTTCAAAATGGTTGACCTAAACGGTGCTGATCCATGCGTCATGTTCGTGAACGGGTGCCGTCAGTAGGGACTGGTCATCATTTATCTGCCACGGCTTATTTTAATTTTTGAATTGTTTTTATCTTTTTAATACGGACGCTTTTTACGTGCATATGGGCGCCAAACCATTATAAGATTTTAATTTTAAGCTTGTTTTGTTTATTTTGTACTTAATCTGACTTCCTTGTTATTTATTGAATTAATACTTCTATTTCCGGTTAAGTCATGTTAAGTAGGTATTTAATAAAATATTGTTGTTTCCGGTTAAATTTATATAAAGTTTAGTTTCTATTTTGACTACTTCCTTTTGATTTATTTAAAATATTGTTGTTTCCGGTTGAAATTATTTTAGTTTCTATATTGTTACTTTTCAAACTTCCTTTTGATTTATATGTTGCTATCTAGGATTTAACTTGTCACATCCGCTTGAAATTATTAAAATGTAATTTCCTTTAGAGTTAATATAAATAAGGATTTATCTTGACACATCCGCTTAAATTATTTAAAATGTAATTAGGAAGGAATCATTTTGACATATCCGCTTGATTTGTATTAATTCTATTGGCGGTAAAGTTTCGCGGTAAAGTATGGCGGCAAGGTTTCGCGGTAAAGTATGGCGGCAAAGTTTGGCGGTTATTTTTGTGTATAAAAACTGTTGTAATGCGATTGGAAAGACATTCTTGTTTTGTAAGTTAGTAAGGAAATTTTATTTGTGTTCTGTTTAAATATTTTCCTGCCATTTCTATTTACTGTGTACTTGTGATATTATCATATTGGTGCAAACCAATATGTCTGACTCCGGCAACGACGGCGATGATGCGCCGACATGCACGTCTTTCTACATTGTTCTCACATGTATAATTTTAACATGAATGATGTAACCAATATTTTGTAACAATATTATGATTTAAGAGTGTCCGTAGAGTTTCTTGCCCGTTCTTCTCCATAGGAAGTGGAATGGGCAACTGGCTTCATATTTCTGACTGACTGACCCCTTGACAGTTCAAAAGTGCCTGTAAATGGTTTAATTGAAATAAATGCTTTGAGTTTGTTTAAAATGTTTTTAAGGGATAACGAAATAAATAATATGAAAATTTAATGAAATAAAATAAAACAAAAGTTTAATTTTTAGTTAAACTTTTTCTATCTTCTAAACTATCCTTACTAATATATTAGGTATTATAAATGCGAAAGTGGTTTGTTTGTTTGTATGTTACGCTTTCACGCAAAGAAGGCTAAACGGATTTGGATGAAATTTGGCACATGAGTAGACCATGACCTAGGTTAGGACATAGAATACTTTTAATTCCGATATTCTTATAGGATCGAGATTTATGCGGGTGAAACCACGGGTGCAGCTAGTATAATAATAAATTAGATTTGACCGGTACTGTATCGCCAAGTTTACATTATGCTCCCAAAGTAAGTATAGATAAATATCTACA
Source organism: Xanthia icteritia (assembly GCA_949128155.2). Classification (NCBI taxonomy): domain Eukaryota; kingdom Metazoa; phylum Arthropoda; class Insecta; order Lepidoptera; family Noctuidae; genus Xanthia; species Xanthia icteritia. The sequence goes on along the minus strand of OX421935.2, from coordinate 9,630,292 downwards.
CGTTATTTGGTCCACTACATTGCACTACGAGCATTATAATTACATAACGAAATTAATTCAATATTATGTACGTAAACGAAAACGTTCTCTTTGTTTTCGTCTGAAACACTCAGAGCAGTTTTGTTCAAAACAATTCTCTAGCTGGTTTGACTTCAAAACAGTTCAAGAGTTCAGTAACATGTGGGAAATTATGTGGAGATGAACTTAGGTAAATAACATAACATAACATAACGCCTGTATTCTCCGAAGTGTGTCCCAGAAGTGTACCACCACATTTCTCCAGATATGTTTAAGTCCCATGTAATAGGAGGCGAACCATCAATCGGGGCACAAATCTAGACTCCGGCTGCTACTGAGAAATTCCAAATGGAAACACCCAGTAACACTTTGACTGACCCAGGAATCGAACCTAGGACCTCAAGCTCATTAGTAGCGCTTGCGAGCACTAGACCAATGTTGCAGTCCTTACTTAGGTAAGTATGTTAAAATAATGGAATTTGAATGAAGATTAGCAAATAATTTGGCATATTGATTAGTTGGCAAGGTATTATAAAGATGACAAAAAATTGCTAAGTTCACAACCGATACATTAGAGTTTCGGTTATAAATCATTGCAATCAATATACGGTATAATGTCAATTTTGACTCTCAATCAACAATAAAAGAAATGTACAATAAATCCATAAGTAAATTACAAAATATTAGAAACAAGGTATTTAACAGAATTCAGGACAAATAAGTCGTCGTGAGGTTAATCAGGTTGCAGATACAGTAAAGTAATCACTTTCACATGCTTGCGCAATAACTAAGTAATTTAACAAGAACACATTATACAATGTGTAGAAAAACCCTGTCCAATCCGAAAAGGGCATAAATAGGTACTGCAAAAACATTACCAAAAAGTAATAAAGAATCTTTTTATTATTGAAAATAAAAGAGTTATTTCTATTTAAAATTCACGTTTTTACTACCAAAATTATCCCAATTCCATTAAAAATTTGCAAATTTTCAACAGGGGTCATAAGTTATAACTTGTAGACACCCGCTAAACGACAGCCACCCACGCTCCATGTATTATCGCGGTAAAATCCCCCTTTGAAAAAAAAATGCGGGGTATTTTTTTTTTTCGAGAATTACCACATAAACAAACTCTCAGTATGATACTTAACAACGCCCTCACGGATCAGACAAAGTTTTTTAACACATTGTATAGAATTACAAAAAAAAAAAATGAAAAACTGTACCTGACCAGCATGAAAGCAACGTATTTTTTCTGCAAAACTACCTAGATTTTTATTACAATTTGCTTACACGGAGCTTGCATTATTAAAAGAATAGATGCAAAAGGCAATTGCATTTATCACTCAGATTTATTTGCCATACCGAGCAATTGTTTACCGTGTCCTCCACCGCGATGCGGTCAAATTCTCGTAAATTTACCTTCGTAATATCATAAAATTAAAGCCCTCATACTAACTACAAGGGCTCTTTCCATAGTCAAATGATTAAGGCTACAATTTATGTATGCCTTTCAGTCCTCTGTGGAGGAAGTGAAAACAATTTGTTATACGAAAATGTATTAATTATATGATAGGTGAGACCCAGTATTATGTTTGATTTATGATTTGATACAATCACTGGTTAGTGTTTTTGGGTATTTGTTACTATAGTTGTTATTTTTAGAGGTACTTCGAGGGTTATAGGGTCGAATAAAATTAAAACTGCACGCAGTGTGTACATAAACTGTAAAAAAAATATAAAAAATTACCCTGTAGGATACAGGGTATTTTTTTTTTTTTAACAGTTTATGTACACACTTATAAAGAGACAAGAAAAAGGAACAGAAAAATACGCACAAGGGTGATGCTTATTTCTAAAGAAATCTCTTCCAGCATACCTGCGATAGGAAAGTGGATAAAAAAAAATATAGACAACGTGTGTAAGAGTAATAAAATACATAAAATAAAAACATTTAACTATGCACTAATTTAAAAAATAAACATACAATATGAGAAAATACTTACATACATATGTACTTCTAAAATAAATATATTATCACTAAAATATATATACTAATAATTATAATTTAGTAGGTGTATAATATAATAATAATAAATGAGATGTTTTTATTTTTGTTACTCGATCACGCTTTAACGGGTAAACAGATTTAGATTAGGTCGCGCACACAGGTATACCACGACCTGGATTAAAATATAGGATACTTTTTATAGGTTAATGTAGTAGTTTTCCTAGTATGCTAGTGAAACTGCGGGCAATAGCTAGAATACTATAAATTGTTATGGAATGCGGGTAAAAATCCCTCTACCACTGCTTTTCCCGAGAGGTTGCGACGATATTGAGCGTTATATCTGGCGCATGGGCAGCATTGTCCATGTGAACAATTTTAAAGTGGTGTTTTCACGATATGGGATCACCATTCCCTGTCCTCATATAACCGGTTTATCATCTCTCTCTTCGTTTGTGAGAACAAAGTTAAAGATGTTTAACAATAGTGTTGCTATAGTAAAACAAGTCAATCCTACTTTTTAAATCTGATTCACTTTCGTTATGCATGTGATTGAGAAATAATATGATTTCTGTTTTCTTTTTATCAACTCAGCCTATGGCAGTCCACTGCTGGACATATGCCTCTCCCAGGATGCGCCACACCCACACCCCGGGGTGTGGATGTGGCGCACACCCTGTCCTCCGCCCCTATTTCCGTCCTTATTTTCTATTAATATCCGAAATAATTGCCATCTCTTTCCCGGTCACTATCAGCACTTCGGAAAAAAAGAGAACTTAAATCTGTAATTGAAATACAGCCATACGTCAAAAAACAAATAATTACCACCCGCTTATAACACATAAAAGAGACGCAAAGTGCCTACACACCGTCTCTTATTTAAATGTTCTAAGTACTTAATGAGTCCAATAAGTAATGGTGACTGTCAACAGTAAGCTTTTCGGCATTAGCAGACGTTAACATCTTAATCTAGACGTGAACGTGGGCGTTTGCGTTTCAGTTAAATTCAACTAACAAACGGGTGACAGACGAGTTTATTCTGTAGTTATATTTTTGTTTGATTTGTTGATGGATCATGATGAGTGGATGTAACTTAGCGGAAAGATTAGATAGTTTAACTGTTTTTTCATAAGAAAATATAATTAAATTATATCTATAAATCTATCGATTAAGCTTTCGTTTTCGTATTATAGAAACAATTAAAAAGTCAGCCATGTGTCTCACGTGGATCTAAGTATTAATACGAAGGGTTATAAATTTATAATATTGAAATAAACTCGTATTCTCATGTTTAAAAAAAATATATATTATGTAGGTGAATTTAATTGGGTTACATAGAAGTCTTTTAGTTCAAGTCTCGACCAAAAGTTAACATTTTGGCTCAAAAAAATAAAACTTTCCGCGGTCCCTAGGACTTCCCAAGAATACACGGTTCCCGGGACAACGAATTAGCGACTTCAGTACAAGGAAAGTCCTTAGGATGATGACTCCTTCATAATGCACCTAATTGGATTCCTGCGGGGTAATTGCGTACCACACTTAGAATGGCAATGCCCTTCAATTTGACAATCCAACAACATTCATTGCGTTATTTAGTTGTCGAGTAGACGAATTTTTCAAACATATGAAGCAATTGATTAGGAATTCCTCCAAAATAGTTTGGGTTGTGACAGAATGAAGATGACGACTTTTTAAAATTCTTGATAGAAATGGAATGAGAGTCCCATTTTTAGCCACACCCGCACATTAAACAAACCCGTTCCACAGAAATCAATACCCGGTAACTTAAAGCCACTATTTTGACGTTGTTTATTTTTAAGCACAATAAACGAGCACTTCTGTGTCGGGTTGACGGGCGACGCGGCACAACACCGGTTAAATTTCCCACAGGACGGGACCGCAACCCGTTACCCGCGGCCGCTACTGACTTGTAACAGAAGGATCTATTGGTTTCGCTAAACAAAAGCGCATTCAGTAGGCTGAAAGTCGGCTTCTCCACTTTTGGAGTTTGTGTGTGATACCACGAAGTTAGCTTGTTTAAAGTGGGAAAACTTTTTGTGTTTATTTAAGTGTTTATGGTTTAGCCACTTTCAAACAATGTTATGTTATGTTATCTATACTTTTAAACAATGTTATGTGCATTGTAGGGGCTAGACAAGTGGCAAACGCTTTCAAAGTTTTTCGTATTTCTACAGCACTTTTCCTCGGGATTGTCGGAAGCTTTTCGGTAGTAATTTATAAGACTGACATACTAGTCTTATACATTTTTTATCTTCGTTATCGCAGATAGAATGTCTTGTTATTTATGCCCAAGTTTTTTTATTTATTCATCAACACATACTATTATTACAGGATATCCCAAGGCGATAGCGATTCTTATTTGTGAACTTATAGAAAAAAACACTAATAGGGTTAGGCTAGGGTAATTTTTTCGCATTCATTCTAAGATCAGGAAAAAATTACAATCCTTTCTGTTGTTTAAAAATATACCCTATACTACTAAATGAGCAATATTTGAATGTGTCACTGTAAGATTGTGAGCACCGTTAGTTTATAATCTATCGAGCGAGATTATAAACTATCGACATTACCGCATTTTTGTGCAAAAGTGTGCTAGGTATGGCCCCAAAATATATATAACAGTATACCAGCAGCTATTAGAAATAAAGGGTGTATGGGATCCTTTAAGAGGTCCTTGTTTAGATTCCTTTTAGATAGATGTTACTACTCCATCACTGAGTTTACTACTGATAAACAGAGGTATGACGACTTCGACTTGCTAATTAAACACTTATGATTTATTTATTGGTTAAGTATGAATTTGTTTATTTATCTAAAATTGAAATGACCTGCACCCTAATTACGTAATATACAATCAATCGGAATTTGAATCATTTGAAAAAAATTGCTAATCCATTGCTTCATAAGTTCGAAAAAAAAATCTGCTCAACAACGTACATAACGCAATGAATGTTGTTGAACTGTCAAAATGAAACAAATTTGTCGTAATTGTTTACGAAAATGTGTTGCGTAATTAGATAGCTGTTTACCTGACATATTTGAAATTGATTTTTTTATTGTAATTGCTTGTTTATGTTAATTTTGTGCGCCATATATAGGCAAAACATAGTGCACATATTTAAGACAATATACTATCTGTAACCATACCTATGTTTAACAAAACAAATGATTGATTGATTGATTGATCGAAAAATTGTGAACTGTTACAATATAACGCATTCATTTTCGGTAATTTATAATTTATCAATGTCAAATCGTTGAACTGTGAAAGAACCTGCACTTATCGACGGGGTCAATAATCTGTCCGATTTTATCATCCTTAAAATTGTGAACCGTCCCTGATTGGTAGGTCTTGGCGGTAGCCGAATTGGTTGCAGTAACTAAGGCTGGGCATTCCGACCAAATGGTAACCCATTTAGTCGGAGTGTCCAGTGCAGTTGATCACAGATCATCTCACCTACCACCTTAGAACCACCTTAGAACCACCTTATAACGCTTCTTGTGCTTCTTCCAAGTTGGTCGCAATTACTTGGCTATTCAGTATTAGTGCAAGGTGTGTTCGTCGCATGCAAGATACTAGTTCACAATTTGTCGGTTTCCCATGGATAGATTATTAACTATCGAAAAATAATTCGTTAAATGGTAAAGGGTTTGTTGCAGTTTACACTTTTTCAATACCTAGTTTATAATCTCACTAGATAGATTATAAACTAACGATGTTCATAATCGTCCGGTGTATGGTGTATTTGTAACCACGTTCTCGAAAACAGCTCTAACGATTTCGATGAAAGTTGCAATATAGGGCGGGATTACGGGGACGAAAAATTGATCCAGCTAGGTCTCATATAAGAGAAAATTCTTTTTCTCTATTTTCACCCGAGCAGAGCTCGCTCGCCCAGGTACTACCTACTTAATCTCCTAGAAAACGTCACCTACACTGAATAATTCCCACCTTATTTTCAATTGGTAGTTTGATATTGCTCCGTTTTTTATATTGGTAAACAAATAACTATTAAAAATACGTAACATAAAAAGTTAAGTTTCGATAATCCAAGTTTAGCTTTGAAAATTAATTACGGGTCGTTAAACACTTTTAAAAGAAAATCTGTGTTAAAGGGAAAGTTGAATGGAAAAAGTTGATTTAGATTAAAACTCTTTTTTTTTTCTAATCGATCTCCGATACAAAACTGTGTTAAAATATCTGAGCCGGTAACGTTAAAATAAACTTTATTCAATATTTGAGGATTTAAATAATCGGATCTGCTATACAGGGGGTTGACATGTTGTTGAGTGAAGACTTCTGAAAAAAGGTCATCACCAGACGATAATGACCTTTTCCCCCAACTATGTGCGGGTCGGCTTCCAGTCGAACAGGATGCAGCTGAATACCAGTACTTTACATGGAGAGACTACCTATCTGACCTCCAAACCCAGTATACTGGGTAACACGGTAACGCCCATTGGTAAGACTGGTTTCTGAAAAAAGGTGATCACTTCAAATGAAATCAAGTAGAGTTTAACAAGCAAAGGGTGTGTACTCAAGCAATCTAACATTACTTGATATGGCATCAAATTACAGATATTTCAGCTACGATTTTAAGATATTGACAATGTCAAATTGTTCCCACTTTTCACTGTGCACTGAGTCGGGGCTCGTGGCTAAATGATAACAGCCCCACGTGGATGAGTAACCATCCGTTACATATCGAAAAGATCGCTAAGCCGTTGGTCCCGGCTGTCATTCGTAGATAATTGACAGTTGATACGGGTACTCAGAAGTCCAAAAGTCTGACAACCAGTCTTACCAAGGGGTATCATGTTACCTAGTAACTGGGTTGCGGAGGTCAGATAGGCAGTCGCTTCATGTAAAATACTGGTATTCAGCTGCATCCGGTTAGACGAGAAGCCGACCCTAAGATAGTTGGGAAAGGGCTACGCATATTGATTTTTTGTATATACTCTGAGAAATTACAACACGGTTTAAATTAAAAGTTGTGTTAAAATTATTTCTTTCTCGTTTGGAGGAGGACAGGTAAAGATTTTGCTAAGACATGTGCCTCCTCTCTTCGAGAGGGGGTGGGCTGTAATCTACCACGCGAGTCCAGTGCGGATTTATAGATGTCACACGTCTTCGAATTTCTGGTTCTAGGACAATCACTCTTAGTTCTTATGATCGTGATTTTATATTGGCACAAGAAAAGGCCTATGCTCAGCAGTGGGGGCTGACGCTCTGAGGATGAAGGTGATGATTTATGCTTGTGACTGTACACTGCCCGGCCGTAAACAATAGCAAATCTGATTTTGAAAAAGCTTGTCTTGTCGTCTCTTTCACACTGACACCTGTGTCTTTTTCTAAAATTCGACTTATCATATTTTCCGTGTCCTGTACCAGAGTTTCGAGCTACGATGATAAACATACCTGTCCCGAGAGAGACGGTCACGGATCATCGATTCTAATGCAGACGATGCAGATCACATCCAGTTAATCATAATTTAACTACCCTGCAAACGTATAGGAGGATATTCTAGTACAAATCCAAGTTTATTTCCCTTGTGGATGTATTTGCTGGTGTACTTCCAGAGATTACCTACTGATTTAAATCCTACGAAATTTTTCGTATGTGAAATTTGTATGTTTGTTACTCAATCACGCAAAAATGGCTGAACGGATTTGGATGCAATTTTACTCTTAGGTAGACCATGACCTGGTTTAGGACAGCAAATATTTTTTATCCCGGTAGTACGTTATCGTAGGATAATTTCTTACCTCCGCGTGGGCGAAGCCGTGGGTAAAGCTAGTATGTCATTATTCAATAACGAAATGGAACAGTACGTTCGAAATATTAAACATTCATTTGTTTTTTCGCTTATTTGGAACTTCTTCAATGCCATACCAACACCAATGACCGATTTTTGAGTAGGTGAAACATCGTGAAGAATTTGTAATTTATATTATCTGAAATCGACGAAATTCTGTAAACAAGCACAGTGATTAATTTTCGTTCCGTTTATGTTTCAAAAATGACCCGTGAGTCTCTATTACTGTAAGAGAAAATGTTTTGTTTTTACGTAGTAATAATAACTATATTCTATAAAGTATTTTCGTAGACTACTGCTTGTTTCTCTACATATTGGTTAAGGAAGTAAGACTCCACTTCGTTTGTTATTAGCTCGACTGGTTAACGAGCTATAAAGGTTATTAATGAACCTATGATTGTATCGGTAAGCATGTTCAAACACACACGCAACATGGTAGTAATGAACTAATTAATATGTAGTACTAAGGTTTCCTGCAATAAAACTGACGTAGTGACTGTAGTAGTTAAAAAAAATGCACTTTTACACCCTACTTTATACTTGAGGTAATAAAGTGAAGGAAATAAATTTTCTATATCAGTTGTGGGATCATTTTATAGCTTGTGGGTAAGTAATAACAGCCACACGGGTCGATCGATCAGGTTAAGCTACGCTTGCCGCGGTTGGTCCGTGGATGGTTGACCATCTTTATATACGAGAACCTTAACCAGGTGGGTGACCTCAATAATATAACCATTCAATGCATCAAAGGACATAGCGGTTCGATGGGGAACGATACAGCCGACGAACTTGCTAGAAGGGGGTCGAACATGGCACCAGCGGGGCCCGAACCCATTGTACCACTCCCCTTCGGTTACCTACGCACTCTGGTAAGGAAACGAACTAGGGATCAGCATCACAAACTATGGTCGGACCAAGGTGAGTGCAGGCAGGCTAAGGACGCACTGCCTTCAATCGATGGCCGCCTCACGAAACAGGTTCTCCGATTAACTAAACAGCAGCTGCGTACGGTTACAGCAGCTATAACTGGCCATGGGTCATTTAATAAACACCTCTTTGTCATAGGAGTCACAGACAGAGACACGTGCAGAGCCTGCATGGAGGATGACGAGACAGCAGCTCACGTGCTGTTAAACTGCCCGGTGGTCGCCACTTACAGGGCAAAGTACGTCGGTGCCCCAGGTACCCTACGTGAGATTGCCAGTAACACCAAGGCGTTGCTGGTCTTCTTTGAGGAGCTGGGGTGGATCGAATAACAGATTTTTCCCACCCGTACGCAAAATACGCGCTTTGACGTGGAGTTGCGGAAACCAGCCCGTATTACCTATTATACTGAGACCCCTCTGTGCCTCGAAAATCACGTTAAGCTGTCACTGGCTGTGATTTGTAGATGATTGACAGCTCTTACGGGTCGTCAGAAGCCCGAAAGTCTGACAACCAGTCTTACCACGGAGTATTGTGTTATTCAGTGACTGGGTTGTAGAGGTCAGATAGGCAGTTGCTCTATGTAAAATACTGGTATTCAGCTGGATCCGGTTAGACTAGAAGCCGACCCCAACATAGTTGGGAAAAGGCTAGGCAGATAATTAATTGTGTGATCAGATCATTTTATTACTAGTTACAAAAAACGATAAAAGAATGTATACACTAATGTTAATATTTTAATTCATTAGTGATATAGGACACAAGCTCCGTGACAAAACGGGTGACTTCCGCTCCGGCTCGTTTTTGGTGCAAAGGTTAGCCATTGCCATCCAACATGGTAATGCAGCAAGCGTTATGGGCGTCTTTGCGCCGGGAACAGTCAGGGGCGGGTTATTTGACTAGTTTTTTGACGTGTTGTTGTGACCTATGATTCTTTATAATTTTTATGCAGTAGATTTAACGGAATGTTGCCATTTTTGAATATTATACTTTAATTATTTATGTAGAATTAATTATTGTATATTTATTTTATTTTTATCTCTTAATTATATTTCATGGTATGCTGCACCGGTCGACGTAATTACGTCACCGCCGGCTGTCGCTGAAAACCAGCGCTGGGGCTGTCTTGTATAGGGTCGCAGCATTATGCTGAGTGATGGCCGTTTTGCGTGGATGTGACGCATATTTTCCCTAAACTTGTTTCTTTTTTAATTTTGTGTTCTTTTTTTTTGCGTCATGTTTACCGCAAATAAACTTCTTTAATTTTCTTTCTATTTAATTAATTTATATTATAAATAGAGCAATAAATAAAACGTTATATTTTACATTATATGAGTAGGTTTATTTAATACTAGCTTTCGCCCGCGACTTCGCCCGCGTGGGGGTCGGAAATTATCCCATGAGAACGTACTACCGAGATAAAAAGTATCCTATATGTTAATCCACATTATAAACTATCTGTGTGCCAAATTTAATCCCAATCCGTTCAGCCGTTTTTGCGTGATTGAGTAACAAACATCCAAACATACAAACTTTCACATTTATAATATTAGTAGGATTTTTATATAAGATGTCTCATAATCATGTTCTTTTCTTCTTGTCATCTTGTATTTTTTTTTCTTCTTTCGCAGGTCTGCTGGAAGAAATAAGCAGTACATATTCGCTATGTATTTTACTGACATAAATAATAATAAAAAAAATACATCGAGGATGTTGACACGTCATAAAACAAAACATATTGAAGGCGTGTGACGTCCACCAACCCGCACTGACCTCGCCTGGTGGTCTAACACGTACTCCCCTTACAGAGGAGGCCAGAATCCCTGCACTGGGAATGCCATGATCAGCTATAAGAAATAGAACCAAAGCCTAAATTGACTGCAAAATCATTGTAACTTTAACCTTCCTATTATAGCAGGCGGTCTTCATTATTATCCTGCAAGCGTCTATTGCGGAACCGCCTCTCAATACGAAATAATGCAGCAGCCCCAAATTGCAAATGGTTGGCGGATAACTGTTTGCCTTGAGTAAGCGCCCGATGCTATTGTGAATTGAGTGTTAAGACTACGCATACAGTGCATAGTTTGCAGCATTGCCAAGTAGTTCTGGTTGATTAACGGATTGGAGAATTTGCTATAGGCAATCACTACGTGGTTTGAAGCTCAAAATCGGCAAGCTGATGGTTAGCCGCAAACTATTTGCCTAGTGCGGTTGCGACATTGGAATTTAGATGTAGTTATTGTATCCACGCATAACAAACCGCTTCGTGAGTAGTAATTAAAATTACTTAAAAAAAATCAGTTCATAACATCAGAAAAACCCAATAACACTTTGCCCGATCTGAGAATCGAACCCAGGATCTCATCTTCAGCAGTAGCGCTTGCAACCACTAGACAATCGAGGCAGTCATTTTTCAGTTCCTCTACCAAAAAGTACAAATTCATATTTTGCAAACGGATTTCGCGAAGGTCGCTTCCAGTTCCAATGCAGTTTATGCCCAATGTGTGCTTTTATAATTTGTAACGTGACGATATTATCGTGGAAGGCCACGTCAATAAAATGTATGGAAATACGTGCACGTTATAAGGTTTTCGTGAATGGAAATTTAAAAACATCTTCATATATTTCCATACATATTACTTTCCTATGTTATCGTGCCGTGACGTGAACGTCCACGATAATACCGTCACGTTCCAAATTCTAAAAACTATGGAAGACATTTTTTTTTTTTCTGGTGGGAAATTATCGAACAACTTCTCCCGCAGACTCTTACTGACAAAAACCCACCCGTATTCCTTCAGTTGCCTGTACGTTGCCAGGAGCCACGGTATCCCTTTCAGACTTTCCCGCGACTTCGGCAGGCATCGGCCCCAGCGGACCCCGTTAGAACTATGGAAGACTTGCGGTGGATTATTATAGGTAGGCATATGCTAAAACCGCAAAAATAATATTCGAAATTCTTTTATAATTAGGTATTTGTTTATTTATGACGAGCACTATAAATACGACATCAACACTACCTCTGTCATTGCAGAAAATGCCGCAAATAAACTCGTTGACACTTTGAATTGAATTTGAAACGCTTTAGAATTTAACTGTATGTCAGAATGCCTCATTTCTTTCCACAAATTATGTATCTATTTAGTTTCTCTATGTTGTATGAAATATGGCGTAAATAGGATTATCATGTTGCGTATTGTTGTGTTAATACAACCTAATAAAGTCCAACCAAAGGTTTTCTTTGACGGAAGTGGATCTAAGTTGTAATCAAAGTAAGGGATTTTTTAAAAGTAAATTGACTACTAACTTAAATTGTCCAAGTATTCAAATTACAACTGTCAAAGAATGACAGTTGTGATTTGATTTTTGTATGAAATGGCTATAACTTGGTAAATTGACGTAGGGTATCAAGCTTAACAGTTTATTTTCCTGACTGTAGGTATAACACGTACAAGTACGTTCTTGATGTGCCTCCCATACGGCTAAACGGTGTTTCTCTTGAGCGAGCAAAACAATTTAAGTACCTTGGTCACTTGGTCATAATTGACCTTACAGACAAAGCTGATATTGAAAGGGAACGGAGGGTTCTGTCCGTGCGTGCGAATATATTGGCCCGCAGGTTTGCACGTTGTACTGCAGACGTAAAGGTGTCGTTCTCTAGAGGATTCTGTACCACCTACACAAGCAGCCTGTGGGAGAAGTATTCGCGAGCATCGTATGGAGTCCTTCCTGTCCAATTTAATAACGCATTCAGAAAACAGATGGGGTTGCTATGGCGTTGTAGTGCGTCAGGGATGCGGCGGCCCTTGTAAATAGTTTTTATACTATAATGCGCAAGTCCGCTGCATCAATGGTGGCACGAGTCATGGCCAGCCCCAACAGGGTTCTGAAAATTATAGCGGAGAGAGTGGACTGTCCTTATATAATTCACTGCTGTCAGTTACATATGTCACCGTATTTTTTTTTACCAATACGTAGTTTTAAGGACATTGTTACTAACTCTTAATGAGTTTGGCTCGAAATAAACTTTTTGTTTGATTGATTGATAACCCGTACCAACAAGTAACATAATATTTTTCACAGTATGTGATGTAGATTTTTCTTTTGTAACTACCACCAGAAGCCTACTAATATTAGGCTTGACTTCCATCTGTGCCAGACATCGGAAAATAACAAATCACGAAGTCTATCATAAGCGAAACTAATAATATGTAGTTTACTCATGCACACAGCAAGCATGGAATTGCTTTTATGCACTTTGAATTCAATTAAATTGTCACTTTCATCACAGTAAGAATATCTACGTAGCTACGTGGAAATGTTACCTGAAATTCCCTTTAGAGCTATAAGCACTGTGTACACGATTCATTCATTTGCTTCCCTCTTTTAGAAGGTAAACTTCACGAGGTGAAAGACATTGAGATGTCTCGTAATTTGGACAATACAAAGGTTTTAAAATAAAGTAAATCTCAGTTTTTGTAGATCCATTTTAAAATTGACTGTCACAGTTGTATTTTTCCGCCTAAAGCGCAGGCCACAAAGGCCATACTAAGTTCGCTTCCCAGTGTGGTCAAGACTCTAATAAAAGTGACAGTTCGAATAATGTATATGTGTAAAGGTAATGTTTTTGGAAACTGCTAAACTATTTCGTTCCGTGAGTTTACATAGACAAAGCAATTAAATGAAACAGCATCAACGAATGCGACGTACTTGAAATAACATTATTTGTGAGCATTTTATCGTATTATTTTTATTGCTGAGTATCGATCCAAATGAAATTGCAGATAGCTACATCGTCACAATTCATTCTTTAGAACTGGAAAAAATTGACACCAATGTACAAAAGATTTCAAGCAAATAATTTTACAAGTTATGCGACACAGTCCTATTCGTCCCTAGCAATAACAAATACTTTAAAAGCTACGGTAACAAAAAAGTACAGTCAGGCAAATTAGTCGCGTGCATCGAATCAGTGTCCTTCCCACGACACATAAATTACCGTATCCGCGCTAGCAAGTAAACACAACAATGGATTCCCAGCGTGTAATACGCGCTGTAATTGGTCGGCGTTCTTTGATTGTTGTGATACCGACTACAAAATGACAGTAGTAATACCTCACACATTTCGACTGACTCGTCAAAGCGCTGGAATGGAGACAAAGCCAGTCATGTTGATCCGTTTGTTTGAAATGACTGTTTAGTTGTTTTGAATACTGTTAATGTTTTGTTTGAATGAATGGAATGCTTGTTAACTATGTTAAATGCAGTTGACGGACTGCATTGTATCTGCAATACCTACACTACGTCATCATCATTATTCTCTAACCCAATATATTTGGGATCGGCACAACATGTTTTTTTTCTTCCAAAACAATTAGAGGCCTAGAAGTCTACATGACAACGTACATAAATACCACGAGTGACGAGATGAAAAAAAAAATGGATAGTAGTTCAAAAGTACTGATGCACGAAGTTTGAAAAGAAGCATAAGGAGTTCATACTAATGTTTTTCTTTTTATTCAAAATAATAAAAAGCTCCTGAGGTAATTAATTATTCTTTAGCTCGTCTGCTGATGCTGAGTGTACTTGAATCGTAATAAAAGGTAAGGTACCATGTACATATTTTAATTAAAAAAGGAATTATACTGCATTTCAATTACAGAAAAACTTGAACCTTGGGAAGGAATTAATCCATATTTCAGTAATGATTACTCATGATGAAAAATTAAAATACAAGCAGCGTATTTCAGCTTAATTAATTTTTCGATTGCATATGGTTCACGCAATTTTTCAATGAAATCGTTTCAGTAAGTACATGGTTGGAGGATTACTGCATTGATGTGAGGTTAAAGTGGAAATCTGCGGGCGCAGCTACTCTTCATTAAATTCGACTTAAATACGGGTATAACCGAGAGCGTAGCTAGTCTAGAACGCCCTTGTAGTTCAGCATTTTTTTTAACTAGATTTTTTTCACTTAATTGCGACTGAGGCGGTGGTGAGTTTGGTATTCTTACACTCTTGAATTGTATAAATGAAACCAATTCTAATATAAATTCAATAATAATATAAATTCGAAAGTAACTCTGTCTGTCTGTCTGTATGTTACTTTTTCATGGCTAAACCAGAGAACGGATTTTGATAAAGTTTGGCAAGGAGATAGATGGCATCTTAGAAAAGGAGAGAGGGTACTTTTTGTCACAAAAATAGCCCTTAAGGGGGTGATATAAGTGATGAAACTTTGTATGGGAAATCCAGCATTTCTTAAGTTAGGGATATGAATATTCAAATTTATGCTTTTGGTAAGAAATAAAGAATTACGCGTATCAGCGTTTTTGTAAAATCTACCCCCCAAAAAGGGGCAAAATAGGGGTTGATTTTAAAATTCACATGTAATATTGTTTGAAGAGATTTAAGGAATTGGAATTATAGTCATAGGCGGTATCTAGAACTAATATATAGTTATTATTTAATTAAAATCGGTAAATAATGTTTTATCCCAGATTGAAGAACAAACTTCACTTTGCAGTTCATAATAATAACTATAAATTACCAATTTTGGATTTTTCTCTTACCTTTCCCGCCAAACTTCATGCTGATGGGCTCACGGGAAGTACCAAATAGGCTTTGGTTTATTTGCGAGTGTCAAAATATGCGGTAGAAATCGCCGTATTTTTTTTATTTCGTTGACTTGGAAGTTTGATTTTCGTTACAAGATTCAAGGGACCGTATATCGATGGACCGTAAATCTGACTGTTAGCTTTTCATGCCGTTACGGCCGAACGGATTTAGTTGAAAGGCATACCGGTTAGGCCATGACCTGGGTTAAGACATAGCATACTCTGAATTTCGGTAGTACGTCCCTGTGGGATGTTTTCCGACCATTACGCGATTAGAAAAGCTAGTCCTAACCAATATATTAAATACGAAAGTGAGTTTGTTTGTTTGTTACGATTTCACGATAAAACGGCTGGACGGATTCGAAAGAAATTTGGCAAATTCAAAAGTCATTTATTCAAACTAGGCTGAGAATCAGCACTTTTCGAACGTCAAAATTACATAAGACAGTCCCCCAAAACGCCCAGCCTTCACCACTTCCTTGCTTGTGCTTAAGCTAAAAATCCCCCACGGGATCGAGACTTATGCGGATGACACTGCGAGGCGCAGCTAGTTGGTAAATAAATTCGCAGTAATATTTTTTAAACACAAACAGTTCAGCACCCGGGCATAAATATAAAACATCGGGCTTCAGAAAGAGACAGTCACATGACTGATGAGTGACTCAGATGACGGTCTACAAATCCGAACTGTTTTCAAACTCGATGTACATTATTTGCGGATCAGCACTCGTTTTTTATTTATTTGTACCTATAGCAGTTTCATCATGTCTTTGGTACACACATCAGATCACGCCAGTCTTCCCCGAAGGGATGGGTAGAGGTGCAGGTACACCCATAGACGGACACCTTACAGAGGAGGCCTGAATCCGTGCACTGGGAATGCCATGATTAGCTATAAGAAATAGAACCAAAGCCTAAATTGACTGCAAAATCATTGTAACTTTAACCTTCCTATCATAGCAGGAGCCTGGAGCGGAATGCCTCATTTGTTTCCACAAATTATGTATTTATTTAGTTTCTCTATGTTGTATGAAATGTGGCGTAAATAGGATTATCATGTTGCGTATTGTTGTGTTAATACAACCTAATAAAGTCCAACCAAAGGTTTTCTTTGACGGAAGTGGATCTAAGTTGTAATCAAAGTAAGGGATTTTTTAAAAGTAAATTGACTACTAACTTAAATTGTCCAAGTAATTTGTGATTTGATTTTTGTATGAAATGGCTATAACTTGGTAAATTGACGTAGGGTATCAAGCTTAACAGTTTATTTCCCTGACTGTAGGTATAACACGTACAAGTACGTTCTTGATGTGCCTCCCATACGGCTAAACGGTGTTTCTCTTGAGCGAGCGAAACAATTTAAGTACCTAGGTCACTTGGTCATAACTGACCTTACAGACAAAGCTGATATTGAAAGGGAACGGAGGGTTCTGTCCGTGCGTGCGAATATATTGGCCCGCAGGTTTGCACGTTGTACTACAGATGTAAAGGTGTCGTTCTTTCTGTACCACCTACACAAGCAGCCTGTGGGAGAAGTATTCGCGAGCATCGTATGGAGTCCTTCCTGTCCAATTTAATAACGCATTCAGAAAACAGATGGGGTTGCTATGGCGTTGCAGTGCGTCAGGGATGCGGCGGCCCTTGTAAATAGTTTTTATACTATAATGCGCAAGCGCGCTGCATCAATGGTGGCACGAGTCATGGCCAGCCCCAACAGGGTTCTGAAAATTATAGCGGAGAGAGTGGACTGTCCTTATTTATAATTCACTGCTGTCAGTTACATGTGTCACCGTATTGTTTTTTACCAATACGTAGTTTTAAGGACATTGTTACTAACTCTTAATGAGTTTGGCTGGAATAAAGTTTTTGTTTAATTGATTGATTGATAACCCGTACCAACAAGTAACAATATTTTTCACAGTATGTGATGTAGATTTTTCTTTTGTAACTACCACCAGAAGCCTACTAATATTAGGCTTGACTTCCATTTGTGCCAGACACCGCAAAATAACAAATCACGAAGTCTATCATAAGCGAAACTAATAATATGTAGTTTACTCATGCACACAGCAAGCATGGAATTGCTTTTATGCACTTTGAATTCAATTAAATTGTCACTTTCATCACAGTAAGAATATCTACGTAGCTACGTGGAAATGTTACCTGAAATTCTCTTTAGAGCTATAAGCACTGTGTACACGATTCATTCATTTGCTTCCCTCTTTTAGAAGGTAAACTTCACGAGGTGAAAGACATTGAGATGTCTCGTAATTTGGACAATACAAAGGTTTTAAAATAAAGTAAATCTCAGTTTATTGTAATTTGTTTATTTTGAAATAGGTACCAATGTGCAGTAGTGGAATAAAAAGATGAACAATTGTAGATCCATTTTAAAATTGACTGTCACAGTTGTATTTTTCCGCCTAAAGCGCAGGCCACGAAGGCCATACTAAGTTCACTTCCCAGTGTGGCCGCGGTCAAGACTCTAATAAAAGTGACAGTTCGAATAATGTATATGTGTAAAGGTAATGTTTTTGGAAACTGCTAAACTATTTCGTTCCGTGAGTTTACATAGACAAAGCAATTAAATGAAACAGCATCAACGAATGCGACGTACTTGAAATAACATTATTTGTGAGCATTTTGTCGTATTATTTTTATTGCTGAGTATCGATCCAAATGAAATTGCAGATAGCATCGTCACAATTCATTCTTTAGAACGGGAAAAAATGGACACCAATGTACAAAAGATTTCAAGCAAATAATTTTACAAGTTATGCGACACAGTCCTATTCGTCCCTAGCAATAACAAATACTTTAAAAGCTACGGTAACAAAAAAGTACAGTCAGGCAAATTAGTCGCGTGCATCGAATCAGTGTCCTTCCCACGACACATAAATTACCGTATCCGCGCTAGCAAGTAAACACAACAATGGATTCCCGGCTTGTAATACGCGCTGTAATTGGTCGGCGCTCTTTGATTGTTGTGATACCGACTACAAAATGACAGTAGTAATACCTCACACATTTCGACTGACTCGTCAAAGCGCTGGAATGGAGACAAAGCCAGTCATGTTGATCCGTTTGTTTGAAATGACTGTTTAGTGGTTTTGAATACTGTTAATGTTTTGTTTGAATGAATGGAATGCTTGTTAACTATGTTAAATGCAGCTGACGGACTGCATTGTATCTGCAATACCTACACTACGTCATCATCATTATTCTCTAACCCAATATATTTGGGATCGGCACAACATGTTTTTTTTCTTCCAAAACAATTAGAGGCCTAGAAGTCTACATGACAACGTACATAAATACCACGAGTGACGAGATGAAAAAAAAAATGGATAGTAGTTCAAAAGTACTGATGCACGAAGTTTGAAAAGAAGCATAAGGATTTCATACTAATGTTTTTCTTTTTATTCAAAATAATAAAAAGCTCCTGAGGTAATTAATTATTCTTTAGCTCGTCTGCTGATGCTGAGTGTACTTGAATCGTAATAAAAGGTAAGGTACCATGTACATATTTTAATTAAAAAAGGAATTATACTGCATTTCAATTACAGAAAAACTTGAACCTTGGGAAGGAATTAATCCATATTTCAGTAATGATTTCTCATGATAAAAAATTAAAATACAAGCAGCGTATTTCAGCTTAATTAATTTTTCGATTGCATATGGTTCACGCAATTTTTCAATGAAATCGTTTCAGTAAGTACATGGTTGGAGGATTACTGCATTGATGTGAGGTTAAAGTGGAAATCTGCGGGCGCAGCTACTCTTCATTAAATTCGACTTAAATGCGGGTATAACCGAGAGCGTAGCTAGTCTAGAACGCCCTTATAGTTCAGCATATTTTTTAACTAGATTTTTTTAAAGCTTTAATCTGACTTCACTTAATTGCGACTGAGGTGGTGGTGAGTTTGGTATTCATAAGCTTCGTGCAGACTAGCGCGACGCGACAGCGCGACGCGACACCGGTTATTGTTATACCGTGAAGTTTTTTTAGAAAATGTATTGTTCGTGTCGCGTCGCGCCGTCGCGTCGCGCTGGTCTGCACAAGCCTTTACACTCTTGAATTGTATAAATGAAACCAATTCTAATATAAATTCAATAATAATATAAATTCGAAAGTAACTCTGTCTGTCTGTCTGTATGTTACTTTTTCATGGCTAAACCAGAGAACGGATTTTGATAAAGTTTGGCAAGGAGATAGATGGCATCTTAGAAAAGGAGAGAGGGTACTTTTTGTCACAAAAATAGCCCTTAAGGGGGTGATATAAGTGATGAAAGTTTGTATGGGAAATCCAGCATTTGTTAAGTTAGGGATATGAATATTCAAATTTATGCTTTTGGTAAGAAATAAAGAATTACGCGTATCAGCGTTTTTGTAAAATCTACCCCCCAAAAAGGGGCAAAATAGGGGTTGATTTAAAATTCACATGTAATATTGTTTTTTTTTGTCTTCTTTTCGAGAGATTTAAGGGATTGGAATTATAGTCATAGGCGGTATCTAGAACGAATATTATAGTTATTATTTAATTAATATCGGTAAATAATTTTTTATCCCAGATTGAAGAACAAACTTCACTTTGCAGTTCATAATAATAACTATAAATTACCAATTTTGGATTTTTCTCTTTACTTGACCTTTCCCGCCAAACTTCATGCTGATCGGCTCACGGGATACTTCCCAAATAGGCTTTGGTTTATTTGCGAGTGTCAAAATATGCGGTAGAAATCGCCGTTTTTTTTTTATTTCGTTGACTTGGAAGTTTGATTTTTGTTACAAGATTCAAGGGACCGTATATCGATGGACCGTAAATCTGACTGTTAGCTTTTCATGCCGTTACGGCCGAACGGATTTAGTTGAAAGGCATACCGGTTAGGCCATGACCTGGGTTAAGACATAGGATACTCTGAATTTCGGTAGTACGTCCCTGTGGGATGTTTTCCGACCATTACGCGATTAGAAAAGCTAGTCCTAACCAATATATTAAATACGAAAGTGAGTTTGTTTGTTTGTTACGATTTCACGATAAAACGGCTGGACGGATTCGAAAGAAATTTGGCAAATTCAAAAGTCATTTATTCAAACTAGGCTGAGAATCAGCACTTTTCGAACATCAAAATTACATAAGACAGTCCCCCAAAACGCCCAGCCTTCACCACTTCCTTGCTTGTGCTTTAGCTAAAAATCGCCCACGGGATCGAGACTTATGCGGATGACCCTGCGAGGCGCAGCTAGTTGGTAAATAAACTCGCAGTAGTATTTTTAAAACACAAATAGTTCAGCACCCGGGCATAAATATAAAACATCGGGCTTCAGAAAGAGACAGTCATATGACTGATGAGTGACTCAGATGACGGTCTACAAATCCGAACTGTTTTCAAACTCGATGTACATTATTTGCGGCTCATTACTCGTTCTTTATTTATTTGTACCTATAGCAGTTTCATCATATTTTTGGTACATACATCAGATCACGCCAGTCTTCCCCGAAGGGATGGGTAGAGGTGCAGGTACACCCATAGACGAATTATTAAAAAAAACAACGGGTTACACTCCGGCAGTGCCGGCACAAGTGAAAACTTGAATATTAACGTTGTGGTCTACTCTCGAATCTTCGTCGAATTTTCGATCAGGTCACGTGTCCTGACGCGAGCTTATCATCACAAAAAAAGTGCGCAACGCGGCAAAAAAAAAATGTGAGTACACCCGCATTCGTCTAGTTCTGCTTACGTCACATGTAATAGGGGGCGATCTTATTAACATTAACCGGGCAAAAATCTAAACTCCAGGCTGCTATTAAAAAATGCCTAATAAAAGACCCAATAGCACTTTTGCCGACCTGGAAATTGAACCTAGGACCTCATCTTTGATATGCACTGCCAATATCACGAATAGGTGTAATTACTGCGGTACTAGATAGCATTGGACATCTTCAAATTGACGTTATTATGCTACCTAGGAACATAGGTACATTGCCAGGTAGAAACCAAATGTAATCAGTAATCACAAAGCGAGTTCTGCCTTGCTAAATGTATACTGCGCTTCGTCCAGCTTAAGGTGTAAATTTTCTTACGTTTTTTGCAATTTGCATGCCAGTGTCAGGTTGTATCTTGATCAAAACATGATTCGCGACTATATCAGGTATGTATTTACAGAATTATAATCATTGGAATCATTAATACATCTCTTTGAGTTAGATTTGTTACATATGAACTTTTCCACAAGAAATTTATTCTTATGTAATAAGTCTAACTTTGACTTTCGCGGGCTGCAACTGCGGATTGGCCTTATTTTCAAATTAAATTGTGCATTAAATTAATAACGTTATTAAAGTGAAAATAATATAATATAAAAAATAAGTCCCTCACAAAAAATATCATCAGATTTGTTCTCTGTTTGTTCTTCAAAACTTGTTCAGGAACATGTAGAAATTACAATTTACCTATGTTATCACAAATATTAGGTTAGACAATGTCGTACAGTCACATCAGTATCAACAATATGACATTGACAGCGCCTTTATGTCGTAGCAGTAAGGACGATTTACGTAGTGCGATTGATTGATGCATTCAACTAAATATCAGAGGTAGCACCTCTGATATTTAGTTGAATGTACTTACATTAAAAAACGCTTTTGATTTTTGTTATTTTTTTAATACGTCTTACACATTATTGGGTCTGCATCCTGTCTAATTATTTTTATCCTTTGTATCCATTTTATCATAATACTTCTGATATCTGCAGTTGAATTACTTATATCTTTATGCACTGTATCACAATGTTTCTAATACACGTGACGTCACCCGTGCAGCATCACTAAATGTATCTTAGCATACGTCTCATGTCATGAATATACAATTTTATGGTAAGTAAGGAAATAAAAAGGTTACGGAAAGTAGGCTCTCGACGAAGTTAAAAGGTTTTCTAATAATAAATACGATTTGTGAAAGCGAAGCCCAAGAAATTATTTAAACATAGAAAAGGTAATAGATTTGTTGCATCATTTAACTCCTTAGTCTTCCGTAGAAATTGTGGAAGAAAGTAGTTGTATACTTTTCCATATGTAGGTCAACCTATTTAAATATGCTGTTTTACTTTACCTCTTAATTCATCTACTTATATATATTTTTTTCATTTCGTGGTTAGACCGGTAGAATTGGCGGTGCTTGGGGGAGGCCCATGTACAGCAGTGGACGTCTTTATAGTACCTCTGCGTAGCTCCATTTTTAGTAAGTACATGTAAAAATAATTAGATATAGTACTTTTTCCCCTATAAGTACGCTAAACTATGCATTCCTTAAATGAAACAGAAACAGGTATTTTTAAATATTCTATAGAGTGAGGCTTTGAAAAAACATATACAACACACAATACTGATACTTTGCCCAAAGAATAAGTATAGCCATACAATGTGGCAATATGCTGCCAGCCTTTTGGGCACTTCGCCTGTTGACAGCGATGCGGACGAATTTTTTGATGCCCTATGATTCTTCCCCCCCCCCCTCCCTTTTTATATACTTGTATATACATATTATTATTATTTTATGTTACTTAGTTTTTAAATCATATAAATACGAGTACATGTGAGTAAATAAAATCTCAAGCACCTTTTGTAAAGAGGTTATTATGTATTTTATTTTTAAAATCTGAGATTGAAAAATCAATTCAATTTTTCAACTTGAACTATGAGGAGATGAGGTCTCGTCTGGAAAGCCTGGAAGTTGCACACAGGGAGAATGTTAAGCGCTTGAATGACTCGACTAACGGTGTGAATGCACAAGCTGTGGCATCACTTGAGGCTAAGATTGAGGCAATGGAGCAGCAGGCACGTTCATGTAACATTGAAATCTGTAATTTACCAGAAAAGCGAAATGAAAATTTGTTCGGCATCGTGGATTCCTTAAGTTGTGCTATTAACTTACCTGTGTCTCATAATGACATCACATCGATACATAGAGTACCACACGCTCAACAACATGATCGCAAACCTAAAAATGTTATAATCAAATGCAGAACACGTATTGTACGTGATAACATTCTTAGTGCCTATCGCCAAAAGAGGGGCCTAAAGTCTGACCAGTTGGGGATCTCTGGTGCCTCGGTACACGTTTATATTAATGAACATTTAACCCTAAATAATAAAGCATTATTTCGAGAAGCTAAGAAGATTGCCACTGAAATCGGATTTAAATACGTATGGGTCAGGAATGGGACAGTTCTTGTACGAGAGCGGGATGGATTGTCATCAATTGCTATACGTACTGCTGAAGATCTTAAAAAGATTGTTATCAGTGAGAGGAAGTGTACTGAAAACCCAGATTCATAGCTATATCTATATTCACACAGTTTGTTTGTATATTTATATCAAGCTTTGTCCATATATTGATGTCCTTTTGCTGTTGCTTTCTATAACTTTATTTGACGGGTTTATAAGTTTTAATAGGTATGTCTGTCTCGAGTGTTATAATATTTATCTCTTGTCCACTAGCTTACTCCGCTGGTTCTCAATGATTATATTTAAAAAAATCTTATTCGTTATTCTAGGCTTTCTATATTGCATGCGATTGAGTCTTTTTGTTCCATTTCAACCTTTATGTATAATATTGGATACTACCTTGAAGTACAAACACTGCTGCAAACTTAAACTAATTTGTAATTCTGGCTTATCCGTTACTTATCATATAATTGAAGACAACGGGCTTAAGTATTATATATTTGGTGGTGCGAGTTACATAATACAAATTTATTATATTGCTGTTACTTATGGCTACTAACAACATTATGTTTTACTACCAGAATTGTAGAGGTACTCGTACAAAGTTGCAAACGCTTTATATGAACATATTGAGTCATTCTTATGATGTCATCGTTCTGACCGAAACTTGGCTTATTCCTGATATCCGTGATAGTGAATTTATTGATGAACGATATGTTGTCTTTAGATGTGACCGTGACCGTATCGCGACGAATAAAAAAGATGGAGGTGGTGTTCTAATTGCTGTGCTTCGTGAATTGCGGGCGACAATATTGATAACTCAATTATTCAACTCCGAAATTGAACATGTATTAGTACAGATGCCTGCCACGCAGCAGCGCACACGTCATATTATTGGTGTGGTGTATATACCTCCAGCGTCTCGTGCAGAAGTATATGAGCAATACTTAGACATGCTGCAAGGCTTAGCTAATAATCCCAATTGCAATACATATCATTTCTTTGGTGACTATAACCTGCCTGAGATTGATTGGGTGCAGCAAGGCAACCATGCCACTGCGCGTCACACGGACTCTACGGGACGTATATTACTTAATTTTATAGATATAATAAATGGTTTACAATTTCACTACACAAAAAATAGTTTAGGTCGTGTCCTGGACCTGATAATCTCTAATGCGGAACCACAAACGATGCCCTGCAATATCCTGGTGAATCCTGACAGCCTCCACCCCCCTTTTTCTATATTAACTCACCTAGATGTGAGTTTCAAACCGATGCAATGCCATCCGGTTCGCAGGTATAACTTTCACAAAGCAAACTATGATTCTATTAAACATGACTTGGGCAATATAGATTGGGAAGAGTTACTCTCTCATCATTCTTCTGAGATGGCTGTTGATCTCTTTTATGAGACTATATATGGGGTTATCAGGTCGCATATTCCACGAACTTATACTAAAAACTCAACATTTCCGATCTGGTTTTCACCTTCTCTAATAAAAACATTTAAAACCAAAAAACATGCTTGGATTAAGTGGAAGAAATATGGTAATCACTCTGATTATGTAAATTTTTCAAATTATCGCAAATTATTTCATATTGAGTCCGCTAAATGTTATAAAAGATATATGACATCAGTTGAAGACAGTATTCCCAAATCTATTAAGTATTTTTGGTCGTATGTCTCTTCCAAGAAAGGCAAAGCCAAGTACCCTGCTAATATGTTTTACAAAAATGTCTCTTCCGATGACCCTAAGGAAATATGCAATCTGTTTTCAACTTTCTTTTGTTCGGTATACGAACCGTCTACCTTTGACCCAGACCTATGGCAACCGTCTAATTGCTACGAAGACAATTCGCCATGTATCTCTGACATTCACTTGCCAAAAGAATCAATACGTACAGCATTGAAGTCACTGGATTCTTCTAAAGGAGCTGGACCCGATGGCATACCACCTTCCTTCTTCATAAGTACATCTGACCACGTGTCTTCCGCTTTACATATAATTTTTAATAAATGTTTAAAGGAAGGGGTCTTTCCTACAGTTTGGAAGCGAGCCTCTATCACTCCTGTGTACAAGAGTGGCGATAAAAATAATGTAGAGAATTATCGGCCCATTTCCATTCTTTCCACTTTGTCAAAGGTTTTTGAACGGCTTGTGCATAGTACGCTATATCAACATATCCGTCATCTTATCATACCCGAACAACATGGTTTTGTCAAACGTCGCTCCACCACCACTAACCTCATGACTTTTATGAACTATCTCTTTGAAAATATGGACCGCCGGGTACAGGTTGACGCTGTTTACACGGATTTTCAGAAGGCCTTTGACAAGGTGGATCACACCCTGCTTATGGAAAAAATTGCCTTTAATGGTATACGCGGCAACTTACTCAGATGGTTTGCTTCATATATTTTCAATAGGACTCAAAAGATCGTCATTAATGGGCATGAATCTGAATCTATTGTTGTTAAATCTGGTGTTCCTCAGGGATCAGTATTAGGTCCTTTTTTATTTGTATTGTTTGTTAACGACATTAAACATTGTTTTGTCAACTCACATTTCTTGATGTATGCAGACGATATGAAAATTTATATCACCTGTAAAAATTATCGTGACTGCTGTTATTTACAACAGGACCTTGACAGATTTTATGAATACTGCCTCAAAAATAAACTTTTTCTTAGCTTTCCCAAATGTCATACAATTTCTTTTACTAAAAATAAAAATCTGATTAAATTTAATTATACAATAAATAATATAAGTCTTAATGAAGTTCAATCTGTCCGTGACTTGGGTGTTACGCTTGACTCTAGTCTGCATTTTGATACTCATATTGATAATATAGTAAAAAAAGCCTTTCAGATGTATGGACTCGTGATGAGATCTTCAAGTAACTTTGTGCGACCCTACATTCTTAATGTTATATAAAGCCTTAATTCGGTCGCAATTAGAATACGCTGTCCAAATTTGGGATCCGCTATATGATAAGTATAAGGATAGGCTAGAAAATGTGCAGAAAAAGTATTTACGTACTATGAATTATAAATGTTATCGTTCTAAAGTCTCTTATGAACAATTACTGAAGCGTTATAATATTCTTAGTTTGGAATCTAGACGATTTCTTCTGGGTGTAATGATGCTGCATGGCATATGTAATAATAGATTTGACTGCATTCCTCTATCAAATAGTCTGCATTATATAGTACCTAGATCTGTCATGCTTCGTGGGGTACGTGTGCCTCGACTATTTCACACAAATTCGTGCAGGACTAACGCCGGGGTGCGCGTGCCTCTTCGTCGCCTCGTTGATGTATACAACACTCACTTTATGGAGCTCGACATATTTACTCTTTCTAAACATAGTTTCAGGGCGAGAGCAATAGAATTACTAAATTCTTAAGTATATATACACATATATATTTTTGTTTCTTTCTTCTTCTTCTTAATAGTATTTTTTATGATGCACACTGTACTGTACGTCTGTTTTCTTTTAACTTTTTTTTTTGTGAATTCGTGGACAATGATGTGGGTTACATGTGTAGTAACATAAATATGGAATAGATTATATTTAGATGTATTTCTAAGTACTTTGCTAATTTAAGAATCTTTAGTTAAGCTTGGCATGTAACTGTTTTTTGTCCCTAACAAATAAAATAAAATAAAAGAGGTTTTTGTGATACAACTATTTATATCGACTGGACGGTTATTAAAAATAGTTGGAACTAAACAATAAAAATAAAGTTATATAAAAAGACATATTTTTTTAGTTTTTGTTTAAAATAATATTATTATACTTACACCACATAAAACAAATATGACAAACATATTGAAAACTATATTATTCATTGTGATGAGTTCACTGAACAGAAATAAAAACTAAGATTGTATAATGAAAGAAAATATTTCTTTCATTTCGAACGGTTGACGTTGGACATTTCGCAAAGATTTGGTTCAAAAGAACATTTAGTTCGCAAACCAAACCCAAATACGGTTCGATATAAAAAATCAGTTATGTACATAACCTAACACGAAGAATATGTCGGGGCTTCGAACCTGAACTATTCACGTCCGTCCGATAATAATTCAAGAAATTCGATATTTCGAGCTGCCCTGAGTTCACTTGCTTGCTCGCCTTAACACTGGTAGCAAGCACTAAGGTATGTATCTGCATTTAGTATTGCATGATAGAATAAACGAGCCTCTAGAATCTTGTATGTATGCATGGTTTCTATAAATAAGAAGCCTACATGGTATCGATAATATAATTATTTTGGTCCTAGCATCGATGAAGTTAAAATTATACCCTGCCTTGCCCTTTAAAATAAATCTCTATCATTAGAAGCTTAAAAATCATCAGAAATTCACATTTGACTAAGGTACTAAAAATGGAGTCTAATAAATTATGGGTTTCTAGGTTGCTACGTACGTAACTTATTTAATAATGTTTGATACATTTCAAGTCGAAACACTTGAAAAGTACTTAGTTATTTAAAATTTCATCAGAAATATTTACAAGATTAAAATCTCATGAAAAGCATTCACGTTCGCTATAACTATTGCAGCGAGCCACAATTTCCTGGCATTGTTGGGAATGTAGCCTGTTACCGCGAATCTCAGCAGTAGTATGAGCACGAGATTAATCCGAAGATATTGTAGTCATAGGAGTAAAACGGAGCATCACGACATCATGATTGTCGTAAGTAGCGCCGTCTGCATTTCCGCTAGGGGTGTGACACACTCATTTGTTTTGTCGACGAAAGAAACGAATCTTTCTTGTCTCAAGATTTTTTTTTTCATATTATTCCTTACTGCTACTAAATTGCGTTTTAGTTGCTCGTGCTCGATTCCAAAAAGGAACACTTATATCCTTATTTATTTTCTTTAGCCATCCTTTCTTGGAATTATTAATTTAGAATTTTCAAAGATTCCATCTCAATGTCGAATAGAAGATATTAATACAAAGCCACACGTAAAATATAGATCAATGCGTATAACCTTATATTACCCCCACAGTTCTAAATTAGATCGCGACAATGCCAGACCAAAAAAGCCGCAGCAAGACCTAAGTTATTCTCTGTAAAAGATTTATTGGAATCGAGTTCTGCGACAGCTATAATATATTCAATATGTGGAATAAGCTTACTAAGAATAGTGGAACACCTCTATCCTAAGAAGAAATATGGTACCGACTGGCTGGAAGCTTAGGGTGGAAAGTTCAAGGTTGTTCAAAAGGAACATTTCAGTCACGGAAAGGAGCGATAACGTCCACTTTGTCCTTTTGGTGAGATAAATACTTAGTATTTAGTTCGGAACGTAGAAATGAGGAACAAACTTTCTGAGACAGCTGTATGCTTAAATATTATATTAAGAGTTTCAAAATGTCGTTATTTCGATGATAAAACATCCCACTTTACGTGAATCAAAACACGAATTAATTACATAATTTAAAAATCATAAAACATACCTACTACGGATTAATCTTCAGTAATATCCGAGAGATTGTTAGCTCCAATAACAACAAAACGATATTGTATTTCAGCACAAAATAAAATATATCTCAACAATGTTAGTAAAATTGGAACGATGCTCGATTCGATACTCGTATATCGACTTCGATAATCCCTTTTCGGTGTTCCGAATACCATCCTACTGCAAAGGCAAATCGTGAACGTGTTTAGAGCAATTTTATCGACGTACCGCAGGGGGAATAGAGTGGGGCATTATGACTATGATACTTAACAAAACATGGAGAAACAATACATGCTTAAGTCGTCCCCCTGAAACGAACTGAGAGAGCACTCAGAGGTTAAGTACACAGTTAAATTACTCCCTACTCTATCTTTGAGACATTTTTCCTCGTGAAACCGGAGTGAAATATAATTTACGGCTGCTCCTCGGAATTTGTGGGTCGGTGTAGTTATTTGAGATGTTATTATAGTGTTCGTAAAAGTAGTGTCTTAGAAAGAAAAGAAAAAGAAAGAAAGAAATTCTCAAATTGTCTTGTTATTTAAATTAAAGTGAGAAATTCTCGTTTTTATTCAGTCACTTTCCAATTGCTTATAGTGGTGTAATAACTGTACCAGTTCTTTTAAAATGTGTCATCGAAATATTCAGCGAAAATATTTATAGAAAAACTCTGGCTGGAGGGAAAGAACGTCATAAATGTTGAATCCTCGCCACGAAAGGTACAATTTAAAAATAACTTTCTCGCTGAGTTTCCATTTCCAAACATTTGAACGTCGAGCGTTTTGCGACTGGCCGAATATGGCTTCTTCTTTTACTTTCTTAAAATACTTTTAAGAGGCAACTTTTCAAATAAATCAGTAGGCATTGCAGCAAGACCTCGCGGCTGCGTACTTACTCTTTGTTATCTGTGAACTGCCGGAGAAACTTTCGGTGACTTATTTAAAATTCCATGTGTTTTAAAAACCTTTTCTGTGTTAAAATTACGATCGTGCCAGCTGTTGCACGTGACTCCTTGACGTATTTTTCGAGTGAGTAATAAATGCAACTGCAATTTTTATTGTAGGGTTTGTTGCTAAAATTTTATTATTTTGGTTTGATTGCTGTGTACGTACGTAAAATAAAACCTCATATATTGAAGTTTGGTTTGCCATTAATTATGATTTTACACTAGATAGACACTTCTATAAAACCTAGTCGGTAACCATATTATTGATACTTAAGTGATAATAATACGCTACAAACTACCACAGACGAAGAAGTGTCAGTATAATTACCCTGTTTACGTTTAATTAACCGGATATTTTCCCTTCAAAAGCATTTCCTTCATTATCTGAGAAATTCTCTGAAATTCAGAGGGTTTTAATGAAATATTGTTTTGATATCAGATAATTATAATGAAAACTTAATTTCGAAAAATGTTTTTGACAAGCTTTGAACAGTTTTCTTAAACGACCTCATGAGAAAAATCCAGTTAAAAGAAAGAAAAATAGGTTTATTTGTCACAGAAACACGTGCATACACAAAGACAAGAGTAGGCTGTGACAAGAAGGCTTCCACTCAGCATAATGCTGTGCTATGGGGGACCCACTGCATAGCGTTGATTTTCGGTGGTCACGAAAATCAGAAAACTGTTATAAGACCGCTGCGACAGTTGATTACATCTACCTACTTATTTATATCATCAAATCTGGATACTTACAGACAGATAAGTATATTTCCGAAGTTTTACAAAAAAGATTATCATGTCTGGGATTCTTACACAGATTTTATCAAAAAAAATACCCAGATGTGGTCCCAAGTGTGTATTTCCAACTATTCGGCAACAATTGACGGGATCTAAACGAAAGCAAATTCCAATTTCAAACAGAAAACGGGCACAGATCCTCAGAGGCTTTTATTGAATAAATTAACTTTTATTAAAATCCTGTTTGTGACCCCGACGGACGCCCCTAGCCTCGGCTTACCAACTTATTTGGAAAATCAGATTACGCTTTGGTAAATAAAAACTGGTACTCACGACGACATTATTGATCCAACGAAATAATTATAGAGGACGAGACACTGAGTAAATTACTATGACGTACAATGAGTTTAATAAGTGGGGAAGGGTTTACGTCACCTGACAACAGATTAAATACTGGATAGGCTCAGTCCACTTACAACCAGTCTAACTTAAGGGTGTTGTATTACCAAGTAACTGGGTTTTGGAGGTTAGTTAGGCAGTTGCTCCTTGGAAAATACTGATATTCAGCTGCATTCTGTTAGACTGGAAACCAACTAACCGAACAGACAGCTGTGCTGCTGGGGAGTTTGTTGCGCCACTTTTTCTTCCCAGCTAAAGCACTAGGAAGTGGTGAAGGGTGGGCGTTTTGGGGGACTGTCTTATTTAATTTTGACGTTCGAAAAGTGCTCATTCTCAGCCTAGTTTGAATAAATGACTTTTGAATTTGAATTTGAACTCCAACGTTGTTGGAAAAAGGTTAGGCAGATTATGACAGAGCAATAAAAAAAAACGAAACAAATAAAAAAATAAAAAAGTCAACCTTAACAGATTCAATCTACTGCTTTAGCTGGCAATTATTACGTACTTTGTAAACAAATTATTCAGTAACACAGTCAAAGCAAATGAACAAAATGAAATGCAATAGTTCCCCAGTCACTCATACGATTTGTTTTGTCGAAAATAAGGAACAAAACCTACTAATAACAAATAGCTGTATGTATACAATTAGCTGAGCTCTGCGGTTTCACCCACATGACATACGTCTCGATCCCGTAAGAATATTGGGATAAATATATACATATATATATAATATAGATTGAAGAAACAACTAGGGTCGTTTCTAACAAAGCAAAGCAAAGGTACTATAATATTAAGGAATTTCTGACAGGAGCATTTATTTTGACATAAGTAGATTTTATGAATTGTATTTATTTACAATTGACATTTATAATTTACTAGCTGCGCCCCGCAGTTTCACCCGCATAAGTCTCGATCCCGTAAGAATCTAATATACTTACGGGATCGAGACTTATGCGGTAAAAAGGATATGCTCATTTGCCAAATTTCGTGAAAGCGTAACAAAGAAATAAACAAACTGACTTTCGCATTTATAATATTTACCTACTTAGGATAATCCTGTTTATAAAGTTAAATCAATCGGTAATATTGTTCAATAATTATCTTACTATCTTTCATATTTAAAAATGGTTCTTTTGTGTTATATTTTATATTTGATATCATAAGAATAGTACTGTACCTACCCTGAAAAGAAAGATATTTTTAATTGTACAAAACTGTACTTACTACTGTTTTAATAGTAGGTGTACTTACTATATTCTAGCAGCACTGCAATGTGTAAGATGTGTTATCCTGTATAACACCACAATACAGTTAGACGATTCAGATTTGATACAGCTGTAATAGCAATCACGTCATTTCGTTTAATATAATAAATATAATTTATTTATTTTTATATAGATTCTTTTCAATTTTGTGAATGTGAGAACGCTGTAGGCCTAGTGGACTGTAGATTTCTTGACCATCATTATTCTGTTAAGTAATTGGTACTTGTTGAAAGACCTACACTGTCCTCCCATACCTAATAACACTGTTATTTGAAAACATTGTAAAAGCCCATTATTTTTAAAAGAGTAACCGTGGAGTTTCTTGCCGGCTCTTCTCCATACGAAACAACCAATTGGAACCGTGCACCTAGCTTCTGACATTTCATAAGTGCCCATGTAGGTTTATATGAAATAAAAATATTTTGAATTGAATTGAATTGACGAAAATTCGACGTCAAAAATCGTAAAAAAGCACATCCAAACCTCTAACATCCAGACTACTCCAATAAAAGAGCAACGCACTATGATTATGAGTTTTGGTTGCACCGCAATATGGATCCGGTAGTCGTGCAGATAAAATTTAATTGAACATGTGCCCGTTCCCACAGGGTACCCACCACCCAGATTAGAGGGCTGTGATCGCTTCTCAGCTTCACAGAAAACCCGACGACTACTAAATGAATTTTAATGAAGTAGTTAAGTGCGAACCCTGATGGAAAACTTATAGGAACTTTAAGTAACGTCTGCTAGAAATTATGGAAGATCGCAAAAATGTGGAGGAGTTTTAGTTGGTTTTAATTTTAATATATTCGTTGTATTTTTATCGTAATCATTTTCGAAGTAGTTTAAAAACAAATCAAATGAAACCTTAACTCTAAGTACTTATGAGAACAAGATTGAATGAAAATATAGACTAGCTATTAATACATCTGAATTCGCAAAACCTACAAATTGTATAGACGAACGGCGCCGTATGTATAATGACGAATTATACAATCTGTCTGCGACATAGATACTGCGAATTTTAATAAAAGCCCCATTGAATTCGCTTTATACTACAGCAATTTCTCAGAAAAATAGAAGCTCTAAGTATTAGTAGGTCGTAAGTATTTACACTTTCCTAGAAACAATGACACACAGCAATGACGTTACGAATACGAAATTGTTCAGCAACAGCTACAGCATCGAATAGTCAAGATATAAGCAACAGTTTGCTGTTAAAGGTTCACCATGAGTCCAACAGTAGTTACATACGTGTTCATGAAACAAACCAACTCGCCGAAGAGGACCCCGGTAACTCCCGCCACTTTTACAAAGAAGCCACTCCACAAAGTTTCACTTGACGTGGATTCCGAACGAATGTCGCTGGAGAGTCGTTTGAATAAAGTTAGCCCACTGATTTATGTGAAAACTTTTATTAGTACCGGGTCCCCAGAATATGTGGCCCAGTGTATTGTATGTACTTATCTTTCGGTGTTTATTCTGTAGTTCTGTTATTGCTTAATTCCCAGCGGCAGGGACGTCGGCATGCGCGCTTGTATTGTAAATAATGTTGCCAACTTACTAACTACGGGAAATCGGAACTAGTTTTGCCGAAAAAAAATAATTTGTATCTTATTGCGGATGTTTGGTTTTTTTATATTAATGTCTCTCAATAATAGGCATTCATGATACTTATTAAGCTTTGCCAGCGTGGACTTAGAAAAAAAACCCTATAAAACCTTCTCCATGATAAAATACGTGTAAGTGTGAAACAAGTTTTATAGTTATTCGTCAAACGATGTCGAAATCCATTAATCTCAAACAGATGTACAGATATCAACATCTATTTTTAATATAATATAGATAGAATACACAAATATTATGATACTCCAACAATTTTTTTCTCTCAATAGAACCATTCCACGAAGTTATATTTTCGTAAACCGATCCTTTTTATCGCCTCGCACTTTTTATACGATATCAAAACCTCACGTGTCGTCGCACGCACCCCAATAAAGAACAACTTGGATAACGCTACTCACGTTGGAGATCCACAAATCGGGATTGGGCCAAAGGGTCTTTGCTAAATCGAAATAAACAGGGGCATCATCGAATTCCCATTCCGTCCTTTACATTTGATTTATCAGCTGAGTGGGATCAACTTGAGGCGTAATTTATTGCATCCGAGCGCGGAGGCCTCTTCCGCCGTTAATTCTGGGGATGGCTAGATAACGCTCTCGACACCTTTGTTTAGGATACACACGGGCTGGCCGAGACGATGGGAAAATCTTTCAATATATAAGGGGATAAATTTTGAAGCGTCCACGGTGAGTAGAACAGTTTTCATAATAAAGTTTAACAACTTATATATTAATAGTTAATTGATTCAAGCGTGACCTTGCGAAAATCCATTATAAAATACAATAGACGTAGATATATTTAGTTGAGGCATCGTCAGGATGACGATTGAATTGTCGTCGAGCGCCGTGTTCGGGTTCACGATGAGTCAATCGTCATCCGGAGGATGCATCGTTGAAAAGTGAAACACGTGTCTATTTCTTACGGGGTATTTTATGACTCTTTAGGAATAGTTAAGCGGAATAGGTTACTAAATATATCTACGTCTATTGTATTTTTTAACTTACATATTTTGAGGTCTGGAAAATATATAGGTTTTCATAGGTGTTTTCATGTGGTAGTGCAACAATACCACACATTGTGAAACCTAATCGACCATACCACATATGTTTTAGGTTAAACCTTCTGATACTGCCAAGTTGGAAAACCTTTTCACTTAAGCTGACCTGGTACCCACACGCGAGACCTTTCAAAACCACTTGACCGGTGAGATAATACTTTCTTTCTCTCGGTTTGCCTTTACCGATATTTGCAGGGTTCTAATATAAAATCCATGTTTCAATCTAAAAGCTATTCACACTAATCTTGTTTGCTTACAGTACAATGAAGATTTATCCTAATGCGACATCAGAATTGGGATTCACTCGAACTGAAGAAAACATGGAGAATGGAGCGATGACGTACCGGCGTGACGAGAATTTACTTCGTACGCTGCTGGCTGCTCAAAATCAGAATATGATGTCCCTGATAGAAGCCATCTAGGGTCCGGCAGATATCCACGAAGCAATGATGGAGGCGCCAGCACAACAGGGTGCCTTGGGGTTTTCGGGCCAGTGCTGGCAGGAATGGCAAATAGCGAGCGACGGGTTAGTTTGCTATGTCAGCAATCCGAGCAGATGAATACTGGGTGAGTCATATCCTGTGTTAAAGTTTATTGACAAGCGTGCTAACAATAATAATAAACTTGACGAGGATTGGTTATGGTAGTGTGCAAAGTACACTACAAATTTTATCTGAGATTATTATTTACAATTTGCGTTTAGATATCTCATTTCATGATATTTTAATTGGGCGTAAGATTTTAGATCTGACATTAACGCTAGATTGACATCTGATAAGTGTTGTTACGTGTCGCCTTTTCACTACAGCTTTGGTTGTTGGATTATGTAAAGTTTCAAATGAGCTCAAAAGTGTTTCTTGTTTTCAAGTTGATTTTGATAAAGTGAAATACTGACGTTTCGGCAGAGTTCGTTCCCAGTTAATTCATGTTTTGTCAGAATACTCACCTTCTACTATTATTCTAGTGGTGTTCAGATCCCTTGTTATAACAGAACAGTTGCAAATTCGGCTTCACTTGTTTGTGTTACTTTTAATCGACATTAATTTAAATGAGATAATAGAGCACGTGACACAGAATATTAAAAAGTCTTTAAGTTTGTTCTTAGCGATTGTTTTAATAGGAAATGAGAAAGGAAGCAGACAAAATTAGATCCTAAATTCAAAGACCCCTTTAGGATTATCGATGTGTTAAACGGTGATAGATCATACCTACCAAAGGCGCTTGACTCTAAGCGAACCTATAAATACCCTGGTGATCGTGTGAGGAGGATCCCTGATTACAAAATTCCTTGAGAATTAGATTTTATTGTTAAGGACAGTGGTAGTGAAACCACGTCTGATTAAGAATGGCTTTGTCAACTCATACTCGAAATTCTTGACGTCACCTTATGTGCAGTAAGCACATTTGGCGATGGGTCTCTCTCGACCACACCTCATGTGTAGTAGCGCGTGTGGCGATGGGTCTTGACCGCACCTCATGAGTAACATGTGGTGATGGGTCTTGACTGCACCTCATTTGTGCTACACATTTGGCAATGGGTCTACTAGGAATCGTTGGTGTGATTTTTGTCTGTGTTGGTGCACAGATTTTAATGAGAGTTCAATGAATTGAGTATAGATTGCTTATGAAATTAATTTTTGGTAAATATTAACTGATTTCTTAAAATTATTTTGTTTTTTTTTGTGGTTTAACTTGTCGATCGGCCGAGTCTTGTCTGTGTTGGTGCACAGAGCTCTTCATGTGTTGTAGCACATATTGTGGTAGATATTTTTTTGAGAATCGTTGCTACGATTCGGGCTCATTCTGGTCTGTGTTGGTGCTCAGAGCGCTTCATGTGTTGTAAGCACATATGGCGATAGATCTCGACCGCACCTCATGTGCAGTAGCACATGAGGTGCGGTTCTTGTTTGCGTTGGTGCACAGATAGTAATTAAAATTTCATGAGTTTCTGATGAAATTAATTTTTGTGAATAGTAACTGATTCGTTACAATTATTCTGATTTTCTTAATTTAATTTATTGATCTGACTTTTTCCAATGATTATTGTTGTATGGGGTGCACTGTGTACGAAACCATGATAACAAGACATTGCAAATAATGACGGTTGATTATTGTATCTAGACGTTGTAACGTATCAACTACTTATTAAAATAAAAAGGAAAGCAGACAAGTTAAAAATATATAATTTGAGGTAAATTTAAAAAAAAAAAAAAACAGAAAAATAATTAAAAAAGAACCTATCCTACCTAGCGCTCTCAGAAAAGAAAATATTTACAAAGGAAGTATGTTACGGCTTTCAGGTTCGAGACGTCCGTCAGTTCTGAAACATCCAGATTCGTTTCCCAGATATCTTGATTGATTCACAGGCAATGTAGAAGACGTCAGGCCTCATTAGCTCTGAGGCCTGAAGATCCGCTTCCCAGTCTCTCAGACAGTCCAGACAGGACTTAGAAGTGGAAGGTCCTCCTGGCAAGAAACGTAGTACCGTGAAGACAGAGTATGATTTCAGGGTGAAATGTATGTAGACCAATTTGCAAGACTTTTCTTGAGGAGATGTTTCCTTGAGCGCTTCCAGATCAGCTCTGCCGCATGGGTCCGTAGTCCCTCTGAGGTTTATTTTTGAAATCATCTTTTTCTTGTTCTTTACAGAATTTAATTTCAAATTCAGAGATCGAAAAGGGCCAGACATATTCGTACCAAAAAAAACCTCTGATGAATTCTGAGAGCGTTTCAATTATTATTATAAAATGTAAGTTAGGATACAAATATTTTACAGTAAACAATTATAATTGCCTATAAAATACCATATTTGAGCTAAATATATTGATAAAAATAATTTAAATTATATAAATCAAAAGTAACCTTCATGGACTAAGCCAGTAAGAAAACTAGAGAGAAAATTAGAAGAAAAAATAATGACAGCTTGACAGCCTGACGTAAGTGTCATAACATTGAAAAATATGAAAATTAAAGAAAACTAATCGTTTTAGAACGATTCGCAAAATAATAATGCAAAATCAATAAACGAGTATAATACATAATATTAATGAATGCATAGTGTAAGTATATGATGTAGTGTCTGTAGTATGTAGATACTATAACGTAGAGGAATTGAAGTACCAATGAGATACAGGAACCTTAGTAATTAGCTATTGGCAGGATAGCCGAGCTAGTATACTCTCTGAGCATATTTTGTCAACAGGTATTACACCCGAGGACGGGTGCTAGTCAGGGTTGGCCCTGTCGTGGATGGATGGTGCCACAGTACAGTGAACAGCGCCATCTAACAATTTGATTTGTAAACAAATAATCATGTGATCGGAAACGCAAGCGAGCGCTTGGACACGATCATCGGTGGGGGGATGCAGCGATGACTGGCAGAGAGACCGAGTGGTACGAGAGTCTACAGTCGACAGTTGAGCTCGGACAGTCTTGGTAAACTCTCAGTACCAACGCACGTGTTTGTTTCGTTTGTTATAGTTTATTAAAGTTATTTTTACCCACTATAAATAAAATGTTACAATAAAATTCTTCCCCACATACTTCAATTGAATGAGACGAAATTCAAATCTTGTATAAAACGCACACTATGTAGGCAGGCATATTATAAGTTGGGGGATTACATAATTGATAAAAATGCTTGGCTCATTGCTGGTCCTGCTCCACAAGCATAAACTAATTGATTAGCATTTGAAAATACCGTTGGAGCTGCTGAAGATTTTAAAAACTATCTTTGCATTGTATAAATTCAATGTCTTAGCATTTTATAATTGCATAGCACATGTGTGAGTACTATGTACCGACTATAAAGCTACCATTTAGGTACTGGGCCGCTGAGAGTATGTCATGCTCACTCTAATGTCTCGCTGGCGGTGGCGCGTGTGTTGGATCATTTAGCTCCCTTCAAAATGGTTGAGCTGAATGGTGCTAATCCATGCGTCATGTTCGTGAACGGGCGCCGTCAGTAGAGACTGGTCATCTCTTAGCTGCCATGGCTTATTTTAATTTTTGAATTGTTCTTTGTTTTTTTATATTTTTATTACGGACGCTTTTAACGTGCACGTCTTTCTACATTGTTCTCACATGTATAATTTCAACGTTAATGATGTAACCAATATTTTGTAACAATTTTTTGATTTAAAAGAGTGTCCGTGGAGTTTCTTGCCCGTTCTTCTCCATACGTTCTTCACCTACTACGCTTTGGAATGGGCAACTAGCTTCATATTTCTGACTGACCGACTTCTTGACAATTCAAAAGTGCCTGTAAATGGTTTAATTGAAATAAATGCTTTGAGTTTGAGTTTATAGTGTCCACACCTGCCTAAACTAAAATACATCGGAAATACGTTACTGAGTTGACTAATCGAAAGCCAGCGCCGCGTAGCGGCGTTCGACAGTGAAGACGTTTAGAAACTGTCGCGCGTTTCGAGTTGTGTCGTGTACCTACAGTGTATGAATTTCTAGTGTGATTAATTTGATCGTAAATTATAATTTGATCTGAACTGCAAACGGTTTTTCTATTGTGCAATAACCAACACTATCCACAGTACGCCCACAGTAGTCAAAATATGGCTGATAATAATGGGAGAGACACATACCCCTCTCCATCATATATATATTATATAGTTAGGACTATCTACAGAAAGGTGGTGTCACGGCCTCATAGGCTGATATTAACTTATAATTGGTATTAAGAACTGTTGAACCCTGTTTTTAGTTAGGTATGATAACCACGGTATACATAGATGTGACACATGGACCACTAGAGATGTCCAGATTATACGTTAGGACGATTAACCGATTAATGGGCCAATTGAAAGCCGATTACACCGTTAATTGACTGTAACTAGTGAAGTGAAGCGATGTTTCAAGCCGTGAACATTCAGGGCTTGTTCTTCGTGTACTTAAGAGTTTAACTGCCACTAACGAGACACAATAGAATTTTTATTGTTATCGACTTCTAAAGGCAAATCGGTTATGGTACCTAAGAATGAATGAGCGCGTGTTGATTAATTTAATTATTTAAAGAATAATTGTAATATAATTTTAAGATCTTACTAGCAATAATTTATAAATGCTGTGCTTTTATGATGAATTCATAAAAGAAAAGAAAGAAGGAAAATACGTTTATTTGCAGTAAATATGACGCAAAGAAAGAACAAACATCATCATCATTCTCCTGCCCTATATAATATGAAATATAAATTTATTTATTTTCAACCTAATAAAACAAATATAATTCATTGCTTTGGGAAAACAGGCAAACATCTGTTTTCCCCGAATGTAAATAATTAATTATATTTGTTTTATTACGTTTGACTAAACTGTCATGTTATTTACCTGTAAGGAAAAACAGAAAATTAAAATTAAAATCACAAAACAATTAAACTAATTTAATTTTTCTTAATACACAAAGTAAATGTGATCTTTCGGGAAAATTTCAGAAGATAATGAAAGTGTT
Organism: Xanthia icteritia; assembly: GCA_949128155.2. Taxonomy (NCBI): domain Eukaryota; kingdom Metazoa; phylum Arthropoda; class Insecta; order Lepidoptera; family Noctuidae; genus Xanthia; species Xanthia icteritia. The sequence goes on along the minus strand of OX421935.2, from coordinate 9,589,693 downwards.
TCAAACTCGTTTATTTTAATTCTTATAATCGCGTATTTCGAAAGGTTGCGCCCACGCGCATCTCTTTACGCTACGGAATGAGCTACGGCGTAGCTCCTCGTGCTACGATCGCGTAGTCTCCACGTCTACGAGACTTTTTCCTTGTAATTTTGTTATTATTTTAATGCCTGTCTGTTCGAGATGTCGAAGACTCGTTTTATGTTTACACTTCAACAATCTTAATTACACAAAGATTTTTATATGATATTATATCATAGTGAACTTTATATTTAAGGTTGCCTGAGCTTCAATGTTGAGGCTCAGGCAACTTAAATAGAATGTTCAAATGGCACATCTACCCTTAAAACAGGACTTTAATAATAATACTTTTGCAGACGAGCCTTCTCAGTTCTTGAAGCTCTTCTTATTCTTCTTAAATTTAATCATGTTTCACTCTACTGTAATTACACAGGCATATAAGACATTTCAACCTTGTCTAGGCTGGCAACGCACCACCATTGAAAAGTTCATAGCCAACGTAACCACTTACCATCAGCACTAGCATTTTTATAAATTTTGGGTAGCATACAAGCGGCTACCCAAGAATATATAAAAACTTTGAATACTCTGCTGCATTCCTTACACAATCCACTCAATTCCATAACAACTTCCGTACTATCAGTATGATACGCTAACTAGTTCGGATCCACGGATAAGCATTATTCGTGACGTGATCCGCGAGTCGCGATCCGATACTAAAAGGACAATAAATACGGATCATGCGCGTCATTTGATACCTATTGCGAATAAACTAGAGGTCGCAGTTTATCTTGATGAGGCAAACTGAAATGTATTAGACTTTGGTTTTAAATGTTTCAGTCCAACTTATTTTCTTAGTGGCCCTTAATTTCGTTTAAACTCGAAATTGAATTGCAAAATATCTGTTCATATTTTTTTCAATCAATAGCTTATGATCATCGCAAATACAAATAATCATAATCTGCCTATTCCCAACTATGTAGGGATCGGCTTCCAGTCTGACCGGATGCAGCTGAATACCAATATTTTATTTACATGGAGCGACTGCCTATCTGACCTCCACAACCCAGTTACTGGGTACGATATCCCTTTAGTATGACTGGTTGTCAGATTTTCCGGCTTCTGACGACTCGTAACGATTGTCAAAGATCCAAGAATGACAGCCGGGTACAATGGCTTAACATGCTTTTCGAGGCATGGTATGTAAAGATGGTTACCCATCCACGGACCAACCGCGGCAAGCGTAACTTAACCTGATCGATTGACCTATGCGGCTGTTATTACTTATCCACAAACCCCTTCCTTAAATAAAATAATTATAATGATTATAATGGCAATTGTTTATTTTTATCAATATGTTTAAAAATGAGATTATGTATAGGAAACTGGTGCCATTTTGTTTAAAAAAAAGTGATTTAATACTTAAGGTAGCCATGACTTGATCAGCCAACGTTAGTGATTATTTAAACCAAAAATTATTAGAAAGATTATTTAAACACAAGGCGATAAATACTCTTACAAATACCTATACCTGGCACTATTTTATACTTGGGAATTCCTACAGCTATTCAATTATTTAAAGGAACAAAATAAACATTCTGTCGCGTAACACAGGATCATAAAATTGAAATTGCTCGTAAAATCAGTGTACGCAAGTACAGTTTAACGACTACTTTTCAATTTAGAAGCGCAACTCTTTAGACGTGATTTTTTTAGATTTTCTTTTCTTTTCCTGTACTAATGCCTGTTTACACCAACAACTAAATGACAACTAAATAGAATCCTATAGCCGGGGAACGGATGTAGTAAAACACTGGTGCGTGATACCAAATACACTATATTGTCACAGATCACAGAATACTTTAGAATACAAAAATGAAACCCGTTTGGTCTCGAGCGCACACACATTCGAAGGTAGTCTGACTTCCGCGCTCTCATAGACTAACTCAACAACCATAGAGCCACAGACTCTCTAAAACCTGTGCGGGCGCCCTCTGATAGGCGTCCGGGTAACTCTCTGGGTTGCCACTTTATACACACGCTATACACTCCCCCTCGAGTTCAAGAGAACGTCCCCGCTCATGAACTCGCACAAAGGAAACTGAACAGACTGGATAAACATGTTTTCGTGGACGTCCTCTCTGACGTTTCGGAACTACCGGATGAGGAGGCGTGCTGTCCCGGTTATGAAACCGAGTGAGATCTGACACATGATACTTTCCTAACACACTTTCAGGGCTATCTATATTTGCTATTAAATATGCCGTGGGACTCACTCTCTTTGCAATGACATACGGTCCGTCTTTCTTAGGAATGAACTTAGCTGTTATGTTCTTTGCTGCATTGCTAAGAACGTGTGACTTCAACAGAACTTGATCTCCGACCTCAAACACTTCGGCAGGAACAAAGGACTTGTCAGCACATTCCTTACGTCGGTCCTGTTGTGCTTCAACTCTTTCCCTAACAGCAATGAACGTGTTAACAAAGTTTTTCAAATAAGGTGTGATTTGCGGAACAAAATTATCTTTGTTTAGTATTGACCGAATGTCGTGTTGTACGTCGAGGGGTGAGCGTAGCTCTCTAGCGAACGTTAAATATGCTGGAGACACACCCGTAGTCTGACAAACTGCGGAATTCATGGCGAACCTTATCGCAGGTAGGTGCTGCGGCCATGAAGAATGGTTTGTTTCAACTAAACGTGACAACTGGAATTTCAAATCTCTATTTTTACGCTCAGCTGGATTGGCTGAGGGATGATACAAAGGTAACAACTCTTGACTTATACCTAAAACAAACATACACTGCTGCATGACAGCAGATACAAATTGAACGCCATTGTCTAACACAACGCGTCGAGGAAATCCGTAACGCAGAAAGAACTCTTCAATCAGCACACTAAGTACTTAACCTTTTCTCGTGCGAACACACATTTGTCTCTGTTCGCGCGTAGCTTAAATAGACGTAATCTTTCGAATACCTTACGCAAATCGGAAATATGCTTTTCAAAACTGCCTTCCGATATAATTAACAAGTCGTCTTGGTACGCGAGAAGAGTCACATCCTTTAACGAAGCGCCCGTACGAAGCCTATCTATCAAACGCTGGAAAGTTGAAGGAGCGTTCTTCAAGCCAAACGGCATACGCTTGAAGCGAAAGGAACCAAAAGGCGTCAGGAACGCTGTTTTATCTCGGTCCTGCTCGCGTACACTAACTTGCCAAAATCCACTACGCATATCGATAGTACTCATGAACGATTGTTTTTTTGTTGACTGTACAAGCTCGTCTATCAATGGCATCGGATAGACGTCGGTCTTAGTTACCGCATTGAGCTTCCTATAGTCGACACAAAAACGCACCTCGCCATTTTTCTTAGGGATGAGAAGCGCCGGAGAACCCCAAGCTGATTCGCACTCCTCAATAATGTCGTCTGCCAACATCTTGTCCAACTCTGCCCGCATGACCTCTTTCTTGGCAGGCGTTAACCTATACGGCGGAACAGCAATGGGGAGGTGATCGCCAGTATCAATAATATGTTCGGCGAACGGAGTCGGGTCTCCCCCTGGCTTAAAGATGTCTTGATGCTCTACAATGAGCTGTGCAAGTACCTCACGTTGACTACTATTAAGTGAACTCGCCTCGTCATTCCGCAGCACAGATACAGCAGAACACGCAGACACAGGTGACTGTAACATCCCCTCAAATTGGGTATCAAACTTTTGATCACTTTTTTCAGCAAAGTGCCAGCTGTTCTCACCGAAATTGAAAACAAGATTGAATATCGTAAGAAAGTCTATGCCTAACAAGCTTTCATTACTGTTCGCTTCGGGAAAAATTAAAAACTTGATACTTTTAGTCTTGTGTTTAAGAGTCACCTGTACCTCCGTTGTAAGTACATTCATTTCCCTACTAACACCATCCGCCAACCTAACAACTTGCGTTGACGGCACAAACTGATGTCCTACTCTGAGTAAGAGAGCGTAGAGCGTGTGACCGGCAATACAGCTTTTTGCTGCAGAATCTACTAAAGCAGTACCACAAAAGCCTAAGATACTTATATCTAACACAGGACGACGAAAAGGAGCAATATAGTCACAACTGTTACAAGTATTACAATCATAACAACTAGACAGAGACACAGACTTATTACTATTTACATTAACAACATTATTATAACTAAAACATTTATCGTTACAAAAAGGCGCGAAAGTGTTATCATTACGAACATGATCGTCTAGGAACTCGACTAAACTATTATTTACATTTGAGTCCTCCGAACAATTATTTACACGTACGTTATCAACACAATTATCAAAAACAAAAATGTTACTGGGACCCCCTACGACATGGGTAGGGTTACCTTGAGACGACACTTGCTTTGGCGGGCTTCCCGACGGCGGCGAGGCGGCGGGGGCGGGAACGGCAGCGGGGGCGGCGGCGGGACCGGCAGCGGGGGCTGACTCGGCCGGGCTGCGCTGACGCCTGCGCGAACGCGCGAACCCCACCGCGCTCGAATTTCGCAGCGATGCGGCCTTGTTGTTATTATTTATGCGTCCATCATGTTTTGTGAAGTTGATGGAATAAAACGTAGACGACTGACCACCCGTCGAACAGTTTTTACACTTAGATTTGATAACGTTCGCGGCACCACAACCGTAACACTTTATTTCACTTTCCGACTTTACGTTACTGTCATTGTTATTACACTTATCGGACTTATCACTATTACGCTTTAGCTTCTCGCACATTTCCTTGCGGTGGCCCGGTCGCTTGCAGTACGCGCAGAACGGCTTCTTTTCCTTAGCTGCGGCGCCGGCGGCTGACTCAGCGAGCTCGACGTTTGCAGCGCGGCCGGTACTCGACGCATCGGTGACTACTGTAGGTACATCCCGTTGTGACGACGATGCAGGTCGCTTGCTCGATTGCGCGTGAGACTTCGATAAAGATGGAGGCCCTTTTTTTGTTTCTAATAAGGAATCTTCTACAAGGCGACACTTATGAAGTAGCTCGTCGAAACTATTTACGCATTCTCTCGTCACGCGTTTTCTTATGCGCGGGCTAAGCAAACTGTATGCCATGTCTAACTGGACTTTTTCCGAGTGATCGTTTTCCGGGAATTTTGCTAACAGAGCACGTACCTTAGCGATAAACAAGTCCGTGTGCTCGTCTTCCTGATTTAAGCTGAATAATTTCCTGTAGAGTCGGTGTGGTGGGGCATGCTCGCCAAAAGCCCCTTTTATTTTAGTAAGGGCCTCCGACCACGTGCTAGTCGACCTTTTAACACCTTGCCACCAGACTGCAGCAGGCCCCTCCAACAACATTGAGAATCCACGGAGAGCATTTTCATCGGAAACATTTACGCAATCTTTGTAGGTAATAATCGCGTCTATAAAATTTTCCAATGACTCGTCGGCACGGCCGCCATAACGTGTCGAGCATTTTGCGAAGTTACCGTTCGCGCCAAATGCAAAGCCCGATCCCTGCTGGGCCTCAGACACGTTAATTAGTGGTGTTGACGACCGCATTTCTCGTATAAGTTGTTGGCAAAACTCATTTTGGGTTTGTTGTATTGAAGTGATAAAACTCGCGAGAGTTTCTTGCGACATTGTAATGGCGGCACCGGCATCTTCTCCGACATCTTCCGAACGCAGCCTCGGCATTGTTTTTTTGATTTACACGTTGGGCAGCCACTTATAGCCGGGGAACGGATGTAGTAAAACACTGGTGCGTGATACCAAATACACTATATTGTCACAGATCACAGAATACTTTAGAATACAAAAATGAAACCCGTTTGGTCTCGAGCGCACACACATTCGAAGGTAGTCTGACTTCCGCGCTCTCATAGACTAACTCAACAACCATAGAGCCACAGACTCTCTAAAACCTGTGCGGGCGCCCTCTGATAGGCGTCCGGGTAACTCTCTGGGTTGCCACTTTATACACACGCTATAATCCCTAAATAAAAGTGCACTGCTGGATTTTCAACTCTCAGCGCTAAGCCTAGTGTTGAAAATCCAACAGTGTTGGTGAAACCGGGCATAAGTACCTTACGTTGTTTATAAAAACACAAATTTCTTCAATATTGTTTGATATTGTTGATTGGGTATACTTTTTTAAATAACATTAGCCTTTTCTACACGATTTTAAAATTACTTGTTATCTGATCTGGATATTGCTTGCGCAATGTATCTGTGGTAGCAGCAATACCTACATACTTTTTCTAATTTTAACTGTTGAAAAGTGAAACTTACTGTACTGTGTGTGTGTGTACTTTGCAAATTACAAAACACAACAGAACAGTACTGCCAACGAAATCAAAAACAAAGTTTGCAAATTTTCGAATCTTAAAAGCACTATCTTTACCAACTTTCCAACTTCAACTTTCATTCCTTAATCCAAAATAAATCCGCCTTTAAATTCAACTACAAAATCCACCCACTAAAATCTTAACACCATTCAATACAATAAAGTTGAAGGTAATTGTCTGGAGAGAGCCACAATAGCATAATTAGTTGGTTTCTCTTATACTGAGATGTTAAATAAAGGAGTAAGTTTGAGGGACAATTTACGACGGAGCGGGCTACTATCGCCGCTTAATTCCGTGCCGGGAACCCAGATAACAGTCTTGTAGTGTCGCACTCGATTTATTACTTTAATCAAACGTAGTATGTATGCTGACAAAAACTACGCACTTAATGCCTTATTTAGGGCAAGATTGAACGTTGCCGATGTGGTTGTCTCTTTTTTGTTACTGTTTTTGTGGTAAGACAGAATATCTACCTACTCGTAGAGAGAGAGTAGGTAAAGTGCCGCGTTACATGTACAGTTAAAGAGATAAGTATACAGGCAGCTAATTTGCAACTACTTTAGTTTGAATGCTGACAAAAACTACGCACTTAATGCCTTATTTAGGGCAAGATTGAACTTTGCCGATGTGGTTGTTTTTTTTAATTACTTTTTTAGGCTGTCAGAATACCGACTCTAGTCAAGAAATAAAGTGCCGTGTTTGCATTTAGGTCATCCTATGAATTGTACCCTAATTATGTAATACACGATCAATCACAATCTGAATCTTTTTGAAACATTGCTAATCCATTGCTTCATACGTTCGAAAAAATGTTCTGCTCAACAACGTAAATAACGCAATTAATTTTGTTGAACTGTCAAATTGAAACTGACTAGTCTTAATCATTTACGAGAATGTAGCTGATTTGAGTTTGTCTAACCAGTATATAAAAATATATTTAAACCAAATAAATGTTAAAACTTTGGATGGAAAAGCAAAACAAACTATTATTTTAAAGTTAAAATAAAAATAAATAACACAGCTTTAAAATGGTAAGTATATTTCGGAATATCTACAGCAACATGATAAATAATATGGGGCCGTGGATTGATCAAAATATAAATGGCAAACTTTCAACGCTTAAAACCTTTCAGCCAAATCAAAATCATTTCTAAAACTTTGTTTCCAAGATCCACAAACCTTTAACAATGCGTGGCTAATCGCTATCAGCTCCCTGTATTGTTTGATCTCTCATTTAGCAACTTGCTAATTAACAATCAGGTCCTTTGCTGTTGTCAAATTGAAACGTTATTAGCGACAAGATTAAAAGAAGCGATATAGCAGATATTATCGTTTATCGATAGGGACTCATGAGACCTTTGTATGGACCACGATTAGTGTTTTTAATTATTGTATTTGGGGAAAATGTTTTCAGTAATTATATTTTCGAGCCGTTAGGGGTTGAAACCCTTGTACATTATGGTCCGAGTAGCAGAGAAGCAGAAGAAAATATCAAGCATCAGCATAAGTCATAGATACAGGGGACCAAATATTATGCAGTCCGCAAGCTGTATTTTAATATAATATGAATACTGAAATCTGTTCTTGAGTGGAGACCGCGAATCGATAAATGTAGTGTAGGACACCCTCAGGCTAGGTGGATGATCTTCGGAAAGTGGCTGATAGCAGAGGATCTAGATAAATGGCATGCGATTGGAGAGGCTTATGTCCTTGGGGTAGTGCTTATGGCTTGTTCAAAGAAATCTCCAAACGGTTGGTTGACACTTCCCGTGACCCAAGGGCTGGCTTTTATGTTGGCCAGAGGCTAAGCATTGCCATACACCGTGGCAATGCGGTCAGTCTCTTGGGTACATTACCAGTCGACGGCAATGCGGAGGAATTATTCGACGCCATATTTTAGTTTGAGTTAGGTTAGTTTATTATATTTGTATAGTTTGTTAGTTAATTCATTATAATAAAGACACATAATAATAATTTTGGAAATAAGATTAGTTATTTCGCTATGTTGCCGTATTATTTTTAAAGCTTGGTTTTCCTAGGAAAGCGGTTCCGTCATTATTATAACGGCCGTCATGAAAATCTGTCATTTTCATCAGTATTTATAGGAAATCACGTTACGGACGTGAATTAAAAACAGAAACTTTGAATTTAAATAATGTTCTTTATATTTTACTTGACGTTACACAGGGAAGGTTTTATTTCTGTCTCCTAGCACAGCGAATATAAAAAGAGGGACGAACAGACTGGAGTTGTTGGTTTTATACGAATCCTTAAGTGACAGTGTTGCCATTATTAAAAGTAAGAATCGATTAATTTTTGCACATTTAAATCGACTAAATACCAACACGCCCCCTCAAAAATTAATTATTAATCACAAATACAACATTAGCTAATTTGTTACAATATACACAAAGTAACCTAAATAATCAGAACATAAAAGCCTTCCAAGTGATTCCTGGGAGAATAACAATACATATATGGTCCAACATTTGTTGCTAGGATTAGGAAAACCAGGAAAACCTAATCAAACCATTTCATCAAAATCAATAAATTAATGCAATTGACAATTAACATTTAACACAACATTAAACATAAAATCATTGTTTACATAAACCAATTCCATCTCTATGCTGGTTAAACGTGACAGCTGGTAGCGGTTTCGTCAGCACATCCGCTATTTGTTTACCTGTGGGTACATAATACAATTTTATTACATTGTTTTCAACTTGCTCTCTAGAAAAGTGATACTTGATGTCAATGTGTTTGGATCTTTTGTGACTAGTCGGGTTATTTGCTATACTAATACAACCATTATTGTCTTCATAAACAGCAATTGGACTGACAATATTAAGTTTAACACTATTTGCAAGAGACTTTAGCCATAATGCTTCTTTTACAGCTTCGTATAATGCCATGTACTCAGCCTCAGTCGAAGAAGCCGCTACTGACATTTGCCTCTTTGTATTCCATGTTATTGTACAACTATTAAATAATTTAAATAAATAACCCGTTGTACTTTTTCTATCATTGACATCATTACCACCCCAATCTGAATCTACATATCCACATAAGATATTCTCAAAATTATTACACCTGTTGTATGTTAGTTTTAATTCTATTGTGCCTTTTAAATATCTAAGTACTCTTTTGAGACATTGCCACAACTCTTTACTATTGTTGTTTGTGTATCTGCTCAAAATATTAACACTTGCACTTAAATCTGGACGAGTACACAACATAACATACATTAAACATCCAATAAGATTGCGACAAGGTGCATTATATTTACTGTCTATGTTTAGAGCTTCGTAATTAGGTTTAATTTCTAAAGGGGTACTTATAGGATTGCAATCAGACATACAAAAATTGTCTAAAATTGTTTTTATATAAGCACTTTGATCTAAAGTTATTTTATTTTGATGTCTTGTAATTCTAACGCCAAGAAATAATTTAATTTCATTTAAATCTACCATTTTAAATTTACTCATAAGGTAGTTCTTAAGACTGTTCATTACATGCTGGTCAGAACATATCAAAACAAGGTCATCGACATAAAGTAAAATGTAAATATTTTTACTAATAGCACCCTTATCTAAAATATAAATACATCTATCAACTGAGGAATTTACAAAGCCCTTTTCTTTAAGACATAGATCAAATAATTCAAACCAACATCGTGCAGCTTGCTTTAACCCATATAAAGCTTTATTTAGTTTACAAACATAATGGTCTTTACTAAATACCCCTTCTGGAACTTTCATGTAAATTTCTTCCTTTAAAATTCCATTTAAAAATGCAGTTTTAACATCCATGTGATGAACTAATAAATTATATTGATTCGCAAAACTAATCATAAATCTAAAACTGGCTATACGAGCAACAGGTGCAAAAGTTTCATTGTAATCGATTAAATACTCTTGACTAAAGCCCCGAGCAACAAGACGTGCTTTATATCTTAATGGATTACCAAATTCATCATTTTTAATACTAAAAATCCATTTGCAATCAACTATATTTTTATTATTAGGTTTAGGTACTAATGTCCAAGTATCATTAGCTAAAAGTGAATCTAATTCAACCTTAATCGCATCTTCCCAATGAGTTCTATCACCCCGATTTTTAATTTCATGAAATGAAGTAGGAATTTTGCAATTGATTGATTCAGCACATAATAAAACATCAGCCATTTCTTTATAGGATATAGGGGGACGACCTTTGAGCCTATCACTCCTTCTTAACTGACAAGAATTATCGATATTTTTATCAGTGCAACAAGTTTCATTAGAACTTTGTTTATTATCAACATTGGGCTTTAGTATGTTATTAGGTTCATTTAACTTACAAATTTTACTACAACGACCCGATTCATCAGATTTAAAATTATCTGATTTGTAATCTGGTACTATTAAACTATCTGATTTTAATTCCACTGATTTTGAACCATCCAATTTCGAATCATTGGATTTAGTTCCATCAGTTTTGAAAGTATCAGATTGAGGACTGTCAAAACTTTGAGAATTAATTGGCACTGATTTTGACGTCACATCCATATTATCAGTTTTGTTATGGAAATGTTCGGTTTCATTTCCTTTAAATTTTAACGCAGGCCTCGACTGCAGAAAACTCACTTCATCTATTATGACATCCCTAACAGTTTCATATTTCTCACTTTTTATGTTCCATACTTTATAGCCATTTGGTACATACCCTACCAGAATACCCTTCCAAGACTTTTCATCAAATTTGGTTTTAGTGGTCTTATTATGCGCATAGACGGTAGAACCAAAAACTTTTAAATATTTAACTACAGGTTTTTTATCGTGCCACAATTCAAATGGTGTTTGAGTTTGTTTCAAAGCGCGGGTAGGTGTAATATTTATTAAATATACTGCAGTTAACACTGCCTCACCCCAAAAACACTTGGGTAATTTAGCACCGTTAATTATAGCACGGGCTTTTTCTGTTATTGTCCTAACCATACGCTCTGAAACGCCATTTTGTTGTGGTGTTCTTGGAATAGTAAAGTGATATGAAATTCCTTTAGAAACACAGTATTCTTTCATTTCATTGGACAGGTATTCTCGTCCATTGTCACAATACAAATTAACCAATTTTAAATTAAATTTAGCCTCACTTTTTGCTACGAAATCTTTAAAAACCGAGAAAACATCTGATTTATATTGTATCAAGTATGCCACACAGTAGTGAGTAAATTGATCAACAAACAAAACAAAATAACATTTATTATCGATTGTAGAAGGAGTGACGGGCCCACACACATCAGTGTGCACAACAAATAGCGGTCGTTTAATGTAACTTTTATCTTTAGAGGAATTAAATGGTAATCGTGTCTGTTTCCCGTTTATGCAAGCTTCACACAAATTGTTGTCAGGCGATACTGTTTTAATTAAACTCACGTCATCAACCATAGAGTTATTTCTCAAGTCAATGAATTTTTGCTTACTTATATGACCTAACCGTTGATGCCACAAATCGTAGTTATTATCATTACTTTTGCATAATTGAGAAACAGATCGATTAATCTTCACTACAAAATCAGTAGAAATTAAATTGTTCACAGCCATACCTTGCATTATGATTTTACCGTCCTTACTGATATGGGTTCCTTGTTGATCGAAGGTGATTGTCATACCGGCCTGTTGCATCCTCGTTACTGACAGGAGATTGTAGGGTACATCGCGGCAAAATAACACGTCCTCCAGCGTACCATGAATGCCAGTGTTGCTGATGACTTGCAAGGTGCCCTTTTTGGTGGCTGAAATAAAAGCACCGTGCTTAGCAACTGAAATTTTTAAAGGATCATTTAAATGTGTGTAGGTACTGAAAAGGTCTTCCCTGTTAATGATGTGATCCGATGCTCCTGAATCCAGCAGGAAAGTTATTTGGTTACCCTTCGTGACACCTGGGTAATTACCAAACATGAATGCAAACCCGGAAGCTGCACTGGTAAATGTTGCCCCTTCTGTAAGCTCCACTGCTTGAATAGTTCGCGGTTTGTCTTCAGGTTTACGTTGATTCATTCGTTTGTAGTAGTAACAATCATTTTTGACATGACCTTTACGTCCACAATGGTGGCACTTGACGAAAAACTTCTTCTTAGCCTTGAACTTTTGCTGGTGGTTTTTAGGTTTCTTAGGCTCTGATTTTAGTTGTTTGAAATTTTGAGCAGTGTTTGCGACGTGTAGAATTTTAGTAACGGTATCACTACCCTCATTTCTTAATTTAACCTCATGGTCCAATAATCTTGTTTTGACAAATGCCAAGGTCAAATTATCTTCAGATAATGTCTCTATTGCAGTTATAACACCGTCATATGAAGTTGGCAACGTGAGAAGTAAGTGAGACACCTTGTCGGTTTCTTCTAGTTTCGCTCCAGCCGCCAGCAATTCCGTAATTAGATCATCAAATATATTGAAATGCTTTACTAACGTGGTGTCACCTTGAAGTTTTAAACCCAACAGCTTTTTCCGTAGCGCCAACTGAGTCGCCAAACTTTTTCTCTCGTACAATGCGTCCAAGTTTTTAAAGATTTCACGTGCCGTAGAATCGTCTTTCGCGAAACCGAGGAATGAATCTGCCAAATATTCAACAATGACACTTTTCGCGATTCGGTTGCTCTTCACCCAAACTTCCGATCGTTTTTCTGGTTCCATGTTGATATCTTTCATAACGTCCATTTCAGTCAACAACGCTTGAACCCGAAACTTCCAAACGCTGTATTTCTCACCGTCGAACGGCTTAATGTTTCGTTTCATTTTCAAATTCTCCATAATGAAAAATTTGCAAAATATAACAGTCAGTGGGAATCAAATTAAAAACTTACTTGATTAGCGCAGTACTTAACAAAGTGTAACTGGGCCCATAACCTATAGGAAATCACGTTACGGACGTGAATTAAAAACAGAAACTTTGAATTTAAATAATGTTCTTTATATTTTACTTGACGTTACACAGGGAAGGTTTTATTTCTGTCTCCTAGCACAGCGAATATAAAAAGAGGGACGAACAGACTGGAGTTGTTGGTTTTATACGAATCCTTAAGTGACAGTGTTGCCATTATTAAAAGTAAGAATCGATTAATTTTTGCACATTTAAATCGACTAAATACCAACAGTATTTGACATAAAGGTGTCAAAAAACGCTTTGTATTTTGACAGCCGTTATTGTGCGACCGTTCACCGCTTTCTTAGGAAACCAAAGCATAAGATACGGTTACATTAAACTACTTTAAAATACAGGGTTTAAAAAAATCGGAACCACTAATTGAAGTCATATTTTAGAACAAAATATGTTAGTAAATGCGTTTATGGCGAAATAAACATATTTATTTATTTTAATGTATTTGACTGCCTCGTGGGTCTAGTAGTCGCAAACGCAACTGTTGAACATGAGGTCCTGGGTTCGATCCTGATGTCAGGCAAAGGGATATGCTCTCAATTTCTCAGAGTTATGTTCTCTTTCTCAATTACCTGAAGTCCGAGTGTTTGTACGATTGATGGTTAAACACAACTGATGTGTCTACACATCAGAAAATATTGTAAAAGTGAATTATTTAAAAAAGAGAAACCGTGGAGTTTCTCGCCGGCACTTTTCCATAGGAAAAGACCAATTGCAACCGCGCACCTAGCTTCTGACGTTTCATATAAGTGCTCATGTAGGTTTATGTGAAATAAAATATTTTGATTTTGAAGGGGTGACCATGTTTGGTGGGACATAAACTGGTGTGTGTGTAGGCACTATACGCCTCTGGTTAAGCCTTCGGAGAATACAGCGTGTTGTTATGTTCACATAATGTTATAATAAGCCTATTTGCCTGTTGATCTACCTCTGATACGAATTGAGAGCGGTTCAAAGATCGATCTCAAGGTGAAGCAAATTATGGGCTAAAAATAAAAGTAAAAGGCTCGAGGGCTGATGAATGAGTTATGTACCTCTATTATTTATGTAATCTGACCTTTAAGATCCCTGTTGCCATGTGAATAAAATCTCTAGTTTGTTTTTCTTTGGATGTATTAATCACTACATATTATAAAACAAAGACCCCCCGCTACGTCTGTCTGTCTATCTATCTGAACGCGATAAACTCAACAACTACCAAACGGATTTTCATACTGTTTTCACCAATAGACGGAGGTATAATTCTTTAAATCTTTGTGTAAATTGGCTAAAATATGACGATGATTGTTGAACGTGTCGTAAAAAATCATGCCAACTGGGAGCATTAATGGCGTGTGCTGCGTAACCATAATATGAAAATCCCGGTTTAAATCCGGGTAGAACCGGTAGTACGTACCCGTGGGATATTTAGCCGTGGGCAAAATCTAGTTAAATATAAGATTAATTATAATATCTATACAGTTTAAACAAACTTCTCAAAAGACGTGAGCTTTTAATAGTTTAAAAAAATTAATTAACTGTACTATAACTGAACATCAAGCACATTATTTTATTAATTTAAGGCCGATTCCTATGATTTACGGACCGTTATTGGTTGACAATAAAGACTCTTGTATCTTTACCAATAATGAAACAAAGACGTCATAGCTTTGAATAGAAGACCCTCACATGTGGACGTAGCTATCACAGGTAACATTTCCTTACGAATTCATTTATATGGCCAGTTTGGCAATAAAATATACTACCATTGAAAAGCAAAACGATTCGTTTTTGTTTATAGGAATCGAGCACTAGTAAAGGCTTCAATATGTGAGCGAGACACACGTTTTTTTCTTGGTCTATACTTTCCCACTGCTGGACAAAGGCCTCCCCCCAGGAACTCTTTTCCCGCGCCACCTCGACTCAACCCTTGCCATGGTACGTATCCATAATTAATTAATGTAATTAATATAATTTCGAACATATTCAACAGCAACTGACAATGTAATACTAGAAAATTCACCATGATATCATTAATATTACAAAACATCATAATAATTATCTATACAATACATATTTAAGTAAACCGCAGGATATTATATTGTATTAACCGTTACCGCAAATTACTTAATTAGTACAATTACAATAGCCTCATTCCAGTTACTTATATTACTATTAGCATTGGGTTTCTGTCATAACTCTGTTCCAGGCTTACTGTCAGTCGTTCTACACCAGTCAACTTTGGTACAAGTACACTAAGAGTGCATACAACACTTTTCGTGTATAATATATTTTGACGGCACGGTTGGCGCAGTGGTTAAGCGATTGACTGCTGCGCTGCGTGTCGCGGGTTCGATTCCCGCACGGAACAAATATTTGTATGACCTATAATTAGTTGTTCCGGGTCTGGCCGTTTGTGTATGTGAGTTTATATGTTTGTAAACGCACCCACGACACAGGAGAAATTCCTAGTGTGGGGCAACGTTTAAAAAAAAAAAAAATATATATATATATATAACACGGCGGGGTATCTATCCTGTGCCGTGCCTAACCAGTCTCCGGTTTAATTCTTCGTTGATAGTAGAATAGGTAGGTAGTTGGTTTTCAATCACACACAACTCTTAACTCAAACTCAAAGCATTTATTTCAATTATAACATTTACAGTCACTTTTGAGTTATCACTTATCAAGGAGTCATTCAGTTTGAGTTATTTTTTGAAGCTAGTCGCCCATTCCAAATGAAGTAGGTTCCTGATGGAGAAGAACGGGCAAGAAACTCCATGGACACTCTTTTAAATCAAAACATTATGGTACAGAGGTTATTTGTTCAACAATTACAATCACAGTTCTTTCTAACACAACTTTTCTTTTCATGTTTATTTCCAACACCCGCCATTCGGTGCGCCTCGCTTTTGTCAAAGTCCGGCGACATACCCCGAATTTCAATACAATATCTTATTACTAAGTTTGTTCAATAAAACTTACAAACAATGCTAAATGCTTATCAGTTAATTCTTTTATAATTAAACAATGCTAATATTCACAAATACAAAGGTTATTCAGATTAAAGTTGAATTAGAAGCTTTATTACTTTCTACCACTTTTCTATTGCTCCTTTGACAACACTTCCTGTGGTTCAAGGAATTTAATCAAACAACAGGTATTCACTAGTAAATTGCATTGTAAAATAATCTTATTACTTTATAGTTGGTTTTCTATTATTGAAACTTATTTAGTTCTTGTATTAAATTATTACATTCGGTTATTGATCATAATATTCGGAAACCGCGCCATCTTCGGTACCGCGTTGTCATAAACAAATTTACTATGTCAAATGACCACTTGTTAATATGACTAAAAACCCATAAATCATTAAATAAATGTTCCCTTTTAATTTTAACTTTAGTTTATTGCCCCAACATCGAAGTTAGTAAATTTCTCTTCCAGTTGACCCACAGTATATTGACTGGGTTCACAAAGTTGGTAATAGATGGCGTTCGATTGCAAACGAATTAATAACGTTCACAGATGCACGCAAATGGCTGTAACAGTATTCCACAGTTACCCATAGAGGGCAGGATCAAAGACTTTATGGTGAATAACAATTATAATAAGTAGTTACGCATAAGATTATATTATAATCTTTACAGGTAGACGCTTTCGCGGCGACACGGCCATTCTGAAAAGCAGTGCGCGCTCTGCACCTGCCGATGCCCTCATCCTACCTAGTTGCGTGGGTGTAGGTTGTTATCTGAAACAATGGGGATACATTTTGTCGGCAGATTATTGTTGCTTTTATTGTCCTACAATATTCAATGAATTGTAGGATTTGGTGACAGACAGTTTAGTTACCATTTAAAGCTTGTTATAGATCTGACATCTATTCAGTTTTCCTTAAATTGAAATATTGATTGCATTTATGAAACAAAGTCTAGCTTTGGGTACTTGCAATTTGTTTTATTGATATTGCGTGATCAGCTGTTGTATGTGATGTAGTTGAATAGTTTAATTTTCACATGCATGCAGAAATTGTAGAATTTGTTAATAGTTAGTTCTAGGTAACATTAAAATCGTATAATAGATCTGCTGTCTACCAAATTTGTCTTGAATTGAAATACCGAATGCATTTAATATGGAACACCTTAATAAGTACGGCTACACAGAGTAGTCACTTGCAAGTAAGACTAAGATCAACTTTTTCCTGTAATCTGAGCAGATTACAATATAGAGATGTGCCATGCAATGGAGATAAAAATAACTAGTGCTTCATGCCATTGAAGGCATACAATTTGTATTTCAGTTTATTGTATGATCAACTGTTAGCTAATTAGTTTCATTTTCACAGGATGTTGTTGCTTGTATTATCCTACAATTTCCATTGAATTGTAGGAGTTGGTAGTAAACAGTTTTAGTTAGTGACAGCTTGTTGTAGATTTGCTGTCTACTTAATTTATTTTTAATTGAAATATTGAATGCATTGTTTTTGCACCTTACATAAACACACTTGTTAAGAATAGTGTGTAGTAGTGTTGTACGATCAGCTGTTAGCTGAATAGGTTTATTCACATAAGAAAGTAATGCTCTGTGTTAGACACAAAGTCTTGGATTTGAGCACACTTGTTAAGAATAGTGTGTAGTACTGTTGTATGATCAGCTGTTAGTTGAATGGTTTCATTCACATAGGAAGGTAATGCTCCGTGATTGACACAAAGTCTTTGATTTGATCACACTTGTTAAGAATAGTGTGTAGTAGTGTTTTATGATCAGCTGTTAGCTGAAGTTTCATTTTAGTCATCAAAAGGTAATGCTCTGTGGTAGACACAAAGTCTTGGATTTGACAGGATTAAAGGATAGGATCAGGAACACCGCTCTGTGGTAGACACAAAGTCTTTGATTTGATAGGATAAAAGGTTTAGGAGTTTAGGACCATTGCTCCGTGTCAGGCACGAAGTCTTGTTTTTTTTTTTTTTTTTTGTTGAAATATTGAATGCATTGATATTGCACTTTACATAAGCACACTTCTGAAGAATAGTGTGTAGTACTGTTGTATGATCAGCTGTAAGCTGAATAGTTTCATTCACATAGTAATGCTCTGTGATTGACACAAAGTCTTTGATTTGATAGGATTAAATATTAAGGAGTTTAGGACCATTGCTCCGTGTCAGGCACGAAGTCTTTTCTTTATTAGAAATATTGAATGCATTGATTTTGCATCTTACATAAGCACACTTGTTAAGAATAGTGTGTAGTAGTGTTATATAATCAGCTGTTAGCTGAATAGTTTCATTTACATAGGAAGGTAATGCTCTGTGGTAGACACAAAGTCTTGGATTTGACAGGATTAAAGGATAGGATCAGGAACACTGCTCTGTGGTAGACACAAAGTCTTTGATTTGATAGGATAAAGGTATAGGAGTTTAGGACAATTGCTCCGTGTCAGGCACGAAGTCTTGTATTTTTTTTTATTTTAATTTTTTTTAATTTTTTTTTTTTTTTTAATTTTTTTTTTTTTATTGTCATATTGGATGCATTGGTATTGCACCTTACACAAGCACACTTATTAAGAATAGTGTGTAGTAGTGTTTTATGATCAGCTGTTAGCTGAATAGTTTCATTTACATAATTGAAATAATGAATGCATTGATGTTGCACCTTACATAAGCACACTTGTTAAGAATAGTGTGTAGTGGTGTTGTATGATCAGCTGTTAGCTGAATAGTTTCATTTACATAGTAAGGTAATGCTCTGTGGTAGACACAAAGTCTTGGATTTGACAGGATTAAAGGATAGGATCAGGAACACCGCTCTGTGGTAGACACAAAGTCTTTGATTTGATAGGATTAAAGGTTTAGGAGATTAGGACCATTGCTCCATGACAGGCATGAAGTCTTGTATTAGACAGGATATAAGGAATCAAGCTGTGGGCGGTATTGTCCGCCGTGGACCCAGCGGGATAACATGAGAGTATTACCTATTAGTTACCTCTAGGGCTTACTAATAGTTTTGGTGTGAGTATTACTTATTGAGTTCTTTATCAGTTAACCCGTAAGTAAGTTAAAATACTAATAGTACTTTGCAATAGACTAGAATTAGTTGTTACAGGTAGAATTGCAAAAATATAAAGATGGTAAAAATAATTCAAGAAGTACTTTGGTGCATGATATGCATCACATGTGAGAATCATGTGGGCAGGTACTTGTTGACTTGGCTATTGTATTGGGCCTTTGAGCAAGGTGAGTAGAAAGTAGTTTGAAAACTCCTCACCTTTTATTTGAGCTATGATGTGTGAAGAGCTGGAACAGTCATCTCTGATTGGCTGTCCTTAAGTTGGCTTTCATTTGGTGGGATGTAGGTTGGTTTTTCCTGGGCTGGCGACACGGTCACTTGTTCAACAGGCTGCAGTGGTTGAGTCGCCTTTTAAGGCGACCGTGATAACAATTGGTTTGAATTTTGTTATGATAATTTTGATAGTAGTTCTGCAGGGGTTATCATTTTCTTTTTGATATGACAATCACCTGGAACCTGGAATGTGAGACGTTATGCAGATAAATAATAATGCAGGAAAAGGTGTTCCTACTAATATTTAGATTAGAAGAAACAAGCAGTAATTAATAATTAAATTAATCTATTGTTATGTAATGGCTATTACAGTTTGATGAAGTTAAACAGAAGAGGAGTACTATGAGCAACAATGCATTGGTTATTTTTTTTTTTTTTTATTTGAATGCATAAAAACATGTTGAAAATTATGTTTTCTATCCATTTATCAAATTGTGTTTTCATTGAAAACTTCTTGTTTGATGGTATCTCATACTTATCTCGTTGACTTATTTTACAAACCTATTGCATACTTAAATGTTTCTGTATGAATTTTGCAACATGTTGTCCACTATATGTTTCAATGTTTACATACTTATTTGGGAAACTCTAATCGCCAATCAAAGTTCCCCATAGCTATGAATTTCATAACATTACTTTTACTCGCCAAATAACTCTCATTGGAATCTAAGGATTTTATTTGTTTGTAACTAATTTAATTTTTATTTCTTTATATCACGCACTCTTATTTATCCAACTCACTTTACACATTGGCAGAATAGTAGACATCTGCTTTGCTTGCCATTTATTAAAAATAGAATAGAATAGAACTTTTGTTTGGAACTAATAACTTTCAACTAATTAACGCTTTACCCGGAGATGATAAACAAGGTCCTAAACCTTGCTTTAAACACAAGCTATAGAGAAATTGCAGGACATAAACAAAGAGCAGTGCGAATTTCAAACATAACAAGTCTATTTCATTATTATTGTGTGTATGTAGCTAACAACAAATCTTGAAAATAGTCAAAAAGTACTTAGTTCCTAAATGTAGTGCGAACACTAATTCAACAAAACAAGTTTGAGATCCATTTCTTAAGAAAAGTTTAGTATAAACTTTTATTATTAATAACATTGACCTTGTAATGAGCTTATTTTGTAGTGTAATTTATCTTGTGTTGTTATTGTACTTCCACAAGTTTTCAAGCAAAAGTGACATTAACCTTGCCAGTGTGTAATGAACATAGTTCAAAAAGTGTTAGTGATTCAATAACAATATGCTAAAATAATAAAACAAAATACTTCCCGGGTGGATGTTGAAATCCATTGACGGAGTGATCATTATATTTGCTTTTCTGGTTTATTCTGCTGCTTCGGTCATTCTGTGCTGTACATGTTGTTCTGCTTGAGTGCACCATGAAGCTCATATAAGTCCACTGCCACAGCCAGAAGTTGCCATCATCATTAAATTTGTGATCAATCTTCATGTTGTCATCAAGGTCGTAGTAAGGAAGAAATATTTCAGTAGCTTGGCTGTGCTGGGCAACCAGTCGCTCACTCTTAGAACACACCATGTTCATGGTTTCAGAGAAAAAATCTTTTGGCACGCACTCGGTCACTGCACTGCAAGCAGGTTTCGTAGTTGTCCGTAATTCTTTGGATGTCCGACATGAGCGGAAAGGGATCGCACAGTGCGATCCCACTTCTGATAACACGGCGGGGTATCTATCCTGTGCCGTGCCTAACCAGTCTCCGGTTTAATTCTTCGTTGATAGTAGAATAGGTAGGTAGTTGGTTTTCAATCACACACAACTCTTAACTCAAACTCAAAGCATTTATTTCAATTATAACATTTACAGTCACTTTTGAGTTATCACTTATCAAGGAGTCATTCAGTTTGAGTTATTTTTTGAAGCTAGTCGCCCATTCCAAATGAAGTAGGTTCCTGATGGAGAAGAACGGGCAAGAAACTCCATGGACACTCTTTTAAATCAAAACATTATGGTACAGAGGTTATTTGTTCAACAATTACAATCACAGTTCTTTCTAACACAACTTTTCTTTTCATGTTTATTTCCAACACCCGCCATTCGGTGCGCCTCGCTTTTGTCAAAGTCCGGCGACATACCCCGAATTTCAATACAATATCTTATTACTAAGTTTGTTCAATAAAACTTACAAACAATGCTAAATGCTTATCAGTTAATTCTTTTATAATTAAACAATGCTAATATTCACAAATACAAAGGTTATTCAGATTAAAGTTGAATTAGAAGCTTTATTACTTTCTACCACTTTTCTATTGCTCCTTTGACAACACTTCCTGTGGTTCAAGGAATTTAATCAAACAACAGGTATTCACTAGTAAATTGCATTGTAAAATAATCTTATTACTTTATAGTTGGTTTTCTATTATTGAAACTTATTTAGTTCTTGTATTAAATTATTACATTCGGTTATTGATCATAATATTCGGAAACCGCGCCATCTTCGGTACCGCGTTGTCATAAACAAATTTACTATGTCAAATGACCACTTGTTAATATGACTAAAAACCCATAAATCATTAAATAAATGTTCCCTTTTAATTTTAACTTTAGTTTATTGCCCCAACAACGAAGTTAGTAAATTTCTCTTCCAGTTGACCCACAGTATATTGACTGGGTTCACAAAGTTGGTAATAGATGGCGTTCGATTGCAAACGAATTAATAACGTTCACAGATGCACGCAAATGGCTGTAACAGTATTCCACAGTTACCCATAGAGGGCAGGATCAAATACTTTATGGTGAATAACAATTATAATAAGTAGTTACGCATAAGATTATGTTATAATCTTTACAGGTAGACGCTTTCGCGGCGACATATATAATAACGCGTTTGGGGTCATTCTCAACCTGCCCTGGCGGTGTAGTGCGACTGAGATGTTTGCTGAGAACAGAGTAACCGACTTCTTTGCGCTCATGGGGAAGCTCAGAGCTTCATTGTTTTCGCGTGTGGTGGCAAGTAAAAATAGTTTTGTTAAAGCTGCTTTTCATCTACGAGACAAAATATATGTACTCATCAATGTTATGGGGCACATTTGTTTTGGCTTCCTTGGTGTAAAATGATGGGTTGTTTTTTTCTTTCCTGTTTTTTTTATGTTCGTTTGTTTAGTATAACTTTTGTTTTGTTTTAGGATAAGTTTTCAATTTTCGTTTAATGGGTGCTAATTCCTGAAATAAACGATTAAATAAAAATAAAATTAAAAGATCGAGGTGTGTACAATAGTCAATAGTAATAATATGTGGACAATAGTCTCCCTCTAACTCTACACAACGATTCTCCTACTCATGTTTAAGAGTGTGAATAATTATGTTACCTACAAATTGTGTGAAATAGCCCGTTGTCGAATGCAATATTTGGCAAATTTCTTATAAGTCACAAAGGGATATCGATTGACTCGAATGATTCGATTCAAAAAATTGTTTTACCCCATGTCAATCGCAGGAAGTAAGCAAAATTAATGGGGCGGGGCCTCGTCAAGATCGTTTCTGGCGGCCAACTCTAGTACAGCGCGCGCTCATTGGTCAAATCGAATAGCACGCGCTTCTCTTATCACATCAATAATTATTATTTGGTAACGATAAAGAATCCGAACTGAAAATAAAGCACGTAACTAGTATAGTATAGTAGACTGGTGTCCGCATGTTCGAGCACGTCATTATCATCAGCAGTCCACAGCTGGACATATGTAGGCCTCTCCAATTACACGCCATTGATTCTCGGCAACTTTCTTCCTGCTTCTACCAGCCACCCTGCGAAGATCGTCGCTCCACCTAGCCTGAGGGCATCCTGTATTCATTTTGACGATTCGCGGTCCACTCAAGGACACGTTTACCCTAATGGTCATCGGTTCTACGGCTAATATGGCCGGCCTCTCCAGCTCCGTACTCCTGCTTACCTCTTCAGCTTGCTTATATGAACTATGTCGACAAGTTCTAGTTCGATTACAATGTTGGTTCCATGGAGAAAGTTGTTTAGTATGATGGTCTGTACTAAACTTTTCTTATACATGCTGTATAACCTAGGTACCACTCTGCCTACATCATTCCATTATTTTAGTGAATTCAGCGTCATTTGCTATAGTTTTCGATAACCTGTGCGCTAAATCAGTCCACATTCTTGTTACCGACTGACAATCGAACAACAGACCCGTCAGCTGCTGATTCGTCAATACCATTCCATTCGCTTTGACTAATTTGTTGGAGCGCTGCTACGCCAGTTATTTTCATACAGCCGCGGATTGAGACAACAATATAGGCTAAATCAATGGCTTCTGTACAAAAAATACTGTTGATTTATGGTGTTGTAAATGTTTGGAAGGCATTCCTGCATGTCATGGGGTGTATGTCAGGAATATAAAACAAAAATAAAACGCCAATTCGACAGAATTGCAATGGTGTCTAAGATTTAACATAGACCTTTAAAAATCGGTTCATAAACCCGCCAGTATTCATAATAAATACAAAAATTGAGTGACAAACACCGTGTGGGTATATGGCAAACACTTACAAAAAATGCTGAAAAAATACGTTTGTTAGCTTATCAGCTTCTGCCCGCGACTTTTCGCTTAGCGTTCTTTTTAACTTTTTTACATTTGCTCGGCTCCTAAGGGTCATAGCGTGATGATAATCAACCTTGATTAGAAACTATTTAGTTGGATATGGATTAATACCATGATACGAATATCATCTTTCGATCCTACCGGTGTTTTGATTGACTAATGCGAACACAAAACGGTTATTGTGACTTAACTATAATAGTTCGATATAATTATAGCCTCGCGCACTTTATTGTGGGTAATGATAAATAAACACGTAGTACATTATTTTATGACAAAATTGACCTAATTATTCGCAGCACATTAACATCCATTTTAAATATGGCCTTGGACGACCGAGCGTTGCTGCAAGACACACTATATACCCATCTGTTTTGGTGGTCTCAGCGTCCGCAAAATTACCAGTATTAGCTTACCCGCGTTCCTGTCTTCTGTCCGCAGCACTCAAAAGTTGATCGGGAAAATGTTAGCCCCCTGCCTGGTTGACTCTGAAGTGCCGTGCTTGACCAATGCGGAGAACGCCTGGAAAGCGGCTTGCCCGAATACAGATCGGCCCCATCTTCCCAGAGGCAGTGAGATGAGCCGCTCTGCAGGTTGGTACGGAATAACCTTATTAATACGTCCACCAACACTGCTGAGCATGCGTGCCTGCTGGCTGTGGGTGAGTGGGAGTCGAGCCTCCGGCTTCAGGCGTTACCGTCACTGAACATAGGCACTATGCTGGGTGATACCACCTTCCAGCTCGCTACCTGTCTGCGTCTGGGGCTTCTTGTGAAAGGCTCCATGTCGCTATCACTTGACCAATGCTGACAGCCTTTTGGACACTTTGCCTGTTGACAGCGATGCGGAAGAATTTTTTGATGCCCTATGATTATTCCCCCCCCCCTTTTTATATACTTGTATATATTATTATTTTAAGTCTGTTAGTTTTTAAATCACGTAAATGCGTGTCTGTAAATAAAATAAAGAAAAACGCAAAAAAAAAATTTTTTCTTTAAAGTAATTAATACCTACCGCTGAAATTGACGGCACGGTTAGCGCAGTGGTTAAGCGATTGACTGCTGCACTGCGTGTCGCGGGTTCGATTCCCGCACGGAACAAATATTTGTATGACCTACAAGTAGTTGTTCTGGCTGTTTGTGTATGTGATTTCAAATGTTTGTAAACGCACCCACGATACAGGAGAAAATCCTAGGGTGGGGCAACGTTTAAAAAAAAAAAAAATGGATTATATCTATAGGCACATACATACTTCATAACCAAAGCCCGAATAACTTTGCCCCTAGAGAACGCTAACGGTTCGGGTTAGCGCTATTTCAGGCTGGAGTTATTCAATTATGAAGCATTTTTTATTTTTTTATATACACTGTGATTCGTACTTTCGTGTTTGAATAGTTTTAGAATTTGTCCATTTTCATTTACGCTACCTGGCTATCAATATAACACTTTTGGCCCTATTTCAAAACACGAATTTATCTTTAGTTCCAGGTTTAAACCATCAACCCATTTTAAAATATCAAACTTTATTCCGACAATTTTATAGTTTTATATAAAATAAACTGAACTTGACCTCAGTTGAAATTGGGTTCAAACCTGCCTGAAAGGTTTCAGCTCGGTTTATATGTGTATTTCATACTGTGTACATAGTAAAGAGTATTCTATTCTATTCTGGGGAGCAGTGGTGGCACAGTGGTGACGGCCCCGACCTACGAGTTATAGGTCGTGGGTTTGAACCCAGTCAGGCGCTTTACTTTGTGTAAATAATTTCATCACCACTGCTCTCAAAACTGTGAAGAAAAAACATCGTGAGGAAACCGGCATGACCTGGAACCAAAAATTCGAACACATGTGACATCTACCATCCCGCACTTGCCCCGCGTGGTAGATTACAGCCCACTCCCTCTCGAAGAGAGGAGGCCTGTATTCTAGCACTGGTAACATTATAGGCTGATTATGGTTTAGAACAAAGTATACGTGTTTGAATGGAGTTTTAGAAAAAGTTCAGCTTTTTAGAGCGTAATTTCTGTCACTCATAGGTAGCTAGGTATATGGCAATGTTCGCTAACAACCATGTTTCATAGTGCACGGCCATGTACAGTACAAAATTTATCGAGGTACCTCTGCCTTGTACAGTGTACACCTCTAACCCCACAATACCCGCAACGCCTCTATTGCATCACAATTGCATTAGATCTACATTACATTTGGGCGCCAACCCTCCCGCGCTGCGGTCAAACGCATCCGTAGTGGCGATTAGACTTACAAACGGTACACGTAATCCAATCGCGAATATATAACGACAGCAGGTCCATTTGAACCAGTGCTCAATTTGGTCATTGAGCATTATTGGGAATACATTATTTGGTTTAATAAATCGAGGTTGAATGATCCTATTAAATTCTATATTTACAGAATCCGGTTGTACTGTGGCGGCATCTACACATGCGAACTACGCATCAAAAGATGTGACGTCACATAAAATCCTGACGTCACACAAATCCTGCATCGCGCAATTAGAGTTTACCGCGTGATCGACATATATATAAGCTCTCGACTTCAACCATTGGGCAGTTGCCCGCCAGACATGACACCCGTCTGGTCAGAGGATCCTCCCTTTTCTATAGAGGATGAGTGAACTTTACACCCTGTTCCTCATTACCTCTAAAGTAGGTAAATATGACACATCGAGCTTAAGACTACGGTTTCCTATAAAAGTGGTGGCAGCCATATAACGGCCGCAGTGACGGCTGTCATGACAATGATAGCAGCGCGGGTCGACTTTACGGTGCCAAAAAATGCTCTCGGTGAAAATCACCAACTTGCTTTCATATAACTTTTCAGTGACGTCATTCACCGTTAAATTTCAGACGCTATGCGGCGGTCACCGCTCTTCTAGGACTGCCACCTGGGTATAAAACTTTTTTGGCTTTGTCACTGGTATAATTCCTATTTCCTTAGCATTGATGCCGAACCTTTTCCAAGATGTGCCATATTTACGACCTACTACATTACTTTCTCTGTTACGTTTTTTTTACGGGTTTTCACATTTTGAAGATAATTATGTTGTAATCGATTTAAATAATCAGGCAATTAATTAAAAAAACTTAAGTGTTGCATAAATACTGGCAAAATCACAAAATACGTTATTTCAGCTTGATATAACGGAACCTTGGTTTATCTGACTACTGCCCGTTTTCACCGAAAACTAAGTGACTCTTAAATGAATCCCTAAATAAAAGTGCACTGTTGGATTTTCAACTCTCAGCGCTGAGCCTAGCGTTGAAAATCCAACAGTGCACTTTTATTTAGGGATTCATTTAGAAGTCACTTAGTGAAGGTGAAAACGGGCATCACTCTAGGTAATTTATAATATAGACCACATTTATTTTTAGAAACGCCGTTAATCTCATTAATGTCCCAACTTCATAATAGAAACAAACGGTAAATAATATGCAGCCGCTCTATATTAACTCTTGCAAGCAAAGTTTCGCATCATTAGTGTGGATTCAAGCGGCGGCTACTGTTTGGTTCACTGGCTTTTCAGCCGTGTTTTCACTGAATGTCGGTCTTACATTTAAAATACTATGCAGATGACGTACTTATCAAATGTCAAATGTAAAATAGATGTACAACAGTACAAGGGTCTTTTATCGCGTGGCTAAAAGCGGTACTAATGCCGCCATCTTGTTTTTAGGGATCCGTACCTCAAATGGAAAACACGGAACCTGTATAGGATCACTTCGTAGTCCGTCTGTTTGTCAGTCTCTCAAGAACCTTTTTCTAAAGAACGCTTGGAGGTATCAAGTTGAAATTAATATCAAATACGTGTAATAATAACGTATGTCTACGGTTCCATAGACTAAAAAAATGATTCTACGGCCATTAATGCGACATATTTTGTTACTCGCAAATGAATCAAAACCTTCTAATCAATACTTCGTTGACCTAGAATCATGAAATTTGGCAAGAAGCAAGGTCTCACAGCACAATTTGTAGTTTTATCACATAAAACATTTTTTTTGGCAATTACACACTTACATTTGCAGTTGGTGAGTTGACCGTGACGTATATCGATGAACGAGAACATGTTTTTCAACTACAATTTTAAGTTTGTTTTTGGGATAAATTTATCCCAAGTACGGAATCCTTTTTTCAATCCAATTCCACAATGTTTACTAACAACGCCCCCTTATGAATGTCATTCAGGCGCCAAAACATCTTTGTAGCTTTTTACATAGTCTTTGAATAAAGTTTCGTTCCGGGTGCTTCTCGTCTAGCATAGGTTTAGATTAACATCGTCTGGTAATGAGCGAGTAACGTTGTTTGTAAACCACTGTTGCGATTAGTGGTTACATTGCGGTAGCAGAACAACAGTTGAATGCTGTATCGCCGGGGTATGGGATGGGTGGTAGAGGATGAGCTGTCCTCATCTCTGTTAAATACTTATCGTAGTAATTACATTTGCCAATCCGTCTACCAAGCGTGGAGTTTATGCCAATTTAGCCCTTAGAGCATGAATTAGGAGTCTTGTTCTGCAGTGCATGCAGTTTTATAGATGTGTCCTTACACATGTGTACTTACGTGACAACGGTACAACAACAACAACTGGAACTAAGGTTGTTATAGTAGCGCATTGGGTTTCAACTCGGAACCTGTCTATCGCCAACCTTATTACAACAAAACACAATTTTTCTGCCAACGAAACAAGACAAAAGATAAGACAACAACAACAATTACAACGCATATGTGAGTGGGAACGGCGCCCTAGAAGGACATAAATAGTGACCTTATTGGGTGATGTTCTTCAGAAAGGTCAGGTGCGTTCTACTCGAAACGCGTGCGTGGTTGACCAGGGTCTAGACAAGTGCCAATCGCGTTCAAAGCGTTTCGTATTTCTACAACGACTTACAACAGGATTTACACAAGCTTTTCGGTAGCTTTAGCCAGTCCCATACATTTTTGACTTCTCTGTCATCGTTAATGCTGATACAATGTCACTATGTCTAGGCCCTCAGATGTATCAACGTAAACGAAGCAAAAAGAGTATCTGTATTAGGATCGCATTCTGTAGTTTCTGCCTACTCATAAGAAAAAAGTGTGAGTTTATGTTTCTGTGTGAAACAAGACGAAGACCATCAGACGAGTTTGCAATCACCAACCAAAACTACGGCTAAACGCATACAGGTACAATTTAATTGTACAAGTCAATTACAAGTAGGCCATTCCATGCTTTTTCGTTGCGAACTAAATTAAATAGAGATAGTTAATCGACTGTCAATCACGGTGATCGATGCTTGACTCGATACATTTGCATCGGACCAATAGCGCACGTCGATTGAATGTTTCAAACTGTTGTTTGGGCAATTGTATTTTTATTAGGAATGAACGGTGAATTTGCGCATTGTAGTGGTTATTTACACTAAGGTCGCTTGCACCACAAATCACACCACAGTAGGTGTATAGAGTTATGAGGCACAGGCTTTCAGGCTTTTTGGCATTCTCCATTGAAAAGGGAGGATCTTCCAACCAGACGAGGGAATTGCGTCTAGTGGGCCTATCTGACAATAGTTTTTTTCGACTAGGGTATCTCGCAGTTGACCTCAAAAGAGGGTTGTAGCTGCTTAACCGGACTTTCCTGTGGCTGCCTTAAGCTTCTACACTCAAAGCCTCCAGCCAGGGGCAAAAACCAATCTAATTATAAACTAGGCGAGCGCTCGAAGGGCACCCCCTGTGGGGTACGAACCTCGACTTAGGGCGTCGCTGGGGGGAGGACAGCAACATAGGACAGGCTGGATCGTAGATATATTATTATTATTAGTCGGGGAGTTTAAAGCTACAGGCTCAGCATCGACGCAGGCTGGCGCATCATCAAGCAAGGGTCGGGGGGAAGCAAGGGTCGGGAGGGACAGACAATTGATATCGGGACGTTGTATATATACTAGTCATGCGGTAAACTCTGCTTGCGCGATGCAGGATTTTAAGTGACGTCAGAGTGATACGTAGTTCGCATAAGGATCTACGATGTAGATGCTGCTACAGGTGGACTAAATGTGTTTAGCGCTAAACGAATTTCAATAATCGTTCTATTTCTGTAAATCGTTTAAAGATGACAGAGACAAAGAGATATTATAAATATATGTTTAGCGAATGCGTTTAGTGATTTGTGGTGTAAGTGGGCCTAAGTGTATGAACGTGAACACGTCTTCACACGTCATGAACGTGAAAAAGAAAGTGCCAAGAAAGAAAATAATACTTACCTAAATTAATTCACTGCTACGAAAGGCGTATTGCTTCAACGCAGCTTCACTATCCTGTAAATATCTGAAGAAAAGAATTCATGAAAAAAACCTGTAAAAAGGAACCAATAGTTTCAATTTATATCAATCGGTAGAAGCAATGACGACAGCGAAATGATAAAAAAAAATATAATCATTTAATCTTCTACAATCTTTCGAGATTATAAACCACTGAGATGGTACCCCTATATGTACTATTTAAGATACCTACCTATATTAAAACAGTGAGAAAATCTACCAAGCCAACAACATCCCAGATTTTTTCAAAAGAATTTTGCGATTCTCCCTTTCAATTGAAGTGGTAGCAAAATAATTGTAGGTATATTTAAATTTTAGGTGAAAAAGTTCCCTTTGAATGGTATAACATCAGTTCATTAAGGCGCATTCATGGCGCGTCAGCGGCTCTAACTGACGTAGAGCGGCGCCGCAATTCGTTTTACATCTGACCTAAATTCTGCCTATAGATAATATAAGTGTGAATGGAGCTTAACTTATTGCGTACATCAAAGTTGGTGATTGTTTTCTTTTTGTCATTTTCGTGGTGGATTTGAAAATGTTAGTGCGTTAGGGGAATTTATTATGGCTGGTTTTCACAAAAGCAAGTGTTTTTATGTCGCTGAGCTCAGGGCTCTCAATATGAAAATTTTGTGGTTGCAAGCCGTGTGCCCGATGGGATATGGGATATCCCATCGGCAAAAATAACGATTTTCCATAGAAACTTTCATCCCCTTTAGGGGTGAATTTTCAAAAATCGTTCCTTAGTGCTAACGTTATGTAAGAAACTCTGGAACAAAAATGTTATGCTTCTAGAGTCTACATAGAAGCATCAAATTTGACCAGACTACTCAGACAGACTACTGAATCTAGACCCAGTGGTTTAGGCTGTGCGTAGTCTGTCAACTGAATTAATGATTTGAAGATTTTTATTACCTAAGTAGATACGTGTTGCTTATCCTCACCGGTTTCAGCTGTTTTGTTGATACAATAAAAGTGCTGATAGACTTGATTGAGCATTCACTTAAAACAGAACATCGAGCATTCGCCATTTTTTTAATTTGACGAACTGAACAACGAACAGAGCCAAGTATAGAGCCAAACATCGCTACGAACATTTTCACGATCATTCTAGCGAACGCTCTAGTCAATGCTCGTTAAAAAAATATTCATCACGAAGATGGAAACGGAACAATGACAGAATGGCTCGGCTCGGCAAAAAGCTCGAAGAAAATTTACTGCCCTTTCGCTAGAATGCTCGCTAGAACGCTCACTAGAATGCTAGCTAAAACGCTCCCGTTTATTTACTGTAATGTAACATTCGCTAGAATGCTCATTACAAGTGAATGCTCAAGTTTATCAGTACCTTTAGAATCAAATTAAAATGTTTAAAAAAACTCCAGTCAGCTGACAAGTCATCGTTTTTATTCCATTTTTGTATTTTAATTTATCTGAAATAATTCCCGTCCCGTTCCGCGATTTCTTGTTTACTTAACAAATTTCCAGTCTATATTTATCAAGTAGCCACTATTAATCAACTACCCACTTCAAGAATACACGTGTATTTTCAAAGAAAAACGTGTGTTCTGTATTTAAATAGAGTCGTTTAATGGAAGAACTTCTCACAAGGACTTCAAAGGGGACCACGTGGAACGCACTTTTGTTTTCTTCATTTATTCATGGGACTCCGGAGTGAAGCCTTCAAAGCCGCAAATAAACATAGGTTACACAAGAGATATAATCGCAACAGCACATTATGAGACCGTTTGTTGGCCTGCGAAAAAACGTAGCGACCTTTTATTACAGTACTCAATTTGCAGTTGTCAATAACGTTGTACATTCTTTACTATTAAAGCCTCGTGCAGACTAGCGCGACGCGACGGTGCGACGCGACTCTAACAAAACAATTTCTAAGAAAAAATCACGGTAGAACAATTAACGGTGTCGCGTCGCGCCGTCGCGTCGCGCTAGTCTGCACGAGACTTAACTCAGAATCAAAAAACAACTTCCATCCAATCTGATAGCAAAAATAATATTTTTTCAGTGATTACGACCTAATTTAAATCAACTTTAATAATCTACTAGCTTCCATAATGGCACATCATTTCAGCCGAAATACGTCCACTGCTGCACATAGGCCTCCCCCAAGCACCGCCACTTTTACCGGGTCTGTGCTTCTCGTATCCAGCGGATTCCTACGGCCTTCACCAGGTCATCGGTCCACTTTGTACCAGAAGACGTAGCGTTGGAAGCTCCTCCGCCTTCCAACTCTACGTCTTCCGGTACGCGTTCGCCAATCCAGAACCTTTCTACTTAAATCGCAGATTTACGCGTACTTACTGAATGGAAAAATTACACCTAAATCGTAATAAATGTAGGGCCGCAGACTGAAATTAAACTTGTAGGTCAAAGTCAAAGTCAAATAATTTATTTCAATTAGGCACAAAAAAGGCACTATTGAACGTCAACATTTACAGAAAAATAATAATTGATTCTAGTCGCCCCTTCCAAAAGGTAGTTTTCGTATGGAGAAGAATGGGCAAGAAACTCCACCGTTACTCTTTTAAATTTTAATGTTTTCACAATATCTTGTACACATCAATTATATCATTATATGTGAGGACGATGCACCTAGAATAACATTACTATACCACGTTAGGTAAAAATAATGAAAGATTAAGGAATGACAGACAAATCAATCATGTGATAGATGTATGGTGCTCACATATTTACAAACATTGTAAAATTATACGATATTCCTAACATTTTCACAGGTAATAGGTACTAATAAGTCAGTGTGTGAGTTCAAGTAATCACAGAATGTAAAATAAACATAAAAAAAA
Organism: Xanthia icteritia; assembly: GCA_949128155.2. Taxonomy (NCBI): domain Eukaryota; kingdom Metazoa; phylum Arthropoda; class Insecta; order Lepidoptera; family Noctuidae; genus Xanthia; species Xanthia icteritia. The sequence continues at coordinate 9,556,418 of OX421935.2, read as the reverse complement.
AATGATACAGTTAAATTAGCAACCAGTTTGATTTTGTCTAGATTCTAAATTGTCCTATGGAGCAGGACCAGCATGTTTCCAAGCATTTTTATCTTGGATAAACTCCTCTTATTTGTAATATGCTTGTTTACAAAGTGTGTAAAATGAGTTTTAAATTTTCTTTCATTTAATTCTAATATATCACAAGGTATTCTGTTGTAACATTTAACACAGTACCCCAAAAGATGTATGTACTTTAGATAGTCTGAAAAATGGTTGATTTATTTTATCTTTATTTCTAGTATTAAAATTATGTCTATCACTTATTTTGTCAAAAATATGTAGATTTTTTCTCACATACATAATATTTTCATATATGAATTGGCAAGGTACCGTCGTAATATTAATCTTTTTAAATAGTTCCCTGAGAGATTCGCGACGACGTAGATTATAAATGGCTCTGACAGCTCTCTTTTGTAAAAATAAAGATAGATTCAATGTCAGCAGACCGACCCCACAGTAAAATGCCATACGACATAATACTGTGGAAGTAACTAAAATAGACCAAACGCGCGGTTTCTACATCTGTTAACTGTCTTATCTTTCTAACAGCATAAGCGGCTGAACTTAGCCGCCCCGCGAGAGATGTTATATGGGGTCCAGTTTTTTTTAAAGAGAAATCGGTGTGATCACCTCTGAATATTATTAGGTATAAGAAATTCCTGGCCATATCTATCAGCCAGATTTCGAAGACTTGGTTTAATTAAATGTAATGTTACATTAATTGAGGATTAATAGTGCTAGCCCAACGCTTAATTACTATCCTTAGCTAACAATGCTCAAGTATCGATGATAGGACACCAATATAATAGATAGGTACGAGAGTCGATTCACCTGATATAATCGAATTCTATTGTAATTGGCGAGTGAATACCCGCGATATTTTGCGTTGTTGTATAACTTTTTAATTAGTCGAGATTTTTAATTCATATTCTTTATAGAATCTCTTGAGGTCATGAGCTATCCGAATATTAAAAAAAAATGGCCTAGGTCTTATGGGAGAGGCGTGAAAATTGATTCTCTGTTACAGTGCATAGTAAAAATACAATTAGGAACTAAGAACAAATTAATGCTAGTACTACCAGAGCAATATAAAAGCAGTGGTGTCCTTATACTGGTAACGAACTCGAATTACGAGTTGCAAGTATAATGATGTTGAAACCCAGATAGAGTGGAGCCACACTGCTCTGTAAAACACCATTTTTCTGGTGAAACCCAATATTTATCTTAAATTGACCGAGATCTATCTTTTGAGAGTATTTGTACGAATGTAGGAGAAGTCTAAATGCGACACCCAGATTACATGGAGTCCTACCGTTTTCTTTCATCAAAGTACAGTGAAAGAAAAGATCGTGACAAAAGCATGTCCCATAACCAAAAATGTGTAGACGAGTGACATCCAACAACCCGCACTGGGCCTGTGTGGTGTTCGTTCCACTCTCTCTCGCATAGAAGAAGCCCAAGTCCCATGAATGGGAACATTACAGGCTGATTATTTAGTACTGCCAACCAAAACATTCGCTAGTTATTTTCAATTGTCGAATAGCCAGTTCATTCAGAGTCAAACAACAATAAAAAGTAAGTTTCGTATTGACTGATCCATTCTGATCCTTTCGATACGTGATCTAATCAAGAAAGGGACCCTTGAATGTAGTTAATTAGGCAAATAGAAAGTTTTCAGCGTTCTCCAACTCAAACCCGTTCGCTGCAAAATCGTTTGTTTTCAAACATTCTCTCGATTGTCGGATTTATTGTCTTTGGCTCTGGTAATTTAGTTACGGTAGTAAAAGAAATTAATTATCTCGTTATTAATGGATTTCGTGTTTTATGATTTTTATTGATTGAATATCGTCATAAAGTGTGCAGCTGTGGACTAGAATCTACCGAGTTGCTTGATTGATAATTAATATATCGTATATAAGAATACTTAAGCATAATCAGCCTATAATATTCTCACTCCTGGGACACAGGCCTCCCCTTCGTTTGAAGGAGTGACCCGTAATCCACCACGCGGGCCCAATGTATGTTTGTGGATGTCACAATCAGGTCTTCGGATTTTTGGTTCTAAGAAATTTTTGAATGGATGCATGTATATATTGTATACCTATATTATATACCATAATCTTAGCGAGTTCCCAATTAATAAAGGCATGGCTGCCACTTGCCAGAATAGATCTACAGCTAATTACTAATTGTTCAATTCGTACGGCGTCAAACATAATAACGACAATTGAAACCGGCATTTAAACGAGTTAATTAATCATCCCTCTATTAATGAAAATAATGGTCACTCATCCATAAACTTAGCAGAAAGATAAAATAAACTTCAAAATGTTTTTAAGCTACATTATTTATCTACGTAACAAACTTCAAAGCGTTACTCATGAACTCAATTTTTTTTTCTAAGATAACCTTTCCATTGTGTTGTTAACGTTTGTAATGACTCAAAATAATTAGCGGTTCAGAGTTAATTATCCAATTACTCCACTAATAGAGTTTTAATTAAACAACCCTGCTCATGTGTTTAAAGCTTTTATTTTCTCACAGAATATTCTAGCTTTTAATTATTTTTACTGGTACCTACGCCAGAACAAACTTATAAATTCCAATGTATATCTAGTTTTGTTTGCTTAGTCCTTTGAAAGCCTTTTATCTGTCCTTTGAAACCTATGTAAACCTTTACATTTTTATTGATATATTACCACTTAAGCATGGTGGCTTGCTTTAGGTCATATATTTCATCTTATATTATTATTAATTTATTTATTACAGACAATACAATCCAATTTGTTAGTATAAATCTTACATACTAGTGTTAGTAAATTATATTTGCACATTCTTAAATCATTAATAAAATCATAATCACAATACAATACAATACATAACATTACAATAATCCATCACTAAATCGTACATTACAATATTATGTCATACAAGGATCGTACCACTACCACATCACTTCAAGGCACGAGTTGAAGGTAAAACTAGGGGCTTAGTCCAGTGCCTAGGTATAAGACCTTCCGCCCTATCGGCCACAGTGACCAAGAGGCATATATATAACTATGAAAAAAAAAACAAAGGCGATACCCACTAGTCGATTTTATCAGGGATCCCGGAATAGGTAGAAGAGCGTGGCTCTCTCTCGTCTTCGCCATAGTAATAGATAGAAGTCACCAGGAAAATAGTTTATTTATTCTTGTACTTTCATGGCTATCGAAAGTAGATAAGATCTGGTACTGGTACTGGTCGTTTTCATAATTACTTTCCTTTTATGTTGCTCCTATCGAATACATTGTTTCTTATAAACACTTTTAAGCATATCCATTTGATAATCAAAAACATGACGGTACATAAAGGTACCTAACCTTTGGAGCACTTTAAGAGCTTATTAATCAAAATCACTCTAAAACAAAACACATCACAGATTTAATTTACGATTCCAAAGATTGTATTTACATAAATAATAATTCCCTCAACACTAATTATTACGAAATCGTTGCGCAAACAAGAAACTGACGGAGTCTAGTTAGCTTTTAAAATAAATTCATAGTGTAGACAGATATCTGGCTTTGTCTGGAACGGTCCCGTGGTACGTGAGAGAAATTCTGAATATTGACACGGAATATTAAAATACAGAAGACTCACTTCATTACATACTTCGCGTCAATGAACTCACAGAATGATGTGTGGCAGCATTAATATCGCCACATGCGATCATCATCAAAAGATCTGACGTCACACAAATCCTGCATCGCGCAATTAGAGTTTATCGCGCGATCGACATATATACAAGCTCCCGATTTCAACCATTGGGCAGTTACCCGCCAGACACGACACCCGTCTGGTCGGAGGATCCTCCCTTTTCTACAGAGGATGAGTGAACTTTGCACCTTGTTCCTCATACCCCTAAAGATGCAAAGACGCCACTGATTGATAGCAACATGGCTGACTAAAAGCATGCATTACATAAGACCAAGGAAGAATTTTCACTACTCTTTAATAATTCCATTGTCAGTTCCTTCTCATGTGGTCTCACTAATGAGCCTTCTGTACAACATCATTTTACCCCATTACGTCAACCCACCCTTTCGCCAGTCGCGTTCCTATAAGGGTGCCTGCATATATACGCGGCTGCCGCGACACGGACGCGAGTGTAATAGGAGGCAATTTAAATAATGTCGGTACTGTGTTCGACTTTGTTGATGACTACATGAAGGCAAGTTTGTGGAGCAGTATGGCAACTGTAATTATAAAATAATAGCGCTCATTATACGTGTGTCAGATAATATTTCAGCACTAAGAATGAAACAGAGAATCTGTTTAATTAAAACTAGAATTATAATCTGCAAAATTTCATTTGTTTCAGTAGAGAAAGCTTAAATAATGCCTCACCGCGTTCCAGTTGCCACACCGCAACTGGAACAAACACGTTACGAGTGCTATGAATAAACATAAAATTCCAAAACAATCCCAAAACAGTGCAATTACGTACCTTAATAAAGAGTCCATGTCCACAAGCTCGTGTAACAGGGATGTGTACATCACGCGGCATCGCGTGGCAATTTGTAGCGCGCCTGTGTGAGGTAGCCTAACTGTCACGACTCTAGCGTTTCAACAGTAATGCGCATTTCAGTGCTGCATGCAAAAACCACCTTAACTAATGGTCATTTGTTGAACCTGTAACGTTGAAACGCTACTTATACACGTTTTTAGATTTTATTATACAACGCTATTTTACAAACACGAATTAATTCAACACAATGTTTTGATGAATATGTGCGATTACTAATTATTTTATCATTATGTTTAAAAGCATCCATTAGGCTCAAACACTTACATTGCTCATTAAAATGATACAAAAGGAATGGTTGTTACTAATCTCGTAAATGTGATCTAAACCTAAGTGGCCAAGGTTCAGTGTTTCTAAAATGAGAAATCGTCTGTGGCAGTTGTAAAAATAATGACGACCGTTCGAAATTTAAATATTCTGTGTCATAGAATGGTACGAGAAATTTAAAGAAAATATGTCATTCACCCGGTGCTTTGCCGTTGATGAAGATCTTCCAGAGGAGTCAGTACTCTTTAGAACTTTTTGGCTTTCCCTTGTACATAAATTGTCATCCTGTCACTCAATAACATGCATCGTCAAAATACTGTTTAGACGGTGAAATTTCGATAGTTGGTCTGACTTAAGGTTTGCCACAAGCGATTAAATTGCACTGTGTAAATGAGGCTTCATCATCATTTCAGCCGAAAACCGTCAACTGCTGGACTTAGGCCTCCCCCAAGCCCACTTCGACCGGTTCTGTACTTCCTGAATCCAGCGGATTCCTGTGTCACACGGACATCGGTCGGAATCATTTTAAGAGGCTTAAAGTTCTGCAAAAGTACCATGCAAAAGTAATACGCTAGTTGTGTCGAGAAAGTTCTTGGAGAATCTTGGAATTCTTGGATGGAGAATTCTACGAGTACACAATTACAATAGTTTCGGGCTAAATAAAACCTACCTAACTTAGTTCTACGAATTTCAGTCTTATCTTCACGCGCTATTTCAATTAGAATGCCAAGGCGTTGGCGGCCATAATGGCATTTTTTGCAAGAAATAATTGGGTTTACATGTTGTATGTAGTTAACAGCTGTTCATCACGAATATCCAACGACAAAGTCCAACGTACTGTGTTATCAGAACATAAATAAAAAAAACGTTGAAATATTTTTGTTTTTTAACCCTCGTTTTTATAGAACACAATAACCGTGTTTGACAACAATTAAAACAATTACAGCCTTAAAACTTTGTAAAAGGAGGAAAAGAAATACGATATTATTTGAGTTTTGTTTTTATACTTTTATCGTTGTGTTTATTATGTGATCATCCTGTGCGAGTCACAATAAATACTTTTTCTTTCTGTCCTTCTTCATAAAATTTATAAATTATTCAATGGAATTTCAAAGTTTATGAAGAAGGAATTTTCATTTCGCACGATACGGACACTGTCCGAGTTATATGGGATTTTTGTGGTTTCACTTCGGATTTTATTAGACCTTTGTCTGTCGAGCGAATACTTTTTGAATGTCTTTGATATGGTTTTTTTCTATTTATATGAAACACATTATTTGTCGTACACACTTTTAGAAAATTAACATTCTGATGGATGATTGATTTATAGATAGATTATGTGGTAGACATTGCCATTATAATGTTCATAATTTTGTAGCACAATGTCTGAACTTTTCAGAATTTTTACCCGTGTCTCTTCTCACACATATTAAAAAGCTTTGTTATTGAGTAATATATCGTCTAGCAAAAGTGTCTAATATCATTTATCATTTTTATCAAGTTTAAAATGATTTATGTACTTTGTGACGCGTTACTAATGGAGTCCTAGCCGCGCTGCGGCGTCGGTCCCCGCAGGTTTTGTTGCAAGATAACAAGTCAGCATATTGTACCTACTCGCTCGCATATAGAACATAGAAACCGAATGAAAGTAGGTACATCTTGTTTTAAAATTCTTCCAGTTATTTGTAACGCTGTAACGAATTATAAGAACACCTACACTATTTCATTACTTCTTACTATTCTTGTCGACTTATGTCTTTTCAAATAGACCTACGGACCCACCGACCGATGATTCAAGTTTCCAGAATTAAAAAAAAAATTGTAACACGAGTGTTAATCGAGCGCAGACTAAATCTTTGCCAGATATACAGATACCAGATACGAGAATCAAAAGTACAGATTTGAACTATTCAAAGAAAAGAAAAAAGCTTAAGCAAATTTCTTGTGAAATTCCTATATGCTTTACAAAGTAGATCGTCATTTCTACACGTTTTATAGAGCACACGTAACCGTTTTGTTCGAACTACGTTTCGATAGTGTAATGGGCGTTGCGCCCCAAGATCATTGACTTGCAACGGGTTACCGCGCTGTGCAAACAGAGTCGTGCCACCAAACAGATTACAACAGAAGTTCTATTTGTAACTTACTTCGAAACTCAGTCAAATGATGATGCACAGAATTTGAATGTGAACTCCTTCGATCAAGAAGTGAACTCAATTGTTTTTAACCAACTTAAAAAAGGAGGAACTTATGTATTTTGTGATTTTTATTTTATTATTGGCCCCTAGCCGCCGCAGGAGACGCCCTAGGCGTTGGGAATCGCAGGCCGATTCCCGGCCACCGTAGGCGCGGGCTTGCGGACAGTGGGCAATGGGTAGCTCGCCGTTCGATAAGGACAAGGCCCTGGTCGACGGTGCGTTGTGTTCCACGCGCGCCTCAAAGAGATGTCAGCAGAACTGAAGGAGTCTGATAGGACCGATGCCTGCCAGGGTTGCGGGAAAGTCCGAAAGGGATACCATGGTCCCGGCAACTGAAAGAACACGGGTGGGTTTTAGTCAGTAAGAGTCTTACACGCCCTCCCGCTCCGCCCAGAGCGGGAGAAGTTATTTGATAATTTCCCATACAAAAAAAAAGGACGAAGCTTTCAGTAAATTATTATTGCAAATTCACGTTTGATATTTTTCGAATTAATAACCGATTTTTGACATTCATACTGCATAACTACCCCATGCATTCTATGCGAATTAAATGTTAATGAAACCTATTGCACGCTTTGGGCGGAACACAGTCCCAGCTTTAAATTGCTTTCCCCGAGGCATCAAATTGTACTAACAGCCCTACACGTTTGTCATTGGAATTTCGTTGTACCAACATTCCGAATTATTGCAAATATAATTATGTATTTAGCGCGTAAGCTATAGTACTGTCATCACCATCACCTTCAACCAATTTTTTTACTATTATTATAGTCCTCTAGACCGTATTTTGGCCACGGCGGCCAATTTCAACGGAGACTAGCCTTCGGCGCGGGAGATATATAGTGCACAAGTGTATGCGCAGACACAGGTGCACTCTCTCGTCTCTCACTCTTATAGTCCGGACGGCAATCCGACACGACCGGAGAGAAATCAGGCGCAGTACCAACGGCTTAACGTGTTTTCCGAGGCACGGGGGTATCACACCGCCAACTTCCAAACTCCGGGCTTGTTACTAAGAAATTCCTAATGGAAAAACTCAATAACACTGTGCCCGACCCGGGAATCGAACCCAGGACCCCACGCTCAGCAGTCGCGCTTGCGACCACGAGACCAAGGGGGTAGTTTACTATTATAAATGGGGTTCAGAAGCCTTTACTAAAAATTGGACTGTAATTGTCCTAAGGCTGGGTAAATACATCTCCTTATAAAGTAAATGAACAAACGAACATTGTTCACCACTCTTGCATATTCATTCATCAGAAACGGTACCTCTGGTCTAAAGTATCTGATGAAGAAGTTAAAGTGACAAAAATTGAAAAGAGTATGCTTACATTGTTTGGTCATCATGAGAGGATGAATGAAAGGCGATTAACAAAAGGTATTTATAATTTTAATATTTTTTTTTATTTACCAATCAATTTCACATATTAATACAAGTATTTTCAATAATACAGTCTTAAATAATAGGATAACTTAATCAGAATAAACTAATGTTTAACTAAAATATAACAATATTACAGGTGCAAGAAATGTTAACTTACGATAATATGTAGCGACCTGCCTGATCTAGGTTTTTTAAAAACCTGTGTTTCAGGCCATCACTTGACTATGTGTTCAAAATGATGTTCTAATGGTGTTCTAAATGGGGCTGTAGTTATTTATTATAGATGTAATACATTCAATACATACATAAGATCAAAGTAACAATATTAATATTATTTACATATCTCTAAAAGATTCTCTGTGTCTGTGTAATTTACATTCGCTAAATATTCTGACAACTTAAGACTACAATCAGTGTAACTATTAATATATATATTTAGTATCTTATTAAACTTGTTATACAGAAAAGGTCCCAAAAATACATAAAATCTAGTAATAAAAGCGTGTCTAGTTTGAGGCTTTATGCAAACCAAGTCTTTTCTTCTCTTGTCTGATGGTACTCGTTCAAAAGGAAGTTTTCTATGCTGGAGTAGAACGATGTTTAGTATAAATAATTGGCGTACTGTTAGTACTTTACATGCGCTATAAAGCTGATGTGTGGGAAATCTAAAAGGTCGAAAATTTTACAAGGCAGATGTGAGTGGAAACGCCGGGAGGGGACGCCCTAGGACGACTTATAGTGATCTATATTGGTGATGTGCTTCAGAAAGATCAGGTGCGTAGTACTCGGAACCGGCGTGCGTGAATGTCCAGATATATCAACATAAACGAGGCAAAAGGAGTAAGTGTGTGAGGATCGTAGCATGTGGTGTTCTTTAGTTTCTGCTTACCTCAATGGAAAAATACGTGAGTTTATGTTTACAAATGTTAACAAATGGATTCGAAAACGAACCTGTGGATGTCAATTTGTAGTGCCACTTACAAATTGAGTGCTTTGATTTGATTAGGTACCTATACTTAAACCCGAAATTCAAATTTTTTTAGTGGCAATAATTGAGGTTAATTTTATAACCTCAATTTTCGTTGATGATTTTTTAATTACAATTTAATAATGTTATTGAACAATGTTGGAAAAATTGGTGCGATATATACACTGACGAGCAATATAAAAAAGCCACTAGCAAAGTACCAAAAAAATCAAAATGTCTCCTAAACCACACAAGTCAGGTACATTAAGTAAAAAAAAATCTTGAAAATTTTTTTTGATGTTTTTTTAAACGGTACACTTGAATGCTGCTTTTTACTTCAAGAAGCTGCCTTGCGAAATTTCGGAAATATTTAATGATAAGTTAGTGGCATTTTTTTTATTGCTCGTCAGTGTAGTTAAGACGTTCTAAATACAGATGAATGTCTTATTAATTCCCTTTAGTGAGTGATTGCGATTTGTCCTGAACCCTGACCACGGTTTGTTTACACTATCATCACATACTTTTGGAACAGACTTTAGGTATACTTTCATGTGTAATTTACAAAGTTAAATTAAAATAACCTTTTTATGAAAATTTCTCGCTGACCGGTCGACACTTCACGTGACCAGAGGGCTTGCTCGTTCTCTGGCCAAAGAATTAGAATTGCCATGCAACGTGACAATGCTGCCAGACTTCTGGCCACGTTTCTGGATGACAGCGATACGGACGAGTACTTCGACGCCTAAGTGTCTTTTTATTTTTGGATTTATTTTTAGATTTAGTTAGTTAGTCATTTAATTTAGTGTTAGATTGTATATAAAATAACCTTATTTTAAACCTTTGATCGCTAAAGGGCAAATTCTCAAAACAGTATATTCTCTTATGGGCAAATTCTTATAATGCAAGAAAGAGTACAGTTAAAATGAAAATATGGAAGCTCGTCAGAAATAATATAACTTCTGCACCTATTTACCTCTTTCGTGCTCATACTCACCTATGCAACACGGAAAGCCACCTTGGAAAGCTACGCTAACAGTTTAAAACTACGTAGTAGAAGACTCCTAAATTCATAACAGTTTAATTATACGAAGCCTTAATAAGCTTGCTCATTAATAACCTATTAGGTAATTTGCTTAATTAAGGTAGGTAAAAGGAAGGATATGATTCAACTTAAAAGGTTACCTATATATAGCCTGTAAAATTCTACAATTTTACAGGCTAAAGACATATCTATTAATTATTAACTACCTTGACGTAAAGTACAGTCACGAACACTAATCTCCCTTGCATCATCATCATCATCATTTCAGCCGAAAGACGTCCATCCAGGTCATGGTCTACCTATGTGCCAAATTTCAACCAAATCCGATCAACCGTTTTAGCGTCAAACTTACTTTCGCATTAGTTAGGATATGTTCTCCTAGTGAGTTTCCAGTCACATCTGCTGCTCAAATACCTTATGCTAGTCGCCCTTCATTCATCCTCTCAACATGACCAAACCATGCATACTCTTTTAAAATTTTATCACTACATCTTCTTTTAAACCACACTTATCACATAATTCATCCATATCATTCATAGTTACACCACACATGCTTAGCAAGGAACGCATTTAGACACAATTTATTTTATTTTCATGCTTATTTGTATGGTATTTATGCTCGTAATTGTAGGTAGATATAGTAAGATATCCAGTATAACTGTCCAAAGTTTTATAACATTTTTTAAAGCTCTAGTAAAATACTAACATCTGTTACGATGTGCTCTAGTGTGATTGCTTTTAATGTTTAAATATGTAACTGTGACGTGATTGTAGAACAACGCAACGTTTGCATCGTGTAAGCGAAGCGTAAGCTCACTAAGTGCTTGTTTACATCATTTTAGGGGTCCGTACCTCAAAAGGAAAAAACAGTACCCTTCGTTGTCGTCAGTTTGCCAATTCTCTTTTTCTCAGGAACGTGTGGAGGTATCAAATAGAAATTAATATCAAATACGTAGGTCTGCGGTCCCCTGGAGTTCTAAAAACAAAATCAAGCTTTTAAGCCAACGCAATAAAAAAATACGGCCATTTATGCAACATATTTTTAACCCCGACGGAAACAGAGAGGTGTAACGTATAAGTTGTTGTGCGTGTGTATCTGTTTATCGTTCTGTGGCATCGTAGCTCCCAAACGGCTGAACCGATTTACAATTTTTTTGTTTTGTTTGAAAGGTGACTTGATCGAGAGTGTTCTTAGCTAGGATTCAAGAAATCTGTTCAGTCTTCCACAGGTCTAATGCAGTCTAAATTTAGTAATCTACTACTTCATTAATATTAATTAGTAACCTTGAACCGATGCTGCAGCATTATCTGGAATTTGCAGGATAAACAACTCCCTCATCAACTTACAGCAGAGGTATCGTGTTTGGGCTCAATGAAAAGGTTAAACATAGAATGTAATCAGGGTCGGATAGCGGAGTAGGAATAAAAATGACGGTAAATTTGTCACTAACTTTACTGTGGCAAAAATACGTACAGCTGCGCAGATATAAGCGAGGCACGTGGCAATCGTAGCGTATCTACTAGTATAAAGTTTAAAAAGCAGGAAAAAAAAAAAAAAACCCCGACACTTAAATATCTTTTATAAAGTAATAAAATAAAATGTTTTTGCCTTTTAAGTTGAATTATTAAAAATTTATTAGTGTTATTTTTTATGTCTTTGACATTTCTCGGGACCCTAGGGTCCCGGACCTTTGAAAGGCGTACAAAGGGCCGAAGCCAACTCGCAGAGGCCCGTTATACGTGTTTAATGAAACGAGGCACCAACCGACGATTATCCCTGTACGCACTATGCTAGTGCACCCAAGGACAACCCCCGGTTGGTGCAGGACTATCGCAAGATATGGAAACAAAGATATTGGATTATGGGTTTGGGTGGCTAAGTGAACTGGTTATCTATAACTATGGAAAGACTATGGCCCCTGCCTGATCAATATTTTATATAAAATACACAGGTAAAATGGCAGGGGGTGACTTGCACATTCAATAATGGGCCCCCGAAAACGGCCGCTAGCACAAAGTGTCGTAGCGACAAGGAGGCAACATGTCCTAAGCTTATAAGGAGTGGAGCGGTATTCCACGGCTATCAGGACAATCCCGGAAGTACAGCCAGCCGGCCAATAAAGGCAAGCCAGAGGTGTGAAACAAGACTTCACCCGGGGGATAGGGTCCGTGGGGTCGCTACTGCCCAACAGCTCGCCACATGCTGCCCTACGGGTTTCTGTATCTCTCTTGGTCTGGCTCCTCATCCTAGACCTGTTCCGGCAAAGTAAACTCTACCGGCACAGATCTAGAGTTTGGAGCGCGCAAGCCCCACCACGACGTCAACGTAGAGATACGGCGGTGGGGAGTATGTGTTATTTATTATTAGTTTTATTATTATTTCGTTTAGTTTTAGGAAGGATTTAAAAAAAAAAAATTTTTTTGATTCTCTAAAATAAATCAAAACTTATTGGTTAACCTAGAATCATGAACGTTGACAAGAAGAAAGGTACACACCACAAAGGAATAAGTCCGAAAATCATTCGAAAGTAATACCCGTGTGTTCCCTTTAAAAAATCAGATGCGTAGTGTTATTGAAACTCGCGGAAAAGCACGCATGACTCCACACAAGCCGTCACGCATCCGAACTCGCCACCGTGCCCGCAACCGTGTGCTAACGTGAACACGCTCTAAAAGTATTTGTCCCGAAGCATTCCTATTCACGCAGACAGGACGTTATACGGACATGACGTGATTGTGCGCCGGACGGTCCGCGTCCATTACCTCTATACGTCGCACATAATATGACGCGCAGTGATGTGTGCAACATCATGAAAGTGACAAGTAATGGACAATTTAACGTCCATGTCAGTTGTCCAAAATAGGTACATCGTTTATTATAAACTGTGTGTATGATTGTCACGGTAAGCCGTCGTATGTATATTGATTCCATAAGATTAGACTTTTGACGTGACAACGTATCACTCCGCAGATCAGAAATCTATATGTTCAATAAGAATGCGTTACGAAAATTAGCTTGTCTAAAACCAGAAGTTTTTGGGACGCTATTTATTTTCCAGCCATGTTTTATTAATTTAGATATCTTATTTCTTTAGATTATCTAGATATGTTGTTACTTAGTTTTCATTTTATTACTAGCTAACCCGTCAGACGTTATTCTGTCCAAATTTTAAAAAATCATACAAAACTCCGATAGATAATCTACTTTCAGTTTTCCCGAATCTTTCCATTTTTATGATTTTTTTTCAATTTTTTCTTTCATTACTAAACTAAATCGGACTCTTGCGAACATTTTAAAACAAAAACAAATCCAGATCATTCTCAAGTGATGCGCTTACCAACGAACAACATGTCATTTTTATTATCTAAACAGATATAGAAGAAAATAAGAAAATACGTTTATTTGCGGTAAACATGACGCAAAGAAAGAACTCAAAACAAAAAAAGATCAAGTTGAGGGAAAATGTGCATCACATCCACGCAAAACTGCCATCGCTCAGCATAATTCTGCGAGCCCGATGCGAGACAGAGCCCAGAGCGTTGATTCTCAGCGACAGCCGGCGTTGACGTTATGACGTCGACCGGTGCAGCATTCAATGAGATATAAATAAGATATAAAAATAAAACAAATATACAATAATTAATCTACATGTTTATATAAGATATAATATTAAAAATGGTTCTTTTTATTTTTATTTGAAAAGTGTATAGGTACATAGTTTAGCAAACCCATGTAAATGAGTTCAGTTACGTAAATGTTTATCTGAAAATATAAACATGTAAGCACATTGATTTTTTCCATCCTAGACTTTCTACTCTACTAACATTTCTAATCTCTCAACAAATTTTTAGTACGTGTTGATGTTTTGAACCCACAAACTCGTATAGTTTCATAATATACTAGCTGCAATAAGTAGGTGTTTCTGCTGGCGCAATATTGCATAACTGGCAAGCTGTTAGCGTATGAACTAACTACTGTATGTACATGCAGTATCATTATGTGCCTAATTAAGGTTTAATATTACTACTGTAGTTGAAATGCTATGCATCTCTCTGTGAATGTACCTACTAAATATTAAAATTTAAACAATGAAATAAAGGTAACATGTCGTTATTTTTTTAAGTCACATATATCGTGAATGCCTAGTGTTGTATTGACCAGATGCGCGACTGAAGGAGGTGGGATTCGATCACCAGGTTAAGCAGAGTTATTAGGTTTTTTCGTTAGGAATTTACACCGAGACGTGATGCGACGCGACGATACTTGAAGAGGCCAGTTTTTTCACGCTGCGCAGCGCGGCGCCGCAAGATGCATCGCAACGTCGCGAGACGCATCGTGAAGTCGCTGGCAGCGCCACGCCTCACTGCGCAACGAGACACGGCGTGGCGTAGCGAGACGCCGCGCGGTGCAGCGGAACGTTTCTACGTTCGCCGCTAGCGCCCCGCGGCGTCGCGCTGCTTCACGCGGCTTCGCGAGGTGCAGCGCGCGTCGCTCTTGCACGCCACGTCTACTAGCGAAGCAGCGCTGCGTCGTGATGCGTCCCGCTGCGCCGCGAGGCACCTCGAGGCAGCGCGGCGTAGCGTGGCGCCGCGGGATATTTTCGAATCATCTCAATTAAATGTGTATCTTTTTGCGTAGTAAATAAAGTTTATATCGTGTCGTATCGTATCGTGTCGTATCGTAATTTATGTCGTATCTCTAT
The DNA here is from genome assembly GCA_949128155.2 of Xanthia icteritia. Lineage (NCBI taxonomy): Eukaryota > Metazoa > Arthropoda > Insecta > Lepidoptera > Noctuidae > Xanthia > Xanthia icteritia. Next base: position 9,541,248 of record OX421935.2, on the reverse strand, counting down.
GTATTTTACTGTGTGTACATAAATAATAAAATAAATTAGTATATTTTCGCGTCACGTCTCGGTGTGAACTGACCCCACGGTCAGCAGTCATGTTTGCGACCATGAGGCAAATGGGGCAGTAAACAGTTAACACGCGTATAGTAAGAAATCCATTAAAATAAATTGTCCAAAGTTACATTTACATTTTTAAAGCTCAAGTAAAATACTAGCATCTGTTACGATGTGCGCTAATGTGATTGCTTTTATTGTTTAAATATGTTACTGTGACGTGATTGTAGAACAACGCAGCTCACTAAGTACTTGTTTACATTGACAAGCGAAAGCGCTGGCGGGTGCGATTTAAGCCTGATATACACGGTGCAATTTAATTGCCTGTGGCCTACCATAAGTTGAAGCAAAAACTAAAGTTGTACCGTCTATACAGTGTTTAGACAATGCAAGTCATTTAGTTGCTTCAATTTTATCGTATGCCACAGGTAAGAGACATGCATCGTATAAGGCCCTTTTCTCACTGGTCGGTGCGTGAGCGGTGCGAGATCAACATGCTCGGTATATACCTACTCGGTACCGAAAGCTTACTGAGCTCCTATATTTCAATGAGCGTTTCCTGATTGGCTCGGTATACGCGGGAGCGGGGCGGGATCGTTTCGGTATACCGCGTCTCGGTAGAAACATCCAGTGCCCGCTTGGTGTTTTGTTGAGACACGTCACGCGGTTTAATTGAAAAAATATCATCTTTTTATCAATTTACGCCAATAGCGTTTACGTTTTTTTCGTAAACGAAGATAAATATAACGTGCTACAATATCCTCATCACTCGAAGACATTTTCTCGCGAGGAATTAAGCGCTACTGCACAAGTTATACCGAAAACACAACGTCAGGTCCGTAAATGAAAGCAGTGCGATATTGTTTCGGTATAATGAGCATACTATACCGAAATGATACCGTACCAACCAATGAGGAAATGGCCTAAATGTGACTCAAGAGATTCATTTGTACATTTCTTATCCAATAAGTTTGAAATCACATATTGAGCAAGCGTGACGATCAATGAAAGGATGCCTTTGCCTTAAATTGGGATAATAAGAAATTATTAAGAAGATAAACATTTTGGTTTGTCTAGCTTATAATTACAGAATTCAAGCAATGCCTCACTGCCTCACTTATAACAGACATAATTACACTAATAGCCTCAATACGGGGTAAACAAAACATCGCCCTTAAAACAAAACTCGTTAGCTGCTACCCTCATTATACTAACATATTACGAACATCATGTCTGGGTGTTCCTGGAAGGGTGGAGCAAAGCTTTTGTATGAGCCTGTAAACGTATACTTTCATATGCTTTTTAAAGTCTTGCAGACGATATATGCAGCAGAGAGTTAGAAGACCCTTTTCTTGGTAGTAGGTAATACGACATGCTAGCCTGTAAACGTATACTTTCATATGCTTTTTAAAGTCTTGCAGACGATATATGCAGCAGAGAGTTAGAAGACCCTTTTCTTGGTAGTAGGTAATACGACATGCTAGCTACAGTATAACGGCTCAAGAAATATAATAAAATGGACGTATATCATTTCCTGGATTACATAACATCACACCTGTAATCCCCAAAGGGTTAGGTAGAGGTGTATCCTATATAGTACATACACCCACTTTTCGCCAGTTATATTACATGGGGTATTACTATGAACCGGGCACAAATCCAGACTCCGGGCTGCTACTAAGAAATTCTTGGTGGGAAAACCCGGCGAACCATTGTCAGACCCGGGAATTGAACCCTGGACCCCCCTCATGCTCAGCAGTAGCGCTTGCAATCACTAGACCAACGGGTTAGGTATTTCCTGGGTTATTGAATAAGGAGCTGTTTACAAAAAATCTAATAATTATTGAGGACCTGTGATTAAGTAGTACCGCATACAATCACAAGACCGTAGTTCAGTCTGAAGACCCATTATACTCAATATTTTATTGCATTCCACATGTAGCAACGAATATTAAAATAACACAGTAGGTATATATATCTGGTATAATCTTGCCTTTACTAAATGATAAAGCCTTGATCACACAGATCACAACTTTGGGAACAAAAATGTCAGAAGCTCTCGGAACAAAAATGAAAATTGGACATGCCCATGGGACGGACAAACGGAGTATCAGATCAGGGATGGAACTAAAATGTTTAATTCATATAACTTGTCTGACACAACTCCCGATACATTGTGACGTAGTGCGTACTCAGCTTAATATACTCAACAAACATACATTTAAACATTGACGTCATGCACGTACATTTTTAAATTATATTGACACAGGCATCACGTAAAGCGACGTCCTGGATTAAAACCACCCCTGTGTCGCGGCTCACTGCCGCTTACAAAAACCTCCGTTTCCTTTGTTGTGCAAAGGAGGGCGGAAAAAAATACCGTTCCGCAACTTGTAAGAGAAAATCAAGCAAATTGCTGCTACAATTTTTCAACGGGAATTAATAGACATAAATAAAAAAATGTGCTGGGCTAGGAGGCAATTATTTGCACACTAATTTTAATCTTTGGTTAATCAATTTTCAATTGGTTTTTACTTTAGATCTTATTTATGGAGAAGTCTTGACCATTTCAGTTTAAAGAGGATACCTACACGAACTACTACAACACTTCCCACTAAAGAATTGGCCTTTACCAATGGCGGTTATACAGCCTTAAGACTTGCGAGCTGAAAAGCCCAGGAACAGCGTTATCAATACAATCACCAACATAATATGTAGCTAGCTCTCGATCTGAAAGTGTCTGATAACTGAGATGACGACTTATAGCGAAGGATGAAAGAAAAGACATGCTGCACCGACTCCAAATAAATTGGGATAAGGGCGGGAGAGTGATGATCGGAAAAAAAAAAACATATTAAACTTACAAAAAGTTTGTAATGTAAAAAAAAACATTTCTCTAGTCTCAAAAAAAGGACAAACCCAAACAAAAAAAAAACGAGCGAGCCTTACCCCGGGTCCACACTCTCCAGGAGGCAAGACGAGGTGAAGCCGCGTGCCTTTTTTTTTTGGTTGGTCAATTATCAAATAACTTCTCCCTCTCTGGGCGAAGCGGGAAGGCGTGTCAGACTCTTACTGACTAAAACCCACCCGTGTTTCTTCAGTTGCTTGTACGTTGCCAGGGGCCACGGGATCCCTTTCGGACGACCCCGGCAGGCATCGGTCCTAGCGAGCATCGACCCTGTCAGTTGTGCTGATATCTCTTTGAGGCGCGCGTCGAACACAACGCGCCGTCGACCAGGGCCTGGTTTTTATCGGACGGCGAGCTACCCATTGCTCACCGTCCGCAAGCCCGCGCCTACGGTGGCCGGGAATCGACCTGCGATTCCTGACGCCCCGGGCGTCTCCTGCCGCGGCTAGGGGCGTGAGGGCGCGAAATTTGCCTCTCCCTCACGCGTTCCACCTTCTCCTTCGCGAGCATTACTGTTTTGCAGAAGGAGGTGACGGCCTCCCATGCCTGCTCCGTACCATGGCCTGGACCAAGGCCGGACGCGAGAGATCACCGCCACCGATTGCGTCCACGAGAACACGGTGATGCTCTGCCCAAGCCGGGCAGACCTCCACCGTATGCTCCACCGTGTCTTCCGGCCTTATACAGAACAGGAACCTCCCGAAACAACCGTGTCCGAAGAGGACCTGCGTCAGGTAGAAGGTGAGGACGCCGTGGCACCTCTCTACCCACTCTTCAAAGAGGGGACTTAACGCAGCAATTATGGCGTGCCCAGCACTCGGTTGCGACAATCGCACTTTCCATGACGCCATGAGATCCCACCGGAGCTCTGTCCGCTGTGCCGCAATTTCTCGTAGTTACGCACCGGTGTTTCGCCTCCTCGCGCCACTCTCAAATGTGAGCGAGGACTTTTGCCTCCAGATTCCATGGCGGCAATCTGGCAGGGAGGCTCGCTGCCTCACCGGAGACCGTGCGGTACCCCGGACTAGCCGGATCGCCATGATCCTCTGGGATGCGTTTGTTAGAAATAGGGCAGGTTAATACTAAGAAAATAATATTCAAGCAATTTATGACAAGTATTTATTTTTAAATATACCATTTCAGTATAATAAAGATGTATCAAAGTATAATTAAGATTCATTTATGACAAGTATTTTCTTATGATTTATAAAGATTAATAAATGGAAAGTATTTTAAATAAACCATTTTAAATAAAAAATAAGGATTAAATAATGGCAAATATTTATTTTAGACAAATTATCAATTAATGGCCAGTATTAACTTTAAATAAACCAGTACAATTTAATTAACACACATATAACGATATCAGAAGTATAACTGATACCATTATTCAATTATTTCACACATATTTTAAGAGAAATACAACATAGCAATATTATATTTATAGTCATACATATACAACAATAAGAAACAGGAAAGAATATACTTAACCGGTGATCTGCTCGGTCCGAAGGCTCGACAAAGAATGCCCCCCAAGCGGTTGGGCTCTAGCTTTTATACTCAGTGACAAACAAGTGGCGTCATCGAGCCGTCGGTACAAAGAACACGTGTTCAAAATTGATCATCCGATCCATTCTTTACTTAATTTACTTAACTAAAGCGATATAACTGTATCAAAAACTATAATTATAAATATCATAATAATTAAATGGTGTAAAAGTAGTTTTAACAATAATTTTATGATTTGAATCACAACCGAAACAACTTCCGGAATCAAGCAAATTCAATTTTACTTAAATAATTAATGTGGGTAAACAAAAACATAGTGCTAAAAATTGAAACACATAACACGTTCAACCGGTGGGCTGGCCGCCGCCTCAAGGAAAGCGCCCACACCGGTAGCTCGTAAAGGGCCATGGACCGCACGACCCCTGCGTAGAGCCTCCGGCAGGCAGGAGGCGTTTGGGCCCCCTAGATTGGGCAGGAGACGGTGCAAGGCAGCCGCGGTCCGCCCCAGTCTGGGAGCTAAACGTCGGAAATGCTCCACGAAGTTCCACCGGCTGTCGAGGAAACTCGTTTTATTGTAAAACAAATTCTTATATATATAAAACAGTTACAGTTATCAGTTTTATAAGGGGTTAATAGTGAAATAGTGAGAAATCGGGGTTTAATCGCTAAAGTCCCCCGCGCCCCCGCGTTCTAAAGCCATTAAAAACACAAGTGGTCCGAAAAGTGGCGGGGCTTCATCAAGGTCGTTTCTGACGGTCAACTCTAGCACCACGCGCCCTTTCTATTCAAATCAAATAGCTCGCGCTTCCACGGCTTTCTGTAATACACTTCCGTCCCTTTTCACGAAATCACTTCCACAGATTTCCCACTCCACAGATTGCAGGAAAAGGAGCGGAAAGATTTGCAGGAAAGCGAGAGGAAAGTTGTTACACACTAAAACACTGACTAAAAACACAACATTAAAATCAATTGCCTTGACCTAACTGTAGCTACTTAAACCAACTAAGACCTCACATTCACACTTATTATAACCAGGCCGAGTTATGCCGCAATCTCAATGCAATAAACATTCAGCTAGGTGGCACGTGCCAACGACGACTAGCCTTTCTGCCACTGCTCTGGATATAGAGTAGACAAATGTGTCTAAGAAATTGGACATAGGCTTGGTTGGGTATAGAGATTAATATAAAATAAAATAAATGTAAATTTTGACGTTCATAAGTGCGTTTTATGAGGCTATAAATGGTTTGACTTTGACATCGCCTATATTTGCCTATATTTATAGTTAGGCAGAAGTGTATGGATACTGCCATCCACGAAGACGTGCCCCAATCCGCTCAGCTCTGTACTAAAGTACAAATTACAGTAAATTAATCGTGGAGTGGGGTGCGTATTCGTGGATAGCACTATCTGCATACACCTACATTTGGTCAGCTAAGGAATAGAAGTAAGAGATTAAAACAAGATAGTCAATTGACTCAGGCGTGACTTTGCGGAAATCCATTATAAAATACAATACACGACGTATATTTAGTAACTTAATCCGCTTAAATGTTTTTAAAGAGTCATAAAGAACCCTGTAAGATAACGATCCTAGTCGAGGTGGACCGAGCAGTAATTCTATATAAGTGGGGTTGTCGAGTGGTATGGCTCATACTGCGTTCGGCGCTTTTTGTGGCAACACGTCGTGTCCGGGTTAGCAATAAGTCAATCATCATCCTGAGGATGCCTCGTTGAGAGATGAAACACGTGTCGATTTCTTACAGGGTTCTTTATAACTCTTTAAGAACAGTTAAGCGGATTAGGTTACTAAATATACGTCGTCTATTGTATTTTAGACTAAAAAAATATGATAAACAAAATAGAAAACGATTACAAAGTCATACAATTTGAGATGTTTTGCCATAATAATTACGATTGAAAAAGGAGTAACGGCTTACCTACTCCTATCCCATCCCAATAAAATTATATAAACTTAGTAGCTACGGCAACTGCAGATAGCGGTAATAGCCTATTGTCATCTGTGGATCATACGGTCACGTAGAGATTCAGAGATAAACGTATGCCTGTCCAATAAACGCCCCATTTTTAAATAATTCAAAACGAAATAACACCCCTTTCAAGCCGAAAAGCTTATAACGCACGCACCCAGATTATACGAATATTATTATTTGAGAATCTGCTAAAATAAAATTACTTTCCCGTTGCATGTATTAGAAAATTGTCCTCAAAAAAAAAACAAATCAACAGCTCATCACGATTTAATGGAAAATCTTTACAAAGCTCTCTTTAAGGGTATCTTCTACATTTCTTATCATCTACGGTTCCAGGAATCGTTCGAAGCAAAATCTGATATCTTTAACAATATTCCCGTAACAGCGGACTATCGTTAAATTACACACTGGCCATTTCCAGTTAACCAATGTTCCTAACTGTGTACGTAATATTGGAGAGGCTTCCATTCTATGTACAGGCCTTAGCGGTAACAGTAGCAGGACGTGACGTATTATGTGGGGTCCACGTAACACTCAACACAATATGCAACAAATGTGCAATATATTCCTCACGGGAGAACATTGCAGCAGCTACAGCGTGTTTGCGGTCCAGCGAGACCGTCGGTTACAAACGGCTAACTTCTGAGATTGATTAAATTTTAGCAGCTTTACCTTAAGTCTATAATGCTGGATAATCTGGAACTTTATTAGTAAGTTAATCTAACGCTTGTGGTCATACGAAAATTGTAATAAGCTTTATTGTTGTACAGGCTAACTCTCTCTCTGATGCTGACAAATACAATAATTTGAAAGCTCCACATTATGTAACTAAAACATAAAGTAGGACGATAGGTGGAAACTAATGACGGTCGCTTTGAAAGTTCATGAAACTTGTGTCTTGTGAACTTAATTATCATTTAGCTGCAGAAGTTGCATTGAAATATATGAATATGGTGCGGGTTGGTGACATGTACCAACCCGCACTGGGCCCGCGTGGTGGATTACGGCACACTCTCTATCACAGAGAGGAGGCCTGTGTGAGGTGTTCTGTGTAAGGCAAATTTAGGACCTGGTGAAGGACGTGAGAATCCACTGGATTCAAGATACACAGGACAGGTCGTTGTGGCAATGCATGAAAGAGATGAGGAAAGATTCCGATGATGGTGATAAACAACCAACTGACATAATTATACACAAAACAGCACTTTACAAGACATGACATGCATTTAAAAAAGGATTTTCCACTTCCCATATTCTCTAGACATGTGGTTTTTTTTGTTGAAATTAAATGGCGGTGGCGGTGGTAACACAGAGTCCCTAAATGGAACGCGTGATTGCAAATTCTCTAGTATGACTGTCAACGCTCACGAAATCGAATTCTCGAAAATTGAAATGCAAAATAATACGAAATGTTCTTATTTTGAAACCGACTGCGCCATGTTAAGTAATGCATAATTATTATAGGATTAGATGACCCGGTGAACTTCGTACCACGTGAGACAATATTTAGTTTTTTTTTAATTTTTCCACTGTTCCTTTGGGTTTTATCTCATTTTCTTTTCCAAGTCACCCCAGTAGTGAGAACAATACAAAAAAAAAAAGGTTCAAATCGGTCGAGCTATTTTTGAGTTTTGCGAGACTTTTGCACGGCAATTGATTTTTATATATACAGGGTCTCATGAAAATAGATGGACAAATTTTAAAACAGCGTTCAGTACGTGTTAACCAAATATATCCAAGAAAAAAAAAAAAACACTGATTAAAGTGATTTTATATTGACCTAAAATAATAATTTGGGTAACCAACATTTTTTGTGTATTTTCGTTAGCTGATTTATTTTTCTTGTAAGTATCTAATGCGTTTTCCTTATATTTTTTTTACTATTGTCCTAATTTTGGTGGTCTGAATGATTTATAAAAGTTTGTCCATCTATTTTAATAGGACCTTATATACATTTGACAATCAAACAAAACGTTCAGATCAAGACTGTCTTAATAGGTTCCTCGCATCACATACGAAACACATGTACCCCCATACAATGACATATTATATTAATCCAATTTACCGACACTATGCCACATTCGTACTATTGATTAGAAACGATTGTACGGTTTGCGTCAGTTTGAATTTCCGGGAATCATTTTTATGAAGAAGAATAACGTCATATTTACTGAAAAACTAAAACTAAATGCAGTATATAATAAATTAAAGACGTTTAGCCTAAAAGTTGGCAGCGTCGCAAATAGCTGTCAAATAGTTACCTGTTTTGATTAATTTGACAATATTACTGTATTGAAATATGAAATATAGCTAACTAGCGAACTAAAACACACACAACACAACTACACAACAACAACACACACCACATAACATAACACACAGACACTCAACACACTCAACACAGCACAACACATTTGTACACACTTGTTGTACTTCGGTGCCAAAAAAAAAACAATTTCAAATTCAAATCTTAATTTGCATAAACTGTATCACATTGTCTTCGTCAATCAGCGCGTCCTTTGATACATAGGTCCCTTAGGCTCCTCCATTTGTCACGGTCGTGTGTCTCTAGCCCAGAGGGCACCAACTGTCTCAACTATCTCTTTGTCCCAGCGTTTATGTTTTTTTTTTTCTTTTTTTTGGCAGGAGTGGGAAATCCTCATGGACGCCCAGACTAACTCACTGATGAGCCAGTCTGGGCAGTGCCGGACTCTTACCGGCTAAAACCACACTCCTGCCTCACATTTTATTATTGCCAATATTTAATTTGGCACTTAATTCTTAAGCTTAACAATAGTACATTTAGTTTAATCTGCGTCCCAGCGTTTACGTTGTCTCCCTCTACTTCTTTCTTCTTTTCCATTACACACGATGATTAATAACGTAGATAGGGTATTTAACAGGAACTACCATACTATCTGGAGTTTTCTATAAAATATTGTCTCGAATATGGTAGAAATATTTCAAAAAGTTCTCAGTCTTCATGATAAAATTTAATTCATATCGAAATCTTTTGAGATAAATCCGTTGCACCTGCCACGGTAAGAAAGAGCAGTATTAAAAGGTTCTATATGTATTATTTGAAAACCTCTCCAAGAACTGTCGGACCAATGTCGGCGTGTGTTCCCCTTCTTATCTAAAGCTGTGTACACATATGGCTACGTAAGTCAGCACGTTTTAAGAAATTCTCAGAAATTTAATGCTATTTTTCACTGTACGGTTATTGAATTGTTCTAGGAAAAGTAATCAGCATTCGTATGATTAGTAACAATTACAAGCGTGGGTATTTAAAAGGTTCCGTACTCAAAAAGTGCCAACAAGATCCTTTTACTAAGCCAACGTTGTCACTCTGTCTGTCTGTTACGAGGCTGTTTCTAACAGTAATAGGTAGCCATTTTAAATTTTCCCAGAGTACGTGGCCTACTATGGCCTCTATTACGCCAAATACTTTTTAAATTGTATTAACTTCAAAAGATAAAAAAAGACGATCACAGATTATTAGTATCTGAAATCATTGAAGCAGCTGAATAATCATTCATATTTTATTAAGAGAAATTCCGAAAACATTTCATCAACATCGTTCACAGAATCTAGTGAAAAGATAATACAAATCATAATAGTTAGGTATCTAGAAGCAACAGGGCAATAATCTGAGCTTGTATTTCGGCTAGAATCCGTAATATTTGGAATGTAATACTAGACTTATGTAAAGGGTCCCCGGAGAATGCGATCTCCGTCAATCCTGTATGTTGGCAGTTTCTGAAAATAAGTTTAATATAATACGTGTACACAAAATAAACTAGTTGTAATCGTGGGTCCGCCCGCGTGTTGAAAGTGACGATTTGGTTTTCTGGAATGAAAAGATTTCTTTTTTTCTCGGATCAGCACGAACTAGGTACACCTTTTTTTTTTTTTTTTTGGATGGGAAATTATCAAATAACTTCTCCCGCTCTGGGTGGAGCGGGATGGCGTGTCAGACTTGTACTGACTAAAACCCACCCGTGTTCCTTCCGTTGCCTGTACGTTGCTAGGGGCCACGGTATCCCTTTCGGACTTTCCCGCAACCCCAGCAGGCATCGGTCCTAGCGGACCCCGTCAGTTTTGTTGACATCTCTTTGAGGGAGCGTGGAATACAACGCGCCGTCGACCCGGGCCTGGTCCTTATCGGACGGCGAGCTACCCATTGCTCACTGTCCGCAAACCCGCGCCTACGGTGGCCGGGAATCGGCCTGCGATTTCGGCGGCGGCGGCTAGGGGCGTGAGGGCGCGAAATTTGCCTCTCCCTCACGCGTTCTGCCTCCTCCTTCACGAGCATTACTGCTTCGCAGAAAGAGGTGACGGCCTCCAATGCCCTCTCGCTCCGTACCATGGCCTGGACCAGGGCCGGATGCGAGAGATCCCCGCCACCGATCGCCTCCACGAGGACACGGCGATGCTCTGCCCAAGCCGGGCAGACCTCCACCGTATGCTCCACCATGACCTTCGGGCAATCCATGCAGTGATGATACCCGGGCGTTTCCTCCCGCCTGATACGAAACAGGAACCTCCCGAAACAACCATGTCAGGTGAGGACCTGCGTCAGGCGGAAAAAGTGAAGCCATGACTCCTGCGATAGGTAAAACACCTGTGTTTCAGGGGCCAGTTGCAATCACATCATTTGAATTTACTAGACAAACAAAAAAATATAATTAAAATAGCAAAATATTAGCTTAACATTTATTATTACTTAATTTAAATAAAACAGTCAGATGATTTTGAAATTAAACAGTCAGATGGAATATTTTCTTGGATGACAGATGGAAACTTTAAATAAATGAAATGAAATGAAATGAAATGAAATGAAATGAAATGAAATTGTTTATTCTGTAAATAGGATATTGGAATCACTTTTACACGTCATCTTAAAAAAATAAGTAATTAAAAATTTGCTAGATGAGTTCGGCGTTTCCTATCTGACTACTCTGAGAAGAAAGGCCGAAACAAACTCAGAGGTCATAGTCTCTTTTAAAGTCCAGACATAATCTTGGTCAGGCCATATGAGGACCATGTAGATTAGTGTCTGAAATGGTCTTTTGAGAAAAGAACCACACAGATTTGAGTGGACCTGTCCTGTCAGTGCAAGCATTTGTCAGTAATCGTGGAGCTCAACCCAGAACTTAAGGAGCTCAACTCGACGAACAATACCAAAGAAAGGACATTTGGGTAGGCCTCATAAACTACTCAAACTGCCAGACTATCATTAAAACTAAATAAGAAAGAAAAAATAATAATAATTAAAAAATCCACATAGTCCTCACATTCACAAAAATTTAAAAAATAAAAAAAAATACTTTACAAAGTAATAATGTCATTTTGTATGTAATTTTTATATAATACTGGTATTGATTTTATGATTTTAGCACAAGGCTTAGCAGAGCGAGCAGCTCAATCCCAAGCTTTTTTATCATCTAAATAATCTAAAATTTTATAGTACCCTTTTTTGCAAAGTTTGGTTTTAATACAGCTTTTAAATCGTTTAGTGGGTAAGTTTCGAATGTCGATGGGAAGTTTGTTGTAAAAGCGTATACATTGACCCATGAACGAGTTGCCTACTCTGTGGAGACGAGTGCGGTGTACAGCGAGGTTGTGTTTATTCCTCGTATTTAAACTATGAATATCGGAAATCTTTTTAAAATTAGATATATTTTTGTGTACATACAATAGGTTTTCAAAAATATATTGTGATGCTACAGTCAGAATATTTATTTCTTTGAATTTCTCTCGTAGGGAATCTCTCGGACCTAGGTTGTAAATGGCTCGAACAGCCCTTTTCTGTAGAACAAAGATAGTATTAATTTCCGAACAAGTTCCCCAGAGAAGAATTCCATATGACATAAGACTATGAAAATAACTAAAATAAACAATTCGGGCTGTATCTACGTCAGTTATCTGCCTAATTTTTTTAACAGCATAAGCGGCCGAACTTAGCCTTCCTGACAATTTTTCTATGTGTGGGCCCCACTGTAATTTACTGTCAATAGTGATTCCAAGAAAAACTGTCGACTCAACAGGGTCCAGCTCTATTCCATTAACTTGAACATTGGTATTTAGCTGCCTGACATTTGGCGTTGCAAATTTAATGAGTTTAGTCTTTTTTTCATTCAGGAGAAGATTATTTACATTAAACCAATGCACAACTTTAGAGAGCGCATCGTTCACTAGTTCAAAGTTGACTAACTGACGTTTGATTTTAAAAATAAGGGAAGTATCATCTGCGAATAATACGATCTTATGATTATCCCTTATGTGATAAGGTAAGTCATTTATATAAATTAAAAACAAGAAAGGACCTAGAATTGAACCCTGCGGAACGCCCATGGTGACCGCAGATCCTGCAGATCTCTTGCCATTAACATCGACCCTCTGAATTCTGTTGTTCAGATAAGAAGTCAGAAGGTCGAGAGCCCTGTCCCTCAAACCATAGTGGTAAAGTTTCCTGATGAGAGTATCATGATGTACGCAATCGAAGGCCTTGGACAAGTCGCAGAAAATGCCAAGAGCATCTTGCGACTCCTCCCAGGCCTCGAATATGCTCTTCAGTAATTCCACGCCCGCGTCTGTGGTTGAACGACCCTTTGTAAAACCAAACTGTTTCAGATGTAGTAAATGATGAGAATTGAAATGTCTTAACATTTGTTTCAAAATTAATTTTTCAAAGATTTTGCTCAATGTAGGTAATATCGAAATAGGCCGAAAATTCGTAGGATCAGTTGTGCTGCCAGACTTGAACAGTGGAATCACTTTGCTTAGTTTCATCAGATCAGGAAATACACCAGATGCAATACAAGAGTTAAAAACAATTGCTAAAAAGGGTGAAATAACATCAATTATTGAAGACATGGTATGTACTGACAATCCCCAAAGGTCAGCAGTTTTTTTTACATCAAGGTCTTTAAAAGATTCTATTATGTCTTTAGCAGTAGCAATTGTAAATTCAAAATGATGTTACATAATAAATAATATAATTATTGTGTACCCACCCACTGCTCTCGAGTACAATTACGAATTTCGGAAATATTTTTTGTCATGGTTCATGATCATGAAGCAATAGCTATGGTTCCCAGAAATAATCGTGCAAAGGTCACAGTAGTATAATATAATAATATATTTTTAGAAAAGCTGATTTCATGACGTTTTTCCAATACCTCACATGGTATCATAAGAATAGGTACTATACAGGATATAGAACAGTAAAAATTCCTAGAAAAATATTGTACCAATCAGAAGTTGCCGGAAGAATATAAATTTCGCAGAATATGTGTGAATGTTTTATCGTGCATTCATTTGTACTATACAGGCTGACTTTGAACTCATTGGCAACCTTCAGGCAGTGAACACTCATGAATATGAACAACTTCTGCCTACAGACCAAGTATGTAATATCAAAATGAAGAAGCAGTTACGGTTTTTTCTTTAGTTCAGTCTGTGTCTTTCACAGTTGTTCATATTCATAAAATACCTACAAACCAAGCTACACAGCTCCCTTAAAATATTTAGCACTATTATTTTTAGACGATATATATCTAAATACGAACTATTTACCTAGTTATAGTGTGAACGCCGCCTTGCCGCTCTATACGACATAAAAAGCTTTGTCAATGGGTTGTCAATTTTGCATTGAATTATGTCACTTTGTTGGGAAGCGTCGAGTTACGGCGTAAGTGTGGATTCACACATGACTTGACGTTCAGAAAATAGTAAGAATAAAATATCTTACCGTCTATCGAAATATCGAGACAATGAGGGATATTTAATTCTGCAATAATTTGGCAGTATTTTTCCTGTTGTATGAAAACGTTGTTATGAATAAAAACAGGTGGCGAGATCCGCCTGGTCACGTACTGTGAGGGATGATTTTAGGTGGCGCGGGAAATGAGTTCCTGGAAGGACTTGGGGAAGGATAAATAAATTAAAATTCATACAAATTAAATGTTCGTAGATTTAGGTAACTTGTTCTCCAATTTGTTGCTAAAACGATGAGCAAAACCTAGAAACTGTGTTAAAGAAACTCCAACAGGTGTGGAGGATTAATAAATTCCCTTTTGACAGAGCCGTTAGGTTTCCAACGCAAATAAACCGAAGGACATATTCACATTTTGTTTAGTGAAAATGTTAATATTCAGAATGGATATCAAAACTAATTATACCTAATTAGCATTCATAATTCATACGTAATTTGAGCCCTTTAGTCATATTCTATATATAAATACTATGCAATAAAGTCGCTTTTCGTTTTCTAGTGTGTCACCGCTTGGTTCTTTTAAATTACACAATAAATTTTGACGACGGTTTTACCATGATTAAAAGAGTTTATTTAATGCTAGTTTCTGACTAGCCCACGACTTCATCCGTGTGTATCTTCTGTCTCCCCTGACCCACGGCGTCGCATTGCATCGTCCGCCCATGGTATTACTTCGTTTTCGATTAGCGTTCTTTCTTACTTTTTCTTTTTATCAGCTCCTAAGGGTCATAGTGTGATGTTAATATATATATAGCCTATAACCTGTCAAACAAACCAAACAAACACTTCAGCTTTATTATTAGTATATTATAGATTCATAACGAGTATTAGACATAGCACAAAAATCTCGATGTCTTGACAACATGCTGCCGCATCAGCAGATAGCAACCGTGCGAAACAACAATATTATTTCACAATATATTCATTGATTCAGAAATTTATCAGTAGCAGCTCGGAGTCTGGATTTGTGCCCGGTTGATGGCAATAGGCTCGCTCCCTATTACAAGGGACTTAAGCATAACTGGTGAAATGCGGACAAACTTTGCCCAACCCTTCGAAACCAACAAGGCGTGATGTTATGTGTGTTTATATTCATTGATTCTACTCGAAATTCTTAATATAGGCATATTTATTTATCACTTGCAATACCATACCTACCACCATAATTTATTTTTGTACCGACTTCTGGATTTGTTGAAGTATGGAATCGGTGCAATTTCTAGCACGAGTTATTTTGTCTTTATATTTATAATACATTAGCTACCCCTATTGAGGAGCTCGTGGCTAAGTAATAACAGCCGCATGGGTTGGTCCATCAGGTTAAGCTTTGCTTGCCGGGGTTGGTCCGTGGATGGGTCACCATCTTTACAGTCGAGACTCCTCCATGCCTCGGAAAGCACGTTGACGTTGGTCCCGGCCGTCATTCGTGGATCTTTGACAGTCGCTGCGGGTCGTCAGAAGCCCGCAAGTCTGACAACCAGTCTTACCAAGGGGTATCATATTACCCAGTAACTGTGTTGTGGAGGTCAGACAGGCAGTCGCTCTATGTAAAATACTGGTATTCACCTGCATCCGGTTATACTGGAAACCGACCCCAACATAGTTGGGAAAAGGCAAGCAGATTGATTAGCTATCCCTATTAAACAAATTCTACGTAAAGTTTACTTTACCAGTAACATAGAAATCCCCAAATACTTCGCATTAACAACTTTAACAGATCCTCAGAATTCAAATGAGCCTTCCGAAAAAACAACGCTAGGAAACTCATGTTACCTTTTTTTATTTGGGTGGGAAATTATGAAATAACTTCTCCCGTTCTGGGTGGAGCAGGAGGGCGTGTCAGACTCTTACTGACTAAAACCCACCCGTGTTCCTTCAGTTGCCTGTACGTTGCTAGGGGCCACGGTATCCCTTTCGGACTTTTCGGACTTTCCCGCAACCCCGGCAGGCATCGGTCCTATCGGACCCCTTCACTTGCTGACATCTCTTTGAGGCGCGCGTGGAACACAACGTGCCGTCGACCCCGGCCTGGTCCTTATCGGACGGCAAGCTACCCATTGCTCACCGTCCGCAAGCCCGCGCCTACGGTCCTCCTTCGCGAGCATTACTGCTTCACAGAAGGAGGTGACGGCCTCCCATTCCCTCTCGCTCCGTACCATGTCCTGGACTAGGGCCGGACGCGAGAGATCCCCGCCACTGAAACTCATATTACCTCACGACTGTATTTGAACTTTAAAGAAAATATATATAACATTTTAAAACTGGATACTGCAATAAATCTTCTACGTACTTTCTTGAATGCCAGATACTTGTAGTTCTATCCTGAATTCTGGTCAGGAATGGAATGTTTTCTTTATTCTGCTGAGCATTGCGTTCTAGTTATCATTTTACTTGGCGTAGTAAATCTTAATTCAGAAGGAAATGGTTTGTTTTGCGATTTATTTTAATATGTTGCATTATAAATCATAATAGTGAGTGCTCAGCTTATAGAAGAGAGCCTCAGCGTTTTTAAAAAGAAACATAATTTTATCTAAATCTTTCGTCTTTCAAGTGTGATTAAATAAAATGGGTAAAATGTCAACATTCATATAATTAATTGAATTCAATGCCACAAATTACAACCATGCACACCGCAATTTATTCGAGGGCAAATGTTCATACAAATAAAGGATGTTACCTCCGTCAACAAACAATTTCTATATAAAATGACACTTGATATTTTGCAAACGGGTGAGGTGCGAATGTAACCGATAAATTGCCGAATTCCCATAGCTAATGCATCTGTCACCGATTGTTACTCGAGCGAACTGAATACATTTTCATACTTTATATCACGTTGTGGTACAATTCATAAACGTTTAGGTTTAAAAGTGTTATGTAATATTTTTACTTCCTGTAATGATGGTGCATTATTATACTAGTACCTGGTCGCCCGAGCTCTGCTCGAGTGAAAATAGAGCATGCTCATTTAATAATATGGGATAGTTCATACTAATTCCACGTATAGTACTTACTAATTCCATGCTGCCATGATAGTAGATACTTACTTATTCCATACTACCTTGTCATTATTATAAGGTATCTATCTTCTTCTAAACTTTGGACGTCCCATCTCTGCTCGGGTGAAAATACGGAGAAAACGATTTTTCCAGATATGAGACCTAGCTAGATCGATTTTTCGCCCCTGTAACCCCCTATATTGCAACTTTCATCGAAATTGTTAGAGCCGTTTTCGAGAACGTGATTACAAATATATTTTATATATATGTAGGAAATTCGTTACTGAGTCGACTAATCGGGACGCCAGCAGACAGAGTCTACAGCATAACACTCGGACCGGCCGGAACAAAGCAGACTTCATGGGTGGCGGTCAAGCGCTGAAGACGTTTAAAAACTGTCACGCGTTCCGAATAGTTGTGTCGTGTACCTACAGTGTGTGAATTGCTAGTGTGATTAATTTGATAGTAAATTATTCTTTTCTATCGCGCAATAACCAACACTACCCACAGTACGCCCACAGTAGTTAAAATATGCCTGATAATAACGAAATACACACATACCCTCCTCCGTTAGTATATATACAAATAGCTCATTTAATACATGATTTTTATGGGGTTATTACACTACTATAAAAGTTTCTAGAAAGCTGCCATTATTTATATTATTTTTTTGGGAAAACAAAGCGCATGAACAAGAACACATTTCAATAATAATTTTCATGCAAAACAGATTCAAAATAGGAACCGAAAGACATCCATGGTCCACTTATTCTCTTACACGTGAAATAACCAAAACAAAATGAAGAATCGCGGTCCGTTTACCTCTTGCGCCATCTCCATTCCCGAGCGGGCTTCACTCCTTAAGCTCCCATAATTGGGAAGCATTCGGATCACGTATTAAAAGCCGTGTCGGTCCCAGACACAGTCCGATAAGAATTCCGTGAGTCAATTCATATTCACGGAAAGAATTTACCTTCTGAAAATTAAATATTAAAATTTGTAAATGTCTGCGATATTTCCCGGAGTGCTTTTAATACGTTTGGTGAAAAATGTATCTCTTTTGTTGAGCGTAATGAAGTAAAAGCGATTTATTATTCACTGGGACTACTTGAGGAAATTTAATCGAATAGGTCCTAACGGTGTTTTCAAAAAGAAAACAACCGACTTCCAAAAAATAGTGTTTTTTGGAAGTCGGTTGTCATAGTGACAAATAACTTTAATTTCGGAAGTCAGTGTCTTTGGATCTGTATTTTAGTTTTTGCTACTGACTTCCGAAATTAAAGTAATTTTCCTAACTTTTTTTGGGAAGTCGGTTTTTTTTTTTTCACTTTTTGGTTATGGTACTTACCCCAACTAATCGTATGCCACTACTTGCTATGTAAACAACAGCGACAAGAAGATACACAGTGGATTAAATACGTATTATCGAAGGTAACTCACAAACTACCCAAGCAAAGTTAATCACAGCGCAAGCTTTCTCTACCAAATAAAAGAATTTTCAAAATCGGTTCACTATTGACGAAAATATCGATGAACATAATAAAAAAAATAGAAAAATACATAATTATAACTACCTTCCTTTTTGAAGTCGGTTAAAAATAGAGTTTGCTTTTGTATTTATAACGTATTCAGGTATTGTTTAATCTATTAAAGAAATGAGAATAATATTATCAAACAAAATGTGGGAATGATTGTTCTATTATATACTACGGCTTCACCCACGTGATATTTTTATAAATTATAGCCTATGTTACTCAGTGATAAGCTATACCATAAGCAATCTACTGGTGAAAGATTTTTTTAAATCGGGTGTTTTTCGAGTTTATTATTTACAAACAAACAAACAAATATACAAACAATCATAACTTTTCTCTTTATAATATTAGTTTATTGAAAAATATGAATGCGTTGACGCGCATTTTTATTAAAAACTTTACTTTTCAATGCCGCTACGAATGTTATTCACAAATATTTAAATAATCTAGAAAAATACTGTAAAGTAAAATATTTTTTGTACCGGATTTTATTTTTTAATATGTAACTGTTAGTTCACAAAGGTTTTCTCGGAAATCCAGTTCTTTTTTGCCTAACAGTAAACTTACAAATGAAAAAAATAATAAAATTTCTACATTTTTATAAATTGCCCAGTTTATTATTCCTGCTGCTTTGGTTACACTATCGATAGCATTATTAGACCAGTTTTTCAAAGCTTTGCCAATTCAGATAGTTTCTTTGAGCTACATAAAAATGGTACCATTTTTAGTTTTTTATCATGCAAAGAAGTTGACTAGCCTATTCATACTTATAGAAAGGGTTATTATAAATACAGACGATGTCCAGATATAAGTATCCCACTTACCAAGTAAACTGCTAGGCAGGGTGGATACTTTCCGCTCGCTGTCCGATAAGGACTAGGCCCGGGTCGATGGCGCGTTGTGTTCCACGCGCGCCTCAAAGAGATGTCAGCAAATGAAGGGGTCCGATAGGACCGATGCCTGCCGGGTTTGCGGAAAAGTCCGAAAGGGATACCGTGACCCCTGGCAACGTACATACAACGGAAGGAACACGGGTGGGTTTTAGTCAGTAAGAGTCTGACGCGCCCTCCCGCTCCACCCAGAGCGGGAGAAGTTATTTGATAATTTGCCATCCAAAAAAAAAAAAAAAGATGGGGTACTTTATCGAGCGTATATGAAGCTTAGAAAAAGAAACAGAGACTATACAAAAGCTATGGCGAATACGCGTTGCATTACCATCTTATCCTATTTATACCCACCTGATCTTGGTACACAATACTCTATTGCTATGCATGACGTCACTCAGTGTCAGCACGTACTTACGCTTTGATACTGTTTGGAGATCTCCTAATCTAATGGGAGAAAATACATAGATAACAATCATGACTGTATTCCCTGAAGGGTTAGATAGGGAATAAGCCCAGAATTCAACGGTTTCAAATGCGAGCGTATTATACCGGATAACAAGAGAGACAATTTTGAGCTCTGTCCAACTTGAGACGGTTCCAATACTTCAAGACCAAATAACTCAATGCGATATTATTTTTTTTATATATTTGCCGAAAGTAAACGAATTGTGGGCGGACATAGTAGATATAAATATTATTTGTACAGGAAATTATAGGAAAACGGATCGCAGTAATTAACAGCCACGAATGATTTATCTGACACGTCATTAATTGGCTAGACAGGTACCTACGAGGATGAATCGTGCGATAGTTACCTCTCTTAGCCCACAGACAGTCAAGGCCGCAGTAAATATTCGTGGTTAAAGACGTCCGTTGCCAGAAAGGGAATACATTTATGTAAATAGGTACAGACCGCATCTAGGGTGAGTGGTGCCTCTAGGCCCTGCTTAATCTTGCAAATTTATGCAAGTCGACGACAACACGTCAAACTGTCTTCGCAAGAGGACGTGATCCAAATCCGATTCAGCGCGTCATTTCGGTCGTAAAACGCTTTAGCAGTTGGCGCATTTGTCGCATAATTCTGATCTCCTCGGAGTCCAATAGCTTCTTGTGACGAACCCGATTATTATTCAAAGCTGATCCGTTAGCGTGCGTGTCAGTGGGGTGCGTTGTTCGAATGTTAGTTTACGTCGGAGTTTGCGGCGGCTGGGGCATCGATAGTGGGATACATTGTTCATTATTACTGTGGATTATTAATCAAAGTTTCGGATTTCATATGTATTGTATGTATACTCTGCTGAAGTTGTTTGTTACCAGACTGGCTTAAGTATTTATCTCTTGTAGCTATGATTTTTGCTAAAATAATACATTCTACGCCCACTTTGTAAAAGGTTACGTTTTAGTATTCTATTACGAAATATTTGGTAATTAACACGTCACGAGAGGGTTTTGAGGGCCTCATTAAAAGGTTTTATTATGTCTGGCTTCGGGTAATTACGCTACAAATCTTTCTTTTACTGAAGCAAAGCGATTGGCGAATAACTGTGCCTAGATTCATTAAAAAAACATAATTTAGTAACCGTTAACTCTACAGTTTTATTTCATCCTCCAAAAATTATTACGTAAGTAATTTATGAACTATAGTCATGAAAATGATATATATCTGAAGTAATAGGTTTTGTACGACCAATAAAGGTACTATCCCTGAATAAAGGAGGCTATTTGTCCGGCTAGTAATGTTTAGCTAGATATAATATTTCTCAACCTGATACAGGTACCTGTCTCAGGTAATAGGGTTCTTTACCTCGTTAGCCGTTATGTTCAGACTCTTTTCCGAGATGCCTAGAAAAACGGGAACAATACAAAGTTAGGTACCTTCTATAAAGGACTTAATTTTTCGGACAGAAGGCGTACACGATTCTATTATAATGAGCTTAATTCTATCTAAGAAGGATCTTTTCTGTATTTTGTTGTTTCTGTGGTATGTAAGAACAATTTTTTTTTCAGAAGGGTCAATGTAGACATGCGATATCTTTAGTCGACTATCCAGTTTCACCCCGATTGATTTTATATGTAGGTATTGTGGACGTTTGTTTTATTCTTCTTTTTAATTACTTTTTTTGTACATTATACAGAATACGAGCGTCAACATGCCACATAAAAAGACGAATAAAGAAAACTATCATGAGGATTCGGAGTGTTTGGTTTGTGGCGAAAAGTACAGTCAAACTAAGTCCCCAGATGAATGGCACCAATGCACTTATTGTCTTAAATAACAATAAGTCTCACGGAAGTTGCATCGGTTGTTCTGAGCAAGAATTATAATTTTTTGTATGCAAAAATTGCGAATAATTTAAATATTTCGTTTTATTGTTAGTATCTATATTCACCCCTAGAATATAAAATACCTATCCGGTTTGACCCATAGGTATGCGGTGAATTCGGATTAATAATATTATATTTATTTCATTTTTAATACATATCGTTTACATTTTTAAATATTTTTATAAATAACACAAAAAAAAAAAACATTTAAAAATATAAAAAATAGTGGCCCATCGGCATCAGGAACAGGGTCCAAGCTGCCGGTGGTCAGGGCTCTAGAGAAAGGAACCTCCTCACTATGCGTGCCGTGTCCAGAAGTACTGCTTTCTGAATCAAGCCCTTGACCCAGCCGCGCAATGAGAGCCTCCTGAGGTGTTGATCGAGGCTCTCCGCTATTAGGCCATTAACCGAAACGATTATCGGTACAATGATTGCAGAGTCCACGTCCCACATGTCGACAACCTCGTGTGCTAAGTCAAGATACTTGATTTTTTTATCGTTCTCAGCTTTCACGAGATTCTCGTCATGAGGGACAGCGATATCAACAATCATTGCACGGCGCTCTCGTCGATCTATTACCACAATATCAGGCTTATTGGCTACAATAGTCCTGTCAGTGATAATAGATCGATCCCAGTACAATGTGGCGTGACCATTCTCGAGAACTGGGTCGGGCACATACCTGTAGTATGGTACTTCGGACTCCACAAGGTTGTACTGCATGGCAAGTTGCTGGTGGATAATCCTAGCCACTAGATTGTGTCTGTGCAAGTACTCGCCGTTAGCAAGACGAGAACAACCGGAAACAATATGTCGGATTGATTCACCGGGACGGTGGCATGCCCGACAGATGTCAACCGTACCGTCCTTGACAATGTATTTCCGATAATTATTCGTCATGATAACTTCATCCATAATCGCACAGACAAAACCTTCGGTTTCCCCGAAGAGGTCGCCGAAACGCAGCCAGGATACAGACGCTAAAAAGTCAACATCAGGCCCATGTAGGGCCCGGAAAAAGCGTCCGTGAAGCTCTTTGCCTTGCCATACTTCCTTACGATCGTTAGTATCAAGTACTGCAGGTTTGCGCCAGTTCTCTTTCGCCAAGGAGAGCGGGGTGAGGCCTTTGTCCACTGCGACCACATCTCGGTGCATCCCCACGTCATTTTGAAGGAAATATTCCCTGAGACTGCAGATCTCGCGGTTGTGGAGGGTTTTAGCATTTAAGAAACCTCGACCCCCACACTTCCGCGGGATGTACAGTCTCATTACTGATGATCGTGGGTGATGCATTCGATTTGCCGTCAACAATGTACGGACCTTCCTATCCAGAGCGTCAAGTTCCGTTTGAGTCCATTTGAGTATGCCAAAAGAATACATCAAAACCGGCATGACCCAACCGTTGAAGGCACGCACCTTGTTTCCGCCTGATAAAAGACTATTTAACACTTTATTCAGGCGGCCAAAGAAGCGCTCCCTCAACGATTGTTTCATGTCGGCAACATTGATGCCTAATGCTTCCGACATACCCAAATACTTGTAGGTTTCAGTTGAGGAAAGGGATCTAAGGTATATGGAATCCGAGAGCTGGGTTCCCACGGATTCCATAATCCCCCCTCGCTTTACATGCATGACTGCACATTTGTCTACACCAAATTCCATCCTGATGGCGCTACTGAACGTTTCTGTTACTTTCAGTAGCTCCAACAGTCGCAATTTGTTGGGAGCAAAGAGTTTCAAGTCATCCATGTAAAGGAGGTGAGATATCACCTGACCACCTCTTCTCAACCGATAGCCTAGACCTGAATCCTCCAGCAGTGTGCTTAGAGGATTCAAGGCTAAGCAAAACCAAAGCGGACTCAAATTATCGCCCTGGAATATTCCCCGTTCAATCCTGATCGGTTCATTGATCTCCCGGATCTGTCGACATCCTGGATAGAGAAGGACCGTCCTCCACTGCCCCATACACGACATCAAGAAGGTGCGTAGAGTTACGTCTATTTTGTACAATTCTAGCACCCTAATGAGCCATGTATGTGGCACCGAGTCATAGGCCTTCTTATAGTCTATCCAACATGTCGACAAATCCTTCCGGGTTCTACGGACCTGTTGGCTTATGGTCATGTCTATAAGGAGCAGCTCCTTAGTACCACGGGACCCATTCTTACATCCATTCTGAGACACAGACATAATTGAATTGCTATAAATATGTTGTGCAATTTTTGTTCTAAGAATGGATGTAAGAACTTTGTAGACCGTCGGTAAACATGTTATCGGTCTATAGTTTTTGGGATCCGCAGTACTACTCGATTTATGGAGCAGGTGGGTAACTCCTGTCGTGAAGAATAGTGGTAGCGACCCAGTCTCTACAGATGACTGGAATTGCGAGGCTAAGCAGGCGTGTGACCTTTGTAGCCATTTAATCCAGAAATTGTGCAGTCCGTCCGGTCCTGGAGATTTCCAGTTAGGCAACGGACGGACTGCACGGGCCACATCCAGAGGACTAATGCAAATAGCCTCCATGTCTGGTATTAAATCACACGCCCGCTCAACAACACGCATCCAATCACCTTCAGTGTGACTGACGGGCACCGACCAAATGCTTCGCCAAAAAGCACTCATGGCATCATTATCTGGCGGGCGCGCGTCAGTCACACCTTGATTGGGAATGGGCCGCTCCCATGCTCTGTATACCCACCTTTCATCGCTCTGGAACATGCGGTTCTGAGTGTACCGATCCACTCTTCGCCTATACCGACGGATACGGTTTGCCCATGCATAAACTTTCTGCTTCAGGAAGTCGATGCGCTCTGTGACACAGGAAACATATTCTCGAGGACTAATACTAGTTCCTGAGAACGCCCGCCTCACAAAGCGCATCACCCTTGGGCGTGTGTTGCCCTCCCTGAAGCAGATAAGCTTCCCGATGAGTACCCTGGCCTCATTAATACGACGCTCAATCCTGCACTACCAGGCTGGTGCGACAGGTTTCGGCCGTATAGCTCGGTCAGTGTTTGGAAATTTGACACGAGCTATACGACGTGCCGCAACAGCCGTGCAGTACAAGATTGAGTGTGTATCACAAAGGTCTGCGCTGCTTTCGATAAAATTTGGTAACAGCGCATCCAGGGCACACACCAGTAATCTGTTTCTTTTATTCATGGGTAAACGGGGTAGCCGTGGTCTAAGGTCAGGTGATGTGAACCGGTACTCACGGATCGCATCCTCCAGTACGCTCCTTAATTCCATATTGCAT
Source organism: Xanthia icteritia (assembly GCA_949128155.2). NCBI lineage: Eukaryota > Metazoa > Arthropoda > Insecta > Lepidoptera > Noctuidae > Xanthia > Xanthia icteritia. The sequence continues at coordinate 9,516,007 of OX421935.2, read as the reverse complement.
AGGTTATCTGCAGATATAGCCCTGGCGTCCGCCTCCTCATCATGTTGGCTTACCCACGGTGGAACTTCGGCGGGCGCATGCACGACAGTCTGGGATGGGGGAGGGTTACTAGCAGAGCTACTCTGCATTTCCGAGCGTAGCCGATCAAGTGTAGCGTTATCCAATCTACGATTATTTTGAATGACGCGCACCTGATCCGACAATCGTTGAGCGGAGACATTGACGGCAGGTTCAAGCACCTGAAACAGAGAGAGCATCCGACCTCGGTACGCTGTAAGGTTAATTCCTCCCTCAGTAGCCCCATAATATGCGCGCATCACGTTTTCATTCATGGACTGGGTCCATCGCATGCGCGACACATTTCCACCGGCAGCGGGGACCCTGTTCGGGGCCTGTTGGCCTCGAGGTCCCAAGCCCGCTGGTGGCCGTCCTCTTCCTCGCCGTTGTGGTGGTGTAGGTGACGACGGTGGGGAGAAAAACTCGTCGCTCGAGCTCGACGCAACTGCAGCGACCGGTGGCACGGCGCTCGCGGTTGAGGCGCGTACCGGTGGCTGCGAGGCGGAGCTGAGCGACAAGTCCGGAGATGGTGGGTGTGCCTGTAGTCGTGCTCTGGCTCTTGTCTGCATCATTCACATGTTTTTATTGTCCGTTGTTTTTTCGGTTTATATTATATTATTATTATTATTTTGATTTTGTTATTTTAAATTTATGTGTTTTTTATGGACCATGTGGTCTGCAATAAATATTTTAATTTTATTTATTTATTATTATTATAATATTTTTCAATAAAAATTGTTTTATTTATTAAGATTGATCTCAAACATTTTCATGCCAAAGTTATGCCTAAGATGTACTTAGGCATTTATGATATTGATTATATAAAAAAAGTGATTTCTAACAGGACCGCGGACAAAAACAGCTATTATTAAACTTCGAAACAATGCTGCTGTAGTTTCAGTGTAAATTCCAATACTGGAAGTTTATTGCAGTGTTCGTCAATATTCTAGTAAACCGTTAACACAATTTGCGTGATGGAGAAATATGAAACCACACTTTGTTCCATAATCGTTTATCTATATTAGCTGCCATGGCTTATTTAAAAATTTTGAATGGTTCTTTGTTTTTTTCTTTTTATTACTGACGCTTTTACGAACGTTTCTACATTGTTCTCACATGCATAATTTCAACATGAATGATGTAACCAATATTTTTAATCAAATTTTTGATTTAAATGAGTGTCCGTAGAGTTTCTTTCCCGTTGTTCTCCATAGGTACCTACTACGCTTTTGAATGGGCAACTAGTTTCATAATTCTGACTGACCGACTTGAAAGTGCCTGTAAATGGTTTAATTGAAATAAATGCTTTGAGTTTGAGTATATTTTATATACGAAGCTTAAAAAGCTGTAGCCATATTTCTGTGTTTTGACAACAATAGAAAAAAAATCGGAATGCCCATACGCAAAATAATAGTTTAGCATTATGCGTTAGGTAGGCTTATAACTAATACATTGGTTGATAAAATGAATTATAAACTAATATTTGCACGCCACACTTGGCATAATGTGACGATACTATTAACTAATCTTAAGACCATAATAAACCAAAAGATATAAAAAATACATAATCGTTATTACAATTTAAAAAACTACTTAAGTGCCACATCTAAAAGGGTCATAAAATAAAATAACTAATTCAACTAATTAGCTCATTTGCCTCTAGTGTAAACGAGTCTTTAGATTTCATTCAAACATAAAAACAAAGATAACGAGTCACCGCACGTCAACCGCGTCAACACGCCGTACGGGCGGTAGACAGTACAAAACTTTTAACAATTTACCTTCATAATACTCGTAATGTTAACACTTTAAGCTCCTATTACTCCTGGAAAACAAAAATGTATAAACTAAGAAATTTTTTGTATTTATTTTTGTACAAGTGATCTGTAATCTTTAGAAATAAATGAATCCAAACCGTATAATAATGTACAATATTCTGACAAATAAATGATTATGATTATAATGACATAACATAACAGACAGAGCTGTATCTACAGTACACTCACATTTCGCCAGTTATGTTTACGTCCCATGTAATAGGGGGCGAATCTATTGCTATTAACCGAGACACAAATCAAGACTCCGGGCTGCTACTAAGATATTCCTAACAGAAAAACCCAATAACACTTTGCCTGACCTGGGAATCGAACCCAGCAACTCATGATCAGCAGTAGCGCTTGCGACCACTAGACGAACGAAATAAACGAGGGAGGAATTATAATATACCAGAGCAATATAACTGAAAACTAGACTGAAATAGTGGGAGTTACATAAAACCCACTATGATTAATATTATACCCATTAAAATAGGTGGACAAATTTTAGCATAGCGTTCAGTACGTCTAACCAAAGATATCCAAGCAAAAAAAAACACTGATTAAAGTGATTTTATTTTGACCTAAAATAATAAATGGCATTGGGTAACCAAAATTTTTAGTGTATATTCGTTAGCTGATTTATTTATCTTGTAAGTATCTAATGCGTTTTTTTATTATTATTTTTACCATTGTCCTTATTTTGGTGGTCTGAATGATTTCTAAAACTTTGTCCATCAATTTTAATGGGACTTTATATAATAGCAAAAAATATTTAAGCTTTTTATAGTTTTCTAAGCTAGATGACGTGCCCAGAATATTTTTAATGGTAATTTTACCTCGGAGCTCTATCCAGCCAATGAGAAAATGCAATGGATTTTTTACCCAAGAGATCAATATAATTTGAAAATAATTACCTAAGTGGTAATCAGATGGTACCTTGGGCGGTACTAAATACCTAACACTGCCAAATTACATTAAGTGGTAGGTATTTCTTACTGCTTTATTTTGGCTGCCTCAAATAATTTTAGCTTATTGCATCGTTAGAACCATAAACAATTCATACAAAATTCAAAAGTTCAAAATTCATTTATTCAAACTAGGCTGAGAATCACACTTTTTGAACGTCAAAGTTCCATAAGACAGCCCCAAACCGCCCACCCGTCACCACTTCCGCTTCACGCTTTAGCTGGGAAGAAGAAGTGGCACAACAAACTCCCCAACAGCACAGTTGTCTGTTCAGTTAGAAAAAAAAATGATTCTATATAATAGTATGCAAAATAATTTACATTACGCGCACATATGTCATCTAGCACACGTCAATATACCAACCAAAAATATCAAGAACTGTATTAATTGTTCTTAACAATTCTTGTAGGTTTGTCTACTACATCCAAGCAAGGCACGGAAGGAACCAAGTAGGACCAAGTAAATCTTAAAATCCATTTCAACTGGTATCAAATTAAAGCTGCAACAAATAAACCAAAGTCCGTCCTATGTTTCAGACATTTTTACGTTTTATTTCTAGATGTGAACCTTGGGAGTTGAAGGTACATATTTCAGTGTGAGGGTAGTTTTAGCGCAACAATCCGCGCACGGATTTTACGAGGCCTCCGGAAGTTTGAGCATGTTGATATATTATATTTAAAAGGCTTTGGTTACAATGTGCTGGAAGGGCTCGTGGCTAAATAATAACAGCCGCAAGGTGCGATCGAAGGATAAGCTACGCTTGCCGCGGTCGGTTCGTGGATGAGTGACCATCCATCGAAACCCTTCCGTACCTCGGAAAGCACGTTAAGCTGTTGGTACCGGCTATCATTCATAGATTTTCGACAATCGTTACGGGTTGTCAATAGCCCAAAAGTCTGACAATCAGTCTTACCTAAGGGTATCGTGTTACCTAGTAACTGGGTTATGGAGGTCAGACAGGCAGTTGCTCCATGTAAAATATTTGTATGACCTGCAAGTAGTTGATCCGGGTCTGGCTGTTTGTGTATGTGAGTATATATGTTTGTAAACGCACCCACGATACAGGAGAAATTCCTAGTGTGGGGCAACGTTTTTTTTAAAAAAAAAAAAAAAAAAAAAAAAAAAAAAAAAAAAAAAAAAAAAAAAAAAAAAAAAAAAAATGGTATTCAGCTGCATCCGGCTAGACTGGAAGCTGACCATAACATAGTTGGGAAAAGGCTAGGCAAATGATTTTGCTTTGGCTACAATTGGTTGGAGGAAGTACAGTACTTTTGTCGGAGAGTACCTATTTAACTGACAAACCAAATTTATATAAATACCTAGTGTTGTCTTTCTGCGCTTTTCTTCATAATAATCCTGTCCCTACACACCACATTCATTGGTACAATTCATACAAATAATCAGTAACCATTTTGACACTGAAAATGTTGCTAATTATGTGGATATCAATATCTATACATCATGTTGTAGTATATTATAGACATACACACACGCACACACACACGCACATACACACACACACAAATAATCCAAATGGTAAATATATGCAGCGGTGGACTGTTGTAGGCTGATGATGATTATAAAAAGGATGTTGCATTTTGCGGTTATTATAGTCTATCAGGGGCGTCGGGTTCAAACAACCCGATCGGAACACAACAAGTCTATCGTCATTGAATAATCACTCTATAAGTATTTGATATAAAATTAAATCATTACAAATATCTTTTTTTTTCAAGCTCCGGCCTACCTCTCTCGTTTTACCACGCCTCACCACTGTAGTCTATGGTTTTAAATAAATGTTTTCGTAAAAAACTAAAAAGTTGATTATAACTGATACTGTTAATTCAGGTTTATACCGAGGTACACATATTTAGTAGCTACCAGATTTAGTTAAACAAATGTTCTAATAAATTCAAGAAGCTTCAGATTATTAAACATTTCAAATTTATAATCCATGAGATTCAAATTAAAGTGTTAGTTTAAAGTTTTAATTATTTTATGTGAACTTAAACCTGCTGGTTGAATAGATAATTTAATTACTTGAAGGCTTCATCTGGAATATTAATATATTTGTCATAAAAATAAATTTTATGTCTGTGTAGGTAGGTAGGTACCTACTGGGATTTTTAATATTTAAATATACTAGTAAGTTTTTTCATCTACTCCAATTTACATAATACAAAATAATATTTTTATCTTTTACATAATCTCATACACAACTAGCTACCCTCTTTTTATGATGATCATTTTATTTTCTCCAAAAAAATGTTATTTCTGCCATAACATTTTCATAAACGACTATCAAATCTCTCGCTTGGTTGCTGTAACTATAGTTGTCGCGTTTCAGCATGGCAATAGCGGTTATTGAACTTTTCCCTAATATATCTCCGTAGGAATACAAACAATCAACTAAGTATGGTTTATTATGGTTATTGGAACATGTTAAAGATCACGATAGATATTTATTCAGGACAGTAACGGACTTTATTTCAGTTTAGAAATAAAAAAATGCTAGAAAATGTAGGAGGGTCAATGACCGCTACTGCTATGCTGAAGCGCGACAACTATAGCAATGAACATTAGCTTTGTGCTAGGTTTTTCTTCATAACTATGAAATGTGACATTATTAACATATTTTCAGGCAATACCTACTGTAGGTCTTTTGCCGTAATCACCCGAGCGCGCCCCGGCGGCGGCGGCCTATGAAATATTCAAAAACAAAATGGCGTCATTTTTGTTATCACATTATGTGATTTTCATGCAAATAGCCAGGTACTTAATATATTTATTACAGTAGGAATATTTTTATGTGGGTGCTGGTTGATTGAAATCGGCACATTGCATAGTTATTCGTTGTTATAGATTTGGCAACAAAGCATACCTAAAATACCAAAATAAAAATTGTCGTTTTTATAACATTCATGTTGTTACTTTGATGGCAAATCAATGTTTCTGTAATACAACAGTATTATACAAAGAAATAAAATTATGCAAGCGATAACATGACATATCTCAATAGAAACAACATTCACACATAATATTGACTATAATATAAACTCTAACAATAATAACAAGCAGCGGACTTTCATACTTTTACTTTTATTTTCTTTGCTTAAGAGAATTTCTTCATGCCTGAAAACAGATAAAAACTTGTTCAAAGCAACCAATTCGAATTGAAAAACTTGGTGATTATATTTTTCAGCATCGCTGCGTAAGTTTGTTATTGGCAAATCCCTTATAAGTCCGCGTATGCTCACGGTCCGCACTCCCTAACTTAGACGAACCCAAAGTAATCTAAAACAAATAAAGATGAGTGGGACCCCGCAGACGTTTCGCGCATATCGAATTCCCCTTTATGTTCATATGAATAATAACAAATTTTGTATTCAGCGTTTTGTTTGAGACTTCACTAAGAACTTTTGCAGAAGGGAATTGTTTCCCCGTTTGTCGCCGACTTGGAGTTCAATGTTAAATCTATGTTCGGATCAATCATAAGGATGTAATTTTGACGTCGCATATCTTTTCAAGCGATCTCCAGTCTCCACATGTGGAAACTTTTTTGTTGAGTTGAGTACTTCGCGATTTTTATTTATGAACTTTCGAAAATTTCGAAGTGCTTTATATTTCCGTTTTCCTCCATATAATATACCTACTAAAGTCGTAAGGTTCGTTAAGTGGAGTTTACATAAAAAATATGTAGGTAAGACTCATTTCTCAAATTATGGAAGACCATAAAATAAGTAGGTAAGAGCTGAAAATTTAGAAATAGCTTTTGTTTTATTTATAATGAAGACGTAAATTTAATGGTGAAGCAGCTACACAAAAAAACTAATATTTTTAAGTAAAAATGGTCTTACTACTGTAGTTTATACAAAAAAACCGAAAAACAAGGAACATGAAAACGAACAGTGGTACCGAGGTAAGCCGACCGTGAAGTTATAATGAAGTTTTTAAATGAACGTACCCGCTTCATAAAGTGGAGGGTGGCCTTCCAATGGTCTTCTTTTAATTTATAACGCTGGGCCCCTATTTCCCGACAACTTAACCAAGAGAGGAAAGGGAATGAAAACTTCATAACCGTATGGTAAGTAAAGGTACATAGTTAAGTACCTAAACCAGCTTTAGCTGAAAAACAGATAAACTCCTAATGAAGAAAATTCCTTATGGAAAAACTCACAAATACTATGCCTGACCTGGCAATCGAACTAGGGACCTTGTGCTCAACAGTAGCACTTGCGACCACTAGAGCAACAAGGCAGGCATAATTAAACAGCATTAAAAATGTATCATGCGTTTATTCTACTGTGAACTTCAAATAAATGGGTTAAAAAATTATTAAAAAACTATTTGATTAAAAGGTTGTTTCTCGAAGGTACTCGAAGGACTGAAAAAGTTTGGGTCAAATTCTAAGAATAAGCGAAATTGTACTTCGCTTCAAAAACTAGATGGAATTGTGTCTATTCATGTTTCAAATCCATCAATTTAATTTCCATTAGTAATGTTCAATGTTCGTAGAATTTTGTAGAAGTGTGCAGATTAATCACAGAAAAAGTCCCATTTTTTTTTATTGCTGACTCATGAGTTCTTCTTTCGAGAATAGAAGCTTGAATTGGTGATCAGGGTTGGGCAGTTGCCCACCAGACACAACACCCGTCTGGTCGGAGGATCCTCCCTTTCTTTAGAGGATGAGTAAACTTTACACCCTGTTCCTCGTACCTGCCTTTCATTTTGACAGTTCAACAAAATTTTACTGCGTTTTTTATGCTGTTGAGCAAACGAATTTTTCAAACATACGATGGATGAGAGATTCCTTTTAAACCCTTCGGATTTTGATTGAAAGTTTGTTACGTAAGGGTCAATCAATCAATCAAATCTCAGCCTATCGCAGTAGACTGCTGGACATAGGCCTCTTCCAGGCTGCACCACAACACCCTGTCCTCCGCCTACCACATGCTGTCTGTCTCTGCCACCTTTTAAGGTCGTCGGTCCATGTAGCTGGGGGGCATCTGGCACTACGCTTAGCGATACGCGAGCTCCACTCCAAGACTAAGGTGTTTAGGGTAAGTTAGGGTGCTCATCGTAAACATTCAAACAGCCTTAAATATGACGCAAAAAGTTTTAGAATATCTTTGGCATTGTTTAAATCCTACACGTCATGTTTCGACAACACTAATTGATCAGTTCAAAATATACGTCAGCACGAAATAGTGGGTATTACAAACGTATCCATAACATTAAAATACGCATCAATTTGTAGCGGCCCATCTAACAAAACAATATTCTTTTTTTGCACACATCAATTTATTTCCGTTGTTGCCTAAACTAGCTGCAGTTTTTCAAATAGTCTATAACTAGGAAAATATTGGCAAGCACACAATTCGGCTTTGGGAGAGTGATTGTTCATTTTTGTTTGAATAAAATAGTACTACGTGGTACCTCTATGGATGTACCTATTTTATTAGCCACTGGGCCTCATTGGATATCCATAAAAAACGGTAATACTTACCAATATTGTTAAATGGCATTTTTAATTAATCACGCCATCAGCTTGAAGCTTGTGCCGATAACAAACAACAACAAGAAAAAAAGAAAGAAAGAAAAAGTATTTATTGGGACAAGCACAGGAGATCGTAATTAAACTAAACAGACACTCACTAAAAATGAAATAGAAAAAACAAACAGAGTAAAAATTAAAAAGTGGAAAGTCCTGTGCGAGGCCAAAAGGCTCCTATCTCAGCATGATGCAGCGACATTTAATAATAAATGTCGCAGCGCTGGTATTCTGATAGGGCCTACAGTGATGTCACGGACAGAAAGATTCATATACCTACATAAATACAAAATAAAAAAAAGAAAGCTTATGTTAATACGTGAGGTATGATAGGCCTTTGTCTATCATACCTCACCAAATGACCACCAATCACCGACGGCATAGCAAAAATATAAACATATATACATAGGCTATAGGCTGCTACATAGCTTCAATTTACCAACACATTTTTTGCCATTTCTAAGCGCGACATTAACGTGTCCTAACATAATTAAGTTTAATGTTTACTAACAGTTTATGAATTTCCTTAAATAACATTATTAGTAACATCCTTTATTCAATACATACAATGCCGCCCATGGGCATGTGACCGTCCGTATTTTTCTGAATATTTATGAAAAATTTACGAAAATTGACTTTAAAAGGGGGGGGTCTATCTTTGATATTTTTCATGTTATTCAATTTAAATTTTTTGAGTAGAGTTTGCGGCCTTACTTTACATTTTTTGCCATCTCCCCGATGTTATTGGCTCGATTTGGATTCTATTTATTTATTTATTGCTAAAAGATTTTAGAAATAAAAAGTAAGGCAAAATATGTGTATTTAAAAAAATACGGATATTCAATACAAATATTCATATAAATTACTTACATTTTTAAATATTTGAATATTGAAACATTTGTCAGTTTTCAGGCAGCTGAAAAAACTACTAGAAACTTACTAACAGAAAAACTCAAAATAATGTCACCCGTGTTTTAAAATAAACAGATGCCATTTTCAGTCCCTAAGTTCGTTGTAATTTTGTGATGTCAAAAAGAGTGATCGCTCATCCCTTATCACTTGAACTGCAGTTCTCTCAGCCTTATATTATAATGAAACACCTGATTCATGACAGCTAAAGCCTTCTGTCTACCAAGTGTTTGTTGAAATGTAAACTCCGTTTTAATTAAAATATCATTCTAGGTTTTTTCTTAAACTATATATTAAATGTAAAATTAAAAGGGGTATCTACTATATATAAAAGCGGTCAAGTGGGAAAACACGCGCGGTATGGGTTCTGTACCATACGGTGGAGCAGAAACAAAGTTTTGACTTTCAAAATAAAGTTTAAATTAATTTATTCAAAAGACAACTTTTTAGTCCAACAGTAAGTAGGTCGCACAGTAGGTAGTACACGTAAATATATATTTATAAACTATTCATACATTGAAAATACTATAAAATCAACAATAGTCATACAATTAAAATATTCCATACAATGACACATTTTTCCAATAAAACCTTAAATAACTTTCATAATTAAATTAAAAAAATATAAAATCACATTAAATTCATCACATTATAATAAAGATAAAATAAAAACACAATAATTATAATTTCCTAATTGGAACAACAACATTCTTACCACAGCCATGCCTGATGTAAGGGGAGTCTAGCCAATCTGCGATCATTGCTAGGATGGCATTGGGGCTGGCCCGCACCCGGAGCACCAGGGACGCACACCGCTTGCGCATAGACCCGTAAAAACAGTCGGTGCGTCCCATCCCTGATGCCCTACAGAAACGGGGCAGCCCCAACACCGCTCGGAACACGTTGTTGTACTGGACACGGAGGGCACTGTACGCCCTTTCAGTATAGTCAATCCACAAGCTGCACGTGTACAATGTTTGTGCAGTACGCTCTAAAAAGCGTGATCTTTCGCACCAGCAGAACAACGCGAAAAACTGCGGGCAGTGACAGCGCCCTCCACTCCCGCTCCATGTCAGCATGGTCTAGATCCTCGGTGAGTAAATGTCCTAGATATTTCAATTGGTCCACTCAGTCTATTGGAACATCATCAAGGTGAACAGCCGGTATGTTCAGGGCTCGACACACCGATGGCCTGAAAACCATGTATTGGCTTTTCTTTCCATTATATACTAGCCCATGTCCACGCGCGTATTACGTTCCACAGATTGACGCACTCAGCAGCACCATGTTGTCCACATAACTAATATTGTTAACACACACTTCGTCTACATAGCACCCGACATGTTGACTGCTGAGAAGATCAGTTCGTTCAAATATAAATTGAACGATGTAGGCGAGGTCAGACCCTGTCCGGTCCGGCCCTGCCTTACGCCTCATTCGTTAATATAAGGGTCCGAAATCGTCCCCGCCCACCGGACACTATTGACGTGATGCCCGTACCAGTACCGGAGTATGCTGATGAGTTTCCACGGTAAGTCCGTGCTCTCCACCTTCCCCCAGAGGATGTCGTACGAGACGAGGTCAAAGGCAATGGGATAAGTCAAGGGAGCACGCGTATACCGGGGTCTTTCTCTTCGTGTAATATTTAACGGTGTGCTTTAAACACAGTATTACACTCTCTGTGGACAGTTTGACAGTTTGACGGCACGGTTGGCGCAGTGGTTAAGCGATTGACTGTTGCGCTGCGTATCGCGGGTTCGATTCCCGCACGGAACAAATATTGTTCCGGCTCTGTTTGTGAAAAAAAAAAAAACCAAATTGGTTTCTATGAAGTGTTACATGTCAATTTAATTGTGTGTTAAGCACACCGTCAAATACTTCGCCACTACAGTTGCAAGAGATATAGGCCTGTAATTATTTGTATCCGCCTTATCACCCGTTTTATTTTTAACCACTACAACTATCCTCATAAAGTCCGCAGGCAGGTAGGAGTGGCACACACGCATAGCGAGAAGAACATTGCAAGAACTCTCGCCAGGTGTGGTCTGGCGTGCTGCAGGTGCTCAATGCTGAGTGCGCTATGGCTTTCGCGACATCTTTCGCTAGGAAACTTATTCCTACAATTTTATCGTTCGAGTCAGCAATCAGCACCCTACTTGCCGGACCAAGCGGCGACCGGACTGAAAACTTTTCTATGAAATCCTTAGCAATGCTCTTAGGATCACTTAATTCATCAACGCTAACGGAAGATCAGAGTTTACTTTTCTCGTTTTTTTTCAAAAGCCACGGAAGTCACCTTTCGAGTGTTGTTCAGCGAGGGCATCCATCCGAATCTGGTCCTGATTATTCTGGCACCACTTTAACCTGGATTTAAACACTTTTCAACTCTTTCGCATCTCCTCATACACACAACCGGACTTAGGCCTGCCACACAGTACCCACTCGTTAAGCCTCAGCCTGGACACCCTGTGAGCCGCGCCCACATGCCTGTTCCATCCCGCCGAGCGTGCACCACGCCCACACTTCCGCGCACTTCCCTCACTCACCATTGCCGCGCCCAGAAGCCCACAATGTCGAAGTATAATTTGTCTAGGACACGCTCATGGTCATGGTTATTACATAAATAATCCACACATTGTGTATATTCTGAGGGAAAACCTATTAATTTTGATCTCCCATGACACTCTCATTATACGTTAAGACCTGCTTCTCATTTCTTTCACCCCATGGAATATTCATATTTTCATCATAAACCGTACGTGTTACTACTATTTTGGGCGATAATACATATATATTACATTCTGTAATGAGAGGATTGTGGTCAGACCATAGAGTGTCATACCCAACAAAAACATTTGTAACATGTGTTTGACTGCTTCGTCGCGTGAGTTACAACATAATGATCGAGCCAGCTGGTCGTCCCGTGGACGTCACTGATATAGGTACCACAATTTCTCCCTAACATTTCTACATCTATACACGACCAACTCTCCTCGCTACTCACGCTTTTTAGTATGTTATAGTGGTGGTAGTTACCTACTTTCCTCTCACCCTTTAAAAAGCCAATTCCAAGCAACATCTCGGGACACATAACACGGGTTTTAAAAATTAGAGAAAAGATAGAAGCCTGGTTTTGTGCCCGGTTGACGGCAATAGACAGACTCCCTATTCCATGATTCTGCCTAAATGCTCTCCTCGTGTGGTTATTGACTAACCTGGTATCAGAGTTACACCAGGACAGTCTGGTGTTATGGTACGTTATGATAGAAGCCAAACTAACACACGCGTATGTTTTGCAAAAACTGGTTACCGATTCCGATTAAAAAGATGAAGCCCTGTGACTGACGGCGCAGGTTTAGTACGTAATAGAACCTTTTGGCACCCTTTCGGTACGGTACCCTAAAAAGGACTGAAACAAAAGATTGCTAAACGAGTTTGTAAGATAGCTTTAGTTTCTTCTAAGGGAAGGAAAGTATTAAAAGTAGGCACTGTCAGATTGCTTAAAATCGCATCTTGTTATTTGAATTGAATTGAATTTTAGATACTAGCGGTATTATAAATGTACCCAGGAGTGGCAGGTCGCTTGAAATCACATTTTATTATTTGAATCAAATTTATACAGGTAATATTCTTTTTTTTATTTTCCAGTAAAAAGGAAGATTCAATACCCGCCAATATTCGTTTCAAAATTCAAAATTCAAAAGTCATTTATTCAAACTAGGCTGAGAATCAGCACTTTTCGAACGTCAAAATTACATAAGACAGTCTCCCAAAACGCCCACCCTTCACCACTTCCTAGTGCTTTAGCTGGGAAGAAGAAGTGGCGCAACAAACTCCCCAGCAGCACAGCTGTCTGTTCAGTAAAAAAGATTCTATATAATAGTATGCAAAATGATATTTACATTACGCAACACAAAACATAATTTAAATTATAAAATTAATAGCCATATGACAGCTAGCACATGCCAATATACCAACCAAAAACATCGAGAACTATACTCAAGCAGAAATAAAAATAACTTAACGAAAACAATATCTAAATAAAAGCCTCCAGACATAAAGGGCGTGCCCGCTTCGGTATTCATATCTTACAAGATACGAATATTTTTTATTTTATAAAGTAAAACTTTTTAGGCGGCGATGCAAGGCAAATCATTTTTTTTTTATTGTGTTTATCTTTTTACACGTCTTTCTACATCGTTCTCACGTGTATAATTTAAATATGAATTCACACACGACACTCTTTTAAATCATAATTTTATAACAATATTATGATTTTTTAAAAGAGTGTCCGTGGGGTTTCTTGCCCATCCGTTTCCATAGATACCTATTACGCTTTGAAATGACCAACTAGCTTCATATTTCTGACTGACTGATCCCTAGACAATTCAAAAGTACCTGTAAATGGTTTAATTAAAATCGTAATATTGCGTACAATTTTATCTTTCGGTGTACGGTGCCTACGTTAAAAATTTACTTCATAAATTAATGACATAATTAAACTTCTGATTATTAAAATAGTGGCCAAATAGGTAATAAATAATAATAAATAAATATTTCATTTCTCTTCCTCAAAACCGCTTTAAAATTATGAAGATAACATATTTAAGATAAGATAACATTTGATAAATCCTTGGACTGGTGCACTAGGAGAACCTGTTCCAAAAATAATCAGCCTCCGCCTCCCCAAAATACAGTGTTTGACTATTCAATCTTAAAGATAATATTAACAAATTATTTTAACCTTTGGTAGAAAAACCTGAGACAACAGAAAAATGCATTAAGTATGTAATTGCCTATCCATTCATGGTACACCTACATTCCGCCAGTTTTGTTTAATAATAAATTTTTCAATGTAATCCGCAATCATTCGTTTATTTCGCAACAAATTAAACAACAGTAAATGATAATTACAAACTTTGCGTAAAGCTGTTTCAAGAAAAATACGAATCGCTCTTCTATCTCTTTTTGCTGATACAAACTTTTGGTGGAAAAGTAAGAAATGGAATGCTCAAATATTTAATCTTTGACGAATGTTATTGTTCTGAAAATAATCTCTATCATTAAACTCTCATAACCTTTGATCTCTAATTTTCAATTATTAGTACTGTATAACAAAACTATATTAATAAAGTACCTACGACATTTTAGAATAGTATATTTTGTTTTCTCAATAAATCTTTTGTTTTTGTATCACTGTGTCAATCACGTCACATTCACGGCGTATTTCTGAAGAGGCGACTGTCACAATGTCTGTGAAAATGTCCCCTTCGAGCCGCGTCGTCTTCTGCGCATTATCACTCCATTCTCTCCCTACTTTGTGCACCAAGCCTTTCTTCCACAGTTTAATCAACGGACTGCCGGACTTAATTTCGTTTTCGTGTCTTCTTTTTATTGTCTTACTAGCCGCTGCCCGTGGCGTCACCCTAATTCTTTTTAACCCGACTACGGCGAAGGAAAAAGGAAGGTTATGATTTTGACCGGTACGTATGTATGTATGTTCATCTGTTACCTCATAACTTCTAAACTTCTCATCATAATTTGACAAATGACGTATCGTTGGAAGCGTTTTGATCGTCCGCTGGCTATAGGCTGTGTGATATAAAATAAGAATATGGCGTCCTCTAAAGGACATAGAGTTTTAAAAAAAAAAGATTCCGTGTTGGGTATCAAATGAAAGGGCTTAATTAGCAAATTTCAAATATATTTATATTATAACCCCAAAATAATTTAAATAAAAATAAAAGTTATAAAACTAAAACCCAACTACGACAAAAAGTCATCTAAACGGTACAAGATATAACAGACAGACAAATAAAAAATCCGGAGTCACACGTAATCTGTTCGATTTATGCCGTAACATGTGTGACTCCGGATTTTAGTAAGCCTGCCAGTGAAAGTCCCGTCAAAATCGGTCCAACCGTTTCGGAGATTAGCTGGAACAAATAGACAGACGTCTAGAAAGACAAAAAAAAATTAAAAATTATAAGTACCGTATGAACTTTCATATGCATTTAGACAAAAGCTGTTATTTTTACATTACAAAGAGACACTTCAATTTTATTTATTTGTATAGAAGACATCGGCACAATCGCTTAACTCAAGTTCTTTATCAAATTCTCAATCCTTATTAATTCTTTTATATCAGCTTAAAGGTCATTGGAATCCTGTTCACTATTTGTTGGTATTTCTACTTAGTCAAATGAATTATCTCAACATTTCTAAGAATTTAGCAAAATGAATTATTCTGAGCATCAGTTGAAATTTATTACCAATGGATTACACAGGTTTTTAATATTACTCACTGATATTTTTTACTTAATATTGCCAAGCCGAGACTATAAAAATGTCTGTAGACTTTTAATTTTGTTTTCATTTTTAATTAAACATTGAGACTTGTTTACCCAAACCTTAAATTTGGCTTAACGTGTCTGCTTATTAAGCTTCTTGCTGATTTTAATTTTAATAATTTAAGACTGAAATTCTATTAAGTTTGAAGTTATTATTTTTTAAGGTTCCGTACCTTTTTTTTTTTTTGGGTGGGAAATTATCGAATAACTTCTCCTGCTCTGGGTGGAGCGGGAGGGCGTGTCAGACTCTTACTGACTAAAACCCACCCGTGTTCCTTCCGTTGCCTGTACGTTGCCAGGGGCCACGGTATCCCTTTCGGACTTTCCCGCAACCCTGGCAGGCATCGGTCCTAACGGACCCCTTCACTTCTGCTGACATCTCTTTGAGGCGCGCGTGGAACACAACGCGCCGTCGACCCGGGCCTGGTCCTTATCGGACGGTGAGCTACCCATTGCTCACCGTCCGCAAGCCCGCGCCTACGGTGGCCGGGAATCGGCCTGCGATTCCCGACGCCCGGGGCGTCTCCTGCGGCGGCTAGGGGCGTGAGGGCGCGAAATTTGCCTCTCCCTCACGCGTTCTGCCTCCTCCTTCGCGAGCATTACTGCTTCGCAGAAGGAGGTGACGGCCTCCCATGCCCTCTCGCTCCGTTCCATGGCCTGGACTAGGGCCGGACGCGAGAGATCCCGCCACCGATCGCCTCCACGAGGACACGGCGATGCTCTGCCCAAGCCGGACAGACCTCCACCGTATGCTCAACCGTGTCCTCCGGGCGATCCACGCAGTGATGACACCCGGGCGTTTCCTCCCGCCTGATACGAAACAGGAACCTCCCGAAACAACCATGTCCGGTGAGGACCTGCGTCAGGCGGAAGGTGAGGACGCCGTGGCGCCTCTCTAGCCACTCCTCAAAGAGGGGACTTATCGCCGCAATAGTGGCGTGCCCAGCACTGGGTTGCGACAATCGCACTCTCCACGACGCCATGAGATCCCGCCGGAGCTCTGTCCGCTGTGCCGCGATTTCTCGCGGAAACGGAGTTACGCCCCGGCGTTTCGACTCCTCGCGCCACTCCCAGATATGCGCGAGGACTTTTGCCTCCAGATCCCATGGCGGTAATCCGGCAAGGAGGCTCGCCGCCTCACCGGAGACCGTGCGGTATCCCCGGACCAGCCGGGTGGCCATGACCCTCTGGGACGCGTTCAACCGGCGGGCTGGCCGCCGCCTCAATGAACGCGCCCAAACCGGTTCCGTACCTCAAAAGGAAAAAAAACGTGTCACGTAAATAAATGAATTATCACGTTTCGGAGGCAAAATGAAAAAAAAAAGTTTTGCCAACTGTTACATAATATTATCAATTGAAAAGGCTTGTTGTGAAGATCTCAATTTTTTATAATTTTAAAATAAATACTTTTACAGATATTTACGAAAATTGATGAAAATATACCATCATTTTTTTGAAAAATATACTGAGTATGGTTCTTTACTCATAGATTGCAGGAAAACCTATAAAAAATCTTAAAATATCACGGTAAATCTCTCAATATTGTGAGTTCAAACTTACATTTGCAG
Organism: Xanthia icteritia; assembly: GCA_949128155.2. Taxonomy (NCBI): domain Eukaryota; kingdom Metazoa; phylum Arthropoda; class Insecta; order Lepidoptera; family Noctuidae; genus Xanthia; species Xanthia icteritia. The sequence goes on along the minus strand of OX421935.2, from coordinate 9,498,789 downwards.
TTGGAATTTTCGGGAGAACATATTTTTCAACTACAATGTTGTTTATTCTTGGAATAACTTCATCCCATCTATGGAACCCTTCATTGTGCGTGGTCCGACACACTTGGCCGGTTTTTATTGGTTTCAGCGTCTATTTATACCAGATAGTTATTGTAGTTTTTAGTTTATAAGTATTGGCAAAGTCGTACCTTAGCTTTGGCTTTTTTATATTTAGATTTATTGGTGCTTGTAAGACGATATTATTCGTGTATAAAGTGCATAACATTGTAACTATTCTGAAATTCCTAAAGCACTTTGCTTTAGAAATATCTCTCACACTCAAATTTTACAACCTCTCTGACCTAACACAATAAATACAGCTTCTTCAGTGCTATAATAGTCGCCATGTTAATTTCATGCAGCTCAGCAGATAATTTTAACATTGAAATGGGATTAGGAAGAAGCCACTGGGCGTAGTTAGCATAATTTTCAAATTCTCAACTGTCAAAGAAATTTATTAATGCTCTATGCAAGTTAGCTCGAGAGCTGCAAAAACATTACTAAGAGGGATAAATGTATAAAATCCGACAAAATGTACGGTTTGTTCGTATGAAACGGGAAATGGTACCTAATCCATGTACTAAAGTGCGTCAGTGAAGCTTTGTTGGGCTTGAACGCAAAATCCTGTTGGAGATCCTGCACTGTTACTTCGGTACTGAATATTGAACTAATCTTGAAATCATGTTTAGGTAATTCTATCTGTATTTTTGTGTGTATGTATTTTTGTGACTCGAAACTTTTGAAGTTAATTGCACTTTCCTTGAGCCCTTATCATTTTATAATAATAATCTTCTAATATAAAAAAATACTTGTTTCTTTGTACGTATTTTATGCGCTGTAATACCATTAATCCAATTGCGATAAAGCTTTGTCAACTTATTGCTTGCTTCAGGCGGACTAAGTCATAGAAGCTAGTTCGTGATATTTTGGATAGAAGCTCTAAGAGAAAACAAGTCGAAATAAAAATAAACCATGTTCTTATTTCAAATCTAAGTAAAAAATTATTTTGTACATGTAACAGAGTAAAATTAACTCCAATAGCAAGTGAAATTATGATAATTCTGTATTTTTAATACGTTTACAAAATACAGAATTATCATAATTTCACTACCAAACCTTATATTCAGTACACGCTGGTATTATTAAAGAAAAAAACACTCAAGGAATATAGAATGCTTATGTATTTTATTCCTATTTTTCTGTAGCAAATGTTCAGGAAGCGAACGGCAGGGGCGGAGTGTTTTCGTTTAATTTCCCAGTAAAATGGTCTACCCTCTTCAACATAATTACAGACCGGCTAACTGAATGTACGTATCGCTTCATCACCGTCTCATCTTTTCACAGAGTGTTTTTGCATTTTAAAAAGCTCTCTCTCTCATATTTTTTTGATGGCCATTCTTTGGATATTTTTCTTTCCAAGATTATTAGCAGTTTTGTTTGCACATTATTTACAGGAATATTTCTTATTAAATTCAGCAGGTGTTTTATAAAATCTGATAAGGTGTGTACTACTCTGCCAATAAAAGCTGACAGTTTTTCAAGACTGTTATTATTTTTTTTACTGGTGGAGGTTTAAAGCGTGGGCTTTCGTTAATAAAAGCATATCCGGGATTTGAAGACTAGACTTTTCACTTATTGATTAGTTACCTCGTTCATTGAAAATTCAATTAAACATAAATTTTTAAACGTTCCATTCAAGGGATAAAAGGAATGCTTTTGGTAATAATAGCTGCCGGTCGTTGTCAATGAATCGCTTTTCAGTTGAGTCGATCAGGTATGTGAAGTATTTAGGTTGGTTTCACAGTTGTCCGGGAGACCTGTACGGGCCGTCCGTACACGAGGGACCCGTACGGCTAGCGCCCGCAGTGCTCTGAAACGAGGGAGTAGTACGATGCGTTATACGGGCTCTACCCGGGACGGGTCGCGTACAGAACAGTTCACGTCACTGTGAAACGATGTTCTTGTGTTTTTTTTTTTTTTTGTGGATATTATCAAATTACTTCTCCCGCTCTGGGTGGTACGGGAATGCGTGTCAGACTCTTATTGACTAGAACCCACCCGTGTTTCTTCAGTTGCCTGTACGTTGCCCTGGAAACGTACAGGCAACAAGCAGGAAAGTCCGAAAAGGATATCGTGGCCCAGGGGTCAGGATATCCTTTTCGGACTTTCCCGTGACCCCGGCAGGCAACGGTCCTATGGGACCCCGTCCGTTGTGCTGACATCTCTTTGAGGCGCGCGTGGAACACAACGCGCCGTTGACCCGGGTCTGGTCCTTATCGGACGGCGAGCTACCCATTGCTCACCATCCGCAAGCCCGCGCCTACGGTGGCCGGGAATCGGCTCTTGTTTCCCGATGCCCAAGGCATCACCTGCGGCGGCAAGGGGCGTGAGGGCGCAAATTTTGCCTCCCTATCACGCGTTCCGCCTCATCCTTTGCGAGCATTATTGCTTCGCAGAAGGAGGTGGCGGCCTCGCATACCCTCTCGCTCCGTACCATGGCCTGGACCAGGGCCGGACGCGAGAGATCCCTGCCACCAATCCCCTCCACGAGGACAGGGCGATGCTCTGCCCAAGCTGGGCAGAACTCCACCGTATGCTCCACCGTGTCCTCAGGGCAATCCACACAATGGTGACACCCGGGCATTTCCTCCCGCCTTATCCAGAACAGGAACCTCCCGAAACAACCGTGTCCGGTGAGGACCTGCGTCAGGTGGAATGTGAGGACGCCGTGGCGCCTCTCTAGCCACTCCTCAAAGACTTATCGCCGCAATTATGGCTTGCCTAGCACTGGGTTGCGACAATCGCACTCTCCATGACGCCATGAGATCCCGCTGGAGCTCTGTCCACTGTGCCGTGATTTCTCACGGCAGCGGAGTTACGCCCCGGCGTTTCGCCTACTCGCGCCGCTCCCAAATGTGCGCGAGGACATATGTTCTAGTGCCTCACGTGTGTCTACGTTCCGGGAGCAGGTTTTTCGAACAGTTTTTGTTTCTCTTTGGTATATTTGAAACAATTTAGACACAAAATTAAAGTGCCATTGATCCTCTCATGAGTGGAGTATAACATAACATCACGCCTGTAATTCCCGAAGAGTTAGGCAAAGGTGTACCTATATAACACTCACATTTCGTCAGTTATGTTTAAGACCCATGTAACTTTCCGACTGTTTTAATTTACAGCGGGATTTAGATGGACTTCAAAATTACTGTCTCCTAAATAAACTCGAACTCAATGTTGCCAAATGTTTTGTTAGCACCTACACACGCAAGCCACATGCAATTACGTTTCAGTATAAGTTACATAATACGAATATAAACAGGACAAGCGTTGTTAGGGACCTGGGTTTCACATTTGACTCCAAGTTGCTTTTTGATGAACATATTCACGGCATTGTTAGTCGAGCATCTAAAGCACTTGGATTTGTACTGAGATTGTCAGCTGATTTTAAGAACGTTAAAACATATAAAATACTATATTGTTGTTTTGTCCGCAGTCATTTAGAGTACGCCTCACAGGTGTGGAACCCTATTTATAAGGTTTATATAGACCGAATTGAAGGTATCCAAAAGCGGTTTCTGCGTTTCTTACAGTACAAAACTAGGAATTATACTCCGAATTATGAAGCACGATGCAAGAGATTTCATATCCTGCCACTGCATGAGCGCAGACGCATTGCTGATTTGGTATATTTATTTAAGATCGCAAATGGTACTATAGATTGCCCTGAGCTGTTAGGTAGTTTAGGATTGGTTACACAATGCAAATTGTTTCGTAAACCTAGTTTGTTACATGTCCCTCATTCAAAGTCTGCATACAGGCAGAATTCATTTCTAGTCCGTGCGAGCAGAGGTTTTAATAAACTGACTGGTGAACATGATTTGGACATTTTCAACACCAGTGTTTCTCGGCTTAAAAGTGTGTTGGTAAAAAGATTTTTTGCGGAAAAGTAATTGTTTCGTATGGTATTTGATTTTTGTTTGTTAGTTTAATTGATCATGCTTTATTTCTTAAGTTATTTATTTATTTTACTATTGTTATGTTGTAGCTATTTTGTAATTGCCTTTATTTTTGTTGTCTTGCTTTTGTTTCAAATTTTTATCAGTGGAAACTTGTAAATGGCCTTCAAATTTATATAATTTAAGAATAATATTTGTACTAGCTGTAAGTTTCCCGAATAATATAAAATAAAAATAAAAAAATAAAAATAGGGGGCGAGCCTATTGCCATCAACCAGCCACAAATCCAAACTCCGTACTGCTGCTGAGAAATTCCTGATTGAAAAACCCAATAACATTTTGCCCGACTGGACTCGAACTCAGAACCTCGGGAGCTTTTCATTTAAAATTTTAATTTTCCATAAAATTGAAAATCAATTCAATATCCCGAAACGCTCGCAAACAATAACCCTACGTACGAAGTGACGTTCAGTCAACCTGTAACGTTCGCACTGCTGGAACGTAGGCCTCCTCTCTGTGACAGGACGTTGGCCATAATCCACTACGCGGACTCAGTGCGCGGATGGACTGATACTTCAGTTCATCCACCAACCAACCAACCTACCAACTGCGTCCGCGTACCTAGTTTTTTTTCTTAAACTGGCATGATATAATACGTTTTTGTATACGTTCAAGTTTTAGGCTATACGTTGCATAAGAACATTCAAAATGCCAAGTTATATGAAAATTAATAGCTTTCGCATAAAGCTCTTTGTATAGCCAATTATAATTGCTATCCGTAGGCATTGTTACATAAACGCTTTGTTTTTAGACAACAGGTGTAATTATAATAGTTCAGAGTAACTAGTTAAACGAAATGAAATAACGAGTTTATGGTTATGACGTGGTCATAAAGGTCAATTAAAATAAATTCACAGTCCAGTAAGGATTGCTTACAGCTTATTTATTTACATGGAAATTTAATTGTGCTCTATATACTCTTTGTTTTACTCACGATTCGTTTTATATGGTAATCGAAAGAATATGTTATAATTATTATAACAGGTGTATTGTGGTTGTCTTATTTACTTTAGCTGTTGGTAAAGGTAATTGTATCGCCAAAAGAGCAGAAAAAAATACAATAGTGCGACTACCATTTTTTGAGCGTTATAATTCATCGGATCAAAATGTAGTCCAGAAAATTCAAGGTTCTCATAAAATTCAGTCGTAGTTGTAATATGATTGTTGTATCTACCTAAACTAGCGTTGGTGCCCCCCATAAACTTTCTTATCAATACCTACGAGTATTATAAATTAAGCCGCTTTTTGTGTCTGTCTGCGTGACCGCATGGTTCGTCTAAACTACGCAACGGATTTTGATGTGGTTTTCACCATCATTTAGAGATTTTTTTCCGAAAGGCTTATACGAGTATGTAACATAAGATAACATCACGCCTTGTTTCCCCGAAGGACTGGGCAGAGGTGTGTACACCCACATTTCAACAGTTATGTTTAAGTCCCATGTAATAGTGGACGAGCCTATTGCCATCAACCAGGCACAAATCCTGACTCCGGGCTACTACTGAGAAATTTCAGATAGAAAAAACCCAATAACACTGCCCGACTCGGGAATCGAACCCAAGACCTCATGTTCAGGAGTAGCGCTTGCGACCACTAGACCAACAGGGCCGTTGGTCAGTTTATATGCTTATTACAAAAAACAACAAACTTATTTATTATGATAAACAAATCTGGATGTTTTTCAAAAATTTATGTGTGTATAATAAATCTGTTTGGTAACTTATTTTCTTTGTTTAAAAATATTCATTATATGGAAAACTTCTTCTAGGTCTATTTGGTTCATTGAAAAAAAAAGATATTTTGAAGTTCCAATGAGGTACAAAATTTTAACGAAAAGAAGAACTAATTATAACACCTACAACTAGGTTTAACCGACGTGGCCCAGATTACATATGAAAGTTCTTTTAGGTACCTGTAACTTTTTTTTGTTTAACGAAAAAAATCTAAGAAAAACGTATGTTGAGGTACCAATGAGGTACTGAATTTTAACGAAAAGATGAACTAGATATAACGCCTACAACAAGGTGAAACTGACTTGGTCCAGCCATTGTGAAGTCAGAATGGCTGGCCACTTTCTTTGCCATAGTTTTCCATTATTTGCGAGGTACCAATTATTTGATGTCTGGTAAAAAAAACTAGGTAATACTCAATCTTCCAAAATATCTCTTGTTTTGAATCTAAACCATCCAGGGAGTCACTCAAACACACACAAAAAATTTCATCAAAATCGGTCCAGCTGTTTAGGAGTAATTCAGTGACACACGTATAAACACGTACAGAATTACGCCTAAAATTTGCTTACCTTTTATTCTAGATAAAGTACAATAAAGTAGTTCCAGATAAGATAAACAAAAGTAAAAACAACGCTAGTTGTTTTAAAAGGCAACTTACAGTTATAGTTTATAATAAACTAGCTAGCCTTTATTTTATCCAAATCCGTTCAGCTGTTTCAGCGTGAAATCGTAACAAACAAACTCACTTTCGCATTTATAATATTAGTTAGGATTACAATCTACCAGATCCTTTTGAAAATCCACGGACATTAAAATAATTACGATAGCACAATAAGCAATAAAACATTTTATCTCCACTTCACAGCAAATAAACGTCTCATTCCGACAAACGGAATAAAAACATAAAGCAAACGGCCTCATTCAAATTCATCCGCAACTTTCACTTTTTTAATTAGTACCTACGAGCCTCTGATATTTCTAAATGGAAGAAAGCGGCGACAGAAAGCCTAATTGAGTTTGCACGACACATTTTCTTAGTAACCGGTAATTGAGATTCAACCCCCGGTGAAAAAAAAAACAGTGAATAAAATACAAAGTGCTGCCGAAGACTTGGAGCGACTTTTAATAAAGTTTTTTTTGGTTAACCTCTTTTTAGAACTGTGAGAGGGAAACTTTACAGTAGGTACGTTATAATTTATAAAGAAGCGCGTGTGTTATTAAGTATTTCATAAAGAGGTCATTGGATTTTGTAAGATTGCGAAACCAAACTCTTTTTGGGGTTTGCTTGTCATTCGTAATTGATTTTTTTAAATTGTAAATTCGATGCTGAGAATTTAAACTCTTATATATGGTGATTTTTTTCTGTGTAGCCCACGAAATTCACAATTTTGTGATCAACGTGGCAAATTTAGAATTTGTTGAGGAATCAATTTAAGTAATGCTAAAGTAGAGTTTGACAAGTTCTCAACTGCAAATTTAATTCTCAATTTAGAAACCGCGTGTTAATGTTATTGAGGTATTTGTTTTGTCAGTATTTTGATAAGCTCATTTACTCAGCATAAGCTGTAGGTATGAAACACTCCTCCATATTTTAACAATGATCATTCATTTTTTATCTCGAAACAACCTACGATTACAAAAGGCCGTTAGCATCATTAAATATAAATCAAGCTAACCATTACCCAACAGGTTTAAAAACAGTCAAAAAGAAACGTTTACTTTTATTTCCTCGATTTTATTCATTTGATAACAACATGCAAATTACAATGCAGCGTATTAACTATAACATTTACGAAAGATTATTTGCAGTACTTAGCCGTGTGCTAGTTTCACTAATTTAATAGAAAAAACTTGTTCACTATTTCCCAAAGTTCGTTATAAGGCGTTGAACACGCGAACCGTCGATCAGCCGCCAATAGGTCGCGTCGAGTACCGGAGTCAATCGAATTTATTCAGTAATTTCCTTCGACGAACGACCTTCCCGAATCACCAACTTGTACAAATGTGTTTCGCCAAGTGGAAACTTTGTACACACTCAATGTCGAACACGTCTACAGCAAAACCCTCTTTCATGCCTTTCGAGTGAAATAAACCAAAGAATTATAATGTATGAATATTTTAGTTTAGCCCACAAATAGCCCCGTCGTCTAAATGGGTTTACCAAACGGAAAGTTTTTATACAACGTGTGTTGAAGTAAACCTTTCATGTTAACGTGGCCGCACTTTTGAAGGTAAAATTATAATAGAGCGAATATTTTTTGCGAAAACCTCATAACGACTTGAAACGACAGACTTTATAAGAAGTTGACTTTGAATTAGGGATGTTACTTATATGAAATTTCGGATTTAGATACGAATATTTAAATGATATTATACCGGTTTCGGTTACGGTTACGAATATGAAATTATTTTCGATTATCCGTTAGTTTCGGGTAGTTTTCGATACGCATAATAGATTTTTAAGAAATTGTAAAAGTAAAACACAATTGTAAAAGGAAAAGGGCTCGGCCAGGCAGAAAAGCCTGTTAAAACGTGTCTCATTTAGACAGAAACAGAAACTTCTATATCGGATTCGGTTACGGTTACGTATATACTTTTATTTCGGATATCTGATAGTTTTGGTTACGGTTACGGAACTCCTTAACATCCCTGCTTTGAATTAAACTTGTGATAGTGGTTCAAATGGGGAGAAATATGATGTGGGGTGTTTATATTTCATTACTTTATGTTTGTTTGGTGGCCGTGGCTGTAAATATTACAGCCACGGCCGTAGAATGAAAGTTTGTTATGCGTTTAATTAACAAATATAATAAACTAGCAGTGCCTCACAGTTTCACCCGCATTCCCGATCCTATGGGAATATCGGGATAAAAAGTATCTTATGAATGTTTAACCTAGGTCATGGTCTACCTATGTGTCAAACTTCATCCAAATCTGTTCAACAGGTTTAGCGTGAAAGCGTAACAAACAACCAAACTCACTTTTGCATTTATAATATTAGTTAGGATATAATATTATTTATATTATATAATATACTATTTAATATTATTTAATTAATTTATATAATATTTTTTTAATTTATATATTATTTAATATTATTTATATTATATATATTATTTTATATTATTTCCAGTGTTCAAAATAACATGATAAAACGCATGGGTCTGCAGTGTGTGGGAATGCGGAATGTATGCTACAGCCGCCTGTAACGTCAGCAATTGCATGCTTAGATACAAAGTCAATTTAGAATTAGACATCTGTTCATAAAAATAAAACCTGTATACTCTGAAAAGGCAATCGCTACAGTACCGTATCGTTAAGTCGTTAAATCAATAATAAAAAACGGAACCCGAAACAAGCATTTGACTATTTTCCCGAGCCGTTGTTATTTTAAATTGGTTGGCTATTTAGAAATCTTTTCGGGCTTTCTTTGAACTTTTCTTATTTTAATATTAGTTTTGATTTATAAACCAGTCATCGTTATTGATTCAGTGACACCTTATTAGTTATTGAATAGACTGAAGAAGAATCCCCCTGGACCCAAAAATATACGTATTAATATTGAAAATGATTTTCGATCGCTTCAGTATATAGGGACCCCATTTCCAGCGAATGTGTTAATCTGAGATTATGTTAGAATTAGAAGTAATAAAACTACGCCAATGAAATTGGTACTAAAATACGCAGAACTTGATGTTATTAAAAAAAATATAGAAACTCTAAATCTTATGTAGTTATCAAAAAAAAAAACAAAGAAACGTTTTTTTGGTTGTTTTTTACGAAAAGTTAGATAATAATAAAACTAAAAAAGACATCAATATAATTCGAAAAATCCCCTCTAGAGAATTAAACTTCGGCCAATCATATTGATTAATCGTACAATCAATCCCTTACCCGATAGATTGTTGAGCCGAAGAATAATTTTCAGTAGCGTAGCTGTATAAATTAAAAGAAACGCCATGCTATAAAAACTGCTACGCAAAGCCTACGCCGTAGCATTGCTACGGCTGCTACGCGGTCGTAGCAATTAGCCGATCAGCTCAGTTGTACCCGTTGTAGGTATTTATTTAGACATGTTACTATTACAATGAAAGTTATATCTATCCTTCAAAATGTTCACTCAATTGTCGATCTTATCATCTCTACACAAAACTAACATGTATTATATTCCTCGTACATAAATACAAAAGTGTTACTAATACTCGCCTAGTTATTATCCCTCGTCAGTCGTAAGGAGGGCTTGTGACAGCTGATATCGTATAACAGAATATCTAAAAGCTTATACATTTGATGTTGCTTAGTAAACAAAAGGATATTTAACGTAGCTTCACGCCTTTGCGATTGTGGTGGAGGTATGGAGTTTCGTGTTTTGTGAATTTCGTAGTTCACTTGTTTTGTGTTCTGTATGTATTTGTTAAACATTGACGAGGTGACTGAGAAGCTCAACCTCTTCAAAATTGTGAAGCTTTACCATAATATTTTTTTATGAGATTTCTTCAATATAAACGTTAGCGAAACTCTTCTCTCTTTTCACGAATGTTACTAAAAGGAAAGTCATAATGTTGGTAATTTTAAGAAAAATATAAGCAGTATATTTCTGTGTGCTTGCTTACATAACACTATACCACGGTGAAAAATCCAAGCGTGGTAAATATTATGAGCCGTGTAACGCCATACTTACCAACATAATGGTCCAGTAGAGATATAATATTTTTTCCACTTAGCCTTTGATAATTCTAAAGTTTTTTATTTTTGCTGAGTGGACAACTTAAGTGAATTCGTTCTTCTTTTTGTGTGATTAGTGATTAACCTGGTGTCAGAGTTTTAAAGCTGCCCATGGGCCTCTGACTTCGCTTCACATGCCGTTGAGAAATATCTGAAATGAAATTGTTTATTCTGTAAATAGGATATTAGAATGACTTAAACGTCATCTTAAAAAAAAAAAAAGTAGCTAGATGAGTTCGGCGTTTCCTATCTGACTACTCTGAGAAGAAAGGCCGAAACAAACTCAGAGGTCACAGTCTCTTTTAAAGTCCAGACATAATCTTGGTCAGGCCATATGAGGACCATGTAGATTAGTGTCTGAAATGGTCTTTTGAGAAAAGAACCACACAGATTTGAGTGGACTTGTCCTGTCAGTGCAAGTATTTGTCAGTAATCGTGGAGCTCAACCCAGAACTTAAGGAGCTCAACTCGACGAATAATACCAAAGAAAGGACATTTGGGTAGGCCTCATAAACTACTCAAACTGCCAGACCATCATTAAAACTAAATAAGAAAGAAAAAATTATAATAATTAAAAAATCCACATAGTCCTCACATTCACAAAAATTAAAAAAAAAATATAATACTTTACAAAGTAATAATTTCATTTATGTAATGTTTATATAATACTGGTATTGATTTTATGATTTTAGCACAAGGCTTAGCAGAGCGAGCCGCTCAATCCCAAGCTTTTTTATCATCTAAATAATCTGAAATTTTATAGTACCCTTTTTTACAAAGTTTGGTTTTAATACAGCTTTTAAATCGTTTAATGGGTAAGTTTGGAATGTCGATGGGAAGTTTGTTGTAAAAGCGTATACATAGACCCATGAACGAGTTGCCTACTCTGTGGAGACGAGTGCGGTGTTCAGCGAGGTTGTGTTTATTCCTCGTATTTAAACTATGAATATCGGAAATCTTCTTAAAATTAGATCTATTTTTGTGTACATACAATAGGTTTTCAAAAATATATTGTGACACTACAGTCAGAATATTTATTTCTTTAAATTTTTCTCGAAGGGAATCTCTCGGACCTAGGTTGTAAATGGCTCGAACAGCCCTTTTCTGTAGAACAAAGATAGTATTAATGTCCGAACAGCTTCCCCAGAGAAGAATTCTATATGACATAAGACTATGAAAATAACTAAAATAAATAATTCTGGCTGTATCTACGTCAGTTATCTGTCTATTTTTTTAACAGCATACGCGGCCGAACTTAGCCTTCCTGACAATTTTTCTATGTGTGGGCCCCACTGTAATTTACCGTCAATAGTGATTCCAAGAAAAACTGTCGACTCAACAGGGTCAAGCTCTATTCCATTAACTTGAACATTGGTAGTTAGCTGCCTGACTTTTTTTTCAAAGATTTTGCTCAATGTAGGTAATATCGAAGTAGGCCGAAAATTCGTAGGATCAGTTGTGCTGCCAGACTTGAACATCGGAATCACTTTGCTTAGTTTCATCAGATCAGGAAATACACCAGATGCAATACAAGAGTTAAAAACAATTGCTAAAAAGGGTGAAATAACATCAATTATAGACATGGTATGTACTGACAATCCCCAAAGGCCAGCAGTTTTTTTTACATCAAGGTCTTTAAAAGATTCTATTATGTCTTTAGCAGTAGCAATTGGAAATTCAAAAAGTTTGTCACATTCTGTTACACATTCTTTTAATATTGAGTAAGCAGAAGTTGAGGACTCTCAGGCATACCGGTTTCCTCACGATGCTTTTCTTCACCCTTTTTGAAGCAAGTGATACGTAATTATACAATACGCACATGTATGCGAAAAGTCAGACGAGCGTACCTTGGATTCGAACTCGAGACCTATGACTTGGCAGTCCGACGGTCACACCACTTGGCTATCACTGCTATAGTGAATTCATCGCAACAATATAATGATTCGTTTGTTTTATAAAAGAATATAGTTACTCCGAAGACATAAAAAAATCTGCCTTCTTGACATGACACGCTTGTAATTCCCGGAAGGTAAGCCTTAGGTGTACCTGTAGTACACCCACATTTTGCCAATTGTGTTTTAGTCCCATGTAATAGGGGCTGAGCTTGTTGCCATCAACCGGGCATAAATCAAGACTTCTCGGGCTGCTTCCTAGTGGAAAAACCCAATAAAACTTTCCCCGACCGGGGAATCGAACCCCTCATGCACGACAGCGCTTGTGACCACTAGACCAACTAAATAATTTCTATTTTAGTAATATTAGTTCCATCTATCCTATCTTAACAAAGTTAAACAAAAGCCGTTCTACATTAAAACCGTAAGCAAACAATTACAAAGCCTGTGTTTAAGAACAAAAAGTATTTTAATCGGTGTATCGCGTGTCGTCGGTACCGGGTTGTGCTCTTGTGCGTGGTTACTCGATAAGAAGGCGTTGTTAGCTGAACCTGTAGCACTGCTATTTATGTTTTTAATCTATACTAAGAGGTGCGATGGCTGTTCCCAAAGTGCCGGCCTAATAGGGGCCTTTTCGGGGCTTTACTTCCATGTTTCAGTGTATGTGTGGTGGAGTTATTTTTGTATGTGATGGGTTGGAAAGTACGGTGTACGAAATTGATTTTGGAAAAGTTGGCGGCTGTGTTATTAATTTAATAACTAGCCCAAACCTATAAGCCGCTTCAAGCTCTCTGGCGGTCGATACTTATTTAAAATTGAGTTATCAAACTTCTCATCGCATCCGAAAAGTTAAATTGAAAACCATTAAAAGCCAATCATTGGTGAACTTTTTGGGCTTCCATGCCTTCCATCAAATTACTTTGAATCCGCGACTATCCATTACTGGGAATAGCATTTTCAAAAAAACGTCAAGGAGGTGAAACTGAGGCAATATATCAAGCGTTCGTGCCTCGCGACCACGTCCCGCGTGACTGATGTCCCCCACTCATTTATAAATTGACCTCACTTTGGCTTCGAGGCAGTTAAAGATCGAGCCCATACGCCGAAATTTTTCCGTCTTGCCATTGACATCATAAAGTTATTGCTTCGTTTATGAACACTGAAAACGACTTATAATAGTGTCTGTATATTTCTATAGCAGAGCTATTATCACGTTTACTCATAGGCTCACCAACACATCCAAGGTCCTAGTTCTCGGTACGCTTTACGTCAGCTTTTTCGTCATTCCTGCTGACTGACAGTTGACATTAGTGACAGCTACCTGACACTTGTGTGTGAAACAGTGTTTTTATATCCTTTAATTATATACACTACATCTTACGTGATTATATAGATTATGTATGTATGTACCTATATATGTATGTTTTTACAAACTCAGAAAACTCTAGTGAACAAATATTGTGTTAATGCAGATATAACGAAACATTTCAAACAAAGCGAGCTTGGACGTTTCTTCAGAGAAAGAGAACTGTATTTACATTTAAATTTTATGAAAACTTTCCATTGAAATACGAGTCTTTTTAAACATAACCGCATCAACCTAATGATTTGAAACACTGACAATATTTTCTTTGTTATTCCATGAAAAATACTTTTGTAAATAAAAGCTATGTAAGACGAGTCGTCTATAAAATTATTATCTCCACATTCAACAATCAATTTCCCAAGACATACCGGTAATGTTGATTAGATAGCTATTGTAATGTTGATCTCATCCTTTCCCTTTAGAAAATTCGTACCAAATCGCGCGTATCGTTCAGTTATAAATTGCCATTACATCGCAGACGACAAAGCATTGAAATTCTGCCAATAAACTTGACTGAACGGGATCCGCCGCCAAGTCCCCTGTCGATACGCCGATAGATCCCTCGGGACTGAAAGATGTGTTCCACTTATTTCAGAATTGACTTCGTTTTATTTCCCCCTTCCTTTTATTTTACGTCACTCTGATGTTTTACACTGCGTGCGGCTATCTAAATAGTCAAACAAATTTGTTCCCTCATAATAAATTCGTAGTATAAAAAATTGAAATTTATTGCTAGCATTTTGTGCCTAAATACAGCAAGCCACACAGTTAATGGTACCATCAATCATAAAATATAGCTTTGTGTATGGTCAGCTCGGCGTACGTAGATGGATATTTATAACTACAACAAATCAGTTGGCAAACGTGGATCATAATAATTCAGAATTATTATTTGGAGAGGAAATTATTAAGGTGTGTAATTATTATTACGGCGATTAGGGCTTGTAATTAATTGCTTACGTTGAGGATTGATAGTCCTGCCTAGCGTAATTGTTCATCTATTGTGCCTGAATCATATACAATATTGTATTAGGTATTGGTACCTTAAACATATTGTATTACTCTGTATTACCTGTCTATCTCATTCTAGGCTACACTTTTGCTTGTAGAACGTTTTTAATTCCCGTAATTAAAAACGTTCTGAACGTATCTATTAATGTCAATAACTTGCACAAAATGTTGGTCAAGTATTTTTGATAATACAGGACAGTGAAGGCTTCCGTAGTTGGGATGAATTTATCCCAAAAACAAACTTAACATTGTAGTTGAAAAACATGTTTTCCATACATCGATATACGACACTGTCAATTCTCCAATTGCAAATAATGTAAGTTTGTAATAACAAAAAAACATTTTTTATTTGATAAACTGCAAATTACCGATTTTCAGTTTTTTTTCCTTTACATGTGCTGTGAGACCTTGCTTCCTGCCAAATTTCATGATTCGTCGGTCAACGGGAAGTACCGTATAGGTTTTTGTTTATTTCCGAGTATCAAAATATTTCGCATAAATGGCCGTATTTTTTTATTGCGTTGACTTAGAAGCTTGATTTTTTAGAGCTCCAACGGACCGTAGACCTACGTATTTTATATTAATTTCAACTTCCACGCGTTCCTGAGGAAAAGGGTCTTGACAGACTGACAGGCAGACAGACAGACCGACAACGAAGTGATCCTATAAGGGTCCGTTTTTTGCTTTTGGGATAAGGAACCCTAAAAACTACAGGAATTGCCCTCCTTGATGTCTTCTAGACAAAAGTGTCATCTATGAAAGTGGAAAATTTTCCATTCCAGGAATATCGCAAACAAAAAATGTAAGTATACAAATTGTAAACGGGTTTGTGGTGGTTGTTTCACCCGGCGTTCAATTGGTTGCACAACCAACCATATATTTCGTTGACATCACGACCGTGGGTACGCCACCATGGCAGCATAGTGTACTTCTTAGGTTCATAATGTTACTGAAAATATGAAACGAAAGAAAATGTCACCTAGCATTGATATTCATTTTGAAGACTTATTGATAACAACTTATGTAATTCGTGGTTTTGTTTGATTCTAGGTATTAATATTTATTGTTGTATGTCTATATATTTGTGGTATTTTGCGGTTTCAATAAAATACTACCAAATAAGTATTGAAATGGTAAAATGCAAGCAAATAGTAATGGAAACATTTTATTGGTTTTGCTTTGAGGAATATGATATTGTAATTAAATATTTCATTTTGTGTGTAATTTATTCGAGGAATTGTTGTGTGACATAAATTTTATTTGTAACCTGCAAATAAATATTAGTATGCGCCTTTATTTGGCTGGTTCAAACCAGCGTTATGTTTTTTAATTAATATGGTTATTTAACATAATAACATACAATCACAGTAACTATATTCCCTGAAGGCTTAGACACAGGTGTACCAATAGGTAGTACACCCACATTTCGCCAAATTTTTATGGCTTTCTTTTTTAACTAAAAATGCCTCCTTTATTGATTACTAGCTTTTGCCTGCAGCTTTTCCCGAGTGGATGTCGGAAATTATCCCACGGGAACGTACTATCGGGATAAAAAGTATTCTATGTGTTAATCCAGGTTGTAAACTGAAGAACAGGTTCAGGGTCTCAGGTTGTTTTGCCCCAGTGCGGGCAAAATTTTCTGCTCGGTTTGGTTGGTGGTAGGGCTTGTTCTAAGTCCGCCTGGCTAGCTTCCACCATATTATCTAAGTCTGTCTGTAAAAATGTTAATAGCATTATTGTGTTTCGGCATTTAGAGGTAAGATAGCCAGTTCCATAACAACAATGTTAACAGCATTGTTGTGTTTGACAGTTAGAGGTAAGATGGCTAGTTTCTCTGTGGTTGAGGATTCCGGGTGAAGCTCGCTTCCACCTTCAGCCTGATCATCACTTACCATGAGGTAAGATGCAGGCCAAGAGCTTCCCTGGGCATGTTACTATTGTGGCGATAAGTCCCCTCTTTGAGGAGTGGCTAGAGAGGCGCCACGGCGTCCTCACCTTCCGCCTAACGCAGGTCCTCACCGGACACGGTTGTTTCGGGAGGTTTCTCTTCCGTATCAGGCGGGAGGAAACGCCCGGGTGTCATCACTGCGTGGATCACCCGGAGGACACGGTTAAGCATACGGTGGAGGTCTGTCCGGCTTGGGCAGAGCATCGCCGTGTCCTCGTGGAGGCAATCGGCGGCGGGGATCTCTCGCGTCCGGCCCTGGTCCAGGCCATGGTACGGAGCGAGAGGGCATGGGAGGTCATCACCTCCTTCTGCGAAGCAGTAATGCTCGCGAAGGAGGAGGCAGAACGCGAGAGGCAAAGGCAAATTTCGCGCCCTCACGCCTCTAGCCGCCGCAGGAGACGCCCTGGGCGTCGGAAATCGCAGGCCGAATCCCGGCCACCGTAGGTGCGGGCTTGCGGACTGTGAGCAATGGGTAGCTCGCCGTCCGATAAGGACCAGGCCCGGGTCGACGGCGCGTTGTGTTCCACGCGCGCCTCAAAGAGATGTCAGCAAGTGAAGGGATCTGATAGGACCGATGCCTGCCGGGGTTGCGGGAAAGTCCGAAAGGGATACCGTGGCCCCTGGCAACGTACAGGCAACGGAAGGAACACGGGTGGGTTTTAGTCAGTAAGAGTCTGACACGCCCTTCCGCTCCACCTAGAGCGGGAGAAGTTATTTGATAATTTCACATCCAAAAAAAAAAAAAAAAAATGGCCAAGAGCTTCGCAGTTGTGAATAAAAAATAAAAAATACACAGTCTTTCACATTTATAATATTAGTCGGAGTAGAATTCTAAGTAGGTTTCCAAGAATAAATATAATACCTACACAAACTACCTAAATTCCCTAAAGGAGTACAGGTATCAAGTTCTTTCAAATGTGAGCTTATCATGTAGGTATAAGGCACAATACAAAGTTACCTTTCAAATTCGCGTTAGTATTATTATAAAAGGAGAAGAGTAATCCCATTATTTACAAGTTTTAGCTTTTATTGTTTCAAAAAAGTGCGGTCCTTAGAGGCGTAACAACAATGTTTGGAACGTCCAAAAGTTTGTTTAGCCACGGAGGAAATTTGCCAAAATACATTTACTGGATCCAACAGTAAATGGAAAGTAACCCACTGAGGAATACTGTGTCTATGAAGAGATATCTACTTAAATGGGGTAAATTCTATTATTATTCAACCGAAGTGGACTTTATGGGGTATTATGATAGCCATTGATTGCCTCGTTGCTCTAGTGGTCGGAAGTGCGACTGCTGAGAGGTCATGAGTTGGATTTATTTCAGGTCGGGGATATTGTTTTCATGGGGTTTTCTGCTGGTATTGGCGGAATTTGTGTCCGGTTGGTGGCAATAGACTCACCCCCTTATCCCCCTTGGGACTTAAACATAACAGCAAAATGTAGGTGTTCTATAGATACATCTCTGCGTAACCCTTTTGAGAAACAAAGTAGTACAGATAGTGCCATCCACGAAGACGCGTTCCAATCTACGATTACTGTACTATAAGCTGTACTTTAGTACGGAGCAAAGCGGAGTGGGGCGCGTCTTCGTGGATGGTATTATCTATAATGCTATATTATGAGAGCCATTGATGACTATGGTTATAATATTTAAATCGTCACTGTCGTTTTATGTTTGTCATAAGGAGTCAGCATAATTAGCCTATAATGTTCCCACAGGCCTCCTCTCTTCGTCAGGGAGTATGCTATAGGCTACCACGCAGGCCCAGTGCGGGTTGGTAGATGTCACTCGAATTTTTGATTCTAGGATATGCCTGTTTCCTCACGATGTTTTACTTCACCGTTTTGAGAGCAGTGGTGATGAAATTTTTAACACAAAGTAAAGCGCCTGCTTGGATTCAAACCCACGACCGGTACCCACGACTCGTAAGTTGGGGCCATTACCACGGGGCCACCACTGTTCAATACTAATAACCTTTAGCATTAGGCATAATTACGAGATACAGTGATGACTCAATATACTGTCCGTGACAATAGACATTTTAAATCATAGCCTAAGTTATTTTTATGACAACCACATCCTTTTCAATGTTTCACTATCATATTTATGATCATAGATCTATATGTTAGAGATAAAAATATATGACAAAATAATAAATATGAATTATTTGTTGTTATGTTTCATATTTAGATAGATATGATCCTAGATTAAAAGTGTAATAACGAAGGGATTCTAATTCATTTCACGAAGTTTTTTTCGCTCTGATTAATATAATAATAATAATTATTATTTATTTATTACAGACAATACAATCCAATTTGTTAGTATAAATCTTACATACTAGGGTTAGTAAATTATATTTGCACATTCTTAAATCATTAATAAAATCATAATCACAATACAATACAATACATAACATTACAATAATCCATCACTAAATCGTACATACATACACACATCGTACACATCGTACATCGTAAATATTTAAACCTTTCTTTTTTTTGTAGATAAGCACAAATTGTTACTTACTAATTCCCAACTATCTATGGACTGTAGTGTCTTATAAATTGGTAACAATTATTACGAATCTCTTTGAAATTTAATGACGCACCGTGTAATTACTGGTTATAAGTGGTAAAGGGTCTGTGCGGGTATAATAAATATCGATCTGATTGGTATCAGACCTCTAGTCGGCGCTGATAATACATTTGATACCCTTACAATATGTGAAGGGCTTACTAATGAAAAGGTTACACGAAGGGAGAGATTATCTTAGCCAAATATGGTCTCGACAAGAAATCAATGATGCGTGAACATTTACTTGGGTAAATTATGCTCTATTGAGTAGAAATAACAATACCTATCTAAATTGACGTATCGAAATAAATTCAAATATCGGTAATATAAGTAAGTGTACAAATGTTTGAGCAAATTAATATTTGCTCAAACATGTGTACACTTAGAAGAACAAAAATGTGCATGCAGGAACATTAACATTTATTTTGATTCCCAGCCACCGTAGGCGCGGGCTTGCGGACGGTGAGCAATGGGTAGCTCGCCGTCCGATATGGACCTGCCGGTCTATTCTGTAATAATCTCACGGTGAAAACTTAGGTGAAGTGAACGTGAAGTGAGCTGTCATTCCACCTGCTGCTAGGGACTGACAGCTCACTCCGTGCTCACTTCACCTAAGTTCTCACGGTGAGATGGTTACAGAATAGCACTGCAGGCCCGGGTCGACGGCGCGTTGTGTTCACCGCGCGCCTCAAAGAGATGTCAGCAACTGAAGGGGTCCGATAGGACCGATGCCTGCCGGGGTTGCGGGAAAGTCCGAAAGGGATACCGTGGCCCCTGGCAACGTACAGGCAACGGAAGGAACACGGGTGGGTTTTAGTCAGTAATAGTCTGAAACGCCCTCCCGCTCCGCCCAGAGCGGGAGAAGCTAAATGATAATTTCCCACTCAAAAAAAAGAAAAAAATATATATAACATTTAAAAAAAATACAGGTTCAGACATGTTTGCCACATATTATGGCATGCAAATATGAATAATTATGATTGTTAATAATTTAGGTAGTCAAGTCAAAATCATTAATTAACTTTGTATTTAGCAAACAATAATTTTAAATATATTATATATTATTATAAATGCGAAAGTGAGTTTGTTTGTTTGTTACGCTTTCACGCTAAAACGGCTGAACGGATTTGTATGAAATCCGGCACATGAGTAGATCCTTCTTATCCAAATATTCTTACGGGATCGAGACTTATGGTGAAATTGCGGGCGCAGCTAATAAATTATAAATGTCAATTGTAAATAAATACAATTCATAAAATCTACTTATGTAAAAATAAATGGTCCTGTCAGAAATTCCTTAATGTTATATTACATAGGTACTATAACATTTGCTTTAATACTTTGCTTTGTTAGAAACGACTCTAGTTGTTTCTTCAATTGTAAATTATTGAGCTCACTCCAACTTTTCGGTAACTTATTATATAATTTAACTTCTTATTAGTCCACCACTATAATGGTTCTTCAAATGATTTCAGAGTAACCTAATTATTCCTACATGTCAGACAGCTGTTTCTCGAGATCCTAACTATTCGTCGTACGAATATCGGGGTCGAAGTTTGACGTGAGTAAAGAATGGCCACCTTTCTACCGCGCCCGGTGTAGCTTAAGAGCGCTTATCCTAAAAGTTGGCAACGTCGCAAATATTTACCTGTTTTGATTAATTTGGCAATATTACTGTACGGAAATATGAAATGTTGCTAACTAGTGAACTATAATATTGATTATGAAATGCAATAATTAATATCGTAACACCGAATATTTAGTTTTATATTTAAAAAAAGTATTTGGAAACTTTCCAAATGCCTTTTTTACACCTACAACGGTTACAGCATCAAATTCAGTGTTATAATTGCAATTTATTAATTGCAATTATAATATTGCCAAATGAATCAAAACAGCGAAACATTTGACATCTATTTGCGACGTTGCCCACTTTCAGAATAAACGCTCTTAACTTTGTGAATCGATTGAACTGCAGTACTTTGATTAGCAATAGGTAGGTACCTACGCCGTGTCTCTTTCGTATTTTAACTGGCTACTCGTGTTTAATGAACTAGCAATATTATTTTAGAATATAATAGAATATTGTTAGCAAACAAGGAAAGCAAAAATTAAAAAAAAAACATATGTTCACAATATACCTCTAGGAGTAGACTTCTAGAGGTATATTTTGTGAACATATGTTTTTTTAATTTAAGGTGTACCATCAAAAGAAAATAGTTATTTATGATACAAGTGCGGAAAGTATGTGATTTCCGACGAGTGGCATTTTTATTCACGAGCGTGCAAAGCGAGCGAGCGTATAAGTCGACACGAGTCGGAAATCATCTTACGCACGTGTATTATACAACGTTTTACTATGCATCGTGCGAGGATATAAAATATGTGATAATGATGTATAACATCTGGCATATTGGCTGACGTATATAATAAACAATATTCATCATTATCATCATCATCATCTAATTTGTAAAACTATTGCGACGGGCTGACGACGGAATTAAAAATGAAAAAGAAACAGAAAAGTAAAAAGCACTAGTGAAAAAAAAATACACTTTCCGCACTCTATGGCTGCTTGGTAAACTCTCTTTTCGAGCACAAGCATTATAAAGAATATTCTGACATGGATGGGATAAATTGTACCTACCTAATGTATTGATTGTTCGTTTGTTCTTGTAAGTTTCAAATAACTTCAATACGGAATTTACAATGAAATGGTGGGCGATAAACTTTACATATCAATATGTGCTTCACTATTCCATGATCCCACACAGACCCGATACATTTTCTTAAACTACCCACACATAATTGTGCTTGTTATACGTACTGAATAATTACAAACTGCTTTCATGAATTACAATGATTTATAAAAATATAATTTAATTGAGAATTTTTATTCCTCATTGAAATTGCATTGGCATTGGCATTGAAAGATAAGAACAATCCCACTATACTGACGTATTTCGATTTTAGATAACTTTTACAGTTTTGCCATAAAATCCAAAAAAAACCTCATTCTTTTCTTTATTCATTCATTAATTTTTCTCATTCATTCTTTGTACATATTTTAAAATGTTACACTTATGCAAAAAAAGTATGGTGTACTTCAAGATTAAGTAGTTCTATAATTATGTTTTCTCAAATCTACCTTTCGTGATGTCCAAAGAATACTAGGCTACTATAAAATTTACGAAAAAGGAACTAATTTTCCATAGACTAGCCAATATTTAAAAAAATATGTATAACAGACTTCTTTAATATATTTTGAAAATTAAACTAGACTTCTTAACAAATAATATTTTGTGTCCATATCTCTCAAAATATGACTACCCATCATACCTCACCGACAGAAACCCGTTGTAACCGCAAGTCTCAGAGATAAATGAAGCGTCCGTTTTAATAATAGCACAGAGAGGAACCATGGCCCCTGCAATAACTCAGGGTGTAAGGCCCCATCGTCGGCCCCATGTCAACAACTGATCCTCCTTGATTGGATCATCGACCCACTGATAAATTTATCACCCGTCGGACGGCTTTAAGCAGTCACAAAGTCTACCATGTAATTTTAGCGGTCACTACGGTAATCATTGGTTTCAATAGTTACCTAAATTGGGTCGGTGGGAATAGAATAAAATTATATTGGAAATGGATTTTGATTGTGTTCAATATCACTAGTATGTCTGGTGATAAACCTTTCATGTTAAATCTGGTGCTTATGAATGTTACTCATTGTTAGAGTGTGTCAATTCAAATGTTTACTTTTTGATTTCGTTCATTGATAAACACAGTTGTTGCGTCATAGTCATGTCTGTGATACCTAGTCATGAAAATCAGAAACGTCAAGAATAACCTATTCAATTATTGGGAGATTCCCTATGTTTATTAGAACTTACTTAAGGCTTGCATAACTACCTAAATATAAACCAATAAATAACGTAACCTGAAACACAAACAAAACACACCATGACATTCTAACATTGTTTATGAAGTTCAGTGATTAATTTGTACCGAAACAAACTGATACGGTTACAGTATTAAATGCACAATGGGAATAATTAAACATACTTACAGCAGGACCATTTACAATAAGTTTAGCGTTACCCTGAGGTTGCGGGCACGAAACCAGCGGCGAGAAGCGATGGCCGATGGAGCAGTGGCGACGGTACAAAATTGTTCCGTCGCCACCGCCCTGCTAGGCCATCGCTCGGCCCACAGCCTAACTGTGATCTCCAAGTGTTAGTACAAACCTACCTACTTACAGAAAGAGATACATTTATCATTTACCCTTTGTGATGGTGTGGTGGTTACAGACTTACTGTTTCATTGTAAATATTTCGGATTCGTTTCCTGTGATATGAATGACGATAATAGTCAAATAAGTAATGACTAGAGATCGAATTATGGACAACATAATACAAAATCGCGAAAATATGCCACATCAATTTATGTCTTATTTAAAACTACAAAATTATGTTAAGTTTACCTTTGTTTTTTTTTTGATGAAAAAATACAAAAAAGATACGGCCAAATGTAATGTGGCCAACAAAATTTTCCATAAACATAAAAAATAATCTTTACAAACTATGCTATAAACTAAAACCTACAAACTACAATAATTTAAGTTATTTTTTTTTTGTGCCAAATAGTAAAACGATTGTAAAGAAAAACTCAACATGCAAATCTCAATAAGTCTCAGAAATCACAGTTAATTACTAGTGACTAAGTATTTTGTATATAATATATGTGAATCTACCAACAGAAAGAGCAAACATATAGATATGATGGACTTGCTTGTTGTAATTATTAGTCTGTCCTGAAGTTATGCGCACGGACTCAATAAAATATCTTGGAGTCTGGGTTGACGGTACATTGACATGGAGTGGGCAAATCAATTCACTGGTCTCTAGGGTAAGAAAAATAATTTCTGTTTAAAAAAATCTAAGGACCTCCGCCAATTTCTCTACCCTGAGAACTGTGTACTTTGCTCTTGCCGTTTTAACGTATTGTATTTCGGCTTGGGGTGGTGCTGGTAAAGGTCTTCTGCTGAGAGAGAGCTGAGAATTGGAGAATTTAGTCAAACCCTAAAGATCTTTCTTCCATAGACATGCACACCAAATACACGTAGCGCGGAATGTGCTCGTGGGGAGGTTACGCAAGCACACTCTACACTTACACCACAGACACACACTACACTAACACACAACACTCCTACATGCACAACATTTTAACACTTACCTATTTTAATTTTGTATAATTTTATTTTGTAATGTAACAACGCAAAGGTGCCCCTCTGCGTAGTTACATTCCTGCGTTACTACGACAAGAGGTAACAGTAGGTACACAGTGGCCGTGCTCGCACCCCGCGACATACTGTTGTTCTAGGAGCTATGTAATTTATTCTATTACGAATATCAATACAGTCGTACGATGTTGTACGATATGTTCGAATGAAAACTACTACCTGTGATAGTAACTTAAAAAAAAAACATTCATTTTCTTTTAATTCCGCAGTATTCTCAATCCATCATTATATATGTACAGCGCAAATTCTGAGTTGGGCGAATCCAGTTTTTTTTTCTTACATAAAAACAAGTTCAACTTCAAATCCAACATAATAAAGAAGATCCTAGACGGATAGACTACCTAAAATCCCACATATCACACATGGTGATTAACTGACAAACAGAAGCAACATCAAACAGCATAGTGACGTCACAGATACAAAACCTCAAGCGCGTTAGGACCTGGTAAACCACAGAAACCCATTTCCATTCCATCTCCCTTGCTAGCACTCTGTATGATGTGTGTACCAATTATAAAACCCTATTTGTATATTTAGGGAATTCATACGAAATTTTCAGGTAATCACATGATTTAGGTCAACCCTACTTCTAGACAAGCGTGTGCCATCTTTGACCGCATCATTACAAATACGAGCAAATCGAATACAAAATAAAAACCTGACCATTTTTGTAATTGATGCATTATTGTGCTGGGTGAATAAACGTGGCTGTGCAGTGCAAAAATACAATTTAAGTAAATTAAATAATGTTGTTGTTTAATTTCAAATTGTATTTTTAAGGCATATTAAAATTATAATTGCTTTCAAGAATTAACCCACAAAGTTTCACATAAGTACAATCAGGATGTACACTACCATACTGTATCTAAAGTACTGACAACGTTACTTCAATTTCGTGAACTTTGATAGTTCACATAATTGGAGCAGAGTTTGCTCCCATCACGTTGAAATCAGCCGTGACAGATAATTAGCCAGGCATCCCTCGACTCGCTCCGCACTGCAGATTGCAGTGTAACTCTAACAGAGGTTCCATTGGATGTAGGTGACAACCGTAGGGCTGTGTGAGAGGATGGGATGGTTTATAGGCTGATATTTTGGCAAGGTGCCTGTATAAGGAAAAAACACGAAGAGACACAGGCTACATTCTGGAGGTAAAGGGAAAAGTGTATGTATAAAGATTGATACCTTTTTTTTTTTGGGTGTGAAATTGTCAAATAACTTCTCCCGCTCTGGGTGGAACGGAAGGGCGTGTCAGACTCTTACTGACTAAAACCCACCCGTGTTCCTTCCGTTGCCTGTACGTTGCCAGGGGCCACGGTATCCCTTTCGGACTTTCCCGCAACCCCGCAGGCATCGGTCCTGTCGGACCCCTTCATTTGCTGACATCTCTTTGAGGCGCGCGTGGAACACAACGCGCCGTCGACCCGGGCCTGGTCCTTATCGGACGGCGAGCTATCCACTGCTCGATTCATTCGAGATTGATACCTACCTTACTCGAGACTTCTCCTTAGTGTGGTTGCTTTTAGATGACAAGGCAGAGAAAGAGTTCTCCAATAAACAAACTTTTTCAAGTATTTTTCTATTGATAATGAGATATTGACTGAGTATCCAAGGTCGGCCAATTAAATGGTAACTGTTACTTACGAGGTTCCATGCAATCGGGTGTAGGTGACAATCGTAGGACCGGATGGTTTATAGGCTGATATTTTGGCAAGGTGCCTCTAATTTATAGGCCAAAAATGGATCCGAAAAGACACATGGTCTAGTGGATGTATAGATAAAAGTGTATGTATAAAGATTGATACCGTACTTAAGACTTCTCTCTGGTGTGGATACTTTTAAATGGTGGCAATGGCTGATGACCATGTTCTCCCATTCGAAAACTTAGTGTTCCTCGAAGTATCAATGTAGCATTAGTAAAAGGATATTGAGTGGTTATCCAAGGTCGGCCATTAAATGGCAACTGGTACAAACGAGGCCCCATGTAATTGGATGTAAGTGACAACCGTCAGGCTGTGGGAGAGGACGAGATGGTTTATAGGCTGATATTCTGGCTGGAAATTCCTAAGGTTGAGCAAAGTTTAAAAAAAAAAAATAAGGGAAAATGTATATCTAATTGATACGGCATAATGCACGTATAGGGAAAAGTAGTGTCTGCTATAAAGATTGATAACGTACGTACTAGAGACTAATCTTGTGGTGTGATCGCTTTTGAATGGTGGCAATCGATTACGGGGACGAGGTAGGCAAAAAGTTCTCTAATAAAAAACGTTTATAAAGTGTTACCTGTACCTTATTTGGATTACAATATCTAACTAACATTTAGTAAAAGGATAATAATAATGAGTACATACGAGTACATTTACCTAACATCACGCCTGTAATTTCCCGAATGGTTAGGCAGAGGGGTGCCTATAGTTACCCATATTTCGCCAGTTATGTTTAAGTCCCATAGAATAGGCGGTGAGTCTATTACCATCAACCGGACACAAATCCAGACTTCGGGCTGCTACTGAGAAATTCCTGATGGAAAAACCCAATAACACTGTGCTCGACCTGGGAATCGAACCCAGGAGGACCTCATGCTCAGTAGTAGCGCTTGCGACCACTAGACCAAAGAGGCAGTTCAGGTAATATTGAGAATTTCGTACTATAAGGTCGGCCAATAAATAAATGGCTCACCTTTATGAACATATAATGTAATATTTAAATTAACCGTTCTCGAAACAACCGGAGCTCTAAAAACCCTTTCGGTAATTTTGGGACATGATCTCTCTAAACGAAAACACTCATTTCCCATATCAAACACACATTTTCCAATATTATGAAGCTTAGTAATGTTTCAAATTACGGACATAAACCATTTTACAGGATAATATGGCCATCTAATTAATGTTATTCTACTCTGTAGAAGGACTTCTAGCAATTATAAAAATTTACAAAAGATAAAATGGCTATAGGTAGGTAATAGGTAATTTGCTTAGCAGAGGGATTGGTGACCACATAATAGATAATTGAAAAACTGTCTTTGTAAGTCTTTGTTGCCTTAAAAACTTTCGTATCAATTCCCGGTAATCGATATTATCGTTTTTTTTTGTTCTAATTCATTTGTTTATTTATAACTCGCTAACTCAGAAATCGATAAAAACCAGATATAAAACCCGATATGTCAATATAAAACCAGATCAACAGTGTAAACAGTTCTTTAGCGTCCCACAATATTTGAATCGATGCTCGAAACTTTCATGACGTATTCATAGACATGCTTTTAAACATGGCCGTTATTTAAACCTCATTTGCCACTGTTTATTGTGAGCTGTACGTATAGAAAAGTTTGCCGTTGTTTTTTCTCTATTCCTTTTGCTATTAGTATCGGCAGCATGTGTGGGTACAAACTTATTGCCCTCGTTTGCATTCGAGACCGTAGCTACAATGTTAGTTTTTAATTTTATAATGCTCGAATTGTTGCAGTTGCTGCTATTATTATCTACGAGATTTTGTTATGAAAACTCTTTTGAAATTGAAACGTACTTAAACCATTTACGAGTACAATACCCGGGCGGGCGTAAAATACATGTAACATCGCGGACACTGGCGGTAAACCACTGTTTAACCTTATTATTAAGGGCATAACGTTGAAAAGTGGTTTACCGCAAATGTCCGTGGTTTGTACATCGAGAAAGAAAGTGTCACACAGGTACTCGTATGAGTGTCAGAGCTGAAGCTATTCAAACCTCACCTTTTTAAAGTTGATATGATTTAAGCGCCTCTGTTGTCTAGTGGCTAGACCACCTGTCTCACACCCAGAGGTCCTGGGTTCGATTCCCAGTGGGGCATTTTCTGCTCGGTTTGGTTAGAGGTAGGGCTTGTTCTAAGTCCACCTGGCTAGCTACCACTATTTTATTTAAGTCTGTCGCCATAACAAGAATGTTAACAGCATTGTTGTGTTTGACAGTTCGAGGGAAGATGGCCAGTTTCTCTGGGGCTGAGGATTCTGGGTGAAGCTCACTTCCACTTTCGGCCTGATCATCACTTACCATCAGGTGACATGCAGGCCAAGACCTTCCCCATAGTGGATAAAAAAAAATGGCATGTTTACTGCCAGGTACATACAATAAGGCCGATAAATGCGCAGCCTTCTGCGCGAAATTCGGACTAGCCATGATTCACCGACCGTATTGTACTTTTCTTATGGTGTTGACTGGCACTGCGCCTGGCGCACATAATAATAATTTATTTCATAAGCCGAATACATATGGAGAGAAAAAGGGGTTAACAATGTATTACTTATGTGACTAGACAAGAATAGTAATTAGACAAGTACAGCATGCACCCGCACTAGGCCGTGTCCTGTATCTCAGGTGTCAGCGGTCCTTCCTGCCAGCCAGGCACATTGTAAAGTCTAACTTATTTTTAGATGCTGGTAAGATTAAAAATAAAAAATAACAATAGGTAATACAAATAAAAATAATTTCATTTATGAGAAAAAAAAAATGGAAAGATTAAATACTTAACTAAATATTACCCATTTTATCTCTGCTATAGTGTGTGTGAGTGGAGAAGTTAATGTAGTGTAAGGGTGAGTGTAGTGTAAGGGAAAGTGTAGTATTACAGTGTGTATGTGTGTGAGTTGATTGGTTGGGTACGTGTGTTTATAGGTAAGAAAGAAAATATGCTCAGTTGCGGTAGATATGACGCAAAGAACATGCGTCACATTCACGCAAAACGCAAAAAGGCCACCGCCGAGCATAAAGTCACGGCCGCATACAAGACAGAAACCCCAGTGCTGGATTTCAGGAACAGCCGGCACTGAAGTGATGACATCAACCGGTCAGCATGTAGTGCAATACAAAAAAAGAAAAAAAAAAAAAACATAACATAGAGTACTACAAAAATCTTTTGGCGTGTGAATAATATGGACAGAGGGCGTTGTTGGTAAATATTTGTGAGTTGAAAAGTAAGTAAAATCCCTATATTTTCTTACTGAGAAATTAATTTCTTTACTCATAGATTATCACAGAAAAATCAAGATGGCGACGTTAGTTCCCATTTCGGCCACGTAACAATATATCCTTGTACCGCTGTACCACAGTATAATAAAGTACCTAACAGTATTATATCTCGGAAGTGACCTTGAAATAATTACCTACGGCCCTCAGTAGATAAACCTACCGCGTCCGTGCGTAACTACCGCGCACTCGATACTGTTGCGTACTGATATACACTGAGATTTCGAATCGCGTCGTTTCGGCCGTTTTCTATGAAGATAAAATACTCTTTATTATTTTATTTTGTGGCTGTACTTATTCGTTTCCACATAAATTGATTGCATACACAATAATCAGAGTACAGTTTCAGAACTCCTAGATACATCACAATTCCAATATCCGAAAGCTAATAACTCTTGTAGATACACAACCACGCTTCGCACATACTACAAACGCATCGCTTTGCCCAACAAGATGTATCAAAGTAAACTAGTAATCTAACAATGGAGTTGAATGAATGAAGTCCGAAGTGATTCCTGCATCGTGTTGCAGTTAATAAATATTTGTTAGTTGTCGGGTAGTTCGTGGTCCGGCTCTAGAGTGTTTGTGCACGTGTTAGGTATGTAAAGTGTGCATTACGAATTAATGTTGTGCGACTTGTTTTATCATAGATTGACGATTTTAAAGTGAAGTTTGACTTTATGAAATTTGTTTTGAACATTTTTAACATTGCCTGTTTTCCTAAAGGGTTAAGCAGGGGTGTACCTATAGCAGGTACACTCGCATTTCGCTTGTTAAACATTTATCTTAGAGATAATAGAGCACAACAGCAGGGGCCTACTGCTTTCAACAGATTGTTCTTAGTCTTTATTTGTTTTACGGTTTTTGGGATTTTTCAATCGTCAGAATTTGTTTATCTAAGCGACAATAATGGTAGTTTGTCACACATGTACTAAATAAACAAAAGATGTCGAACTGGCATATTAATTCATCAGAGAAAAGTTATCAGACGCTAATAAAAACCGCCTTTATCGTTTTGTGAAACGATATGGCGGGCTTTTACACTATTGTTTGTAAAACTTCGTTTCCTAGGAAAGCGGTTCCGTCATATTCTAAAGCCTTCATGAAAATCTGTCGTTTTCCCCAGTATTTGACATTAAGATGTCAAAAAACGCTCTGTAATTGGACAGCCGGTAGGTGTGACCGTTCGCCACTTTCTTAGGAAACCAAAGCTTAAATCTACCCACATTAATACCCCGAACTCGTAATGAGAATGATGACTTCGTTGGCATTCGCTTCGATCTTAAACTCCTATATGTCATGATCTATCTAAAAAAAACGATATTACTGAGAGAAACAGGTGTGAGCATCAAAAACTCACATGTTACGAGGAATTGGAGTTCAAAGAATTCCTTTGACGTATTCATAGTTTACCTACAGGAAAATGTCAAGGTCAAAGGTGAGACATTTCAATAAATCGCCGACTAAAGTGAAGTGTCGAAACTTATTTGTAAGTAGCAAAATACGAACACAGGCAGCAAAAGTTTTTAACAATTCATTAATTTAAAGTGCAAAAAACCATAGGTAACGTGGTATGATCACAGTTAAAAGTATATTCACATACAATTATGAAAGAAGATGTCAAAACTGGAAATAGGAAAATACTTTCCACCATTCATTCATTTATAATATAAAATATAATTTATATTTCACGCCCTGTCGCCTCTGTACATATGTTATCTTATATTCTGATGATATAAATAAACTAAAAAAATAATATGTTAGATTAAAAAGAGAATAAAGTTATGCATAACATATTTATAATGTGAAAAGGCCATAAAGCTTTTAATATGAGTTATATGCACAATTAAAACATATTTTATTAAATAAATATTTTACTCCGCCAGACAAGGAATGAACTTTCATTGCAGGACTCTATTAAAACGAGCACATTTCAAAAATTTACATAAACAAGCCATAAATTATTAAATAAACTTAATTAAAACCTGAGAATCTCTAAAAATGGTTGGTATTGCGCTGCTCGGTTGCATATTCTGAAGTTGGTAACTCGGCACAACAGCGTAGGGAAAGTTTAAAGTGGTGTGTTTTTCTAGTGGCCGGGTAGTGCGAATAACACAAACTTTAGCCGGCCACACGCCACCACAATAACACCCTCTCTCTGCTAGCTTTTCCTATCCACTGACTGGGACTAATGGCGAATTATATATTTAAGCCATGAGCAACAAAACGGTTGCATGAAGTAAAGTTTCTAAAAAGCATAACGAATCGCTGACGTTTAATCTCTATTCAAAACAAAAACAAAATGCAACATTAGAGTTATTTCACGAGCATAAAATCATTATTTCAGTGTTATTAATCCGTTAATTCACGACCACTGTGTGTAAACACCAACAACAGTTCAGAACATATTTATGCAAACTAAATTGAAATGCATAAAAATGAACTACTTTTTGAAACTGTTTGTGTACAACAAGTTTTATTTAATTTTCGTTATTTCATAAAAACAATTGCTTGCAATTTATAGTAGGCATTAACTCAAATTTTAATAAGATTCCACGGAAACGGTGTTTTAGAACAAAAGAGACTACCTTACAATGTGATGAAATAAGTCAAACAATAATTTCGAAGAGAAATGTGGTTTGCGCCTTTGTTATAATAAAATTTAATTAAGCGTAATTATATTTCATCTTCCACTGTAAGAAGAATCAGAGTCTTCTGCGAACGGTGGACTTAATGAAATCGAATCTATTCTTGGTACGCCATTGCTTTCTGGTTTTCTTAAGAGAGGGACAGGCAGAGAATTGTATACCTTCTTGTTTCCAAAACCTTTGTAATTTTCACTGAATTTCCCGTACACATGTAACGTATTTCATTTAGTCCACTATCTGGGGCGCATTGTAGAGAAAATACGTCTTATTTAAACTTTAAGTTTGTCTAGCTCATTAACTTTTAAACGGTAAGCAAAAAACTAGCCAACTTAACCTTTAAATAGGAAACATGTATTTTTTCTCCAATGAAAAGAACTTTGCGCTCATTTCGGTCGAAATTTTTTGTTGGAGAACTTTATTAGTGTGAAAACTTGGCTTCCTTTTTCCAATAATTATAATACTTTTCAGTCCTCTGTTGTTTAGAATAGAATAGAATATTGTTTATTGTTAATACAGGTTTATATACAGAAAGTTTATGGGACTTGTATGTATTCGATTTCAAAAGGTTATGAGGTAGGTAGATGTAAAGAGATGAGGCCAGTTCAAAACTTTGTTTTGTAAAGTATCCATTTTAATTTGTAGGGTTAAAAGTCAATATTTTACAGGGAAAATTTTTGTTACGTAAAGCTACGAGTACAATTTTGGTGAAATTTGAAAATGAGTGTATATTGGTGACTGCTAAGGTCAGTTTTGGGGTTAAAAAGCAATGTCTTGAACTAGGAAAAGAGTTTGGAGTGCAACGCGTGTCCAAGTCAGCTTATGAAAACAAGAAAGTGATCTTATAAAAGTTTCGTTTACCTTTGAAGGTCTGTACCCTAAAAAGCTGGGTCCAGCGACACAGCAAGAGCGGGTACAAAAAAGGAGCGAAAAATGGGCTGATCTGGCAGATTTTGCCACTGTCTATTGAGTCTCACAAAACTCAGAAAGACAAACAAAAACTCAGTCGTGCATTGGAAACAAACCTTTTTCACTTCATACCTACTTGTCCACCATAGATTATAATAATGGCCAATATCAATATCACTATTACCTGCCCTAATTAAAATATACATAGCAATATAAAACTTTCAGACAGCTGAAACATTCTGAAGCCTTTCAAAACTTTCAGGTGTCAGAGAACAAAAAAACCATGCAAGTAAAACTTTTCACACCCAACTTCTATTAATAATTTCTTCATCATCAACATCATTCAGCTGAAAGACGTCCACTGCTGGACATAGGAGTCGCGGTGCTTGGGGGAGCCCAAGCACCGCGACTTCGACTGGTACTGTGTTTCGCGCATCCAGTGGATTCCTGCGGCCTTCACAAGGTCATTGGTCCTCCTGGTGGGAATGTTTACCTATCGTTCCATAATCGATTATTATATCACATCCTTAGAACCACAACGGCACATCAACACATACTTATACTGTCCGTATCTCGGGTCTCCAAAATGACCGGACGATTAATCTAGTAACATGCAATGTGTCAGGCGCTTCATTGTTACCAGGTGGTGCCCGTGATTAATTATCTGACAAAATTGTGCCACATTAATAAACAATTAGTTGGCATACGAGTCCCGTTTTATTTATGCAAGCTCGTTATAATTATGCTATAATAAAATTTTAAAACAGGGTTATCAAATATTAAAATGATGGACGTAATTCGTTTTTGCACTGATTTCGTTATAAAGTGATAGTATAATTAATTAATGTAAGTACTGTTCAAGTATAATTATTTATATGGGTGTGCTACTGCAATTAGTTTTCAATATAGGCATCGTTCCAGTGGACAGTCAATGTTTTCTTTCTTCTGAGAAGATTGTCAGTTAGGAAGCGCCAGACGATTGCCAAGAAGGAATAACAAATAAACTAAAGTAATAATGTGAGTTCAATAACGGATTTATTTTAAGGGGGATGCGCTAAGGCAGCCCGCGAAATTCAAATTCTCTTACGTTTCTTTCAAATTGCAGGTCAGAGTCAGGTTGTTTCTTGATTAAAATATGATTCGCGAACGTAACAAGTATGGCTTTACAGAATTATAATTATTAAAATCAGCAATACTTATGTTAGAATAATCATAAAATGTCATGATTTCATGAAATAGTCATTCAATAGGATTATATGAACTTAGAGACTTGTTGATGATTGACTTGATATGATTTTCATGATTCTATAAATAAATATTTGATATGGCCGTGAATCATATTTAGATCAACATAGAACCTGATACTGACCCGCTAATTGCAAAAAAAAACCACGGGCTACCCTGACGCTTTCGCCTTAAGTAAAGAAAGAAAGAAAGAAAGAAAAATATTTTATATGGGACACGCACAGGAAAAACAAAAAGTAAAAAAAAAAATATAAAAAAAAAATAAAAAAGGAGCATTAAAAAAACAGGTAATAAGTAGGTAAACTTACTACACTAAAAACGATCATTATGAGATGTTATTGACAAAAATGTGATCATAAAAGTCAGTCTAGTCAAGCACTCTATAAGTAATGACTGACCTTACGATTATGGATAACCCTTCAGACTATAAGTGCGATAAAAGCCTAAATAAATATCGAGATAATTTGCCCCTTTTCTTGTATTCTTACTATTCTCAGGTATAAGGGCTTAGTTTATTGACTATACTGATCGTGAAAAGAGCTCACTAAGCCTTTTGTCTACAATAATAACTAGCAATCCTATTTCAGACATTAATTAATATCTATACTTGCACATAAAATATAACGTAGTAAATGTACGGTACCTAATTGTTTTCGAAAATGGAGCTGGTTGATTTATTAAAGTAAAACAATAATTTCTTTAATTAAGGTCACTGAATGACAAATTAATAGTCGTCCTCGGACAAATATCTAGATGTGAGTCTTAGCACCTTGCTTAGGCCCTATCTTTAGACCGACACCATTTATAATGGTAAATCCACACAGCCCGGCGGAACTGCCCTTTTTTTTTTGGTTACGGGGGGAAATCCTCATGGATGTCCTCCACCCTGGGGAGGGCGGAGGGGTCTGTCAGACTCTTACTGACTAAAACCACCCGGTGTTCCGTCTCACACCTGCACCGGGGATCATGGGGTCTAATGCGACTTCCGCGATCCCCGGCTAGTG
Organism: Xanthia icteritia; assembly: GCA_949128155.2. NCBI lineage: Eukaryota > Metazoa > Arthropoda > Insecta > Lepidoptera > Noctuidae > Xanthia > Xanthia icteritia. Next base: position 9,463,366 of record OX421935.2, on the reverse strand, counting down.
CTGGCCCTCCTCTGCGGGCCACCTCGAGTTAAAGGAGTGAGGTGTTAAATTCCCCCTTACGTCATAGAGAGGCGCGCGTGAAACACTACGCGCCACCATCCCGGGTCCTAAGGAGTAGGGGGCGACGGATTTGGCGGCACTGCTCTAACCTAACTGTAAAAAACTCAAATTCAAGTTCAAAATATTTTATTCCACATAAACCTGGAAGCATATAAAACTACAGAACTCACAGCAAGAGAGCAGTTGGTTAATATACCTTCACATACAACTGTTCCTGTATTTTTTTCATAAAAACTTCTTCACATACAGCCATTAAGCACAGAAAACAACATCGCACGAAAACCAAAGATTTAGAAGCACTAATGAGGCTAAAAAGAACCTAAATCGATAGCCATTTTGTCCAAATCAGTTGGTACAGTGGCAGCAAAATAAACCAACACATGTAGTGAACTACATACATCAATGTTTCTCGCCCAAACATTATCCTCTATGCCTCTATGGCTTCACGAATGTCGAGAAATAAATGTGGCCTCAAGTGTTTTACTACCACTCCGGGATAAAAGGATTCCCGTAAATAAAAACATATACATTAACATGATGTGTACTTCTTTATACTTATAGGAAATAGAGGGGGTTTTTCGTAAGTGTCAGGGGCAAATTTACGATGATTTATTAATTTATTGGTTTGGATATAGTGGGTGTTTCACCTAATTTAGACTATGCTTTATGTGTGTCGTTTTAACTGTTAATAATTTAAAACTAGATTTCTTAAGAAAAAAATAATTTACTTTTATTTCTGTTGGCTGTAAATTTTGTTGAAAATGAACAAAGTAAGGGTTTCTGGGTAAAAATGATTTGCTTTGATCTCCTCTTTAAGGATTAACATTGCTCTGCACTGTGGTCAAAAAGGGGGTAAAACAGTAAATGATAATCACCGTTGTCGCCGTACTGTTGTGTCACCTACTGGCGATAGTAAAAAGTATTCTATAAAACGGACAATCTCTAAAAATCGTGTTCACATGGTATTCACAATATCGATACCATACCATACCAACACAATTCACAATTTTGTTCTGAAAAATTGTGTCAGAACAAAAATATCAAAAATATCGAGTGAAGCCGTATTGGCACTAAAATATAAATTGACACTAAACTACCTTGTTGTGCAGCAGAGCTGCAGGGATTTGAACTCGAATCACTGGGTACGTGGACAGACAGAGAATTGAACTTTCCGTCCAAATAAATAATCACCGCAGCTGAACACCGAACCTGATTTGCCCATCTTTACGGAATGAAATAGTTTAATGTTTAATCAATATTCCTCATTGTACATTATTCCTTGTTTTTAGTAGGTAGGTATCCTAGTTAATTATTTAATACATAGCTATGTATGTGCAGTGTCAGTCATAAGCCCATTTGCGTAAATTGAGATTAATTAGTGTAGATAATATAGGATTCTAAAGTCACATTATTCTAAACCCGTTTATGGACTAACTACCATGTAATAAGGCATCTTGCGTAAACTTCAACCATGTAATAAAAACCTCGTGAGACAAAATAAATTACCACTTTATACGACGTGGCAACTATAACATAATTGAAGGAAGATACTCCAAGCGTATCTTTTTTCAAGGAGCATGTTCATTAATTACGGGGGCGTATTTTTGTCCCTGTCCATTAGAGATACGTCAGCCCGCCGTTAACCTGAGATTAATGACGTGGCTAGAACTAAATCCTAACGCTATTTTAAACATTTTAGCCACCACAGACTGAAAATTTCCAGTTTTTGATCGGTTGAAAGTTTAATTTGTAAATCGAGTTAGGCTTTCGGCTCGACTCGCTCGTGTGAGCTTAATGATTAACTTTGTTTAACCCTAGATCACTAAACTTTTTTTTTTCAAACTCTGTCACTAAACATTAGTCCTACAAACTAACAAAATAAAACCGCAATATTTATCAAAACTAGAGTATTTATTTAGAAAAATTCTACTTAAAATATGGAATGTCCTTTAAATTACCACATAATAAAACAAAAGGTTAAAAAAAATTATTCTTGGCAGTCGGCACACACTGGAACCGTATGTTCCCCGCAAATCGCCGTCTTGCAGCGGCTGCAAACATATTTAGTCATCCTGTGTTTTTTGTAAGGACAAAAAGAACATATTTTGCGCTTATTTTGTTGCGCTTGAGAGGTACTAGGAGTAGCATCTTCAATTTTTAAAATATCTTTGATACTAGCTTTTATATCCCTCCTCGTCGGTATCCTCGACTAAGTCCTCCTCTAAGTTGTCATCAGGTTCGGAGTCCGAAGGCACACCAGATGGTCCAAAAAATGGTGAATCGTCATCGTCATTATCCGACTCGTTCAAAATCTGCAATATTTTATCTTGATCTCGTATCAAATCCATCTGCAACAGAAAATACTGCTCAAACAAAATGTTCAAAATCTCATAAAAAAATAAAAAATGATAACAAGTTCATAAAATAAATATTGCTCGTAGTATCACACATATTTATTATTCATTTACATTAATCAGTAATTAGTTATTATAGATAAAATCGTAAATAAAAAGACATATTTCATAACTTACCTTTCTTCACTTTTGTGGCGTAATTACTAAACATTAGCCTGAGAGACTACTATTGCGTAATATCTCTGGAAGTAGGAAGCGTGCGTATGCAATGCGAGTTCACGGGTCACTGATTGGCCGAATTAGGAAGGTACTGAGCGGCTGAGGGGGGTGCGGTAACGGGAACATACATAAACAGCGAATGCGTCAGAGTCGTGTAGCCTGTGAGACTAATGTTTAGTGATCTAGGGTTAAACACTGCTTTATTATAACTAGTTATTGTATAATGTTTAGAGCGTTCATTGTAGCGGTCATTAAAAGGGTCAACTCCCAACGTTGACAGGCTAATAATAGATTATCATAGGTATAGGTATAAATATATACCTAATTATAGGTACAGTGGATGCTTGGAGTCTTTTTTAATGTGAATGGATTCGCAATGCCAAAATAACTGGGTTAGTAATTGGAAATTACGAAGAAGTATCACAAATTGAAATTAAAAAAGATTACTTATTAATTGGCTAGTAAAAGATAATGTTGGTATTTCTTGCCACCTCGGACGCCCGAGTTTATGTTACATAACAGCCTAAAAAAATGGGGTTTAATGTTTTCAGGGTATCAGGTCATAGAGATATGCGAGTTTCTGTATTCCACTATCACCTCTCATATACTTGATACTCTCAAATATAACTTTACCAAACTAAAACTCGCAGAACTTTACTTAGTTTCTATCCATGATTCAAAACAACACAAAGACATCTCAATACTTCGAATGATATACATTCTAAACCGCACTAACTAAAAGCATCCAATATTGAAACAGTCTGTAGGAGAGAAAGAGATGAAGCACCACAGAGTATCTACTTCAGAACATATCTCGTTAGCCATCCAATTAGTGTTGGGATCGACAGTTGAATATTTTATACAATCACAGTTACATTACGGATACGATTTTGTTGCTTGTTTACTCTACATTTGATGCTATAAAAATCTGTTGTCTTTTGTAATGATAATTGTGTTTTTTTTTTTGGCAGAGCCATCGGAATGAATTATTGGAATAATTTGGAGTGCATTGTATGTGCCAATATGCTGATAGGCCTGTTGCGTACGCGATTTTTTTGGGTGCGTTGTATTTAAGTCGCGTATTTTTTTCTTAACATTCTAGCCCTATGTAGGTACAGAATGCTTCTTAGCACAAATATGAAAAAAGCGCTGGTGAAATTCTGAAATATTTAAGAACAAACAGGGGTATTGACTGTAAACGATTTTAGGTATTTTATCAGGAATTTCTCAGTAGCAGCCTGGAGTCTGAATTTTGGCCCAGTTGATGGTAATAGGTAATGGCTCAGCCCCTATGATATGGGATTTAAACATAACTGGCGAAATGTTGGTATAATATAGGAACCTAACTCAAACTCAAACTCAAAGCATTTATTTCAATTAAACCATTTACAGGCACTTTTGAATTGTCAAGAAGTCGGTCAGTCAGAAATATGAAGCTAGTTGCCCATTCCAAAGCGTAGTAGGTACCTATGGAGAAGAACGGGCAAGAAACTCCACGGACACTCTTTTAAATAAAAAAATTGTTACAAAATATTGGTTACATCATTAATGTTGAAATTATACATGTGAGGACAATGTAGAAAGACGTGCACGTTAAAAGCGTCCGTAATAAAAATATAAAAAACAAAGAACAATTCAAAAATTAAAATAAGCCATGACAGCTAAGAGATGACCAGTCTCTACTGACGGCGCCCGTTCACGAACATGACGCATGGATTAGCACCATTCAGCTCAACCATTTTGAAGGGAGCTAAATGATCCAACACAGGCGCCACCGCCAGCGAGACATTAGAGTGAGCATGACATAATTTTAGCCGCCAGGGCACATTCAAGTCAATGAAAGACATACCCATTACCTAAATGGTAGCTTTATAGTCGGTACATAGTACTCACACATGTGCTATGCAATTATACAATGCTAAGACATTGAATTTATACAATGCAAAGATAGTTTTTTAAAATCTTCAGCAGCTCCAACGGTATTTTCAAATGCTAATTAATTAGTTTATGCTTGTGGAGCAGGACCAGCAATGAGCCAAGCATTTACCTACACCTCTACCTAATCCTTCGGGGATTGTAGGCGTGATCTACTAGCTTTTTTATTTGTTGTCTACGCCATAGAACATTTTTACCACAGCCAGTTGATGAATGAAAACCCAATCGCATGGAAAGTTGACCGTCCTGACGTATTTGTACAGTATCTAGTGAAATTGTGCATATCCTATTGCAAATAGTCGTATGTGGCTTTTAAACCAGCGGCATGTTTTAATAACTGCTGCATTTGGAGATAGGTGCTATACACATATAATTATCATACGTCTGTCCCAATCGGAATTCATTTTAGAAGCTGATGTGTTTGAGTACGTATGACACGCTTTGATATTTCTTAATGCAGACCAGCATGGCTAATAAGTAGTCCAAGGTAGCTATGAAAAGATGCAAGAACAATAGACAGTCATAGGCACTGCAAACAGAAGTGAAAAATTTAATCTATGAAACAACAGTAGTCATTCTTATAGCTATATATATACTGTTCACATTAGTAAGTCGATGACGCGAACCTGTATGGTTTTCCCCTAACCAAAAATTAACAACTACTTTGAGCATAAAAACACATAAATACTTTACGCACCAACCAATGGACTACGCAAATTAAATTTGTACAACCCCGACCACAAGTTTCGACCGGCGTCAACAAAATGGTCCTTAACATTTTATAGAATCGTAACTCCGCTACGAATGGACTTACATAAATAAAACTATGAAAAATGAATGGCTCAATTCCTTTATCCCTATTTTTTCCTCCATCGGACTCCAAATAACGTGCTCGTTTGCCGTACAGGGTCATAAATTCGGCATCTCTCTGGCCCCACGACCCATTTGCAATTGAAAGCGTTCTTTATAACAGGATATGTCCGGTCTCACTTTTACGATCGACTGTACATGCAAGCTCGGCCGTACTAACATAATACACTCGCCACTTTCCTATCGACTATATTCGCTGGTATTTTTCTTTGTTACCTACTTCGTTCTCACATTTTTTGAGTGAGCTGATAAAAAAATTGTTATTGGCGATGTTGTAGGTACATAATATTGTAATATAGTAAAAAGGTGACCTATATTCCGTTTTAAATGGACGATTTTATTAAGTTACATACAGATTATGGTAAGTTGCCATACTGACATGTTTATTATTTGTACTCCACATGGTCCCTGTTATTGGCGATGTTGTAGGTACATAATATTGTAATATAGTAAAAAGGTGACCTATATTCCGTTTTAAATGGACGATTTTATTAAGTTACATACAGATTATGGTAAGTTGCCATACTGACATGTTTATTATTTGTACTCCACATGGTCCCTACTCATCTGATACAGGATTGTTCTATTCTTGACTATGATTAGATCAAAGATAGATTTGGCTTGTTTGCCAAAATAGCAAAGCATTAAAAAAAATATTAAAAAAATAGCCTACAATGGCCAAGTACAGGCTAGGCTTTTGCCTGCATTCAACCTAAACAATCCTACTAATATTGTATAATAATATTAAAGTTTATATGTTTGGATGTTTCTTACTCAATTACGCAAAAATGGCTGAATGGATTTCGATGAAATTAGGCACACATAACATTGCGCCTGTTACACAGATAGTTTAATACAACCTGTAAAAATATAAAGGACTAAGGGCTTGTTTCGCAATTTATTTAATAGGTACCTAATGACAAAAAGTTGCAACGCCAATGTAGAAAAAATGCACCGTTTCATTTCCTAAAATCCTCATTCCAAGATTCTATCTCCACCTTTTTATGGCAAGACCTTAAACAGCCAAATTGAATCTCAAGCGATTGGGCATTCTAATCATACTAAACCAGATAAACAGCTTAATCTCTCACTTATCTCGCTAAAACCGCTATAAACAATCGTATTTCGAGTGAACATTATGGTATAATTATCTGAAAATCCAATCGCCTAAAATGCTATAAATAAAAGCCCATTGTCGGCGGATTCGGATTGGATTTAACCATACTGCATGGGTCTATGCAATGGTCTATGTCTATGCTATGGAAGAAGGATAGAATACAAATAGCGAATCAATTCCATTGCATACAGCTACTAATTGATTGCTAATCCGTCACGAAAGCTGATTGGTCAAAGGGTTCGGTTAAAGGGTCTGATTTACAGTTTCCACTCATTATAATCAATAGTTTGCCTAATCGGTCTGTCTCTCGATAAGCCGATCCAAAACTGTTCGATAATGAATCGAATCGAATACGAGTGGTTATCATAGAAAGGACCTACCTACATATGTATTTACTTGGCAATGACTATCTCCGCGATGGTGTAGTGGTGGCAAGCTCTACTGCTGAGCATAAGGTCTTGTTCTATCAGGCATTTCTCAGTAACAGCCCGGAGAATAAATTTGTACCCGGTGGGTGGCAATAGACTCGCCCCCTGCTACATGGAAATTAACCATTAGTGGTGAAATGTGGGTGTACTATAGGTACACCTTTTTTTTTTTGGTTGGGAAGTTATCAAATAACTTCTCCCACTCTAGGCAGAGCGGGAGGGCGTGTCAGACTCTTACTGACTAAAACCCACCCGTGTTCCTTCCGTTGCCTGTACGTTGCCAGGGGCACGGTATCCCTTTCGGACTTTCCCGCAACCCCGGCAGGCATCGATCCTATCGGACCCCTTCACAACGCGCCGTCGCGTCGACCCGGGCCTATAGGTACACCTCAGATGAAAAGTCAAATCATTTATTTCAAATAGGCCCTTGTAAGACACTTTTGAAAGACAACATTTACAAAAAAGTTGAATTGATTCTAGTCGCCCCTTCCAAAACCCTTGCTTAACCCTTCGGGTATTACAGATATGATTTGACCTTCTATATATTATTATAATCACATAACATATTATGTGATTATAATAATAGTAAAACTACATATAAAGTAGTTTAATGATAACCAAATCAGACGTCAAATTAATGCGTTATCGTGAGATTTGAGAACCGGGGCTTAGGTGGCTTTTAATATGTCTATTTAAAGCCACCTAAGGCCCGTTTCTAACGAATTTCTCAAACAAGTAACAACAAGACAAATAAACAATTAGGTTCTTGGTTTATGAAGGACATTTCATAAATCAGGAACCTACTTGTTTTTGTTGGAAGTGATACACAATATTTTTACTATTGATAATATTAGCAACACTAGCATAGTCTTTTATCCTTCTTTTAATTTTACTTTTGTCAACCTTCACAACTAACCGTGACTTACGTACGTATTTTATTAGCCCAGACCTGAAAATCAAAAGAGATCTCCAATTTGCCAACAAATTCCCCTACCTATTGAGTAATATGACACTAAAAGGCAACGTCATTAACGGAAGCAGGACTAAATTACATAAAAACAAAACACTGTCGTCGAATAGACTTAAAAACTTGGCATCCAGCTGAAGAAATATTAATCATAGGAAGACTTTTGTATGCAAAGGCGACGCAAATCTCAATTTAATTCATTAATCTTAAGATAAACTAAAATATACTAAACTAAACTTGTAATAAAGATTTGTAGTAGACAAAAGACTCAGAATTCTCAGAATTATGTAATGAAAGATTCAGAATTGAGTCTTATTTCAGTCTTTAGTTTGCATTTGAAAAGACGGTTGTTGTAGCTATTTGAAAATTGTTTGTTAATTAATTAATATTGATACAATATTTAGGTATCTATGTACAAAAGTTGAAGTTAGGGTATTATCGCACTGGCCCGGCAGTGCCTTTTGGCGTATTTAGGACGTCCACTAGGTGTTTAAGTCCGTAGGGGATTCATACATAGAATGAATACAGTTGACTTTACACATAGATGAACAACTCGTTATCGCCCGTCGCTTATAATCAAACAGATTTTGATTCTGCCTATTATAATTTCGGCTCAGCCTACTTATAGTCGTCATTTGCTGAATATTAAAGGCTATGTTTACACTAATATAGCTCTACGGTAGGTATTAATTCTGGAAACTGCGAATTTTGCTCGTAACGCATACGCCTCGTGAATGCTACGCTGCCCTCTACGCTTGTTGCGTATTACGTATACGCCAAATAAATGCTACGCTGACACATTTAACTTGGCGTACACGTCAGTGCAGCGTCCAACCAGCGTAAAACATACGCGTACATGCTTATTATTGAACTCGGCGTTTACGTCAGTCCAGCGTTCAACCAGCGTACAACATACGCGTACGTATTGATGTTAATGCCTTTACAATATTCATAAAAATTTACCACGGCTGTGATTGAAAATACTGATATTCGTTTTAATTTTAATTTGATTATTAAACATTTTGGGATAATATCGTGCTCATGGTCCCCAGTGAGTTTAACACATTTATAATTACTGCAAAACAATTAGGCGCAGTCCACATCTGGCTTAAATATGGCGTATGCTGGATTAAGGGTTTATGATGCACGCGTGTATGACCAGATGTAAGGATCGTAGCAGGTGGCGTTCTGTAGTTTCTGCCTACCTAGTTAGGAAGAAGGTGTGAGATTATGTATTTATGATATTGTCAAAAACAGGGGCACATTGTCAGCCCTTTGGTTAATAATTTCAGTTTGGACCTACCTATAGTAGGTAGCTATAAATATTCAATTTATATTCAAAGTTGTAGGTCTGGGGTACCCTAGTATTGTTAGAATTTTTTCACAAAACCTAATTTTCGTATTGTTTCTTTATTGTCTTTTTTATTGAATATTGAATATCAAGTATCTAAATGTTATTAAATTAAATATCTCGTGTTGTATGACATGCCAATACTCATCTATTTTCTGTGGGTATTTTTCGGGGTGAAATTACAGACTAAAGTGAACTGAAAAACTGTCCATCTTTTTTAGACTTAGTTAAATAAAGCCTCAAAGGAGATAGTTTTTTTTGGTGCGTCTAATAATCGTATACCAAAAAAAAAGTAACCAATTTATCATTTAAAATGGTCGATTTTTTTAATAAAGTCAATAAGTAATAATTTTTAGTAAAGTAAACGGAATCACGAAATTGTAATAAAAAGAAAATGTTTTGATAATGCACTCAATTGATTAAATTCCAGTTATGGTTGTCAATGTCAAAAATGCATGTATTGAAGCGCTTTTAACGATTGACGATACAGCAGGTTCACTGAGTCTAAAATTATTTTTAAGTTTATTTATTCTGCGTAAAGTATTTTTTAAATTAACGTGAAACGGAATGTAGTTTTTGGTTGCTTGTCAGTTTGACTCTAGTGATGTTACTCAGTCTCATACGACCAGGCGTCGATTCCCAATTATGTTTTTTTATTCAAGTTTAATCTAAGGTACGTATAGGTTCTAGAGTGAGGTTACCAGTTGCTTCACAAGTATGAAACGCACAAAAAAAAAACTTAAAGAATGAATCCAAAATACAGCAACCGTTCAATATTGGTACATTGTGGTTCGGCTAAGATCAGCTTTGTTCGACTTTGTAAAGAACGTTTTCTCCTACTCACATTCCACTGTCAATCGTTTAATCAATGACGATACGATGACGATTTTAATGAAAAATTACACGTTATCAACTGACAGCACTAAACGACAGAACATAATAGGTTGGGGAAAAAGTTTCTTCGCATTTTTTAAGAAAATTCAAAACATTTTTTAACATAGTATGTTTACATTTAACTAAAGTATGTAGGTACCATTTTGTTCGATAACTTTTTGCCATCTTGTAGGTAGGGACATGATCCCATTGCTATAGAAATTTTGGGACTTCTGATCAAAATACCGCGACAAGTGGTTTTGGCAGTCCTCCCGTGATGTTAACCTGACACTGCCTAAAGAATTCTGAAGAGACCGAAACAGGTGGAAATCTGAAGGTGCAAGGTCAGGACTATACGGCGGATGCATTAACACCTCCCAGCCAAACTCTCTTAATTTTTGCTGAGTGGCTAAAGATGTGTGAGGTCTAGCGTTATCATGATGAAAAACCACACCCCTTCTGTTGATTAATTCCGGCCGCTTTCTCTCAACTTCTTGCTTTAATCTCATCAGTTGTTCGCAGTAGAGTTCAGAATCGATGGTCCTGCCTGGTGGTAACAGCTCATAATGAATAATGCCCTTCCAATCCCACCACACACACAGCATCACCTTGTTGCGAGTTAACCCGGGTTTTGCCACAGTCTGTGAAGCCTGACCGGCCTTTGACCACGACCTTTTTCGCACGTTCTTGTCGTACGTGATCCACTTTTCATCACCAGTTATCAGCTTCTTCAAAAATGGTTCGGTTTCATTACGTCGTAATAAAGAATCACAAATGAGTACACGGTTCATTAGGTTTCTTTCAGTGAGCTCGTGAGGTACCCAAATATCGAGCTTTTTTGTGTACCCAGTTTTTTTCAAATGCGCCAAAACTGTTTTGTGGTCAATTCCCAGTTCTTCAGCTACGTCGTAACTACTAATATGCCGATCTTGCTCCACTTTTTCAAAAATGGCATCCATTTTATCCGTAATAGGGCGACCAGAGCGACGTGCATCTTTGACATCAAAATTTCCGGATTGAAAACGCTTAAACCAAATTTGTGCTACTCTCACAGACACTGCACTAGGTCCATAAACATCGCAAATTTTTTTCGCGGCTTGCGTTGCATTTTTACCTTTTTTGTAGTAAAATTTTAAAATGTATCGAATTTCTTCATTAGATTCACTCATCTTGACAGTACGAAAAACAAATAAAAATCACACATTTTCCTAATTTGAATTTGGAATTATGTTCTTTAAAATTTAAACTTTCAATGATACCAAAACCAGCCAGATACACATAGTATAGCCAAAGAGATTTTATTACAAGTTCATACATACTATAATGCGAAAAGACTTTTTCCCCAACCTAATATATATTTTCCCTTTTAATAAAACTCCGTGACTCCAACATCATAGTATTTTTGCGGTTTATTACACGAAATATATATCTATATCTATGTCGTGGCAAGATCTTAAAATTGATAATTCCATGAAATGAACATCATCCACTGGTCACATCATGATGTGGCCTGGCCAGATCATTGAATACTCAACGTTTAATGATATGAACAGTTAAACGCACGACTACTTCATGATGTGACCAAACATTAGTAATCATATCGTAAAATAGTTCGATTATCCACCGGTAGAGGCGTTGATGTCGCTGTGTTTTTGTTGTGCATCAGGGCGGTGGCATACAACAAATCAAACAAAGCATCTACTTTTTTTGAGTGCTCAGGGTGATCACGCAAAAAAAGTAGATGGACTTTTATTGGGTTTCCAAATATTATATTATGGAAAGCGATCAACTTGGAAGTAGCGCTCGCCGGCCGCTGCCACGGCGTAACATGCAACATAGCACTTAAAATTACACCCCGATTGACACCCCGACCAAATAGGTTAGGTTAGGTTAGAACTGTGACAAACCGCGCGCGAGCTGAGCGAACGCAGCGAGCGGTGCCGCGGCAGCGGCCGGCGAGTGCTACTTCCAAGTTGGTCGCAATTACTTGACTATTTTTACTTCACCTTACACCATGGATACCCTACATTAATGATATGGCCAAACGTCGAATGACAATGTTAGCTGGCCATTTCATGAAATGGTCAATTCTAAGATCTGGCCCCGACATCTATATATAAAACTAGTGTGGCAGTGTTGGTGATATTTAACTAAACGCGACAACATTGAATGGCACCTCGAGAGATAATGGACCTGTGTTTTAATTATTTACTCGAGTAACGAGTTAAATAAAATCGAACAGCATCACTATCTGACACTGTCAGAAAGACAAGTGTCAAGTGACAACAACACTTTATTCATTTTATTTTTTCCCGTTTCTTTCAAATTGCATGAAATCGATATTTCTGTTTTCCTGTGTGGATGGATTATAATGAATATGGAATCTTCAAGATGGTACAGCATTTACTCCAGGGGATGTTGTGTTATTGTTCAGTAAGATTTCAAAGCAATGTGCGAAGACATTGTCACCAAAGAGAACAATACTAATATTTGTTAGAATATGCTTGTTTTATAACACACATCTTTAATTTCTAACACTAAAGCTACTCTTGCTGGATACTGCTGCAAATTTTTGGTGGGCAGACGTTGGTGCTGTTGGTTGTGTAACGTTGAGCGTGCGGTATTTTAGTATTTTCATCTTGGACACGGTATCAAGATGAGAGGTGGAGCGACTTGCATCTTTTTAGATGAAATACTATCTACTTCAAGTCATCTGACGTTGAAATTGATATACTTGCAGTAATAAAAATGCTTTGTTACTTATGTGAATTTCATTAACCATTCAAAACATCTATTGTCCTACTATTTACTACTGAACAGTGCGTTGGAAGGCCTCCTTTAAGATGGACCGATGACCTTGAAAAGGCCGCAGGAATCCGCTGGATGCGGGAGGCACAGATTTGGTCGAAATGGTGGTGCTTGGGGGAGGCCTATGTCCAGCAGTGGACGTCTTTCGGCTGAAATGATGATGATGAGTCCGCTATTTTACTAAATTATAATACCGGTGAAGCGAACATTCTCACTAAATAACAATAACTCTTTTAGTGATTTTTTGGGTTATGACCGTATTTCTCAGTATTCCCATTAGACAATCTATAATGATTAATACCACTCATAAGGAACAAATCAACATGCGTTTCATTAATAGATGCCACAATCTTTGGAGGGCCTAATCGCCGAATAAAAGTTGTTCTATTCGTACGGTATCAAAATAAAATAATTCTTTATTTTTGATTCGGCACGACACAACAATTTGGATCCTCAATTTTGGGTGAATATGAAAAATAGGAAATCGTACAACATATCCGCTTAAAGATGTCTGCATAACTACATAGGTAGACATGGTTTTAAGCCTTTTATCGTTGTTCGGCAGTACAGTCTGGGTGAAATACGAGTTATACTGCTGGCGCCGATACCAGATGATATTTTACTTTATTTTTGTTTATGTTACCTTTTTGAGATGTACAAAGTACATACGAGTATATAGCAGTGGCGAAGGATCTACAATTTATTCTATATTAGCGACCCGCCCCTGACGACTTGACAAAACATTGAGATCTTGAATAAATGTAAGTTTAATAATAATGTTCCTACTATACACATAAACCTTCCGGATTAAATTCTCTAAATGATGGTGAAACCCACATCAAAATACGTTGCGTAGTTTAGAAGAACAACGCGATCACACAGACAGACATGAAAAGCGACTAATATTATATATATAATATATATAATATTAGTCGCTATAATATATTTAATCTAAACTAATATTATAAAGAGAAAAGATTTTATTTTTTGTATGTTTGTTTGTAATTAATAAACTCAAAAACTACTGGACAGATTTAAATAATTATTTCATCAGTAGATAGCTATATTATCACTGAGTAATATAAGCTATTATAATTCAAAAGAAATCACATGGGCAAGGCCTCTGGTGGAAGCTAGCTTATAATAAGTATGTTCCTACAGATATGGACACTATGATTCATCTTGGCTACTTTTTCTTTTCATAACATTAAACCAGAAGACCAAATTCAGCGACAATCAATGTCAAAAAATTGTGACTGCGGAAGGGGTTTTGATTTTTAAATTGTATTATTAAATGTAATAAGTACATTATAGTATCTGGCATTTTTGCTGAACTATGGGCCGGTTTGGCGCAGCCGTGAGGCACACTTTCCTGATAATTTCTTATATCGCACTTTACATTTTATTTTTTTGCTAGCTGTGCCCCGAGGTTTTACCCGCATTAGTCTCGATCCCATGGGAATATTGGGATAAAAAGTATTTTATATCCTAATTCAAGTCATGGTCTACCCATGTGCCAAATTTCATCCAAATCCGTTCAGGCGTTTTAGCGTGAAAGCATAGCAAACAAACAACGTCACTTTCGCATTTATAATTTATAAGTTAAAATTATCTGCTGTATATTATATTTTGTCTTTTAGCTGTGCTAAAGAAATGTATTGTCTTACTTGTTTTCATTTTGCTTTAAAATTGAGTTCCTCCATGTAATATAAGACAATAGTAAATTCCAATACTTCATCTGGGCAATAAATTCTCGTAGCTACAGTAGGTACGTGGAAATAGTAATATTATCTAAAATATGAAGTATAATAACAATAATCTAACTCATCGGAAGTTAGATTATTATTCCTGGAAAGTTTATAAAAGGATTGCCTGAACTAAGGGACAAAGGAACGGGATCTTGTTGCCTGAAGCTAACAACTATTGCTGCCTTAGTAGTCAACAATGTAGAATACTATGGTACCATTTACCTATCTTTATTAGTAGTTAGTGGTCTTGAAAGAACGTTAGTTTAAAAGCATGCAATTATTTAAAAATTGCCTGTGTAAAAGATTGTTTGTGGTGACGGTCGCAAATCACGTCGCAAGTCGCATCGCTCGAGGCCGTGAAAGGGGCCTTAAAATTACGCATGCTTTAAAAAAAAGGTTTATTTCACATAAACCTACATTTTACTTTACATTTTTAACAATATTTTCATATAATAGTGTTAACAGGTACGAGAGAGACAACTCTTGATTAGTTTTTTGGTAGGTGATCATTATTCACTAATGAAGACCTTCACGCTTTCCAGATCCTGTCTCGGTCTCATACAGATATATGTTACGGAAGTCGTTACGGGTAGTCAAAAGATCAAAATTCTAAGATTAGATTAGAAAGAAAGAAAGAAAAATTAATTATTCTGCACAAAAAAAACGATCATTTAAAGAAAAAAAAACATAAAATACACAAATACAAAAGTAGCCAAAAGCCTCGTATTCAACCAACAAATAACAAGTTTGAAAATGTTGTTCATTGGTTAGATTAGTAGTTGAGGTTTAGGAGCTTGGAGTACAAAAAATAAAAATAAATAAAATACTTGGAAAATATTGGACGAATGATCAAAGCCGAGAAATTAAGCCTTTTCAGTACCGTTTCTTTAACAATTTGCTCACAATAATATAACAATTTAAGTGAGTCAGTACAAAACTTTTACAGTAAAAATAAAAACAAAAGTTACACAAAAACAAAATAGTTTTGTTTGGACGACGACTTTCTATTAGAGTTTATCTTTGGCCAAAGTGACAAATAAAAAGGGTTATTTCATGAAAAGGTAGATAGATAGTACTGTTGTGTCTACAGTTTATCTAAATAAGAGCATTTAAAAGATGATCTTCAGAAATAGTTATTTGTTATACAAGAGTGCAAAGTTGCTTTTTAACCGCGTGTTCAATTTTGATGACCGAGCAAGCGAAGGATTCTAAAATTGAATCACGAGCGCAGCGAGTGATTCAAAATTAGAATCCTGAGCGTTAGCGAGGGAATCAAAAGAGCACGAGGTGAAAAATCTTTGCACTCGAGTGCAACACGTAACTCTTCATTCCACCTCAGCGAGGAAATGACTAAATGCAAAAAAAAAACGTTTACAATCACAAGATAGGTACACTTTTATTTCAGTTTAGGTATTAATTACTACATTATGACAGGTAAGTATTACAGAATAATCTTTAAATTATAACAAAATAATACTAAGGTATAATTAAGAAAATTTTAAAGTAACGTTGCTACAGTTATTTAAATTGAGTGTAATATTTTTGTTTGGTACTGTAATATTGGTGTTATTCACTTGTGTACTGTTTTTCGGTAAACTATCTGTCATACTTAATAGTTGTACCGATTCATCGGATTCCCTTGGCGTGAATGTTGGAGAGAGAGGGAGATGGTTAGGTGTTTCATAACGGCTTATTTTGATGTAGAAGGGCCAGTCCAAGGATCCGATTGAGGCTCTTTCAGTGTAATGGCTCCTACGATGCCTTCACATATTTTAGACTTATTTTGGATGGAATCCTCTATGTATCCCTCTACAACTGCATTGGACTTCCAGCCTCCGTGGCGCTTAAGGGACAGGAGATCAGCTCCGGAATCAGCCAAAAGTGTGGCTGAAGTTCGTCGGAAACAATGACCCGTGTACAACAGGGGTTCTGGAAGTTCAAGAAATGTTGCTATTTCTCGTGGGATACTGCCAATTTTATTAGTACCCATAGGCTGTCTAACACACTTTCCATTGCGATACTGTAGAAAAAATCGATTGATTGGAGTGTTAGGCGGGCGTAAGGCTTGATATTTCTCAACAATCGTTACGTATTCCTTGCGAATGACGAAGTTGCGGTCTCTTTTTGTCTTTGTATTAGGTAAATTAATTAATAGTAAGTCATCTGAATGTTTCTCAATATTTTTGACATTAAGTTGTGTTAGTTCATTAGTTCGACATGCTCCGTTTATTCCAATAATAAGAACAACCTGTAACGTAAAGAGTATTGTAGTAGATAAATGAATAAAATTGATATGAACGCATAATTATGCCTATCAACATCTACTAAGTATACTATTTAATTGAGATTAATATACTTAAGTAGATACTGAATGTGCAACTGACTTACTTTTGCCGCCAAATATACGGAATCGGGTGCTTCGTTAAGTTAAACTTTTCAATATCAGATACTGTGAAAACCTTCAATTTTTTTGGTTGATGACCAGATGAGGCTCTTTTTAAAAATGCCACAAATTTAGGATAGGTATCGATATGTTTGTCTTTTTTCATCTTTATTGTTGCTTTTAGCATCGAATACGTACTCCATAGTGCTTGCTTTCTTGTTCTCGGATAATTCTATAAAATATGCCAGCAAAACGTTTTCTGAGAAAGTTTTGGCTCCTTTTGCTAGTCGCCACGTGTTGAACATATCGTACTGTTTTAAATACTACTCGCGTGATTGTTGAGGGAGAAAGCTCATTTGCGCATTATTAACAGTTTCAGTCAATTCTGTTGGCGTCAAGCAAACTTCCTCGTCGCTAGAATCACTCATTTTAGTTTTTTCACTTGTTTTCAAGTTTCTTGTTTTTAATATAAGGTTTAACAATGACGTGAAAAAATGCCGCGTAAAGAACCGCGTACAAAGCAAATTGAAAAAAGAACACCAAGAAGGTTCCGAGTCTGAGTTTTTAACAAATTAAAAAAAAGTTGTATGATATATTCGGCACCATAGAGGTAGCAGTAAATAGGTTTAATGTTTTTTTTAATTCACAAACTTAGTGCACACGATGTTCTAAATTCAATTTACTTTATCCTCTAGAGAATAAAAACGGCTTTTCCACTCAGATATTGAAGATTAAAAATACTCTTTCCGAGATGGTGGGATGAAAACAATATTGTTTTAATTTTAAATAAG
This sequence comes from Xanthia icteritia, assembly GCA_949128155.2. NCBI lineage: Eukaryota > Metazoa > Arthropoda > Insecta > Lepidoptera > Noctuidae > Xanthia > Xanthia icteritia. Next base: position 9,445,462 of record OX421935.2, on the reverse strand, counting down.
ATAATTTCATTTTTTCCCTTACAGTGTCACGTACTCTTAAGTTTAGCCTATTTATAGCAAATAAAGTCATAAATTGAATCAAATTTAAAATCTGCGCAAACAATTTAGGTATTTCCATAGATGAACTGTGTAAAAATTGGAGTAAAAAGAAACAAAAAGACAAAAGACTCAACACGTACCTACTTTCTCAAGCAAAACATATAAACCCTAACTACCAAACCATTTTCCATTACCCCTTAACATCAGCATAGTTATAAAATAAACCGAAAACAAGCCAACAATGCTTAAAACTCTCTCATTTCACTAAAGTCGTTGACACTAAAGCCAGTTATTACCTTAAAACACAGTTAAATATTGAATAAGAGAGTACAGAACACTGCAGCCGAGATAAGCGCCATAATAAATTAATATCATTAACCCTACGCCAGGTTAACACGGAAAGTTCGCAGTTACTACTGGCAATGAATCTTAAGGGCCTGCCTCACTGGCGGCACGGCACGGCAGGGGATTTTTATGTGACGAATAGAAATATACCCTAATAGAACAATAAAGTTAACAATAACATTGAAAAATTTCAATGACAATCTTCGAAGGTACAAAAGCAAAGCTGCGGTTATGCTTAATAATAGAGTAATAATAATAAAAAGTTTTATTGATTCAAAATCAACTGAAACAATATTTAGGTATGACACTGGAATGTCATTGAAATTGCAATTTTAGTTTCTTACTATTTGTAGTGGTATGTCACCCACACATGCACACAACCTGCGAACTCAAGTACTTAAGACGTCGCCCGTCTGTGAGTTCAGACACAGTTCGAATTCAGCAATCATTTCGCTGCGGGAAAACAACAGATTTCACGGTGTATTTCTATTCGTCACAAAAAAATCCTCTGCCGTGCCGTGCCACCAGTGGGTGCAGGCCTTAATAAGGAACATACGACGTTGCTTGCTCGGTCCTTCAAGCTATTAGTTACAAGTAATGGGGAATAACTCGGAAACAAAGACATACACTACCTTTGTTATAAAATTATCTGTGACAATTTTAAGGCTCGTACAGACCAGCGCGACGCGACGGCGCGACGCGACTCGAACAATACAATTTCTAAAAAAACTTCACGGTATAACAATAACCGGTGTCGCGTCGCGCTGTCGCGTCGCGCTAGTCTGCACGAAGCTTTATACGACGTTTTTCTAACAAATGGCAAGCTTTCTAAGTAAGTGCTTGTGTTTTTCATAGTAAAGCTGGGTTATCGCTTTGAGTCGTGCATTGACAAACGAAAACGTGTAAATTTTGTTGCATGTAGTACTTTGATAAAAGTGGGGCTTATTTTGTCCTGGTTTGTGTTTTAAATTATATGTAAACAACCTGGAGACAATTTTAAATGGTGGACACGTTATTTTCATTTTAGACTAGTGACAACAAAACGTGCAAAGTTTATAAAGTAAAAATGGTATCATACGTGTCTACATGGCTGAAGTAATGTGTCGATTTTTGTACACTGCGAACATATGCCGATACAAATGGATATTGTTTGCCGCACCTTCCACGTGTTTTCACTCGATTTACAAACACGTTCCTTGCCGGGTAACCGGTGTCGGGTAGGTACCCGACATCCTGACCGTGTGAAAAGGGCCTAAGGTGGTCAATTCCTACCCAGAACCGACACGATCGAGTTACATTACTAAAGGAAAAATATAAAAATAATTAAGGTTTTATTCAGCGAGAACTGTCTCTGTTGTATAAAGGAAATATGCAAATAACAGCTTGGAATTGAATTTAGCGCATCGACTCAAATTACATTTAGAGTGAGGTCAGACGGGGTCAGCTTGTTATCGAGTGAAACACAATCGCTCGAGCCTGGCCTCGTTCCATACTGAGTAGCTATCTCAATACCCAAATAACTTACGTAAAAATAACGAAATTAGTGTTAATGTCTCTCACTTTTTATTGGGAACAAAAGTACTAATAGAGTTTTTTTTCAGATCTTGCCAAGACCTAATGTAATATCAACAATATATACTCTAGTTTCGTGGTTGAATTATAATATATATGTGTTTCGTAATTTCTGGGTAATTGAAGAAATAATAATTCTCAGAAATACGTAGGTACAGACGCCAGCACATCAACCTACTACAATCTTTCAAATTTCTTTAATAAATTTTCAACGTTATAACTAAAGTATAAGGTTCAAAGTTGATTGGGAAAATTTGACAGTTTCGGGTAGGTTGACCTGCTGGCGTCTGTACATATCGAATTTACACAATACGTTATTTATATTCATGTTTTTTTTTTCAGAATAACGTCAAATAAAAATTGAAAATGAAATCTACTTTACTTTCCTATGTTACAAAATACATAGTTAGGCACCTACATAGTACGAAACTATACCTACACAACGTTTTTGGTCCAACTTGTAGCATTTTCACTAAAAATGCAAACGGTTTAATTCTCTAACCTAACTTAAACCGAGCTCACTCCTTCTTTAGGCGATTTCCCACGGTGCGTGATATTGCGGACGGACGCGGACCAGCCCGCATGGCCAACGACCATGGACAGCCACGCGCCGCACACCGAGGCTCTCCTCTGTGATATTGCGGACGGACGCAGACCAGCCCGTTGCTATTGGATCCATTTTATTATTCCGAAATGCAAATTGAAAAAGAAGCTCGCACCGCACCTTTGAGGTTACCGACTCGCCGCGGATCGGACTCACCGCGACGAACGTATTTGCGCTATCACTGACGATACTCTTGCATGGTGCGTCGGTGCGGGCTGGTCCGCGTTCGTCCGCAATATCACGTACCTTGGGAAACCGCCTTTTGACAAGAAGAAATTTTCCAAACATTTAGAAACCTAAAGTAGACAACAGCTGTCTAAATACCTATTTTATTTAAAACCAATATCAAAACAAAATGATAAAAAATGTATCAACTTTGTGGATTGACCGCACCTCTGCTCTTAATACTACAATTTCATTAGACGGGATTATTCGCCCATGCTAATAGGATGTTTTATAATAGTTCGCTCAGACACGAACCATCCGATTGGCGGCCGACTAATAGGATTACTAATAAAACTTTTGCTTTGCTACGTCATAATACGGATTCCGCCATGTTTGTCTTAATTTCTATGATCTAGGTGTTTTGCTTATAGGAATATTGCGGCCATTAGAATACTACTTTCACCGTGAGATTGTTACACAGTAGACCGGCTGTCAATTCTGTAAAAATATCGTGAAAATATAGGGTGGAATTTAGCTCTAGCTAGGGTATCTAGGGATTGACAGCTCACTTCACCTAAGTTTTCACAGTGAGATATTTACAGAAATTTATTTATTTATTTATTTATTAATAGGAGAACCAACAGCAATAACAAATGGATAACAGTTGATTAAGAAACATAAAGCCAATTACAGGTTCTCACGGGTAAAAACAGAAAAATTAGTAGAAAACTTAGGATCTCTAACAAGCACGATAAAAAAGATTAAGAATATATATATATACATATATATATATATATATAAGGTACAATAAGTATTATGCACTATGCACTTTTAAAAAAGTCAGCGTTCAGCCGAGTGCGTGCAGAATAGGCTTTGGTGGTAAATGGGTCAAATGAAAACTCTTTACAAAGAATATTCAAGTCCTTACTCGCTCGCACCATATATGAGTTAGAAGAGGAAAAAGGAATGGAGATAGGCGGATTATATCTAACTGATCTCTGAGGAACATTGAAACGTAGTTTATGTAGGAGATCAGGACAGTCAATCTCGTTGGATATAATTTTTAAAAGGAAAGTGCAATCTGCTAGTCGACGACGATTTATGAGTGGCTGTAAATGAAATTTCTTACAAAGATTTATGTAATTATCAGAATGGTATGGTATACGTAGCCGAAAACATAGAAAACGAATAAATCTTTTTTGTATATTCTCAATACGATCAACGTACTTATCATAACACGGGTTCCAGATTTGTGACGCATATTCAAGATGACTTCTCACAAAAGAGCAATAAAGAATCTTAAGGGTCTTAGCTTTCTTGAAACACCCTGCGAGTCTCATAACAAAACCCAGTGACTTCGAAGCTTTGGCCACTATTTGCTCAATGTGCACGTTGAATAAAAGTTTGGAATCATGAAAAACGCCCAGGTCGCGTACCCCATCGCATCTTTGTAAGAGCTGCCCTTTAAGTTTATAAGTTGTAGGGAGAGGGACGCGTTTTCTGCTAAAGGAGATTACTGAACATTTAACGGGGTTCAAATCTAGCTTATTAATCAAGCAATAATCATCCATTCGCGCCAGGTCAGATTGGAGAGCATCCATGTCATCATCTGATGATACTGATGAAAAAATCTTCATGACATCAGCAAAACAAAGTAAATTTGAGTTGTGGAAACACGAGTCGATGTCGCTTACATAAATGATAAAAAGTAACGGACCCATCAAGGAACCTAGAGGAACACCACTAGGAGCTGAAACCCAGCTTGACATGTAGTTACTGATAACGACAGCTTTAGATCTGTTTTCAAGGTATGAAGTAAACCAACGAAGTAGATCTCCTCTGATACCAAAAGGATTTAAGGATATTGTGGTCAATTCTATCGAAAGCTTTACTGTAATCCGTGTAAACGACATCGACCTGTGCCCCATTGTCCATTTTGTCCGTAAGAAATTAATTGAGCATAGCCAGATTAGATGCAGTTGAACGACCCTTAAGAAATCCGTGCTGGTAAGGGCTAAAGGACTGCCTCAGCGCTGCGTAAACTTGGTCGTAAACAACCCTCTCAAAAACTTTAGCTAATATGCATAGTTTGGAAATAGGTCTGTAATTAACTATTTCATTTTTGTGCCCTTTTTTATGCACCAGAGTTATAAAGGCGGACTTCCAGATTTGGGGAACAGAGTGAGAAGAGAGCGATTTAGTGAACAATAGAGATACTGGTAAGGCTATGGTTTTAGCACACCCAATCAGCAATTTAGGTGACAAGTGGTCCGGACCAGCAGATTTAGATGGATCGATTTTACTAATTAGCTTAACTATAATATTTAGGTCAATCTCAATTGACTGAATATCCGAGGGTATATTATAATTTGCTGTTTTGGGGAGTATAGTAATTAGTAGTCACAACATTGGTGGGATCAAGAAAAGTAGAATAGAAGTGGGAAGAAAATGCATCACAAATAGACTCGGGAGAGGAAATCGTCACATCACCATATTTGAGGAAACTGGGTATTGCATTGGACTTAGATCGCTGCTTCACAAAGCTCCAAAAGCGTTTAGGATTCCTTTCGATGGAGGCTTCTGTATCAGCTAAGTAGTTGGTGTAACAATCCGCTTCAAGTTTGTTAACCCGCTCACGTAAATGTTTAAAGGTCGCCTCGTCAGAAAGTCTGCTATACGTCTTAAATTTACGGAGATATTTAGCCTTCTCTTAGATCAAGCGTTTAAGTGCCGGGGAGTACCAAATAGGGTATGAGTTGTGAGAGACTGTCTTCGTTGGCACATACTTATTTTTAATATCCGCTATGGTAGCATAAAAGTAGTCTACGGCGACACCAAGCGACATGTCAAAGAATACGTTTGCCTAGTCAATAGCTGCTATTTCACCGTTAATGGCCGCAAAGTCTGCTTTACCGTAAAGATAACGAGTAAAGGGAGCGAGAGTTAAATAAGTGTATTCTGCAAAGTTCACGTCGATACAGAGGGCCGGGTGATATTAAAACCGGTGAAATAACACTACTGTTGGTATCCATACCCATAATCAGCCTATAGTATTCTCACTGCTGGGACTCAGACCTCCTCTCTTGAGAGGCGAGGGGTGGTAATAGGAACACCACGCAGGCCCAGTGCGGGTTGGTAGATGTCACATGTCTTCGAATTTTCGGTTCTAGGACACGCCGGTTTCCTCACAATGTTTTCCTTCACCGTTTTGCGAGCACTGGTAATGAAATAATTTACATAAAGTAAAGCGCCTGTCTGGGTTCAAACATACGACCTACAACTCGTAACTCTCGGCCGTTACCACTGGGCCACCACTGCTCTATTGTTGGTATATTAAGTTTCAATACAAAAAAAAATCATTGGCAAAATGCAGGTATTGCAGAATGGTTAAATATTGTAAAAATAAAGATTTTTGCAAGAAATTAAATTCCTTTCATGAGACTTTAAACTCAGTAATCTGCTTATTTTTTTAAAAGAGTACAAGACGCAGTATTTCGTATCTTTTGAATGTACAGACGCCAGCAGGTTAACCTACCCGAAACTGTCAAATTTTAACAATCAACTTTGAACCTTATACTTCGGTGATAAAGTTGAAAATCTATTAAAGAAATTTGACAGCTTGTAATAGGTTGATGTGCTGGCTGTACTTAGTATTAATTTAGGTTAGATATCAATTACACGAATAAACCGAATAATGATTAGATATTGGTTGTTGTTGATAACAATGTTTCAGTTTGTTAAGTAATATGAAGGTGTACTAGATTATCTACACACATTATAAATTAAAGTCGGTTTTCGTGACTGTCTGTGTGACACCGTTGTTCTTCTAAACTACGCAACGGATTTTGATGTGATTTTCGCTATCACGTGGAATAATTATTCCGGAAGGTTTTTATGTATAGCACGTTAGTATTAAACTTATATTTATTAATAGATAAATGTTGATGTTTTGTCTAGTTGTAAGAGCATGCGAAGTAATGCGGGGCGTGTCGCTATTTTTGAAATAAACGAGTCAGCAGAGATTCCACGAATCTACTTGTGTAATACTATCATTACTGTAAGGTATTAGTAAATTTTTAGTTACTTTCTAATAGCAGTCTGTATATTATGCTTGTTTCAAATAATCTTTTAAATCTACTTGCTTTGCTTTTTCTAAAAAACCTCGCAATAAATTAACAAGTGAAGATGAATTTCAAAACGACCTGGACCATTTTAAGTTCAGGAAATTCTGAAGTCTAGACAACAATCAAATCTGAACGATATTTCAGATAAACAAAGTCCGCCTAAATCCTTAACCACAGTAATCCCACGATCGCACGAATGTAATAAAATAGCGGCGATTTTTTTGCGAGCACTGGATTTTCAACGCTCTGCTAAACGCCGAGAGTTGAAAATCTAACAGTGTGTTTTTCAACGTGCTTGAACGAGAGCGTCCCAACGCATTGGATTCTCAACGCTCGGCTCTACACCAAGAGTTGAAAATTCAGTGCGCGATAAAAATCCGCCGCGATATTTTTACGTCCGTGCGTACGCGGGCTTATGCACTGTCCAGTGTCCACCAACAATGACGTCAAATAAGACAATCTAGCACTGACAATATACAACAAATTGTGACACAAGTGTCCCAGCTGTGTGGCCTAGACTTTGTAGCCAGCACGCAAGCTTAAATAGGACGAGGAAGGGAAGGTTTACCCCTCAGTGTCAAATATGACACAGATTTTATACAAAAGGCGTGTATGTAGTCTGTTCCAAAACTATGTATCTGATGCATGTGCTATGTGTCTATGCATCGTTGGTCTCGTGGTCGCAAGCGCAACTGCTGAGCGTGGGGTCCTGGATTCGATTCCCGGGTCGGGCAAAGTGTTATTGGGTTTTTCCATTAGAAATGTCTTAGTAACACCCCGGAGTTTGGAAGTTGGCGGTGAGAAACCCCCGTGCCTCGGAAAGCACGTTAAGCCGTCGGTTCTGTGCCTGATCTCTCTCCGGTCGTGTCGGATTGCCGTCCCATCGGGCTATGAGACTGAGTGCACTATAATATCTCCCGCGCCGAAGGCGAGATTGGCTGCTGTGGCCGAAATACGGTCTGGGGGCCTACCACCACCTCTTTAAGTAGTATTATTTTAATGTTACTTCAGTGGGGGAAAGAGATGGAGCAATACGTCCTGTAGAGCTTCATCTCTTTCCCACACTAAAGTAATATTAAAATAATACTGCTTAAAGAGGTGGTGGTAGGCCCCCTGGAGGAAAATGGCGGATGATAATGTTTGGATCAGAAAAGGTGACCTGTGAATGCCAATTTGTACCGCTATTTACAAATTGAGTGCTTTTATTTGATTATTTGAATGATTTGCAAAGGATTTTTTATACACTTATAATCATAAAATAAACAATAATATCTTGTCAATGAAATGTTCTTCAACAGTTTATTGACTTCACTGTAACTCACTTCAATGAGTTGGAACTAGAATATTCACAAAGACATGCTATATGTACCTACTTACGCTTTGTACAAACAATAATGGTTCTTATACTCGTAAGTACCTACCAAATGAACATTGACTCTTTACTGGCAAAGGCTAAAACTTCTTTATGATGAAAAGTCTGTGAATATAAAGTTTTCATTATATATAAATACTTAAGTAGCTGCTTCCCACGGCTCCGCCCTCGTGGATCCTAATCCTTTTTCTAAAATAAAAGTACCCTTTTCTAAAAGAAATTACTCCTTATAAAATCAGCTATCTGCCAGTGAAATGCAAGTCAAAATAGGCTCAGTCGTTTCGGAGATTAGCCGGAACAAACAGCCAGAAAAAATATATTTTTGTTATTATTACCGTATACACGGTCCCATTAAAATAAGTGGACAAATTTTAACACAGCGTTCAGTACGTCCAACCAAAGATATCCAAGCAAAAAAAACACTGGTTAAAGTGATTTTATATTGACCTAAAATAATAAATGGCATTGGGTAACCAACATTTTTAGTGTATTTTCGATAACAGATTTATTTTTCTTGTGAGTATCTAATGCGTTTTTCTTATTATTTTTTTACCATTGTCCTTATTTTGGTGGTCTGAATGATTTCTAAAAGTTTGTCCATCTATTTTAATGGGACCTTATATAAAGCTGTTATTTTGACATTAAAGACAGACACTTCAATTTTATTTATTTGTATATCATACTTATAATCATTTATTATTTGGCAGATATGGTATACTAGCTTTTGCCTGCGGCTTCGCAAAGGTCGGAAATTATTCCACAGGAACGTACTACCGGGATTATTTTTTAGGATTCCGTACCGCAAAATCAAAAATTGGAACCCATATAGAATGACTTCGTTGTCTGTCAAGACACTTTTTCGCAGGAACGCGTGAGGGTATCAAGTTGAAATATATATCAAAAACTTAGATCTACAGTCCCTTGGAGCTGTACAGAAAATCAAACTTCCAAGTCAACGCAATAATAAAATACGGCTATTTATTTTGCATATTTAGTACTTCCCGTTGACCTATCAGCATGAAGTTTGGCGAGAAGTAAGGTTTTACAGTGATGAGAAAAATCAGAACACTGGTAATTTATAGTATACTAGCTGAGCCCCGCGGTTTCACCCACGTAAGTCTTGATCCCGTGGGAATATCGGGATAAAAATATGTTCTATTATAGGTCATGGTCTACCCATGTGCCAAATTTCATCCAAATCTGTTTAGCTGTTTAAACGTGAAAGCGTAACAAACAAACAAACTCACTTTCGCATTTATAATATTAGTTAGGATACTATCAACTGCAAAGTTAAGTTTGTTCTTCAATCTGTCTTGAAGTAACACTTAGTCTGTATTTCATACAGACTGTTCTGTGTATCATATCCGTCCACTCCACTTTATCAAGTTCTTTTTTCAACTGAAAAGTTAAGTTTGCCCTTCAATCTGGAATTGGAAATTCGGCAGCCTCTGGGCGCGAGGGCAATTCACAATTTTCGGTTTAAAAGAATAAATTAAACAGGTTATGATTCTAAATGCTTTACTTTAAAATAATAATTACTCATTTTAATATCATCGCCAATTATTTGTAATACCTACACTTGTGCCGCTATTGACCACGTAATACATAAACACACTAGGTACTAAATTAAATGTCTGACTAAACTACTAACTATACAAATAAATACAAATACAAAAGGACACATAGGCGTCGAAGTATGCTAGAAAGATTATTTTATGACATTAAATTGTAATAACTTTTGACCGAGTGGGCAGATTTTAATGAAATAAAGACTTAAAGTTACTTCAAGATACGGACAATACGAGTATTTCGAATCCCTTTAATCTCTTGAAAAGAAGTACACTAAAAAAAAAACACAACAAACAATATTACATGTTAATTTTAAAATCATCCCTATCTTACCCCCTTGGGGGATGATTTTACAAAAATACTGAGGGACGTAATTTTTTATTTCCCACCAACAGCATGAATTTGAATTTTAATATCCCTAACTTAGGAAATGTTGGGTTTTCCATACAAACTTTCTTCCCTTACCTATATCACCCCTTTTAGGATAATTTTTGAGACAAATATTAGCTTATGTTCTTCCCAAAAATATACCATCAATGAGATAGATATCTCCTTGCCAAATTTTATTCAAATCCGTTTAGTGGTTTAGTCTTGAAAATGTAACATACAGACGGACAGACAGACAGAGTTACTTTCGAATTTATAATATTATTATATAGTATGGGTGTCAAAATAACATTAAATGTCAGAATATCAAGGAGTAGTATATCAAAGTATAAAAATGTATTTATACTATTTAAAAAAACATTATTTTCATTACATTTTTCTACCAGATCTTATTGACATCTCTCTCACTACGAAAATGACAATTAAACAGCTCCACCTAGCATATAAAATACCACATTTTCTCTACAGAAAATTTGTTGTTTCATAACATCAAAAAGCAATATCCGAGCGCAGTGCTTCCAATTACCGGAGTTTGTGGTGGTGCTCGTCCTACTGTAGCCGAGATGGAATTGCCCGAATATAGGCGTACCTACGATTGGGCAATGCCCAACAAACATATCGGTAATGCTAATTTACATTATGTACTACCATTTACCGTTAGATGTTACTAAATGATGATTTTGAACGCGAATGTACTTACGGCTCACTGGTTTTATTTCGTTGTTTTAGGCAATAGCTATAGTTGTTTTGCTAATTAATTAGGAAGCTGTCAGGGATTATATTTATTTCATAATTAGTTTAGATTATTTGATAAATTTAAATTGTTAGATTACTTTATTAAACTCAGCTGCATCCGGTTAGACTGGAAGCCGAACCCAGCATAGTTAGTAAAAGGCTAAGCAGATAATGATTAAATAAACTGAAATTATATTTAGATAAATCGATTAATGAACCTTCCTAAACTCTATAACAATAACAAATTAATGCATCGAAACGATCGTCTTTTGTTTTAAATTAAGCTATAATTGGGAGTCAATGCGATGAAATATTTTGTCAATAAAACCTGTTCATTGATAACATAAAATACTCGAATCGTATTCATTTGCACATTAATCTCATTGGTTACTCGTCCGATTTTGGTTAGCGCGACTTGCACGTAGGTACTTCCTGTTCAGTGATTTAGGTATTTACTATAGCAAAGTGAATATTTAGAAGCCACTCTTGCAGATTACAGGGAATAAAACATTAGAGGTAGTATGTATATACGACGTTGCTAAATATATTCGACAAACATTTTTAGGGTTCCGTACCTCAGTTGAGCTCCTTAAGTTCTGGGTTGAGCTCCACGATTACTGACAAATGCTTGCACTGATAGGACAGGTCCACTCAAATCTGTGTGGTTCTTTTCTCAAAAGACCATTTCAGACACTAATCTACATGGTCCTCATATGGCCTGACCAAGATTATGTCTGGACTTTAAAAGAGACTGTGACCTCTGAGTTTGTTTCGGCCTTTCTTCTCAGAGTAGTCAGATAGGAAACGCCGAACTCATGTAGCTAATTTTTTATTATTTTTTTAAGATGACGTGCAAAAGTGATTCCAATATCCTATTTACAGAATAAACAATTTCATTTCATTACATTTCAAAAGAAAAAAAACGGAACCCTTGTAGGATAACTTCGTTGTCCGTCTGTCTGTCTGTCAGTCTGTTAATACAGTTTTTCTCAGGAATGCATCGAGATATCAAGTTGAATTAATATCAAATACGTAGGTCTACGGTCCCTTGGAGCTCTAAAAAAATCAAGCTTCTAAGTCAATGCAACAAAAGATACGGCCATTTATGCGAAATATTTGAATACTCGCAAATAAATCAAAACCCTTTGACCTAGAATCATGAAATTTGGCAAGAAACAAGGTTTCATAGCCCAAGTAAAGGAAAAAGTCCGAAAATCGTTAATTTGTAGTTTTATCACAAAAAGAAAAATTGCGATTACAAAGTTACATTTGCAGTTGGAGAATTGACTTTGGCGTATATCGATATGTATGGTCATGTTTTTCAACTACAATGCTAAGTTTGTTGTTTTTAAAATAATTCCATATCATGAGAGTGTAATTTTACATGGTCTTTGACCATCCTACTCCGGAGGAGGGTATGTGTCGCTTTCGTTATTATCAGGTATATTTTAAGTACTGTGGACGTACTGTGGGTAGTGTTGGTTATTGCGCTAAAAAAAACCGTTTACAGTTCAGATTTAACTATAATTTACACACTTCATTCCTTGACCACCAGCGATGAACCTGCTTAGCTCCGGCCGGTCCGAGCGTTATGTCGTGGACTGTGTCAAGCGCCGCAAGGCGCTGCTGGCGTCCAGATTAGTCAACTCAGTAACGTATTTCCGATCTTATTTTTTTTTACCATTGTCTTTATTTTGGCAGTCTGAATAATTTCTAAAAATTTTGTCGATCTGTTTTAATGGGACCTTATAAGTATATAAATGTTTACAGGGTGACTGGTAATTAGTGGCCGATACCTAAACACGTGACTTTACTCATCAATATCAACAACTTTTATTAGGGGAACAAACGTGAAATCGCGAAACAAAAACAGCTGATCCCTAAATTTTGACGAGTTATGCGAACATAAATTATAGGGAACAGCAGATTTTTTTTTCGCGATTTCTGGTTTGGTCCCCTAATAAAAGTTGTTCATATTGATGAGTAAAGTCACGTGTTTAGGTATCGGCCACTAATTACCAGTCACCCTGTATATTATTATAAATCTGAAAGTTTGTATGTTTAGATCTTTTATACTCAATTACGCAAACATGACTGAACAGATTTGGATGAAACATAGCACATAGATAGTTTATAACCTGGATTAAGGGTTATATGAATACATAGGATACTTTTAATCCCGGTAGTACGTTCCTCTGGGATAATTTCCAACATTCACGCGGGCGAAACCGCTGGCAAAAGCTATAATAATAATTAAATAAATACATACCTATTGGCAGTATTCTGTTTTATTCTTTCTTGCTATTTTAGTGCACCTATCGCATAATAATGCGTGTACTGTCTAACAGTGAAGGTACCTACTTACCTGAATTGAAACAGTGTATTTTTTTCGGCTTCGGCTATTAAGGTGGATCCGCAGTGGTAGCCCACGAAATTCAAATTTTATTCCATTTTTTGCAATTGTCAGATCAGTATCATGTTCTTAATTGATCAAAATATGATTCGCGACCAAAACAAATATGTATTTACAGAATTATAAACATTAGAATCATTAAACACTAAGTAAGATTTGTTCTCAAATGCCATGATTTCATGAAAAAGTCGTTCAATGGAACAAATCTCATTTCAACACCAGCATGTCACCATTTATGATTAAGTCCCATGTTACAGGGGACGAGCCAATTGCTATCAATCGGGCACAAATCCAGACTCCAAGCTGCTACTGAGAAATTCCAGATGGAAAAACCCAGTAAGCTATTAAGTAATTGGTAAAAAGTAAGGCTCCAAAAAAGTAGGTACATACATTTTAAACACCAAAATTGATACAATCGGTACCACTCAACATTAAGCTGCTTGTCAGAAACAAAAGAAAGTATCTCCCTAAAAAATAATGTAATATGAAACAATGTAACTTAGTGATTTTGAAAAACAATTTAGATAAAATTGTTTACACAAAGAGAGTCAACGTCTAAATGTCAGAGAGCTTTGTTTGAGACGATACAACTCAAATAAAGCTCTTGCAATATTTCTTCGTTTGTTTTCCTTTAAGTACTATTAGAATCAAGTCCCAAAACAATTGTTATCTTAACAGCCAACAATAGATGTCTATGGCTCAATAATTAAGAGCCTGAGAGAAATTGTCGAAGATTTCATCGAAGAAAACACTAAGAAAATAGGAAAGATAGTTAAGTATAAGTTTCATACAGTCACATGTAGTACACAGCTAACTTCAACAGGCTTGCAATCGTCCGAGTCGGTACAAAAACTGTAGCCAGTGAACTTTGCTGCGAAAACTTGCGAAGTTGTGAAGGCGGTAAAAACTCGTTACGCCAAATCGGCTACTAAAACTCGCAAAGCGAAAATTCTATCCAACTTCAATTTACTTTTATTGTTCTTACTCTTCCTATTCTTCGAAGCAAAAAGTTTTTTTTTCTTACGTTTAAGAGACTAAACACATTTTTTTATACCGATTCAAACGAACACAGCGTCAAAATTTCACGTTTGAAATTTTCCTTGTTACACTGTATCAAAGGAAATGGCAGAATCTCATTCCCACTGTAATGTAAATAATCTTTATTTGAATTTCGCTTTCAGTCTTCCCACGCAAGTACCGATGTCGGCGATATCGTTAGATATGTTAAAACATTTGAATATAGAATCTAAAGTTTTTTTAAATATAATATTAAATGGCTTTCCATTTAATATTATATTTTATTTTCTAGGAATAATCTTTATTTATACTTTGAATGAACGTCAATCTTCTTTTGAAATTTTATTGAAGTAGTTTCTTTTGGAAACGTATTATATAGAATTTTATTAATAATATCAGACGCATAATGTCGTCATATATATTTTTTTTTAAACACTGAATGACAGATAATGTAGAAATAATAAACGCTTTGAATGTGGTTAAAGCTTAAAAAAACACTACAAAAAATACACAGCATTAGATAAAACAGTAGAAAGCTATGGAATGTTTGTTTTAATACTTCTACACTAAGAAATATTCTCCTATATGGTTCGTTTCCCATACACGGGAATTCCGTTTCGGAATTGTATTTGGGTGATGTATTATTATCCATTTTGCGCACAAATCTGCGCTTCAACGTAATCAATCAGGCTTTTACGAGACATAAATAAACCGGGATATATGCTGTTTATTTGACAAATGTGCTAACGATAGCAACAACTAATTCTAGAATCAAATAAAGTTTTTAACTTAGGTTTAGCGTTTTAGACTATAAACGGCAGCTTGCGTGTTAAATTATTGTAAGCAGGTAAGAAACTTGTTTAAAAACAACTGTCAGTCACGAGCTGGCTTTAATAATTAAGTATAATCATTTATTTGTTTAATTACTAAAACCACAATGATTTTATTAGTCTTAAAACAGTTTCTAAAGAGTTCTGTACCGAAGTCGACATTAAGATAGTATATACTAATTTCATGACATTATGACACAAGGTTTCTCAAGACCTCAGAAACTAAAAGCGAATAGTAAAATAATTACGACAAACACTTTTAGACCATGACAAATTACCGTCTATTGTACCAAATGTAATTACATAACTAATTAAATACAACGTTTTTTTATTAAAATTTATATATCGCATGACAAAATAACATTAATCATATACCATTGATCGCCGATCGATCGAATAAGCTTAAGCATGCATTTAATAAGTGGCTAATCGTCAAATCGCGTGTTTTCCTTAATAACCACTATGTTCTCTTAACATTATATTGCGTACATTGTAACAAAACGTTGAATTATAACCTCGTGTATTCGTTTAATCTAGGTGTAACATTCGAATAGGTTAATTACTTATGTCAAGGACTTATAAACTATTGCTTTTGATATGAAATTTAGTTATTTTCAAGGTTTTCGATGTTTTTATTAAAATGTCTGTATGAACCTTAGCGGATGGGTACATAATGTCTGAGAATTAAATGAAATAGCATATGAATGACGTTAAAAGAAGCTTATGTGCTGCAGAAGGTGAAAAAGACTGAAAGGCAAAAACATCAAGCATCAACAAGTATCATATAAACAAATTTAAGTGTAATTAAGAAATAAATATTAGTACAGTAAATAAATGTTTTGTTGTATTTGTTTTCTTTTATTTTATAATAAAAAAAAAAAAGATAATTCATTCAGTTATACCAAAACATTACATTGAAATAACACATAAAGCGTTATTTTACACGAATCTTCAAGGCTTTATTAAAACCGTTGCCACCCACTTTTCACTGTCGAAACGACCTATTCAGAAGAAGTCTGCAAAATTTGCGCCCGGTAACTAATGACGGCGTACCAAGTTGAAATATTCGTCCACAGACTAACTTTGTTCTATACCAAGAACGTTAATGTACTACAGTAGTCGCATTTTATCATGGCAACAGCGGTCATTGACTCATCTAGATTAACTAACATTTTTTTATGTCAAAAACTGAAATAAAGGTCGTTAACATCCTGAATCAATGTCTAGCATGTTCCAATTACGAAAAACCATACATAGTTTATTGTTTGGTATATTTGGGAAAGGGCAATGACCGCTATTGTCATGCTCAAACGCGATAACTATAAAGTCAAAGTCAAAGTCAAAGTCAAAGTCAAAGTCAAATCATTTATTTCAAATAGGCCCGTATAAAGGCTCGTACAGACCAGCGCGACCCGACGGCGCGACGCGACTCGAACAATACAATTTCAAAAAAACTTCACGGTATAACAATAACCGGTGTCGCGTCGCGCTGTCGCGTCGCACTAGTCTGCACGAAGCTTAAGGCACTTTTGAACGTCAAAAATTTACAAAAAAAATTAATTGATTCTAGTTGTTGAATGGGCAAAAAACTCCACCGTTACTCTTTTAAAATGTTTTACAATATTTTGTATAAGTACATTAGTTATATAATTATATGTGAGGACGATGCACCTAGAATAAAATTATTATACCACAATAGGTAAAAAGAACGTGGTGCTCACATATTTACAAACATTGTAAAAGTAAAACATTGTAATAGTCATTCAATCTATTTTAGATTGACCGTTTCAGGAATCTGTGATGGACAATGAAATCAAACATGTTCTAGGAAACAACGTAATACGAACTCGCGACTTTGTGGTGGTAAAATCATCAGTGAATGTATTTTTTAACCACGATCCGCTTGATCATTGTGTTAATCGCGAGAGAGAATAGTCGATACTTTGAAATAGTATTGATGACTCGTAATATCATTAAATGTCACCAATAGAAGCACCTATTACGTTATGTAAAAGCCACATTGTTATTAGAGTCACCTGTGACAATCGCACAAAGTAGGTTTCTATCTTTAGGGAAATATTTTTGATGTTATTACTTTAGGTTCTTGTCTTTGAAAGAATGTAGAATAATCTTGTCCAGGTCCTATTATGTTAGTCCAAAACTACACTGTTTACTATTAAACAATAGGTAAGATCTATCCAATGACCGTTACAAAAGGGAAACCATCATCCTTGACAGAAGAATTAATGATTATCGTATGAAATTATTAAGGAGCTCGTAGCTAAGTAATAACAGCTGCACGGGTCGATCCATCAGGTTAAGCTACGCTTGCCGGGGTTGGTCCGTGGATGGGTGACCATCTTTACATACCGAGACTCCTCCGTGCCTCGGAAAGCACGTTAAGCCGTTGGTCCCAGCTGTCATTCGTGGATCTTTGACAGTCATTAAGAGTCGTCAGAAGCCCGAAAGTCTGACAACAAGTTTTACCAAGGGGTATCTTATTACCCAGTTACTGGGTTGTGGAGGTCAGATAGGCCGTCGCTCCATATAAAATACTGTTATTCAGCTGCATCCGGTTAGACTGGAAGCCAACCCCAACACAGTTGGGAAAAGGCTAGGCAGATTGATTGAGTATTAGATTATTAGCAGCCAAGAAGATATTTTCCCTAAACTTGTTTCTTTTTTTATTTTGTGTTCTTTTTTGCGTCATGTTTACCGCAAATAAATGTATTTTCTTTCTTCTTTCTAAGACACTAATTGTGTCCATTCTGTTGCGTCATCCAACCGTGAGGAAAAAGTTATATTTTTACCCGACTACGGCGAAGCAAAAAGGAGGGTTATTATTTTGACCGTGAGTATGTATGTTCATCTGTTCCCTCATAACTTCTAAGCTACATAAATCATAATTTGACAAATGAGGCTATGTGACGTCACTTTAAATTGAATATGGCGCCCTCTGGACGATTACGCCCTAAGACAACGTGTGACTCCGGATTTTTTATTTGTCTGTCTGTTGTCGTTTTCATCGTATTTAGGTTTTAGTTTTGATAAATTTTTTACTGAAATATTTCACAGTTTTGTTATATACAATTGATATCCAATCCATAACAAACAAAAAAGCAAGGTTTGTTCCTCTAAGCATCTGTCACAGCGTTTTCTTATTCACACATCACGGTCTCACTTGACTTTGCATAATAATGCAAACTATATTCACGACGGCACAGATTTATGGTAGTACAGGGTGTTAGGGGACGAATAAATATCTAACAATGCCGCCAGCTTATATTTATTTTTAGGAAAAAAAAGTGCAGATGTCTGTTAACGCCTAGCCACGGCCGTTTGTCAATTGTTTTAGTTTTTACGGAAAATAGTTTGCAGTTAAAATATTTTTTTATTGTTTTTTATTAATGTTTTTTGTGTATCTTTTGCATGCCTACATGGTAAAATGTGGCTGATCGTGTATTATTTTTGTTAACCTGTATAGTGTATACCCATATTTGCTAAATAAAATTATCGTATCTTATCTTAATATTATTTTTTTTCTTCCGGATGACCATTTAATTATAATAATTATAAAGTAGAAGAAAGTGAAGCCCAGTGGGCCCAGCCCGTTAAAACGAGCGATTTTTAAAATTGTAAATAATTGTTTCGCAAATAATATTGATTAAGTTTGAAGATAAAGTTAAGTTTGATTAAATAAGCAGTACCTTTGTACTCATAATTATGATTATGTCTTATATGTATCTGTTTTTCTGTGTGTACATAAATAATAAAATAAATAAATAAGACTTTATTCATATCTATGGGTGATACTTTTCTGTCGTATAAATAACCAAAATACTTGTATTATTATTGTATTATTGGATAGTTATATTTTCGTTCTAAAAAAAGATCGAATATTACAAAATAATAAATAATCTTTCTCTATCTGCATGATGAGAAATGAGGTAGGTACTTGTATATACTACGAGTGTATACATATACACTCGTAGGTAACTAACATCTTAAAATTACAAGAGATACTCTACAACGAGTAGTGATATCTTGACGGTCACCAGTAATATCAGGACGGTCAACTGAAGGAACACGGGTGGGTTTTAGTTAGTAAGAGTCTGAAACGCCCTCCCGCTCCGGCCAGAGCGGTAGAAGTTATTTGATAATTTCCCACCCAAAAAAAGGACTGTCACCAGTCGGTATGCATTTAAGCGGAAATTGCAGTTATTTTCAAAATAAATAGAGTAGAGTCATTTCAACAACTCTCTCCCTTGAATTTTTAATTAAATATAATATAAGTAGGTATATATTATATAATATTGTATGTGTATTAGAACCTATTTGTGTACCGCTGTACCTATTTTATTTATAATTAATTATGACAAAGTTTTTTTTATTCCCTCTCAATCAGTGCACCTGCCATCTAATCTCTTCACCACCCTTGATTCACTAGTAGAGGATGCCTAAGTTTAAATAGATAACTTCAATGTCTCGCCCACACGGAATACTGTCGAGCTACCAATACATGCATTTCATTGTAACCGCATTATAAGTAGACTCGAGCACAAAGCGGTTTCATTTTAAATTGTTTGTGGCAACCCTGCGCTGAATGTCAGCCTAATGTTACTGGGCCAGGTCGAAGCCCAAGAACGAGAACTTTAACTAACATACACGAAAACAAACTAACTCAAACAAGGGGTTAAACTTCCCAGTACTCAATTATACATTAATCAGATAAACATGAACAACACGACAGGACTTATCTACTAACAGAATCTAATTTCCCACTTCGTTTTCAATAGCAGAATTAGGTTTATTGCTTGTTTGTTTCACCCCAAATCACAAAAGGGAAATTCATAAAGCATAGCATTGCGGTTCCACTAATAAATGAGCTTTTATAAAAACAAACAACATGCTGAAGTCGGGACACGAACAAATTGAGGGCGAAGCAATTTGTATCTCTTGTCATACTTTTTAATTTCATCCCGAGGAAAACAAATTAGTTTCGCCCGAACACTTTGCATATTTACAAATCTTGAACGATGAGAGCGGGTTTTATTTCCTTTGTTGTATTTTTAATCATTTTTTAAAGCTTTATTAAAAATAAGACAATAGAGGAAATCGGCTTAAGACCTTGCTAAAATCTAAGATATTTTTTTACATTTCACTTTATATTTCATTTTCATTTTAACCACTTTTCCTCCCTACATTACTCAAAAATGGAGTGCCCGTCATGAGCTTTTATTGTATTTTTCCTTAATAGCTTGATAAATGTATTATGAGTGCTTGAAATTGAGTTTACTCGGAGATATTAAATTCTCGAGTTTGAAATAATATTAACTGAATAAAGAATCATGGAACACACACAGCCCTGTACAAATATAGATAGCGAATGAATCTTGCACTGTCCTTGAAATGCGAAACGAGAACGCGGGCGTACTCGTTCCCGATAGCGTACACATAAATTGTCTGTGACAGGAAAGCTTTAGGCTCATTTAGCTCGCCGAGGATAAATGGCAATAAGTGGAATAAACTTTCATCTAGAAATAGAAAATGCTGCGAACCCAGATAAGATAAATTGAACGGGACATTCTAATACCTTGGAAGTCAGATTGGAAACAGCGAAAGTGTCGTTGACTTTATTACTTAAGACTGAGAATGACATAATGAAAACGCTGTAATAGTTTGACAAAAAGCCATAAACATATTCGCTAAAATAAATCACTCAAACACCAGTAAATTGAGTAGAGGAAGTGGCCCACACGGTGTCCTGTTTAACTGCTTAGCACATTAAATAGGTGTGTCAAGCAAGACTTACGCGTGCTGAACTGACGTCAGTTTCCTGTCAACACGCCGTCCTGTCGTACTTACACATCCGACATCAACAAAAACAATGTGAGCTGAAGACCAGTGAAGCCTCGTTTACATGTCGCTGAGTTGAATATCTGTGGCTATAAAACCAGTGACCCGAATCATCTATATAATTTCTTGGAATTGGAAGTTAGTTAATGTTTCAATGACAAAATGTTGGGCAATAAACTCCACGAATCATAGACTTGACTTGTAAAAGCGGTGCTTAGGGGAGGCCTAAGTCCAGTAGTGGACGTCTTTCGGCTGAAATAATGATACACTTTTAAAATATACTCGAGGAATTCTATTCCATTTTTTAAAATTTTAATTCCGTCTATTACCAACTCAACAATTGGACTATGTTCGGGGTAGATCCAGTCCCTCGTTTCAAGTCATTTTGAACTACACAGCGGTTTTTTACCCTGCAGTTCATAGTTAATCGTCCTATAATATATATGAACGGACAAGAAAACCGCACTCTCCTAAATACTGGAAACATGTAAACGAGCCTTGGTTAGGGTTTGGTGAGGCAGAAGTAAAGCCACTGTGTTAGCTAGTGTTTCGATGCGGTTTTGTAAAAGCAAACGTTTGTGGTTACTTCTGACTAGTTTTAACACTTAGACGGCAATCCCGTTTGCACGTTGTTAGTGTATCCTCTGATGGAGTTCATATCAAGCCAATTCATTCAATTGCTTTGTTGCAATGAAGCATAGGTGATCGCAGATTGATAATGTTATTAAAATAGTTGAGGAAGTATTGCTGTTCAATACTTTATGTAGAACTACCAAACTAGTATAAAAATATAAGAAAAACTTAAGAAACATGCATTTACCCTTTAACGTCCCCAAAACCCCAGAGGCTAATATGATGATTATAATTACTTAGATGTTAAGCACTTTGTATCTCATTTTAAGTGAACTGTTCTTATGGTAAATAAATTCTTTAAACCTATTAGGTTACAACAGCTGCCAACATGTTTTGTAAATTGGGTGTCATAAAAATATGACACTCAATTTACAAAGGGATAATGTGATCAATTTTTTAGGTACCAGAAATCATAGAATATTATATTCGAATGATATGTATAAAAACGTTATAAAAATCAAAAATAAAATATATACCTTTATTTTATCCCCTAAAACTCAAGAGGGCTAAAAGTACAATACCTACAGATATGACCAGCACTCAGGGTCCAGGCTCTAAAAAATTAACAGTGCATTACACTTTGAATGGGGGTCATTCATCTCAGCGAAACGACAGAATGACGTCTCTCTAATGGACCGGGACAAAGAGGGGCTCCTGTTAGTAATTATTAATGCATTAATGCCAGCCACGGGCAAAGTGCAGGGAATCACGTCGATAATTTTGTGAAAATGTTGTTGTTTGGAGTTTATTTTAGTCAGTATTGGACATGGACAGAAGAAAAAGTAATAGACAGAAAGAAAATTAAAATTAGCAGTAAGCATATACAATTGCTGTAGAAAATTATGTTATATTACTAAGTCGGCTTCGCCCGTGTGAATGTCGGAAATTATCGCATAGGAACGTACTCCTGGTTTAAAGAGTATCCTATGTCGCAACCCAGCATCCTAATTGGGTAACACGCAATCAATCACAATCTGTTTCATTTTGACAGTTGAACAACATTCATTGCGTTATTTACATTGCTGAGCAGACGAATTTTTCGAACATATGAAGCAATGGATTAGCAATATCCTTCAAAATTATTCAGATTATGATTGATCGTGTTTTACGCAACTAGGGACAGGTCATGGTCTACTGTGTGGCAAATTTTATCAATTTGTGTAGCCCCTACGGCGTTTAAAGCTAACAGGCAGACAGACTGGGTTACTTTCGCATGTATAGGCAATATAAAAATGGATTAGTATCGACCCGTGTACTTAAGAATTCAAAAATAAGACAGCTGATGTACTGTACTTAAACAGAGCTTTATTTCTTGAACTCATCGTGCGATTAGATCGCGAGCCCAATTAATATAATATTATGTATCACATCTGCATCCTCAGACTTCCTATGCCAAATCCATACCAATTGTTGCCTACCTACAATACACCCAATTATATTCTATTTTTAGACGATCACTGAAAATGCTTCTGTAGCACAACCATTGAAAGATCGCGCCACAGTTCAAATGAATGATTCAGCAGTTTCAGCCACCTATATTTAGACTCTATTAGTCAGTAATCTATTAGAAATTCCAAATTACTAGGCTGAGATCTTTAAACGTTACTTGACACTTACTTTGTCTAAGAGTTATTACTGTCACTGTCGCACAACTGTCAAACTACAAGTACAAGATAGAGACGGGGACATGTCTAAGCCAAAGCATTGACAAGTGACGTTTAGAGATCTCGGCCTTACACACTGTTTTTTTTGTCGTATTAAGTACTATTGTTTAGTTATCCTACATTTTGTTTCATTTATTTTTTACTAGCTGTTGGCCGTGACATCGTATGCAATCCAGGATGTAAAGTAGCCTGTTCTGACTCAGGTCATGGTCTACCTGTGTGCCAAATATCATCCAAATCCGTTCAAAGTCGAAGTCAAATAATTTATTTCAATTAGGCACAATCAAGGCACTTTTGAACGTAAACATATACAAAAAAAATATATATATATTCTAGTGGCCCCTTCCAAAAGGTTGTTTTCGTATGGAGAAGAATGGGCGAGAAACTCCACCGTTACTTTTTTTAAATGTTTTCACAATATCTTGTATACATCAATTATATAGTTATATGTGAAGACAATGCACCTAGAATAAGATTAGTATACAACGATAGGTAAAAATAATGAAAGATTAAGGAATGACAGATAAATTAATTATGTGATAGATGCATGGTGCTCACACATTTAGTCGTTCAGTCGTTTTTGCGTGATTGAGTAACAAACATCTAAACATACAAACGTTAACATTATTATATATATATATATATATATATATACTAGCTGATCCGACAGACGTTGCCCTGTCCAAACAATAGACTTCATGCAGAAATCCCATAAAAAACACTTTCAGTTTGTCCCATTTTTCAAATTTTTCGGAAAGCTTATTTCGGACTATAATGAACATTACAAAAAACATTTTAGATCGGTCCAGCCGTACTTAAGTGATGCACTTACCAACAGAATTTAATTTTTATTTATTACTTACATAGTGTTTTTATTTATTACATACATACATGCTCTGTTATATAGTAGAGTGTAAGTACATATTTTTAATTTCAGTCTTAAACGTAACCCTTAAACGCGTTATTACTATGATTAGTTCATGTTAATTACCCTGCGGTATCTAATGTCAAACTGACTGGATGAAGGTTACAACGTGATGATTATAGTGATATCCCTTTGGACGTTAATGACAAAGAAAGATGAAGGTCCATGTTTATTATGACGGAATTTAAAATAGGGATATATTTTTGCGCCTAAAATTTTGTTTTAAATTTTTATTGATGAACACAAGTTAATTAAACAGTTAGTCAAAAGTGAATAAAATAAAGATGTTTTTTTGTTTGTCGTTCACAAAAATAGGCCCAAATATTTTATTAATATTAGTGTACATTAATAATTTTAGGTCCTCAAAATGGGAATTATTAGGTGTTCGATTAAATACGCTTACAATCTACTAAAACGTTGCAAAATATTATTTTTATCACATCTATTCAAAAAGACTTAATTTATTATACGTAAACAGGAACTAAATAGCTTTTTAATCCCTAAGGACTAAATGTGATTTGAATATGGAATGTGGATATTATTAGTAAAAGTTCCAATCACCAAAGAGATCAATCACGAACATTGTATGAACAAGTAACAGGCTGGCAAGAAGGAGAGAGAAAGTGTAAGTTTGGTCAAAATGTTAATCCAAGAAGGCGGCTGTGAAAATTTTCAAATTTTTCGTCATGGGTGTCATTTTCATAGATTTCGAGGGTGCTAAAGCCGATAGTGAGGTCAAAATGTAAATCCAAAATGGCGGCTGCGAACATTTTCAAGGTTTTCGTCATGGGTAACGTTTTCATAGTTTTCGAGGGTGCTAAAGCCGATAGTAAATACAAAATGTAAATCCAAAATTTAAAACCAAAACAATTTTTTTTGGTTTTAAATAATACGTGAGAGATGGGGATCGGACCGCACAATTTCTTTTTCTCATAGATTGTGATAAAAAATAAAGTGTTCACCTCGGGAGAAACACTATTTTAAGCTCGGGTGACGTACTTTGAATCCCTCGCTGCGCTCAGGATTCTACTCTAGAATCCTTCACTCCGCTCTGGATTCAAAGAAACACGATCGCCTTAAAAATAGTCGTTTGCTCCCTAGGCAAACAATCTACTATTTAACGATTAAATCAATACAACATTTGTTACTCCTTCAGACGGGTACGCACATTTTAAATTTTTTAAAGATTTTAGTTCCGTTCCAACACTCGTAAAACATAGGTCATAATCGTAAATGCAATGTACTACAACACTTTGCACTTTCTAAGTGCCAATAAAACCCTCCTTATTCCTTCGCACTGAATGCGACATTCTTAAAACGATACTTAGAATATAAAGAAGCCACGTCTTGTTGTACAACAGCAGTAATTGCATTTCCTCTGTAATACCAGAAAATAGTTCGAGATTCTTGTAACTACTGTTTCAAAAGGATGTTTCCAAGAATATTGTATTCTAGAACGTTTTATTCTTTAACGAATAGCGTTTTACTTAGATTAAGAGCTATATTGTGGAAGATATTGCATTTTGTTTTATATTTCACTTGCTTTTCCTCGGTCTTCGGAAATCGGATAACGTGACGCTTCAACACTGTTTCATAGCGTCCTGTGTAATAGGGATACTTTATAGTGAGGCAGTTTTTGTTTACTTTTACAACAGTCTATTGGATTTATACAGCGTGTAGGTATGAGAAAGGTGTGGTCAATAGTATAATACTTATAACAGTGGTAAAACTGTTTTATATCACTCGTAGCAAAAGCGTAGCACTACCGTAAACCTAGCGTAGCGTTTTCAATAAGAGATCAAAGGTAACTAATACATGATTTTTATACAACATGTATCAGAAAGGTGTGGTCATATTTAAGAATATGGTACAGACCATCAAGCTAAACAACTTTCTCTATGGCACCATCATCGTAATCGCGAAAAAAATATTAGCCGTATATTTGGATTGAAGTTTTGTATAAGATAGTTTTTTTTTTGGGATTATCATGGGTTGTACCACACCCTTAAATAAAACCACATCTTGCTGATAAATGCTATTTAAAAAGGCATGTATTAGTTACCTTTGATTTCTTATTTCTTAAAACGCTACGCTAGGTTTACGGTAGTGCTACGCTTTTGCTACGAAAATGCTACGAGTGATATAAAACAGTTTCACCACTATTATAAGTATTATTCTATTCATATAGATTATTTTTACAATTATAATCCATCCCGCCAGTTTTCCCCGAGGGGTTAGACAGAGGTGTACCTGAGTACACCTGCATTTTGCCAGCTATATTTAAGTCCTGTGTAATAGGGGCGAGACACTTTTTGATACAAACTAATATTATAAATGCGAAAGTGAGTTTTTGTTTGTTACGCTTTCGCGCTAAAACGTCTGAACAGATCTTGATAAAATTTAACACATGGGTAGACCATGACCTGTGTTAGGAAATAGAATACTTTTTATACCAGTAGTATGTTCCCGTGAGATAATTTACGACCTCGACGCGGGCGAAGCCGCGGGTAAAAGCTATAAAAATAAAACAATGTTTAATGTAATAATGTCGAGTATAGCACTGATCTGTCAGCTACCGAATGAAACCACCTTTGCGAATGGATGCTAGTTTATTAATGTCCTAGCTACACAACATAGGTTCCGTGGTCAACAAGGAACCCTTATAGTTTCACCATGTCCGTCTGTATGTCTGTCTGTCCGCGGCTTAGCTCAGAAACTCTTAGTACTGTAACTGTGCAGGCACGCACACATACATACACACACATCATTATTATTAGTCACTGGCAAAATTAGTTCTTAGAAAACCATTGTTCGAAGGCATTACTAAATCACCTCTTATGTTTTGTCTCTTTATCACCCTGAGGTAGACTGTTAGACAATGCTTAAATCCACCTCTGTACCGTTATTATTACTTGTGCAAAAAGCTTTAATAAATAAATATTAAAATATGCAACTCTTCATACTATGTATTCCTATTCTCCTACCTTTTATATTACATTACATATTTATATAAATGAAAGCAATGAATCTCACTTGCATATAAATAAATCAGTAGCGTGAAATCCAATTACAAATAATGTTTACAAAACCCAGCTTTACTTAGAATGCGCCAATGGATTTGTGTGGCGAATATTCTCCACTAAAATTATGGAGAATATCAGAAATCACAAAATATAAATTCATATTTCGGTTATGTGGAGCAAATCGGTGGGTGCAAATTTTTATGCCTTTTAGATGCATCAGCGTTAGCATCGAGATACGTGTTTGAAATACCGATCGCTCTATGATTAGTGTTTTGATAACTACCTAGCTCCATATTAAACCTTGGAAAATAAGATTGACGTGGTTTTTTGTAAACTAGAGATACTTTAGCATTGACTATCGCGTTGGTCTAGTAGTCGCAAACGCTATCGCTGACCGTGGGCTCGATCTCCAGATCTGGCAAAGTGTAATTGGGTATATACATTAGAGATTTCTTAGCTGCAGCCCGCAGTCACTGGAATAGACTCACTACTATTTCATAGAACTTCAATATATCCAGTGAAATGTGGATATACTACTTATATTCTTCTACTCACCCACTTCTTCGGAGAATGCAGGCGTGATGTTGTGCTACGTACTTTAGAATGTAAGCAACGCAACGCGTGAAGTTTCCTAGTCTAAAAGAAGCCTTAAGAGTCTATAATAGCTCGCATTGCTCAGCATGATCCTCCGTTATCTCGAAAATACTGCACCATTAATTTTGAAATAAATATACCTATGATAAAGTTGAGGATAACTCGTATTCAAAAATTCTTCAATTTAGATTATGATCTTTGCATAATAACTGACCTAATAATTATAAAGCAGATAAGGTTTTTTTTTAATTACCATTATTTTCGCCGTAAAAATAAATTACCTAAACTATTGGCGCCTTGGAGCCTTCTCCTTGCCGTGCCGCTCAGTCTTGCTCTCACTCAGTCCGCGAGCAGTAGGTATCGTGCGAAGGTGATAAAGAGTGAATTAGAGCTGAGGAATTATGATGGTCTCTTAACGAACACGACCTTATCTAAAGCTGAACTTGCGTAAGTTTGCCTCGCAGTTCAACTGAAACAATATTTTAAAGAATTCAGTTTACATTTATAATGTTTCCTCTTTGTACAGAGGAACTCTATTTAAAACAAGACTGCGTTTTGAAGTTAGTTAAGTACTTACTTACATGTTCCAGTTTAACTTTCAATGGAGAAATTATGTATGCGCTTGTCTGTCTTTAATATAACTACACTAAGAGAACTTTCTTCTAAATGAATTAATAATTCCGACAGAATGACTGATATTCTGTCTTATTATTTAATTAAATAGTTAGCTAGATTTTATTCGAACATGGTGACATAGACTGTAAACCTACAAAGGAATACGAAAAGTAATTAAAAATTTAGTATGCGGTGAAGTTCATTATTTACAAATAAGAAATACCACAAATCAAAACACAGAACAAAAGATGTTCGAATTTTTATCATAAACTGCAAACGTTTCCGTTCTAACGATCCGTCTCATTAACCGTGACTTATTTCGCCAATTATTTTCCAACAAATCACGTTCCAAGTTACCCCACAATCGATCATCATTACCAGAAAATATACACAGTGAATAAATGTGTTTAGGCCAGCCTCAACATATTTATTCACTGTGTATATTTTCCGAAATGATTTATCTGATCCAACTTTGACAGCAGCTGTCAAAATCATAACGTATTGTAAGTAGGATCTTGTTACATGTAAAAATGGCTGCCCTAATATCTCTATATTATATTATTTTATGTATAATTCGTTTATTTGTGGAGTTTGATAATGGCCTTATTATGAGCATATTACATTATTACTTCCACTTCCACAGTTAAATAGGCTTTGTACCATTGGATCACACTTTTGAAATGATCAGTCTAGCTCCACGATAACATTGAAATCATAGTTAATGAAAGGCATTGCTATAGTTCAGATAAATAAATTAATACAACATTCTCAAACGTAATTATAAAATGACAGTCTCACAGAATGGTCATATCCACTTATTTGTGCGCCACAATTAGTTAATTTAAGCTGACTCTTAAGATGACAACCAGTCTTACCAAGTATATAGTATGTACCGTGTTACCCAGTAACTGGGTTGTGGAGGTCGGTTAGACTAGAAGCCGACCCCAACATAGTTGGGAAACGGCTAGGCAGATTGATTGGTACTCTGAAGTTAAGAACCCAACTCGATATTATATTTCTAAGAAACCACTACTTACAAACTATATATATTTATCACCATGTAACCGTGTATATACTGGTAACGTTATCTAATACTTTGACCACGATGTCTTAAGGAAACTAATCCGGATTACCGGACTAAGTGACCGCTAAGTAGTCACAGGCCGCAGAAAACACTTATAGCACATTATTACGGCTTAATGTACTGTTTCTTTATATAAAATACATTAATAAGGCTAAGGATATTAGCAGGTTTCTTCGTTTTATAAAAACGTAGGTATATATATGTACATATATATTTGTACTACCTTAAATGTTTATTTTTTCTAGGGCTAGTGGAAAATGAGAAGAGAATTTAAAACAACAAGGAAGTTATAGTGCAAGACGCGAAGGTATTTACACACACTGAAATTCAACTTTGTGATTCCGCACACCAAAATATACACATACCTACATACAAGCGTTCACGACGCAGCGATTAAAGTATCAGTTTGGCTTCCCGAAAGCGCTGCATTCCGCTGGCACATAACACAGTTTAACTTACTTAGTTTTGTCGACGGAAGAATAGACAAAATGACCTTTAACCAATCACAATCTATCATTTTGTCTATTCTTCCGTCGACAAAACCCGTTTCTACGCGTGCTGGACTGTTTCCATCTCCATGAAGATATTTAGTTTAGATTTTTATATTCACAATGACTTGAATATTTACTTTGTAAAGTATTATAATTATTATTTTAATTATTGTGAATGTGTAGACTATGTGGGTTATTTTTTTTCTCAGTTAGTTTTAATCATGGTCTGGTAGTTTGAGTAATTTATGCGGGCTACCCAAATATCTTTTCTTTGTTATTGTTCGTCGAATCGTTGAGCTCCTTAAGTTCTGAGTTGAGCTGCATAATTACTGACAAATGCTTGCACTGACTGGACAGGTCCACTCAATCTGTGTGGTTTTTTCCTCAAAAGAGCATTTCAGACACCAATCTACATGGTCTTCATATGGTCTGATAAAGATTATGTCTGGACTATAAAATGACTGTGACGTCTGAGTTTGTTTCGGACTTTCTTCTTAGTGTAGTCAGATAGGAAACGCCGACCTCATCTAGTTTTTAAAATATGATTGACATGTAAAAGTTTTTGTACCAACCTACTTATAGAAATAAAATCATTTATCATTAGATAAGAGAGACCCCATAAGTTTGGACCGACGTTGACGACTTAGTGAAGGTTATTGGAACCCGCTGAATGCTGGCGCAGTAGCAGTAACTGTAGTAATCCTTACGGGAGACCTAGTCCAGGAAAAATCATCAAAAGTCAGCTTTGATAATGAGTATAATAATGATTTTCAAATTGCAAAACACCTTTGAAGAAACATGCACTAAACGCATCCATCCTACTAGGCCCTAATTTAGGTTAGGCCAGTGGTTCCCAAGCTATGGGTCGCCACCCACTGGTGGGGCGCGAGCGAATATTGGGTGGGCCTTGAAAAAATGATTTCCAGGTATGATTAATATGGAGGAGGCAGAACGCGTGAGGGAGAGGCAAATTACCCGCCCCTAGCCGCCGCAGGAGACGCCCTGGGCGTCGGGAATCGCAGGCCGATTCCAGGCCACCGTAGGCGCGGGCTTGCGGACAGTGAGCAATGGGTAGCTCGCCGTCCGATAAGGACCAGGCCCGGGTCGACGGCGCGTTGTGTTCCACGCGCGCCTTAAAGAGATGTCAGCAAGTGAAAGGGTCCGATAGTACCGATGCCTGCCGGGGTTGCGGGAAAGTCCGAAAGGGATACCGTGGCCCCTGGCAACGTCCAGGCAACGGAAGGAACACGGGTGGGTTTTAGTCAGTAAGAGTTTGACACGCCCTCCCGCTCCACCCAGAGTGGGAGAAGTTATTTGACAATTTCACATCCAAAAAAAATATAAAGGTATGATTAATATTAAAACTAAATACCGAAATAAATTGGACGTACCGAACACATGGCCATTAAAAGTAACTAAAATTGAAGTTGATTCTACAGCTATATTGACAAAAAATAGGAAACAAATACATCCTTTTCATTGGAATAGCATTCCTTGTATTTGATTAAGTAATAAAACTTTCGATTGTAACTGAAGGTTTTTTTCTTATTTGAATAGTCCTTAATTCATATAATTATGCCTCTTTTTCTCCACTATACAAAAACTTCCAAATTCGGGACTTCTTGCCTGTCAAGAGGTCAGTCCCGAATTTTGAAGTTTTTGTTAGATGGGTCGCGGTCAAGTCAACTCTGGGAACCACTGGGTTAGACTATATGTAGGCCCTGCTATAAACAACTCAGGCTGCTTAACGATAGCAATGATGGACGTTAAAGTACTTCCACCATGAGCAATTTTGTTCAAGAGCCATAAAAAATATTTTTAATAGCTCTCTTGCCCACGTTTTAGTGGTCATTAAGTACTCAGTGTACTTTATTTTACTTTGTGACATTTTTGCCTGATATGGATTTCTGATTTCAGTTTGTCGAATAAATTACGTCATTTTCCAGTAACAGACTGAGGTTTAGCATAATCAGCCTATAAGGCCTCTCTGTAAGAGGCAGTGGGCCATAATCCAGTGCGGGTTGGCGGACGTCACATGTCTTTGATTTTTTTGTTCTTGTACATGCCGGTTTCCTCACGATGTTTTCCGTCACCGTTTTGAGAGCAGTGGTAATGAATTAATTTACACAAAGTAAAGTCCCTGCTTGGTTCGAACCCACGACCTACAACTCGTAAGTCGCCTGTTACCACTGGGCCACCATTGCTCTTGACTGTTTTGACTGAGGTTTGGTTATGTATAATTCTCAGAAACTCCCTTTCGTTTAATTGCTAGCATTAACAGTGCGGAAATTGGCAAATAGTTACTTCGGTGGCTTATCAGTTACGTATCGATCCCTACGATTCAATGAGACAGTAACGTTGTATAGAGGATACATTATTAAATGTACCTCGAAGTTAACAAAAATGAAAACTTTACTATAGGTATACAAAACTATGGTGTTTCTTGCCCATTCTTCTCTATATGAAACTATTTTTTGGAAGGGGCAACTAGATTCGATTCTTTCTTTTTACCCGACTACGGCAAAGCCAAAAGGAAGGGTTTTGATTTTAGCAATGTATGTTTGTATTTACGTGTGTTCCACCGTAGCGCCTAAACTATTGAACCGATTTTGATGAATGAGGTATCAATAGATTCGTAATAATGGTTCGGGCCGTCGTCGCATGCCATTATAATTTTGTAGGTGATCCTGGCACCCACATAGTATACAGGCATCACCTTGACTATTTTTCTACCTATGTCTTTATTTCTGACTGCAATTTTTTCTTGTTGCGTACTTTTTGGATCACTTTTTTTTGTGTGCCTTTTAATGGTCTTATTGAAATAAACAACTTGACTTTGACTATAAAATATATCGATGGCACTAGTTCTTACTGCTTGTAACAAAGTAGTAGAAAGTTGATTTAATTAAACTGCATATTTTCTCTTTTTCTCATAATCATTTTTTTTTAATAACTTCTTCTTCTATAATAACTTCTCCCGCTCTGGGCGGAGCGGGAGGGCGTTTCAGACTCTTACTGACTAAAACCCACCCGTGTTCCTTCAGTTGCCTGCACGTTGCCAGGGGCCACGGTATCCCTTTCGGACTTTCCATAATCATTCCACCTTACACTTAAGATTTACTTTCAGTTTCAGACTTAAAATGCTCTCCATTAACTAAGTTTTTTTTAATTGAATTGCACCCACAGTTACTTAAAATTCGTGAAGCCGTTAATACAACCTTACTTCTCCTATACCTATACAACATGTACAGACGGTTACACATCAAGCTATACGTTCCAGTATAAGCTGACCTCGCATTGTACGGAAATCCTATATCATGCGATATCAGCTTATACTGGAAATCTATAGCTTCGTATGTAGCCGTGTGTACTTATCATAAAGGTGTGAAAAATAATCAGACGTCCCATACAATGTGGATGTTAACTAAAAATTATTTTTTGTCCGTCAGGTAGATTATTAAAAATATTGCACACGTAATTTTTCTTTTTTTAGTAATCAAAAGATTACGGCAATACATTGAGTAGGTTATACGTTAAAATGTGGCATGACGTCACTCCCGGGTAATTTTTTTACTGACTTGTGACGTAGCGAGCTCCCACTCCCCAACTTTAATGCGTTTTACTAAACCATTTATATTAATATGATAAAGCAAAAAATACGTGTCTAATATTTTTTTATTATCTGACCGATGGACTAAATAGTTTTTGTTTTTCCCCAGTCAACATCCCTATTGAGTCGAGTTGCCGTGGTCTTATGGAGAAAGTTGTCCAGTTTGATGGTCTGTACCACTACTTTTTTAACCAACGAGGTTCTATGTTTGACTTTATGTTTTTTAATTTTTATGACAACATTTCTGATACACGCTGTATAGATGCCATAATTTCTGAGACATCTATTCAGTATATTATAAGGTGCATCCCTTCACAACAACATGACAAATGTATCCAATCTATGGATGATTTGTGGCTGCACTAATGTCTGGGAGAATGCGATAGAACATACCACATGGTACGTCGTAACTTTAATAATCTGGAACATTGGAGCGATCATTAAGATATATTAGGTCAGGGTAATAATTATACGTTAGCTTGTATTTTGCTATAATAACTACGATAGGATTGGTTTGAATGGGTTACTAATTATACATCACGCTTGTTTTAATGGAGGGGTTCATCAGTGATAATGGTATTGATGACATTATTTGTCATGTATTTTTTTATGTAACGGGGTCGGTGGTGAGTGGAGACAATTTGGTGAAGAGAACTTTAAAGGGACTTAAACATAACTGGCGAAATGTGGGTGTACTATACACACCTTTGCCTAACCCTTTGGTGAATACAGACGTGATGTGTTAAAAAGGTGGAAAAGTGAAGGAAGGAAGGTTTTTAATCTAAAATTTTATTTTCATTTTTCACCATAATTACCATACCAGTGATAGCCTAGTGGTGTGACCGTTGGACTGCCAAGTTATAGGTCTCGAGTTCGAACCCAAGGCACACACCTCTGACTTTTCGGATTCATGTGCGTTTTTTATAATTATCACTTGGTTCTAAAACGGTTAAATAATAATAATAATACCAATTATTTCAGACGACACCGGCCCATAGAAAAATAACTTATCCTTTAACATATATATTTTAATATAAACAAAAAAAAAACTTGTGTAATAAATAAGGCTAACGAAAACATTGTGAGGAAGTTGGCATGCCTGAGAGATATTTCTCGATAGCATGTGAAGCTAAGTCAGAAGCTCATGGGCGGCTTTAAAACTCTGACACCAGGTTAATCACTGACCGCACGAAAAGAATAAGAAGACTATAATTATCTACCGTCCTCTTTTCGTCAACACAAATATTTTACTCTCCCAGAGAGTCGAAACCATGACTTTGCGGTCACTAACAACGTTTGCACAAGACAAAAGAGACAGTTAAGTAATGAAGGCATGTCATTCAAGCTAAGGTACAAAGGACTTCCTCTAGCTGTATAGCTATCTTCAAGGAATTGCTGTAAGCACTCCAATAAACTTGAAGACTGAGGATTATATTACGCCAGCTGAGCTGAATGACTGATGCATAAAATGACACGGGTAGGTTCGAATCCTAGAATCGTTCCTTGACCCAAATCTGTTCCTATTTGACTGACACTCATTAGACCGTATCCTAGAGTGCGCGCCACGAAAGAAAACCGGCGGAAAATTATGAATCTACATATTTTTTAATGCAATGTGATGCATGCAATTACATAGAAAAGCGAAAGGCGCCCTCTATCGGCGTGACGAGATGTTCGGGTTCGCCGAACAAGCCACAGTGACGGCTCAGCCACATAAGGGCCGCAGTGACAGCTGTCAGGAAAATTATGGCACTGGGGTTTGACTTTACGTTGCTAAAAAACGCTCTCTAGAGAAACACAGACTTACTTTCATAAATTACATGTCAGTGATATCATTTTTCGGTAAATTGCGAATGCTATGTGGCGGCCACCAAAGTCTCAAGACACCCTAGTCTGACAGGGCCAGGTTATGATGTAACTTGCTACTATCACACGCAGTTCCTATAAACCACCAGTACAAAACGGATCGAATGACTTTCCCTAATTACTGTTAACAAAACAACAAGAAATAGGAGCACATAGGTAGTTAGCGATCGAGCCCGCATACGACTTGATCAAGTGAAACTTGTTAGTCTTGCTGCCTGAAAGGCTTCTACAAGTATACTTAAGATAGGGTATACCAACTCAATATTATGTAAGGCCACTTGCTACAACATCAAACATCGGTAACGCGCATGTAGCTATGATTTTTATATATGTTGTTAGGAGAGTAGTTTATACTCAAGTTTGCAACCCTGAAAACCTTGTGCTACATTCATGGTGTTTGAAAAACTGTGAAATTCTAGCACTTGTTTTCTTTTTTTATATACCTTAAGGTCGCGTTTTTAGGTCTTTCTTTAATATTTTTGTGAAGGAAACTAAATTTGTAACAATTTGAGCTAGGAACCCAAGCACTCTAGATCTATTGGTAACGAAGATACAACTAGTCAAAGATGGGCAATTTTTGGCCAAAAAGTGATAACAATACACAAAGAAGGTCTTTATCTTAACAATATAAAAATATCGGAACGAAATATCATAATACAACGAAGTCAGATTTTGCACATAATTTGTCTTTAACCTGCAAGTCGCTTGAAAACGACCCCCATCGCAAATTTTCATGTACCTACCTATAGTAGGTACCTATATGCCTTTACTATTTAACCATAATTTGCAGCGCAACCTGGGAGTCAATAGGTAATTGACTCCACAATACAAAACACTTGAACAAAATCTCTTTAGAAATCCTCCCTTCAAACTCATTCTAAAGTACTAAACCATTGATATTTATAGAACAATAAATACCAAATTACTGACCAAACTTCGAAACTTGAAGCCACAAACCCCGGGGTTAAAGGCATAACAATAAAAATCATTCCTAATCTCGACGTCAATTTTTAACAATTCATCTTGAGTGGAGCGACGTTGAAGTGGCCGGATTTCAAAAGTCATTTTTCAACCGTTATGACGTAATCGCTTATAAACTCTTAGCTTTTTTATTTGGAGAGTAGGGAATTTTTCATATTCAACGTTTTATAAGCTTATCCGGGAGAGGTGGAGACCGCTGGCTCTTCCAAGACTTTTTGATTACTTGTATCAAAGTTACAGTAAATAAAGAATAGAATAAGGTAGAATCTATTATATCCATATACGATAACATATTATTTAAAAGAGAAAATTCTTTTGTAAGTGCGAATGAGTGCAAAAGAGATAAGTTACCTTATACAATTTCAGATGAGATATCGACAATGAACACAAAATAAATAAATATTACTGAGTTTTTTGATGACTAATTTATTGTTTTACTACATTTATTTTTGCAGCGGTAGAACAATGAGACGAATTCCACAAAGTAGATATCCTAGTCATTATTTCATCTTAATTATAGTCTTTTAATTCCTTGCTGCCTTGAAAGAACTGCTGAAAACAAAGATCTAAGAATTGAAGATGAAATAATAGGATTATAACTACCATTAGAAATGTATTCAGACATTTCTAATGGTAGTTATAATCTTATTATTTTAATTTATAACCCTTTGTTCTTTGGTAAAACCGTCTTCATCGTTATTATTATTTGTTTTTTTAAATACTTTTAGTATAAACTCAGTTCTTCCAGAAGCCCTAGTAGACTGTAGATTTGTTGACCATATTCTATTTTGTTAAGTACCTGGTACTTGTTGAAAGGCCTACGCTGTCTTCCCATACCTATTTACATGGTTATGCCGGCTCTTCTCCATAGTAAACGACCAATTTGGAACCGTGCACCTAGCTTCTGACGTTTCATAAGTGCATGTAGGCTTATGTGAAATAAAATATTTTGATTTGATTTGATTGCTTCTTCATCTTGCCATGGTTAATCCAAAAGATTGATTGATTGATAATTGTTCTTTAATCACTGAATTAATCTTTTATCGGTCATTCACCAAAATAATGACAGTGTTCTACAAATAATATTTTTATGATCCGTTTTCGCCACTCATTCATCTTATTTCATTATTAACTTTAGAAGTATAATAACTAAGATTAATTTAGCAATATTCTAATTCACTATAACCAAACTTAGCTTTCTGACTTCTCAACTAAATACACGAAAAGTAATTCATAAGTTTTGTTTTAAAAGGATGTTATTCGAAATGGATAAAGTTTTAAGTGGGTCGCAGGAATATAAGAGAACTGGTATGAGGTTAATGCTAAGATTAACTGCGCGACGTGATAATACGTTACTTTTATCCTAGAAGCTATATTTTATCAACACCACAGTGGATTTATTATCACAATATGCGTTAATACGGCAATTGTGGAAGTTGTCTGCCATAAATTTTGTTTCAAAGCCATAAAACTTTTCCTTTTTGCATTCCAACACTAGAACCTGGAGCAGTGGATGCTATTACAAATACAAATCACATGCACAACCCTCTACGACTCAGAACAACTTTGTGGATCTCTTAGAACGTATAAAACGCAATCGTGATATTTCTGTGAGAGAAAGAGCTTCAAGGCGGATAAATATCTGTCTTTGTATTTTCTCGAAATAAAATAGAACTTGTATTATTTGAAGAGGGCACTTCACTACCTGCTATTTTTGTAGTCTGGCTTTTCTTATAATAAATAGGTAAGTTTCATTCTATACAAATGCTGATTCCGAAAATCGGAAAACGACCTCCTTTTACCTTGTTCAAATAAAAGTATCGCCACATTTCTTCTTTCATCTTCTATTAGCCTCATTCAGTATCTGCGGAAATATTTCTTTCACTTGATTATATTTCTATAGATCTTTGAGAGTTGGCGAAAATACTCAAGAGTCATCGTTACTAATGAAAATTACAGCGATTCGTATTGAAGGTAAAGTGCAAACGCTACCAAATGAGTCGGAACGGGAGCGGCAAGGTGCCGATAATTCAGCTTGAGTTCTCACTGACTCGACGAAATTCATTCTCACGACGCAATCTGATTTAGGTCATAGATATCTACTAGTGTTATTAAATAAAATTTATGCTTTTGAAATGCTTTCTACTTTGGTGTTCCAATTTATGTCTACCGGCGGTGTTAAAGTGTGTAATTTGGGAAGTATTCCAATTTTATTTTATAGCGCTGATTCTCGGGACGGAAAGACATGCTAAGACACCAAAATGGAATTCATTTATGGCAGAAATACAAGGTGATTCTGTTTAACCATTATTGGTTTTATGCTCTCTTCTTGTAGGTATTTAATAATATTACATTTCATTAAAAATTTAAATAACACTTTATTTGAATTTTCAAGAATAAAAATACTTTTCCATTACAATTTCTTAGAGCCTCGAGGAGAGTCTTAGAAAAAACGATAAGGTAGGTTATTAGTAAGTTTCGTACGATCGCACCAAATTTCTAGCATTTTAATAGCATAACACAATAAACTAAGACGGGTACCTTCTACAAAATCACTTCAACCTAATTAAGGAGCGTATTCCCGATAATTTGTTTAGCTCCGAACCCGGTGGATTATATCCATTTGATAATATGTAAATGATCTCAATTTGAACGTGCCTCCAGAAACTTCATGCCTTACACGCGGTAACTCCTAAATATGTTAACGATGTCATATATACATACATGAATGTGAATCTTGGATAAGTTTTGTTGCTACTTGTGTGAATGATATTTCTCATTTTGGTGCGCGTCTACCTGTGAGAAGGCTTGAGCCTTTCAGGTGGAAATAGTCATGTTTTGAGAATATTATGTGGAAGATTTTTTTTTATAATGATGAAGAGAAATACTATACGGTTGGAAATACGAAACCATAGATTTAGGCCCGTATTACAGAACCTCACTCAAAACTCAAGCATCGCTTGAAACTCGTTTAAAACATTTTTATTGAAACTAGTTTTAAGTAATGCGGGCCTTAAATAATAAGGGTTTAGTTCGAACAATAAGCCGAATAACAGTTTTATGATCATGCAGCGTTTTATTGACAACACATTAGTGATGATGGATAGCAGTATCTGTATCGGTCCGCCTGTTTTTTATTTCAAACATTAGTTGAACTTTTAAACATAGCCTTTGCGTAAATCTCATCTTAATCATTGTGGAAACAAAGCAACATAACTATATTGACATAGTTTTCCGTCTATGTATCTGTGTTAACCAACTGATTAACATGTTTCCGGATACATATACCGTGACATATGTCGCGGTGTATCCGACCCATGACAAAGGGGTACAAAGAGCGACCACAGAGCATAGAAGGTACTATCATAATAATTATTAGTTTACGGTGTATGTTGCACCTTGGAAGCTAATCCCTTACTGACCTTTTACGAACCGACCAAGATGACATCGGTTTGATTTATTCATGGTTGAAACCTCTTAGCGAAAAAGTTTAAGTTTGCATACGTTTCGTAGATATTCGCACTAGCCTTTTGATCTTTTGAAGGTGAAATTTATTTCTCGCCAAATTTAATTTTAGGTTTCTTCGTGCTAAGGAAAATTGTTATTTTTTTATACTTATCTTTATTTCTTAGAAGCACTTATGAAGTAAAAATATAGTTAAAACAAGCACTTATCAGTTCTTGTTTTTCTAATAAACTTATTGAAATTTCGGATTTTATGTACTTACCTTGTATTTCAAACGACGCACCACCTACAAAGATTTCTTTGTATTTTTAAAGGTTTTTTACGGCAAACATACATAATATCTAGGTCAGATAGACCAAATCAACTCGCAAAGTGGTAGACATACTCGTACAATTACTTAATATTACAAATTCTGGTGGGTTTCAGTCTGTCACTGCCAACTTACCAGTCGAGAATATAACTCAATTCCATTATTTAAAACAAACCGCATATCACTCAACAGTATCGGGTCCACAGTCAATCTGATCGGTGTGACTGCCACGAGAGTACCTACGGGTTACGTTTTTCCCGGAATCCGCAAGAGAGCAATATTTTCACAGATAAGCAAGATGTGTGGAGCAATGCACTTGAGCAAATGCGAGATGGATTTTAGATAGTTTGCTATATATTCTCACATAAACTGCCTCATACTGAGAGTTACGGGATTTGAGAAGTCAAATTGTATGGAAAATGTTTATGTGGAAGTTTTAGAGAGGACAGTGTCACAGAAATTCGAAATAATGATACAAACAGCAATATATATTCATGATTTAATAATGTTTTGATATTCAGATATGTTGATAGACTGACTTTTAATATTACACGACTTTTTGTTGAAAATAAAGTACCATGTTTTAAAAATAAATCTATTCATTTTAGACATGTACAGTTAAATACAAGCAACATACACTCTAGCACATTTACATGGCCAAAACAATACCCATTTCACACGCGAATTTCGCCCAATAAAAATGTTTATTAACAGGATCGTCGTAGAATTTATGACGTCTCCTTATATGGCCCCGATGTGACTAGATATTGCCTATAAGGAAACTACCAAACGCAATAAGCTCATAATAGGAACGAATGCGGTGACATGCCTGAGATTATTCCTTACCACGAACGTACCGCAGTGCGGAGTACTCATAATTTCTACTAAAGTATCAAACATAAATTCAATATAAAACCTTTAAATGGGAGCTCCAGTAGGTAGGTATTATTGCGAACTTGAATGTGGTTACCATAATTTTGTATTTTTGCTCACTAATATTATGGGCGTCATAAAAATGTATTCCGTTGAATTTGTTTCGTGATTACGACATTGACTGGGCTGCCAAAGGGCTGAAATATCCGTACGTAACGGGGCGCGGGAATTCGGCTTCATGTAAAATATGCTGCATATGTAAACGAGCCGTCTAACCTTCTGTTTCACATGTTTACGAAATAAGTTCTCGTGACGTCATCTGGTTTTCAGAAACATCGGTCTTTTGATTTCGTACGACAGCTTTGGGGACGAATTCTGTACTCAATTTACTTGTTCATGTTGTGTTTTTCTAAATAAACTACGAATTCAAGGAAAAAGGTAACGTGGATTTTAGGATACTTAATGACATAATAACACTCTAAGACATTTATAGATACTTATCTGAAATTCATATTATTATGGTATACATAATAAAGAAAATTCTATTCTATTCTTTGATTTATTTTCTCAGAGTATACTAAAATAAAATTAAGTAGCACTATTAAATAAAAGGACTAACTAATAATACTATTGACTCAATTCTTAGAAAGCGTAATGGCTGTAATTAATTATTTGAATACTTAATTCGCCTTTGTTACTCAACGATATTTAATCCGTTTTAAACTCCATTAAATAATTATTCTAAGGTACCTACATTATATGACTACGACCAACCTTTACTCACTAAACGGACACCATTACACCATACACGCATAAAAAAAACAACAAAGTCTCTTAATTCCGCCTTCATAGACGTTTTCTTCAAACCTTATGTTTGTTATTTGCACAAATCATTTACATTGAGATCCTGAAAGAAGCCCAAATAGTTCTGAACTAGGGATGTAACGGAGGCCGTGTTAGCGGAGGCAGAGGCCGAGGCGGAAAAATAAAGAAAAAAGTATCTGCAAAGAAAAAAATCTACCTATTAGTAAGTAATCAAAATTTAGAAGAAGCAAATTATATTTCCATAGTTGGAGCTGTTTTTTTATAAGACCTCCATTTTTCTCCATAAGAAACTACCTTTTATAAAGGGCAACAAGAACCAATTCTATATTATTGTAAATGTTGACGTTGAGAATTGCCTTATATAATGTGCCTAATTGAAATAGATAGGTAAATGATTTGGCTTAGACAAATTAAACATTGACTTTGTTACAACTCCGTTAAAACTTGCGCAGGTATATGTATTGTATACGTATGCGTACTTGCGCAGGTATAATTTCTTGTGGAAGTTCCGCTTTTGCGGAGTAGAAGGCGAAGTTCCGATACAACCCTAATCTGAACGTCTAGTTCAATGCTAAGAGGATTCTGCAGTTGGAGTCTTGCATAGAGGCGCCCGCTTATTAGGTAACAAATGGTCTGTAAGCGAATTTTGAGGGAGGGAACACCGATTTTGAGGTGATCTGTAATGGTTACGGATTTTCTGAGGTATTGAAACTGTTTTTGGAGGTTGATAGCAGTTTTCTAGTAAAATATGAGAACGTTTCTACAATGCACTTAGATATATTTTATTCCAAAACTGCTCCTAATATTATCATGAAAGTAATATTATCTATGCATTTGAATATACGCCTTTATATCTTTAATCTTGAAATAATTCGACATTGTAAGCATAAAATAGGTACTACTTCATGTTATAGAACAAAGTTCATTTTATGCATATTATTTTACGACAACTTACAATGATTTCTCGAAATATCTCCGGGGTAATAAATATTATGAACAGTGAAGGAGACATACCTACCTACTTAGCTAGTCGAATTCCAGGAAGTTATCTTGACATTCTACTGACAATAAATCCAGCAAAATATTATTTACAACGAAATATCTATAGCATTTCCTTTCACTAAACTTATCGACTATCGGTAACGATGGCACGGAAAAAACAAATATAAACCTATATAGAAATGACACTGAAAACTTTAATACCGGACAAGAATGATTCGGACTCACTATTAAGCGTACCTACTTAACAAAACTTGTTATTTCACAAACAATTATGGTCGCCCATAGATGTTTGTGAAATAACTGATTTTGTTAATTGTTGTTTAAATCAAAAATATCACACACACTAGATTTCAACAAAAGTTGACGATAAATAGAAAAGAAACAACAAAATTGAGTTATGTGCGATATATCGAGCCCACGCCGCAGTTTCGTGAAAACGTGTGGTGAAATAATAACAAATTTATTTAACGATGTTACTTAATATTTTCAATGAATTTCAAAAATCAATGATATATCTCCCGGAGTCCTGCCAGCAGGACTTTAAGTACTTCCGGAAGGACGCAACTTTTTTCGGTCACAGTACCGTAATGATATACACCACAAATTTAAAATTAGCACTAAAATATAGAATATTTTTGTCTCTTTCACATTGTACAAGAAACGGCTTCTAAACACAACTGACCTTCCATCAGCAAGCGATGGCGCATGGGGCAGCGCATTCGCGCTCGTGCGGCTTGTTTCGACGCCCGGGTACCGAAAACGCATGGAGTCGTCAACATTTCGATATTCCTGCGTATTCAAGTTTTTTTACTTTCTTGTATTACTTTTTTTTTTGTACGTCTTCACTCGCTCCTTTTTATAAATTATTAACTATCAGGCATAACTTTTAAGTGCTTAATAAAACCAAAGTGACAGATTTATAGTTCCTTAAATAGGTTCTTTCCTATAAATAATATTAGATAAATGCGCGCCAAGAATAATAATTGGTTATTTATCAAGTACGAATAGGTACATCTATTATTATTTTTAATCTTTCACTATTCTTGGGACCCTGGGGTCCCGGACCTTTGGAAGGCGTACGAGGGGCCGAAACCAACTCGCAGAGACCCGTTAGATGTTTTTAATGAAACGAGGCACCAACCGAAGATTATCCCTGTATGTACTATGCAAGTACACCCAAGGACAACCCTGGTTGGTGTAGGACTATTACAGGATATGGAAACAAATATATTGGACTATGGGTTTGGGTGGCTAAAGTTGACTGGTGATTTGGAACTATGGAAGGAATATGGCCCCTGCCTGATCATTGTTTTATATGTACACGAATAAAATGGCAGGGGGTGACTTGCACACTCAATAATGGGCCCCCGAAAACTGTCGCTAGCACATAGTGACGTAGCGACAAGGGCGCAACATGTCCTGAGTTGCTTGAGGAGTGGAGAGGTATTCCACGGGTTTCAGAACAATCACAGAGCCCGGAAGATGGTCAAGATCGAGTATTTAATAGAATACTTCCTTCCTCCTAGCACGTTTGCTCTTGCGAATCTCCACTCAAGCCGGCCAATTAAGGCAAGCATGAGGTGGAAGCTCTGTTCCACGTCAGTGTTCACTCCAGCCGGTAAATAAAGGCAAGCTTGAGATGAGGAACAAGATTTCTCCTAGGGTCCGTGGGGTCGCTCCTGTAAAATAGCTCGCCACATGCTGCCTTGGGTTTCTGTATAT
Organism: Xanthia icteritia; assembly: GCA_949128155.2. Lineage (NCBI taxonomy): Eukaryota > Metazoa > Arthropoda > Insecta > Lepidoptera > Noctuidae > Xanthia > Xanthia icteritia. Next base: position 9,400,751 of record OX421935.2, on the reverse strand, counting down.
CTCTTCGTCTAGCTCCTCCTCCTAGACCTGTTCCGGCAAAGTAAACTCTACCAGTACAGACCTACACTTTGGAGCGCGCAAGCCCCACCACGACATCAGAGAAAGAAAATATGAAAGTACTTAAACAAAAGAGTTTTATTTTAATACGTACTAGCCAAATGTTTAAAACTTCTGACGAGCGCAAGTTCAAAATCAAGGTCACCTTACAGCTGGAAGGACCAGACAAATTTTCATTCAAGCTGCGTACTGCTAGCAGGGCTCACGGAAGTCTTCCGGCAGGACGCAAGCCCGTCCTTCCGGAAGAGCTTCCAGCAGGACAAGCCATCGGGCGATCTATCATTAATGTTCATTGCATTCCTTATGGTCCAAGCTTATTTCGAATGAGTTTTTTTTAAATTTCTCAGTAGAATTTCCGTCGATATGAGTCTAAATATGAAATTATTTTGCTATTGTCAACTTCATATGCATTTTAACCCTTATTTTACGAAATTTTTTTGTTATTATCGCTTTGGATCCTGGTAGTCCTTTGTCAAATCTTGGGAACGAAACCAGAATCACCGTTCTAGCTGAACACGTTTTTGCACTATACCAATTGGAATTTCGACATATAGTGAATAATAGAGGGTCGTGCGCATGTGCCTGCCCTCGCAAAGTGATGTTATAGTCAAATTATACCCTGCATATTTATTTTTATAAATATGACCATTTTTTGCGTGCTCAACCATTACTCTAGCATTAAAAGTCTTGTAGTTATAAGCGATTGAAATCTTACATGTTTTTGACGATCGGACATATTGAACTTATATAGTAACCTTTTGGTACGGAACCCTAAAATAAAACTAAGTAAATGCAGAAATATCAATGAAAAATTTACACAAGTTATTGGTGGAAAATAACGATGTTGGACACATAATACGCTTGTACGATTTGCTGGAGTTGTCTAGTCCGTAAACAAATGGAAGGAATCAGTTCCGCTGTGGCACAAACTATACTCACGGAGCTTACGTCCACATTAAGCTTTGTGTATTTTACAATGTTCGTGTTTTGTTTATCGTCGTATATGACGACTGTGACGTGGCCGCCTTTGAGAAGTTATAGGGTTAAAAATGTGTCTGGGTTTTGCACTTTGTTGATGTTTCAGTTGAGAATTGTGCCAGTGCGAGTGCATTGCTTATGATTAGAACATATCCCACTTGCTGAATTTTCCTAAGTGCTCGTTCACGTGCACTTCGGATGACCTCTAGAATTCCACTAATGCGCAATCAGTGTGGCCATCTACTGTGCTCAAACAATGTAAAAACAAAAAATACTACCATCGACACGAAAAGACATTGAAAAAATGTAAAAAATTTATAAAAAAAATATTTATTAGTTACAAGTTATTACAGTACAAGTGAGCTTGATTCCGTAATCAGCTGTAGTTACCTGAATTAATTATGTGTAAAGAAAATCATACAGAGCTGTTATATTATTTTGTCGTAACAGATATGTTATTGTATATTTAATTAGATAGTTATTGAATGAAAGGTTGCGGTATTGTTAGTTTCCCTTTTTTTTTTTTCAAGTTATGTATCTATTATGTTATTTGTTGTAATGTTATACTTATACGTTATATACTGAAATTTCCAAATGTAGTAAATAATTTTTACTATACAATATGTTAAAAAAAAACCTGTCCGATCTGAAAAGGGCTCATAGGTACTGCAATAACATTACCAAAAAGGAATAAAAAATCTTTTTAAAATTGAAAATAAAAAAGTTATTGCTATTTAAAATTCATATTTTTTATACCAAAATTACCTCAAATCCATTAAAAATTTGCAAATTTTCAACAGGGGTCATAAGTTATGACTTGTAGAAAATACCCCATTGAAAAAGAAGGTGGCGACTTTTTTTTTTTCCTGAAAATTACCACATAAATAGACTCACAGTACGATACCTAACAACACCCTCACGGATTGGGCAGGATTTTTTTTTATAAAGATGATGTTGTGTAAAGACAGTATAATTATAAGAGACCACGCAATCGCATTAGGTGATGAACTTGTAATGATAGTTATAAGGGAGAGATATATAAATAACTGCCTCGTTGGTCTAGTGGTCACCCCTGGCTGGAGGCTTTGAGTGTAGAAGCTTAAGGCAGCCACAGGAAAGTCCGGTTAAGCAGCTACGATCCCCTTCTGAGGTCAACTGCGAGAAGCCCTAGTCGAAAAAAAAAGGTCTAGTGGTCGCAAGCACTACTGCTGAGCATGTGGTCCTGATTGATCGGACAAAGTGTTATTGGGATTTACCATCTGGAATTTCTCAGTAGCAGCCTGGAGTCTGGATTTGTGCCCGATTGATGGCAATAGGCTCGCCCCCTATTACATGGGACTTAAAAATAACTGGTGAAATGTGGGTGTACTATAGGAACACCCCTGCCTAACTCTTCAAGGAATACAGGCGTGATGTTATGTGTGTATATATATATATTTTTTTTTTTGTTGTTTGTTATAAACTCATTATGTTTGTGAAGTTTTGCCAGTTAATTTATATTATCTTGTGTACCATTTTTTTTTGTATTTAAATTGTAGGTTTATACAGTAAAAAATACTAAGTGCCTGATTCAATAAATTTTATAGTGTTGGTGATGTCAAAAGTAAAAAATTCTGTCTCTGTTTTGATGGTATCCACAGGCTAGAAACTTTAAGTTCCTTCAACCGCTGAATTTAAATAATTGCGACAGGTAAAACTCCAAAAGCTAGGTTGTGAGCTCTTGATCTAGACTCGATTCGGAAATCTGAACATATTGAACAATCTTTTAGAACATTTTCTGAGATAGTGTTGACTTTTTCTTTTAATAGGTACATTATGTACGCAATATCTTGCTTGTATTCCTCGAAGCGATAGACGGGTGTATAATAGACCCACATCGCGCCAGTAGTGTTAAATTCCGTGAGATTGGGGGTGATTTTTCATTGCTATTAACTGAGAACTAATCCAGACTGTGGGCTACTACCCAGTAATTCAGACCAGGAAATTCGACTCGGAAACCCAGGCACAGCAACAGCACTTCCGACCTCTAAACAAAACGAACTTTTAAACCTGGCACACAAAGAAAAAGCAAAAAATACCCTTACATTATGTAGTCATAAAACCGTGACACATTAGTTGTATTGTACTGAAAAAAGGGAAAATAATATCATTGACGCGTTAAGAAACATGAAGATATCACTTACGCGCCATTACCTCGGATGTAAGACGATATTCATACATAAAAGAACGCCCATGGAGATGACTATAATTGTATACACGAGTAATAAGAGACGAGTACTTTTGGAGTTCCGTAGGATGATAAGAAACCTAATGTCACTGTCAGTCACAATAATGCGTCAGGACAGTAACGTAAATTATAAAATTAAATTAAATAGGGATTCAAAAACGTAATGGCGAAATATGGGTGTATACATCTCTGCTGAAATCGTGTGACCTATACCAAATAAAAAAAAAAAGTAAAATTTTGTTTGTATGTTTGTTTGTAAGTTTGTATGTAGGAGCTAATCTCCGGAACTACCAGTCGGATTTAAAAAAATATTTTTGCATTATACAGCCAAATTTTTGAGGAAGGTTATAGGCTGTGTAGCATTATGCTACGACCGTAAGGAGCCGAGCAAAAATAAAAAGTCAGAAAGATCGCTAAGCGAAAATAAAGAAATAGTGCGGGCGGGCGATGGGATGCGACGCGGTGGGTCGGGGTCCGAAATTTCACACGGAAAAAGTACGGGCAGAAGCTTATGTTATATAAAGAGAGAATCTAAAGAGCAAGCTGCACGCGGCTTACCCACGACAAATAGAACTCCACACTCGCTACACGACGCCCGCCACGCGCAAAGTGTAGGTTAATATAGGCGTCACGCGCGCGGCACACACACACATGACTCCACATTCGCAGAAAAACCCAAAAGGTACCACACACGAGCGACGCACATACAACTCAAGTCGCTCGACACACACTACAACGCCCCGTGCCCCGCAGCGCTACTGGCTAGACCTGGTTCACGCTATGGGGAGCGGGGAAGACTCCCACTGGGGGGAGCGCCAAACAAAACCGACGCCCTCGTTGCTAGACCGGCCTCTGTTGGGCCTTCCCTAGGGAACTAGGGATCTCACCCGGCAGGGGCCAGGTCGCACGGACGCCGAGAAGCACTTCGGGCGCTCCCTCAGATACACCCCAGAAACACACCCCAACGCGCTGAGGGGAGGTAAACCCCTCAGCGAACAGGTGTGCAAGAAAGCACTCCCACCCCCTCCTAGGAGAGGGAGGGAAACCCAGTGACCGCCCCACGATTTCGTGGGCCGAGAGAAAAATCCCTCGGGCAAGGTGCCAAAAAAGCCCCAAAACCGATTCTTCGCGCCCCCTACGGGGGCGCAGAGACGACTTAGAGAGCGCAAGCTGCATTCAATAAACTTCTAGAATACAGTTCAAATGTACCCAAGAAAAATTTAAGACATTGTATAATTTGATTGTAAAAAGAGATATAATACATCAACGCGCAACCTGCTACCATGAATTCAGTACATGATTCAGGAACCCCTTGCGCAGAACATTAAGGCTGATTTATTTTAAAAAAAAATGCTGTTTCAAAAGAAAGTGCAAAGATGTAAGAAACAGGTTTTTTTTTTACCTTCGAACTCTGTCTACGCTAGGGGTTCTAGAATCGTGTGCTGAATTCATGGTTAGAGTTTGCAGACAGATGTCTCTGCCACCCTTTTAATATTAGGTATAAAAAGGAACCTTTCTTTACAACATATCACACGCTTACCAGATTTCTTTATTACACTCATATTTCATCGCTCAAAAATTATATCAATATGAAAATGTTCTTAATAAAACATTGTTTGGTATAAAAACATATTACTGAACAAGCTCTCTAATTTCATATCATATAATTGGAGAATTCATTTTAGTACTGTGTACGCCATGTATAATATAGTTAATTGGCAGATTCGAACGTAATTTTAACAATTATCACGAATAACATACGAGCGAAGATCATCCATTTTGAATTCATTGGTCTGATTGACAGTTTGTATGTAGGTATTTCATTACAATAAATCATTTGACTGTCTGCAGCGGTATTGAAGCTCAAAAAAGGATGTAGCAATTTAACCATTTTTTTTTTTTTTTTCTTAGAATCTCAAAATTTTTGAAATTAGTGCGGTCATCATCTGTCTAGCTTTTTCCCATGTATGTTGGGGTCGGCTTCCAGTCTAACCGGATGCAGCTGAATACCAGTATTTTACATGGAGCGACTGCCTATCTGATCTCCCACAACCCACTTACTGGGAAACACGATACCCCTTGGTAAGACTGGTTCTCAGACTTTCGGGCTTCTGATGACCCGTAACAACTGTCGAAGATCCTAAAAGACAGCCGGGACCAACAGCTTAAAGTGCTTACCGAGGCCTTGGTATGTAAAGTGGCCACCCATCCACGGACCTACCGCGGCAAGCTTAACCTGATCGATCGACCCGTGCGGCGTGAGCTGTTATTACTTTTCCACAAGCTCCTTTAAAATTAGTGACGTAAGAGCACATAATAATCTACAGGGTGACTTGTAATTTCACATATTCCTTCCAGAACATGGTAGTGTGACCCATTTGCAACAATTAAGCACCCCATAAAACCTAGCCGAAAATTTATGGGATACGAAAAAAAAACAATTTTAATGTATTTTTGAAATTTTCCCTGAATTCCTCACTAAATGTCACTTTTGTCCAAACTCTCAAATTGAATGGCCTAATACTTTAACAAACCTTTCGATGTAACCAAATTGTCTAAAACATCAAACATTTAAAAGTTAAAGGAAGTAGTTTATTAATCATTTTCAAAAATCATCAACGCACATGAACTTTGACCCCAGTTATCTCAAAATTTTACAATGGCTTTATGCATAGACATCTTCATTTACTCAGCTATCTAACGATGTACACAAGTTAAACAAATGTTAAGAGGTGCTGATGAAACAGTCGATAGTGCTGGCAAAGGTCGAATTTATAAATTGTTGAAATAAAAAATAAAACATTGTGAATTAATTAACCGGTTTATGCCGTCCCACTACTTTCTAACCTCCTAGCAATCCATGACACGTTAGGCATCCAGGTCAGTCGGGGAGCGACTTTTGAGTTTTTAACATGACTCACGGTCTACTCGCTGGTCAGTATTCACTTGTCACTTAGTTTGCGTGTATACAACGCACGTTGTATCGAAGAAGTTCATATTTATACACCGTAAGGAGTATTTCTGCTTGTAGCGGAAATAGGCTACCGGCACAAGCAGAAATCGACCGCTATAGAACCGGGCCGGTAACAGATGTGTTCATCGTGTTCACGGGATTTTGTTTTCAAATTGCTTAGATATTAACTTCTTCGGTAGTACATACACTCTAATAGTTTGACATACGTCGCCTGTCTTTACTCCTCTAGATTTTTATCGGATCATATGGCAAGCTTTAGTCAAAGTCAAAGTCAAATCATTTATTTCAAACAGGCCCTTATAAGGCACTGATGAACGTCAAAAATTTATTTTATTCTTTGTATCTATACTCGACACCGGTACCTTCAGTAGAATTAACTACTAAGGTAAAAAAGAATAATACATGCAGCGGAACACAAAAGAACTATCTTCACTTCAAAAGTTACCAAGACAGAAGTTAGAATAAGAGTAAGGATTTTTATAAGCCCATATTTAGATTTAGATTTTTATAAGGTGCCCATTTCGAACAAAACCTAATCAGCAGCAATTAGGTTCAGGTTTTAAATTACCTATTTCAACAATTGCCAATTCTATCTTTTTCGGGAAGCTTTGTCAATGTATTAGCTTTCAAATAAATTAGCCATGAAGGCCCTTTAATTTATATTTTATGACGCATTGGGGGAAATTTTTTGAAACTAAGGCTAGCCATGATAAATAAAGGATTTTTTTCTAAAGCCGACGTTTGTCAAACTTTTAAAGGGCGGTGTATGTTAAAATACAAGCAAACTTAGCGACAAGTGAACCGTGACCAGCGAGTACCATGTGTTCTGAGGCCCTAGTGTGAGTTTTTTTTAACCATCTCGACTTTACGCATCGACCGCGTTCGGCGCTCCGATTGGCCCTTCACTGGTGAAGGCTGCCAATCGGAGCGCCAAACGCGGTCGATGCGTAAAGTCGATGAAAAAAAAACTCACACTAGGGCCTCGGTTAAAAACTCAAAAGTCGCTCCCCGACTTGTGACCTGCTATCTAATTACGCAACACATTTTCGTAAACAATCACGACAAAAATGTTTCATTTTAACAGTTCAACAACATTCATTGCAATATTAACTTTGTTGAGCAGATTATTTTTCGACCTTATGAAGCAATTGATTAGCAATTTGTTTCAAAACGATTCAAATTCCGATTGATCGTGTATTACGTAATTAGGGTACTGGTCATAAAGACATGTGTGTCTAACGTTTGATGGAAGGCTAGTAGGTTAGAAAGTAGTGGGATGGCATAAACCAGTTAATTAATTCGATTATCACACAATTTTTAAATATTTCAAATATTCGTAAACGTGACCTTTGCCAGCATTATCGACTGTTTCATTGGCACCTCTTTATATTTTTTTTACTTGTGTACCTCGTTAGATAGCTAATCAAATGCAAATATCTTCTTCGTAATTTATACGCTTAAAGCCATTGTAAAATTTTGAGATAACTAGTGTCGAAGTTCACGTACGTTGATGAGTTTTGAAAATGATTAATAAACTACTTCATTTAACTTTTAACTGTTTGATGTTTTAGAAAATTTGGTTACATCGAAAGTTCTGTTAAAGTAGGTATTAGCTATCCAATGGAATATCAATGACGGCCATTCAATTTGAGAGTTTGTAAATAAAAGTGAATTATAGGCAATTTTCAAAAATACCTAAAAATAGTTTTTTCTCAAATCCTATGAATTTTTGCTTAAGTATTATAGGGTGCTTAATTGTTGCAAATGGGTCACACTGCCACGTCCTGGATGGAATACGTCAAATTACAAGTCATTCTGTATATTCCTACATAAATTATTATAATAATAAAAATTAAATGGTGTTTAAGCGCATAACCCAGCTTTAGTATGAAATTATTAGCTATATTTATTTATATTTATAGAAGGAATTTATGAAATGGGTGAAATCCTTATCTATCGGTCTCATAAATATAGCAAAATGGCGTAGAAACCAATCGAACTAGATTTCGGAGATTAACGAACAGACATTAATTTAAATAAAATAACAACAAACTGAACAAATTAAATGCAACTACCAACGATAATATGAATGAGCAGAAAATCTTTAAATTACCTTAATGAAATCGGAAAAGTCCAACGAGGTTTTCAAGTACCGTTGAAGCTAATTTAATCTGATCATTTACGGTCTGTTTTACTGAGTTTCAGAGCAGGTTAATGCTATCAATGGATTCTAGGCATATTTTATCAGGTCAAGTGGAACTCCGGATGATACCTTATTTGAATGTACCAATAATCAGACTATAATCTTCCCACTGCTTCAGGCCTCCTCATGACCCAGTGCGGGTTGGTAGATGTCACATGTCTTCTAATTTTTGGTTCTAGGATATGCCTGTTTCCTCACGATGTTTTCCTTCACCGTTTTGAGAGCAGTAGTGATGAAATTATTTTCACAAAATATAGCGGCTGCTTGGGTTCGAACCCACGACCTACTCGTAAGTTGGGGCCGTTATCACTGGGCCACCACTGCTCTCTCATTTGAATGTAGGTAGCTCGTAATAGTTTAGATTAATATAGTTAGTTTTACTTTTATATTTTGATAATTTCATGATTATTAAAGATAAATAGATTATCAAGTATCGCTGAACATACTTGTTCAGACATGAGAGATGTCTGAACAAGTATAATAATAATAATAAATAATATCAGCCTATTACTGTCCCACTGCAGGGCAAAGGCCTCTTCTCATTTAGAGGAGGCACGAGCATTGATCACCACACTTGCTCAAGATGGGTTGGCGATTTCAGACTTATATTAACAATAAGTCCAGATTTCCTCACGATGTTTTTCCTTCACCGATGTCTATACTGTCCAAGATCAAACTCAGAAAGTACATATGAATTGAAAAAGTCACATTGGTACTTGCCCGGATTTGAACCCACAACCTCACAAACACAAAACACCACGTAGTATAACAAGTATGTTTGGCGAAATCGTGTCGAGTCATGGACGCTTTGCCAATGATTTAAAGTTTTAAGCCCCGCAAAGAGACTAGCACCTGATTTTAATACCAAGTACACCGTTGATTAGTGAGCGAAATATATTGGGATGATCATTATGGAACTGAAGTGGTGATGGCAGATGGAAAAGTTATCGACGGTGTGGCGGCATCTATATCGCCACATGTGAACTACGCATCAAAGAGCTGACGTCACACAAAATCCTGATCTCACACATATCCTGCATCGGGCAATTAGAGTTTACCGCGCGAACGACATATATATGACTATCCAACATCAATCGTTGGGCAGTTGCCCGCCAGACACGACACCCGTCTGGTCGGAGGATCCTCCCTTTTCTAAATAGGATGAGTAAACTTTACACTCTGTTCCTCATGCCACTAAAACGGTGCTGAGCCCAAGAATGGGCACACGACACGTTGATCTTACGACGGCGATAAGATACGGTGGTCGAGACGAAAATCACTGGACGACTGCCTTTACTTAGCAGTGAGATATCGTGGGCAGTGTATAGCATTATCAGCCCAAAATATTCCTATTGCTGGGACATCCACACGGCATCTACCACGTGGGCCCAATGCGGGTTGGTAGATGTCATATATCGCAGTGTATGATAATGATGATTTCGGGTAGGTACCGGACGTAATTCCATTTAAAATTTCAATAAAATTGAAAACCAGTTCTAAAGCCAGCAATGCTAGCAAACCCCACGTACAAAGTTACGTTCATCGTTTCTATTGCGCACGATTGGCTAAACCTAGTGTAAAATATTAGTTTTAGATACGTGTCAGTTGTTCAGAAAATGGATTGTCGCGGCCCGTAGTGATTGATATGCGGCCCACACGGTGACACGCGATTTATCTTGTGAAATTTTTACAACAAAACCGGGGGGTAATGCAGTGACGATTACGTGCATATTTTTAGCTTCTGACGCTATTTTCTGGTTCAGGTGTACGTTAACAGAGTTTAATTGAATAAAATCAAATCATAGTCATCATCTACCTAGCCTTCTCTAGCGGGTTGGCTTCCAGTCTGACCGGACGCAGCTGAATACATGGAACAACTGCTTATCTGACCTCTACAACCCAGTTACTGGGTAATACGATTCCCTTTGGTAAGACTGGTTGTCAGACTTTCTGGCTTCTGACTACCCGTAACGGATTTCCAAATGACAGCTGGGACCAATGGCTTAACGTACTTTCTGAGGCACGGAATATTCTCGACATGGAGTGGTGGGTGGGTCACGCATCCACGAACCGTCCGCGGCAAGCGTAGCTTAACCGTCGTTCGACCCGTGCGGTTGTTATTATTTAGCCACGAACCCCTCTTAAAATGTTTTCTATCATTCATCAAAACATCAATTTAAAAAAAAAAAAATGTCAATCAAAATATAAATTTAATAAATATACTACTTAAATAAATCACCTGAACCGCGGAACCACGCATCATAACTATTTTCTAACACTTCTTCACCAAAACTAAACCGACTCAAAAAACACTTGAATGAACACTGAAATTGTTTATTCTGTAAATAGGATATTGGAATCACTTTTACACGTCATATATATGTTTTTTTAATTACCTAGATGATTTAGGTATTTCCTGACTACTCTGAGAAGAAAGGCCGAACTCAGAGGTTACAGTCCAGACATAATCTTGGTCAGGCCATATGAGGACCATATAGAGTCTGAAATGGTCTTTTGAGAAAAGAACCACAAAGATTTGAGTGGACCTGTCCAGTCAGTGAGCAAAAGTAACCCCCCGACTAACCACAAATCACGCGTTGTTTCCCTGAAGGGTTACGAAGAGGTTTACCCATAGTAGGTACACCCAGATTTCACCCGTTATGTCTAAATCCCATGTATTGGTAACAGGTTGGCATGTATGGGCGAACCTGTTGCCATCAAAGTCAAAGTCAAATCATTTATTTCAAGTAGGCCCGTATAAGGCACTTTTGAACGTCAAAAATTTACAAAAAAAAAAAAAAATGATTCTAGTTGCCCCTTCCAAAAGGTAGTTTTCGTATGGAGAAGAATGGGCAAGAAACTCCAACAAACATCTGGGAATCGTACGCAAAACGCAACTCAGTAGCATTGCTTGCGACCACTAGACCAACGAGGCAGTCATTTTATGATGAGCAATTATGCTTATTGTTAATGTGAAGCTTATTTTGATATCAAACGATTCCAAGCTTAGCAGCAAAACCGCCATTGTTCTTCCATAAAGTATAAAATAAAAAGGCATTTTTTATAACAAGAAACTGAAATGGCACTCAGTGCATGGCAGAACTGAAGTGAGCAAATATACGAATAAATTTTGAGACTCAGAAACGGTAACAGTGGGATCATTCCTCTTGGAGCCATTAAAATTATATAAATCAGTTTTACTGGCAATTGCCTCGTTGGTCTAGTGGTCGCCAGCACTACTGGTCTACTGGTCGAGCAAAGTTTTATTGGGTTTTTCAATCAGGAATTTCTCGGTAGCAGCCCGGAGTCTAGATTCGTGCCCGGTAGATGACTGGGGCGTGTCAGTATTATATGGGACTTAAACATAACTGGCGAAATATGAGTCTACTATAGTCTTATTCAAAATTCAAATGTTTTATTTCACATAAACCTACAAGGGCACTTATGAAACGTCAGAAGCTAAGTGCACGGTTCCAATTGGTCGTTTCCTGTGGAGAAGGGTTGGCAAGAAACTCCACGGTATACACGGCTTGTTATTTAATATTTCTACACCAGCAATGGTAGTATGTGTGAAACAGTGTTTGTGTGTCAATGTACCATAAACTGAGAAATAAATAAAATTCAATTCAATTCAATTCACGGTATAGATACATCTCTGCCTAAGCCTTTGGGGATTATAGGCGTGATGTTATGTTATGTAATAAATTTTGTTTAAAAAAAATATATTTTTTACGTTGTCATTCCAAAATATTAAATTCAATACCTATAATCAGTTTTCTAATAAAAGTTGATGAACAATGAATTCGAAAGGCTTCAAAATCCCTGCAATGCAATCCATCAAAAAGCTTTAGTTAATCGGATTGAAAAAATCTATCCAATCTATTTTCATTTGATATAAAAAATTAAAATTGATCGCTCAACTATATAACATTTTTATGATCCTTCATTTTTCTCCATCATTTCACGAGGTGAATGGGCAAAATTTTTCGACGAACTGAAAAATGTGGTTGTTGGTCCTACAAAAGTTCGTGTAGATATTGCGAGGTGGGGTACCGTGACGATATTTTAAAGCTCGGGGTTGAGTGCGGGTTGCAAGTGGAATAATACAACCATAAAGTGTCCCCTTACAAACATTCCAAGAATCTCATTTAAAGTTCAGCATACTCCAAAAGTCAGAGTCAAGAGTATTATGTGCACGTTCACATACTAACTTTTGCTCTTCACATAATGCAAACGGCTTTAGTGCCTACATTAAGGCCTCGCTGCCTTAGTATTGCACATTATACACTTAGTTAGGGCGCATTAAGCGCTATTGCTTACATCGCTTTTTGTTCAGCGGCTGCAGAATGTGGGGATTAAGTGACCAGGGTTTCTAGTTTAATGATTCGATAATCTAATGTTCTTACTTAAAACTGATATTGAGCAGTGATTGTAATTGATATACCTAATATCAAGCTGCACTTATCAAGATGCCTATTATTCTGAAAACGAACGAGCTATATCACCATGCTTACACGATTTTTTTATTTTAGATATGACTTGGACGGTGACTTTGTGCTCATACACACGAGCGGCACGTATCAACTGGAACCACGACGCGTCGACGGCGGCCGTAGATGAGTGTCGACGGCTGCACTCTGCAGTTGCCTCTGTCGTTGACGTGTGCCACCCGTCTGTATGAGCACTAATAAGATACAAAAAGTCCCATTGTCTAAGTCTAAAAGTTAAATAAAGCTTACTTTATTTATTTGGTCGTATCTCAAAGTAACTTGAAAAGAAGGTGACTTCTTGCTCATACACACAAGCGGCACGAATTCAATGGCAGCAGCCGACGCGTCGACGGCGGCCGTAGACGAGTGTCGACGGCTGCAGTTGCTTCTGTCGCGTGCCGCTCATGTGTTCATTCACACGAGCGGCACAATGGGACTTTATGCACTAATGAGATACAAAAAGTCCCATTGTCTAAGTCTTAAAGTTAAATAAAGGTCACGCCTTCTGGGTCACCACTTCTATTTAACAGATGTTGTAAAATGAACATAAAAAAATATGTTATTCCAACTCATAAATGTGGCAATAACTCTAATGACATTAACCTTAACCAATAATACGGATATTGAATTATTTTATATAAAGTAGGTATCAAGGTACCTCTGATAAAAAGCCAGAAAAAACCTTTTTTTCACACAAATTCATATATGTAAAATGTTTTAAAAATAACCATTTCTTTTACATGTTTTTTTTCATAACCTTGTTTTCTAATATTATTATCATTGATCAAACATTATTTATTAGTACCTAATTCACCACAGTCCTTTGTTTACCCTTTATGAATTTTAGAATACCGCTTAGTCTAGGCCTAAACCAATTCCAGTCTAGACAGTTTTCTGTCCACATATCAATCTAAATTAGTTACCTGGAGCTGACATTATGTTTACCGTGTGAGGTTTCTTGTCTTCTACCAAATTATTTGGTAACCACACATGTTTGTTGTAGAAGGTAGAGCAAATTGTACCTTATTTGGTATTTATTCAAGTAGTTCTAAGAAAATTGTGCTTTCAGTAAATAGTGCGTTAATGTATAAGTTCATAAATAATTATTTTATTATTAGCAACCCACCCCTGCTTTGCACGACTTGACAAAACATCGAGATTTTTTTATTAAATGTAAGTTTAATATTAATGTATTATAAACATAAACCTTCCAGAATAAATGCTTTATAAGATGGTGCAAATCGCATCAACATCCGTTGCGTTTCTAGTTTAGACGAACAACGTGATCACTCAGATAACACGAAAAGCGACTTTAATTTATAATTTGTAGTACATAAATAGAAATGGATTTATAGTGGTGGCATCATCGCGACTTTTGCTCGCCAATCCTTACTTTAGCCTAGAAGTGGTATACTTACCTACTTCCTTCCTTAATAATTGTATTAACGTTAGCCAGAGGCCATACAACGTGGCAATGCCACCAGTCTCTTGGGTAAATTACATTTTTAATTTTTTTTCGACTAGGGCATGTCGCAGTTGACCTCAGAAGAGGGTCGTACCTGCTTAACCGGACTTTCCTGTGGCTGCCTTAAACTTCTACACTCAAAGCCTCCAGCTAGGGGCAAGAACTATTCCTAATTATAAACTAGGCGAGCGCTCGCTAAGGGCACCCCCTGTGGGGTACGAACCTCAGCTTAGGGCGTAGCTGGGGGGAGGACAGCAAGATGGGACAGGCTGGATCAAAGATATATTATTATTATTAGTCGGGGAGTTTAAGGCTACGGGCTCAGCATCGACGCGGGCTAGCGCATCGTCGAGCAAGGGTCGGGGGGTTTGTAAATTACCAGTTTAATCCTGAATAAATATTCCAACATTACTGTATTTATGATCTACAAAACCATATTTTGTGCTATTATAGTACATCATGATACAAGTGTGCTGTGTTGGTCATTACACACAAGGCGGTATTATCCGCGCGAGTCACAGGCGAGCGCGATAATTTAGCCGAGTGGGTAATGATCAATGCACACGCGTTTCATACGACGTTTTTCAACACACTTGCGAGGAAAAAAAACAGACTTGTTGTAAGAACTTATGTTACAAAAACGTAATCATAGAGATTTTACATTTATAAAGTTCAATTAACCTTTGTTGGCAAGTACTGACTTTCCGGAGCTTCTTTTAAAAACTTTTGTACGTCCGGTTGGTGACAATACTTTAGATTTCGTATTTTTCATAATAACGATTCGAAAACGATAACAAATATTTATGGAAAATGGCGCGCTGTTTTTGTTTTTTCCGCTAGCGATGCGCGCGCAGGTGTAACTAAAGACACTGACAACACCGCTGAACAGCCTATATAAAAATATAATAAACACAAAACAATATTTTGAATACGCCAATAAAGACTAATATGTAGTGAAAAATATATAATTTGATGAAATGTAATGTTAATTTATCATATCTTATTTATTTAAACAGTAGGCATAAAAAAATCAAGAAGTACCCAAGCACAATGGTCCATCTGCACGTGTAGCATGACAACCATAGAAACGGGTATTCTACGGGTTTTGTCGACAGAAGAATATACAAAACGAGAGATTGTGATTGTATATCTGTAATTTTGTTTATTTTTCCGTCGAAAAATCCCGTTTCTATTGTGGTCATGCTAAGCGTGCTCAAGGACTTAGTGCGGAAACCAAACCTCATAACATAGAATAGGTATAGAAGGCAAGAAGTCTCTTTGATAAGATTAAAAAAACGCAATTCTCTGCTCGGGTGAAAATAGAGAATGCTCATTTAATAGTATAGGATAGTTCATACTAGTTCCATGTAATCAAAGTCAATTTCTATTAAATACAAATACCTTCTGCCATGATAGTACTTACTAATTCCATATTGCCATGTCGCGTTTCATAATTTGTCAAACAACAATGGCCGCTAGAAATCGTCTATGGTTTAGTGATGCGGTAGTATAATCTTTTAGTTTTAGTGCTATCGATGATACGATTTTTTTAGTAGTGTTTCATCAGTATTTTTTATATTGAGTAACTTTCAAATAAAAAACTAATCCATTGAAATATGTTTCTATATTAAACCGTGAAAACGAACAAAATATGAATACAATTAAATGTTGCACTCGTTCCAAAACGCGTAGTTATAAACTAGAATCGAAATAAATTTGATAAAGATATTGAAGACTTTACGTACGTTTATTATGTCAAAATTAAAAAAAAAAAATGCCTATTCTAACCAAATACCTACCTGACAAATACGAGACAAGCTTACGGATGGTGTGGCTCAAGAGTCACCAAATGGCGGACCGCGGTCCGGATCCAGACCGCTGACCTATTTTGTATGGTCTTTAACTACCTAAACAGTTAAATTTATAACAAAAACCTAATCAAAAAATGTTTAGTAATTAAATTAAGCCCACGCTTTGCATTTTATGCCGTTGACACTACAGACGCAAGCCGCATGAAGCTGCAAATGTTTTCGGGAGTAATAGAGCTCGCTAGTTACCACACAGATTGAAATGATCGATTTCCAAGAAAACACAAAAATACGCAACGTCCTTGAATATCTTTTATTCTTGGTTGCTAGTAGGTAATGTCTTCCAAACGGACCACGAGTCATATTATTTTTCTATATGAACCCGAAATAAAACTTATTGGTGATCCCTGGTGTAGCTCATTTTCTCTGCTCGTACTTCTTCCTTCGGACACGTTGATAGTCAAGGACAAAAACATTTTATAATGAGTATTTCGACAAGTAGGTAACGATATATTGTATTCCTCTAGTTAGCTCGGAGGATTTAAGATAAGTGATCTTTAGTTCTCCGAGCTAACTAGACGAATAGCGGATATAATTGAAGTTTCAATTCGCAGAAACAGTCTTCTGTGGTGGCATCTACATCGCCACATGCAAACTACGCATCAAAGACCTGACGTCACACAAAATCCTGACGTCACACAAATCCCGCATCGCGCAATTAGAGTTTACCGCGCGAACAACATATATATGACTATCCGATTTCAACCATTGGGCAGTTGCCCACCAGATACAACATTCGTCTGGTCAGAGGATCCTCCCTTTTCTATAGAGGATGAGTCAACTTTACACCTTGTTCCTCTAAACTTCCTTTTTGTTGTGTTCCACGCGCGCCTCAAAGAGATGTCAGCAAGTGAAGGGGTCCGATAGGACCGATGCCTGCCGGGGTTGCGGGAGAGTCCGAAAGGGGTACCGTGGCCCCTGACAACGTACAGGCAACGGAAGGAACACGGGTGGGTTTTAGTCAGTAAGAGTCTGATACGCCCTCCCGCTCCGCCCAGAGCGGAAGAAGTTATTTGATAATTTCACATACACAAAAAAAAGGCTACACAATTACATGCATGTTACAATAAACAGGGACAAATACAAATATTACTCGCCATAAATAATTTTAATCAAACTGAAAACATAGTGACTGGACGCAAGGAAAGTTTCGCAATGTAATCTGCAATCACTATAAACAGCGCGTTAAATAACCAGTACTTTAGTGAAATGTAAGAGAGACGTTATTTGATAATTTACCATCAAAAAAAAAAAAAAAGGGGTTCCCATGTTACCTATAGACCTACGACATTATTTAATAAGAAAAAACAAGACTACATCTTTAAACGTGGGCTAGCTCCAACCGCATCTTGAAAATCCTAGCCGTAATATTTTCAATAAAGGTGTATTAAATACACCTTGAACAAATAGTCGATATTTATTATGTCAATCACTGGCATTTCAACGACAACATAAATTAAAACGAGATAAAAAAGGATGTCGGTCGTCTATGGTCGATCGTTTGACGTTTATATATTTTTTAAATTTATCCCAGTTTTCGCTTTTATAGTTAAATAATAATCTACTATTGTAACATATATACTCTTAGGGACAGTGGTAATTAAATATAAAAAAACAACTGTCAGTTCAGCCTAACTTATATTTAAATAACGAGCTAAATAATTAACACAAATAACCACGTATTATTTAATAGGAAACAATCAACTTCAACAAAACACAATAAACGAAGGCAATATTCGCACATAGAAAAGAAATGACCACCAAACAAAGACTTAGCTGTGATCCGAGACGAAATCCAACGACCTCACTGCGCGAGCGCTGACAGGCAAGCAAAAAAGGGGCGCGGCTCGGTTGACAACCGCTTTTATAGGCGTTGGTGACGTCTTAGATGACAGCTGTAGGTACAGATACTCATTCTTAACCTAATACGGCTTCTCCTGACTGTGCACCGTCCTCGGGCACGTTTGATGTGGCTGCATCTTGAGCTGGGTCCTCGTCTTGGCTCGCAGGTGGATTGGTCGAGGGTCTTGCCTGCGTGTCAACACCATTATCTTCGCCTGAAATCATGACATGATTAGTGAGGAGCCAAAAGGTTTTTCTTTTTTGCCTATTCAAACATTCATCACACATTTGAGGCCCCCTTTCAATGAAACAATCCAGCTAAGATATCGAATCGCTTTCAATCAATCGCAGTTCTCACATCCACCACTCTATACGAGTATCATTCGGCGCCATACATTCTCATTATTAGAAAGTGTTTACGCAACAAATGCACCGCGGCGCAAATCTTCACAATATCGAGATCATGATACCGCAGCACATGTCCGATAATACACGTACAAGCCGTGTCTGCAAGACAGAGGCACCGCAGCGCATGTCCAAAAACTAATGGAAGAGTACCGCAGCACTAATCCATCATAAGACAGTAGCACCGCAGCGCATATCTGTCTTCTCAATCAGCACCGCAGCACCAGTCACCACACATGGCAGCGAGGCTGAGTAGTTGCACCGCAGCGCGCATCAAGCCAGTAGTTTGCCAGCTTCACACTCGCGCCGTTTCATCGCGGCTCCTGTAGGACAGCCGACGAAAAGCATCACATAGACGAACCAATCTGTGACATAAAAACAATTACTCACATTCAAAAAAGGCTGAACAGATGTCAGGATACCATTCTCCTTTTGATGGCACCATATATTGCGCCGCAGCTTGGGTTGTCTTGCCTCGAGCATCGGTCAGTAATTTGACCGGTCACCTGGTAAGATATTTGTGACCTTGTACGGGCCTCTCATCCCGGAGTCCAATTTTCTAGTGCTCTGTGAATTCTTCATTACAAATAGTAAAGCATTTAATTTAAATCCCTTTGGAGATCCACGATGTCGATTAACGCGAGAATCTTGTTCGTCCTGATTCCTTTTAAGGGGCTCACTCGCGCGGCTCCTGCATATCTCACGCCAGGCCTCGCGATTTGTTTTAGCGTCCTCCATCACCAAATCTTGCACCAACGCACGAATTGTAGGTGTAGTCGCCTCAGTGCCAATTAACTCGTCGACGTCCTTTTTAGTTAAACGCGAGATACTTGCTGTTTTCATCGCGTAACCCCCGATGTAACGTCGAAAGTACCCAGCTAAACCCAAGAATTGCTGGACTTGTTTAACGTTTGTTGGAGCCGGGGTGTTTACCAAGGCTAAGATTTTGCGCTGACTCGGCTTAACCTGACCATGTGATATAATGCGGCCTAGATACTAAACTATTCCGAAGATTTTGCCGCACTTTCCGGAGGTTTCTGATTTTTCGGACACTTGTAGCTTTTATGTCCAGTCTGACCACAAGAAAAGCATTTATCATTAGTAGAAATATGGCGCCTTTTTATTGTGTTAGAGGAAGACACGTGTGTCTCATCCTTGGTGCGGGCAGGCTTGATATAAATTGCTAAAAACGATACCAAATTATCAATTGTTAAGTCGGCATTCGCGGCCGCTGCACGAATATGTGAATCGATAATACCACGTACTACGATCTGCACCATTAGCTCATTGCTCAGACCTTTAACAATACGCAACCGTAGAAGCGATCGCCGGGCATATTCTGCATAAGTTGAATATTTATCTGAAGTAGAATTCATAACCTCAAACAAAATATTGGCGTAGTCAAGTTTGCGAGGGCACAACGGTTTAAATTCTAATTTAAAATTAGACCAGCATCGGTCATTAGTATTCCACTCACTAAGCCAGATTTTTGCATCGCCTTTAAGACAGTTAGACACTCGCGACAGACATTCGTAATCATTCCAATGATTTGATAACTTAGCGCGTTCCACCTCTTCACACCACACCTCAATGTCGTGGATAGCGGGATCAAAATTGGATACGTAATAACCATGTGACTTTGCAGGATTTAACATGTTTAGTATCTCTGTTAATGTTTGTGTCGTTGAGGGTACACTCACATCTTGAGGCGTGCTGTGACCAGCGGATTGCGGTGGAGTTTTAGGTACGCTTGCGGAACTTTCCTCGATTGCATTCAGACGCGAAACGATTGTTTGCAATGCCTGTTTTACAGAGCTTTCCCGACTACGAGATCTTCGGTTCGATTGGTCACGCGACTTATGATGAGCTCGCGAACGTGAAACACGGTGAGAATGGGAACAGGACCAATCGCGTGAACGAGAACGAGAACGCGAACGGGCTCGATCGCGGGAGCGGGAACGGTGCCGTTTACGTTTATTTATGCGTTTCAGTGGGTAGTTCGATTCGGACGACACACTACGCGACCTCGTTCGTCCGCGAGTCATTTTTCTAAGTTGATTGTTTCCTAGCGTAAATCAAATTTAGTGGACCAGGGCGAATCCCACTTCTGATCTTAGGGACCAGGAGTGGTAATTAAATATAAAAAAACAACTGTCAGTTCAGCCTAACTTATATTTAAATAACGAGCTAAATAATTAACACAAATAACCACGTATTATTTAATAGGAAACAATCAACTTCAACAAAACACAATAAACGAAGGCAATATTCGCACATAGAAAAGAAATGACCACCAAACAAAGACTTAGCTGTGATCCGAGACGAAATCCAACGACCTCACTGCGCGAGCGCTGACAGGCAAGCAAAAAAGGGGCGCGGCTCGGTTGACAACCGCTTTTATAGGCGTTGGTGACGTCTTAGATGACAGCTGTAGGTACAGATACTCATTCTTAACCTAATAATACTATTTATTAAAATAAAAAGGAAAGCAGACAAGTTAAAAATATATAATTTGAGATAAAATTAAAAAAATAACACAGAAAAATAATTAAAAAAAGAACCTATCCTACCTAGCGCTCTCAGAAAAGAAAATATTTACAAAGGAAGTATGTTACGGCTTTCAGGTTCGAGACGTCCGTCAGTTCTGAAACATCCAGATTCGTTTCCCAGATATCTTGATTGATTCACAGGCAATGTAGAAGACGTCAGGCCTCGTTAGCTCTGAGGCCTGAAGATCCGCTTCCAGTCTCTCAGACAGTCCAGACAGGACTTAGAAGTGGAAGGTCCTCCTGGCAAGAAACGTAGTACCGTGAAGACAGAGTATGATTTCAGGGTGAAATGTATGTAGACCAATTTGCAAGACTTTTCTTGAGGAGATGTTTCCTTGAGCGCTTCCAGATCAGCTCTGCCCAATGGGTCCGTAGTCCCTCCGAGGTTTATTTTTGAAATCGTCTTTCTCTTTTTCTCTTTTTCTTGTTCTTTACAGAATTTAATTTCAAATTCAGAGATCGAAAAGGGCCAGACATATTCGTACCAAAAAAAACCTCTTTGATGAATTCTGAGAGCGTTTCAATTATTATTATAAAATGTAAGTTAGGATACAAATATTTTGCAGTAAACAATTATAATTGCCTATTAAATACCATATTAATTGAGCTAAATATATTGATAAAAATAATTTAAATTATATAAATCAAAAGTAACCTTCATGGACTAAGCCAGTAAGAAAACTAGAGAGAAAATTAGAAGAAAAAATAATGACAGCTTGACAGCCTGACGTAAGTGTCATAACATTGAAAAATATGAAAATTAAAGAAAACTAATCGTTTTAGAACGATTCGCAAAATAATAATGCAAAATCAATAAACGAGTATAATACATAATATTAATGAATGCATAGTGTAAGTATATGATGTAGTGTCTGTAGTATGTAGATACTATTACTATATAAAAATAAGTCGGGTTTTCCTTCCTGACGCTATAACTCCAGAACGCACGAACCGATTTCCACGGTTTTGCATTCGTTGGAAAGGTCTCGGGCTCCGTGAGGTAGGGTAGGTAGGGTAGGTAGGGTAGGTAGGGTAGGTAGGGTAGGTAGGGTAGGTAGGGTAGGTAGGGTAGGTAGGGTAGGTAGGGTAGGTAGGGTAGGTAGGGTAGGTAGGGTAGGTAGGGTAGGTAGGGTAGGTAGGGTAGGTAGGGTAGGTAGGGTAGGTAGGGTAGGTAGGGTAGGTAGGGTAGGTAGGGTAGGTAGGGTAGGTAGGGTAGGTAGGGTAGGTAGGGTAGGTAGGGTAGGTAGGGTAGGTAGGGTAGGTAGGGTAGGTAGGGTAGGTAGGGTAGGTAGGGTAGGTAGGGTAGGTAGGGTAGGTAGGGTAGGTAGGGTAGGTAGGGTAGGTAGGGTAGGTAGGGTAGGTAGGGTAGGTAGGGTAGGTAGGGTAGGTAGGGTTGGTAGGGTAGGTAGGGTAGGTAGGGTAGGTAGGGTAGGTAGGGTAGGTAGGGTAGGTAGGGTAGGTAGGGTAGGTAGGGTAGGTAGGGTAGGTAGGGTAGGTAGGGTAGGTAGGGTAGGTAGGGTAGGTAGAGTAGTTTGGTAGGGTGGTATAAGTACTTAGTGCTACCCGTGCGAAGCCGGGCCGGGTAAAGCTAGTAGTTTAAATAAAAGTTAAGAAACCCGCATAGAATTTTAAAGTGGGTGTGATAATACGTGTTTCCTATTTAGTGCGCATTTAATCAGTGAAACGTAGATATCGCGTTCAATTCTCAGGCAAGTTCAATGTTAATGCTTTTGGCGAGTCGCGACCAAATCCAGATTAGTTATCTGTGGCGTACATTAACACACTAGTGCGACAATGTAAACTAAAAAGCTCACGTGTTTAATATACTGTATTATGAACCTAAAAGCGGTTTAATAAGCGCCACTTTCCGAGTAAGTGTGTTGAAAAAGATTTTTATTTTATTCTTTCGGTTATTACCTATTAAAATAAAATACACTATCAACACAAGCAATCATAAAAGAAAAACGCTATGATCAGTTGATCACTAATATAAAAGCTGTACCTTATATTAGTGAGTTTATTTTATTATTTTGTTTCATTGTATTTATTTAATTAATTGAAAAGATAACAATGACATGTGACTATGAATAATGGATGTGAACATTAATTTAATAAATTGATAAATAAGGTAATTGGGATTATTGAAACCGAATACGGTGCTTTAAACAAAATACTAAAGCTATGGTTTCCTAGAAGAGCGGTGGCCGTCGCATACCGGCCGCAGTGATGGCTGTCGGGAAAATGATGGCAGCGGGGTTTGACTTTACGCTGTCAAAAAACGTTCTCTAGAAACACACATCAACTTATTTTCATAAATAACGTTTCAGTGAAGTCATTCGCCGGTAAATTGCAGACGCTATGTGGCGGCCACCGCTCGTATAGAAGTCGGTAGCTTAAAGATTTCTCTCGGTACGGGACTGAGGTGCTGACCATAAAAATATTTGTTTAGCACGCGAAGCAAATCCATAGTTATTTGAAATTCGTTGAGATTAGTCGCGTCGATCGCGTGCTCTACTTAAGTGCAAAGTGCAGACGCAGCAAACCAACCGCGCCGCACCGGCCGGACCGCGCTCGCCGCGATGACACACACATTTACGTAAGAATTGACCTACATTTCGATTATAATTATTAAGTGATATTTATTAACTCGCCAATAACATGGCTGAGACCACTAAAATTAAGGTGAAAACCGAAAATGAACAACTGCTGTACAAATACTACAGCGCAGAAAGAGCAGATAATGAACAGCTGCGTAATGTTATTTCTGATATGGAAAAACAGATAGAAAGCCTCCAACAACAAGTGAGGTATTTACAGCATAAAGCACAACAAAGTACAGCTGCAACCAGTGAGCCAGCTGAGCCAATAAAAAGTCCAACACAGTGTCCTGAATACTGCACGGATGAGGAGGAGCTGGCCAGGGAAACTCAGTGGATCAGGCAAAAGAGCAGGAAAAAACGAAAATTAAACACATAGCCCACTCACACTGCCAACATTGAACACCTAGAGACTGTTCAAACCGAGAAAGCGAAAATCAAAAAGATTCCGCCACCACCGCCAGTAGTAGTAGATGGCGTCGAGAACTACCAGGCTTTGTTTGACTTACTGTCGAAGTCTGAGTCTGGTGATAAATTCACTACTAAAATGTTGAATGGGAAGTGCGTTAAAATAAATGCAGTGAACGAAGACACATATAGGTCTATTACAAAGTTATTAACTGAAAATAACTTTCTCTGGCACTCCTACGAAAACAAGCAGGAAAGGCCAATCAGAGTCATGGTGAAAAACCTTCATTTCACATGCGAGCCTGCTAGAATAATTGAAGACTTAAAAAGTAAAGGTTTCCAGATTGAAGATGCAGCAAACAAATTGAGGTGGAAACATAAGGAGCCTCTGAACATGTTTATGATGACTTTCAGAAATGAGGAAGACATAAATAAAATATATAGTATTAAGTCAATATTAGGATGTAAAGTAGAAGTACATCCTCTCCATACTTCGAGGCTAGTGCCACAATGCAAGAAATGCCAGGCGTACGGACATACACACAAATACTGTTCTAAAGAACCTAGATGTGTCAAATGTACAGGCAAACATCTGACTGCTGACTGCAAAAAACCGGCAGACGAGAAGCCAAAATGCATCCACTGTGGGGAACCGCATCCAGCTAATTATAGAGGATGTATAGTAGCCCGGGAAATGCAAGGCATAAAAAACAAAATTATGAAGAAGCCGGCAATAAAAGGTCAGCGCAAAATCAATGAAATAGTGCAAACTAGGTCACAAACACAGAGTCATTACGTGACACAAAACCCTCACAAGAAAACATACGCGCATATTGCAGCCAAAACTGTCAACCTTGCGAATATTCGTGAGAATGTTAATGCCGATAAAGGTATGGAAGGAAAGTTGGACGAAATTATAAAATTGATGTCCTCATTTAACGCTCGTTTGGATCGACTAGAAAATAGCGCTACGAATGCTATCTACAGACCGAAAAAATGAATCCATTAAAAATAATGGCATGGAACGCAAACGGGCTACTTAAACATCAACAAGAATTAGAAGTAGTCCTGATCACAGAAAACATCGATGTATGCCTTATATCTGAAACTCACTTTACTAAGGAATCATACATAAAGTTCCGAGGATATAAAGTGTACCATGCACTGCACCCTGACAATTCTGCCCGAGCTGGTAGCGCGGTTGTAGTCAAAGAGAATCTGTGTCATCATGAAGAACTTAAGTATGAATGTCATGAAATTCAAGTTGTGGCGATTTGTATTCAATCTCAACTGTATCCAGTCACCGTAGCGGCCATCTACTCGCCTCCGAGATACAATATAAAAAAAGACTACTATGTGAGGTTCTTACAGCAACTTGGACAAAGATTCATCTTAGGTGGCGACTTCAATGCTAAAAATACGCATTGGGGGTCAAGACTAACCACAACTAAAGGAAAGGAACTTATGAGTGCCATGAAAGAGCTAAAGTGTGAAGCTATTTCTACCGGAAAACCAACTTATTGGCCAAGCGATCCATGCAAAGTCCCTGACCTAATAGACTTTTTTATAACTAAAAATATATCTCCTAATTATTTGAGCATTGATGAATGCTTTGACATGAATTCGGACCACTCACCAATAATTTTATCAGTATGGCATCGGATCTTACGCATAGAGAGCAATCCTATACTTGTAAATACTTATACAGACTGGGAAAGTTTCAGAATAGACCTGGATAATACAATAGAATTAAGAGTTCCATTAAAAACTCCGGAACATCTAGATTTAGAATTAAGTAAATTTACAACTAGTATACAGCAAGCAGCCTGGAAAAACACACCGGAAAAAACACACCGGGTCAAAGCAACCGCCTACCCTGCAGGAATTAGGTGTCTTATAACTGAAAAGCGGAAACAAAGAAACAGATGGCATCAGACCAGATGTCCACAAGATAAAAGATTGCTGAACAACCTTACTAAGCGTCTTACGCAAGAAATTCAGCACTACAATGACTCCTTAACAAACAGCTACCTTAGCCAATTAACGAGTGATACTAAAACCGGCTACTCGTTATGGAAGGCTACGAAGCACATGAAACGACCCCATCATCCAAATTCCTCCCATCAAGGAAGAAAATGGAAAATGGGCAGTGACGGACGAACAAAAAGCCTCAAGGTTCGCTGACTATTTAGAACGAATTTTCCAACCAAATGAATCCCAGACTCACAATGCGAGGATATTAATTCAGGGTGTTCAAAATAGTTCAGATATTAAGTTGGTTACCCCAAAAGAAGTATCTAGAGAAATTAAGTGTAATTTTAATCGGAGAAAATCCCCTGGTTACGACTTAATTACAGGAGAAGTTTTACAAAATCTCCCACGTAAAGCTATAGTTAAGCTTACCACGCTCATTAATGCTGCATTTCGGTTAAAACACATTCCTGACATGTGGAAAGTAGCTGAAGTCATAATGATAGTCAAGCCTGGGAAGCCACCTCATGAAACAACATCTTACAGACCAATCTCACTGTTACCTGTGTTGTCAAAACTATTCGAGAAATTATTTCTAAAGAGACTAAAGCCTCTTATTGAAGCTGAAAATCTTATCCCCGATTACCAGTTCGGATTTAGAGAACAACACTCTACGCTCGACCAAGTACACAGAATTACTAATATTATTGAAAGAACACTAGAGGACAAGAAGGTGTGCTCCACGGTTTTTCTTGATGTTGCACAGGCTTTTGATAAAGTATGGCATGATGGTCTTATCTATAAACTAAGAACAATGCTGCCTCAACAGTTTTCAGACATCATAGAGTCCTATATATCAAACAGATTGTTTAGAATAAGACAAAGAAATGCCTATTCAGACCTTAGGCAAATAAAAGCTGGAGTACCACAAGGTAGTGTACTAGGTCCGGTCCTGTATCTACTATACACCTGTGATATTCCTGAGCTAGATAATAATGTCATTGCAACCTTTGCTGACGACACAGCTATCATGGCTGTTGGAAGTAGTCACAAGGAAGCCGTAGATAAGGTTCAAGAGTCCATAAATCGTGTCTATGAGTGGACTGCAACATGGCGTATCAAACTCAATGAAAACAAGTCTATCCACATTGACTTCACTAATAAAAAGCCACAATACTTCCCGGTATTCATGAATAATCAACAAATACCATACGCGAATACTGCTAAGTATCTTGGCATGACACTGGATGCAAAACTGCGCTGGAAAGAGCATGTCAAAAAGAAAAGAGCCGAACTGGATATTCGATACAAAAAAATGTATTGGCTACTTGGTAGACAGTCGCCATTGTCAATACCCAATAAATTGTTGTTATACAAACAAGTTTTAAAACCTGTATGGACTTACGGTATACAGCTGTGGGGCTGCACCAGCCAGAGCAATCGTCAAATCATACAACGTTTTCAAAACAAAGTACTAAGGGATATAGTCAACGCGCCCTGGTACATTAGAAACAGCGACCTTCACCAGGACCTCGATATGGATGTCGTAAACATAGTTATAAAAAAATATGCAGAAGCTCATGAACACAGACTTCATCATCATGTGAATGTCGAGGCGATCCAACTCCTTGACATCACTGAATTAGTGCGAAGACTAAAAAGGGTTAAAATCTTTTGAGTTACTTTAGTGCAGTGTGAATGAATTTAAAAACTGCAGTGCAAGTGCTGATTGTTTTATAGAACACGTGAATGAAGTGTTCCCCTTAACATAAAGTGTAAAAGAAAGACGTTATTGGACGATTTCTTAATTTTATAGTTACTTAGTAGTTTAAGTTATATTTAATTTACTTATTAGCTAGCTTGGCTAGATTGTAATGTGAATAAAGTATCATCAGCTACGATACTTTATCAAAGGAAAAAAAAAAAAAAAAAAATTAGTGAGTTTATTTTATTATTTTGTTTCATTGTATTTATTTAATTAATTGAAAAGATAACAATGACATGTGACTATGAATAATGGATGTGAACATTAATTTAATAAATTGATAAATAAGGTAATTGGGATTATTGAAACCGAATACGGTGCTTTAAACAAAATACTAAAGCTATGGTTTCCTAGAAGAGCGGTGGCCGTCGCATACCGGCCGCAGTGATGGCTGTCGGGAAAATGATGGCAGCGGGGTTTGACTTTACGCTGTCAAAAAACGTTCTCTAGAAACACACATCAACTTATTTTCATAAATAACGTTTCAGTGACGTCATTTGCCGGTAAATTGCAGACGCTATGTGCCGGCCACCGCTCGTATAGAAGTCGGTAGCTTAAAGATTTCTCTCGGTACGGGACTGAGGTGCTGACCATAAAAATATTTGTTTAGCACGGGAAGCAAATCCACGACGCATAGCACAGAAGCCACTCAACCACTGTGCCAACCCTGCCGTCTAAGTGCCAGCACAAACTATGCGTCTTGTCGCTTCGTTTAGTTGCTGCGACTAGACGCAGAGATGTCTTTTGCGTCTGCGACTAGTCGTTAGGACAGACGTCGTGCAGGAAGCGATTATTTTCTTTGAGTATCCGAGTCGTGTTATTCATCATGTGTGTGGGTATGGAGCCTCTAGTTGCATTTGTCTTGATGCTTATCATTCGAAGGTGAAGGCGCAATATAAGCACACGTGCACCTTCCTCAGCACTCACAGCAAGACTGACACTGACCTGTCGGGTTGTCGTTGGGTGTGCGCGTGCACCGTACGTCTAGTCGCTGCGACAGTAGCGAGAATGGCTGGGGGAGTTACACTCCCCCAGCCTGTCGTTGCGACTACGCAACTCGACGCCAAGTGTACAGAGTTTCGAACAAAATATGAATGTTGCAGGTAATTTGTATAATTCCGCTTTTTACAAACGGCGTCGTCCTTTTACAAACGCTCGCTGTATTGAAATATGCCGAAGGCAAAATGTAAATTGCCTAGTCACTTTATGATAAGCCACAACATTTGATGGACAATTCAAACGCCGTTTTCAAAATGCCACGGCAAATTGAAGTATTTAGTTATCCGTCACGTAAAAAACGTATGGCGTCCATGGAATGTGGTGCTCGGAGGATTCCTGCGGAATATTATTGGTACAAAAATATCAGAAAAAAAAAAAACTTTAACAAATAATTTAAATCTAACGGATATAATACCAACAAATTATGAACTGGTATCAAACTTTCGTGCGACGTAACGCACCTTGCGCTAATACTAAATAGCCTGCCTAGCTGCGTGCAACTTGGAAGTAGTGGCACCGCTCGCTTCGCTAGCTCGGCTCGCGCGCTGTTAGTCACAGTTCTAACCTGACCTAACCTATTTCACCCCAATTTTTCGATTGCTTATTAATCTAACGGAATTAACATCGATAAATTATAAACTAACGGTTCTCACAATTTTCCGGTGGCATTGACACATGATTACTGGGACAAAGTATGATTTGTACAACCTGTGTTTTATGGTGGTCACCGTACAATAACAATCAATGTCGAAATTATAACAATTGAACGAATTGCCAATTTGGTTTAGACAATTTGCATAACCGCCAGCGTTTGTAAACGGACGGCGCCGTTTGTAAAAAGACGAATTATACAATCTGGCTGCGACATGTAGGTATATGCAAGTCGGCAGCCACCTATCGTTATATATATACATCCTCTAGTCGCCGAGTTGTCGCAGAGTGTGCGCCATGTATTATGGTGTAAATATTGTCCTTATCGGTGTATTATCTAATCAATACTCGCTCACAAAGGTAGGTGGCAATGAAAATAACTTGAAGGGCATCGGACCAAGTAAGCTAATTCCTAATATTAAGCTCGCGTGACCAAAGAAAGAAAGCACGTGTTATTTAATATCCAACGTCGCATTTAGGAAACCATGAATTACCTTCTTCTGTTTATAACGACTCTGTGAAATTATTTCGTAATTATTATGTCCTTGCCCCTATTAAGTGTTTTGTTGAGTTATAATCATGAAACGAGCGAATTATTAGTAAATTGTTCAATCTGTCATTTTAGGGTATAATATTTCTGGTAATATATTTTATGGTTTATTAGAAATAGTAAGTATAAAAATTGAGCGCACGCCACCTTTGAGTGGTTATTGAAAAATTGGCAATTAACAGATCCTTTCCGTCAAAGTTTTTTACTACCTTAATTAAGACTGAGAGCTACCTAATATAAAATTACCGTGTTCGCAGACTATTACCGGTAATAAACTGAACTTTATAATGTTTGGCGCAGTGGTAATTGCCCCGACTTATAAGTTGTAGGTCGTGGGTTCCAACCCAAGTAGGCACTTTACTTTGTGTAAATAATTTCATCACCACTACTGTCAAAACGGTGAAGGAAAACATCGTGGAGAAACCGGCATGTCCTAGTACCAAAAATTTGAAGACATTTTGTAACATCTACTAACCCGCACTGGGCCCTCGTGGTTCGGCTCACTCCCTGTAAGAGTGGAGCCTGTGACCTAGCAGTGGAAAGATGAGCTAAATAAGCTTATGCCTGTGAAGTTTTGATACGGCGAAAACACACTAATTATTGGTTACTAACGTTGCTATATTACTAACGTTTCTAATCAATTCATCAAAAACTTTCTTCTTTTTCGCAAAACGTATAGGCAATACAAGACAATGACAGCACTAATAAATTAATTTAAAAGATGCCTACCTCCTTTGCCAAACTACAAAGCCTACTTAATAACTAGACGTCAATTCAACCACTAACGACCTGTAAAATATAGGAACGCGCCAACCTCACAATAATTCACTCAAGGAATCCATAACGTTATTTTCCACTTGTTACGTGGTCCCCGGTCTTAACCCAATAATGTACAAACACTGTCCCACTGGGCCGTTAAGTCAGATTTATGTCCGTAACTTAGGAACAATATAGTGAGGACAGCAACGACGGGTTAACTCAACCGGGTTATCATAACCTTGTTTATGGCAGATAAATGACTTATTAATAATGACAAGGAACGATTGTTATGGTTTGAATGCTGTTTGTCTTGTTGGAGATGAGATATATAAGTAAATATAGTTCAATTATGTGGGCACTCCTCAGAAATGATTTTTCTAAAGGATTCAGTGAGTTTAAATGTCTAAAGTGCGTTATATAACACATACATGAACTCGCTGCTTCTTTTCTACGGAGTAGGCAGAAGCTACAGAACGCCACCTGCTATGATCCTTACATATCTACTCCTTTTGCTTCATATACGTTCATACATCTGGTCACATACTCGCTCGCCGGTTGCGAGTACTAAGAACGCACATGACCTTTCTGAAGTACATCACCAATAAGGTCACTATTATAATGTCTTTAGAGGCATGAGTGACGTGTAAAGTTCACTCATCCTCTATAGAAAAGGTAGGATCGGAAAGTTATATATATATCTATCGCGCGGTAAACTCTAATTGCGCGATGCAGGATTTGTGTGACGTCAGATATTTGATGCGTAGTTTGCATGTGGCGATGTAGATGCCACCACGCGTCCGTTCCCGGCGTTTCCACGCACATCTGCCTTTATTCGTCGCTTTTCATTCATCCTCTCAACATGACCAAACCATATAAGTTCATACTCTGTCCAACTTTTGTCACTACATATTCTTTTAAACTGCACCGTACCGCGTTATAAATTGTCTACTCGAAAATATACCATTTCTTGTTTGAAATCACGAGCCAAATATCGCTGACAATAATATTTCCGGACATAACGATGATCTAAACCTGATTAAGAAGTTGTTTCATCGTAAAGTTATCTCTTTATTAACCTCGAGATGAAAGCAGCGAAGTCTTAAATATTATTAAACATCAAATGAATTATTTAGCACTTTCAAATTATCTGGCGGAGTAGAATATCATGGACAAAAGACCACATAACGCGAACAAGGTAGCATAATATAATAAAGGTATTCGGAATTTTGTGTTAAGCTTTTCTCTCGGTGCCAAATGTTTCCAAGTCGACTTACAAGTTAAATTGCCAGGATTCGTCTTAATTCTTCAGCTATTACGACTCTCATGACGTGTACACGGCAGGTGCTTCTGAGATAATTTTGCAGTTAGTTTTGTTCATGATCTCTTGTTGTTGAGTAATTAACTCGCTAAAATCTACTTGCGAACTTACCTCATTTTTTACCGTGAAACACTGAGAGCTCTTAATGAACGCGAGTAGGCGAGGCTTTTAACGCTTTTATCTATGACACAAGAAAGTAGGAAGATTTACTTTGTACTTAATATACGAAGCTAATTGTCAGCCAAACTTTATGTTTAGTTTATCGCGTTGTGAGCCGACTGTTTAAAGCTGTTTAAAGCCGTTCCATGTCATTGCTGACGGGTTAATTCGTGAAATTACGGTTATTGCTGCAGTGACTTCTATACCTATTCCAACTACGTCCGACGATCGAACGAATCATAATAATTATTCTTTTAATATCCAAACTAGATTTTACAAAGCATAAAACTTGGACGGAGCAATAAAATAATTTTTCATCGTAAAAAACGAAAAGTAAGTACCATCATTAATACAAACTTTGTATTTCCATGATTTGTACCTCTTGCTTTGTTGTATTGTAATTTTTACGGTCGGGGATGCCAGCGCTCGCGTGGCTACGCTGCGTAATCGTATTTTATATCAACAATGGCCCTTATCTGTAAAAACGTATTTGAAATTCATGGGTCTGCGTCGTTGAAAAATTGTCTACAGTATTTTTATGCTTAAAGCTCTTGCGGTGATGATAAAAAGTCGGGGTTACCTGTTCAGACGCACGAAAAGTTGACGTTTACGTAATTTATTTTTGTAATTTGTAGACGACCTTTAAGGCTCTTTATGGTGGTCAAAAATACTTTGTTAGTAATATTTTAAGACGTAATAGAAATGTTGTTTTCTCGCTTCAGAACTAACAAGGAAGGGTAAAGTTTTAAGCGTTTTCTTTCTCGCCTTTTACGATATTGGTTTCGAGTGAAATATCGGCGTCCTTAACTTATTTATCTCTCGCAGCCAGCCTAGGACGTGCGTGCAATGCAAAGTTTGCGAAATATCTTTCGAATGTAAAATGAGCTAATTTAAAGAATTTTCACAGAACGTTTGCGATGATCAGACGTAATTTAATAAACAGGTATCTAGTTAGTGGATTCTTGGCGTTAATCAAAGTAGGGCCCGCCGCCTTAAATAAAATATGAAAAAGTGAAAATGTTTGCTGTAAGTTACCTGATTATACTTTAGATACTGGAATTGAATTATGACTAGCTGAGTTATTCATGGTTAAAGTATAACCTTTTATTAATTTATGTATTATTTTCATGAGTAGGTATATAAGTACATACAATACATGGTTTATACCTACTAGCTAAGTAATCATTTAAGCTGTGCTGTTGTGTCCTTTCGTGACATGAAATTATGTACCTAAACACAATTTAAATTTTTTGAAGTATGTTTGATCTTCCTAATAATACCTAACATGTTTGGTTACATTATACGCGTCGGTGCCCGTACAACACTATTACCTTACTACATTGATTAGTGGACTTAATTGATTTACGTCCTTAATTGCAGCACTACCTACATTGTTCCTATACGTAATATAACAAAATTAACTCCCGTACCAACTCACAGACTTTATTACCGTTAATTAGTCATTTATAAACAATTACTTTAAAATAGCCACCTACGTACTTGTTATCTTGATACACTGAAAAATTTACAAATGAAAAAATATTTTTAAATTCTCCTCACTTCAATGTCCTGTTCTGCTGCCTACCAAGACATAACTTAACAAGCATGTTCGCATGGCACAGATTTTGTAGCTAATGTGAATTACACGGACCACATTCCTGTCCTTAAAAATTGTAAAGACTACTTTGATCTTCGTTCCAGGGAAAAAGGCATCTGCAAAGTCCGAAAGGGATACCGTGGCCCCTGGCAACGTACAGGCAACTGAAGGAACACGGGTGGGTTTTAGTCAGTAAGAGTCTGACACGCCCTCCTGCTCCGCCCAGAACGGGAGAAGTTATTTGATAATTTCCCATCCAAAACCTTCATATTCACCTTGGATTGCCAAGTGTCTTGTTACCAGGGAGGACTTAACCATATTATTAAGGCTTCTTTCAGGACATATGCCTCTCAATAAATTTGGTTTTATGATGAAAAAGTTAACATCACCTGTCTGCGTGTAACGAAGATGAGGACACATATCAAATTTTGATGAGATGTGTCCGGAATCAATCGCTTAGAACACAAATTGGCGCGCATAACATAAACCTATCAAAGCCGTTATCGGATAATATATATCCTATAATAATTATGGTTAAGTTTGCCTTGAAGAACAGACCCAGAACCTAGCTGTAAAATGCACTAATGTAAATTAATTTTAACCTTTTGTATACCTACAGAGTGTCATATTCGCATTTAGCGAAAAAGCTCTTTAAATAAAGATTAAAAAAATAAAAAACTTAAGCCCTAGCGCGCACTGTGGTGCAGTGACTTGCGATGCGTTTTATTCGCCGCAACGAATAAAATCCTGCTTTGTTTTCTTATGAGTTTTTTTTCCCGCAGTGCGCGCGCTTCCACTGTGTTTCATACTTCACAGATTTTGCGGTAGAAAAACGCACGGCAGTGCGCGCCAGGCCTTAGGCTTAACGGGAAAAAATCGCATACGAAAACAAAGCAGGATTTTATTCGTTGCGGCGAAAAGAAAGCATCGCAAGTCACCGCACCGCAGTCCGCGCTAGGGCTAATTGAACACCTTCCGTCTTCGGAAGATGGGGATTTGTCGATCTTCTTCCGATTAAAACCACACTGTTATCACATTGTCGTGGTAATTTCAGAAAAAAAGGACACGAGATTTCTCGTGGAACACAACGCTTAAACAGTGCCAGTCCAGGTCAGAAAAAATAGTTCTTTGTACCTACATAAAACATGAAAAATCTATTGCACATCAGCCACATTCTCGCGCTATAAAAACTTAAATATTCCCTTAAAGATTCATCATATTTTTAAACCAAATCCACAAACAACCACACAAATTACCATTATCATAAATGATAATTATTTAAAATAAAGTTTAAGCCCACAAAAATCCGACGTGAAAACGGAACAATATCAAAATGCCCCAGTCTTGCCGAATACATTAAGTGAAAAATTTTCTGAAAGCGAATTTAACTCGGCGAAGTGAACTACGAATTCAAAAAGGAATTAATTAAGTTGATGTGTTTAAAACTCTGCACACGAGAGTTATAAATTTTAGTGAGTGAGTCACGACTTGGCTATGTATTTATGTATTCGCAAGAATTTACTGGAACTACTCCAGTTCACACGTGAGCTTCGTATGCTAAATTAGCCTCCTTGGAAATAGTGGTGGTTTTATATTTGATAGATTGAATGGGAGCTTAGGCTTTCTCGGTATCCTAATCCTAACTTTATATATACATTTATATATAAAGTTAGGATTAGGTATGTTAGATTTATAGGTAAGTAGATTTTTAGGTATTGATTTTTAGGTTAGATTATTAGGTAAGTTAGATTTATATATTTATTTATTTATATTGCGAAAGTGTGTATGTCTGTTTGTTTGATTGTTTGTTACGCTTTCACGTTAAAACGGCTGAACAGATTTGGATGAAATTTGACACATAGGTAGACCATGACCTAGGTTAGAACATAGGATACTTTTTATTCCGATACTCCCACGGGATCGAGCCTTATGCGGGTGTAACCGCGGGGTGCAGCTAGTAGGATGTTAAATGTCTGGTAAACTGCCTCGTTGGTCTAGTAGTCGCAAGCGCTACTGCTGAGCATGAGGTCCTAGGTTCGATGCACAGGTCGGGCAAAGTGTTATTAGGTTTTTCCATCAGAAATTTCTCAGTGGCTGCCCTGTGTCTGGATTTGAGCCTATTTTGATGGTAATAGGCTCTCCCCCAATTACATGGAACTGAAACATATAACTGGCGAAATGTAGGTGTACTATAGGTAGACGTCTGCTTAACCCTATGGGTATTACAGGCGTGATGTTATGTTATGTCTGGTGAGCCTTTCAGCAAGCGATCCGAAGTGTAGGTTCTTATCACTTTGTCCAATCCTATTGTTTGGACTGCTAATATTTTTGAGCTTCACAGACTAGGACCAGCCAATCTGCCAAGCCTTTTCCCAAATACGTTGGGTTCAGCTTACAGTCAAACCTGATCCCGCTGAATAGCAGTATTTTACATGAAGCGACTGCCTATCTGACCTCCACAACCCGGTTACTGGGTAACACGATACCCCACAGAGTTGATATTGAAATTGTTTCGTTAGATGCCGAAGTGGTTTCGTCAAATTACATACAGCAATAATAGAATATCTAAGGAATAGGATAACGGCGTCATGTATACATTCCTCGATCTTAGATATTCCTATATTCCTTATAGATTCCGTCTAGCTGGAAGCATTCTCGGTAGAAGCAAAAAACTGATCCAAAATAACAGAATACTTGTGCAAGATTCTGCTACAATGTTCCAACCCGACCCCCCATCACTCCATTTGATGAGAATTCGATTTTTTTATTCGGATAATGGGCCAAAAGTTACATTTTAACTGTAAAAGAAATACAAAATGAACTTCCAAATACTAAATACAAATTGCAAATCCCAAGCCATAATGAAATACAAACATTTGCACATGTAATTCGGTCCTCCATTCCTTTTGTCGACGTCCAATCGCCCACATAATTCGTAATACAGCGTGACATACATTTTGTCAGTTTTGTCTCGTGAATTGAATTGCATTTTCGTAAAATATTATTGTACTTTCATACATTGAGCTTATTAAATTCAGTTAAATTAGCCTATTTTCAGGATAAACTGTCGCGTGATACCGCTTATTGTTAAATCATTACAATTACTGTGTGTTAATCATGAGGTAACAGTTAAGTAATTACTAAATGGTCGTTAGTTCGGTCAACAGTGTCAATTTTAACCGAAAACAGCTGGTTTTTGGATAGAAAACTTTTTACTAATCTTTTTTTTATAAATCCATCGCGTACCGAACAAAATGTGGAACAAAACGGTGATGTTAGTTTAATGTAAAACCGATAACCGGCTTTTTATTTGTTTGTCACATACAAGCAAGGGAAACTTTCAGTTATTTACCTACCTATAATAGTTTCATGTCGTAAACCTTCATCAAATAGTTATTTACGTCTGATAATCGTTTTCAAAAGGATTTTATTATTTCTACGCTACTGGTGAGCATGAGGTCTTGGGATCGATTCCCGAGTCGGGCAGTGTTATTGTGTTTTTCCATCTGGAATTTCTCAGTAGCAGCCCGGAGTTTGGATTTGTGCCCGGTTGATGGCAATAGGCTCGCCCCCTATTACATGGGACTTAAACATAACTGCCGAAATGTGAGTGAACTTATAGTTGTACCTCTGCCTAGCCCTTCAGGGATTGTAGGCGTGATGTTGTTATGTTTATTATTTCTTGGCAGGAACTATCTATTATCTAAAAGTGTCTATGTACAATCACGGAAATAAATTGCTATGCAAATTGGCATTTTACATTAATTTACTGTGCTATATATTATAGCCATTTCATACAACTGTCAAAGATAAAAAATATGACACCAAAAACCAAATCTGAAATATGATAATTTATGTCTGTAATTTTTATAGTGTACCTACAATAAAGAGTATTCTATCTATGATTTTTAAATACGGACAGTATTTATTTAAATTGGTAATCAATTTGCTTACTAATTAATTTCCTTACTTAAACCTTTTGTAGTGGCTTCTCTTCGTGGCTAAGTAATAACAGCCGCACGTGTCGATCGGTAAGGTTAAGCTATGTTTGCTGGAGTTGGTCCGTGGATGGGTGACCATCTTAATATATCGAGATTCCTTCGTGCTTCGGAAAGCACGTTAAGCGGTTGGTCCCGGATGTCATTCTTGAATCGTTGACAGTCGTTACGGTTAGTCAGAAGCCCGAAAGTTTGACAACCAGTCTTACCAAGGGGCATCGTATTACCCAGTTACTGGGTTGTGGAGGTCAGATAGGCAGTCGCTCCATGTAAAACACTGGTATTCAGCTGCATCCGGTTAGACTGGGAGCCGACCCCATCATAATTGGGAAAAGGGTAGGTAGATTGACTTAAACCTTTTGTAAATATTGTTTGCTTTAGTTTTATGTAGGTTAAATTAGCCTATTATATGAGAAATTTTGCACGGTAACACTTTAGGCGGAAGCTACAGTCTCGATTTCTCAGCGGCAAAACTTAGTGTTGTTGCACCTTACGAGTGAATGGTGCAGGATAAAATATTAGCGCAGTTTCGAAGCTTTTACGCATATTATTTATTCAAAGTAAGAGCAGAAACTACTTGGAGCCACACTGGTTATCCGAGAACGGCCGATTTATTCAGTAGAAATCTCACCTGATAACTTAGGTGACTTCACCTAAGTTATCACGGTGAGATTACATTAGAAACTATTGCCAGCTCACTCCAAGACCACTTGATCTGGGAGTGAGCTGGCAGTAGTGTCAATCCCAAGCATTAGGTGGAATGACGGCTCATTTCAATATCACTTCACCTAAGTTATCACGGTGAGTTTACACATTACGGTGAGATTACATTAGATACTAATCCCAGCTCAAGTGGTCTTGGAGTGAGCTGGCAATCGTGTCTAATGTAATCTCACCGTAATGTGTAGTCACCGTGATAACTTAGGTGACGTGTTTCCCAGTAACATGTGAAGGTCAGATAGGCAGTCGCTCCATGTAAAAATACTGATATACAGCTGCATCTGGTTAGACTGAAAGCTGACAAAATACTTGAAAAGGCTAGGTAGATGATTTGCATACAATTATTTTTATATTATAGAAAAGTAGTCGGTCTGGGTTCAATATTCTAAAATATTGTTCACATAATTTTAAGAACGCTAACAGTAATTTGTTGTTAACATACATACACATATTATTATTCTGTACGAATAGCCTTTGTAAGTGTAATAATTTCTTGGGCCGTTGCCACGTTGTAAGCTAAATTAGTGTAACATTCCAAGCACATGAAGTAGCACATTCTCCCCATTTGCTTGTACACATATTTGAATAAATAAATCAAACTGTCTCCAAACTATGCTGAAAAACTGTCAGTTTTGGTTGTACTGTTATGTTGAATGCTTCTCTAATGCTCTGTTTGATTAGCTACTTTTTGATTATTTTAACACGGTTATTTCATATGTATTGAGTGTGAAGATAAAGAGATGTATACCTAAGTAATTGTTGTTTTTCTTATAATAATGACTTACAAAAATATAGTCGTATTACAAGAGCTGGAAACCAACATTGAACAAACCACTATGGGTTCAATGTTGGCCCCAGTACTTGTACACATACACAGCTCGTATACTATATTTTGTTAATTCTATTATCAATAATATATAATATACGAGCTCTGTTAAAAACAATAAAGTATATTCTATAAATAGTTAAGGATTTGTTAATTTTCTTGTTAGACAAACAATACAAACAGCTTTGACAGTGCCTAGAACTATTTATTGATTTTTACTTAATGTACACCACATAGGTAGATTTAATAGTAATCATAATATCTCCTTATATCTTGCCTTCCCAGCCCAGACCTAAGTTATTAATTACTCTAAGTAATACGAGCTGACGTCACACCACTTTCCAAATTCGCTTAGCGAGAACAATGATAAACAGGATACACGCAGAGCTGAAATATAACCGGGGATAAAACACCCTTTGTTTGAAATAAGGGATGTATTATAACGACCACTAGCAAAGGACACTCGACCCATTAGAGATAGTAATGAAATTCATTGAGGTAATAAAATAAATCAGGTAATTTATACGTGAGGGGACTCCATGGTATCCGCTAGTTTGAAACTATTTTAAAGTATTCCCTGGAGCTTAGCTTAAATATAGTGAAGGTGTTTTAGAACAACAGCCAGACCAATGTTCTGAGACGCGAGTCAAACGAGCTTGTGTCAAGTCGCTTGAGAAATATATAAGTATTTATACAGGAACTTAATGAGCATTTGCATTTTTTCGGTTAGTTTCATTTTCTCTAAAAGTATTTTAGAGAAAATGAAACTAGCCTTTTCCTTACTATGCTGGGGTCTAACCAATGCAACTAAATACCAGTATTTTACATGGAGAAGTCGCCTATCTGACTTCCACAGCCCAGTTCCTGGATAACACGATACCCCTTGGTAAGACAGGTTGTTAGGCTTCTGACGACCGTCAAAGATCTACGAATGACAGCCGGGACCAACGGCTTAACGTGCTTTTCGTAGCATGGAAGGGCTTGATATTTAATGGATGGTCATCCATCCACAAACTGACCGCGGCAAGCGTAGCTTAACCTTCAATCGAGCCGTGCGGCTGTTACAATTTTGCCACGATCCTCTTAGAGATTTTATAAAGAATATGAACAGCATATTCATTAAGTGGAACTGCGACCATTAATCCATTTGTGAAGGTAATTGCAATCATTTCTCATGAAAATTTATTACAGCAGTTTGATATGATTTATTAAAAACCTTTCAGATATTATTACGCCAATTAAAATACACAGTACTTAAATATCTCTTCAACGATTAAAACTTCAAACAATTAGCAGACATCGAATGTAAAAATCGGTTAATCTCTTTCACAGTGATTTCAATAAATAATTCAAATAGTGAAGTGCCAAGAAGGGCGTGTAATAAATGGAGCGTCGTTTAATTTACTTTGTTTGATCGTCCTTTGTACTTCGAGGTACATTATCTGAAGACAACTGCTTGCTGAGAAATTTATGTGTGAACCAGAATTTGGGCTGGTTACTTTGATTTGGTTTGATTTACTCTACTTTCTTTATATTTTTGGCTTGTTGTTGTCTATAAAATATATTATTTCTTATTTTCACACCATACACCTTTATTGTTATACAATGCCAAATGTATTGAAAATTACCGAAGTTAAAAAAAATGAGCATAGGTACAAAAAAAAAACTGTCAAAAGAACTTTACTATTTTTAAAGTCGGTTAATAAGCGATTAAGTATTTGAAGCCTAAAAAGCTAAATGTATGTTAAGGTAATGGACATAAAAACTAAATTAATACGAAACTTTGTTGTGAATATTTTTAAGAACCATGCACGATATAAGTTAGCTTGATGCACGAGCATTATGGTAACCTATTTAGAGAAGTCAACGCTTCGAATTTAGCACATACCTACGGGAAAAATAAAAAGTGCCACATAGTTAACGACGCAATTTTTTTTTCTATTTGTTTTTCAGAATTTCATTGAATGTTTTTTCTTTCGTCTGCAAGTGCAGCTGCCTGCAAGGTAAATTTTCAGTATCAAAGGAGAGTGACCAAAAAAAACCCAGGCCTGGTGCAAAAGTTTTATGTCTCAGATTTTATATTTAAATTATTATAGTTATTCCAGTTGTCATAATTGTTGAATTCAGTGGCTAACATATATATATATTTGCCCATTGTATTTGCTTAGCTGGCGCTTAAGGCAATTTTTTATTTTTTCGTAAAAGCTTTCAATACCTATATTGTCATTATTTCTTATGATTATCGTATTAGGTAAGCCTGCAGAAAGTCAAAAGTACGGTATTAGTACTTAATGATATCATTATGACTTCATTATTATCGGTTATTATGCTTAATGATAACGATGGCTTATTTATTCAATAGAATCAACTACATTACTTTTGTTTTTTTTACGTATATATTTTAGTACTGATACCAGTATTTTTTACTTTCTACAGTCCTTCCATATAATAATCATAAGAAACAATGTCAATTGTTGACAGCTTTAAAAAAAAAACACTTTTTGCCTTGAGCGCCTACGCAACTTTAATTGTCAAAAAAACATTTTAGCCACTGGATTTGGCAACGATGACAGCTGAGAATAACTATATTAATTTGAATCTAACATCAGAGATATAAAATTTTTGCGCCGAGCCTGGGTTTTTTTTTTTGTATGGGCCGTGGCCATTCTCCTTTAAATAAGAAAAATAGCAACTGCGAAAATGAACTGTGATATTAAATGTTACCTAATACGTTTCA
Organism: Xanthia icteritia; assembly: GCA_949128155.2. Classification (NCBI taxonomy): domain Eukaryota; kingdom Metazoa; phylum Arthropoda; class Insecta; order Lepidoptera; family Noctuidae; genus Xanthia; species Xanthia icteritia. The sequence continues at coordinate 9,358,638 of OX421935.2, read as the reverse complement.
AAGATATACCTACTTAAATGTGGACGATTATCAGTAGTGACTTCTATAAGTACTTACTATTTAGGGAAATATAGGCGTTATTAATACCTTTAATATCTTAACTCAATTTAAATATTCAATTCTAGTTAGCAAGTCACTACATTACAAATTTTGGGCACACTGGGAAATTGATTCAGCACCAACTTATTACAAAGTTGTTGGGCAATATCAAAGGTCACAGGAAAGTTTGCATCTCGGGGTTCCTCTGAACCCCTAGACGTGGGGTCCCTAAACATCCTAAAGCTTTTTCCCTTTCAACAATCCCGAAAATTATTCTGTATAAGAAAATATAAGTTGTACAAAAGCCATTTCTAGACGTAAAATCGGATATAAGGTTGGCCCGAAATAAGGCTCGCGAGTTGCGACATGTACGTACAGTCTCGTGCAAAAAGGTGTACACTCAGCTAAAAAAGTCGATTAATGCTTCCATTTTGAAATCTTTATAGTTGACCTAAATGTTTATATTAAAATCGGATGAGAAGTAAAATTAAAAGAAACTCTTATATAGCTATTATTTGAAATACTGAAAAAAAATATAACTAATAATTTTGTATTCAATTAGATGATGTGTAAAAGTAGCAGTATTAGACCCGAGTTTACCAACAGATGGTTAAATTTTAAACATCTGTTTAAACCATAAACGGCTGTTTAACAATATTTTACTGTTCACTAAGCACCAACAATTGATTAAGTACTGTAATCGAACGGTTATCTTAAACGTAGTAGCCAACTCAGTTTAACCATTGGTTTATGCTTCCTGATGTGAAGTTTTGCATTGTGCATCACTTTTAGTTACAAAGTAAAATGTAAGACGCTTTGAATTATATCTTTGAAGAGGATAATGTGTTAGATAATTTTGAAGGTATAGAAATAATTTTCCGCATTCCCCGTATATTCCAAACACGGTGCAATTATGAAATTAGCACATATATTATATACTGTACTAAAATATTAAAAAAATAAAACAGATTTTTGCAATAACTACATCGTTTTATTAAATTTTCAATAGCAACATTAAAAAAAATATATAGTAATAATAGCCTAGGGCGAAAATACCTTGCACAAAGCCCCAGATTGCCATCTGGGGCTTTGTGCAATTTTCATTCGCCATACGCCATACATCCCGCAAAATGACTCGAGTTACATCTATAACCTATTTAAAAATGTACTCTGTGAGTTTGACAATGAAAATTGATTGACGTTGACATTCTACGTTTATAAAATATTGTTATACGATTCGATTATTCGGTCATTTTCGACTCACTCATTCAAAAATGCTTGGTTAGAAATAAATGGGGAACACGGTTTGTTTAAACAACAGTTTAATTCTAACAGAACGGTTACGTAATCGATGATTACGTTGTAGTTGGTGAATTCGAGTCTTAATCGACTTTTGTCGCTGACTGTATACTTAGCAATGCACAGCAACTTTCTCGTCGACTCAAATGTCTAAATATTTTACAACCCATTAGTTCCCAAAGCATCTCATAAATTCGAACAATAATATTTTATGACAAAGTTGTCGTTTTATTTAAACATGTTTTTGCATGCCACTGTACCAAATTTTCGCTAGTATCAATGTTATTTTCTAAAATAAGGTTTTTATTTAGATTATTTGCATGAGTATAATATTTGGTGTTAAATTACTTGTATAATGTTATTGGTATGATCGCGATCTTATTAACACACTTGTTATATTTTGGGAATTACATTCTATCGTATGGGAATTGTCTGTGTTATAACGTAAATTATAAATGTAGTGTGTACGTGTTTATACTGTAGTAGATAGCACTGAATTCGTATTGTTAAGCTGTACTAGGAACCTACATGTTCAGGGTTTATCGAGATTCTTGATATTTTATTAAATCGAAAACATGTTGTCATATTATCAGGATTCTAGATATCAGGATTCAGCAGTCTGGCAGTACCACAGTCACGGAACCAAGGAAAAAAATTACTCAATTCAATTTATGAATTGAATTTGATGATTCTTATTTTTTACTCAGTAATAAAGAACTATTTAAAAATTTAATTAAGTTTCTAAATAGTTCTTTAATACAACTCAAACTCAAAGCATTTATTTCAAATAAACCAATTACAGGCACTTTTGAATTGTCAAGGGGTCGGTCAGTCAGAAATATGAAGCTAGTCACCCATTCCAAAGCGTACAACGAGTATTACCTAAAGAACTATTTAGAAACTTATTATAATCAATATTTTGGTTCACTAGTTAGCCATATTTCATATTTCTATACAGAAATATTTTCTACTCAGTAATAAAGAACTATTTAATTAAGTTTCTAAATAGTTCTTTATTACTGAGTAGAAAATAAGAATCATCAAATTCAATTCATAATTGAATTGAGTAATTGCGTAATAAATATACAATAAAAATATTGTTTTGAATTGAGAACCTCCTCGTTTTTGAAAATACAGTCCACTACATTCCTTGGGTCTCCATCACAACTAGTTATATTTTATGCCTAAATAGTTTGTCTAAGAACAGTAGGTAATCCAACACACCTCATGACTAGGTACTAATTAAACAAGTAGAAGGCTTTTATCATAATGGTTACGATAACTTATCTACTATTATCTTGATAATAATATTATTATGCAATAAAGCTCGAGTGGATTGTCAGGTATACTCAGGGAAATGGATGTTTAGCTTTACTATCAGCTTAAGAGCGTTCATTCCAAAAGTTGGCAACATCGCCAATAACTGTCAAATATTTACCTGTTTTGTTTAATTTGGCAATATGATTGTATGGAAATATGAAATATCGCTTCAATCCTGTAGAGCATTTTACCATATATGGGTAATTAGGTAGTAGTTCGGTATTTAAACTGGCTTCAATGCAGATGTTCGGTGGGTTCCTGCCGCGCTTCTGCGTTATATAAAGTTAAAGCATTAAAGCGATTTATGAATGTTAACTTTACAGCTGAAGTAGACATCGCTCACGGCTCTTCTTAAGACGTAGAAGCACATTGTGCACCTAGCAGATGCATGAAGCTTTTTACGTCATCGCTTTTTATAAATTGTTGGAGAACTTTTGCGACTGGCTGGTTTTGAAGTACTGACAGTAAAAGTGATTTATGATAGTGTGCTTATCCTATACTACTTAACGAGTAATATTTGTGTATACATAATTATATCTAATCACGTTCTCGAAAACGGCTCTAACGATTTCGATGAAAGTTGCAATATAGGGGTTTACGGGGCGAAAAATCGATCTAGCTAGGTCTCAATCTGGGAAAATTCGTTTTCTCCGTATTTTCACCCGAGCAGAGTTCGGTCGCCCAAAGTTTAGAACAACAATAATTACACTTTAGAATAATGACGTGGCAGCATGGAATTAGTAAGTACCTATTAGCGTGGCAGCATGGAATTAGTAAGTACCTTTGAGCGTGGCAGCATGGAATTAGTAAGTACCTACTATCATGGCAGCGTGGAATTAGTATGTACTATTATGACAGCATGGAATTAGTATGAACTATCCTATACTATTAAATGAGCATTCTCTATTTTCACCAGAGCAGAGCTCGGTCGCCGAGATACTGTTAGATTAAATGTGATGGACAACCCATACGTCTGTGTTCTTGCGTTCATTGTTTTGATTATAGTTTCGGACTGCTCGCCTGCAGCGGATTATATGTACAAGGTTTAATTTTAATCATTTGTATAGTCAATTCTCCATATCAACCACAAAGGAGAAAAGCCAATAATAAATAAATGCTACCAACAAATGGGGCTCTCCAGCAAAATCTCATATAGGCCCCGTAAACACGGTGACTATCTGTAAAAAGTTGCTATCACAAGTCAACATGTGTGGGCCATAGCCGCGCGAATTTGGTACTAATGAGAGTACAGCATTGCGGTTACAGGCTTCGGTAGTATGATCATACCTCTTATCATCTTATCATCATACCCACAACACTGATTCACCGCATTACTTATAAGACCTTCTAGACCAAAACAATTATAAATAATAAATAAATCATTTATTTCAGATTATCATCCATATTTGTTAGTAAAATAATAGCAAGCTTACAAACTAGTGTTAGTAAAAATTAATTAATAATAATAGATTTCCAAATTACAATAATACATACTAATACATAAAACACTAAATGACAGGTTCGGGCGGACTTCCCGATGATGGTGGCGAATCACTATACGACTGCGTGCAGCCGTATTCAATGAGCCAGCATCGGAGAGTCCCACCGGTCCGCCAGCGCGCGTAGAATGGTGTTAAAATTATGATCGTGTACTTCAGTTTAAGGAATTGTGTGAAGCAGCTGATTCCAAAAAACATCTTGCGATCACCAATGCTAACAATTACTAACAAATTATTACCAATGTCACTTTTTCATTTCATAATGTACAATCTTAGTTTATCTGGGACATCACTGACATCGGTGAAGGATAACATCTTGAGGAAACCTGAACTAACCTTAACCTTTGTTTTTTTTTCCGTGGTGAAATACTCATGGATACCCTCCGTTCTTCCAAGACGGAGATTTATGTGTATAATATGTTTGTATTAAACTTACGTATATATTTATTTATTTAACAGTTTAAGAACACACATATAAACAGACAAGAAGAAACAGAAAAAAAAATAAAAAAAAACAACTCGGATCTTATAAAGAAATCACGATGTTTTGTCAAATCGTAAAACAGTGTGAACCAGAAGCGTGTTGCCAGTAAATAAATAAAAATAGGGTAAAACTAGAGCCAAGCATGTGATACAAAGTCGTACTAATTTAAACGTAGTTACATGCCCCCCTTTTTTTTTTTTTTTTTTTTTTGGGTGGGAAATTATCAAATAACTTCTCCCGCTCTGGGTGGAGCGGGAGGGCGTGTCAGACTCTTACTGCCTAAAACCCACCCGTGTTCCTTCCGTTGCCTGAACATTGCCAGGGGCCACGGTATCCCTTTCGGACTTTCCCGCAACCCCGGCAGGCATTGGTCCTATCGGACCCCTTCACTTGCTGACATCTCTTTGAGGCGCGCGTGGAACACAACGCGCCGTCGACCCGGGCCTGGTCCTTATCGGACGGCGAGCTACCCATTGCTCACCGTCCGCAAGCCCGCGCCTACGGTGGCCGGGAATCGGCCTGCGATTCCCGACGCCCCGGGCGTCTCCTGCGGCGGCTAGGGGCGTGAGGGCGCGAAATTTGCCTCTCCCTCACGCGTTCTGCCTCCTCCTTCGCGAGCATTACTGCTTCGCAGAAGGAGGTGACGGCCTCCCATGCCCTCTCGCTCCGTACCATGGCCTGGACTAGGGCCGGACGCGAGAGATCCCCGCCGCCGATCGCCTCCACGAGGACACGGCGATGCTCTGCCCAAGCCGGACAGACCTCCACCGTATGCTCAACCGTGTCCTCCGGGCGATCCACGCAGTGATGACACCCGGGCGTTTCCTCCCGCCTGATACGGAACAGGAACCTCCCGAAACAACCGTGTCCGGTGAGGACCTGCGTTAGGCGGAAGGTGAGGACGCCGTGGCGCCTCTCTAGCCACTCCTCAAAGAGGGGACTTATCGCCGCAATAGTGGCGTGCCCAGCACTGGGTTGCGACAATCGCACTCTCCATGACGCCATGAGATCTCGCCGGAGCTCTGTCCGCTGTGCCGCGATTTCTCGCGGCAGCGGAGTTACGCCCCGGCGTTTCGCCTCCTCGCGCCACTCCCAAATGTGCGCGAGGACTTTTGCCTCCAGATCCCATGGCGGTAATCCGGCAAGGAGGCTCGCCGCCTCACCGGAGACCGTGCGGTATCCCCGGACCAGCCGGGTGGCCATGACCCTCTGGGACGCGTTCAACTGGCGGGCTGGTCGCCGCCTCAATGAACGCGCCCAAACCGGTGCCCCGTAAAGGGCCATGGACCGCACGACCCCCGCGTATAGCCTCCGGCAGGAGGCGTTTGGACCCCCTAGATTGGGCAGGAGCCGCTTCAAAGCAGCCCCGGCCCGCTCCAGTCTGGGAGCCAAACGTCGGAAGTGCTCCACGAAGTTCCACCGGCTGTCGAGGACGAGTCCTAGGTACTTCATCGTCGACTCGACGCCGATGTGAACTCCTCCTACCGTTATTTGGGAACCCGACGGTGGCGCGTTCCGAGGACCATGAAAACACATAGCCTCAGACTTGTGCAGGGCCACCTCGAGTCCCAATTGCCGGATCCTGTCCACGATTGTCGCAACCCCGTGTGTCGCTAGTTCGGCCGCCGCCTGGTGCGACCTCCCTTGCGCAAGGACCAACGTGTCGTCAGCGTAACAAACGACGCTGACGCCGCTAGGGAGGTCGGCGCGCAGCACCCAGTCGTAACCGATGTCCCACAGATGCGGCCCCAGGACCGATCCCTGTGGGACACCGCACGACATCTCTTGCCGGTTCCATTCTCCCTGGTGACCGGGGTAGATGACGGCCCTGTCCGTCAAATAGGCCTCGACCACACGACAGAGGTAGGTCGGCATCCGGTGATACCGGAGTGCCTCCCTGATGCAACTCCAGGGCAGGGTATTGAAGGCATTGGCGATGTCTAGAGACACCGCCAAGACGACCCCACCCCGGGACACAGCGTCCCCCGTCGTGAGGGCTCGCACGCGCATGATGGCGTCCACCGTAGAGCGCCCCCTGCGGAAACCAAACTGGCTCTCCGCCAAATCCGGCCCCACCCGCACCAGCCGCCCGACGAGGCGGTCTGCAATGACTCTTTCAAAGAGCTTGCCCACCTCATCGAGCAGCACTATGGGCCGGTAAGCAGACGGAGAGTCCGCAGGGCGCCCCAGCTTCTTGATGAGGACCAGTTTCCCCGTCTTCCAGCGAAGTGGGAACTGGCCCCTCTCCAGGCATGCGCTTAGGAGCCCTCTTAGTCGAGGCCCGAGAGCCTCCAAGGCCAGGACCCAGGCTTTCCCAGGTAAGCCGTCGGGTCCTGGGGCGGTATTTTTGGCATTCAGCCTACGTACCGCCACTCTCATCTCTACCTCGGTCACCTCTGGAGCATCGTCGTCGTCGTCGGCGGTGTGATCCGCATCGGGCACCGCAGTAGGCGGAGCCATGGGCGGGGAGGCATGTTCCCCTCTCGAAGGGAACAGAGCGCTCACCACGTCCCCCACAAGCTGCGGCCGGAGACTCTGCGTCAGCGGGGGAGCCCATGGGCGGAGTTTCTCCCGCACCATCTTGTATGGGCGTCCCCACGGGTCCCTGTTCAGAGTCTCCAGCGACTCCTCGCGGGCCACTCCCCTGGCCCGCAGGATCTCCGCTTGGAGGGCGGTCTTCGCCGCTCTGTACCCCTCGTACAGCTCCGCCTGAATGGCTTCCGTATCCGGAGGACGGATACGGAGCCTGCGGTGCCTGGTGTACCGGCGTCGCGCAGCAACGCACGCATTGCGCAGTGTCGTCAGCTGTTGCGACCACCAGTACACCTGGCGCGAAGCACGTCCGGGCTGGACCCGGGGCATTGCCACGTCACATATTTCGGACATGGCCTCCCGGAACCACTCCGCCTCGTCGTTGATGTCGGCAGGCCTGTCCGGTGGTGACACCCAGGCCTGCACGATCGAGGCTTCCAGGAGGAGCTCCCGGTCCAGCTGCTTCAGCGCCCACCGCGGACCACTCGGGGCCTGTCGGACCGGCGCACTCGAGGTCTGGGCGGAGACGTCAAACCGGATGTACCGGTGATCGGAATAGGTCTCCACCCCCTCCATGACGCGCCAGTCAATTACACGCGGCGACAGAGCGGGGCTGGCGAACGAAATGTCCACCACTGATTCACCCCGCATCCGCACACACGTGGGGACAGAACCCCGGTTCAGGACGACCAGGCCTGTCTCCAGAGCCCAGTCCTCCACCATCCTGCCCCGTGTGTCCGTATATCGGGAACCCCAAGCCACATTTTTGGCATTGAAGTCCCCGAGGACGAACACGGGAAGGGAACAGAACCCGACGACGACGACTCTCAACTCCGCAAGGGAGTTGTGGAACTCGGCAAGAGTTCGGCTCGGGGAGAAGTAAACCCCTACCACAACGATCTCCCCGAACCGTGCTGCAACGCAACCCCGTCCTCTCTTAACAGCCTCGAGGGACGGAGTACCGGCGGCGGCCGACGAAATTAGGGTCACTGAGCCGCTCAGGTCCTCCACCCAGTCGTCCCTGGGCGGGACAAAGTACGGCTCAGCGACCACGGCGATGTTAATCGACCACTGCGCCATGCTCTGGAGCAACAGATCCTGAGCTGCGGCGCAGTGGTTGATGTTCGCCTGGAGAAGGCGTAATGGGGCCATTATTGGCAGTCCATTTCAGCCCCCTCCCGTGCCCCCTGTGAGGGCCCTGCCGCGGCGGCTGCACCGGCGACAACGACGGTTTTGGAGGCGGCAACGGCGGCGGTGGTGGCGGTTGCGGCCGTGACGGCGGTGGCAGAGGGCTTGCCTTTGGCTTTGGCGGGTGGGGCGCAGGCCTTACTCCCAATCCGGTGATTGGCCGGCTTGCCAGCTGCCGCACATGCAGCGCAGTGCGGCGTGGCGTCACACGAGCCGGCCTTGTGACCGGCCTGACCACAGCGGTAGCAGTGTCCGCTGCGGTCCACCTCCGAGGTGCATTTAGCTCCCACGTGGTTGCCCACGTGGCAGCGGAAACACCTCAGAGGTCTGGGTTCCAGCAGTTTGACCTGCGCGGAAACCCAGCCCACCAATAGCCTTTGGCCCTCCCCGGCTATTTTCTTGGCCGCTGACACGGGGCAGCTCACCGTAACGGCTCGCATCCCCGTGTAGTCAGGACGGATGGTGCCTGCCCTAACCTGCTCGGCAGAGCACCCCCCAGTCCTAACGACAGCGGCCACCACCTGTCCCTCCGTCACTGAGTCGTCCAAGCCCAGAATACGCATATCAGCGCATTTGGTGGGCCTGGACACTCGGGCCTCGTCCGCATTTAGGGACGCCCTAAGCCTTGCGGCCAGAGCGTCAGCGGCCGGACCGCTTGCCGCACCGGGGACCTCCAGCATCCGGGCCCCAGTCGCCGTGACCCTTACCCGGATGCCATCGACGGCGCCGATCTCCTTCAGGTCCACCGCTGCCCCCACCTTGGCGAGCACGTCGCGGTAGGACACGCCCTTTTTCTCCGCCTCTGGCTGTAGCGTTATAACTACAGCTGCGGACTTCGGGGCGCGGAGCCTAGCCGCGACGCTTCGCTCCTTGCGCCGCTGCCGCCTCTCTTTCTTTTTGGCCGCCCTTTTCGCCTTCCCCTTCTTCTTCTTTTCCCCGGCTACTTGCCATTCAGCATCAGCCGGAGGAGATCTAGAAGAAGGAGGTGGGGGCGGCCGTTTCGCCGCTAAGGCCGGGGCTCCCGCTGCCTGGGCCGGGGCCCTCGCTGCCTGGGCCGGGGCCCTCGCCGCCTGTGTAGCCGCCCCGCCCTTGGTCTGCCCCGACGAACCCGGTTTGGCCGAGGCAGCCGCGGTGGCGGCATAGGATGTCGCCTTCCGTTGGCCAGAGGCTGGCATGCTAGCCGCTAGCGGGGGGCGCAGGACGATGGCCTCTAGAGCGGAAAAACGAGACCGCAGGGAAGCCATCTCCTGCCGCACCAGGGTCAGGACCCGATCCTCGGCAGGCACGGGTCGTCCCTGCCCGTGCTGCTCCTTCCCCTGCGGCACCACACAAGGGCCGGCTCCTCGGAGCCCTGCCAGGTCCGCTCGGAGCTCCTCGTTCTCCTTTCGGAGAAGCTCCATGGCGGCTGTCAAGCGGGCGACCTCCGCCCGCATTTCGGACATTCCGTCCGACGGAGGACTGAGGTGTAAGGCCTCCGCTGCCGCCAAGATAGAGGCTGTGGCCGCGGGTATGGCCTTGTCTTTAGAGGACTGGATCCTCTTCAAGGCCACACCCTTAATTGCGGCTGCCACTACCTCCTCAAACCTGGCCGCTCGCTCCGAATTGGAGCCACCAGCGGCGTCCGGTTCACCACCTGCAGGCTCTGTAAGGGCCGCCCCGGTGCTGGTCTCTACAGGGTGGTGCTCGCCCGTGGCAACCCTCTCCAGCTCAGCTGGGCTGGCCTGGCTCGGCTCGCCGGCCTTCTTGGTCTTCTTGGTGCCTCTGCCCAAACCTTTTCCCCGGGCCGCACCCCGCCGACTAGAGTGGATCTTCGACCTATGGGCAGTGCCCGAGACCCACTCGTCAGCGGACGACCCCTCTTCCGGTTTGGAGCGCTTCCGGAGGAACTTCCGGTTCCTCCCTGCAGCTCCCACCACTTCGCGCTCCGAGCTCTGACTCGAGCTCCTTGCGCCCGATGCAGCGTCGGACTCCGACCCCGCATCACTCCCCCCCTCCTTTTTGTTTTGTTTGTTTTTATTTACCATAGCTGTTCCCACGAGTATATTTCATGTTTTATTGACTCAAAAATTTTTCGGTTCGCACTAGCGATTAATTCCTTAGCTACCCATTAATCAAGCTTGCAACCTCCCTCACGGTGCGCCGCCGCTTGGAGGTTTGGGGTAATTTTTTATAGAGGATTTCTTCCTCGCGACCCGGGCGGTTAAGCCAGGACCCTCGACCCCCGTCAAGTGCCAGAGACATGACCTTGACACTCTTCGGGGCTACGAGACCAACGGTGGCAGAAGAAAAGACTTCCTCCTGCCTGCCCGACGGCAGTGTTAGTGCACGCCGAGCCCGCACTCCAACGCTGCTCAACGTGTGCTCTCTCCGAGTACACGTTAGAGCGTTCCTCCGACAGGATATTGGCATACGGGCAACGAGACCCCTTAGGCATAAAGTACCTAATGGGGAGTCATTGCCCGTACCCCAGGGTGCACCGTCCCGGAGACTGGCCTTCCCCCCGGACGCATCCATAAGGGAACTCCAGCCCACAGGCACACGGGGAGGTTTCCTGTCCAAGCACCCCAGTTACATGCCCCCCTTAACTTCTTATACCCGTTTAAATTCCGCCGGCGACGCTCACGTACGCCGTAACGTCTCTACTTTCCTAGATTTATTGGACACCAGTATTTATTAACGCATCTTCTAATAGCCTTAAACAGTTTACCGCGGCATTTTGACGTTGCGTTTTATTTAATTAGGTGATTTGCAGCTAATTGAGCGAAATTTATCTTTGTTTAAGGGAATACACGAGGTTTTTTTATTTTTTTGTCGATGTTCGTAGTGATTTAGGTACCTACGTGAAACGAATAATAGTCTGATTAATAATGATATTTTAACACATGCACTGACACGATCCATCCCCTTTATAATCAAACTTGGTATGGACCTGATTTTTTAAATCTTTTCAAAAACCTATCAATCCGTGTCAAAATTCCATGTAATGAAAAACATTTCAAATTATTGTATTACACATAATATTGTGTACAATATATCATATTAACAGAAAAAATATCTCCCGCTTTATGTCACATTCTATTATTGTAAATTAAAATTGAAACGCGAGTTCGAAAAACCAACCAATTATTTATGTTTTAAATGAATCAAATTATTATCAATAAAAGACGACTAACAAGACAGATGTCAGTGGAAACGCCGCCGCCGGGGAGGAGATGCCCTAGAAGACAGTGACCTTATTGCTGATGTGTTTCAGAAAGGTCAGGTGTGTAGTACTCGCAACTGGCGCACAGTGGATCGAAAAAAGGCTGTCGAACACAATAGGAGCTTAAATTGTAAAGTGTCGGTTTTTTGCTTGAAATGGCTTTTAATAATAGCCAGTAAAATGCTTATATATATCATAGGATACACTCTGGTAGGCAAATAGGCAACTTATATTTTTTTTGCAAAAAAAAATTATGGTGCTAATGCTTATATCTCCGGAACGGAGAGAATAGTCATAATATCCTTGCACACGGTGATGTTACTATTAACTTATGATTTTTTTACATACTTATTTGATGTTTTCAGATTAAGTGTGGTTTTTTCGAAAAAAACAGCACTAAATCTGAAAAAATCATAAAATAAATCTCGCTAAATGAAGTATGCCAATTTGCCTACCAGATTGTATCCTATGATATATTTATGCATAATATTGGCTATTAGAAGTCATTTCAAGCAAAAACCCGACACTTTAAAATTTAAGCTCCTTTGTCTTCGAGAGCCTTTTTTCGATTCAGAGTGCGGCGTGCATGTAAGTACTTATATGACCAGATGTATGTACGTAAACGAAGCAAAAGGTGTTTCTGTAGTTTCTGCCTACCCCCATCGGAAGGTGAAGGTGAGTTTAGGTATGTTAAATTAATCAATAAAGTTCATAATGTGGGAACTTATTGAATAATTTAAAACGTGAATAGCATTGGTAGGTGGTACCCATAAAATTGAATTAATTTAGTGCAATGGCGCGAACTGATTGCATTTTCTACGACAGCCAATCTGCCTCAATCTGCCTAGCCTTTTCCCAACTATGTTGGGGATAGATATACTGGAATAGATAGGATAGACTGGAAGCCGATTCAGTCTTATTGGATGCAGCTGAATACCATTATTTTACATGGAGCGACTGCCTATCTGACCTCCATAACCCAGTAACAGGGTAATACGATACCCCTTGGTAAGACTGGTTATCAGACTTTCGGGCTTCTGACGACCCGTAACGACTGTCAAAGGTCCACGAATGACCGCCGGGACCAACGGCTTAACGTGCTTTCCGAGGCACTCACGATATGTAAAGATGGTCACCCATCCACGGACCAACTCTGGTAAGTTTAGCATAACCTGATGGATCGACCCGTGCGGCTGTTATTACTTAGCCGCGAGCTCTTCATAGCATAGGTAGGTGATACTCATAAAATTTAATTAATATAGTGCAATGGACCGAACTGATTGCATTTTCTACGACAGTGATTGTATAAACAACCAATAAAGTCTTTTATTGTTTCATTCGCCTGTAAAAATATTGCCTATGGCGGCTATGGCTTAGCACAATGGATATTATTTCCACAGAGTGGAGCACAGTTTGGTTCAAATGTTTTTTTCACGTGAGTTACCATCGTTGAATGAATTTGAGGCATCAATACCTATCCACTGAACATTTTCATTGATATTTACAGTGTAAAATGTTTTTAAATGCAGCTTTGGCCTACTGCAGGTCGTGTAGTAAAAAAGTTTGTTGATTGCCTAGGCAGTTTTAGTACGGTTTTATTTTATTCTGTGTCCTGTAGTTACTGAATATATACAGACAGCTGTGCTGCTGGGGAGTTTGTTGCGCCACTTCTTCTTCCCAGCTAAAGCACTAGGAAGTGGTGAAGGGTGGGCGTTTTGGGGAATGTCTTATGTAATTTTGACGTTCGAAAAGTGCTGATTCTTAGCCTAGTTTGAATAAATGACTTTTGAATTTAGAATTTTGAATGGTGAAATATTCGATTGCGATGTCGGCTTTTGTGGATTTTATAAAACGCCTTCTGAACTGTTTAGCGTTTTTACCATAGTACCGGTAGGTTCAATTTTTCTGAAAGAATACTTTAGTCAAGACATTTTAAATGTTGTTTTTTACAGGCTAGTAATTTGGTACCTACATATTTGAAAGGTACTCATGAAACAGGATGTAGAAATTCATGTCTTTACACTATCGATCCTGCACGCGTTACATGACAACCATAGAAACGGGTTTTGTCGACGAAAGAATAGACATAATGACAGATTGTGATTGTTTATCTGTCATTTTGTCTATTCTTCCGTCGACAAAACCCGTTTCTATTGTGGTCATGCTAAGCGTGCAGATAGAATAATCAAAAATGCTAAGCACACTGTGGTACTAAACAATTAACTACAAGTTTAAAAATACAATATCTTTTACTAGATTCATACAAATTATTTGTGAATATATTATTAGTCACGATTTATTTTCCCCTGTTGCGGAAATCTGTCAGATTTTAAGTAGGTATCTAGTATTAAAAATGCTTGTTTTATGGGAACCGCGGTGGAACAAAAAACGTTATGAACCTTAGGTATAGAATGCCCAAACAATCATAAATTCTAAGCACTATAACACCGCGTGTTCAGGCAATAGGTTTAATTTGAACCTGTAACAAACGAGGATCACAATAACAACGGTGATAGCTGTGATTGTGTGGCAGAAGTAGACATGATGACGTCATTAATCTTTGTGTAATGACCACTGAAATGCGGATGCAGCCGTCATGGCACATTTGCTAAAGTGAGACTACATCATAGTATGAATTTACTGTAGAGAACAATGTGTAATTTCAATTACGGATTGATCCTGATAAAACGCCATATATTCAGCCATTCTCTAACCTGAGTGTTGTAAGTATGTCTCACATTTTATGCATAATTTCAACATGAATGATGTCCTAACTAATATTTTTTGATGTAAAAGATCGTCCATGGAGTTTCGTTGGGTTCGTGCCCGTTCTTCTCCATAGGAACCTACTACGCTTTAGAATGGGCAACCAGCTTCATCTTTCTAACTGACTGACTCCTTGACAATTCAAAAGTAGGTACCTATAAAGTGTTTAATTCAATAGACTCAAAATTTTAAGGTTGTCCAAAATGGGCGGTCTTATCACTAAAAACAATCAAGAAGACCATGAGCTTTAGGTTTATTTTCTTTATATCCGATAAAAAGTATACCAACACCTATTGCTTGCGATGCGCGTTCTTAGCAAAGCAAGATGGTGACGTCTACGACGATGTTGCGACAGGTTAAAACCTGTCGAACCAAAGAGGTCGTGTGACACGTATAGTCAGGTCGAGACAAGTCTATGGCCCTTGCCCATGTGTTGCAAATCATTGTGCAATTTTTAGTTAACCCACTAAAAAGGCAAGTAAATCTCTAATTCGTTTGCGAATCATGTCTCTATTAAGGGCCAATTTCACCTAAACGCGATCAGCACATCTAAACCGCGTTCAACAGCTGTCAGTGTCAATATTCTTTAAGAATTATGACAGTGACAGCTGTTGAACGCGGTTAAGATGTGCTGATCGCCTTCAGTTTCATTGGTGAAATTGGCCCTAAGCCTTCAAGGCCGATTCAGTTCTTGCTTGTACAATGTATGCAGTAGGCTGCATTTCAGTGTTAACAATTTGACACTGACAGCCTTTGTGTCGTAACAGTATGGGAGATTTTCGTAGTGCAAGTGTTAGTTACCGTTGATGTGCAGTTGAAGGTACAATAAATAGTTTGTAGCTTGTCTTTATCATACTCTTGGTTGCCATCACATTGTAGACCGTTGAACGCCAGCCGGACTGACAATTCTCGTAGTTCTCTATTCTCTTTGATAATTATTAGGTACCTATTCTAATTCAAGTTGTTAATGTTATTTTTCTTATCTATTAATGTACATAACTAGTATATTATGGAGATAACTATTACGCTTTATACCCACCTTAATAATACATTATGCCCAAAGTCATACAAAAGTTAATCAAAGTTTTTCTCAATAAAAAGACAAGCTAAAATGTACCTACCATACTTTTATGGCTGAAAAACTAAATATTTTCCCTTTATTGTAAAATCAACAAAACTTTTCAGTAAAAATAAAGAAAGAAAGATATAAATTACACTTATTTAACACAGACTTAAGAGCACACAATTTACACAGCAGATAAAAATAAAAATAAAGTCAAATAAAAAGTGTAAGAAAGTTTGTAAGAAATTAGCAGGTAAGTAAAAAATAATTATTTTATAAAAAAAGTCTTCATGTTTTAAATTTCTAATGTCTGTGTATCCAGTCTGCATACGATTGATAAAATGTCTGAAAATCCGATCAAATACCTAAGCAATGTTTTACTATACAGTCAAAGCTCCCCGCAGACAGGCGCGACGCGACTCGAGACAATTTCTATGAAAACTTCATTGAAATTGTTATATTAGAGTCGCATCGCGCTATCGCGTAGCGCTGTCGCTTCGCATTGTCGTATCGCGGCTGTCTGCGGCAGCCTTCATGCAACACAGAAATACTTTCAAATACAAAAATACTTACGTGAACAAATATAGATAGCATCATTGTATCGAGATGAAAAGAACCCTTAAACTTTTTAAAAGTCAACGGGACCGAAAAATTCCCTTTCAGAAAGTTTGAAATATTTTGTTACATTTTTGCCATCAACATTTTTACCCTTTTAAACACGTGAACAGCTACCTATAATTCTGTGGACTGGTTTGAGGGCCAATTTAGAGAAAACGCAAGTTTACACTAGGAGAGTTTCTCGACCGCGAATGTAGAGATGCGAGAATTTCTGTGCGTATCTACTATCTAGGCGACACTCGCCATCAAGTGTCGCTTGGGCGTAAACAAAAGCTCGCATACAAATTATTTCGACTACCTACCTAGACTCGCCAGGCGATTATCTAGAAGCGTGATTAACAACCTGAAATTCAATTCGTATTTGCAAGGAAAGGCAATTCTCGTCTACCGATATGTGGGTTACTGTTGACGCGCGCTTAACGATAGGTACGCAAGTCGTGACCGTACTGTTATCGTGAGTAACCTTTTTTATCTTCTTTCGATAATCGCTTATTAAAGGAAGTAAAACCGTACCACAATTACACGCTTGGACGTGGAGTTGCGAACACCAGCCCGTTATTTACTATATATTGAATTCAAATTCAAAAGTCATTTATTCAAACTAGGCTGAGAATCAGCACTTTTCGAACGTCAAAATTACATGAGACAGTCCCCCAAAACGCCCACCATTCACCACGTCCTAGTGCTTTAGCTGGGAGAAAGAAGTGGCGCAACAAACTCCCCAGCAGCACAGCTGTCTGTTCAAATAGAAAAAAATGATTCTATATGTCTGTATGCAAAATAATTTACATTACGCAACACAAATTGTAACAGCGAATCAATTTTCACGCCTCCCCTTAAGACCTAGGACAAATATTTTTTGATATATTGGTAGCTCATGACCTAAAAGAGCTGCCGTAAAGAATACTTATGAATTTAAAAAAAGAATACATATAATTCCGCGAAATTTTGCAGGTTAAAGCTAGTACAATACAATAAAAGGGCGATAAACAATCCAAGGGCGACAAACAATCCAAGTGCAACTGACACTATAGATAAATATATGGAGATGGTTCACCCCGCATTTTAGGTATGAAGCTACAAGTACGCGGCGGGCCCGTCTTGTCGGGCCAATTCAGTGAGTGTAACGTAGTCAGAAGATCTATGAGTTCCGCGATAGAAAGAGAGGCTAACTGTAGGTAATTAGCGCTGTGCGACCTGATTTGCACTTTATTGTGTCGAGGCAAGAGTCGCTTTTTATTTAAATGATTTTGCGGAGTGAACCATCTGTGTTCATTTGTGCTGACGCTTAATTCTTGCACGATTATGTAAAAATAATGGTTAAGCTTTTATAAATCTATGCAATTATTTTATATAAACAGATACGCTTTTAGTTTATGCTATTCTTTACTTAGGTCATCGACTTAGCTAAAGCTAAACCCACCAGAAATTTCCTTAACTCCGAACAGTTTGTAAACTAGTTGCGATGAGACTACAGATTCCTCTCTCACTCTCTGTGGCCGACACTATTTGGAGTAAAGCTATAGTTAGCTATTATTTATGTTTAGAGACCTCTGAACGCGTTGACAACTTACTAACTTAGCTCGTTAGTGGCGGAGTAACTATCTGAAATATGATCATTTTTCTTTAACTATTTCTTGTTTTCGAGTCGTCGCGGTACTTTTTAGATTAGTTGGGGCCAGTAGATGGCCAGTGGCGTTTGATAGATCTTCAAAAGTGCAGGTGTGCACTTGGGATACTCCAGCAAATGGGTTATGTTCTGGACAGGGACACCGTACTCACATTGGATAGGGAAGATTTTTTTTTTTTTTTTAAACGTTGCCCCACACTTGGAATTTCTCCTGTATCGTGGGTGCGTTTACAAACATTTAAAGTCACATACACAAACAGCCAGACCCGGAACAACTACTTGTAGGTCATACAAATATTTGTTCCGTGCGGGAATCGAACCCGCGACACGCAGTGCAGCAGTCAATCGCTTAACCACTGCGCCAACCGTGCCGTCGATTGGCTGGGTTTCTTGAGCTGTGAACTAAGCATGGATGTACCAACTCCAATATATTTTGTATTCAGTTTGAAAATATTTTTCTTAATATACCTTCGCAATAATATTTGACATCATCCCTTTTTCTGACCAGGTTCTGATTTATTGAGTACAACAAAGAGTTCTAGGATAAAGAATCACCTTACGATACAGTCTGATGCCCATTTTCACCTTCACTAAGTGACAGGAATTTGCATCCCTAAATAAGAGTGCACGGTTGGATTTTCAACGCTAGGCTCAGCTCTGAGAGTTGAAAATCCAATAGAGCGTCACTTAGTTGTCAGCGAAAATGGGCAATAGATCTGCGGCGTAATTCCGTAACGCATTTACAATGGCAATGCCATTGATTTTGACAATTCAACAACATTAATGGCGCTATTTACTTTGTCGAACATACGGATTTTTTTGTTACACATGAAGCTGCGATGAAAGATTAGGTATTTCCTTCAAAATCCTTCAAATTATGATTGAAAGTGTGTTACTTTGACATTTGTTGCAGAAGATACCCTTGACACAGCCGTCTAGAAAAATTTTATTCAGAGGATTTACCTTCGTAGCTATTTGCTACGCGCTGAATAATTTTGGCTTGGTACAATGGTTAGTTGATCCCATATTCCACAATCTCATAGTTATATGAAAAATTTCTTCTGAAAGGTCAACCAATTATGAAAACCACCTATACCAGGCTGCTAGGAGTCTAGAAGAAACGAACACACTTTGGAGTCACGTTCTAGTGTAATGTGACGCGTAACACGTACTAACGTAACTGGCTTTGGGGAAGGCTCTGTTCCTAATAGTATGTCTTGATAGGTTGTTAGACTATCGCCTACAGCCTACAGATATAAATAAATAGATAATATTTATATTTTCAGTAAATATTTAGTTGTTCTCGATTTTTTTCACAAGGATTGGCCACAATCAGTATTAGATAGGGATAAGTGGACGGAGGGAAGGGATGCGTTTACCCTGCAGTGAACAAACAGCTGATAAAAATAATATTAATTTTAATGAGCGTGAATCATATTTATGTACAGTACAACTATTTTCTTAATGTGCCTCGGGAATCATCGCATTTCCGAATACAAACAGTATAATATACTTATACTTATATTATATACTTATAATATACTTCCAAGTCGATTGAGAGCGTCCGGTCTGTACCAAGTGCAAAGGGCAACTGGTAACTGACGAAATACGAAGTTTGTCGAGAGACATTAAGAAAATAGTTGTACTGTACAATATCATCGAATACTGTCAACTAGAAACTGTGTTAACGTGATAACCAATCCATTTAAAACACATGATAATTCCAATAAAATAACGCATTTGGTGCCTAATTAAGAATTTAGTATTATATTTTAGTATTAGATTTGTCAGCAAAAAGTTATAAGCCATCCATAGATAAAATATCTGTAGATACAAACAAACTTAAATAATTTATTTATTCTACCTAATTCTTATTTTTCTCTCACCTACAATTTAATTATAAGTAGGTACCTACCTGTATAGTACGAATTATGATTAATGTTTGCCAAGGGACGAGCGAAAGTGAATTAGACTAAAAGAAACCAAACAAAGCCCCGGGAGGTACGGCGGCGGCTCATAAGTCTTAATAGGTACTTGCCAACTTAGTAAGAGTTCCGTACAGCAACGGAAATATTATTTATCTTTTGTTACAAACACATCGAATAATGTTGTTATGTATCATCAACAACATCATTTGAACCAAAATATGTCTAGTTCTGAACATGGCCTCCCTCAAGTGTCGTTTCATTAACCGATCCTGTGCTTTTCGCATCCAGCGGATTCCCGCGATTCTCATCAGCTCATCGGTTCACTTTGTGAACAGGCGTGTTTTTACCCGACTACGGCGAAGCAAAAAGGAGGGTTATGATTTTGACCAGTATGTATGTTTGTATGTCTGTATGATCATCTGTTACCTCATAACTTCTAAACTTCTGATCATAATTTGACAAATGAGGTATCATTGGAAGCATCTTGATCATCCGCTGGTTAGAGGCTATGTGACGTCACAATAAAATAAATATGGTGCCCTCTAAAAGACATAAAGTCATGAACTAAAAAACTTTTTTAATTATGCCAAGTTGGGTATCAAATGAAAGGGTTTACATTACAAATAAATTTTATATTGTTTATGTAAATAAATATATTTAAATTGTTAACAACAAGCAAAAGTGATACTGTGCTACGTACGGCGCGGCTATAAAATTAATACCTAATATACGTAAACATAAACAAAAACAAAAATTCTGGGGGTCTGCAAAGACTTTATCACGAAATTATAACCCCATAATAATTTAAATAAAAACTAAGTTTATATTATAATAGCATGCGATAACGGCTTTACCTTGACCATTTTTGTACCTACGTCTTGTTTTCTGTCAGAAATATTTTCTTGTTTCATACTTAAAGCGTGATTTTTCAGTAGTCGGGTTTTAGTTTTTGAACTTAGTTTTTTTAGTACCGTACCTGAGATAGGGTGGACCGATCCTGGCTTCGGTATACATTAAGGCCGCTCCGTCATCTTCTCGTAAGTCTAGTCTACGATCTTGACAATTTCTAGGCCCTTGATTTTCGTTTTTCGGCATGTCGGATGAGACATGCCGAAAAACGTCCTTAGTCTGATTTTTAAAGCAGATAATATAAATTGAAATGCCTTATACATAATGAGGGACATATGGTGCAAATAAACATCACTGTTGTTGATTTTCTTAAACAAGGATCTCTGGCGGCCATTCTTTTAGCAAAAAATATTTGGATAGACTTGGGGCACTTCGTAAACATCATTCTAGATGATTGATAGGCGGCGCACACGCGAGAACCTGCTTTATATTCTATTTGTCTTAGAAACTTCGCTAACTATTCTCGGCTGATAGGAAAAAAGAAAGCCTGCAAGTTACTTAATGTAGAAACTGCTTGTAATAGTACCTACCGGGTGAATATTACGTCGTCATGAATGTAAAAAAAAAATTGCAGAATGACTGAGTAGTAACATAGTAATTTTAGGTAAAAAAGACCCATATTTTTTTAGATTTTTTTCAAACATGACGGATGTAACTGGGCATTTAAACTGTACATGCAAACATTCGCCACTCGCCTGTTTGTTTGCGTTGTTTAAAGTTATACATAATCGTTAACTAACTATTTCAATTTTCAATTTATTTATTCAAGTAACCATGACTCATTTGTTAGTAAACTTATCCTATGTTAGTAATTAAGATATTTTTATCAACATCCTAAAAAAAATCCTGTATAGTATACACAGCGGCAGCACTGTCCGACGCTTCACCGCGGCTGCACCATTCCATGGGAAATGGCGCAGCAGCGATTCACATACGGACAGCCTGCTCGAAATTAGAGACAGGATACTGTCGTTGCCGCCTCACACCCCGCGCACCTAAGACGCACAGCGCTTACGCATTGTGGCAAAGAAACAATCGAAATGTGCGTCCGGGAACACGTCCCTGATGCGCTGCAGTAGCGAGGCAGCCTCAACAGCACCCTGAACGCGTTGTTGTATTGCACGCGGAGGGCACTGTACAATTTTTGAGTATATCTAGTCCACAGGCTGCTCTGCCTGGCTTTTGACAAATTCTGAATTAAACAAAAACAAACCACAAATAGAAAAAGAACGCATTTCCAATATAACTCTAATCAAATCGCTACACAGTCTTTCCTAGACATATAAAACAAAGCTAATTTCTAAGGCTGTGGCTAAAGTTTACAGAAACAGGAGCCATGTCGGCTTGTTCCTGAGATTGCGTCTGCTACGTCCAAGTTTAAGCATTGTGACTGCGTACAGAACTGGCAAAGCTATCAAAGTTTATAACTGTCTAATACAATGCTATATGCAAACGCAGCGGAACTTTGTCGAGAGATATATTACGTTTGAATCGTGTGCGGGGATCTTAATGAAGTCGATATAACAGCAGGATTCCTCTTCCTTTTTGAACTTGGTTAAAAACAGAATTCGGGTTTTGGATTCTTTATTGCTTATTGGTTATGTTTGGTAACTTTGTGGGAATTGTGGTACAACTTTGAAAAGGTTTATGTTGTTTCAATTCAGAGCACACTTTTTTTTTTAAATTGATTCGATATAACACTGCAAGTACCTACAAATTTGTACCTAATGGCGATGCCTTTTTTAAAATAGTTTAAAAAAAAATTGATATAAGCACTTTAATTAATGTATATATAAAAACTATCCTATACTATTAAATGAGCAATATTTATATATTTGTAATCTCGTTCTCAAAAACGGCTGTAACGATTTCGATAAAAGTTGCAATATAGAAGTTTACGGAGGTAAAAATCGACCTAGCTAGGTCTCATATCTCGGAAAAATCGTTTTCTCTGTATTTTCACCCGAGCAGAGCTCGGTCGCCTAAAGATTAGAACAAGATGGCTACCTTAGATAGAATAATGACATGGCAGCATGGAATTATTAAGTACCTACTATCACGGCAGCATAGAATTAGTATGAAGTATCCTATAAAATTAAATGAGCATTATCTATTTTCACCCGAGCAGAGCTCGGTCGACCATTGAAACGTAGATTTTTAACAAAAAGCAATAAACGTGAGCATTCTGCATAACCTCTACATTTTGCGTCTACGTGCCTCACAGGCGCTTCTCAATTTAACTTATCTTGTTCTGTGGCACGTACTTTATCTACGTCATAAATATACGCCTGTCTTCCCGAAAGATAACTCTATATTATTCTTCAAAAGTCGGTCAAATTGTGTTAACTGCATATTCCGTCATAGGTGAATGACAAGGCATAAACATATCTACTCATAAAAATCAATCTTTCATGACAACGCTAATTGTGCAACAAAATAAAATGCTTGTTCATCGTTGATGTTTCCAACAGTTGTGATTTATTTAACGATGATCTCATCATAATGCGGCTTCGTGAGCAAAATGATTATCAAGGTATCAGAGGCAGATTAGGTTATCAGATCTTTAAGCTGATCATGTGACAAAAGACGGATACCTACCAAAAACTGGGTTTAGCAGACAAACTGGAGGTTAATGCCCGGGTTACATGAGGTCAGTTTTTCAAGCTAGGATAGCAAAATAGTGCTAGTCCTGTCCCATCGCCGACGAGGAAGCGATCAACGATTTTCTCGCTCAAGAAATAAAAGAGATACATATATTAATAGTTTATAGCTGACTGTTAATACCGCCGACGAGTACTAGTTTATCGCAGTGACAAGACTATCAAATAGAGTACTCACTCCGCGACGCTCGCCGAGAGACTCACGCTTCGTACACTTACTGCTCATTGCTCGCCAACACGTTTTTAGTTGCTGGGTCTACTCGCTTCTCGTTAATCGCCCGCGGCCTAACTAGCAAGCTAGTCACTCTGGCATCGTGTACAGAACTATCCTCATTTTTGGATGTGCCAGGCTAGGATAGTGATCCAGGATATTACTTGTTTGCTATCCTAGCTTGAAAAACTAGCCTCGTGTAACCCAGGCATTAGATGTTGGACCTATGCAGAAATTAGTTGGCAACTAGGAGAGTGGTGGTGCATGTAGTATTCTACAAGGAATGTAGACATAAGTTTTAGGGTAGTGTTGGCCAAATCGAGCGGCCAATGGGACGTACAAAACATAAGGAATTAAGGAACAAGAAAAAATAAGGTGAGTTATTACTTATAACAATTACTTACTTACTTCAAACAATCCAGGATATTATTTGTTCTATCCTAGCTTGAAAACTAGCTTCGTGTGACCCGGGCATTAAATGTTGGACCTACGTAGAAATTAGTTAGCAACTAGGAGTATGTTGGTGCATGTAGTTCTACAAAAAAATGTAGACATAAGTTTTAGGGTACTGTTGGCCAAATCGAGCGCCCAAGGGAACGTAAAAAACATAGAGAACAAGAAAAAGTTAGTTTGGCTATATACATCTTGCCAGGTAGGCGTACCTACATATAAAGGAGAGTTATTACTCACTTCACCACTTACCATAACATTTATTCATTGGAATATTATTGTAAAATAATGTCACAGAGACCAACAAGAACTCAATGATTACACTAATTGCAGATAATTACCTGGATTATTTTTTGTAACTTACCTACATTATGAGATAATCTATCCATACGTTATTGCGTAGTAATGCCTTATAACAAGATAATAGTAGATAAGTATATAGATAGATATGTGGTCGTTTTAAATGTATAAATACGCAACCTGACCTTGGTTCATCAGTAGTTGTGCAAAACGTGTTGTGATAATATCGTGTCGGTGCTTTTTACGAAGTCAGATAAAAATGTAAGTGTTTTTATTTTGCTTTAAAAATAAATGGTAATAGAATTCACTGTTTTGGTTTTATTCCCGAATTTGAGTAGTAATATTTTATTGTAATATTGCTAATTGGAAATGCATGGTAGGCAAGTCATATTTGGTACTCGATAAAAGCATCTATCAATCTACCTAGCCTTTTCCCAACTATATTGGGGTCGGCTTCCAGTCTAACCGGATGCAGCTGAATACCAGTATATTACATGGAGCGACTGCCTATCTGACCTCCACAACCCAGTAACTGGGTAATCCGATACCCCTTGGTAAGACTGGTTGTCAGACTTTCGGGCTTCTGACCACCGGTAACTGCTGTCAAAGATCCACGAATGACAGCCGGGACCAACGGCTTAACGTGCTTTCCAAAGCACGTTAAGCCGGTAGTCTAGTCTTTACATATCGAGGAGTCTCGATATGTAAAGATGGTCACCCATCCACAGACCAACCCCAGCAAACGTAGCTTAACCTGAACGATCGACCCCGCTCCTCATAAATGCATCTAAATAACTTAAAAAGGGGAAATAAGTAATTTAATTTTGCTTGTTTGATACTATTTATTTATGCACCTAAAATCATTTTGTAAAAAGGTAGTATAAATGGCCTTATTTAACAGATTTTTTATTTTATTTAAAGATAAATGCACCTAACTGCACCAGACATTATAATTAGTTTAATAAAAATAAAATATACCGATGTAGTGAAATAATTGTTAAGTACCTAAGTTTAATTCGTTATTAATGCCTAAATTACAAAATCAATCGTTATGAGATAAGTAAATATTAACTACCAATTTTTTTTTTCAGATGGGTGTTAAACTGTACTCATTGGACTTGAGTCCGCCAGTACGCGCCACCATGATGGCTTGTGAAATATTCAACGTCCCTTTCGAGAAAATAGAAGTGAATCTTCTTGCAAAGGATCATTTGACACCAGAGTATTTGAAAGTATGAAAATATGTCCATGTACTCAAAATAAACTAAAAGGATTGCGTAGCTACTAAAATCGACCAAGCAATAAATTCCCGAACATGCCAATTCGCTAACAGTTGATACAAAGTCGTAGATTCTAAAAAAAAAATACTTTGTATCAACTCTCCCATGGCACAACTCTCCTCGGTCTCTTCTCGGACTCAAAAGATTTAATAGCTTTTGATAAAAGTTTTAATAACTTATTATAAGTTGTATAACATTTTATATAGAATTTTTTTTTCCAGAAAAATCCACTGCACACCGTACCTGTACTAGAAGATGGTGATTTAATTCTGCACGACAGGTTTGTTATTTTAAACGTGAAATAACTTTAAAACTTCCCGTACGTACGAGGTCACGGGTTTTTTGCTTGCCCGATGATTTTGCTGCCCTATATCGGTCTTACAACTTTTTTATTTTTTATTTAATAACATTAAAAAAAAAACTTTTTACCCGCGGTTTTACCATCGAGCAATTTTTTTTTTGTAATATTTATTTGTTAAAGTTCTAAATACTAAAATTGATGTTAACCCTGAGTCTAAGGGCCGTTTGCACCACAAATCACTAAATGCGTTTAACGGTAAACATAATATTTAAAGCATCAATCTGTCTTTGTCATCTTCAAACGATTGACAGAAATAGGACGACGTTTTAGACGCGTTTAGCGCTAAACGCATTAAGTAATTTGTGGCACAAGCGGGCCTAAGTTGTTAATTTTGTATTAAGAACATTACGGTCGTCGAAATAAGGTTCCAAATACAAAAACTGGCTAAAAGGTTTAAGCTTGGACTTAAGTTAGAATTCGTTTTATAATTATATATAACTCGTCACGCACGTTCTATAACTTATTTCTTTTATAAAAGCCATTTTATTTTTTTATAATATACACATAAATCTCATGTTTATATTCTCTCTTTTCAGTCACGCTATAATTGTGTATCTGGCTGATACCTACGGAAAAGACGACTCGTGGTATCCAAAAGATGTCAAAAAAAGGGCACTGGTCAATCAAAAACTTTTCTTCGACACATCTATTCTTTTTCCTAGAGTACGAAATATAACTGTAAGTAATACAATAATTTATATTGGTAGGTCTACTGTTTTTGCTAACGTTTATAAGGTTTTACTTACCTACTAAGTTAGTGGGCCATTTTTTAATACATAGCTCAGATTTCTGCATTATATTCCTATAAAACAAATCCTAGATTTTTTGACAGAAATCTTGTTAAACGTTTAGGTGTTTCTTTTATTTAATAGTGTTAACATATTTCTAGTACATTACTGTTACGGCCTGCAACTGTGGCTTTGTTTTTTTTTTCGTAAATTCAATCAAAGTAAATTAATAAAAAAATCCAGAATCAATCATGAACAACGATATAATTTTTCACGCTCCTTTGTGTCCATTTCTTTCTTCTTTACTATAAACAGCAAAATAATGAAATTTAAATAAAATTCTTGATACCTCTTGTTACCTCCTTGGTTGCCAAGTGATGAATTAAAAAATTCTTTCCATTTTTAAATAACACGACAGATATGAGTTTTCATATCTGCCAGGGCTTATTTTTAATCTTATATTTTTAATCGTTTGTTTTTTTTTTTTAAACATTGTTCTCACATATAGAAGCAACAAGAGTAATACCCAGGATTTTGTAATCTCTATATTTAATAGAGTGTCCTTGGAGTTTCTTGCCCGTTCTTCTCCATAGAGATCTACGTTTTGGAATGGGCCACTAGCTTCAACTTTCTGACTAACTGACCGACTCTTTGACAATTCAAAAGTGCCTGTAAATGGTTTATTTGAAATAAATGCTTTGAGTTTGAGTTTTGAGTTCATATTAATATTTGGCCGCTAAACACAAAAAAATAAACTTTATAAAATTCTGTATTTTTGTTTTGCAGTATCCCTTAATAATTGAAGGAAATAAGAACGTAGAACAAAAACGGTACGATGACATTGCAGAGGCATATGGTTTTCTTGAAGAATTCTTATCCCGAACAAAGTTTCTTGCCGCTGATCACATCACAATTGCTGATGTGGCAGCTTTAAGTACTGCGACGGCTTTGGAAGCTTTATTGCCAATAGATGCCAAAAAGTAAGTGTACCATCTCATCATCCTAGCCTGGGGCCGTATTATGACGTATTATTGCCACCATTATTCCAGTGTGAGTGAGAGACGGAGCTATACAAGGCTGCTAACACCATCCTTTTTCCCAGTGGAATAATCATGGCATTAATACTTCATAATAAGGCCCCTGTTCCAACTATGTCGGGGTCGGCTTCCAGACTAAATGAATGCAGCTGAATACCAGTATTTTACATGGAGCGACTGTCCATCTGACTTCCACAACCCCCCTTTTTAGGGTTCCGTAGTAAACAAAGAACCCTTATAGTTTCGCCATATCCGTCTGTCTGTCTGTTTGTCCGCGGTTTAGCTCAGAGAAAGCTGTAATTGAGCATGAGCATACATATTAATCACGCCGACAAAGTGGTAAAATGTCTTAAACCATTTTTAATTCTGGGATTCGTTTGCGAAATAGTAACCTTCAAAGTGCAATTTTTTCCAGCTAAATGAGTGGAATGATTTGTAATTTGTGAAAAAATTCACGGAAGTAGTATATAACGAAATTAAAAGGAAAACTATCACAGATAAGTAGGCTCTACAAGTCAACGAGTAATAATCGACCAACTTACATTTGCAAAACCAGGTTCTCCCATACATTCCGTATGGGAGAAAATGTTTTTCAACAACAATGTTAAGTTTATTCTTGGGGTCAATTCATCCCAACTAACCCTTCATTGTACGTGGTCCGGCACGCACTTGGCCAGTTATTTTGTTATTCATGCAGTTACTATATTTGATGTTCATATTCTAAAAGGCGATTTAAGCACATTTATTTCACAGTGTGGTCAAACAAAATTGAAATGTCGATGTCAAAATTATCGTTGTCATCTCCAATATGGAGTAGGATTTTCCCAACCAGTCCCACATAAAAAACACTGTAATCTATGGGTTCCAGTAACTTCCAGTTATTGGAACCCATATCAAATGTGCTAAGTTCGACCTACTATCGCTTCTGCGGTCTTTCTCGACTCTCAGCTGTATCAGAGCTCCACCGAGTGGTACTTTTGGCCACAATATAATGTCTAGTATCTAGCTGACGTGGCCAGCCTAATCTTTCTTTAGTTCTTTCATCGCTTCTCAAACAATCACAGATCTGAGTTTTTTTTCTATGTTGAATGATAAACAACCTTGAAAATGTTATGCAGTATTATGCACACATGACACATCTCTTCTTTAGGTTTTAGTCAGCTAAAATAAGTAGCAAGTTAATAGCGTTTATCTTAAAAGTTAGCAACGTTGGAAATAGCTGTCAAATATTTACCTGTTTTGATTAATTTGGCAATATTACTGTATGGAAATATGAAATGTGGCTAACTAGTGAACTAAAATATTGATTATGAAATGCAATAATTAATATCGTAACACCAAATGTTATAATTGCAATTCATTATTAATATTCTAGTTCGCTAGTTAGCCATATTTCTTATTTCTATACAGTAATATTGCCAAATTAATCAAAACAGCGAAATATTTGACATCTATTTGCCCACTTCCAGAATAATTGCTCTTAACAAGATCAAAATAAATAATAAAGGACTTTACTTTGCAGGTTTCCGAAAACCACCGCGTGGCTGGCAAACTTGAAGCTGACATCATTTTCGAAAAAACAAAACGAATCTGGAGCAACTGGGCTTGGCCAGTTCATAAAGAAGTGTTTAGAAGCATAATATCTAACTCCTTTTAGCAACTTATGTTGAGTTTTGAGTTGGAGCTATGCTCGGGCATTTTGGGCGAATTGGGCATGAACTGTATAGAATAAATGTCGAATATACCCTTATTGACTGGGCATAAATCTATCACTAGTTGTGATAGGCAAGTTGTGTATGTATGAGTATAAATAATTATACACAAAGCATTTGATAATACTAATTCCAACTAAAACTAATAGTACTACGTAGGTAACAGAATGTATGGCAAAAAGTATGACAATTAAATATGTTATAATAACGCTTTTTAGTTTTGTTTTATTTACTTACATAATTTCAGGTCTATTATTAACATAATTGTTTTAGAAGTCAACGGTACCGAAAAGTTTCTCTTACCAATATTTTTAAGGAAAAAAATAAAAAATAAAATAAAATTGTTTCAGGATGATTGATATATTTGACAATTTTTTTTATTTCTACTCAGATGGTTAAAGCCTCAAGTAAGTTTCTAGTATCACTTATAAGGGTAGCTCACTCGTTTACTTCGGTTCGTAGAGTGCGCTTTGTTTGTTACTGTGTTGTGAAAATAATATCACTACCAACATTAACAAGATTTAATTGAATCCGGAAATACCGGAATTGCTTTCCAGAAAAATGGCTTATCCATGTTATTCTTTCTGTGTGCATTTATGATACAAGTACCAAAAACACATATTTGTTACCTTTCGATTACTACCGGTTTTTTTCCCGAAGTTTTCCAAAAAGCACTTATTCACCCAATTTCACAATTTGACAAAGAATGTGTCAACAATTATAGACATTTCTGTGCTGTCTACGATGTCTAAGATATTAGACCGAATCTTAAACAATAAACTAACGAAATACCTAGATGCCTATAAAATGTTAGTAGCCAATCAATATGGGTTCGTATCGGGAAGATCTTCAGAGGATGCCGTGACTGGCTTAAGCGATCTCCTATCTGCCAATTTGGCATTTTTTTGGCTTGTCAAAAGTATTTGACATAGTCTCTGCCCCTAAACTTCTATTTTTCTAAGAGGAAATCTACCTAACCTATTTAAAAGCTATCTCACGGAGAGAATGCAATGTGTGATTATAAATAATTTTACAAACAATGAGTAAGTAAGTATGGAATACCACAGGGAAGCATCCTGGGACCGACACTCTTCCTAATCTATATAAACCAGTTATGCACACTAACACTTACACATTGTAATGACTACTAATCCTTGTGCCAGTCAGTGACATATGTACTGTGTGACTGCCTGGGGGGCCAGCAACAAAAACATCACGTTTACCCCTGGACAGGACCCAAAAAGCTTTTCTGAAGTCGATGCTACGCAGAACAATGAACAACGAACGATGAAAAATTATATCAGGACTGCAAGTTGCTCACCTTGAACCAAGTGTTTGTTTTCCGCTCTACTCTCCGCAAACATGCCTCCGTGCCGCCAAGACAAGTCCTCAATACTCGACGCAGATCTGCTCGAGTATGTCAAGTCGAGCGTTACAGGAACACATTTGCTACCCACCAATATTTTATCCTAAGTTCAACAAGCTTCAAAAGAAAACAATAAATTATCGAAACCATTTCAAATTAAAATGAATAAAAAATTTAAATCTCTTAAATCTAAATTATTGCAATACAAAGTTATTTATTTATTCTAAGAATTAACGACTATTTCAGTAAAATGTGGAAACAACAGAAAAATCGCTCTAATGATAACTGCACATTCTGTCATAGGCAAAGTATCTATCTAGGTATATCTATTTACATAGATTCTATCTTATCTTCTTATCTAGGTAAAATATATCACTGCACAAAAACAATGCAAAGTTTATCCCCATTATTTTGATAATGGTAATGATAAAGTGAAGGTCAAACAATGAACGAAAAAAAGCGGCCAAGTGCGAGTTGGACTCGCACACAAAGGGCGGAACCCTTTGTGTGCGAGTCCAACTCGCACTACTACCACCGTACAATATTAATTATAACACATTTTTTTCTTCTTGTATAATTAAAGGGTTAGGCTGGTGGGAAGAGGGGGGGTTGTATAATTAGGGGGGGGGGGTGTTGGTAATTAAATTAATATTTAATAATAATATTTAATGGTAAAAATTAAAGGGACCCCCCCTTTAATTTTTACCATTAAATATTATTTGCTGTCATAGAGGCCATAAGAGGCCATTCACACATTCTGTGAAAATTTCAAGTGTCTACAAATTACGGTTCAAAAGATACAGCCCTGTGACCGACGGACGGACGGACCGACAGCGGAGACTTAGTAATAGGGTGCCGTTGGCACCCTTTGGATACGGAACCCTAAGAACAAAATAAGTGGATAAGTGTTCGTAAAAATGTATAAATAAGAATTCTGACCTTGATTGATGAGTAGTTTTGTGTGAGACGTGCTGTGTTACTATCGTGTTTTAGTTTTTTACGAGGTCGGATAAAAAAGTAGGTACCTATATGTTTTGTTTTGCTATAAAATCTTATTTATGAATTTTACATTATAATACATTCGATAACTGACCGAGTGGAAAGTGTCTAAGGTCAACTTTCCTTAAAAAAAAATTGTCGTGTTTCTCATTCGGAGCCAATTGTCAGTAACCTTTATACAGCCAGCACAGAACTTAATAAAAGTCTAATCCCTAAATAAAAGTGCACTGTTGGATTTTGAACTCTCAGCGCTGAGCCTAGGGTTGAAAATCCAACAGTGCATTATTTAGGGATTCATTTAAGTGTCACTTAGTGCAGGTAAACACGGGCATAAGTGTACATGCGCAAACTTACTCCCAATACGCCAAAACCTTGCCAAGTTGCGTGCTGCCAGTGACACTTAAATGTATCCCTAATTATAAAAGTGCACTGTTGGATTTTCAACTCTCAGCGCTGAACCTAGCGTTGAAGATCCAACTGTGCATTATTTAGGGATTCATTTCAGTGTCACTTAGTGAAGGTGAAAACAGGATAGGTGCACCAAAAAAATTGTCACTTTTATTGCATGTCATGAGTCGTGCCATAATTTATTTTTGAACATGTCTGTTAAGAAAATCAAGCGAAAATAAATTCTACGCATCTACGATTCTTGCCATGATACGTGTCTGGCGACTATATCTTTGTTAAGGTTTACAGTTTCATTCGTTATAAGTTTCGGTGTGCCCAATTTTTTTTGAAATCGAACGCAATTCATAGCTCTATAACTTCCAAAACGTTTTACGCAAATAATTAATTATGACACTAACTGCATAGTGAGTGTCATAATGAATGATTTATCATCGCAAATATTATTTAACAACTATCCAGTTGTTAGATAATATTTGCGAAGTAATTAAATGATTAGCAAAAAATCAGCTATTAAAGTTATTTTGACATCATAATTTGGTTAACAAATAAACTATTAACAGAAAATAAGCACATATTTAGTCACCTTGATATGTATGAATGAGAGTTGCCGAGAATCGAGCTGAATGGCATGCGATTGGAGAGGACTATGTCCAGCAGTGGAATACTGTAGGCTGAAGATAATGATAATCAAAATAATAATGGATCACGATAATGGTAATTTCATATGTCAGTGTCATGCATACCTGTCATTTGCATGGTTACTGAAATGCTAATTTTAGATGTTATTTAATTTAAATTGTAAGTGACTGTGCTGTTGGTTTGCTTATGATAAATAAATAAATAAATAAATAAATAAATAAATAAATAAATAAATAAATAAATAAATAAATAAATAAATAAATAAATAATTAAATAAATAAGTAAATAAATAAATAAATAAATAAATGTTTTCTAAATAAATATTTTTCCATAAATTTATTTTCAGATGGGTGTCAAACTTTACACATTGGACTGGAGCCCACCAGTACGAGCCACCATGATGGCTTGTGATATATTCAACGTGCCTTTCGAGAAGATAGAAGTGAATCTTTTTACAAAGGATCATTTGACACCAGAGTATTTGAAAGTAAGAAAATACATAGACCCTTTTCATGTGCCTGAAATAAACCTAATTAAATATTAAGTATGGGCTTTGAAACTCAAAAAGTTAATGCCGTAGTAGGTAGGTCTACTAGAAAAACAATACAATAACAAAACATTACAAGCAACGGGTGTAAAAATACGCTCAACGAAGCCGTTACTTGTTCTTCCCGTATTTGTGATAATTTTTTTCTACTGGAACCATAACAGGGAAACCCTCTGCTTGATGGAAATAGCACCCAAAATATATAATAAGTTACGTGACTCCTTGAAGCAACTAAAGATTACAAGCTGCAAGAAGAAATTATAAATGTTTCTAATCTATAAATGTTATTACACTGTAGGTAGATGAATTTCTTAATGACAATAATATTATTATAATTTGAATAAGTAATTAATGTGTTTTTTCGTTGTATATAGTGTTATTTGTGTATAATGTAATTAATCTTAAATACCTTACTGAATTTGTAAATACTTAATTTAATAATTTATTATGATTCTGAATTTAATTTTAATATTATTGTACCTACCTACTGTAACTATAAAATTTGTACGCCACTGGCAAAACATAGAGAGCCTGCTAAATTTTTACTGAAGATCAAATGTATGTTACCGTGTTTAACAAATAAATAATCATTCATTCATTAATCCATTGTAGGTCAAACTTTTAACTCCCCGCTCTCCCCTTCTCAGTTCAAAGGGACGTCTATGTTTACCAGAGTAAAGTTAGCTCTAAAGGTTTTTATAATTTTCTGTACTTAGACATTTTATTTTTTTCAGAAAAATCCACTTCACACTATACCTGTACTAGAAGACGGTGATTTCATTTTATTTGATAGGTTTGTTATTTTAAAATTACGTGATATAAGTTTAAAACTTGGGTTGAATTCGCAAATTTTACGTAGTTAGCGTGATGATGATCAATCTTTGTAAAACATTTTTTTGTTTTTCCTTGGGCAACTCCTAATGGATACCCTCCGTCTTGGCAGAACGGAGGGTTATGTCGGACTCCTACCGACTAAAATCCCACTGTTGCTACTACTACCATGTGTCGGGGGTCCGGGAGAAAAGAATGAGCAGATGCCGTTGCCTTGCCTTGCTTGCTTGATTGCCCATTAGAGCAATTATTACAGACTGATTCTTAAGTTTGTATTCTCTCATTTCAGCCACGCTATAATGATTTACCTTGCTGATTCTTACGGAAAAGACGACTCGTGGTATCCAAAGGATGTTAAAAATAGGGCACTGGTCAATCAAAAACTTTTCTTTGATACATCCATTCTATTTCCTAGAGTACGAAATATAACTGTAAGTAATTTGTTTGTTTTTACATTTACTAACGTTATGAAGGTTTATATTTTCATAATAATATCTATTTATTCTTCGTTTATGATAATTTTACAGTATCCCATAATGGCTGAAGGAAACAAGATCATAGAACAAAAAAAGTTGGATGCTCTTGAAGAGGCGTATGGTTTTGTTGAAGAGTTTCTATCCCGTACAACATACATTGCCGCTGATAACATCACAATTGCTGATGTGGCAGCCTTAAGTACTATGACGGCTATGGAAATGATTTTACCGGTAGACGCGAAAAAGTAAGTAAAACTTCTTCCATGCAATTATGAAAGAAAGAAAGAAAGAATAATATTTATTTGGACACAGTTCGTGAAACACAATACAAAAATAAAAATTAAAAAAAGTGAAAATAATTATAAAGCGATAATAGTGTGTATGAGCGAATTTAACAAATGAAACTGATCGCAATCAGCAAATCTAAACCACGTTCAAGAGCTTAGCGCTGTCAGTGCCATCATTGTTGTCGATTGACACTGACAGCTCATGAACGCGCTATAGTTGCTGATCGGCTTAGCGCAGTCAGTTTCATTACTCAAATTCGCCCTTAGAAATACAATGTAAGAAATCAGCGACGTATTTAAAAAAAAACGGCTAAGACACCTTTTTAATATAAGTGTGGTCGAACGAAAATTGACATTAAGATGACAATATTATATTTCAGCTCCAATGGCTTAGGATTTTCTCATACATTCCCATTAAAATAAAATATTTATATCTAGACAAACATTTAATATTAATGATTTCCCACATTTGTCAATGCTAAGCAATGATACACGGATGGCAAGATTTCCAGGCGATATCAAATTTTAGCTCCAGCTGCTGTCGCTTTTGCGTTGTTCCGCAATGCGGCGAAGTCCCTTCGCAGTATCAGGGTCTGCTATGTGGTTATTTTGGTCCACCGCTTAACCTGTCATTCGATTGATGAAAGCATAATCCCTCCTTAGTTTGGTGGCGTCTCTCATGGTTTTACAGACATCGTCATACTTCACTAACATGGCATCGTCAGATCAGGGTTTTGTCATCTTGAAAATGTATGCAATCTTCTTCCTTGGTTTCTAGTTGTCTGACATATATATATGTAATCAAGGAGTGTTTAATTTTTTTTTTGCATCCAAAGTAAAGGATTTTATTTTTCAGGTTCCCGAAAACAATCGCTTGGCTGACCAACTTGAAGAACACGCCATTTTGTAAAAAACAAAACGAATTTGGAGCAGCTCAGCTTACCCAGATAATTAAGAAGTGTTTAGAAGCATAGTATTTTATTATCTTAGGCTTTTTAGCTACCTACATATGTCGTGTTTTGAGATGGGGTTATGCCCGGACATTTTGGGCAAATGGGGCAAAATGTACCCTGTATAATTATGTTGAATATACCCTCAATGTCTCAACATAAATACTTATTTACTTACTTACGAGGGGCTCATGGCCAAATGATAACATCCGCTTGCCGTGGTCGGTTCATGGATGGGTTACCATCGATTATATATCGAGACTCCGCCGTGCCTCGGAAATTACGTTAAGCCCTTGTTCCCGGCTGTCATTCATAGATCTTTGAGAAAATTCAAAAAAAAAAATTCTAAATTCAAATTATTTTATTTCACATAAACCTACAAGGGCACTTATGAAACGTCAGAAGCTAGGTGCACGGTTCCAATTGGTCGTTTCCTATGGAGAAGAGCCGGCAAGAAACTCCACGGTTACTTTGTCTGAGAATAAAATGTATGACTATGATCAATAAAGCCGGTTTTAACGCTTTATAATTTTGTTTTATTTGTTTACGTACAAGATTTCATCTAATAACCCGACTACGGCAGAGTCAAAGGATGATTTTAACAAGCTATGTATGTATGTTTATCTGTTCCTTCATATCGACGGCGAAGTGCCAATAACACCTAACTGACAAAGTAAAACATTTTCATTTAGATTTCACTAAAACATGCGAATAGCGCCTTTAAATTCAAAACGATAAAAAAAATATTTCTCGAAAAATTTCAGCTACGAGCTATTGGCACTTCGCCGTCGATATATAACTCCAAAAGTACTCGTATTTTGACAAATTTCGTTACTAATATTTAGTAATGTCATGATATGAAAGCATAAATCGTACAGATTACGTGTGACTCCGGTTAGACAAAAACCAATATTAATTTATACCTTTTTAGTAATCGTTTTTGTCCTGAGTTATCAGAATCGTTCAAAGTGATCTGTTGAGATAGATCGGTATGGTTAATATGAAAGAAATTCTCTAATTGTTTGCTCGTTCTGACGTGGTTCTTCAAAATAAACTATGATGATAATATCACTTTTAGTAGTTAATTCGTAAATCTATCATTTCAAGTAGTAAGATGATTTTAATCTCTTTAAATGTTTCCTTGTAGGAAATTTATGGTTGACGTCGACACGAAATTTTATATTTGTTTAATTAAAATGTATATTTTTTTAATGTAATGTTTTATTTTTTAAACCAAACTCAAACAGTGGCAGCCCCAGTGGGAAAAGTAAACTCATAATTCATGCGAGTGTAATTTGCCCCACCAAAATCAATTAGTGGGACACAGTGGACGCCAAAATTGTGAACAATCCACTTTATCCCACTAGTGGGGTAGAGTGAAATAATCCGAGAAAGCACGTTTATATTTGTTGCACCACAGTCACGCTAACGGACAAATAGACAAGAAGAGTTGGCGTTTTATTAAAAATGTATGTAGATGAGAATGGACGGTGATACTAATCACTCATACTCACATCGCCTCTCTTGTTATTAATCCATAGATTTAGGTTATTTATCTATATACTCATTGGTCGAATAATCTAATCAATCAAAAAAAAAAAAAAACGTTGTGTAACAGTGCAATAGATGCCGTATTATTTTGCTATTTCTTGATACTTATTTACTTGATAACATATGCGAAAGTTATTGCTTATTAGTGTTCATCAACAAGATAAGAGTTGATAAGTAATCTCAACGATTAATAAATAAACAGACTTGTTGGTCAATATTGTAAGAAATTTATGATACCAAACGAGTATCATAACAAAAAAATAATTGGAAGTTAGTGTTGTGCTTTAAAAAGATTGTGATTAAACTGCTATTTTGCGTTTGAGATAATAAGTTCAAACGCAAAATAACAATAACTAGCCGATAAAACTGTTTGAAAAAAACTTATCAAAAATGGTTTTGCTGGTTTGCAAAACAAACAGTAAAATAATAATAAATATATGCTATGACTATTTTCAGATGGGTATTAAACTGTACGGAATAGACCTGAGCCCGCCAGTACGCGCGGTCATGATGGCTTTCGACATATTCGGCGTTCCCTACGAGAAGATAGAAATAAATCTTGCGGCGAACGAACACAAGACACCAGAGTATCTGAAGGTATGAGGAAATTTATTCCTTAGAGACGTTGTTACAAAAAAAAAGCTCAAAATTATGTTTTAATTACAAACAAAAAAAAAAACATTAAAAAGTAAGGGAGTAAAAAAATATTAATTTAAATGATATTATTTTCAGAAAAATTCATTGCACTCAGTACCTGTAATGGAAGATGGTGATTTCATTCTTCATGACAGGTTTGTTATTTTATTGTTTCGTGTATATGTAGTTTCTGGGTTCTACCCTACCTACCTACGTACAATAGAGAAGATGACAATATTTTTTTTTCCATCATGTAGATAATAAAAAAATATTGGACACGTATTTTTGCTTTTTTTACCTAATCAAAAGATTACGGCGATACATTGAGTTCAAATGTGGCATAACGTCACACCTTGCTAGATTTTATACTGAGCTGTGACGTAGCGAGCCCCACTCCCCAATTTTAATACGTTTTATCTAAGTCATTTTTATTAATATGATAAAGCAACGCTAAATCCTATGTTTCATAACCTTCTTCATGACCAATAATTATTTTTTCTCGTTTCAGCCACGCAATAATGGCATATTTGTCTGATGTTTAGGGAAAAGATGACACAGGCTATCCAAAAGACGTTAAGAAAAGAGCCCTAGTCAATCAAAAACTATTCTTCAACTCTGCTATTCTCTTTCCTAGATTACGTGACGTTACTGTAAGTAAACATTGTAAGTTATAATTTCATTTTCTAAAAAATCCCCGTACACGATCAGTTTATCCTTTGAATCCGTCTGATCTAAATGAATCGAACTGTGTGTCGCTATTGACTGTGATGTATTGTTGTTCGTGTATGGTATCCACACCGGCAATTTACTTTGAATCCTCGTGAAAATGTTTTTGAATTACCTATTGCAATTAAATACTTGGCTATAATTATGAAAAGTTCGATGGACCTTATTAGATGCATCTTCTAACATCTGGCTAGCTTTCTGCCAACTATAATGGGGTCGGCTTCCAGTTTAACCGAATGCAGCTGATTACCTACCAGTATTTTACATGGAGCAACTGCTTATCTGATCTTCATAACTCAATCACTGAGTAACATGATACACCTTTGAAAGACTATTTTTCAGACTTTGGGGCTTCTAGACTATCCGTAATGATTGTTAAAGATGCATTTTCAACTAAAAATTATTATACGACAGTGCGGCTCTTATGGTTAATTCTAGCTAATATGACGACTTTGGAATATATACTTCCTGTAGATGGGAAGAAATAAGTGCATCTTATTCTTTGGTACCTATTAGGGATGTAACGATACATCATTTTCCCGATACGATACCGATTATTGTAGTAAATGATCCGCCATACCGATATCGATGGCTTAGTAGATAATAAATCAAATTAATAATGAAGTATGAACCTTGTGCGTTTCTATGTCTTTTGTATTAAGGGTACAACTGATTAATAGAGTCCTCACTTCACTGTGTGAATAAACAGAATCACGAAAAGCTCAGCTAAAGCTCAGCAAACTGCAAAAATTGCAGTTTGCCGTGTCGCCATGTCGCTAAGCATGCGCTGCGCGGCTCTCCCTCAGTTCCGCCTGCGACGGAGCGACAAGGTTGCGCGCGCATCGTCATTTCGCGCGCTTTTCGTACTGTTTGATATCGGTTGTACCTATTGCAAAAAATTAACATCACGCCGTAATCCCCGAATTGAGTTAGGAAGAGATACTCCTCGTCAGTTATGTTTAAGTCCCCCATAATAGGGAGCGAGCCTATCGCCATCAAACTGGCCTAAGTCCAGCATCCGGACCACCAAAACTTATAACACCTTGCCTGACCTGGGGATCAAACCCAAGATCTCATGCACAGCTGTCGACGTTGATTCAACACTTCCTATACCAACCGGATAATACGGCTTGTTTACAAAGTATATAGCTTGTCCACTCTGAAATGACGCGCCCGCGCAACCGCATTTACGCATACGGTAATGCGGATTTCTATGGGTAATGCAGTAGTGGAACGCGTCATTTCAGACTGTACCTTAAAAATGTGTCCGAGAACTAAAGGATTTTGTTTTTCAGGTATCCTAAAACAACCGCGTGGCTAAAAAACTTGAAGAAGACATCATATTGTAAGAAAAAAAACGAATCTGGAGCAGCCGAGCTTGATGACATTATTAAGAAGGCTATTTCATCATACTAGATATTTTAATTAACTCAGCTGTGATTAGAAGTTGGTTAATGCCCAAGGATTTTGGGTACTCTATTGAACTCATTCCCAATATGCCCAAAGTCTATTGTAGGCAAAAACCATCACTAGTTGTGTTTGGCACCCAGGATGTGGAGGAATGTAAATATTAAGACATATATTATGAATAATGAACAACAGTTGTTTTGACGCTAAACTCTTTCATTTTATTTACTTACACATTCGTGACTGACTGCGTGATTGGCTGGTTGAATGCCTCATTGTTAGACACTGCACAGCACAAACCACATGGAATAAGAATACATGTTGCGTAAATAAGATTACATAATACCTAGTAATGTAGCAACCCGCCCCTGTTTCTCACGGGTGCAATGGCGAGATGCTCAAAACATCGAAATTTCTGTGCTATATTTTAGTTAAATATTAATATACTATAGACAAAAACTTTGCGGAATAAATGTTTAAAATTATGGAGAAAATCGCATCAAAATTTTTATACAGTTTAGAAGATCGAACCGGTCGCACAAACAGACATGAAGAGAAACTTGTTTTTATATTTTGCATAGATATAGGTAGATATTCGTCTATTGCATGAATCATTTCCAAAATGCTGTCTATTTTAGCACAATATGAGCTATTCTCATAACAGTTTGTGCCCCAATACAAGAGAAGAACAAGCGAATAAAGCTGTGTATTCTACACTGGACAACATGTTGCATTAACCACCAACGGACCGCTGCCTGGTGAAAAAACTTGAAGTTCAACTTCGTTTTCTCGCACTCTAGTGTAACGTTGCTATGCTTTCCGTACTTCGAGTTTTGTGTAGAGTCCGCGCCACCACTCAAGTCCGATAGACGCAGCGCTAGTGTCTATGCCATTGTATCAAATTGTATTAAAAAAATCTAGTTCCACTATTTTTCGCCACTTCAGTGGTGGCGCGGACTCTAGTTTGTATCTATCATAATTAAAATGAACTTCTTTGTATGTAAAAAGTTAATAAGTCCACAAGTACATACTTATTAACTTTTTGCATAAGTTGTAGCCAGATCTTAGAATTTACCATTTCATGAAATGGCCAGCTAAACTTGACCATATCGTTTAAACGTCAACGTTTAATGATAAGTCAGTGGACGTTTGGCCATACCATTAATGAAGGGTATCCATGGTGTAAGGTGTGGTGAAAATACTCAAGCAACTGCGACCAACTTAGAAATAGCGCTCGCCGGCCGCGGCTGCGGCACCGCTCGCTTCGCTCGGCTCGCGCGCGATTTTTCACAGTTCTAACCGGTCAGTTTGTTTGTACTCCTCTACAGGTCGTATTTTATAACTGATTTGGAAGAAACTTGATAAACAGGTTTTACGACTTTTTTGTATTTTTGATTGGAGGGGAACTTCCTCCAAAAAGGGGCAAAAAGGGGGCTACTAACTATAACCGCCTTTTTTTTCTTTTTTTTTTTGGTCGGGTATTTATCAAATAACTTCTCCCGCTCTGGGTGGAGCGGGATGGCTTGTCAGACTCTTACTGACTAAAACCCACCCGTGTTCCTTCCGTTGCCTGTACGTTGCTAGGAGCCACGGTATTCCTTTCGGACTTTCCCAAAACCCGAGCAGGCATCAGTCCTATTGGACCCCTTCACTTGCTGACATCTCTTTGAGGCGCGCGTGGAACACAACGCTCCGTCGACCCGGGCCTGGTCCTTATCGGACGGCGAGCTACCCATTGCTCACCGTTGGCCTGCGATTCCCGACGCCCAGGGCGTCTCCTGCTGCGGCTAGGGGCGTGAGGGCGCGAAATTTGCCTCTCCCTCACGCGTTCTGCCTCCTCCTTCGCGAGCATTACTGCTTCGCAGAAGGAGGTGACGGCCTCCCATGCCCTCTTGCTCCGTACCATGGCCTGGACTAGGGCCGGACGCGAGAGATCCCCGCCACCGATCGCTTCCACGAGGACACGGCGATGCTCTGCCCAAGCCGGACAGACCTCCACCTTATGCTCAACCGTGTCCTCTCGACACAGGAACCTCCCGAAACAACCATGTCCGGTGAGGACCTGCGTCAGGCGGAAGGTGAGGACGCCGTGGCGCCTCTCAAGCCACTCCTCAAAGAGGGGACTTATCGCCGCAATAGTGGCGTGCCCAGTGCTTTTCACCCTGCGGTAGCGGCCGGCGAGCGCTACTTCCAAATTGATCGCTTTCAATAATATCATATTTGGAAACCTAATAAAAATCCATTGACATTTTTTACGTGGTTACCTTACTTTGTTTGATTTGTTGTAGGTATGCCACATCCATGATGCACAACAAAAACAAAGCGGCATCAACGCATCTACTGGTGAATAATCTTAAGTATTTTACGATATGATCACTAATGTTTGGCCACGTAATGAAGTACTCGTGCATTTAAACTATTCATATCGTCACATGTTGAGTATTCAAT
Source organism: Xanthia icteritia (assembly GCA_949128155.2). Taxonomy (NCBI): domain Eukaryota; kingdom Metazoa; phylum Arthropoda; class Insecta; order Lepidoptera; family Noctuidae; genus Xanthia; species Xanthia icteritia. The sequence goes on along the minus strand of OX421935.2, from coordinate 9,316,151 downwards.
GATCTGCCAACGGTCAATGTTCATTTCGTGAAATGATCAATTCTAAGATCTGGCCACGTCACATACAAAGAGATTTATTTTGAGAGGGTGGTACCTACTTGATGTCTGTCAAATTATAAGTGAACCAAAGTGAACTGTTGTCACCTGTAATGTGCAGCTGATAAGTGTGTAAATAATTATTATTGTTTATTGGACAAGGATAGATAAGTAAATAAAATATACATAGTTTAGTTTTCTTCTAGTCTAGAATTGGTAAATAAATTCTACTGACCGACATCGTAAGTAGTTATTTTGCCTTCTACTTGTTTATAGTATGCTCAATGCGTATGTAGGTAATGAACGTTACGGCTACCAGAATTGCATGAAGAAATAAGATGTATACATCAAGTTTTAGTACGACTTACAAAATACCACTAAAATGTAGGAGTACCTATGTAGGCTATTGGGTACAGTGGCCATAACAGTTTGCTGCCTGCAGTTAACTGTTCATTACTACCCTCGTCTGTCTACGAGGGTAACAGAAGAGCTCTGTAACTTTTACAACATGTCGCTCAGGAGCATAAGCCAATTGATAACTGTGTAATAAACCCGGACGCAAACATTACGCACAAAAAGCTCTCGGTACGAATTTGCAAATCAACCGTCGATTGGTGGTTATTTGCATTGTGATCTGCATGGTGTGAACTGCTGAATGAGATGAGTCCGGATTTCAAACTCTGCTAATTGCAGTATTGACGAAAACGAACAGCAAATATCTTAAACACGATATGATAGTGCAAAGAGCGTTGTTGGGAAGACTTTTTCAACCCCCAGTAGACAGTAGCAGAATAACCAGACCACTCTTCACCAGAGGGTCTGGTTTTCATCGCAATTCAATCGTTTTCGTCATCATGCATACGTTAAAAATTCGAGTAATTATGGAATATGAGTACCGTCGTGGCAGCAACGCGGCACAAGCAGCACGCAACATCAACGACGTTTACGGAGCTAACACTACAAACCAACGCACCACCTGTTATTGGTTTGCTCGCTTCCGTTCTGGAAATTTCGACCTGAAAAATGAACCTCGCGGTCGTCCGAAGACTTTGGTCGACAATGACGAATTAAAGGCGATTGTGGAAGCTGATGATACTCAATCTACGGCTGAATTAGCAGCAGCTTTCGACGTTAGCGTCAAAACAATATTGGTCCATTTGCGTCAAATTGGCAAGGTAAAAAAGCTTGACAAATGGGTGCCCCACGAACTCAATGATCGCCAGCTCGAAGTACGCGTCGAGATGTGCCTTGCACTGCTCAACAGATACACAAATGAAGGAATTTTGAACCGCATTGTTATCTGCAATGAAAAATGGGTTCTGTTTGATAGCCGCAAGCGCTCAGCAAGTTGGTTGGATCCTGGTTCAGCACCTAAACAATGCCCTAAACGAAAACTTACCCCTAGAAAAGTGATGGTCACTGTTTGGTGGTCTAGCGCCGGTGTGATTAATCACAGCTTCTTACCAAACGGGGTGAGCATTACTGCAGATGTGTACTGTGAAGAACTGAACACAATGATGGAGAAGCTGGCACATCTCCAACCAGCATGGGTCAATCGCTCGTCTCCGCTCCTGCACGACAACGCGCGACCTCATACTGCACAGCAGACGGTCTTCAAGTTGCAAGAACTGGGGTTGGAAGCTCTCCGTCATCCACCCTACTCACCAAACCTTGCGCCTACAGACTACTACTTTTTCTAGACTTTGGATAACTTCTTAGCGGGAAAAAATTCAATGTCCGAGAGGCAGTACAAAATGCCTTTGAAGAATTTGTTGCCTCCCGTCCAGCTGATTTCTTTAAGAAGGGCATCAATAAACTGCCACTGCGTTGGCATAGATGCATTGATTGCATGGTTCATTACTTCGATTAATACAAATAAAAAATACATGAAAAAAAATCGTTTAAATTTTTTCATACAAAACGGCAATTTCATAGGTAAAGACCTATTACATAAGAATACATAAAAACCAGTCGTGTCGCAGCGACACGTCGCCTGCGGTCGGCTAAGGAATTGTACCTTTAGATTCCCACTTTCAGAAAAATCCACTAAAAACGTTTCCAGTTCTAGAAGATGATGATTTCATACAGGTTTGTAGTTTTATTGAGTAATCTTCTAAGCAACTTTTGTTTAGGCATTCATTGAGATAGAGAGTTCAAAGAGCTCGCGCTCGAGTGTCGCTTCGTGTTAGTGGAATCAGGCACTAGTGGCTAAGCGGGTATTGCCTTGTCACCAGTTATAATGTTATTCCAGGCAGACAGGGTAACCTGGCTTATCGCGGTTCACTGTTGCCCATTTGACTTCCTTATACATTTTTACATTCGGCCCAAAATCCTTTCAAATCCGAAATTCAAACAAACTCGTGCTAACCCGTCAACAGTGGACACGGCTTAACACATCCTAATTTATTACTCAGCAAATTGATTTATTTTCCCCTCTCTGGCATATATTTTGCCTCTAAATTACTTGTCACCACTTACCTCTTTTTGTTTCCGCTTCACAGTTATGCTATATTGATGTATTTTGGGGGACTGTCTTATTTAATTTTGACGTTCGAAAAGTGCTGATTCTCAGCCTAGTTTGAATATATGACTTTTGATTTAAGAATTTGAATTTTGTTAGTATAAATAAGGTAGGCATTTATAATATTATGCTCGCGACTGTACAGTCCTTTTACATCTTTTTTGCATCACTGTCAAAACCAAAGTGATCTTTATATTCATTGCAATAAGGTTGCTGGTGGGTTTCTACTTTAGCATCACTGTCAAAATCAAAGTGATCTTTACTTTATTGCTATAGGGTTAGTTTTCATAGCTGCTTGGGTTGCTGTCAGAGGTTGTGAAAGGGTTATAATGTTCTGGTAGTACGACAAAAGACTCACTGGTAACTACGACAAAAGACTAACGGCCGAACCCAATAACCTATCTATCACCAGTTTCGGTATACTGGAGATAGAAAAACCTTTCTATCCATGGTTTTGACGTCCGAATAATCTGTCAGAGAATAAGGTATCTTACGGAATGACATTCAATGACGGATAGAATTATACTGTCTACCATCAATATTATAGCGATCTGTCTTTTACTGACAAGATGGTAATTGGGTTTGGCCGTAGGTTGATACTAGCCGACCTATACTCTGAAAATCTCTTCTCAATAAAACTTAAGTGAAATGGGTTTTCAACAATGTCAATCCCTAGAGAAATTAATACAAACCTATCATTTGTAAATAATTTCATCAACACTGCTTTCAAAACGGTGAAGTAAAACATCGTGAGGAAACCATGTCCTAGTAATAAAAATTAAAAGACATATGACAACTACCAACCCGCATTGGCCCCGCGTGGGAACGGACGAAAAAATATCGTGGCGGGATTTTATCACGGCCTGGATTTTCAACTCTCGGTTTTGAGCCGAGCATTAAAAAATCTGCATCCCAGCACGTCGAAAAGACACTGTTAGATTTTCAACTCTCGACGCTAAGCGGAGAGTTGAAAATCCAGTGTGCGAAAAAAAGTCGCCGTGGAAAACTGAACCTGGGCTTATAGGCTGGTTATGAATCCCTAGCATCTGGTGGAAGCGCTCTTTACCAAAGTTTTCACGGAGAGATTTTTATAGTATAGACCGGCAGTGAATTGACAATAAACAAGATCTGCTCAAACCAGATTTTCAATGGCGGCAAGTTTTAATATGATTTCGCTATCAGCATGCTTTGTTAGAATATCAATCATCATTCATAATAATATGAAGTACTATCGATCCAGTAAGTACTAATAACTTGTATCTAACAAACAAGCAACTTGTTTTGTTTATGCAAACATCCGATTCAGGATTTTTAGCTTTAACAACCCTAAGTACCTATTAGAGTTACACTTGTTTTCATCCATTGTGTTGTTCATTCATATTCACACATCACTAGCCTCGTTTTTCTAGTGATGCGAAGCGCAACTCCTAACACTTAGGCTATGGGTATCATTTCCCGGGTCGAGCGAAGTGTTATTCGAGTCTGGATTTGTGCCTGGTTGATGGCTTTTGGCTAAGTTTCCATTTCATTATCAAACCAAAAATCAACAAAAAAATATTCGTCAAACATTTATTTGTAATTAGTTACGTAAAAACACAAACATAAACAGTATATTATTAACAATTACTTTGCAATATTTTCTTCGTTATATTGGGTAAGAGAAGGCTGGTCTACATCGTGTTCACAAATAAAGAAACACTTCATTCCACAGTCGATCTGGTTCAAATGTCCGGTGTAGAACATTGATCCACACTGGTCGTGACACCCTCCGTCCACCGGTTGGTTGCCCCACCATTCAACACTTTCATTTAAACTTGTACCTGTAAAATATTAAACAAATCAACTAGGAACACACTTGGAATTTCAATCCCTTCCATTTTGATCATACCAACAAAATCCCACAACTTATCATAAAATAATACTTGTATTCCCCGAAAGGTTAAGCACAGCAGTGCTATTCTGTAACCATCTCACCGTGATATCTTAGGTGCAGTGAGCTCGGAGTGAGCTGTCAGTCCCTAGCAGCAGGTGGAATGACAGCTCACTTCAAGCTCACTTCACCTAAGTTTTCACCGTGAGATTATTACAGAATAGACTGGCAGGTCTACCTACATGTAAACTCACATTTGCCATTTATTTTTAAGTCCCACGTAATAGGGGGAGAGCCTTTTGCCATCAACTTGACACAGATCCAGACTCTGGGCTGCTACTAATAAATTCATGGCGGAAAAAACTCAATAACACTTTGCCCATCCTGGGAATCGAACCCAGGACCTCATGCTCAGCAGTAGTGCTAAATCAACGAGGCAATCAACAAAAAACATTAATGTTGAATTGATAAAATGAAAGGGATTGCAATTCCGAGTGTATTACGCAATTATGGGCTAGTCTAATCCATTTTGCCAAGCATGGGTTCCTGATTTGTTCAACAGCCGATCTATTCTGTAAAAATCTCACGGTGAAAACTTAGGTGAAGTGAGCACGGAGTGAGCTGTCAGTCCCTAGCAGCAGGTGGAATGACAGCTCACTCCGTGCTCACTTCACCTAAGTTCTCACGGTGAGATGGTTACAGAATAGCACTGCTGTTCGGGCAGTGTGTCAATCGATATACCATAATATATATTTTTTCTAGCTACTGGATCAAAGTCCTTTAATGTTCCTGCACGAGAAATGTATATGGAACGAGCAATGACGATATTAACACTTCCCTATTCGGTAACGAAAAAAAAGTTGATATACACACTCATGTACCTTTAACTGTCTGCCAGCCGTCATTGAATCTGTTATGAAAGCCCAAGTGATATATTCCTCTTAGATAGCTTTCTCCAACCTTGTTTGTCGGTGCAGTTTCTGTAAGCTTCACGAGATCATCCACTTCCAAACAATTATTGATTACTGCTAAGTAGGATTGTTCTGCGCTGCATACATTGTACGCTTCAGTCCAGTTTAATGGGGTTGAGTGTAACTTGTAACAGCTGCTTCTTTTCACGTTGAAAGTGTAATCTGAAGAGAACATTATCGGTGAAATACGAGTATGTTCAAGTAGATAATAAAGCAGCAGACTTCGCCTGAACTTGCGGGCTACACCAGACGTAGAGCAATGAAAGGATCGAGCAGTTATCATCGACGCCAGTTGGTGGTACTGGATCTGTCAAAACTTTGTTTTGCACAGTCACCAACACAAGTTGCTAGACACAACTTAGTCAAGTCTTAAAACTAAAAAATCCGCAGAACTCCTTGATAAATAGTTGAGGATAATGAATTGCCAAGCTCTTTGTATTATGTTTCTTTTATTATTATTATTTATTAATAACATACCCAAATCTGGCATACTGCAGTGATGGTTCCATTCTAAAGATTGGAGGGTCTTCTTGCAAATGAATGGATTCTTTTCGCTACATGGCACATCAATCATATTGCCATTCGCTAACAGAGCTACACAGTCTTCTATGCCCAAGAAATTGTTCGGTTCTCCTTTATTCCATCTGTGGTATATATCCTCCACTCGTTTACCTGTAAAAATTAAGTCATAATAGTAAATAAACAGGAATACAAGCCTGTTGTTGTTACACTACAGTGCAAAGGCCTGTTCTCATTCTGTAAGTAGGATATCGGAATCCCTTTTACACCACATATAAAAATAAAATCTAGATGGAGTCGACATTTCCTGTCTCACTAATCCTGGGAAGAAATGAGGAAACAAACTCAGGGGTCTCTTTTAAAGTCCTGACATAATCTTGGTCAGATCATTGTGAGGACCATGTAGATCTGAAATGGTCTTTTGAGGATAGAACCACACAGATTTGAGTGGACCAGTCCAGTCAGTGCAAGCATTTGTCAGTTATCGTGCAGTTAAACTCGAAACAAGGAGCTCAATGACTTGAAATTGATTGTAGTCGCCCCATCCTAAAGGTAGTTTTGCATGGAGAAGAATGGGCAAGAAACTCCACCGTTACTCTTTTAAAATGTTTTACAATATTTTGTATAAGTACATTAGTCATATAATTATATGTGAGGACGCATCGTCCTCACATATAGCTAATGAAATTTACCGAGAATAAAATTACTATACCACAATAGGTAAAAAGAATTAAGAATTAAAAATGAAGCAACAACAGATAAATTAATTATGTGATAGATACATGGTGCTCACATATTTACAATCATTGTAAAAGTAGACGATTTTCCTAAAATTTTACAATTAATAAGTCAGTGTGTGAGGAAGTAATCACAGAATGTAAAATCAATGTAATATATTTAAAAAAATATATATAAATTATACAATTGAATTAGCAACCAGTTTGATTTTGTCTAGATTCTAGATTATCCTATGGAGCAGGACCAGCATATTTCCAAGCATTCTTATCTTGGATATAATCCTCTAATTTGTAATATGCTTGTTTACAAAGTGTACTTTTAATATGAATTTTAAATTTTCTTTCATTTAATTTCAATATATCACAAGGTATTTTGATGAACAATAAAAGACCAAAGAAACCAAAGAAAGGACCTTTAGGTAGGGCGCATAAAGTTATAATTGCCAGACCATCATTAAAGCCTCGTGCAAACAGGCGTGACGCGACTCTAATAAAACAATTTCTAAGAAAACTTCACGGTAGAACAATGACCGGTGCCGGTGTCGCGTCGCGCTGTCGCTTATTCGTCGACGACGTTCAGTCACTTGTTCGTTTCGTGTGACGTTTATTCTAAAAGTGGGCAACGTCGCAAACAGATGTCAAATATTTCTCTGTTTTTATTAATTTGGCTATATTACTGTATGGAATTAAGGTTGCCAATAAGTAGGATAAACGCTCTTAAACTTACTGAGAAAGAAAAAAAAACGAATAAAATTAATAATCTAGTACCTACTTTACAAAGTAAATATTCATGTCATTTCGTATAGTTTTAAGTGTCGCCTGCAACAGGGGACGAGCGCTGATGTCTAAAATACAGATTATTTATATCTACTTCAGACACATAATATGTTCAATATTTGATCATAAAATAAATATTTTATAGTGTATCACCGTATTATTTAAATGTCTGTTGAACAAATAAATTATTCTTATTTCTTATTCTTAATTCGACAAAGTTACGATACGTCAAATAAAAAAATAAGAAAAAAAAAATGATTTTGCATAGGTAATAATTTAAATGCTTGCATGATAATAATCCCAATCTTTTTTGTCTTCTCAATAATCAGAAATTGTATAAGTTAGTTTTTAATACTTTTTTAAATCGTAATGAGTAAGTTTCGAATAGGAATGTGTTTTACATTGAATCCAATATTCTTCACACTGTTTTCTTATGTTATGTCAGTGATTTCCAAAAAACTTGAATATAAATACGAATTTTCAATAAAAAACAGCACCGCTGGAATAGTCTGCTTTAGACTTACCGTCAATAGTCTCAAATACTCCTTTCACTAAAAAGTCGGTTATCCCCACATGCACCTGCCACCATGTGGGCTGGGTACTGTTCCAATAGGATATCACAGTATCAGCTTCTTCCTGGTTCTCTGGGTACCACAAACTGGCTCCTTCCCAAGAACACGTCTTTTTGGCTTCAGAAAAAGTTTTTGGTAAAGAGAATATTTTGTAGAAACTCTCAGTTGCTTCTAAATAATGATAGTCATTGCGAAAAAACTTTTTATCCTTTTGTCCATCTGTAAAAAATATCATAGATAAATATGTTTCAGTTAAAAAAGTTTATTCATACTTAGCTAAATGGATTTTTGTTTTATTAGGTTGGATTTTAAATAAAACATAGGACGATGAGTTTTGTATTTTTAAAAACAAAAAACTTACGTGAGAGATTCAATGCAAAGTACACTATAAGAACGACAAGTATATTTTTAGAAAACATGTTGTCATCAATATGATAAGCGTCTATAAGCTGGACCCAAACACAACGATTTTTATGAGATGCTTGATATGTAATGAAGCAAAAGTCAAGCCATTTATATATGTTTTATCAAATTAATTATTATTATACCTATACCTACATATTCCATAGTATCCAAGTACTTATATTAAACATGCGAAAGTTATTCTGTCTATCTGTCTGTCTGCCTGTTTGTTACCTTTTCACGCCTTAAGAGCGTTCATCCAAAATGTCGGCAACGTCGCAAATAGCTGTCAAATATTTACCAGTTGTGATTAATTTGGCAAAATAACTGTATCAAAATTTGAAATGTGGCTAACTAGTAAACAACAATATTGATTATGAAATGCAATAATTAATATCATAACACCGAAGTTTTATATGTAAAAAAATATTTGGAAACTTTCCAAATGCCTTTTTTACACCTAAAAGCGCTACAATATCAAACTCATTGTTATAATTGCAATTCATTATTAATATTCTAGTTCACTAGTTAACCATATTTCTTATTTCCATACTACTAGTAATATTGCCAAATTAATCAAAACAGGTAAATATTTGACAGCTATTTGCGACTTTGCCGACTTTTTGAATGAACGCTCTTAACGACTGAACGGACTTCAATGTTTACCACTTAGTTAGACCACGCCCTGGGTCAGGAGATAATAGATAATAGATAATTTCCTGTCTCCACGCGGGCAAAACTACGGGCAAAAGCTAGTACAAACTACATTCATATTGATAAGTAGCTTTTGCCAGAAAATTCCACGGGATAACGAAATTGCGCGAGATACTAATATTGTTATTCGTACAAATATTAGGTCTTGACCTTTTGTCAGCAGTTTAGACGAAAACTGATACTGACTGTAGATTTATGTATGACGAAACTATTAAAATATTTATATATTTTTTTTTATAATTCAGTTTTCCTTAATATTATAAGTTATTTTGTACTCAAACTTTTCAATCTGAGTGTCCTTTACAATACACAATGAAATTTTAAGTAAAACGGGTGTAAAAATACCCTTAACGAAGCTGAGTCACTTGTTCTTCTTGTTCTTGCTGCTGTTACGAATTTTTTTTATACTGGATCATACCTGTTTACGGAGATATTGAAAGTCAAATTTCCAACTTTTTATTACGTTTTTTACGAAAATAAATTTTATATCTTATAACTTAACTTTAAATACTCCTATAATCCGTGTACCGTTACATGCAAATAAGCACAAAGTTTTGCGCGCGTTACATTGCGTACTAGTATAATAAGTTAATTTTTACACTAAAATTAAAAGTCGTTTTTAAATTGTCTTTTTTTTCAGTATGCTTTAGTAATTGAGCGAAGAGCAACTTTAAAACAGAAATGGTTAGACAACATTGATGAGGGATATGGTCTCCTAGAAACTTTTCTTAGTAAAACGGCTTTCATTGTCACTGATTTTATCACTATTGCCGATATTTCAGCCTTCAGTAATATGTCGTGTCTGGCTCGTGTTGTGCCAGTAAACGAGAATAAGTAATTTGAACATCCATATATGCATCCATCCTATAGTTTGACCGGCACCGCTGTTCTCCGTCTTAGGAATGCGCGGCGAGGTAAGGGGCAGCGTTGACCAATGAGCGGCGCACCGTAAGCATTGATGAATGAGCAGCCTGCTCTACCCCTCCGTCACGCCGCGCACATACTTCATGCGTGGAACAGCGGTGTCGGTAAAACTATAATACTAATATTATAAACTAGCTTTTGCACGCGGCTTCGCCCACGGGGATGTCGGAAAATATTTCACGGGAACGTACTAGCGGGATTAAAAATACCCTGTATGTTAATGCAGGTAATAAACTATCTGTGTGCCCAAATCTGTTCACCCGTTTTTGCGCCAATCCGGAACATATTATATGAAAACAAATACACGAAAATTCTAAAAACCATTTTTTCCCCACACCTCGTAGCAATTACTTTTTTTCAAAAATATTCAATGTACTTACAGTTTTGACTTCGTTACTGCGTATTTTATTATACCTATGTATAGATACTATAGATGTGAAAGTTACTGTCGGTAGGTATGTCTGTTACCTTTTTTGGTTGTAAGGATTTCGATGCAATTTGGCACACAGGTAAACCATGACCTGGGTTAGGACATAGGATACTTTTTATTCCTGTAGTACGTTCCCGTGCGGATAATTTCCGACCACTAAGCAGGTAAAGTTTAACTTTTGTTTGTGTGAAAACTCTATTAAGATACAAAGAATTTTCACACAAATAGTAGATTGTTTGCCGAGGGAGCAAACAACTATTTTAAAGGCGAGAGTGTTTACTTGAATCTAGAGCGGAACGAAGGTTTCTGGAGTAGAATCCCGAGAATAACGAGGGATTCTAAAGTGGAACCTTGAGCAGTCTCGGGAGCAACACTATTTTAAGTTCGAGTGACGAACTTTGAATCCCTCGCTGTGGATTCAAAGTACGAATAGTGTGGTGGTGTGGTGGACACTCTACTTTTTATCCCCTCTTTGAGAAAATAAGTAAGTGGAACTTATGAATAAGAATAGTACCTACGTTTATTTATTTCATTCTAACTACTTGGAAGATACACCCATATATATATATATATAAAAATCAATTAGCCGTGCATTAGCCTCGCGAAAACTCGACAATGGCTTGACCGATTAGTTTTTTTTTTGTTGTTTTGTTATCCTCAATACTGAGGTGGTTTTGGAAAAAAGAAAATTAGGAATACCCAAAGGAACAGCCAAAAATTCAAAATTGAAATTTTGACAGGACCGTCTGACGGGTCAGCGCGTGTTTTATTTTTCACAAACTTTTGTTTTTAATTTAGCTCGCGCGTGGCTTACTTTATCATACAGCCTGTTACTTGCTCATACAATGTATGTGATTGATCTATGGTGGTGATTGGAACTTTTGCTAACAATATCCACATTCCAGATTCAAATAATTTTTAGTCCCTAGGGATTAAAGAACTATTTTGGTCCCTGTTTACTAAGTATAAACTAGCTCTTTTTGAATAGATGTGGTGAAAAAATTTTTACCAGCCAGCAACCTACGAGTCTCGATGTTTAATTGCAAACACAGGACAGACAGCCTCGCTACCACTTAACTGACTGGTCAATAATATCTTTTTAAATACAGTTTGCGTTATTCTCATGTTGCTCACGCACTGTTGGTTGGTAAACAAATACAAATGACACGTGTCATTTGTTTTTTATTTAATATACAAAAAATTGGTATATTATAAAAGTTCATAACGAATGTGCTTAGGCTTTTTAAGTTGGTCACTCACCGGGTGTTCGCGTCCTCGCTCCTACTAAGGATCATTCACTTTTGTAACCGCTTGAACTGTGAGTATTCGTACGTGTAATATCGATTCAGTTGTAATGCTCGGTTTTCCGCACTCACTGCTGCAATGTTTCGATGCAGTGCTGTGATGAGTAATGATGTAATTACATCATCACAGGTACGCACTGTAATGCTCGCCTGGATTCACTGATGAAATACTCGAATCTGAACTGTTGCATTACACGCAAATGCTTCCGGTGAGTACCTTAAGATGTGATCATTGTCATGACAATAATAATGCACGTCTGACGCGGTAGAGTAAATGCCAATTTTTTATGACATCGCATTCTCATCTAAATACTTATTTCTTACACCTCCTCTCGAGGTTGAACTTTTGAATTGAGTGATTACTGTATACATATTTGTGAGACTTATGTAGATTACCATGTTTTGGTCATAGGGTGTATAGATGTTTTGGGACCAAATGTTTACATTGTTTTGGTAACATAAATTGTATCTTTACTATGTTTTCTACTTACAGTGGATACAATGATTGTAGAAAGATAAAATGGTTCCTTGTCCGTATATACATCTTTTTGAGGCTGACTGTACTTTTGCTGATGATGGTGTAGAAGGAATCACACACTAAGGTCCCGATCACATGTACCACAACCACACCACAGCGCAGCGACAAAATGTGGGCAAACAGTGGTTACATCTGAATAGTCTCGCTGCACCTCCTTACTGCGTTGCGTTAACTATTGTTGATTGAGAGTTGCGTTGAGGTAACTACAAAATTTGGATGTAGTTGCATTTTCGCTAGTAGTTGCGATGTGGTTACGTTATGGCTAGTGTTTACAGACAGGCAGTTAAGTATTAACTCCGGCTTTCGTAGAAGAAGACGTCGACGCAACGTTGTATTTGCTTTGTTTTGTGGCCACGCTGGTGATAGCGTTGTGGCTGCGACGTTGGCCTTGATGTGGTCGGTATCTCCCACATGGTTGATTTTGACAGCAAAATGTGGCCCCTGTGAATAAACTATTCATTTTCATACTAATTAGCGCCCGTCAATGTGTTGTCGTTGTGGTATGGTTGTGGTGCGTTTTGGGTACTTAGGTCCGCTTGTACTACAAATCACTAAATGCATTTTTCGCTAAACACATTTAAATCATCGTTCTGTTTCTGTCAACTATTTGAAAATGACAGAAACATAATGATGTTTTAATTATGTGTAGCGGCTACGCTGTAGTGAACGCGGACCTTTGGCACAAGCTCGTCCTGAACTTCATACCATCACTAGATTTTTAGGGATTGACATAGTAAGGAACTGTCATTTGTTTTCCTCAGGTTTCCAGAAACGAGTCGATGGTACAAGGAGATGAAGGAGCAGCCTTATTGTGTAAAACATAATAACCCATCAGCGGCTACCTTTGGAAACTTACTAAGGTAGTGTCGAGGGTCTACATCAGCCTAACAATTACCTAAATATATTTAATTTACCATGAAAATGAATTATAAACACCATGCTTATCAACAATTTTTTTTAATATTAATTTGGTATACACTTTAAAAAATACTTTTTGTAAATGTTTTTTTTGTGAGAGACATTAAAAATACAATAAAGAAAACTTAGTAGCGTTAGCGCGGAGGACCAACAATGAAGTTCATTTTAAATATACTGGTGATGTTGGGGAAGAAAAAATAATAGGGGAACCGGAAGACTTGACAGCCGTGTATCTAAAGGTGTGTCCAAATATTGAGCGGGAATCTTGCGCGGCTGCCGCGCGCGGCCTGCCACGCTGTGTTTGGACCACTGTCGCGCACGAACGCTTCTGTCTACCGGCCGCGCACAAAATTGTTTAGGAAATCGTCATTAATTATGTGTGGACGTATTTCTGCGGTATCAACGGCTAGGCAGATTGATATTGCCAATTGAAGTGCGCGGCGTGTCTCGGATGTGCCGCATAGCTGCTGCGCAAACATTCGTCGGTTTGTTGAAATGGTTCTGCAAACGCCGCGTGTTGCTGCCGCGCTCTTGCCGCTCAATGTTTGGATACACCTTTAGAGTATTAGAGCAGAAAATAACCACAGTGAAAGTATTAAACTAATCGAATTACTGGGTATAGTGACAATACCTGCAAAAAAATTTGGTCTCAATAAACACACCTGAATGATAACCATGTACATTCCAAACTGTTTCATCGCCGCCATTGTATCCGACGAGATTGGATTGAAGTGGGCCGCGTGCCAGTACACGTAGATACACAACCTACAGCATGATATTGTGAATAAATCGTAAGCTGCGCTCTGACCATGATATATGCCGGTACAAATTGGATTTATTTCCCGCTTTCCTTTCCCATTGGTACTGAACAGAAACTGTTATTGCACGTATGAACGATGAGGTGTCATGAATAAAATATTCTGTAGCGAACGCGTCACGCATCCGACGCTTTCGATCCCGATTTCAATGTGATACACCAATCACACGGCACCTCGTACAAATGATTTATTGCAGGAGTACTTATAAGTATAACCTGTTTTGGCACGTGCTGTAATAGAATTACTGTTCCCAAGCGTTTCGATACTGAAAATATTGTCAGTAGGTATTCAATCATGGGACAACTTTCGTGAAACGGTACTTTTTTATAAATGTAACAATTGGATCAAGTTTCAATTATTTAGTATTTCATTAAAAATATCGACACCGTTTTAGTGTGCACAAAGTTACAATTAAGTATGTCAGACCAGTAAAAAGTTAAATTGTATTTACATAATACAATCAATGACCCCTTATCGGAGTATTTTAGCCACATAAGTAATAAAATAAATGGTTTATTTTATTATAATAGTTAGCTCAATAAAAACTTTGTGATGCTAATAAACTCCAATTAAAAACGACGTCTGTAATTATCAAACGGCATGTATCAAACAAAGCGAGTTTTACATGATTAAAATTCAAATAAGAGCTACTGTAATTAGGAGGCGAGTGGTTTAAGGCGAAAGCATCAGGGTAGCCCGTACAAATAAATTTTCTTACGTTTTTTTGCAATTTCCTGGTCAGTATCAGGTTATATGTCAAACTCTACTTTAGCATTTCTTACTAAACTACTTTACATTATTAAAACTTTCGTTTTTGCAAAGAATTTTCGAAATTCGCGGGCTACATTGACGAAATTAAATAAGTAAGAGTTTGACAATTTCTCAACTCCAAATTCTCAATTCAGCAACCGGCTTTTTTTTTTTTGGTTGGGAAATTATCAAATATTTCTCCCGCTCTGGGCGGAGCAGGAGGGCGTGTCAGACTCTTACTGACTAAAACACACCCGTATTCCTTCCGTTGCCTGTACGTTGCCAGGAGCCACGGTATCTTGCCAGGGGCCACGGTATCGACCAGGGGCCACGGTATCAACCAGGGGCCACGGTATCGACCGGCTGACAATCATAATTTCATTATCAGTCCAGCCGTTGCGTTCCTGACACCTGTCAGTTGGACAAACATCTAGTAGTAATAAGGATCAAATTCGCAAAACACATATTCGTTAGTATGAAACTGACAGGTGTCAAGAACGCATTCTCTCGACGGCTGGACTGTAGTCACTGCATGGGCATTATGCATGGGCAATACAAATAGATGAAGGTTTGTCAGTACAAACCTTCATCTATTTGAATTTCTACAACATAAAGTTTTTTTTTCATTAAGTTTAAAAAAATTGTTGTAACATAAAATGTTATTTTCAGGTTAGTTTTGTTATGTGTATACATATATTTTACCTAAAAAAATATGTTAGAACATAGATATTTTTCTGTATATATATTATTCAAATAAGTAGGGACCTATTAGGATTTAAAATTAATTTGCATGCCCTGAACAGGCAAAATATGGACAACTTTTACACCTGTGTTTTCTGCAAATAAATGATTCTTGTTCTTATTCTTTTTCATGAGTAGCCAGATAGTCGTTCTAGATTGCTTTTTTCTAGATCCATATCATTACAACCCTCGCTAAGAATAACTTCGCAATGATCCAGCCCTCAGTAATACCGCAATGAATTGTGTTCGGTACTTCTGCATGCAAATGCCATTTGTTAGATTTATGCTTGAATGCAAAACGACTCATTCCTATTTTGCTTTGCGTTTTATTTGAGTATTACCGTAATACCCATTTTTGTTGTTTTTCCATTGTTTATCAAATTACGCACACAAATCTATGCCGTGTCACAGCTTTATACGGTATAATCTCCTTTGCAGATACAAATCCCGCATCGGTGTATTGTCTTTTGGGACATATATTTCAATAACTCTGCTGTGGTATTGCGTATAAATCGTTCTTTTAGACATTTGACAATAATTTACGTCGATAATTTGCATCCGGACAAAATATGCCTTTATTAACGTATAGTTGAGATATATTTTCTACGGGACCTCATTTATTTATATTTAATGAGTACATTACGACTTAATGACTTTTCGAGGTAATAATAATTTATTCTGTTTTTCTGTACGGTTCGAATATTCTCATTTTGAAAAAAAAATACACTCTGAGTGCTATTGAATAAATGATGGTGGGACTGATGGATAATGGCGTTTTAAACCTATTTCAAAAAGGAACTTATTTAAAAAAAAATGTGTGGATGACGTTGTAGAAGAGTCCGATGACGCATTTTCCATTAGCACAGACCTATGGCTGGCGATATTTTGTATAAATAATGCCCACTTTGACGGAACACAGGGAACGTTGGGTTCAATAACTTTGACATGTTCCTGACAGTGTAGCCGACCTTTTTTGTGAGCACGTATAATAGTCAAAGGGCGATGTTTCAGCATTTTTTGGCAGAAATATCTTGCCTGTGTTCATACCATCCATATAAAAAATAAGAAAGATGACCATAATCACCAATTCATTTAAAAATGTCACCAGTTTCCGCAACTGTTATTACATTTCACAGATAGGTCATGTATTACACAAAAGAGGACTTAGTCCTTTACATAGTCTTTCTCCTCTCTCGATACATACACATAATCTTCCCCTATTCTACACAAGCAAAATGAGGTTAATGTCAAGTAATTTAAAGCCATCATCACACGTAGGAGATGATAGCCCCAAGGGAAGGAACCCATTGCCATTGCTTGGCACAATTCCAAACTTCTCTCCCAAACTTTGGCGTTTGAAGCAAGAATAAAACTGTCATATCAATTACTCTTTTATGTGCCTATTAAAGATTGAATACCAACCATTATTACAATTATAACGGATAATCACGCAGACAATGAAAAAGAAAATTTAAAACTCATATTAAAAGTTCACTTTGTAAACAAGCATATTACAAATTAGAGGCTTACATCCAAGATAAGAATGCTTGGAAACATGCTGGCCCTGCTCCATAGGACAATCTAGAGTCTATACAAAATCAAACTGGTTGTTAATTTAACTGTATAATTTATTATTTTTATGACATTGATTTAACATTCTGTGAATATTTTAACCAACACACTGACTTATTAGTATTACTTGCTAACATTTTAGGAATATCGTATACTTCTACAATGTTTGTAAATATGTGAGCACCATGTATCTATCACATAATTAGTTTATCTGTCATTGCTTCATTTTTAATTCTTTTTACCTATTGTGGTATACTAATTTTATTTTAGGTGCATCGTCTTCACATATAATTATATAATTAATGTATACAAAATATTGTAAAACATTTTAAAAGAGTAACGGTGGAGTTTCTTGCCCATTCTTCTCCATACGAAAACTACCTTTTGGAAGCAGTGGTGGCCCAGTGGTAACCACCCTGACTTATGAGTTGTAGGTCGTAGGTTCAAACCTAGGCAGGCATGCACATTGTGCAATTTATTTACAACCCTACACAAAATGGATGGAAGAAAACACCGTGAGGAAAACGACATTATATTTTTCAGCAACAAAAAAGGAAAGACATGAACTGTGACATCCATCAACTAGTACTGGGCCCGTAAGGTGCATTATGGCCTCTCAGAGAGAGGAGGCCTTTATCACAGCAGTTGGAGAACATTATAAGCTGATTTTGCTCAACAATGAAGTTCAACATTTAATCCTTAGGTCCGGTTATAATAGAGAGCTGTGCTTCATGCTTCCTCACGATCGTTAGCTCGATGAATACCAACAAATTATGAGTTAAATGAGCTGAACGCTCAGGCAATTAACTTATTAATCGTTGACAACTATAATAAGTGGCTTACAAAGAAACCCTGGCTGATCCAACGATCATAATATATATCGCCGTCCTTTTTTCTCAGAGTTACAAACGAATGCATTTAAATAAGATTTTATATTATTTTAATCCGTTCGTTTGTAACTCTTCCATTCATTGTTTTTTTTTAAAGATTATTTTGCAGCTTAATTTTTTATTGTTGCGTATGGTTCTAGAAAATAATGTTACTCATAATATAATGTACGTAATACTTACTTTTGAAATTCAAAATATTAAGGCTCAATTTTCAAATCTCCAATTAGTAGGTATACCTACTATATGTTATTATTTTTATTTAAAAGCTTCGATGCTTTGTTACTAATGATTGCTATTATCATGCGCACCTTAAAGGTACAAGGCCGTTGCCGATTTGCAGGCAGCAGCAGCAGGCGACTTGTTGCCGCGACACTCTGGTTTATATGTATTTCTATGAAAACTAATCGAATTTCTATGAAGTCGCCTGCTGCTACTGTCTGTACCTTAATATATTTCCGATATTGGGTAATTAATTACAGCTCCATTCTTCTTCTTAGCGTGTCGATAGTAATCTTAATGGACTCCGTCCAGAATTCTGCTACGTGTTTGCCGACTTAATGGAACGTTGCACATTTTTAAATATTATACTTTATTTTTTTATGTAGAATTAATTATTGTATATTTATTTAATTTTTATATCTAAATTATATTTCATTGTATGCTGCACCGGTCGACGTCATAACGTCGCTGTCGCTGAAAACCAACGCCGGGGCTCTGTCTTGTATAGGGTCGCAGCATTATGCTGAGCGATGGCCGTTTTGCGAGGATGTGACGCATATTTTCCCTAAACTTGTTTCTTTTTAATTTTGTGTTCTTTTTTTGCGTCATGTTTACCGCAAATAAAAGTATTTTCTTTCTTTCTTTCTTTTCTATCATTAGCGTCAATCAGTTCCTGTAATGTGCAGACGATAGGAGACGCACGACACGATATTAAGTGTCCCATCGTTTGTGGAACGACACCAAATTTTCACTCCAAGGCGGAGTTGTCTATCATGAATCTCCACTTAAACAGGTTTTCCTTGCTTCGGCCAACCTAGGTCCGGAGTCTGTTTAAAGACTTCCAGGTTAGCCAAGGCAACTCATATCCAGCACGCTTAGCATGACCACAATAGAAACGGGTTTTGTCGACGGATGAATAGACAAAATGATAGTTAAACAATCACAATCTGTCATTTTGTCTATTCTTCCGTCGACAAAACCCGTAGAAACTCGTTTCAACGATTGTCATGCTACCCGTGCTGGTGAGAGATCTTTAGTAGATCAAATGGTATAGGTAAGGAAGCACTGGCTCACCACAGCTTCAGTCTTTCTTTTGATAGTTTGCCATTCAGTGTGACGACACACATTAAAATACTTTTTTTACCGAAGTTCTCGGAGTATTCGTGCAAAATTCTGCTTGCTGATCAATGTCTCCACAACAACCGTTTGTAGTTGACTGTATCGGAGATAGCTGACAAGTCCACGAATACCACACCGGTGACCATTCCTGTCTCGATACCTTCCTCAATGTGTTGAACGAGTTTGCGCCCGGAGAAACCAGCTTGCTCCGGGATTAACTTCGGGTCAATAACACTCGTTAGTCGATTTAGCAGTAGTCTCTCAAACAGTTTTTATCTATGGCAGAGCAGAGAAATATCTTTGCTCTACCATACGACGAAAGTATCCATCCATACATACAGGTCCATTGAAAAGAAAGGCTAACATGTAGAAACTGAATAATATGTATACAAAAGTAAATAAAGTTTACTATTTATTTTAAGTTTTGTATTAACTACCCTGACTGAAAAGTTTATGAATAACTTCGGCCTTAAAAGTGGTGGACGCTTTGACGTAGTTTTGCATATAAACTCTTTCAGAAAATGAGTGGGTCATCATAAGTTACACTTCGTACTTAAAAGAACTTATGAAATCCCTGCTTTGATTAACGTCACTGTCGGTAGGTGTCTTATAATTCAAATAATGTTTAATTGAAGCAAGCAAATTTGTAAACGGTCCTTAAAGTTGGTGCAACATTGAACTTATATATACAGGCTTATCCGACACTAATTTCGACTATACATTAGGTACTCACGTGTTTGAATGAAATACAGTCGTGTCAACTTAGGTCATTGCAGGTCAGTCATCTAGAGATGAAAGTTAAAAGTCACATGTGCCTGGTCACATTTTTACCGTATTTTATCATTCTCTTCAAATCCTAATACGGCTGTTAGCTGAGTTGTGCTTGGGTCTGCACTAGGCAAGCTAAGGAGGCACTCCCTTCAATCGATGGCCGCCTCACGAAACAGGTTCTCCGATTAACTAAACAGCAGCTGCGTACGGTTACAGCAGCTATAACTGGCCATGGGTCATTTAATAAACATCTCTTTGTCATAGGAGTCACGGACAGTCCGCTCTGCAGAGCCTGCATGGAGGACGACGAGACAGCAGCTCTCGTGCTGTGAAACTGCCCGGTAGTCGCCACTTACAGGGCAAAGTACTTCGGTAACCCAGGTACCCTACGCGAGATTGCCAGTAACACCAAGGCGTTGCTGGCCTTCTTTGAGGAGCTGGGGTGGATCGAATAACAGATTTTTCCCACCCGTACGCAAAATACGCTCTTTGACGTGGAGTTGCGGAAACCAGCCCGTATTACCTATTACCTATGGGTCTGCACTAAAGTAGGCTAAGTCACAGCTTATCAAAGAAACTAAGTAAATCTATAATATCGAATACATCGGACAGCATTTATGCAGCCGCAACGGTCGGTACAAAACTTTTTATGGCAAAGTGCGTCTTACAGAGTTAGGCATGAACTTGAGGCGTTGTCAAAGTTTAGTGCAGACGGGCATTGGGCAAGTGGGCAACGTCGCAAATAGATGTCAAATATTTCGCTGTTGTGATTAATTTGGCAATATTACTGTATGGAAATAAAAAATGTGGCTAACTAGCGAACTAGAATATTAATAATGAATTGCAATTATACCCAACACTGAATTTGATTTTGTTCCAAATACTTTTTTTACATCTAAAACTACCAAAATATTATGTTATGATATTAATTATTGCATTTCATTATTAATATTCCAGTTTGCTAGTTAGCCACATTTCAAATTTCCATACAGTAATATTGCCATATTAATTAAAACAGGTAAATATTTGACTGCTATTTGCTACGTTGCCAATTTTAGGATAAGCGCTCTTAAAGGCAGAAACACACTTAGTATCTTATTTATATACATATTTTAAATTAAAGTCCGCGTTATCTGTTTAAACTACGCAACGAATTTTGATGCGGTTTAAATATATGTCGTGGCGAGATCTTAGAATTAATAATTTCATGAAGTGTTCGACCATTTCATGAAATGGTTGCATTTCATGAAATAGAACATCGATCGCTGGTCACATCATGATGTGGTCTGACCAGATCATTGAATACTCAACGTTTGACGATATGAACAGTTAAATGCACGACTACTTTATAATGTGGCCAAACATTAGTGATCATATCGTAAAATATTTAGATTGTCCACCGGTACCTATATAAAAATCAATTGCCGTGCATTTCGTAGTCTCGCAAGAACTTGATAATGGTTCGACTGATTTAATTTTTTTATTCTTTATACCATTCCCCCTCTAAAAAGCTTATTTTATTCACTGAAAACAGTGAATAAAAAGCACTTTTAATCACTTTTTCGGTGTTTGAATTTAGAACACACCAATACTCCTTGTGCAAATAATTCCTCGAGATTTGATTGGTCGACATTTTCGACAAGGAGTTTATTTAGCATGAGAATTAAAACTGTTTTGTGTTCTTTGCTGTCATTAGTAATTTGGCACTAGGTATTTTGAAATATTGTAAGTTTTACGAACACAAATTGTTCCAATTTTATTGTGCATTAATTTAAGCTTCCATTTTTCTTCATTAAATTTATATTTTCGCTTAATTTTTTTTTCTCGTAGTGATGGTATAAAGTATAGTATGCAACTCATGAATAAAATGGATTTATATCGAGGGCCGTGTATCACGAGCGCAGCGAGTGATTCAATCATCATGAATCACTCCCTACGGTCGTGATTCAGTCGTTAGAATCCTTCACTTGCTCGTGATTCATCTATGGCCCTCGCTTTAAATCTGACCTTTATGCACTAGTTGCATAATATACTATTTTCTCCTCAATACCGGGGTGGTTTAAGAAAAACCCAAAGGAACAGTTAAAAAATTGAAAAATTCGAAATTATGTGTCACGTGGTAAGTTACAAATGATAAAGAAATCTCGATGTTTTGTTAAGTCGCTAAAACCGTGCAAAGCTGGGGCTGGTCCTTTATTGATAATTAATAAAATACTTTGTCGAAAAGCTCTTCTACAAGCGGTCAGGGGTAGGTACTCTAAGCTCAAACCTAAATCTGACTTTCAGTAATAAAACATTAGTTTTTGGTTCAAAGATTAGCATTAAACCCTAAGCTTATCGCTAGAGAAATATTTTGCTTACGTCTTTGTTATGACGTCAACGTCACAGCTAGTGTGACAAGGGTCGTTGTCATGTCACAATCCTCTTAAGCAGTGTTACTAAAAGCATTGCTAAACCAGCCCAGTTTTAGAATGTTTTGGTTTTTCGTAAATTTTGATCTTATTGTGTTTTACAATATTTAGCTATTAATCAAACTAGATTATGGAATTTTATTGTGATATTGTTATGAATGGGACCGTTACGGGTGGTTTGTAGTCTAACTAAGGCAGAGGTGACATGTGAGGCATTGCGTAGGCTGTACGCTGACTAGCGGGGTAATTGAGCACTTACAATAGCAATGCCTTTAATTTTGAGAATTCAACAACATTAATTGCGTCACTTACGTTGTCGAGCAGACGAACTTTAAAAACATAATAATTTTTTTTTTTTTTTTTTTTTTTTTTTTTTTTTTTTTTTTTTTTTTTTTTTTTTTTTTTTTACATATAAATTCCTTACACATAAACGAAGCACACAATTAGACCTCTGGGGTCTGTCTTAGCATGCCATGGCCTGAGATTTGATCAACGCGTTATAATCGAGTTGATGTAATTATATGAAGCAATGGATTAATTTCGTTCAAAATCCTTTAAATTGTGATTGAAAGTGTGTTACGCAGTTGGAGTGCTTCTTGTTCTTTTCGTGTGGTTAGTGGTCTACGCACTCAGTGAAATCCGTAGTTTCGGCCGAAGTTACGGGCGCTTCGTTCTCCGTCTCACTTACGGAAATACCGTGAGTGAGACGGAGAGGGAAGCGTTTCCTCACGAAGTTTTCCTTCACCGTTTTTGAAGCAAGTGGTAATTATACAATACGCACATGAATGCGAAAAGTCAGAGGTGCGTGCCTTGGATTCGAACTCGAGACCTATGACTTGGCAGTCTGACGGTCACACCACTGGGCTATCACTGCTAGTTGGGGTGCTGATTCAAGAGTGCCTAGATACAGACCATCGCTCTATGACAACTAACTACAGTCCGGCCGTCGATAGAATGCATTTTTGACACCTGTCAGTTTCATACTAACGAATAGGTGTTTTGCGAATCTGATCCTTAATACAACTAGAATTTGTCCAACTGACAGGTGTCAGAAACGCACTCTCTCGACGGTCAGACTGTGAATAAAAACCACAACGATTCTTTCAGAAATTAAGTAATTATTAGGGTCGAGTGTCTAGTGGTAACATTATGACCATCTGAACGGTTTCCCCATTATCATAATGCATTAACATTATTATTATCCCCTTGGGTTGTTAACACCGACAAGTGCCGATTAACATAATCTCCGCTTTGCAAAAATCAATGAGTTCCTGATAGTTTCGTTTAAGTAGGTAGATAAATGAAAAATGTGTAAAGTAATAATTAAGTATTGGGGCTTTGCAAGAAAATAATGTAAATAGGTAGGATATCAATATCAGTGCAGTGTGATCCGCCGTTGCAATCGGACGCGCTTACATTGTAAGCGGGATTATGATTTTGCGTCGGGCGCAGCTAATGCCAATGCCACCATGCGTTCGGAAGAACTTGTGGCGAACGAGGTCCTGGCATTCCAGCAGTACCAGCTGGATGTCATGGACGAGGTCAGTGTGATTCAGATCTGCACAGCAAACTTCAATGAAGAGGAGATACGCAGAGCGAAAACACTGCTGTATGAGTTGCTACATATGGCCGACCGAATGCCGTCCCGCAGGAGGGATGAAAAGGGAGAGAGGAGACTCCAAGACATGATGAAAGTGTTGACTGAGACCGACCCGAACAACGTGCCGACTTTCATGGCAATGGATTTGCGCAAGCTGCCACTTTACGATTATTAAATGCTCACATTCGACCACGTTGACGTCACCAGGCTGCTACGGGACATCACAACCCTTAGATGCAAGCCTGGTCGAGATGCAGTTGAAGTTGGAAGCATCGCAATCCACCATCTGTGATCTACTATTGAGGTAGCAGATTTACGCAAGACGGTATGTAGGTCACACGAGCCAGCTACCAGCGCCAACACACGTCACGGCGCATTCAATGCGATGCATTGAATGGGCCGTGACGTGCAGCAGAGTTTCGAGTCAGTAAAATTTGACTCGTCGTCGGCCTCCGTCACTGTAAGCGATGCACAACCACGCCCCGCCCTCCCCGCGTCCCCCATCGTTGGGACGCCGACCAACCATCCATTAGCACGTAAACTGCCGTTATTAAAGCTCCCGCAAATCATCAGCGGCAACCTAATTATACGAGGGGTGCCCAAAGTCCCGTCGAACCAGTTCAAATCTCGTTGCCGCCGGTAACAGCCAAGGACAGACCGATGAAGAAGGCTTCATTCGCGTGGAGAAGAAGAAGAAAAAGTCTGCTTGTCGCAATCAATGCGGTAATGCATTGATTGGTTCCGACATGTTGCTGCGTCCCGCTGTTCCAACGACGCAGCTGAACGTGTCACGTTAACATCACACCACCAAGATAGAGGAGGTCGTGGAGTACATCAGGATGAAGTTCACCTTAAGAGTCGAGAAGTTGGAGTCGCGCCATAAGATTAACTACAAATCTTTTGTGGTGTGGGTTATCCCTTGGAGACTTTCATGAAGAAGGCATTTTGGCCGACGGGTATCGTGTACTGGCGTCACTGACACCATGACTCAGCACAATACCTAGTCTTGCCATAAATATTGTCACACGGAAAAATATTTTTTTTTTATTGCAAGTAATATTTATTACTTTTACAGTGTGTTAGTTTAATACATAAATATAAAACAATTTAAAATATAAAAAGCTTATTCAAAGTGGTCTCCATTGGCTGCAATACAGTCCTTTAAACGTTGAGGCCAGTTATCAATAGAAGCACGCATTCTTTCCATGGGAAAATTCTTCACTGCCAATCGTATGGATTGTTTTAGGGACTTCAAATTATCACGGCGTTTAGAGCAAGCCGTATTCTCTAAAACTGACCATAAATCATAATCCAGCGGATTAAGATCGGGACTAGACGACGGCCAGTCTTCAGCTCTGATGAAGTCCGAAACGTTCGCTTCCAACCAAGACTGCGTGGACCGAGCTTTATGACCCGGCGCCGAGTCTTGTTGGAAGGACCATACTTGGTTATTGAACATGGTGTTGTTAAGGGGCTTAACTCCCTTCTCAAGAATGGTATCTTGATACACTTGTGCCGATGTTTTGATACCTTTTTCACAAAAATATGGCTCAGTCACTCCTTCATAGCTAACACCCCACCAAACCATCACTGAAGTCGGATAGTGCCCACGTTGCACTCTGTCGACTAATTGGGAAGCTTCCTTAGAGCTTTGAGCATAAATACGGTCATTTTGTTTGTTAAAATGTTGCTAAATTGTAAAGATTTTCTAATCCGTAAAAAAAATTTTTCTGTGACCTCCCTTTGCGTACCGCTTCAGTAGTTGTTTCGATTTAACCACCCTATTCTTTTTTTTAATTACCAGTTAAAAAATGACCGGTGCGTCTCTTATAGGCTGCAAGTCCTAAGTCATCTTTTAGAATACGCGACATGGTTCTTGGTGCTATCTTCATCTCCCGAGATAAAATCTTTTGTTTTCGGACAGGATTTCTTGGAATTCTTTCCCTTACTGCTTTGACCACCTTTTTCATACGAACACTACGTGGACGGCCAGATTTTTTTCTGTCACAAACAGAGGAGGTCTCATTGTACCTATTAATAGCCCGGTACACAAACATTTGACTAAAACCAAGCGTATGGAGAGTTTTAAAAATTGCATTTGCCTCCAAACCAACTTTGTGTAGTGCAATCACAGCGATTCGGTTCTCTTTATCACCCACTCCATTTTAATATCGCAAAATATTGTACAATGTATTGGCGCCAAACTTAGAAAACGCAATGAACAATCGTATAAAAATGACAGATTCCAAATTCAAATGTAATATCTTTCTTATTTTTAATTTTAACAGTATTTATGGCCAGACTAGGTATGTCGCTGACCCAACGTAGTAACTAGATTTTGTAGTGATGTTTGCAGTGATGTTATAATATTATATAGTTTATTATTTTGTAAGATTATTAAATTTTTGTGTATTTTGTTTATGAGTGAAAATAAACCAAAAATTAATATCGAAAACAAAGTATTTATCTTGTAATTTTATTAATGAATAATATCTCAATATTACTTAAGAAAAAAATAGCTTCATTGAAATAACTACGTTATCTTCAAGAACTACTTGTAAAAGTCTGTTAAAATTATTATCACAACCCAATTATTATTTTTATCTGCTCTATTCTAGTTTTGAATTTCGTAGGCATGTCATCATTTTCTTAACTTTCCCGATGGATTGAACTTGCTTATAACAGAAGAAACGAAAAATAGGCTGTATCACGAAATACTGGCAGTTAGTTAAATAAAATTTCCCAAAAAAATAATCAAAATATGAATGCGGGAAATTGAGAAAAATTTTCAGTGCAGTCGCAGTTCTTCGGCATGGACTTTGCAGAACTTGAGATTAATTGGTGAGTTTTTTATTATTTTACTATTTAGTACCGATTTAGAGGCATAAGGAATATGGTGTAAAGTTCACTCATCCTCTATAGAAAAGGGAGGATCCTCCGACCAGACGGGCGTCGTGTCTGGTGGGCAACTGCCCAACGATTGCCTCGTCTAAGTCGTCTCTGCGCCCCTAAAGAGGACGCGAGGAATCGGTTTTAGGGCTTTTTTGGCCCCTTGCCCAAAGGAATTTTTCTCTCGGCCCACGATTTAGTGGGCCGGTCATTGGGTTCCCCTCCCCCTCCTAGAAGGGGGTGGAAGTTCATTCTTGCACACCTGTTCGCTGAGAGGTTTACCTCCCCAAAGCGCGTTGTTGGGGTGTGTTTCTGGGTTGTATCTGTGGGAGTACTTCTCGGCGCCCGTGCGACCTGGCCCCTGCCGGGTAAGATCCCTAGTTCCCTAGGGAAGGCCCAGCAAAGGCCAGTCTGGCAACGAGGGCGTCGGTTTTGTTTGACGCTCCCCCCAGTGGGAGTCTTCCCCTCTCCCCAAAGCGTGAACCAGGTCTAGCCAGTAGCGCTGCGGGGCACGGAGCGTTGTAGTGTGTGTCGAGCGACTTGAGTTGACTGCCCAACGATTGATGTCGGGGAAGTTATATATGCTTTTCGCGCGGTAAACTCTAATTGCGCGATGCAGGATTTGTGTGACAGGTCTTTGATGCGTAGTTCACACGTGGCGATGTAGATGCCGCCACACCTATGTAGTATTACCTACGTAGTTAAATGCGATAAACTATGGACGCAGGCTAAATTCATGTGATTGATACACTGCGAAGGAATGGTTTTTATTTTTCATTACCTACGAAAACTAAATAGTTTTCTGAAAAATATTGCCTGATAAAACCGACTATAACACATTCTTGTTTCTACATAGGCTGTAATTATGTATACGACAAAATGGAATGCAAAATAGTATCATCATTTTTTATTCTACATAAATTATTCTCTTACTTTTATGTAAGTACATTAGACCGCACGTCAGTGGTAACACTTTGACCTTGATCTGGCCTGCCCTACGGAGTTTCAAAATAATCAGAGGCCAGCTTATACTCGTTTTGTTACAATTGACGTGCGACCTATTGTACAAGAGGCAAAAAAGTTAGAACTATTTGATAATATAGGAAGAAAGCTGCAAAAGTAAAGTCTTTATTTGTTTTTCTTGTGCTTAATGACCAACCTGTTGTCTGAGTTTTTATGCCGCCCATGGGCCTCGGACTTGGCTTCACATGCTGTCGAGAAATATCTCTCAGGCATGTTTTTGCACGGTTTTCAAACGATGTTTTCCTTCACCGTTTTTGAACCAAGTAATAATTATACAATACGCATATGAATCCAAAAAGTTAGAGGTGCCTTGGGTTCGAACTCCAGACTATGACTTGGCAGTCCAACACCATTAGGCTATTTATTGTCTAGTCTATACCAAAAATAAAGTTTTTTGATGACTAGCCTACACAGCTTTCTAAGTTGTTAAGTTGTTAAGGTACCATTCCGTACCCGACCGCAGGCAGCAACTGCTCGCGACGTGCAGCGGCGTCTTTTCACTGCAATCATGAATCCTAACCCGACCGCTGGCGGCAGCAGCCCGTATTCCAGTCGGTAGATAGAATATAGAAAAACGTGTTATCGCGTTGGCGGCACTACTGGTCTGCCGTCGCGCGTCGGGCTGCACGTGTCGTCTGTCACTCGCCCGTAGTTGTCAACGACGTGTCGCTAGCTACGGAAGGTATTTCATAGAAATTCATAGAAACCACACGTGTCGCCGCGACACGAGTGGTTTCTATGAATTTACCTGCAGTTGCCTCCTGCGGTCGGGTACGGAATGGTACTTTAACAATTTATTAATCAATTACAATGTTTCGCTTAAGAGACTAACATACCTACACATAACATCACGGCTGTTTGCCCTGATGAGCTAGGCAGAGGTGTGTCTATCAGAGCCACATTTTTGCAGTTGTGTTTTAAGTCCCATGTAATAGGGGGCGAACATATTGCCATCAACCGGGCACAAATCCAGACTTCGGGCTGCTACTGAGAAAGTATTGATGGAAAAACCTAATAACACTTTGCCCGGGCTGGCAATCAAACCCAGGACCTTACTTGTGTTGGACCGCGCTTGCGACCACTAGGCCAACGAGGCATTTTTTACTTATGAGACTAATATTTGAAATAGCACCACCTGCAACTAAGTACGTCATGTACTTCCAACGCGCACGTTGCGGCCTACCTATCAAACTGTGGAACAAAGCCGTCTAAGTCTTGTATTATGCAAACAAGCATCATGTAAGGCAAGGATTTATGAGGCAAGTTCGTTGCGAAAATCGCGAGCGCTACCCGTGGGAGTACCCGTGCTCACTATGGCTCCATATATTCATATTTAGGTTTAGAAGGCTCTAGGCGACCGCCCTCGGGAACGTCGCACGCATGAATGACAATCATACGTAATTGAATTGATTAATTATTCTACATTCATTCATTCATTCATATTCAATGACGTGGAATTGTTCATCGAATACTTGTTTAGTTTCATAATAGGTTTGTTGAACATTATCTGTGTAAACAACATTTTCTAGTTAGTATGGAATTTCCATAGTCGTTTTGTTGATCTTTGAATATTTAGTTCGCATTTTAAGATTTTTGTGGGGCTTATGACTACATTATAACAGCCGCACGGGTCGATACTACGCTTGCGGCATTCAGTTCGTGAATCATCATCCATTAGGTAAATATCGAGAACCCTCCGTGCCTCAGAAAGAACGTTAAGCCTTTGGTCCCGGCTCTCATTCGTAGATCTTTGACAGTTTTTACGGGTAGTCAGAAACCCAAAAGTCTGACAACAGTCTTACCGTGATACCCAGTAACTATAGGTTGTGGAGGTCAGATAGGCAGTCGCTCCATGTAAAATACTGGTATTCAGCTGCACCCGGTTAGACTGGAATCCGACTCGACCAAGTCTAGGCAGATTGATATAGAATTTGCACAGGCGTTTTCATGCAAAATTGGACCTTTGAATATTTAGTTCGTATTTAATGTTGCTAACTATAAAACCGTTTTTTATTTCGATACGAGGTGCAATGAACATAAAACAAGGTTTTAGTTTCTAGCACACATTTTAACGCCATCACGTTTTGGGTTTTTTATTACCTAGACAGCTATTTATTACCTCGCTTGACTGGATAGCTTTTTTTTCATTTAATGTTGTTTATTTTCAGATCTTTAGTTATAAAGTCTACTATCCAATTGCTAAAATCACATTATGTCTTTCGTAAGCGGTTATTATAAAGACATATTAGCCAGACTAAGTATAGAGGTTGTCTGTAGGTTATTTGTAAACATTCAGATTTTGATAATAATCTAGGCACAAAAGTTTGCCTAAGTTTACAACGCGTGCCTATGAGTCTCAATTGTAAATTAAATAAATACTTTTCAAAAACATATTGCCTACTGTAATTTATATGAATTTGAATTTTCGTACGCGTTTTAGAAGTATTTTATTTTTAAATCTTATTGATTACACGGCTCGACTTTTTATTTTAAATTACTTTAACTCAGATAATTATTTTTGATCATAGGTATTGATTTAGTATAGGCTGCAATATCCAGTTGCCCCTCGCGTAGAAACGGTAATACATTTAAGAGATACCTCCTGGTTAGACAGTTTTAGTCAACAGAATAATAGCATGCAATCCACAAAATGTTTTAAGAACATTAAGTTTTAAGAGCATAACAAAAAGATGCAAGACATTGATAAGAATAGTTTTTTAGGTTGGTAGGTTTTACCTAAACGCATTAAATTACTCAAACAAAATCATGCCTTATTACTTCCTGGCAAGCCTAACATGACGCACGCGACAATTACTCGCTCTCGCGTGAGTAATTTTTGTCTATTTTGTCACTTTTCTCGTTTTCTGACAGCGCTTCCATACAAAATAGTCGACTCCTGTCAAACTTTATGTTTTTTCGACAAACCCTAACATGGCACCTTAGTTATCTCGATTTTTGACAATTCAACACGAGATAATCTCCGATTCTTCTGTCATTAAGTCGTATTTACTCGTCCTCGATTTTGACGACGAGAACGATGAGAAGAGTAGACAAAATTATGATACAAAAATATCTCCAAAATAACACGGTAGTTTCATAATTGTAATTATTTTAGTCATCATTTTATTTTACAATATATTAATCATGAAAATACTTAGTTTTAAACTACTATTTATATTGGAACGACGTGTTTTATATGGATTTTTTCGTTTTTTGTAGCGATCTTCTTCGACATAGCAAAGGCATTCGACAAGGTCTGGCACAACGGCTTAGTATACAAGCTGTACAAACTCGGTGTGCCGGATCGGCTCGTGCTAATCTGACGAGACTACTTGTCGAATCGCACCTTTCGCTATCATATCGAGGGAGCTCTATCCTCTCCCCGTGCTATCCACGCCGGAGTCCCTCAGGGCTCCGTGCTTGCCCCACTCATGTTCACTAGCGACATCCCCAAGAGTAGTAAGGCGCAGTTGGTTCTGTTCGCAGACGATACGGCCATATACTACAGGGGTTATAGTCCAACCAAAATGATCCAGTATCTACAACGAGCCGTCAATAACCTTGGCGTCTGGTTTAGAAAGTGGAGAATTGAGGTCAATCCCGACAAAAGTCAGGTGGTTCTATTTAAGAAACCGCGAACTAAGATCCCCCCCCCTTCCCCCCCTCCCGATAAATCACCATGTTTGGCAAGCCGATCCCTTGGGAGAAGCGAGCCAAATACCTAGGAGTCGTCTTAGACCACCAGCTCTCCTTCGCAGAGCACATAAAGATAAAGACGGTTCGTTCGCGAGCCGCTTTCGGTCTCAGTAGACTCTTCTTCGTTCTCAACGCACGCAGCAAATTGTCTCTTAAAGGCAAATTGCGCATTTACACAGCGTGCATCCGCCCATCATGACCTATGCGGGTACAGTTTTTGCGCATGCAAAACCCCACAACATTCATAGGATGCAGTCAATCCAAAACCGATTCCTCCGCTTAGCCACGGGAGCTCCCTGGTTTGTTAGGAACGAGATCCTCCATCTCGATCTAAAACTCCCAACTATTCATCAGTATCTCAAACGCATGTCCAAGCGTTACTTTGACTCCGCCGCCTTGCACCGCAACCCTCTGGTTGTCGAAGCGGCCAATACACCCCCTCGACCCTCAGTCGTCATCGCCGTCCTCGGCATGTCTTATCCGATCCCGATGATCCCACCATACTCCTCCAGGAAAGCAATAGGGCCACCAGTACAGTGCACAAACACACCCGACACCCGTTGTTCTGACCTCGCCGCAGAGGTCCACCGCGTGCGCGACCATCCCGAGTAAATAATACTCCCTCCCGACCCTTGTCCGATGAAACGCCAGCCCGTGCCGCAGCTGAGCGTGTAGCTTTAAATTCCCCACTCAATAATAATGATGCATCCTTGATCCAGCTTGTCCCATCTTCCCTCAACGACGCCCTAAGCCGAGGTTCGTACCCTACAGGGGGTGCCCTTAGCGAGCGTTTAGTATTAATTTAGAATAATTTGCATATGCCCCTGGCTGGAGGCTTTTAGTGTAGAAACTAAAGGCAGCCACAGGAAAAGTCCGGTTAAGCAGCCACGACCTTAGTGGTCACCTGCGAGATGCCCTTATAAAAAAAATAATAAAACTATTTTTAATTTTCTTATTTTTCCCCCAAAAGTGACCCCGTATTAGTACATTATGATACTAGTGTGCTGTGTTGGTCATTACACACAAGGCGGTATTATTCGCACGAGACAGATTGTCGTACATAGTTCCATATATTCAAAGTCAATTCCTATTAAATACAAATTCCATACTGCGATGACAGTAGGTACTTACTAATTCCATACTGCCATGTGCACATTTCAAAATTTGGCGAACAACATTTGCCGCTAGAAATCGTCTATGGTTTAGTGATGCGGTAGTATGATCTTTAAGTTTTGGTGCTATCGATGTTACGATTTTTTTTGTAGTGTTTCATATTAAACCGTGAAAACGAACAAGATATGAATTCAATCAAAATTTGCACTCAAAGCGCAAAACGCGTAGTTACAAACTATAATCGAAATAAATTTGAAAAAAGTATTTAAAATATATTTTCGTACGTTTGATATGTCAAAGATTATAAAAAAATTGCTTATGCCAACCAAATACCTACCTGACAAATAATACGAGACGAGTTCACAGGTGGTGTAGCTCAGCAGTCACCAAATGGCGGACCGCGGTCCGCATTCGGACCGCCGACCTATTTTATACGGACTTTAAGTACCGAAACAGTAAAATTTATAACAAAAACCTAATCTAAAAATTTTAGGTACCTAATTGAATTAAGCCCACGCTTTGTATTTTCTGCCGTTGACACAACAACGGACGACGCGAGACGCAAACCGCATGAAGCTGCAAATGTTTTCGGGAGTAATAGAGCTAGGTAGTTACTACACAGATCGAAATGATCGGTTTCGAAAAAGGCACAAAAATACGCAAGGGCCTTGAACATATTTTATTCTTGGTTGCTAGTAGTAACTTCCGAACGGACCACGAGTCATATTATTGTTTTATATGAACTCTAAATGAAACTTATTGGTGATCCCTGGTGTAGCTCATATTCTCTGCTCGTACTTCTTCCCTCGGACATGTTGAATGTCAAAGACAAAACATTTTATAATGAGTATTTCAACAAGTAGGTAACGATATATTGTATTCGTCGCGTTAGCTCTTAAGATCACTTGAAGCGGATATGATTGGAGTTTCATTCGGTATTGAATGACGACGTGGGGTAATATGTTGGTTCGAATTCACGCCAACCCGTCCTGTTTTTGAAGGTATTCGTTGTAATAAGATAAGTCGAGTCGTAACAAATTCAATGTTATACGAGTAGTAGTATAATATTCTAAATCTAGAGGGGTCCCCATGTTACCTTTAGACCTACGACATTATTTAATAAGGAAAAAAATACCGCATTTTTAAACGCGGGCTAACTCCAACAGCATCTTGAAAATCCTAGCCGAAAAACACGATTGTTGTCAATATAATATTTAGTATTAAATACTCTTTGAACAAATATTCGATATTTATTATGGCATTTCAATGACAAGAAAAATTAAGACGAGATAAAAAAAGATGTTGGTCGCCTTTGGACGGTCGTTTGACGTTTGTAAAAATTCGAAATCCATCCCATTTTTCGCTTTTATTGTTAAATATAATAGTTTAAATAAAATTTAATCATATTTAGTGCGTATTTAATCAGTGACACGTAGATATCGCGTTCAGTTCCCAGGCAAGTTCAATGTTATTGCTTTTGGCGAGTCGCGACCAAATCCAGATTAGTTATCTGTGGCGCACATTAGCGCACTAGTGCTATAATATAAAGTAAAAAGCATGTGTGTTTAATAAACTGCACTATGAACCTAAAAGCGGTTTAATAAGCGCCACTTTACGAGCAAGTGTGTTGAAAAATTAATTAATTTACGTTACACGTTCGTGTTTGGATCACAGAAATACATAATGTGTACTAAATTTCAGCTTAATCGGTCTATTAGATTCCGAGCCAAATGTCTGTGACAAACGGACAGACAGACAAACAGCGAAACGAGTGATCCTATAAGGGTTCCGCTTTTCTATCTTAAAAAGTATTTTTTATGTTCGCAAAAACTTGGGACTTTTCAAAATAAGAAGCGATATTCATAATATAAATACACGTAGTAAACATGAAATTGTGATAACCAAATTTAGATTAACTAAAACTAGTAAGTCATTTGTAATAAAAAGTATTCGATTTTATAAAAAATTGCCAAAGACGGTTACAGAACTTAGCGATGGAAAGTTCAAAACCCACATCAAACGTGTCCTTATCAAAAAAGCATATTATAAGATTAAAGACTACGTTGAAGACAAGGAAGTTTGGCAATAATTCCTTCTGCACATGTGGCTTCCCTGGTACCTCATTAACGGCATAACTATGTAAATTTCTATTAACAGCTCCCAAATTAAATTAAATTAACCTTGACATAATCTCTTCGTTATTTGACATTATAAACCTAAAATATTATATATATTTTTTTTTTTATAATAAATTAGATTTGTTACATACAGCTGTAGTGGCAATTATGTCATTTGGTCTAAATAGCTTTTTATTTTTATTATTTGATTTTGGTTTTATATAGATTATTTTCTTTTAGAATTTGTGAATGAGAGAACGTTGTAGGCTTAACAGACTGTAGATCTGTCGACCATTTTCTATCTTGCTGAGTACCGGGTACTTGTTGATAGGCCTACACTGTCCTCTCATACCTATTAACTCTGTAATTTGAAAACCATTTGTAAATACCATTTACTTTAAAGAGTAACCATGGAGTTTCTTGCCTTCTCTTCTCCAAAGGAAACGACCAATTGGAACCGTGTACCTAGCTTCTGACGTTTCATAAGTGCCCTTGTAGGTCCATGTGAAATAAAATATTTTGAATTTGAATTTGAATTTTCCTTTTGAGGTACGGAACCCTAAAAAAATAAGTAATGTAATGAAGGTACATAATGTAGGTACAATATTTTGATAAAGAAACTTTAAAAAAATTAAAATAAGATAAAAATAAAATACATAAGAAATTAACAAAGATAACAAAACAAGATAAAAAGTTGGTACAACCATTTATCAATGTAAAAAAGAATGCGATATTATTTGTTTCGGTGGCAAATCCGATATGATTGTGTTCCGATAAATCACCAGCCTGCGTAACATCTATAACTCCATTTGAAATAAGATTACACATTTAAATATACCTTTTTTACAGTCCGTTCAACCGATTTTGACTTCTATTGCGTTGGTGGCATAGCAAATGGCAGCTGCAGTAAACAGTTGGTATTTTAACCACTCTTTTGCTTTTAATTTCATCCTTATGCCTACGGTATAGAAGTCAAAATCGGTTGAACGGTCTGTAAAAAAGGTTTATTTCAATGTCAAATCGTATTTCAAATGGAGTATAAGTATCCCTACATTATTTACTAGCAACCCGCTCCTGCTTCGCACGGTTTTTACGACTTAACAAAACTTTGAGATTTCTATTATATGTAAGTTTAATATAAAAGTAAAACTACCGGAATACATTTTTTGAATGATGGTGAAAAACGTAAAATCTATTGCGTAGTTTAGAAGAACAACCAGGTTACATGTCTGACACAAAAATAGATTTTAATCCTATACTATAAATGGACAATCTTTATGTATATTTATATTTGTAATCACGTTCTCGAAAAAGGCTCTAACGATTTATATGAAGGTTGCAATATGGAGGTTTACGGGGGCGAAAAATCGATCTAGCTAGGTCTGATATCTGGGAAAATTGGTTTTCTCTATTTTCACTCAAGCAGAGCTCGGTCGCCCAAAGTTTAGAACAAAATGGCTACCTTAGAATAATGATATGTCAGCATGGAATTAGTATGTACTATCCATGGAATTAGTATGTGCTATCCATGGAATTAGTATGTACTATTCATGAAATTAGTATGAACTATTTTATACTATTAAATGAGCATTCTCTACATCTGCTGGTACTTTATTTCTAATACGTTAAGATGTGTCTAACCAACCGATCTTGCAAAAACAAATAAATTCTGAATGTTTTTGTTCTGACCTCAAAGCAGTGTCAAGCCTTTGCCATTATTGTTCAATCTTGTGTTAATATTTAAAGGTAAAAGCTCGATAAAGAAGCTTTGCCCGCGGAACATCTCGAGCGATGTCGTAAACAGATCTGAAGATGACAAACAAAAGTATTTAAAAGCCTTCAGAATCAACGGATATTAAAATAAGGAAAGGCGATAGAATGGATGGTAAATTCTTATCTTCATAAAATGTATTTTATCATACATTTCAGGCAGCTCTTTCAAATTCAAATTCAAAAGTCATTTATTCAAACTAGGCTGAGAATCAGCACTTTTCGAACTTCAAAATTATATACGACAGTTCCCCAAAAACGCCCGCCCTTCAACACTTCCTAGTGCTTTAGCTGGGAAGAAGAAGTGGCGCAACAAACTCCCCAGCAGCACAGCTGTCTGTTCAGTTAGAAAAAAATGATTCACTTCAATAAGGAAGTAATAACAGGAAACAAGGCGTGACCTTGTTTCCCCGAAAGGTTGAGCAGCAGAGTTACCTATTATAGCACACCCATATTTCGCCAGTTATGTTTAAGTAACTTTTAATAGGGGCCTATTGCCGTCAAACGGGCACAAATCCAGACTAACGAATATCCGGAACCAGAAGTAATGTGTGCAATATTCATAATAAATTAATGTTTTCTTTATGATTTTTCAACTGGACTAACTTAAGGTTATCGTAAAAAAGCTAAGCTTACTGGCAAAATATGGGTGTCGTAAATATACACCGCTGTCTAAAACCTCCAAGAACACAGTTGTATTGTTCTTGCTTTTACCTGTTGCCTGATCGAATACCAAAAGCTTTGATTAAAATTTATTATTGAGTGTGTTCAATCTCATCTCGATAACTAACAAATTCTCTGAATTTCGGGAGTATCATCCGCCATATTGGATTAGACGTGACGTCACGTACCTCAATATGACACTCTGCCGAATAATACGAATCTAACGACTTCTCGTTTACTCAAATCGGTGAAAGCGTTATGTCTTTGGTCCCTGCGTCCCTGGCTACTAATAGACCAGCCCGTCTTTCCCCGAATCTGTCATAAACGATGACTTAGGGATTTCACAGCATAGGTACTTACATAAATTGTATGCTATCTGTTGAATATTTGAACATGTATATAGATTAAATTATGGAGATTTTTGCATAATAAATAGGTACAAACGCCAGCAGGTCAACCTACACGAAACTGTAAAATTTTCCCAATCAACTTTGAACCTTATACTTTAGATATAAAGTTGAAAATCTATTAAAGAAATTTGACAGATTGTAGTAGGTTGATGTGCAGCTGGCGTCTGTACATATTCAATTTCCCGGAGCCAAAGAAAATCAATACTTACTATTCCTGAATAGATGACTGCTATTTTGTTCTATGAACTTGATAATAAAAGATTTCGGACAAGTGACATGTTTCACAATAATTATATTCCAATCCAAATCAATGGCTTCTCAAAGATCATCCATCTAAGATAATATTTACACAATTTAAAAACTTACAGACAGAAAATAATAATAATAATATGTACACACGGCTACACATCAAGCTATACATTTCCAGTATAAGCTGACCTCGCATTGTACGGAAATCCTATACAATGCGATATCAGCATAAACTGGAAATGTATAGCTTGATGTATAGCCGTGTGTACAGGATATAAAGAAGGAGGGTAAATAATCATAGGGCTTAAAAATATTCGTCCTCAGCGCTGTCAACAGCAAAAGTGCCAAAAAGGCTGGCAGCATTGGCCAAAAAATAGGCCAACTTTCTCGAAGATTGAAAAAAGAGTTATTCTCCTTATTTTATTCTTACAAAGGACATCAGATGTACCGTTATTTTATATAAAATCATCAAACACATTTAGTAACCCTTAAACGCAACTTTTAAGTGCAGCCACTAAAATATGATCCACAATTACCAGCCTTTTTTTCAATAGAAATACATAAATGTCAAGTCGTAATTGTTCCCCCGTGTTGTTGTAAAGCCTGTCAAGTGAAACTTTCGCAATAATAAAAGTAGCGAGATACTCACCAAGTTTTATCCTGTTTCACAACGAGACTGGCAACCTTTTCAGATAACATTCAATTAGCTTTTTGTATAAAACTTTCAAACGGTTGGAACTTTTCTGTACTTTTAAGTATTTTTTTGATAAATAATCAATCATCGTTACCGTATTATATTTAAAACTGCAGACATTTTATAAAAAGACTTGTTTATTTGGCAAAACGCTAGGATTTTCTACTAACAACACTATCTTTCTACAAACACAGGCCACGGACTGCAGAATTATTTCCTCAGTCAGTGCCAATCGAGCTGTCGAATTCATACAAAAAGTATACGAATTTATTTGAAAATATAGACCAAAGTAGATAATACTCGCTTCCGTGTAAAGTTCATGCATATTTTATGCCTAAGAACCTCTTTTAGCCATGATGCCCTCAATATAGTTTTATCTGATGGAATATCGGAATAGGAAATTATAGCCCCGTACGTAAAGCGCATAAAAATGCTATCGATATGGTCCAAAAACATGAAAAATGGGGCTGGTTGAATTATGAGCAGCAATTTTAGATGGACCTTTTAAAGGCACATTAAATTATTATTTTTCCGGCACTAAGATATTGTAATTAAATCATAACAGTAAGTAGGTGCTTAGGACCAAGTGCCTTTATTTCCACAGCTCTTTGCGAGAGGCTAAAAATTAAAAATTAATATATATTTTCCAATTTTATTAAAGTGTAGTCACACTTTCATGTTACTACATTTCGGTCATTGATGGCAGTTTCAATGTCATTGCATGAAAACCAGTCAAAAATAACCTCTCGAAGGACCTTTATTAATTATACAGAGAACGAAGTCAAAATACGGCAGCCCACACCCTCTAATCCGTCCGTAATCTTCTAAGTTTTCCCAAAGCTACAATGTAGTCTCGTTAAAATCAAGTAGATTGCGATACGACACTGAAGGGACAGGATAAAATTGTTTTGGTACAGAAACGGTTGACAGCTTCGCAGCTGGCCGTTGACAACGGTCGTCCAGAGTGACACTGTAATCTATTACGCGGAACACCCGGCCCCGCGTTTGTTCCCACTGTTTAGTCGGACAACTAACCATTGGCTACTTCAGTGTAGTAAAAAAGCCATCGCTGTACGCGTGGCCGACAATCGGTGACAAATGATGGATGAATTTCCGACCTACGTTCCGCTCTTGACAAGTCAACCGCCTTGGCAAAATTATGCGCTTTGGGGCCGACACCAAATAATTGTTCCGGGGCTCCCGTGACAATTAAACGACTTCCTCGTAGACCGCCATCGGCGAAAAGCAATTTTCAAATATCTGTTTACATAACATAATTTGTAGTGACAGTACCACTCTTGCTTTAGAATGTCGTGTTTCTCTATTTCTTTTACGGCGCACTCGAGATGACAAGCAACTAATGCGCTGTAAGGTTTTTTCTGAGTCAGGATGGAAAAAGCACTCTCATGCATCTTCAGATTAAATATAACTTCTAACATACGGTGCTCAAGACAGGCGAGATAATTGATACAAATGCTCTATTATTCCGATCCACGATGTATACAACAATTTCTTTCTGAAGTATATATCCAGATGAGAAATAACTAAAAAGCTAGGCCAAGACATATTTCTTGGAATTCGTATGTAAATTACATTGCTTACGTATTGATTTCCGAAAATATGTAGTCCGTCAGAAAAGGTCTTCCGATCTCCATCTAAGTTATAGTCGTTTCCGCCCCCATACCCTTGTTATGTCCGCTTTTATGAGAAAATTTATTCTTACCCGGTTTTTGTTCCGCGAGCGTACGTCCTTAACTATAGATATGTAAAATGTTCCATAACTAAAGTTTTCTGTTCCATATTTTAGTTTATACTTATAATACTTTGATAAATATCAGCGAATTGCCTGTACCTACTGAGCTGTAACGGATTGAGAAAATGGATAACTTAATAACCTAGACGCTTGAAGTCAATGGACTGGCAACGTTCCTATTACTGAGCCATTGTAGACTTCAACTAGTTTTTTTGTGCATAGTTCCTATTATAAGCTTTGCAGAAAATAATAATTTTAAGCTTAAAAAAGTAGGTGGCCTGCATTAGTACTCTAGCTCTGAAAAGGAGATTTATTTTGACATTACATAAGTAGGTGTTTTAATCATTTTAAAAGCGGTGATAGCCTGGTGGTGTTACCATCGGACTGCCAAGTCATAGGTCTCGAGTTCGAACCCAAGGCACGCACCTCTGAATTTTCGGATTCATGTGCGTATTGTATAATTATCACTTGCTTCAAAAACGGTGAAGGAAAACATCGTGAGGAAACTGGCATGCCTGAGAGATATTTCTCGACGGCATGTGAAGCCAAGTGCCCATGGGCAGCTTTTTAAAACTATAACACCAGGTTAGTCACTAACCATACGAAAAAGAAAGTAAGAAAGAATAATTTTAAGCGTCTTTTTTCGTCATCTGTTTAGAATAGAATGTTAGTGTACTTTTAATAGTTTCGCCTCTGCCTAACCCTGAGGTGAACAGACGTGATGTTATGTTAGATTTGTTTTAGTTTTGATAATTTTATTAGAAAACCAGAAGCTTGTAAAAAACACCCTTCATTCACGTATTTTTAAATATAAAAAGTTGGATATATCAGATTCGGATGGCTGATCGGACGGATTTGAAGGTAGATCTATGTGACCTCATCAAAATCCGTAGTTCTGTACCGGGAGTGACTGTTAAAACATTCAACATGTAGATGTTTTGAAACATGAAACACATCTCACTACTTGTTTTGTTGAATTTGAGTTCGCACTACACGACACATGAGTAAGTCTTAAGATAAGTCAGAATTTGTTATTAGCTGCGTTCGCACTTTATAGAACCATTCAATAGACATGTTTTTTATACAGATCTGTAACGTTTGCGTTTACACTGTTGTTTGTTTGTGTCTCGAAACTTGCAGCTTTTGTTTGGTGCAAGGTTTAGTGTTTTCCAAATGAGACGGCAAAAATTTAAACATGTAGTGGACAAGTTGTTGGAAGATTCATAGAAACATTTTGTTATGCAATTTGTCTGTAAGACATGTGAAGTGATATGAAACATCAAACATGTTTCGCGTCAACAAGTTGCGTGACAATGCGAACGCGAGTCGGTACATTTACAGAAAACAGAGACTTCAACATGTTTTTATGTGAATGTTTCGCTAGTGCAAACGCACAGTTAAAGATCCGTACGCTAACGTCATTCATAGCGAACACTCTCTGAAGCCAATTGTTTGTTAACGAACGAAGTTGTTTTTCGTATATATATTTGCACATACCGATCGATCAAAACATATATATAACATTTGTCCGTTCAGATTAATCTTCATTTATAAAATATAATATATATATTGGAAGAACCTATTACATGTTTTAGTCCGAAACTAACGACTTATTTCAACATCTTCCAAAGACTATTTCACAGATATTATGACCTTATCATAAGGGCGCGTCGAAGAGAAATAGATTTTAGATGTACTACGTACATTTATTTTTATGGCCTAGTACAGATGACGTTAACAGGCTTATCTTATCGCAGCTGATCTGTCGCGTGGAGGACTCTCGCTGTAAAGGCAACGTGGAATCTAGGAAAACTGTTATTATTTTGATCAGAATGATCAGAAAGATAAATAGAATACTTTTATTACATTTGTACCTACACCACATAAAATACATAAATAATATGTAGTACCTATGCCTATATTATTCAGTTTCAAATACTAAACATACCTAAAAATCCATACCTTTTCTAATAGGGAAAGCGGCAACTACTAGTAGTCTGTAGTTTCTTTCTGTGCGGTTTTAGTTCTGTATTTTGTAGGCACCTCACAATACGTGCACATAGAATATACCAGATGTACCTACTTATACGCGATTCAAGACTATTTTGAACTAGCTGTTGCCCACGACTTCATCTGCGATCCAGGATGAAAAGCCTATGTCTATTTCCAAGTCATGGTCTACCCATGTGCCAAATTTCATCCAAATCCGTTCAGCCGTTTTAGCGTGAAAGCGTAACAAATAAATAAACAAACTCACTTTCGCATTTACAATATTAGTAACGATAGTTATGCTGCGGCCCCGTCTGCGTCTATCGTGTCAAAGCAATGCGTGCCGAAGCTTCGTATTTTTTGCTCGCTAAAATGTTATCGCGCTAATACAGTGGCCACATTAGCGGCTTCGCCACGTTTATTATGTACCGCCTCCTGGGCGATAAGTGCTACGCAGTCCGAACTATCGCAACAATAACCAATAATGGTTGGTCACATCTGCATGTATCGTATCACGAAGCGAAGCTTCGTCACGATAGACGCAGGCAGCCACAGCATTAGGATAACATTGATGAATACTACTATCTAATCATTATTATTTAAACGAAATAACTCGGATTTTCAGTTATAATACCAGCCTATTACTGTCCCAATGCGGGGCAAAGGCCTCTTCTCATACAGAGAAGGCACGAGCATTGATCACCACACTTGCTCAAGACGGGTTGGTGATTTCAGACTTATATTTAATTATAAATCCAGGTTTCCTCACGATGTTTTCCTTGATCGATGTCAGTGATGTCCAAGATAAACTTAGAAAGTACATATGAAATTGAAAACATTGGTACTTGCCCGGATCTCAGTCTTAACCATTTTCAGTTGACTTATCTCTAATTTCGATACTTATTCATTCGTGAGATAGCTACAAAAAATATCCCTTAGATCGTAAAAATAATACATTATCGAACAGTCACATTCGGTTTGTATGTTCCGTGAGAATGAATTTGATACCGGCCCATTGTTTTCCTATAATGGATATTTTATGCAACTCTGTGTGTAGCCTTTTCGCCTCCAATACTAGTGAACTCGATGTATCAATTGTTATGTCTATAATAAAGATGGTACTTGTAGGGTTCTATTTGATTAATTTTAGATCAAGTAGGAATTCTTATTATTAGTTCTGTAAGTAGGTAACAAATATTTTGGAAGGAGAAAATCCGGCTTTTGCCCTGCAGAAGGACAATAGTGATTTATTTTTTCGAACAATGTTCTAATTTTTTTATCGCATTTTTGGACACTGCAATGGGGGTATGTGATTCACCTTATAATATGGGGATCAATCATTATTACCCGACTGCGGCGAAGCCAAAAAAGGAGGGTCATGTGTTTGACCTGTATGTTTGTATGTATTTCCGTCCCTATGTTCCCTCGTAACTACTAAACGGCTGAACCGATTTTGATGTAATAGGTCTATATTGTTTTTAAGAAGTTGCTTTTTTCCAACTTTTCTAAAATTCAATTTTTACGCCGTCAGGTTTTTGATTTTTTTAATAAACTTTATTTTATTTTACACGTTTTAGTTATTTTTTTTTATGTTTATTTATTTAATTTTTATGTTTTATTGTTTATTTTTTATGTTTGTTTTTATGAGTGCTTCGGAAAATATTAAAATATCCCACCAAATCAAAACAGACATAGACATTCTTAACTTGACATTTAATAAAGGGGTAGATGAACTAACAAAGAGGGAAAAAGCATCTGAAAGATTTATCTAAGCTGATTATTTCAGCACCGCTGTGACAAAATGACTGCCAGAGGTCGAACAACAATAAAATTTAATCAAAATGTAATTTATGAAGATTAGTGTAACGCGGCGTACAAAAGGATGGTATATTGGAAAGAGAACAATGCTTCTGATGCCGCCGGTTTATTCCCGGGAAATAGTTGGTGGCTAGAAAGGCTTTGCGGGGTTAAAAAGTAGAGAGGCTTTATATAGTATCCGATTGAAGTGGGTACAGAACAAGCAAACATTTCCAAAAGCTCAGATAAAAAATATAACTTAGTAATGGTTTTTCTTCATTGCAAAAACCTAAACAACTTACGTACTTAGGCTTTTTCACACCCATATTTCACAATAATACTCCACACTCATGCAGTGACGTAGCACTATAAAGAACACTACACAGCTCTTTCATACCAATTTGTATAGAAGTAC
Source organism: Xanthia icteritia (assembly GCA_949128155.2). Lineage (NCBI taxonomy): Eukaryota > Metazoa > Arthropoda > Insecta > Lepidoptera > Noctuidae > Xanthia > Xanthia icteritia. Next base: position 9,271,449 of record OX421935.2, on the reverse strand, counting down.
TTATCTAGATTCTTTAGTTCATTGTATCCAACGTTGAATAGGCAAAGTGCGGCCACAAGCCGAATAATAAGAGGTAAATGGTACCAACGTACAGGAGGCACCGATTTTCAAAAATCAATCACTTATGTAGCTGGCACTGATTGAACGGAACGACAAAGAAATATACATAAACAAAATTAGTAAAGAAAAGTTTGGCTCAAAATAACTTCCTGATTTGGCAAATAAAAGAGACCTACTATATTGTGCTAAAACATCATAATTTATGAAAGTTTAATATGGCCCAAATTCTCTGTATGTAGGTATTATAAATGTCCATACTACATAAATAATAATGGGACATCTAAGCTGCGTTCTCATTTAGACAGCAATAAACTTTATGATATTTCAAATTAAATAATATTAAATTGAATTGAGTTTTGTTTAAATTAAATTACCAGTATTAGCTTACGTTCCTGTCCTCTGCCATGAAAAGCTGACCGGGAAAGTGGCTTGCCCAGATACAGATCGGCCCGTAAACTCATCTTCTCAGAGACAGTAAGATGAGCTGCTCCAGCAGAGCAGATCATCTCGCTGTCACTTGGTGCGGAACAATATTATTAATACGTCCACCAATACTGCCAAGTGGTTGGTCGACTCTTCACATGACCAGAGGGCTGTCTTATTTTTTGGCCAAATAATCAGAATCGCCATACAACGTGGCAATGCTACCAGCCTTTTGGGTAGTTCTCCTGTTGACAGCGATGCGGACGAATTTTTTGATGCCCTTTCCCCTCTTTTTTATATACATGTATTTATTATTATTTTAATTATGTTATTAAATTAAAAAATAACTAAGCTCGGTTAATACCGAAAGCCAAAGATTACATCGTTATTTAAACTACGAGGAATTCCTCGTAACCCCGCGGTTTTTCTTAATGTCGATTTCAATGAATTCATTGAAATCGACATTAAGAAAAACCGCGGAATAGTCACAGCGAAAGAAAACAGGTACTTACCTACAAACTTGTTTTTTTCTTTTGATTAGTCCAATGTTTGCTGAATTTACTTTGCCGCATTTGTTTAGGATATTGGGACCGCTTTATTTTCTTATGCCGAATACAATGTAAAAGAAACTTTCATCGAGGTAGAATTTATTTTTACGACCTGAAAAGTATGAAACAATAAACCATTACGTTAGCATATGTAAACTCGATTAAATATTGTGTGCATTTACAATAATTACGTGAGTTAAGTGCGTACTATGTGGTGAGCATCCATTCGGCATGCATATGACACATTTTGTTCCCACATTTATTCGATCAATTTGATCCTGATCATAATTGAATATTCATCTTATGCTTCAGATAGAGCTGTCAGGTTGAAACAGAAAAAAAAAGAATTTAGACTTGTTATTCCGTCTATATTTATTTATCCTTTTTGAGACAAGCACAATAAGAATGTATATGAATAAAGTCTTAAAAGTAAGTAAATATTGTGTGCAAAATGGGGAATTTCAATTTTAAAATCGTTCGAATTTATGTTACGTTTACTCTGCACGTTTGTGCCAGGCCAACAGAGCAGATTACTCCTGTTGTTAAATACACAGCATCAAATTTTATTAGCTAGCGAAGCAAAGCAATTTATCGATATCTAAACATGATAAAACAAAAATTCAATGAAAATTATGTTGTTTGTGGGGTCATTGACCGCAGTTATTGCAGTCACTTGAAATATCAGTAAAAAAACCGGACAAGTGCGAGTTGAACTTGCAGTCCGGTGGTGGTGCATTCCGTACGGTAAATATATTGACAGGCGGACTGATAGACAGACAGCCAACCAGACAGACGGACACGACGAACAGTTATTCTATAAGGATTCCGTTTTTTCATTCGGCAGTACAGAAATCAGTTTTATTTTTGTAAACTACACAGATTTCGCATTTAGATATCGATTCGATGGAAATCGATATCTAAATGCGATTAAACAAAATAAAACAGACTTTATCAACTCATACTTCAAGTTGGCAACAAAAGAAGCGGCCGTTGCCCCAAAAGAAAACATCTTTTTGTTTTCATTTTATGGTTGTTTCGCTGGATAATTTAATTAGACTCTGTATAAGTTCCTTGTTTCTCGTGACTTTAACAACACAAAAAGCACATAACTACGGACTCTATGATTGCAGATACTTACTTATTGATGGATTATTAGCTTTCAAGACTGTCTGTCTGAACTTGAGGAGTCCCCCACTATGTCTGTCCGCGAAGCTAACGCTACATTTTAAAGTCACCGATCGCTCATTCTTTATTTATCACGGTTTTTAGTTTCATGTTTGTTTTGAAGCTCGGATATTGTGGGTCTTCAATCATAAGGTATGAGAATAATACTTATCTTCAACGGGATCTTTAGGAAGACCAGCACCAAATATAGAGACAAACTATCTTTTTTTGGACCAGAGAATTACCTACACTTATCGCGAATAACACCCAGAGCATCCCGATTCGTTTTTTTTAAGCAAATTTAATACCATGTTAAAGTGTCCGTATGTCTGAATCACGTTTACTAATATTCTTTGACAGTTTCATGAAATAGTTATAGCACGGACTGCCTCGTTGGTCTAGTGGTCGCATGCGCTACTGCTGAACATAAGGTCCTGGGTTCGATTCCCAGGTCGGGCAAAGTGATATTGGGTTTTTCCATTAGGAATTTCTCAGTAGCAGCCCGGAGTCTGGATTTGTGCCCAGTTGATGGCAATAGGCTCGCCCCCTATTATATGGGACTTAAACATAACTGGCGAAATGTGGGTGTACCTAATAGGTACACCTCTGCCTAACCCTTCGGGGAAAAAAAGCGTGATATTATGTATGTATGTATAATAGCACGGAAAATTGCCGTAGTGTTAATATACTTAAAATTAATTTCCCTGACTGTAAATTTGCCCTTAAAAGCAAAAACCGATTTGGATTCGGCTATAGTTTCACCTCCAGAAATTAATTCATCGAGTCTATCCCAGACACAATTTAGACCACAACATACTAGTGTAATGTTGGGGTTCCTAATGGGTGTTATCAAGGAAACGACCACATCAGTTAAGTACTATTTAATGAATGCCCTGGTAATAATCTAAAATAATGCTTATAAGGTATAGTGCAAACTCAGCATACATATGGTTATAAAGTAGCGTACTTACTTACTAAACTAAAGGAGCATACATAATATTCTTACACTTCACTAGCTTCTTTATTTTATCTTTGCCCTTCAAGCTCCTAAGGTTGCATTACGAAATTGAATGAAGATACAAGGCTGTAAGGCATTTAAATAGTACAGCCATTAAGGCTCCTGCAACAGTCTAGACGAGCACACGCTTACTCAGTTCTCATGCAAATGGGCATAAAATTTACTGGCATAATTTGTGCACATCCACTGCCCTTATCGTACCTCGACTCACAATTAAAACTTATTATGACAGAGGTAACGGACCCATATACCATTTTTACTGTTTCTAGTTTAAAAAGTCTTTATTAAGGCTCGTAAATTGCCTTCGCGGCGTTTATTTAGCGGTTTATTCACGAAACTAGCTTTTACCCGCAGCTTAGTTCGCCTGGATGTCAGTAAATGTCCCACTGCAACGCATTACCGGGATTAAAAGTACTCTATGTGTTAATCCAGGCTATAAACTATACGTGTGCCAAATTTCATCTAAATCCGTTCAGTTGTTTTGCGCCAATTTGGAACATACATCCAGACAAATAGACAAAAATTCTAAAAACTATATTTGCGTCATCAGACTCGTCCCAGAGTCCACCGTCCCTGAACCCTCGTAACGTAACGTCCTTAGAGAGCCGAAAGAGGGCATTACTTGCCCTCCACCGACGCCCGGTGCACCTGCTGCAGGCCGGGACCCACGACGCTGCGCCGCCGACCATGGAACGAATCACAGACGGCAGCGATAGGTCGCTTCCTACTTCCAAAACGAGGGCACGGCGCGGCTCCTCCAAAGCTACACACTCTGCAAGCGTATGCCACGCCAACGTGTGCTCCCAACAGTTGACGCAGTGATGACACCAAGCGTCTGGCTGCCTGCCTATGCGACGCAGGTACTTCCCGAAGCAGCCGTGCCCCGAGAGCACCTGCGATACCCTAAATGACAAGGAGCCATGCCTCCTTAACTATGATAGTTAGATATATTCCCTCGCGGTCTTTCTTGTAGGTAATAATAAGTACTTTAATCATTTAGTACATAATTTTGATGTATCATCAAAAGTTATCTCAGCGCACGCCATATAATGAATTTTATAGGCAAAATTTTGTTACTTTTGGTTACATTATTGCAATTTTCTTAAGGATCTCTATTTTTTTTAAATAAATTATAGCCATTGTTACTTTCTGATAATTTAACTTTCTGTTGGTGAAAAATGGTTAAAATCGGTCCAGTAGTTTCAGAGTTTATTCGGTACAAACAAAAAGATATTTATTATATTTATATATATAAATAAAGAGGAAATATTTTTAACCAATTTTATATATAGTATAGTATAGATTATTTTAAATAGCAAATCTAATCTATGCTGTGATAAATTTTCATTATCAACATGTTATGGGCATTCTGCCTTTTTATTTAGCTTAGTGGTATGACCGTCAGACTGCCAAGTCATAGGCCTCGAGTTCGAATCCAACCTATGACTTTTCGGATTCATGTGCGTATTGTGTAATTATCACTTGCTTTAGAAACAGTGAAGGAGAACATCGTGAGGAAACCGACATGCCTGAGAGATATTTCTCGACGGCATGTGAAGCCAAGTCAGAGGCCCATGGGCGGCTTTAAAACTCTTGACAACAGGTTAATCACTGACCACACGAAAAGAAGAAGAAGAAGCATTCTGCCTAAATAATTATAACTGCTTACAAATTCATAACTAAATGTCACAAGTTAGTTGCTCCGATCATTTGAAAAACATAGATACAATAATAATTCAGGAATATTTCTTAGAATATCTGTACGCAAAATGTGATTTTAATATTTCCACTAAGTACGAGTACATGATTTCTTATTAATATGTGGTATTATTTCGTTGAATTTTGACGTTACTAAATTATAATAAACTAGTTTTACGCTAATAATAGGTACTGTAATTAAAGTTCTAATAAGTTTTTCTATATTTTTTTCATGGACAAATAATTTGCCGGTGCGACGCACTTAAGAATGACATCACAAAAATTCAAACAAAAGAAAAAAAATCTATGTCTCGAAGTTTTTATGAAGCATAGGGACAGTAAATTACCTTAATGTTACTTCAAAGCTGAAGTATTAATAGTGTTTTATAAGAATTATAAAGGCAGTATAATAACGGTGCCGGGGCCAACGTCATATTGCTTCAACAACAATTCATCAAACGTGCAGGGTACTATCGATCACGCCAACGCTGTTAATGCACCGACAAATTAATGATTCCTTCAAAACACTGCCATCGTATTATTACCATAATGAAATTCCACTATCGAAGCAAATTATCACGTAGGTAATGTCCCAGCCACGCATTTGTGCTGCAAATTACTTTTCAAGACGTAAACTTTAATGTTACCGAAAAATTACTCGTTAAACTTGCAATTAACCGATTTTCTGAACAATAAAAGTTCGCAACGGTAATTATGCCTGTCTGAGGTCTTGTTTTAATTAGTTTAATGCTGTCTTTGAAACCAATTTTCAAGAACATTTTCTGATTAACAAGAATGCATGACTGGTAGGTATTCAGTTTACCTCTAACTGAAATTAATTATTTTAATGAGTTAGCTCAGGATACTCCATCATAATATCTTAGTATTTTTATTAAATGTAAAAGATTTCTCTTGAATTATTATCTTGACAATATTTTCTGCTAGCTAGTATTCATTTAAAATGATTTATTTATAAGCGTTTGTACGCAATATTTAAATCATATTAAAACAAATATTTCTAATGTACTTAAAAGCAATATACACATTCCGATTTTCACTTTTATTTAATCTTGCATGCGATAAGGTGCTGATAAAATATTCACTCACCTCTAACCTAACTCTAAATAATAGTTTTACTAACGATTTCTTTGTCCAACACTCGAAAAATAATTTGATTTATTTTTTCATTTCCGTCAGTTCATTTATTTGATGGAAACAGAATTATGTTGTAGAGCAATTGTAGCAAGTTAATGGAAGGCAGCATATGCCTACGGTAGAAGGCACGCCCCTCGATTCATTCCCCGTATCTGATTCAAGCACGCGCTTTTTGAATCAACGCAACGGCTGACTCGCTGCACTCGCCTAATATAAAATCACGAAAACTTTTTACACGTAATTTTATTATATTTTTATGGCAAAGGTTTAACGTTTAATATAATGCCAAGTGACACGATTCTGAGGTGGTTTATAAACGTTCTTGGAAATACCGCTATTAAAAATGAGAATTACAAAACTAAAATAATTAATAGTTCATAATTTGTTATTCGTATAATGAAAACTGTTCTTGATTATCACCGAAATATGAATTTTAAGTGGCGATTAGTTTGGGACAGATTTTAACAAGGTTTTCATGAAAACCTGCTTTGTTAACCACATATCGTTCTGAAATTATTCACATTGGCTTCATCCGTCTATATGGGTTAGCTAGAGACCTACCTACCAACTATTTCCATTAGCTGCGTTCGCGTTGAAGCGATTCTGATTGCCGAAATGATTAGTGAGTCACGGTTATACGTAGATTGTTTTCAAATGAATTGATAGGGAAGCGAGCTGGATAGCTAAAATTTGATTGGGCGTTCTTAATGCAGGATTACGGTTTCTATGACTGTTATATTGGTGATTTGTAAGTTGATGATAGCGGGCTATGCTTGGAGTTTCTTTGAAGGATGAAATCAGAAATGAAAAGAACCGGCCGAGTTACCGACATAGGTTGCAGAGTAAGCAAACTGAAGTGGCAGTGGGCTGGCCATGTTTGTCGAAGGACCGATGGCCGGTGGAGAAATCGAGTCCTAGAGTACAGACCGCGTATCGGCAAGCGTAGCATGGGACGCCCCCCAGCCAGATGAACCAACGACCTTAAGAAAGTGGTTGGGACAGACTGGATGCGGATGGCGGATGACAGGGTGTCGTGGCGCAGCTTGGGAGACGCAGTCCAGCAGTGGACTGTGATAGGCTTAGTTGCAAGTTGATGATGAAGCAAAGTCGACTAGTGTATTAAAGTTGGCTAAAATATACTAACTAGAAATTATTGAACTAGCAATTAGTGTTTTCATAAAGATGTCATAACTTTTAGAATTTCTTCGACTAAAACTGCAGGTTTTCACAGCATAATTTTCCCATTTAAATTATTTATTTACAACTTTGGAATTATTAGTTTCTTTCTATTAAACCAAAAGAAAAGGTTTTTTTTGTTTAAAAACTAAAATAAGCTGTTCTCGAGCTGACCCGACAGACGTTGTCCTGCACAAATTTCAATAATTCATACAAAATGCACTTTCTGTTTTCCCGTGTTTTACAATTCTGTCTCAATATTTAGGAGAGAGGGAGTATCTAGGGGAGCAGCGATTCACCCAAAAAATCATTGTAAATCATGTTATTAATAACGCATACTTTGTAACGCATATAATTTTCCCGGTAACTTTATAAATTTTTCTTTCCGTAAAAACAGATTCAGACTATTAGGTATTTACGGAGTTTGTAAAAAATTGGCAAATCCGTCGAGCCATTCTGAAGTATTTTTTTATTATAAAAACAGATTCTTCTTTTGATGATTACTGAGTACTAGTAGTGTAAGGCGAACAGACCACCTCAAATAAAAAAAATGTTTCTAAAAACTTTACACTTTAAATTCATTCCGAGCTTTCACAGTTCCTTGAACATCAATCAAAGAGCTACCAACTATGTAATAGCCGGATAGACCTGCACACTTCACACTGAAAACACTAACAAGTCGGCACGAACCTTACCTGCACGTCAAAGTGAAGAGACAAGCCGAGAAGTCACGTACACTCACGGACTCCTAAATCGAACCACCCTGCACTTTTTTATACAGGTCTACAAGGTCAAATTAACATAATTTGACCTTGTACCTTGACCTTGTGTAGATCTAGCGAAACTCCGTAGACGTGATGGGTATCCACATCTAAAAACGATTAAAAAAAAGTTTTCTTTTTGGATCGACGACCGTAAGTGTGTAATCTAGTTACTTGGAATATTTGTTTTTTTTTGTGTAAACTTCACAGACATCTAAGCACAATAAAATAAAAATATACTGATTTTCTCAACTTATGCTTCAACGTATGTAACTAGTTACACTACTAGCATTGGTTGACCCCAGAAAAAAAATCATCAAATCTTCTTTTTGTGTCTTTTATCATGTTTATCTAAACACGATAAAAGAAAGAAAAATAAAGAAAATATCGATACCTATCATGTCTGCGGAGTTTAGCTAGCTAATTTAAATTGACCGTTATAACTTTTTAAATGGTCGTCCAAAATTATGTCGGCTTCAATATTATGGTCTGTTCCAAAAGTATCTGATGAAAATGTAAGCAAATGGATCAGACAACGTACTGTAGACTCTTTGGGAGCCTACGGTACCAGGTGTTAAATAAAAGACTTAAAGACTTATTTACGGTAGAACTCGAATAAATATTGGTTTAAGAGCGTTCATCCAAAAAGTTGGCAACTTCGCAAACAGCTGTCAAATATTTACCTGTTTTGATTAATTCGCCAATATTACTGTATGGAATTAAGAAATATGGCTAACGAGTGAATTAGAATATTAACAATGAATTGCAATTATAACACTGAATTTGTTTTAACCGTTTTAGGTTTTAAAAAGGCATTTTGAAAGTTTTCACATACTTTTTTTACATCTAAAACTAAATATTCGTTGTTACGATATTAATTATTGCATTTAATCATTAATATTTTAGTTCACCAGTTAGCCAAATTCCTTATTTACATATAGTAATATTGCCAAATTAATCAAAACAGCGAAATATTTGACAGCTATTTGCAACGTTGCCCACTTTCTGTATAAACGCTCTTATGAAATCATTTATGACGTTTTAATATTTTATTCTAGCTGCTTGACAGGTCGGGGAGCGCGACCTACCCTTTTTTCTATTCTAAATATCAACTGCTAGAATGTTCGAATGTAGCCATGGCTGTTTTCTTAACAGCCTGTACAATATAAGGTTGCTCATTGCATAAAACCTTACAGTGCCTTTAGATACCAATTCGTAGTGCCACTTACAAATTGAGTATTTTGATTTATTTATTTGAATACTTGAACCCGGAATTCTAATTTTAAATCACCGTACTTTGTTTTTCATTTGACAATTAGGTTATTTTTATAACCTCATTTTTAGTCAATGATTTTTAATTTTTTTTTTATTTTTTTTTTTTTTTTTTTATTTTTTTTTTTTTTATAAAAACGTTGCCCCACTCTAGGAATTTCTCCTGTATCGTGGGTGCGTTTACAAACATTTATACTCACATACACAAACAGCCAGACCCGGAACAACTACTTGCAGGTCATACAAATATTTGTTCCGTGCGGGAATCGAACCCGCGACACGCAGTGCAGCAGTCAATCGCTCAACCACTGCGCCAACCGTGCCGTCAATTACAATTTAATCATGTTATTCAAATAGGGATGTTGACTGAAAAAAAAACGATTTAGTCCGTCAGTTAGATAATAAAAAAATATTAGACACGTATTTTTTGGTTTATTATATTAATAAAAAAATGGTTTAGATAAAATGCATTAAAGTTGGGGAGTGGGGGATCGCTACGTCACAAGTCAGTATAAAATCTACCGTAGAGTGACGTCATGCCACATAATAACGTATTGCCTACTCAATGTATTGCCGTAATCTTTTGATTACGTAAAAAAAGAAAAAATAAGTGTCCAGTATATTTTAGTAATCCACCTGATGGACTGTTTAGCCAACATCCCTATTTGGAAAGAGTTTTGAGATATAAAGTTCACTTTGAGTAGAGAGGCGCCACGGCCTCCTCACCTTCCGCCTGACGCAGGTCCTCACCGGACATGGTTGTTTCGGGAAGTTCTTGTTTCGTATCAGGCGGGAGGAAACGCCCGGGTGTCATCACTGCGTGGATCGCCCGGAAGGCACGGTGGAGCATACGGTGGAGGTCTGCCCGGCTTGGGCAGAGCATCGTCGTGTCCTCGAGGAGGCGATCGGTGGCGGGAATCTCTCGCGTCCTGCCCTGGTCCAGGCCACGGTTTGGAGCCAGAGGGCATGAGAGGCCGTCACCTCCTTCTGCGAAGCAGTAATGCTCGCGAAGGAGGAGGCACAACGCATGAGGGAGAGACAAATTTCGGGCCCTCACGCCCCTAGCCGCCGCAGGAGACGCCCTGGGCGTCGGGAATCGCAGGCCGATTCCCGGCCACCGTAGGTAGGATAGGTAGGTAGGATAGGTATCGATAAGGATTAGGCCCGGGTCGACGGTGCGTTGTTTTCCACGCGCGCCTCAAAGAGATGTCAGCAACTGCAGGGGTCCGATAGGAACGATGCCGGGGTTGCGGGAAAGTCCGAAAGGGATACCGTGGCCCCTGGCAACGTACAGGCAACTGAAGGAACACGGGTGGGTTTTAGTTAGTAAGAGTCTGACACGCCCTGCAACTTCTCCCACTCTGGGCGGAGCGGGAGAAGTTGTTTTTGATTTCCTATTAAAAAAAAAAAAATAAAGTTCAAACATTCTAAATACAGATGAATGTGTTACTATATAATTTCCTGTCTTAGTGAATGACTAAGTAAGAATTTAACGTGAACAAGGTGTTCAGGTTAAATTCTACTACTACTTTCCCTACTCTTTTGAAACAGATTGAAATTACATGAAAATGCACGGGGGCTCAATTTAGGAGTCCGAGAGTGGACATATTTTACGTACCCTTATCCAGAACTCAAGCTACGATAAATAATTTCATTTCATGGGAAGTATTCCTGAAACAAAGCGGCAAAGTTTTGGCAGGGCCATTTAGCTACAGCCCATTATTAGAAAACTTTAAAGATAAACGCTTGTACACAAACATAAATATGAATTGCTTTGTAAGGACCCGGGTTATATAGGCTGGCTGTCGACATGTGTTTTGCTAAAAGTAGTGTGAACAATTTAGCTGTATCTTCTATGAAACTTTTTTATTTAATTCAGTAGCAGCATTTTAATACACCAAAACCCAACTTAACTTTGTAGTTGAAAAACATGCTCTCCCATACATCTTTATGGGACACACACAACACGGCAATTCTCCAACTGCAAATGTAAGCTTGTAATCGCAAAAAAAAAAACTGATAGGACGACAAATTAACGATTTTCGGACTGTATGTATGTTTTGCTTTACTTGCGAGTATAAAAATATGTCGCTTAAATGGCCCTATTTTTTTTGCGTTGACTTAGAAGCTTAATTTTTTAAATTCCAAGAGACCACAGACCAACATATTTGATATTAATTTCAACTTGATACCTCCACGCGTTCCTGAGAAAAAGAGTCTGGACAGACTGGCAGACAGACGGACGGACAACGAGGTGATCCTATATGGGTTCCGTTTTTTCCTTTTAAGGTAAGGAACCCTAAAAATACAATAAAGGTAATTAAAAGGCATTCTTTGGATGCAAGAAGCACAGAACCGGTCGAAGCTGGGGGAGGCCTATGTCCAGCAGTGGACGTCTTTCAGCTGAAATGATGAATGATTAAAAGATCACGTACAAACATAAAAGTATTGAAAGAAAACCGGTTTCATTTAAGAAAACAGGTTTTCAACTAAGTATAGCAAATCAGCGGTGTATTGTTTCAAAAAAATTCTAACGCCCTCTATTAAATTAACCGCACAAACGAACTAAACGCTGAAACGTGGGATAAAGCGAGGTTTTTGTCAATATTTATGGACCAAGATTTGATTGTACTTGACAAGTTACATGACTCTAATAATAGGAATACAATGAAAGAAAAAAGAAACCACTAAACTCATGGGCCAGAGGCCCTTCCGGCGCATTGAAAGTGACTTTATTTCATTAAGGCACGTATAATATGACAAGTGGCCAGATTCTGAACGAAATATGTGATATCACCAAAAAACACACATACACCCTTAATTATCCTTTCGAAACCAGAATGGTATCATTTTGGAGCTCTTTAAATTCTCCCGGAAGTTTTTTTTTTTTCGATATCCCTTGTCGTTTTTGCATTATTGTAGCACTTTCAGGCAGTCTTTTATGAACAACTAGCTTCTGCCCACGAATTCGTCCACGTGAAATTTCGGCCTCCCACCCACCGGGTCGCATCTCATAGCCCGCCCGCGCTATTACTTCGTTTTCACTTAGCGTTCTTTCTGACTTTTTTCCCATTTTACTCCGCTCCTAAAGGTCGTAGCGTGATGCTATATAGCATATAACCTTCCTGAAGAATTGAGCTATACGACGCAAAACGATTTTTTCAAATCCGACAGGTAGTTCCGGAGATTACCCCCTTCATACAAACAAATTTTACCTCTTTATAATATCTCTTTAACTTTATATTAGGTCTTTACCTATGAAATTGCCGTTCTGCAGTACTGGCCATTTCAAATCAAAATAATTTTTGTTTGGCTAAGAATTCTAATTTCAAATTAATTTTATTTTAAAAACGGATTTTTTTTTCCAAAAGTAGTCATTTGTTTATTGATTAGTGTAGCGAGTAATTAAGAAATATGAGTACCGTCGTGGCAGCAACGCGGCACAAGCGGCACGCAACATCAACGACGTTTACGGAGCTAACACTACAAACCAACGCACCACCTGTTATTGGTTTGCTCGCTTCCGTTCTGGAAATTTCGACCTGAAAAATGAACCTCGCGGTCGTCCGAAGACTTTGGTCGACAATGACGAATTAAAGGCGATTGTGGAAGCTGATGATACACAATCTACGGCTAAATTAGCAGCAGCTTTAGACGTTAGCGTCAAAACAATATTGGTCCATTTGCGTCAAATTGGCAAGGTAAAAAAGCTTGACAAATGGGTGCCCCACGAACTCAATGATCGCCAGCGCGAAGTACGCGTCGAGACGTGCCTTGCACTGCTCAACAGACACACAAATGAAGGAATTTTGAACCGCATTGTTACCTGCGATGAAAAATGGATTCTGTTTGATAACCGCAAGCGCTCAGCAAGTTGGTTGGATCCTTTTTTTTTTTTTTTTTTTTTGTTCGGGGTGGAAAATCCTCATGGATGTCCTCCGCCCTGGGGCGGGCGGAGGGGTCTGTCAGACTCTTACTGACTAAAAACCACCCCGGTGTTCCATCTCACACCTACGCCGGGGTCGCGGGAACGTTCAAATCTTCCGCGACCCCGACTGGTGCCAGCCCGCCTCTGCGGGCTCCGTCTCGTCGAGCGGGGGGAGTGAGGTGTTTGACTCCCCCCGCGACGTCTAAGAGGGGCGCGCGTGGAACACTACGCGCCGCCACCTCGGGTCCAGATGTATGGGGGGCGACGGACTTCCCCGGGTCCGTCGCCCCTGGACCCATTTAGGGGGGCTGGAAGAGGGCGTTGTCCGCCCTCCGCCGACGCCCGGTGCGCCTGCTGCGGGCCGGGTGAGAGGATGAAATCTCTCTCTCCCGTTCCGCAGCCTCCTTCTGCAAGATTACTACTTCGCAGAAGGATACCACCGCGTCCCAGGACTCCTCGCTGCCGACCATTGCATTCACAACGGCCGACAGCGACAGGTCACTGCCTACTCCTGAGATGAGGGCACGGCGCGGCTCCTCCCAAGCGGCACACTCTGCCAGCGTATGCCGCGCCGTGTCCTCCCGGCAGTTGGTTGGATCCTGGTTCAGCACCTAAACAATGCCCTAAACGAAAACTTACCCCTAGAAAAGTGATGGTCACTGTTTGGTGGTCTAGCGCCGGTGTGATTCATCACAGCTTCTTACCAAACGGGGTGAGCATTACTGCAGATGTGTACTGTGAAGAACTGAACACAATGATGGAGAAGCTGGCACATCTCCAACCGGCATTGGTCAATCGCTCGTCTCCGCTGCTCGTGCACGACAACGCGCGACCTCATACTGCACAGCAGACGGTCTCCAAGTTGCAAGAACTGGGGTTGGAAGCTCTCCGTCATCCGCCTTACTCACCAGACCTTGCGCCTACAGACTACTACTTTTTCCAGAATTTGGATAACTTCTTGGCGGGAAAAAAATTCAAGACCCGAGAGGCAGTACAAAATGCCTTTGAAGAATTTGTTGCCTCCCGTCCAGCTGATTTCTTTAAGAAGGGCATCAATAAACTGCCACTGCGTTGGCAAAGATGCATTGATTTCATGGGTGATTTCTTCGATTAATACAAATAAAAAATACATGAAAAAAAATCGTTTAAATTTTTTCATACAAAACGGCAATTTCATAGGTAAAGACCTATTATATAATATATAAACTATTAAGCAATACTAACTGAATCTTTATTGCCTGACATCCGCAAATTAAACCTAGTATAAAATCGTAAACCTCACGTATAAAAGGGAAGTACGAGTTCGAAAAACATTAGACTTTGTTTAGTCACAATGTGGAAGTTACTACCACTATTATCCGTTTTGGCTAATTTAATTGTAATAGCGACTTCTGGTACGGATCCCTTGGATTGAATTTTATTTTATTTTTTTGACTAAGTCCAGTTTGCATTGTTTTTTTTTTGGAAACGCAATGTTAACAGTGTATTTGGAGTCATGTGTGATCTTTATTGAATGTTCAATTAAATTAAACACTGTTTCCGTGTTTGTCCACGACCACACCATGATTGGGACGTCAACGAGAAACGAGAGTAACGCGGCCATAATAAATGTACCGTCGCTACTTCGGCGTCGTCATCGGTCTCGTTGACGTCCCGTTCACGGTGCGGTAAACAAACAGCCGAAAGGTGGTTCCTACGTGTCAAAATGTTTGTGTACTATTAATTCTTGATAAAGTGTTGACTGATTGAAACGTAAACTTTTTTTGTAATTTCAATATCAATCAAGTAATTGGCATTATAAATTCAAGCACAATGTTGCATATTAATGCTCCCGCGGACAGGCGCGACGCGTGTCTAGTATAACAATTTGTATAAAAACTTAATGGAAATTGTTCTACCAGAATCGCGTCGCACCGTCGCGTCGCGTCTACCTATGGGAGCCTTTAGGCTGAGCTTGGCGACTTCAAGAGCTTAAGACTTAATTATGTCCTATTTTTTAAATAAGTAACAGTTTTGAATTGTAAAGTAAAACTTGCCCAACTCATGTATAATAAACGAAACTGACTCAAACTAAAAGCGCTCTACGCTTTCATTTATGAGATACAGAAAAGCGATTACTCCTTAATTTTACAAACAGAAATAATATGTTAAGAAAATAACTTAATTACTAATACTCAAATTTACATTTCTAGCAAGGGACGCACACACGAGAATAGAGATAAAAAATGTAGCATCAGCGGGTAGCGCCACAGCAATCGATGGAGGTAAGATATCAATCAACAATATTTATAATCCAAAAGTTGGGGTGTTCCTCGAAGCGCACCAACTTTGAAACGCACCAAAAGTATTCCTCGAAACGCACAATTCGATTGCGCTAACAAAATCAAATTAAATATATTACAATTGTATTCCTTGAAACGCACCAACGATGAAACATAACTTTTTCAATTGATATGTACCTACTTTCTGAGTTTAACTTGCACATTACTGACATCAGTGAAGGAAAAAGATTGTGAGGAAGCCTGGACTTATAGTAAAAGTAAGTCTGAAATCGCCAACCCATCTTGAGCAAGTGTGGTGATCAATGCTCGTGCCTTATCTGAATGAGAAGAGGCCTTTGGCCTGCAGTGGGAAAATAATAGGCTGGTACTATAATAAGACATAACTAAAGGTTTAATTCGTGGTTCAACTCAAATTCAACAATGCCAATTTTTTTTTTGGTGATTATTTTTATATTTTTTACTTGCCTACGCTGTCCCGCTGCTGGGAAAAAGCCTCCCTCCACTCCTTCCATCGTTTGCGAGCCCGCGCGTCCTCCCAATTTAGAAAGATAATATTTATTATTATTGTGCACGGAGAGTGTTGCCACGTTTCTGTGCGGTTCATATGTTTGCCAGCCACGCATTCGTGGCGTGGCCGTGGCTCGCAGTAGATGATTCTGCGTACACTTTCTTACAAAGCGTTCTTTCTTACACTTTTTTATAAATTAAGTACATATTATGCGTAGCTCAGTCGTGGGCCACTGCCGAGCCAACAAGACATGGTCAAATGTTTGATCAAGATTGTGTAAATCGAACAAGTTTTTAATTATTTCACTATCCATCTTTAAGTCCTGAGAGTTATTATTATTTAATTAAATAAATGCACTTGCAGATAAATTTGATTGAGGGGCTAAGTAATAACAGCCGCACGGGTCGATCGATTAGGTTAAGCTACACTTGTCCGTCGATGGATGACCATCTTTACATACAAAGACCCCTCTGTGCCTCGGAGAGCACGTTAAGCCGTTGGTTCCGGCTGTCAGTCTGGATCTTTGACAGTCATTACGGGTCATCAGAAGTCCGAAAGTCTGACAACCAGTCTTACCACGGAGTATCGTATTACCCAGTAAATGGGTTATGGAAGTCAGATACGCAATCTTTCCATGTAAAATACATTCTGGTATTCAGCTACATCCGGTTAGACTGGAAGCCGACCCCAACATAGTTGGGCAGATGATGACTTGCAGATGAATTTGATAACTGGAATAACCATAAAATAAAAAAGTCCACTCTAATAATACGACGAATAGTACCAAAAATATCGGAATTAAAAGTATTATATGTCCTAAACCAGGTCCTGGCCTGCTCATGTGCCATATTTCATCCAAATCTGTTCAGTTGGTTTAGCGTGAAAGCGTAAGAAACAAACTCACTTTCTCATTTATAATATTATAGTTAGGATATTAGTAAGTCTAAAATCCGCCTTGAGCAAGATTGGTGATGAATGCCTTCTCAGTATGGCTTCTGGTGGGATGATACTAGGTTGGTATTATCTTTATTAAAGTACCACAAAGTTAAGTGGAACAGTAATGAAAAGAACATGACAACCACGAATATAAAGTGACAATAATGAATTCTAATTGCCTAATAAGTGAAGTAAAGATTGATGACAAGTTCCATTAACTGGTATTAATATAGCAGCTTCAATTCTCACTTCTTAATTCTTTATTACATTCCATGAGGTTGGTGAAACTGTTGGTAGGCTTAAAAAGGAAACAAATAAGGGTCCTGTCGGGCACAGCATAGTAGGCAAAAGGAGGAAAAGCGCTTATATATTTGTGTTTATATAATTTATGTAGGTATTCTGGTAATTGTATTTTTATTTTATTACTACTTTTCCTTCTTCTCCTATTATTTAAATTATTAAATAATAGAAGATCTTCTTGCGTCATCCTAAAAATATACCGAAAAAGGCGGAAAAAAATGAGTAAAGGTAGGTACATACTAAATCAATGTTACGGAACTGTTTCTCAACTTTGTTTGAAACAAATTAAAATCGATTCTCTATTATTGTTAACCTCCACAATTTAAACTGGTATTAAAATTGTAAAGCGTAAGAACGTATAAAAGGGGGAAATGAGTTTGAAAAAAACATTTAGACTACGTTTAGTGGCAATTTTTTATTTTTTTTGTGGCAATGTGGAAGACTATCAGTCCATAATGTCTTCTGTTACAGATCAATTAGATTGTTTTCTCTTTTCCTTTTTGTGACATATTTAAAAAATATTATTATTATCATTTTTCTTTTCAAGGTAATGGCACCGCGACAGCAACTGCAAATGCCAGCAGCACGACCATTATTGAAAAGAATCATCATCATCCGCACAGTACGTATTTAATTGACATATTTTAAATTTTTTGGCCTTTGATATTTTATATTTGTTTTTTTTAATTATTCTAACATTATTCACCTTTTATACGGTATAGCTGCCGTAGTGATCCCTGTTCATAGACTTACGTTCGTGGACGGGCTATAACTATTTTCCAAATAGAGTTAAAACCATTGTGAATACTAGGAAACAGCCTGGTGCTGCTTAAATATTTTTTATTAATTGTCCAGAAAAATGTGCTGTCCATGAAAAATACGTGAAATGCCCTGAAAAACTTTGCCAACCACAAGTATGTGAGCACGTCGGAGTCCCGCAATGTTCTTCAAACGATCCAAAAGCTGGTATTGACGAACCGTGCCCTGGACTTCCAGCCTGCGTCTGTATAGATAATTATGTAAGAAATGATGACGGGATCTGTATGCCAGCAAAGGACTGCAGTAAGTACTTTTCAGATTTATTATCAGCCCCCAATAATTATATCCGATTTGTAAAAAAAATATTGTGGATCATGAAAACTCAATGGTATAACATAACTAGGTGTAAAATTGTATATTTAATATGAAATCAATTTTGTGCCAGAGATACAGTTAAAACGAATTACCTACTAAGTAGACCTGAACCGAAATATTACCCACGATGATTGACATTTAAACTTCGCACGAATACAAACCAGATGATATTTAGTCAAGAAGAGAACAGTCCCTGCGTATAGTTTCGCTCAACGGATTAATGTGTAATTTCAATAAATTTTAAAAGCAGGAAAGCAGGCGCAGCGTTCTAAATTGGAAATAAGATAACATAAACGAACGCTTATAGAAAGTTTTATGAAATTTTCGGCATCTTCAATTACCATACAAAGGAGTAAACTTTCACGTCTCAACCCAATTTTAGGCAAAAGGTTGAACGATTTTACGAAGCCTTTTCGATGTTTTTGATAGTTTAACAAAAAAATAAGTTTAATAAACTGTAACCCGACTACAGAAAATAAAAGTGATCTAAAAAGTACGCAACACGAAACTATTTCAGACAGAAATCAAGATATAGGTACAAAAATGATCAAGGTAAAGCGTCGTCGCATGCCACAACTTTGGAGGTGTTCCTTGCACCCACATCCACATATTATACAAGCATGCGGCCTTGGCCAAATAGAGCTGTTTAAAGTAAAGAAGAAACAAATGATCATATTGGGGCATGAAAAAATAAATATTCTGGAATTAAAATTAACTAGCGGTACCCCGCGGTTTTACCCATAGAAGTCTCGATTCTGGAAAAATATCTAGATAAAAAGTATCCTATGTCCTAATCCAGGTTATGGTCTACCCATGTGCCAAATTTCATCCAAATCCATTTAGCCGTTTTAGCGTGAAAGCGTAACAAACAAACAAACTCACATTCGCATTTATAATATTATTAGTTAGGATAAATAAATACCAACTGCGCCCCGCGGTTTCACCTGCACAAGTCCCGATCCCGTGGAAAAATCGGGATAAAATCAGAAAGCGTAACAAACAAACAAACAATTGACCAAACAAATAAACTCACTTTGGCATTTATAATATTAACATAGTTAGGATTAGGTTAGTTAGGAAATTAGGATTTACTTAGTTTAAATTTCAGCGCATTATTTAAGAAAATTAATATACAAGCCTTGGCCGCAACCAGGCATTGATGGACTCACGACTCACGTATGTGTGCCTCGGCTTCGCCTCAGCCCACGTTTTCACGATTGTCCGTCAATGCCCCTGTTGCAGGCCGCGACAGTTATGTATTAATACAATAAAGGAACATCATAGACCCATGTCCACAATTGAATCAAAACAATTAAACAAAAATAATCATACATATTGTTATACGAACTTTGACCTCGGCCAAAACGGTTTTAAAGATGATGATCATAAACTTGAGCATTCACTTGAAATTCGAGCGAATGTGAATGTGAATGTTCTTACAGGAAAATAAACGGAAGCGGTTTAGCGAGCATTCTAGCGAAAGGACTGTTAATTTGCTTCGAGCTTTTTGCCGAGCCGAGCCACAAATGCAGCGACCGTCAAGTCTGACATTTTCGTGAAGAATATTTTTTTGACGAGCATTGACTAGAGTGTTCGCTAGAATGATCGTGAAAATGTTCTTAGCGATGTTTGGCTCTATGCTTGGCTCTGTTCGTTTTACAGTTCGACTAATTAAAAAACGGCGAATGCTCGATGTTCTATTAAAAGTGAAATTGTCATTTAGACAATAAGCTAAACAGGGCCTGCATCACCTTCAAGCAGTGCAGGGGAAAATTATAGGTAAGAGCCTATCCCCCAAAACGATACTATGGCTGTACACGGCAGTGATCCACCCCATGATAGCCTACGCGGCCGTGGTCTGGTGGCCCCGCACCCAGCTGGTCACAGCCTCCAGTAAACTACAACGAATGCAAAGACTGGCCTTGCATGGCGACCATAAGCTGCATGAGGACTACTCCGACTGCAGCAATTGAAATCATCCTGGGACTACCACCGCTGAACCTGTTCATACAGCAGGAAGCGACGATGGTGGCGGTGCGTCTAAATGCAGTAAATCTCTGGAGTAAGAGAGACACACAACACAGCGCGCTGCTTGTGGGACTCAACAAAAAACTCAAAAAAAAATACAGAATCCAACTTCACGAGGATCGCTGATGCGAGGGTTTGCGCCCAACCCAGGTTGACGGCGCGTTGTGTTCCACACGTGCCTCAAAGAGATGTCAGCAGAACTGGTGGGGTCCGCTAGGACCGATGCCTGCCGGGGTCACGGGAAAATCCTAAAGGGATACCGTGGCCCCTGGCAAGTACAGGCAACTGAAGGAACACGAGTGGGTTTTAGTTAGTAAGAGTCTGACACGCCTTTCAGCTCCGCTCAGAGCGGGAGAAGTTAATTGATAAATTACCACCCCGAAAAAAAAAAGGGGTTTGTGCCCAACAGAGCTGCGCATATTCACGGATGGATCCAAAACAGGTAATGGTATAGGTGCTGGAGTCTTCTGGGAGGACTTCAACATCCACATAGCTACACCATTGGGAGTCCATAACAAAGTGTTCCAGGCCGAATGCATGGGTATTTCTCTTGCCACTTCAGCTATCCTGGCTAGGGAAGTTAAGGACCACTCGATACGTATACTCTCAGATAGCAAGGCTGTTCTGCAAGCGGTGAACGGTCACATTGTGGACTCTGGGCTCATATACGACTGCCACCAGTGCCTTAACCAGGTGGGTGGCCTCAATAATATAACCATTCAATGGATCAAAGGACACAACGGTTCGTTCGGGAACGATGCAGCCGATGAACTTGCCAGAACGGGATCGAGCATGGTAGGAGTGGGGCCCGAACCCATCGTGACACTCCCTTTCGGTTACCTATGCACCTATGCACACCTATGCACTCTGGTAAGAAAACGAACCAGGGATCAGCATCACAAACTATGGTCAGATCAAGGTGAGTGCAGGCAGGTGAAGGAGGCATTCCCTTCAATCGATGGCCGCCTCACGAAACAGGTTCTCCGATTAACTAAACAACAGCTGCGTACGGTTATAGCAGCTGTAACTGGCTATGGATCATTTAATAAACACCTCTTTATCATCGTAGTCACAGACAGTCCGCTCTGCAGAGCCTGTATAGAGGACGACGAGACAGCAGCTCATGTGCTGTTAAACTGCCCGGTGGTCGCCACTTACAGGGCAAAGTACTTTTGTACCCTACGCGAGATTGCCAGTAACACCAAGGCGTTGCTGGCCTTCTTTGAGGAGCTGGGGTGGATCGAATGAACGATTTTTCCCACCCGTATGCAAAATACGTGATTTGACGTGGAGTTACAGAAAACAGACCGTATTTCCTATTGCCTATTACCTATTACAAGTGAATGCTCAATTCTATCAGCACATTAAACGGAATAATTTTGTTAAAACGCATTTTATCTAGTTAGAACTACTTTTAACTGATATTTATCTTAAATCGGTACTTAGTAAATTCTAATAGTAACAAAGTCATTCTAACCCATCATTTTGGCTTTGCTGTAGTCGGGTAAAAATACAACGCGGAATTATTAAACAGTAAAGAACCAATGATAATAAGAAACAGTCATTGACTTCGAATTAAATTCAACATCTACAAGAGCAGCAATAATATACCAAAAATAACCATCATCACATCTAGTGGAAAGTCGAGTCCAACTACAGAATAATCGGAAGAAGGCACAATACAAAATAATAAATATGAAGATGAAGGTGAGAGTGAGTGGAGCAATACTAATAACACGTCAGTTTAAAAAAAGGCTACAACATTTTTTTATTTATTTGCCTTGCACTGGGATTTTTTTAAATTTGTATTGATTCTGCACAAATCTTACACAAACTTCGAACCCAACCCGCAACAACTAAACTAATTGCTGGATTTAATTTACTTTTATCTTCCAGATGTGACTACTGAAAATTCAGGATCCACTGATGAGCCTGGCTCTTCAACCACTGGATCTAAAATGACAACAGAAGAGTCTCCAGATACAGGTTCAACCACAGAATCAACAGACGAATTAAATAGTACAACCACAACTCAAAGAACTAAAAGACCAAGAACTACTACAAAATCAAGTGGAGGAACGAACACCACGCCTACACCAAAAACAACGAGGAAAACTACAACTACAAGAGGGACACCAAAGACAACTAACACACCTAGCACTGCCACATCTTCCGAAGGGACGACTGGAGGATCAGAACATACAACAGTGACTAAAGGATCCGACGGCACGACCACAACAGACGATTCAGGAAATACAACAACTGAATCGACAATGACTACTACGGAACAAGAAAGCACCACAATGACAGGTAATAGAATTGAGATATAGGTAATAGAGCATTACACGAAAACAGATAATTTCTCTTTTGATAATAACATATGCAGACATTTTTTTGTCATACTTTGATAAGATTAGAATTCTCTCCCGTTACAGATTAAAAAAAAAAACATTATGATTTGCAATGGAACAATAGCCTATTGATTAACGTGTAGGTAATATTAACTTACATGCATTATTTTGCAAATCAACTTTTACCCGCCACACCGTTTCCCCACTGATACATCCAAAAATATACTTCTTGTTTTATTTCATGCTGGTTAACATAAGTACCATTATGTTGAAGCTAAATTTTGAAAATGACTTATTAACTCAAGACTTTGACACGCCCGTGTATTGTCCGTTATCTAGACTTAGAAACTTCATAAATTCGAGCACAGCTTGTGGTGAAGGTGAAGGTGATAGTGAGTGAAGCAATACTATTAACACGCCATTTATAAAAAGGCTACAACATATTTTCTTCAAAACGAACCCGCAACAACTTAACTAATTACTGGATTGAATTAACTTTGATCTTCCAGATCTGACTACTGAAAATTCAGGATCCACTGATGAGCCAGGCTCGTCAAGCACTGGATCTAAAATGACAACAGAAGAGTCTCCAGATACAGATTCAACCACAGAATCAACAGACGAATTAAATACTACAACCACAACTCAAAAAACGAAAAGACCAAGAATTACTACAAAATCAAGTGGAGGAACGAGCACCACGCCTGCACCAAAAACAACGAGAAAAACTACAATTTCCAGAAGGACTCGAAAGAGAACTACTACACCTAGAACTACCATATCTTCAGAAGGGACGAGTGAAGGATCAGAAAATACAACAGTGACTAAAGGATCCGACGGCACGACTACAACAGACGATTCAGAAAAGACAACAACTGAATCGACAATGACTACTACGGAACAAGAAAGCACCACATTGACAGGTAATAGAATTGAGATATAAGTAATAGAGCATTACAGGAAAAAGCAAAATTTCTCTTTTGATAATAATATATGCAGACATTTTTCTGTCATACTTTGATAAGATTAGAATTTTCTACTGTTACAGATTTAAAAAAAAAACTGATTTGCAATAGTATAATAGCCCATTGATTTACGTGTAGGTAATATTAACTTACATGCATTATTTCGGAAATCAACTTTTATCCGCTACACCGTTACCGCACTGATAAATCCAAAAATATACTTCTTGTTTTATTTCATGCTGGTTAACATAAGTACCATTATGTTGAAGCTACATTTTGAAAATGACTTATTAACTCAAGACTTTGACACGCCCGTGTATTGTCCGTTATCTAGACTTAGAAACTTCATAAATTCGAGCACAGCTTGTGGTGAAGGTGAAAGTGAGAGTGAGCAAAGCAATACTATTAACACGCCATTTATAAAAAGGCTACAACATATTTTCTTCAAAACGAACCCGCAACAAGTTAACTAATTACTGGATCGAATTAAATTTGATCTTCCAGATCTGACTACTGAAAATTCAGGATCCACCGATGAGCCAGGCTCGCCAAGCACTGGATCTAAAATGACAACAGAAGAGTCGCCAGATACAGATTCAACCACAGAATCAACAGACGATTCAGGAAAGACAACAACTGAATCGACAATGACTACTACGGAACAAGAAAGCACCACAATGACAGGTAATAGAATTGAGATATAAGTAATAGAGCATTACAGAAAAAAGGTAAATTTCTCTTTTGATTTTTTATATGCAGACATTTTTCTATCATACTTTGATAAGGTTAGAATTCTCTTCCGTTACAGATTTTAAAAAAATATTATGATTTGCAATAGAACAATAGCCCATTGATTTACGTGTAGGTAATATTAACTTACATGCATTATTTCGGAAATCAACTTTTATCCGCTACACCGTTACCGCACTGATAAATACAAAAATATACTTCTTGTTTTATTTCATGCTGGTTAACATAAGTACCATTATGTTGAAGCTAAATTTTGAAAATGACTTGTTAACTCAAAACTTTGACACGCCTGCGTATTTTCCGTTATTTAGATTTAGAAACTTCATAAATTTGAGCACAGCTTGTGGCGAAGGTGAAGGTGAGAGCGAATGAAGCAATACTATTAACACGTCATTTATAAAAAGGCTACAACAGATTTTCTTCGAAACAAACCCGCAACAACTTAACTAATTACTGGATTGAATTAACTTTGATCTTCCAAATTTGACTTCTGAAAATTCAGGATCCACTAATGAGCCAGGCTCGTCAACCACTGGATCTAAAATGACAACAGAAGAGTCTCCAGATACAGGTTCAACCACAGAATCAACAGATGAATTAAATACTACAACCACAACTCAAAGAACTAAAAGACGAAGAAGTACTACAAAATCAAGTGGAGGAACGAGCACCACGTCTGCACCAAAAACAACGAGAAAAACTACAATTTCCAGAAGAACACGAAAGAGAACTACTACACCTAGAACTACCATATCTTCAGAAGGGACGAGTGAAGGATCAGAAAATACAACAGTGACTAAAGGATCCGACGGCACGACCACAACAGACGATTCAGGAAATACAACAACTGAATCGACAATGACTACTACGGAACAAGAAAGCACCACAATGACAGGTAATAGAATTGAGATATAAGTAATAGAGCATTACAGAAAAAAGGTAAATTTCTCTTTTGATAATAATATATGCAGACATTTTTCTATCATACTTTGATAAGGTTAGAATTCTCTTCCGTTACAGATTTTAAAAAAATATTATGATTTGCAATAGAACAATAGCCCATTGATTTACGTGTAGGTAATATTAACTTACATGCATTATTTCGGAAATCAACTTTTATCCGCTACACCGTTACCGCACTGATAAATCCAAAAATATACTTCTTGTTTTATTTCATGCTGGTTAACTTAAGTACCATTATGTTGAAGCTACATTTTGAAAATGACTTATTAACTCAAGACTTTGACACGCCCGTGTATTGTCCATTATCTAGACTTAGAAACTTCATAAATTCGAGCACAGCTTGTGGTGAAGGTGAAAGTGAGAGTGAGCGAAGCAATACTATTAACACGCCATTTATAAAAAGGCTACAACATATTTTCTTCAAAACGAACCCGCAACAACTTAACTAATTACTGGATTGAATTAACTTTGATCTTCCAGATCTGACTACTGAAAATTCAGGATCCACTGATGAGCCAGGCTTGCCAAGCACTGGATCTAAAATGACAAAAGAAGAGTCTCCAGATACAGATTCAACCACAGAATCAACAGACGATTCAGAAAAGACAACAACTGAATCGACAATGACTACTACGGAACAAGAAAGCACCACAATGACAGGTAATAGAATTGAGATATAAGTAATAGAGCATTACAGAAAAAAGGTAAATTTCTCTTTTGATAATAATATATGCAGACATTTTTCTATCATACTTTGATAAGGTTAGAATTCTCTTCCGTTACAGATTTTAAAAAAATATTATGATTTGAAATAGAACAATAGCCCATTGATTTACGTGTAGGTAATATTAACTTACATGCATTATTTCGGAAATCAACTTTTATCCGCTACACCGTTACCGCACTGATAAATCCAAAAATATACTTCTTGTTTTATTTCATGCTGGTTAACTTAAGTACCATTATGTTGAAGCTACATTTTGAAAATGACTTATTAACTCAAGACTTTGACACGCCCGTGTATTGTCCGTTATCTAGACTTAGAAACTTCATAAATTCGAGCACAGCTTGTGGTGAAGGTGAAAGTGAGAGTGAGCGAAGCAATACTATTAACACGCCATTTATAAAAAGGTTACAACATATTTTCTTCAAAACGAACCCGCAACAACTTAACTAATTACTGGATTGAATTAACTTTGATCTTCCAGATCTGACTACTGAAAATTCAGGATCCACTGATGAGCCAGGCTCGCCAAGCACTGGATCTAAAATGACAACAGAAGAGTCTCCAGATACAGATTCAACCACAGAATCAACAGACGATTCAGAAAAGACAACAACTGAATCGACAATGACTACTACGGAACAAGAAAGCACCACAATGACAGGTAATAGAATTGAGATATAAGTAATAGAGCATTACAGAAAAAAGGTAAATTTCTCTTTTGATAATAATATATGCAGACATTTTTCTATCATACTTTGATAAGGTTAGAATTCTCTTCCGTTACAGATTTTAAAAAAATATTATGATTTGCAATAGAACAATAGCCCATTGATTTACGTGTAGGTAATATTAACTTACATGCATTATTTCGGAAATCAACTTTTATCCGCTACACCGTTACCGCACTGATAAATACAAAAATATACTTCTTGTTTTATTTCATGCTGGTTAACTTAAGTACCATTATGTTGAAGCTACATTTTGAAAATGACTTATTAACTCAAGACTTTGACACGCCCGTGTATTGTCCGTTATCTAGACTTAGAAACTTCATAAATTCGAGCACAGCTTGTGGTGAAGGTGAAAGTGAGAGTGAGCGAAGCAATACTATTAACACGCCATTTATAAAAAGGTTACAACATATTTTCTTCAAAACGAACCCGCAACAACTTAACTAATTACTGGATTGAATTAACTTTGATCTTCCAGATCTGACTACTGAAAATTCAGGATCCACTGATGAGCCAGGCTCGCCAAGCACTGGATCTAAAATGACAACAGAAGAGTCTCCAGATACAGATTCAACCACAGAATCAACAGACGATTCAGAAAAGACAACAACTGAATCGACAATGACTACTACGGAACAAGAAAGCACCACAATGACAGGTAATAGAATTGAGATATAAGTAATAGAGCATTACAGAAAAAAGGTAAATTTCTCTTTTGATAATAATATACGCAGACATTTTTCTATCATACTTTGATAAGGTTAGAATTCTCTTCCGTTACAGATTTTAAAAAAATATTATGATTTGCAATAGAACAATAGCCCATTGATTTACGTGTAGGTAATATTAACTTACATGCATTATTTCGGAAATCAACTTTTATCCGCTACACCGTTACCGCACTGATAAATACAAAAATATACTTCTTGTTTTATTTCATGCTGGTTAACATAAGTACCATTATGTTGAAGCTAAATTTTGAAAATGACTTGTTAACTCAAAACTTTGACACGCCTGCGTATTTTCCGTTATTTAGATTTAGAAACTTCATAAATTTGAGCACAGCTTGTGGCGAAGGTGAAGGTGAGAGCGAATGAAGCAATACTATTAACACGTCATTTATAAAAAGGCTACAACAGATTTTCTTCGAAACAAACCCGCAACAACTTAACTAATTACTGGATTGAATTAACTTTGATCTTCCAAATTTGACTTCTGAAAATTCAGGATCAACTAATGAGCCAGGCTCGTCAACCACTGGATCTAAAATGACAACAGAAGAGTCTCCAGATACAGGTTCAACCACAGAATCAACAGATGAATTAAATACTACAACCACAACTCAAAGAACTAAAAGACGAAGAAGTACTACAAAATCAAGTGGAGGAACGAGCACCACGCCTGCACCAAAAACATCGAGGAAAACTACAAATTCCAGAAGGACACGAAAGAGAACTACTACACCTAGAACTACCATATCTTCAGAAGGGACGACTGGAGGATCAGAACATACAACAGTGACTCAAGGATCTGATGGCACGACTACAACAAACGATTCAGGAAAGGCAACTACTGAATCAATAATGACTACTACGGAACAAGAAAGCACTACAATTACAAGTAATCAAATTGAGATATATGTAATAGAGCATTTCACGAAAAAGTATAAT
The DNA here is from genome assembly GCA_949128155.2 of Xanthia icteritia. Taxonomy (NCBI): domain Eukaryota; kingdom Metazoa; phylum Arthropoda; class Insecta; order Lepidoptera; family Noctuidae; genus Xanthia; species Xanthia icteritia. The sequence continues at coordinate 9,242,901 of OX421935.2, read as the reverse complement.
TTCTCTTTTGATAATAATATATGCAGACGGCTAAAGAAAAATAAAGCATTTTACTGTCATACTTTGATGAGATTAGAATTTTCTACCGTTACAGATTAAAAACAAAACATTATGATTTACACTAGTATAATAGCCCATTAATTTACGTAGAAATCGTGCTACGTGTAATTAGTATTAACTTATATGAATTATTTCGGAATTCAACTTTTATTCGCTACACCGTTACCGCACTGATAAATCCAAAAATATACTTCTTGTTTTATTTCATGCTGGTAAACATAAACTACCATTATGTGGAAGCTACATTTTGAAAATGACTTATTAATTCAAGACTTTGAAACGCCTGCGTATTGTCCGTTATCTAGACTTAGAAACTTCATAAATTCGAGCACAGCTTGTGGTGAAGGTGAAGGTGAGAGCGAATGAAGCAATACTAATCACACGTCATTTATAAAAAGGCTACAACAGATTTTCTTCGAAGCAAACCCGCAACAACTTAACTAATTACTGGATTGAATTAACTTTGATCTTCCAGATCTGACTTCTGAAAATTCAGGATCCACTAATGAGCCAGGCTCGTCAACCACTGGATCTAAAATGACAACAGAAGAGTCTCCAGATACAGGTTCAACCACAGAATCAACAGATGAATTAAATACTACAACCACAACTCAAAGAACTAAAAGACGAAGAAGTACTACAAAATCAAGTGGAGGAACGAGCACCACGCCTGCACCAAAAACATCGAGGAAAACTACAAATTCCAGAAGGACACGAAAGAGAACTACTACACCTAGAACTACCATATCTTCAGAAGGGACGACTGGAGGATCAGAACATACAACAGTGACTCAAGGATCTGATGGCACGACTACAACAAACGATTCAGGAAAGACAACTACTGAATCAATAATGACTACTACGGAACAAGAAAGCACTACAATTACAAGTAATCAAATTGAGATATATGTAATAGAGCATTTCACGAAAAAGTATAATTTCTCTTTTGATAATAATATATGCAGACGGCTAAAGAAAAATAAAGCATTTTACTGTCATACTTTGATGAGATTAGAATTTTCTACCGTTACAGATTAAAAACAAAACATTATGATTTACACTAGTATAATAGCCCATTAATTTACGTAGAAATCGTGCTACGTGTAATTAGTATTAACTTATATGAATTATTTCGGAATTCAACTTTTATTCGCTACACCGTTACCGCACTGATAAATCCAAAAATATACTTCTTGTTTTATTTCATGCTGGTAAACATAAACTACCATTATGTGGAAGCTACATTTTGAAAATGACTTATTAATTCAAGACTTTGAAACGCCTGCGTATTGTCCGTTATCTAGACTTAGAAACTTCATAAATTCGAGCACAGCTTGTGGTGAAGGTGAAGGTGAGAGCGAATGAAGCAATACTAATCACACGTCATTTATAAAAAGGCTACAACAGATTTTCTTCGAAGCAAACCCGCAACAACTTAACTAATTACTGGATTGAATTAACTTTGATCTTCCAGATCTGACTACTGAAAATTCAGGATCCACTAATGAGTCAGGCTCGTCAACCACTGGATCTAAAATGACAACAGAAGAGTCTCCAGATACAGGTTCAACCACAGAATCAACAGATGAATTAAATACTACAACCACAACTCAAAGAACTAAAAGACGAAGAAGTACTACAAAATCAAGTGGAGGAACGAGCACCACGCCTGCACCAAAAACATCGAGGAAAACTACAAATTCCAGAAGGACACGAAAGAGAACTACTACACCTAGAACTACCATATCTTCAGAAGGGACGACTGGAGGATCAGAACATACAACAGTGACTCAAGGATCTGACGGCACGACTACAACAGACGATTCAGGAAAGACAACAACTGAATCGACAATGACTACTACGGAACAAGAAAGCACCACAATGACAGGTAATAGAATTGAGAAATAAGTAATAGAGCATTACAGAAAAAAGGTAAATTTCTCTTTTGATAATAATATATGCAGACATTTTTCTATCATACTTTGATAAGGTTAGAATTCTCTTCCGTTACAGATTTTAAAAAAATATTATGAATTGCAATTGAACAATAGCCCATTGATTTACGTGTAGGTAATATTAACTTACATGCATTATTTCGGAAATCAACTTTTATCCGCTACACCGTTACCGCACTGATAAATCCAAAAATATACTTCTTGTTTTATTTCATGCTGGTAAACATAAACTACCATTATGTGGAAGCTACATTTTGAAAATGACTTATTAATTCAAGACTTTGACACGCCTGCGTATTGTCCGTTATCTAGACTTAGAAACTTCATAAATTCGAGCACAACTTGTGGTGAAGGTGAAGGTGAGAGCGAATGAAGCAATACTAATCACACGTCATTTATAACAAGGCTACAACAGATTTTCTTCGAAGCAAACCCGCAACAACTTAACTAATTACTGGATTGAATTAACTTTGATCTTCCAGATCTGACTACTGAAAATTCAGGATCCACTAATGAGTCAGGCTCGTCAACCACTGGATCTAAAATGACAACAGAAGAGTCTCCAGATACAGGTTCAACCACAGAATCAACAGATGAATTAAATACTACAACCACAACTCAAAGAACTAAAAGACGAAGAAGTACTACAAAATCAAGTGTAGGAACAAGCACCACGCCTACACCAAAAACAACGAGGAAAACTACAAATTCCAGAAGGACACGAAAGAGAACTACTACACCTAGAACTACCATATCTTCAGAAGGGACGACTGGAGGATCAGAACATACAACAGTGACTCAAGGATCTGACGGCACGACTACAACAAACGATTCAGGTAAGACAACCACTGAATCTATAATGACTACTAAGTAACATTTTTTTGTTTTATTTATCACAAACACTGCTATCATTACAAGAAATTCCTAATGCGGTAGCGTGGTCCTTAATTAAACTATCTTAAATAACATAACACATACAATATTATTTTTGTGAATTCATTCAGAGAGCAGGAAAATAAATCGATCCTGTCAGCCGTGTCATTCAGTGCGTGCAAGGCGCGCGTCAGTGGCGCTTTGCTGAGCAAGTTGGTTCGTGCGTGTGGCACTGCTAGTAACCGTGGCTTGTGGCGCCGTGATACGTAATTGTCAGGCACATTCAGACACGTAACAGTTTGAATACATGTGGTTATAGCTAAGTCCCTCCTTGTCTCGAGTTTGTTGTACCCGACCATACCGATAACGAATAAAGTTGCGTACATCAACGAATAGAAGGTATAGACACCGTATAATTTCATGTACAAAAATCTGGTGAATTTGTTTAGTATGCGCTCTAACATGAGAGTATATTTAGTCTCATGCGGACCCCATATCACAGCATTATACTCAAGCTGCGTTCTTATAAGCGCATTATACAATGCTGCAACTGCTTTTATATTTGTATAACCCGATGCCCGTCGAAGAACGAAACCCAGACTTCTGTATGATTTCTTACAAACATTTACAATATGGTCGCGAAATGTTAACTCAAGCGCACACCCAGGTCACGTACCTTTTCTACCCTCTCAATTGCTGTGCCCTCAAGCTTGTACTCGTGATGATGTGGTTCTCTCATTCTGCTAAAAGTTATGACTGAGCATTTTTTGACGTTAAACTGCATTTTGTTTTTCCTACTCCACTCAGCTACGTAGTCTATATCTTGCTGCAATCGTTCAGCGTCACTTTTATCTTTAATAGCCATGAGTAACTTAACATCATCCTCGAATAATAGACAAGTGGCACCCCTGACATCCTCATGCAGGTCATTTATCATAATAATAAAGCTCAGCGGACCCACATTACTGCCTTGGCTTACTCCTGATCTTGTATAATAAGGCTCAGATTTACAACCAGCATATTCTACGAACTGCCGTCGATCCCTCATGTAGTTAGCTAAGAACTGAAGCAATTTAGGAGTACATCCAACTGCTGCCAGCTTTTTTTATAGTATGTCATTATCTACCTAATGACAAGTAAAGTAAACGTCTAATGACAAGAAAGCACACAATGACAGGTAATAGAATTGAGATATACAAAATAGAGTATTTCACGAAAAAGTATAATTTCTCTTTTGATAATAATATATGCAGACGGCTAAAGAAAGATTTCGCATTTTACTGTCATACTTTGATGAGATTCGAATTCCCTACCGTTACAGATTTTAAAAGAAACATTATGATTTACGTAGAAATCGTGCTACGTGTAGTTTATATTAACTTATATGAATTATTTCGGAAATCAACTTTTATCCGCTACACCGTTAGCGCACTGATAAATCCAAAAATATACTTCTTGTTTTATTTCATGCTGGTAAACATAAGTACCATTATGTTGAAGCTAAATTTTGAAAATGACTTATTAACTCAAGACTTTGACACGCCCGTGTATTGTCCATTATCTAGACTTAGAAACTTCATAAATTCGAGCACAGCTTGTGGTGAAGGTGAAAGTGAGAGTGAGCGAAGCAATACTATTAACACGCCATTTATAAAAAGGTTACAACATATTTTCTTCAAAACGAACCCGCAACAACTTAACTAATTACTGGATTGAATTAACTTTGATCTTCCAGATCTGACTACTGAAAATTCAGGATCCACTGATGAGCCAGGCTCGCCAAGCACTGGATCTAAAATGACAACAGAAGAGTCTCCAGATACAGATTCAACCACAGAATCAACAGACGAATTAAATACTACAACCACAACTCAAAGAACGAAAAGACCAAGAACGACTACAAAATCAAGTGGAGGAACGAGCACCACGCCTGCACCAAAAACAACGAGAAAAACTACAATTACCAGAAGAACACGAAAGAGAACTACTACACCTAGCACTACCACATCTTCAGAAGGGACGACTGGAGGATCAGAAAATACAACAGTGACTAAAGGATCCGACGGCACGACCACAACAGACGATTCAGGAAAGACAACAACTGAATCGACAATGACTACTACGGAACAAGAAAGCACCACAATGACAGGTAATAGAATTGAGATATAAGTAATAGAGCATTACAGGAAAAAGTAAAATTTCTCTTTTGATAATAATATATGCAGACATTTTTCTATCATACTTTGATAAGATAAGAATTCTCTACCGTTACAGATTTTTTTAAACATTATGATTTGCTATATTATAACAGCCCATTGATTAAAGTAGAAATCATGCTAGGTGTAGGTAATACTAACTTATATGCATTATTTCGGAAATCAACTTTTACCCGCTACACCGTTACTCCATCGACACATCCAAAAATAAACTTCTTGTTTTATTTCATGCTGGTTAATATAAACTACCGTTATGTTGAAGCAAAATTTTGAAAATGTGTTATTAACTCACGACTATGACACGCCTGTGTATTTTCCATTGTATAGACTTAGAAACTTCATAAGTTCGAGCACAAGTTGTGGTGAAGGTGAAGGTGACACTGAGAGTGACGTAATACTATTAACACGTTATTTATAAAAAGGCTACAAGAGATATTCTTCGAAGCGAACCCGCAACAACTAAAGTGATTACTGGATTTAACTAAATTTGATCTTCCAGATATGAGTACTGAAAATTCAGGATCCAGTGATGAGCCGGGCTCGTCAACCACTGGATCTCAAATGACGACAGAAGAGTCTCCAGACACAGATTCAACCACAGAATCAACAGACGAATTAAATACTACAACCACAACTCAAAGAACGAAAAGACCAAGAACGACTTCAAAATCAAGTGGAGGAACGAGCACCACGTCTGCACCAAAAACAACGAGAAAAACTACAATTTCCAGAAGAACACGAAAGAGAACTACTACACCTAGAACTACCATATCTTCAGAAGGGACGAGTGAAGGATCAGAAAATACAACAGTGACTAAAGGATCCGACGGCACGACCACAACAGACGATTCAGGAAATACAACAACTGAATCGACAATGACTACTACGGAACAAGAAAGCACCACAATGACAGGTAATAGAATTGAGATATAAGTAATAGAGCATTACAGGAAAAAGTAAAATTTCTCTTTTGATAATAATATATGCAGACATTTTTCTATCATACTTTGATAAGATAAGAATTCTCTACCGTTACAGAATTTTTTTAAACATTATGATTTGCTATATTATAACAGCCCATTGATTAAAGTAGAAATCATGCTAGGTGTAGGTAATACTAACTTATATGCATTATTTCGGAAATCAACTTTTACCCGCTACACCGTTACTCCATCGACACATCCAAAAATAAACTTCTTGTTTTATTTCATGCTGGTTAACATGAACTACCATTATGTTGAAGCTAAATTTTGATAATTACTTATTAAGTCACGACTATGACACGCCTGTGTATTGTCCATTATCTAGATCCAGAAACTTCATAAATTCGGGCACAAGTTGTGGTGAAGGTGAAAGTGAGAGCGAATGAAGCAATACTATTAACACGTCATTTATAAAAAGGCTACAACAGATTTCCTTCGAAGCGAACCCGCAACAACTGAACTAATTACTGGATTTAATTAACTTTGATCTTCCAGATATAACTACCGAAAATTCAGGACCCAGTGATGAGCCGGGCTCGTCAACCACTGGATCTCAAATGACGACAGAAGAGTCTCCAGACACAGGTTCAACCACAGAATCAACAGACGAATTAAATAGTACAACCACAACTCCAAGAACTAGAAGACCAAGAACTACTACAAAATCAAGTGGAGGAACGAGCACCACGCCTACACCAAAAACAACGAAGAAAACTACAACTTCCAGAAGGACACGAAAGAGAACTACTACACCTAGAACTACCATGTCTTCAGAAGGGACGACTGGAGGATCAGAAAATACAATAGTGACTAAAGGATCTGACGGCACGACTACAACAAACGATTCAGGAAAGACAACAACTGAATCGACAATGACTACTACGGAACAACAAAGCACCACAATGACAGGTAATAGAATCGAGATATAGGTAATAGAGCTTTCACGAAAAAGTACAATTTCTCTTTTGATATTAATATATGCAGACATCTAAAGAAAGATAATGCATTTTAATGTCATACTTTGATAAGATTAATATTCTCTACCGTTACATATTTTTTTTAAATATTATGATTTGCAATAGTATCAATTTAAGTAGAAATCATGCTACGTGTAGTTAATATTAACTTCTATGCACTATTTCGGAAATTGACTTTTATCCGCTACATCTTTAATCCACCGATACATCCAAAAATATACTGCTTGTTTTATTTCATGCTGTTTAACATAAACTAACATTATGTTAAAGCAAAATTTTGAAAATTACTTATTTAGTCACGACTATGACACGCCTGTGTATTGTCCATTATCTAGACCCAGAAACTTCATAAATTCGGCACAGCTTGTGGTAAGCACAGATGCGTCATGCGGTTACCACAGGGAGCGTACATCAGGGTAGCTAGGAATTGATGATTTTATTCCGTAGACAGATAAAATTCATAACCACTTGATATGGAATGGAATAAGATCTAAATAATATGACAATTTAGAACTATTTTGTAGAACTTGTTAAACTGTTTTATATAAATAACTTTTCAAAACAATTGCAGTTAACTTTTTACTCCTTCACTTTCTATAATCCCTTAAACTGCTCGTCCAAAGTCTTGGTAGAATCGATGCTGTGCCAATCTACTACAGGTTGGAACATATCCAACTGTATGTAAGACAACCGCAATACATTCTTGAAAATACAAGCAACAAAACATTTGATTTAATAGTGTCTCCGTTAAGAACAGATTTCCTGTAAGAACATTCTTCAAATTAATAGAATTTTAGCAGAGGTATTTTCTGGTTGTCCGTTACTTAATTGCAACATGAAGTATTTCTCGTTGTCTAGCAATTGTAACGAAATTTGTTCAGTGCCAGCAGAATGCGAGTCAGGAAGATGCATGTGTGAAGGTTATAAATGTAGGCACCGAGACAGACAAATGTGTTGCGTTGTAGTATTGTATTTGAACTACCTAATGCAATTTCTACCCTAATACTCGTAGACATTGTTGACTTGTTATATCGTTTTACATACATATATAATGTTAATCATAGTTTTGATAAACACTTTAAGCTTCTTACTGCTTCGATGATCCTGTGTTTGCAAGCGTGATTACAGAGCTTAATCCGTGGCTCGATTCAGTCAAGCAAAGTGATGTTGGATTTTTCTTTCGCATACACAGTTTCGTAAAAAATCGTTTAAAAATCCTACAGGACCGAAAGACTGCAAACGTAGACACGAATGGTACTTCCTGTGTAAGCCTTCGTGTCCTCAGCAGACTTGCGCCGATTACATAAATGGCGTTAAATGTCCGAAAAACCATGAACCACCAAGATGCAAACCCGAATGCCGATGCCAAATTGGATACTACAAGGATGATGAAGGAAATTGCTTGAGCACATGGGAATGCAGTAAGTTCAGTTATTTTTAAATAACTTTGGGTAGTAGAGTTTCGTGAGTATATCTATAGGTTTCATTTTGTTTTATAGGGAGATGGGCAAGATCAACCACTAATGCAATGGCATCATCAACTACAACTACAAATCCGAATAACCAAGGTAACTAATGAGCGAAGAAAAATTGCCATATCAGGGTTTATGTACAGCTTTTAGGAAAGCATTATTTAAATCTTTTCTTCAAACAAAAACCCTACGGATTTCTGTTGGATCCAAACCGGATCTTACGTTTTCTATTCATTGCTATGTTAAAATTCGAACCCAGACAGGCACTCTACCTTGTGTAAATTATGTCATCACCACTGCTCTCAAAACGGTGAAGGAAAACATCGTGAGGGTACCTCACGATTAGCTCGCCGTCCGATAAGGACCAGGCCCGGGTCGACGGCGCGTTGTGTTCCACGCGCGCCTCAAAGAGATGTCAGCACAACGGAAGGGGTCCGATAGGACCGATGCCTGCCGGGGTTGCGGGAAAGTCCGAAAGGGATACCGTGGCCCCTGGCAACGTAAAGGCAACGGAAGGAACACGGGTGGGTTTTAGTCAGTAAGAGTCTGACACGCCCTCCCGCTCCACCCAGAGCGGGAGAAGTTATTTGATAATTTCCCACCCAAAAAAAAAAAAAAAAAAAAAAAAAAAAAAAAAAAAAAAAAAAAAAAAAAAAAAAAAAAAAAAGGGTACCTCACGATGTTTTCCTTCTATCGGCATATCTTAGAACCAAAAATTCGAAAACATGTGACAGAGGAAGCCTGTGTCCGAGCAGGGAACAATATAGGCTGATTATGCTATGCCAATATAATGTCAATAGATAAAGTACTATTTACGCTTCATCGATCGCTTAAGTACATAGTTTACGCTTCAATTGTTACCAACTTATTTAAAAATAATTACAATATTCTACTACTACAATATTCTATATTTTTATTAAATTAGATTTGTTACAGCTGGAGCCACTACAGCACACAATCATGTTATTTGGTTTCAATAGGTCTTTATTTTTATTATTTTATTTATCGTTTATATAGATTCTTTTCTTTTAGATTTTGTAGATTTTTGAACGTTGTAGGCTTAACAAACTGTAGATCTGTCGATCATTTTCTATCTTGCTAAGTACCTGGTACTTGTTGATAGGCCTACACTGTTCTCTCATAACTATTAAAACTGTAATTTGAAAACATTATAAAAACCATTTACTTTTAAAAGAGTAACCGTGGAGTTTCTTGTCGGCTATTCTCCATAGGAAACGATCAATTGGTACCGTGCACCTAGCTTCTCACGTATAAGTGCCCTACAAGGGTTTATGTGTAAAATATTTTGAATTTTCTGCAGGTTCTACCACTACAATGATGTCCACGACACCTCAGCCGAATTGTGAAGAAGTAGCAAATGAATTATTTATATTGGCAAACCTCGCTTTCACTACAAAAATAGCGACAGTAAGTCTCTATTATTAACTTTTAATTTCTTAGGTTTGTGACTGAAAGGAAACACGGACTTTTTGTATGCTCACACTCTTGTCCGTCTGTCATAGAGGTTTTCTCGAGATCTGTGCAACTTAGAAATTTGAATTTTGGCATAATTTTATGTCATAAGAGCGTTCATTCTAAAAGTTGGCAACATCGCAAATAGCTGTCATTACCTGTTTTGATTAATTTGGCAATATTACTGTATGGAAATATGAAATATCGCTAACTAATGAACTACATAGAATATTAATAATGAATTGCAAATATAACACTGAATTTAATATTGTAACCGTTTTAGGTGTAAACAAAGTTGCCCTTAGTACAATTGATAGAACTTGATTTGCCCATGGTCCGATTAATAGAACCACCGAAAAGAAAATTACCCTAGGTCCTACTAGTAGAACTATGCGGTCGAACCACGGACAATAAACGGTAAAAAACGCATTTGGTAAATTTTCATATACTTTTTTTACATCTACATATTCGGTGTTACGATATTAAATACAATAGACGTAGATATATTTAGTAACCTATTCCGCTTAACTAAGCGCATTAGTTAAGTGGAATAAGTTACTAAATATTACAATTATATTGTATTTTATAATGGATTTCCGCAAGGTCACGCCTGAATCAATTAACTGTTACGACATTAATTATTGCATTTCATAACCAATATAAGTTAAGTTTAGTTCACTAATTAGCCATATTTCATATTTCCATACAGTAAGATTGCCCAATTAATCAAAACAGCGAAATATTTGACATCTATTTGCGACGTTGCCCACTTTCAGAATGAAGATCACCAGTCAAAGATTAAAAAAAACCTTATTTAGGGGGCTAGTTCGATCTTATGATTTTTTTTTAATTCAATGTGTCGTGTTAGGTATCATTTGAAAGAAATTCCCTAAGGAATCAATTTTTTTTTTGGTCCTTTTATCTTGAAAATAAAGCAAAAAAAATCCAAAAAGTTATCGTTCTTAGGTTATTAGATAATTTAGCCACATTTTACAGGGAAATCGTTTTCGACAGTGTTATACATAGTTGCTGAAAAAAAAATCCAAAAAAATTACGAAAACATTTAGGCCTATGTAAATATATTTTTATGAAATAAAAATAAAGGCAGACCAGCGAGAGTAATAGGATACAATGTGTAACTGAATTAATGCACATTATGAAAGTAGTTTGTTCACAACCGTTTGATGAATTGATTTCTGTCATTTTTAAGATACGTAATAATATATTTTTTTAAATACCTACCACACTAGACCCATCAACGTGTGACTGTGTGCGTGCTTACAATATGTAATGCGACCACAAATTTCTCCTACAATCAATATTAATAATCATAATATTCTAATTGGGGTGTTTGATGGTTTGATTCCGGGAATGCTGTATAGTCTGCTTAGTGTAATTTGGTTCGGAATCCCAATTTTACGAGCCCGACTCGATCTTAATCAATTTTATTTTTAGTTAATATTATATATTATATTGATGGTCTCATGTACCATCTTGTAGTACTTATTTGGTACTCTTTGTGAAACAGCTTTTCCAGTAAATTACTAATCCACCGTAGGTTTTTCTACCGCTACACAGTATTTCTATGTTTCAGTTTGCAGGGTATGGTTGCTGTTATAATCATATAAGACATTTTAATTATGCCACAAGCGATGTCAAAATATTTCAGATTTCTCAAATTGTTAATGAATACACAGGATATGTTTGAACAAGATCCCAACAACAATGTGCTGGTGGGGGGAGCATCCATCTTGTACCTCATCGCTCAACTGACTTTAGGAGCCAAGGGCCTCGTGGAGACAGAATCCTTGAAAGTGTTTAATTTTCCTGATACAACACTAGTAAGTGATGTTCATTATCATTCAGTCGAAAATCCCCTCTACTACTGGCCATGTGTTCATACCGATCATGGTTCAAAATCGCTTGACACTTCACTTGACAAAATCACCACTGCGTTTTCCTCATCCTCATGCCGATGCGGTGGAAAGACTCACCTAAGTTACATATTAATGGCTGTTTTCAAAATATTGTTCTTGAACAGGTTAGCACATCATTTGACATTTATTCATTTTCACTTTGATTGCATACATTACTGTTAATACTCGTACATCGAGACCAAGGCCCTGGGGGTCAAAATCGTTGTTATTCTAGTGCGAAACGGATGGCGCTATTTGTCCAATAGTTATAGCTCTACCTTTATCTCAAACTGGAACAATGATGTTACCGCTGCCCTGTTCATATGAGGCAGTCTCAGAACTTATAATGCGTTAGCCCAATTTTCTTTAGGATTCGAAGAGCGAACAAATAAAAAAATAAACCTTATAAACCTTTTTACAGATCCCTTGTTTCTTCCCGAAAATCTCTGCGAAACTCACTGCTGAATATCCTGACATTGAATACAGCCTGTTCTGTAAAATATACGCTGATGCAGGCTATGCACTAAGTGAAGATTTCATTCAGAATATAACACAGATATTCGGAATGGGACCAGAAAATCTTAATTTTAGTTCCTCGGAAGCAGCACAAAAGATTAATAAAGATGTGAGTAGAATTAATAAATAAGTACTACGATTGACACCTTATACCAATATGAAGCTAATTTATAAAATCGATTATTTAACACAGGTGGCCCAATATACGAATGATCTGTTCCTCAATTACGTGAAACCAAACATATTGTTGCCATTGCACGGTTTGGTACTGGTGGATGCCGAAGGTTTTCAGGTCAGTTTTATTATTTAAATAAAGACAACATTTTAAGTTGGTCTGTTTTTGTGTGACAATAAGGTATAAAATACTTAACATGAAGAAGTAACGAAAATTATCAAAATAATATTATTTCAGGGAAAATGGGAGAAACAGTTTGATACAGCAGAAACTACCATGAAAGATTTCCACTCGGGCGGTAGTATCGAGAAAATTCCTTTCATGCGTAAAACAGGAATTTTCTTGTTTGCACGCAGCGCTAAACTCAACGCAAAGGTACTTATACAATAAAACATTCATTATCATTACTGCGAAAGATAACATTGGGCTCTCCCAAGCTACGCCACAGGCTGTATCTCCCGGTAGTCCCGGTACGAAGTCGCTTTATATTCCACTATTCAATCAAAAAAGGTGTTTTGGAAATAGTACCTACGTCGAATGATTACTTTGCTCAAATGATACGCTGAAATTCAAACAATAAATTAATTATAACTTCCAGAATCAACGACGAACAACGATAATTTTTCAATCGCCAATAAGATATGTTCATTTGTTTCTACATCTATTTGCAAGCCAACTCGAAATTTTAATAAAATCTTTCTTAAGATGAACAGGGCGTGCGATTCTACATACAAATGTATTCTCCTTTTTTCTTCCTGAATAATGCCTCTAGAGCAATTTTTTTTTTTCATAGAATCAATGTCTGCTGTAGTCACGTCCCTGTTATTTCCTTTTTTTCAGCAAGTTATCGGTAAAGAAAATATGACCCTCCAAAAATTACAAGAATACCCCATTTTTACCGCCGTGATTAGAGGAGTACCAGACAAATTCGAAAAGTTTTTAACATAAATGAAAATGATAGGAACCTAGACATACTCTTTCTTAAAATTTTAATGTAAAAAATAATTGAATCTGTTCAGTTTTCGAGGAGAAGAAAGAGGAATACGAAACGTCGATTTCGTCCATTTTTTTTTTTTGTGATATAATTGGTCTGAGCTGTAGCTATCCCTATCGCACTCTACGGGGGCAGACTTGAGGTAAGAAGACGGCAATAGTTTCTTCAAATACCTATTTTTCAAATTCCTCGCAGCCCCTGTTTCCTCTTAAGTTACCTCCTTGGTTGCCATGTTTCGAAGTAAAAAGTTCGTTCCATTTTTAAATTACACGACAAATATGAGTTTTCATAGTAATTTATTCGGTCGCTAAACACGACTGATATGGATTTTCGTAGTAACATTGCCGGCCACCTACTCACATGTATTTGACCGGTACAGCATTTTCGATTTATCTCGAAGAAGGTTGTCAAAATAATGCTCGAATTACCTAGCATGTTTGAGATAAACGATATATTAACAGCATCCGAATGTATCAGACCCAGCAAGCTTTGTAAAGAGACTATCACACAGTTATGATTAGAAGTGACTGAGACGGTATACAAAGCCGATTATTTTTCCGAACTCGATGTCCCATTTTCACGGCCGGTTACTGTTATTTATGTCCATTTATTTCTAGATCTTGAAGCTAAAATACACAGGTGGGAAATTCACTTTGGCCATATTCTTACCAAATTCGCATTTTGGAATTAAGAACATGCTTAGAAAAATGGAAAATCCCAAGAACACAGCAGCAGCACTTGATAGTCTCGAATATACGCGAGTGAAAGTGTCTTTGCCGAAATTCGACGTATCAGTAGCAAACTTATTGAAGATGTCCTCGGAGATGGTAAGCACAATATTATAGGCAAAATATATAGATTGTAAAATAATAATCTATATATCTTGACTATTTAGTACCACCGCAAGTCAAAAGCCTCCATGTATGATGTACAAGGACCCGTACCATACCTGTTTGAAAGAAAGAAAGAAAAATGCGTTTATTGGCATTACAAAAAATACACCTTAAAACTATAAAAACAGAAAACAAATTATTATAATGCCAAAAGGGCCTCAGCTCAGCATAATGTCAGATGACAACACAAGGTGTACCACCTGACGCTGATTTTCAGCTGCAACCCACGAGTGCCATACACTAGAAGGACTACACACACACACACTTGTTTGCAGGGTAGTTTAAGCGCAAGGCAGGTCGAGGTGGCAAACACACCGCAGATGGTTCAAAATCGCTTGACAATTCACGTGCAACCTGATTTTTTAACACTTTTTGCCAAATATAAATATGAAGTGAACGATAAATCCCCAAATCCCCAGAGGGCCTACCACCACTACACAGGGATTATACCACTATTATTTTAAACTTAATCAGTTTGTTTGTTCGCGCAGACCACCATTTACCATTTCACCATTTTATATAAGCTAACGTAAGTCTGACTTTAAATGTAACAATTTTGTTGAACAGGCAGGCCTAAAGGAAATATTTAACAATTCGACTACTGGGCTTGAGGACATTGGCTCCGGTAAACCGCCTTTTGTAAGCCAAATCCTACAGAAGCTTAGTATCAATGTTACCGAATTAGGAATGGGAAACAAATTAGACCACGGTAAGTTGTTACTTAGTAATAACATTTTACTAAAACTGTTGTGTTAAAATAGTCATGATACTCTGTGTTGATAAAAAAATGATTGTCTGTACATTAGTGTATGTAGGTATATTGAAAAATAAAGTTTCCGCCGATTTGAGAACTTCTTCCTTTTTTAAATGAAGAAGACTTTGTTAAAAATAAACCACATCACATATTATAAAAAAGATTTCTTGAGGAGGCGTTTTCATTACAACCTACACACAATAATTTGTAGTTCAAATGCGTCATTACTTCATTAGCAATCATTTATTATTAAATTGTTTCAATACCATAAACATAAAAAAAAAAAACAAAATAGGTAAAAAGAAATGAACGAACGAATTAATTGATTTTAAATTCAACAAGATCGTTTCATATTATTAATAAGGAGGTAATCTACCCAGTGTTGAAATCCCATTTAAGTTTTAAGGACGAGTCCATTTTCATCGAAAATGCAACTGTAGTAAAATTTCATTTTGGAAACAAACTTTTATTTTTTTATTTTTCAGAATTTTCTCCACCAGAAGAAATTATCCGTCCATCAATGTTGTTATCAAATACACGAGCTCAAGAATTCAAAGCCGACCATCCCTTCGGTTATATATTATTCTATGATAAAATTGCACTACTTTTTGGAGTGTTCGTAAACTAGTGACATTTCGCTGAGGTAACAAATAACACTAAATATTGTATACGTTAGAACAACTGGATCTTAGTGTAACTGCTGTTTTGGAATACTTTTTACTAAAACTTGGAAAAGGGAATGTGTTAGTTATGGAATATGGGAGCAAGTTTGTTGTGCTACAAGAAGAACTGACCAACTGGGTAACTTAATTAAGTGAAGGTATCAAACATCTGCAATAACTTAAACAACTTAGCTTCAAGACAGAAAATCATCAGATTTACAATAACAGGAAATAATGTGGGCAAGATTATAAAAATAAAATGTGCGCGGGATTGAATAGGCAGGGAAAAATAGAAAGGTAAAAACTATTTATTCAGTGCAAGTATTCCTGATTTGGTAATATTAAGTAAGATATCCGTTTAAGCGTAGCCTTAAAAAATATAAATGTAAGATAAAAATATATATTTTATTGATTCTATTACTGCATGTTTTATTTCCTACAAACCTTCTATCATTAGAGCTTTTTTTGTGGAGAAATCCTCTTGGAGACCCACTGTCTGGGGAGAACGGAGGGTTATGTCAGACTCCTACCGACTAAAACCCAACGGTTCCTTCTACTACCATGTGTCAGGGGCCCGGGAGATACTTGTACATTCGCCGCACCCCCGACTAGTGTATCACTAGATTATTTAATTGAGTAAATAGAGAACATAACTTCATAACATTTCGCCTTGTTTTCCGAAGGGTTAGGTAGAGGTGTACCCATAGTGGGTACACCCACATTTCCCCAGTTATGTTTAAGCCATGTAATAGGAGGCGAGCGTATAGCCATCAACCGGGCACAAATCCAGCCTCTGGGCTAGTACTGAGAAATTCCTAAAGGTAACCCAATATCACTTCATGTGTTTGCCAGCCACGAATTCGTGCGTAGCTCAGCCGTGGGCCGCTGTCGAGCGGTGCCTTAGCTACTAAGTAACTAACAAGACATGTCAAAGATTGTGTAAGACAAACAAATTTCTAATAATTTTGTCATCCATCTTAAGTCCTGAGAGCTATACTACTTATTGAAATGCACTTGCAGATGAATTTGATTGAGGGGCTTGTGGCTAAGTAATAACAGTCGCACGGGTCGATCCATCAGGTTAAGCTACGTTTGCCCCGGTTGGTGGTTGGTCCGTGGATGGGTGACCATCTTTACATACCAAGACCCCTCCATGCTTCGGAAAGCACGTTAAGCCGTTGGTCCCGGCTGTCATTAGTGGATCTTTGACTGTCGTTACGGATCGTCAGAAACCCGAAAGTCTGACAACCAGTCTTACCAAGCAGTATCGTATTACCCAGTAACTGGGTTATGGAGGTCAGATAGGCAGTCGTTCCATGTAAAATAGTGGTATTCAGCTGCATCTGGTTAGACTGGAAGCCGATCCCAACATAGTTGGGCAAACGCTTGGCTGATGATGTCTTGCAGATGAATTTGATATCTGGAATAACCTTAAAATACCAAAAGTACACTCTAATAGTACGACGAATAGCAAAGAAAATAAATGGCTCAATGGTTAAGCCACCTGCGTCTTAATCACAAGGATCCGGATTCGAAACCGGGCAAGTACGAATGTGTCTTTTTGATGTAAGTACCTACCTACGATCTTAGTTTATCTTGAACATCACTCACATACGGTAAAAAAAAACATCGTGAGGAAACCTGCACTTACAGTAAAGTAAAATTATGTTTATTTATCTCCACAAATTACATTCTTATACATAATAAGTTGACAGTTATTTTGACAAAATTTTGTAATTTGTGGGAGATCTGAAGTCTAAACTAAGCCTAGGCCTGTATTTTAGAACTGCAGGTCCCCCATTGTAACACAATAAAGATTGTCAACGTGGTATAATTGCGAGTGGTTGATGGTGTGTGTGTGTGTGCGTGCGTGTGTATGCGCGTGCGTGTGTGAGTGACTGTGTGCGTTCGTGCGCATGTGTATGCCTACATTTTTTTTTTACATACAATGATTCATAAATATTATACATATAATATGATTAATTATGTACATGTGCATAGAAAATTAAATTTAAGTATTACATTATACGTAGGTAGAAAAAAAATTAATAAATAATATTAACAGTTATAACAAATATACCTTGTCACTTTATTATCTAAAGGACTTGTTCCGTTTATTCACAGTTTATTAGACAGTATATTAGTAAATCTAAAATCCGCCTTGAGCAAGATTGATGGTGAATGCCTTCTCAGTATGAGAAGAGTTCCCGGTGGGATGATACTAGGCTGGTATTATGTGGGTATTATAATCTTTATTAAAGTACTTCTTAGATTCTTAGATGCCTTTAAATGAACCAAGAGTTTTCAAATTACAGTTATAAAAGTTAAGTAAAACAGTAATAAAAAGAAAATGACCATGAACAACGAATAGATAGTGACAATAGTGAATACTAATTGCCTAATAAGTGAGGTGAAGATTGATAACAAGTTCCTTTAACTGATATTAATGACCTTCAAATAGCAGCTTCTTGCGTCATCCTGAATTAAAATCCCTATCTGTATATTGCAAAAACATAGTGCAAAAACATGTTGCATAACTTTTTATTGCAAAAAATAGTGCAAAAACATGTTGCATAACTTTTTATGCAACATGATTTTGCAGAAAACAGCGATTGTTACACAAAACAAAATTAAACAAAAGTTGTTCTGAACAGTTGCCGGCAAACTTTTGATGTTGCAGGAAACAGACAGAACAGTTGCGTAACATTGACGGCTCCCGCACGGAACAAATATTTGTATGACCTGCAAGTAGTTGTTCCGGGTCTGGCTGTTTGTGTATGTAAGTATAAATGTTTGTAAACGCACCCACGATACAGGAGAAATTCCTGGTGTGGGGCAAAGTTAAAAAAAAAAAAAAAAAAAAAAAAAAAAAATTGTTTCCGATAAATTCGGGTCTAAAACGGATCTTCTACAATCTAAACTAGTATTAAAGTTGTGAAGCGTAAGAACGTATAAAAGGGGGAAATGTGCTTGATAAAACATATTTTAGACTACGTATAGTGGCAATGTGGAAGTTACTATCAGTATTGGTTGTTCTACCTAATTTATTTTTAGTGTCTTCTGGTACGGATCAATTGGATTGTTTTTCTCTTTTCCTTTTTGTGACATATTCAAGAATTATTTATTTATTTATTTATTAATAGGAGAACCAACAGCAAAAACAAATGGATAACAGTTGATTAAGAAACATAAAGCCAATTACAGGTTCCCACGGGTAAAAACAGAAAAATTCGTAGAAAACTTAGGATCACTAACAAGCACGATAAAAAAGATTAAGAATATATATATATAAAAGTTACAAGGTATTATTTGGTTTTCTTTCAAGGTTATGGCACAGCAACCGCGGCAGCAACTAAAAATGTCAGCAGCAAGATTATTATTGAAACTCATCATCATCACTGTAGTACGAGTATGTATTTTTTTTTTTTGACCTTTGATATTTTATAATTATTTGATCTTTCGAATTATTTTAACATCATATGCTCCTATGCGATTGGCATAGCTGCCATAGTGATCCCTGTTCATAGACTTACGTTTGTGGTCGGGCTATAACTATTTCGCAAATAGATTTAAACATAGCACACATACACCCTTGCACTGTGAGTAAACGGCTAATCCTTGGATTGGGAAAATGGCTGGAGCTGCCTGAATTATTCTTATTAATTGTTCAGAAGAATGTGGTGCCAATGAAAGATACGTGAAATGCCCTGAAAAAAATTGCCAACCACAAGTATGTGAGCACGTCGGGTTCCCTTAATGTTCTTCACACGAAGAAAAGTACTTCCATGGAAGGGAATATAAGTTGGACCCAGAAGCTGGTATTGAAGAACCGTGCCCTGGACGTCCAGCCTGCGTCTGTATAGAGAATTATGTAAGAAATCATGACGGAATCTGTATGTCAGCTAAGAACTGCCGTCAGCTAAGAAGTTACTTACACGATATATATTCAGTCCCCAAAATGCTATATTTGTAACATTCTATGTTGTGCATGATGTAACAATATTATGATTTAAAAGAGTGTCCGTGGAATTTCTTGCCCGTTCTTCTCCATGGGAACCTACCATTTGGGCAACTAGCTTCATATTTCTGACTGACTGACCCCTTGACAATTTAAAAGTGCCTGTAAATGGTTTAATTGAAATAAATGCTTTGAGTTTCCGTTTGAGTTTGATGAAAACTTTATGGCGTTATATTACTGGATTTTTACACCACACTGCATTTTTGGAATTTGAGATTTGTTCACTGTTTTTTTTTTTTGCATTTTTGGATGACCCTGTATTAATTTTTAGAGTTTATTTGCTGTATTCAAGGCTAGATTAAAACTTGGTACTTGTGTACACATTTTTTACTTGAATTAATGATCCATCTAAGAACAAAAATCTAAAGATACCCACGCTTACAGCTTCATGCGGCAAAGACAAGAACTCGACATTCGGCAGCGGCGTCAACTGTGGCCGACGATGCTCCAACTATGATAAAGGACCCGTCTCATGCGCCGAAGTGTGCTACATCAACAGCTGTGATTGTAAAGAAGGCTATGTGTTTGACGACTACAGCGGATATTGCGTCAAGCCTGAGGACTGCAGTAAGTACATTCTGAAATACTTTTACCTATCAACATATTTCACAATTTTCTCTTTCAGTAATCATCATTGATACACCCACAGCTGAGTCTGTGGTCGCTCAGACTTTTAATGATACTTTAACTGAAACCGAAATCAGGTATAGTCGGCTCTGTTATCCCTTTAACACCCAAAGGTTGAATGTCCTTTATACGTCATAAGATGTCAGTCTATTTTTGCTGGCCAGGGTTATTGCGTAGCACACTTACAGTTGCAATAACTTTCATTTTGACAGTTCAACAAAATTCATTACGTTATTTACGTTGTTGAGCAGACGATTTTTTCAAACCTTTGAAATTAGAAATGAGATTACGCGACCATAGTAAATGACTGTCGCTACTTCGGTATCGTCATCTCATTCTCATTGATGTCCCGTGCACGGTGCGGTGGACAAACGGCCGTAGGAATATCCTTAAAAACCCTCAGATTCTGATTGAAAGGTGGTTACGTAATTAGGGTACAGATTTATTGGGAGCTTTTGTCAAAAATTGTAGTAAAGCAATGAGGTACGCAGTCGACTGCACATGTCGTAAAAGAAATGATTGGGTATTTTAAACCTGTTGAATGAAAGCCAAAGCTATCTAGACTAAAAAAAAATACAAACCAATGAATACTGAAAATCTATTCGCTATTGAAGTAGACACAAAATAAATCTTCATAACGCATCCTAATATCAAAATGATTGATAAACACATGCAGCTAAAATATTACAGCAGTACATGAAGTGTTAAGTGCAATTACTGAAGTAGATCGTGCACTTACACAAATTGCGCATTACGCATTAGCGAGCAATGAACGGGTATAAACAAACCACGCTTCCCATCGAAACCGCTTTTATAGCTTATTACCTAGTAGTGCGGAAAGTAGGGTATACTATATTGTTATGTTTAAAATGAAACTAATTGATATTGATAGTTTTATTCTGAACGGAAATAAAGCAGGTTATGTGTGTGTCTTTGTCAATCTTGTTAGATGAGTTGGCTTAACTTTGAATTCTATAAAGGCATTTTCAGGACTACTATATTCATATTGTCAGTCTGTTGTAACTAGCCAAAAATTTATTTAATGGATTTCAGTATGGAATGAAAAAATTACTTCTTTTCCACTTTTCCGGTTTAGTGGTTAGTGTTACTAACCACCTCTATCAGATTGTTTTTTTTTAACTAAGCTCATCACTGTACTCCATAGGTTTAGGTAGTTAAATAAAGGTAAACAAAACCACGTAACGAGACAACTGGCCAGTAACCGACTAAACGTAACCTGTCATTTCAGTTGTCACGCTACGTCACAGTTGTACTACTCAATTTAGCAACGTTATATCTCGTTGACGTTGAGAAAGTTTTAATCAAATGTCATCATTTACTGTTTGTTTACCTTTATTTAACTACCGAAACCTATGGAGTATAGTTGGCGCGGATCCTAAAAAAACAACTGAAAGAGGTGGTTAGTTAGTGTCACTGTCCACTACACCGGAAAGAGTTAAACTTACGTCTTAAATTACAAAAACCGGCCAAGTGCATGACATACCACGCACAATGAAGGGTTCCATGGTTGGGATTTATCCCAAGACATTAACATTTAACATTGTAGTTGAAAACGATGTTCTCCCATACGGTATGTATGCGAGAATATGTTTTGTAATTGCAGTTGCAAAACAAATTCTCGCATACATACCGTATCTAAGTTTGTGGATTATAACTCGTTAACTTGTAGAACCTACATAGCTGTGACAGTTTTCCTTTTAATTTAGTTATATTATATACTACTGCCGTGAATTTTCCCATCCCACTTTTTGAATTCGTTAGGAATGTGGATAAAATTACCATTTTGTTCCGATCCGATCCTATTTTGTGGAATTCATTAGGAATGGGAATGAAATTAATATTTTGTTCCGACCCGATCATCGCATCAGCATCGTTTGGCCTCACTTTTAGAATGTTGTAAAAGTAGTATTTCTCATTTACTTTACTATGTCGATATTCTGAACTCTTAATTATCATTTCCATCTATCGTTTCGCTGCGAGGATCATTTAGTATTGGAATCAGTTCAGCACAAAATCTCGATTTTATTTCTATTCCTGACGAATCCCACATAGTGGGATCGGATTGTGAGATCCGATCGGAATAAGCCATTTTTTTCATATATCCAAAACCAAAAGAAAACCCACTTTACGTGTAGGGGAGGCCCCCAAAACACAATGTATACCCATGGCAAATTACAGTGCCAAGTCTCTGAGCTTAAGCCGCGATCAGTGTGACAGACAGACGGACATGGTGAAACTATAACGGTTCCTTGTTGACTATGGAACCCTAAAAAAGCATTTCATTCAACTTAAAATGAACATCTCAGCAACTTTCTGGTACGTTGAAACTTGAAATACTTACTATTTCCAGAAACAGAAAATTTATCAAAAAGTTCAGTCTGCCAGCAAATTAAATGGCATAATTAATAATGTGCATAAAACTTAATTTAAGCAAATACAATTTCTATGAACCACGGCATAGTTTGTTGGCTAATTATAAAGTTATAGAACTCGACTAGAACTTTTGAATATTAAGGTGCATTAAGCGATTTACCTAAAATAGTACCTTTTCTTGTTTGGAAGCGTAATTTAGAGCGTTTTCAGTGTATGTTAGTAGTTAAAGCCAGGGTTTCAGGAAGTTTTACCTATATGGATCTAAACGAAGTACCCATTAACTGATTTCCCTTACGATAGAATGTATTATGGAAACTGCATCGTCTTTGTTAGAGTAATGGTTCAACGCAATCGATACATACAATGACTTTCTAAAAACAAGTCTTTTTACACAATAAATTAATTTATTTAAACATCTGCGGCCCAACATAGGTATCTACTGGGACAAAGCTTTCAAGGGAGGCTATTTGACCCAGTATAAAATATAGTACGTTGATACAAAACGACGGTCAAGTAAGATATTTCTTTCTTAATTCTATTGAATTATTTACCTGGACCTCTTTTTGTTTTCGTTCTGTGGATACACAAAACTAGTTTTTTTATTACAGCTCGTTGGTCATAAAACTCTTTACGGCTTATTTAGAACTATTTATTTCACTCGGATTCACTTGAATTCTGTTAAAGTAAGACCTAGACAATACTGTTTTACTTTATCTGAACCTACAAGTCTCTAGTTGTGTGTTTCTATGAAAATAGGTTTTAGGTTGAGTTTGTGTTTGTTTAAGTTTGTGTGTGTTTTTAGTATAACTTTTCTTTTTCTAGGAAATTGCAGAACACGATAACACTTCATTCAACCTATATTATAGTTTCCAAACAATCGAATGGTTCTATAAAGAAAATATCTGGCATTGTGGCATTCCATTACTATCGTCTTTGTATTCTGTGCGCTTTATTGTAACTACTACTAATACAATGACAAGGTACACAAAAGGCATTAGGTTTATGAGAATAATTTATTTTGTAGTGCTCTTTGTGTTGTTACCTTTGCAGATATTTGCTTTTGCTATACACATAAAACGCGTATCTGTACTCAATAGCGCTTTTATACTCTTAACCTAACAAATCTCTTTCAATTCATCAACTCAAACATTTTTCTCACCCGGTTTTTTGTACACTGTGTTGAATAAAATAGGCTTAATTTACAAACTCACTGCCAGAACGGCAAGTTAGTCGGTAGCTATTCGTACTCCAACAAGTTTAACCGGGTAGAATGTAATTTTTCCCGGGTTGCTACTGTGTTCACTTTGCACACACAACCGACAATTGGGATCTATATTGCTCGATAAAAAACTTTATTGTTCGACGCAGTTGGTATGCTGGACAGCTTGGAAAAGGTAAATGTGAGAAGATTTCAATCGGTGGAAAACATTGGCAAAAGTTTTGTTACAATTCTAAAATGAGATGTAAAATTGTATCTTTAAGTTGAAATCATTTTTTGTCACAGAGATTCAGTTAGTAATATTATGTTTTGTATTACTGAGTAGAAGGGACAACCCTGGGGGCCTATTACGAACTTTAAAAAAACCAGGCAAGTTCCAGGCAATTCAATTCCCTGGCTGGTTAAATTTCGTATAATGACATCCGTAATTCTGACCGACTTCACGCTGGCTAGTTTGTCTATGGCTGGCTTGTAATTCTCTGCCGTAACATTCAGAAACACAAATACATATTTATCGGTAAGTTACGGTTATATTTAAATCACGTATTTTATGATAAAAATAATAAATATATCTTAATATAGTTACTAAAAGTAGGTGAAAATATGAACGCAATGTATATTGTGCTAAATAATTAACTTTTACCTATTCTATTTTTTCGTGTTTGTAAATTTTAACGCGAGATTCTCTGATAACGTTTCCGAACGTATTCCACTTGAAGTTCAACGGGGAATTTGACAACTTCATTCATTCATGGGATGTGTTATTAGTAGTTGCAACAATATTGCAACTACTAATAAAATAATACAATCGTATTGTTTGTATATTAATACGCTCTGTAAAAAGTACCGCGAAAATTATGCCGATAGTTTTCTTCGATTACCGCGGTGTAGTGCACTACGAATTTCTTCAAGAGGGATAAACGGTGATTATCGCGTATTATTTAGGCGTCATGAGGCGTTTGCTAGAGAATATCCTCTCACAACGGCCCAGATTTGTGGAACGACAATTCATAGATTTTGCACCATGATGCTGCACCATCGCACAAAGCCATCATTGTGCAATAGATCTTAGCCAAAAACTCAGCTAATGTCATCGACTAAGCGCCGTACTCACCTGATATGACTCCGTCTGACTTTTTCCTGTTCCCGAGGCTAGCATTACCTCTTCGAGGAAGACGTTTCGAGTCGATTGACCATATAAAAGAAAATTCGCTGAAGGAGTTGAAGACCATACCTCAATCAGCTTACCAAAAATGTATGGAGGACTGCGTCAAGCGCTGGCGTAGCTGTATTTATTGCAAGCGAAAGGGCCTACTTTGAAGGCGACAAAATAAATGTTGACGAATAAATTACTTTTTTGGTTTTATTCGACGAATTCCCAGTACTTTTTACACAGAACTAGCTTTACCCGGCCCGGCTTCGCACGGGTAGCACTAAGTACTTATACCTACCCTACCAAACTACTCTACCTACTCTACCCTACCTACCCTACCTACCCTACCTACCCTACCTACCGTACCTACCCTACCTACCCTACTTACTATAAACCTCACGGAGCCCGAGACCTTTCCAACGAATGCAAAACCGTGGAAATCGGTTCGTGCGTTCTGGAGTTATAGCGTCAGGAAGGAAAACCCGACTTATTTTTATATAGTAGATGTGTAAATGTTCCTTCTTAAATAAGTACTACTTTCAGAGTATAAACAAAAATATGGATAATGAATGGATATTAGTAGAAAGGATAGAAATGGTTGGTGTGGTGTTTTTGAGTGTTTTTACTAAATATCCAGTTTTCAACATGGTAATAATATCATGGTGCACCATTTAATAGGCAGTTGTAATTATTATAGTTCATTGAATGAGAGTTATCGCCCTCGGCGGTGCCTAACTTATGTTTAGTTGGAAACATTGTGGGAGTTTTTCAATTTTACCGATATTTCGGTATTTTGATCAGAAGTACCACTTTCCAGAATTTCCAGAAACTCAAACGGTACATATTCGTCATACGTGACATTTTCTTATGTTAACTGGATAACGTTCGAATAATTTCGCCAAAAAAAAACCAAAACAATTCAATAAAAGCTCCTCTAAAACGGCGTAAATTTAATGGATTGTGAGGTTACTTATTATAGCGAGAGGGCATGGGAGGCCGTCACCCCCTTCTGTGAAGCAGTAATGCTCGCGAAGGAGGAGGCAGAACGCGTGAGGGAGAGGCAAATTTCGCGCCCTCACGCCTCTAGCCGCCGCAGGAGACGCCCTGCACGTCGGGAATCGCAGGCCAATTCCTGGCTACCGTAGGCACGGGCTTGCGGACGGTGAGCAATGGGTAGCTCGCCGTCCGATAAGGACCAAGCCCGGGTCGTCGGCGCATTGTGTTCCACGCGCGTCTCAAAGAGATGTCAGCAGAACTGAAGGGGTCTGATAGGACTGATGCCTGCCGGGGTTGCGGGAAAGTCCGAAAGGGATACCGTGGCCCCTGGCAACGTACAGGCAATGGAAGGAACACGGGTGGGTTTTAGTCAATAAGAGTCTGACACGCCCTTCCGCTCCACCCAGAGCGGGAGAAGTTATTTGATAATTTCCCACCCAAAAAAAAAAAGGTTATTTATTATCAGTTTTAATATGTCAAGAAATGTCAAACGAACGTTCATAATACGGTATTTCCAGTCAATAGTCGGGCAGAAGCCGGCCAGGGTGTCACATGACCACTGACTGGCTTGTTTGACGAGTTCATAATACGAAATTGCAAGGCAGTTCTGTTTACGCCGTAAACTGCCTGGAAATATGCCCTGAACCGAAATATTTACCACGATGATTGACACTTAAACGAGTCCTTAACTTCCAACGATTACAAACGAGATGATACTTAAGATGTTAATATTTAGTCAAGAAGAGAATATTCCCTGCATATCGTTTAGCCCAACGGATTAATATGTAATTTCAATAAATTTTAAAACCTATTCAACTTCAAGTATGTTCTTAAACTCTAGTGTAATTAAATGGTTAATTACTTAGCAAGCGCAACGTTCTAAAGTGGAAATAACATAAAATAAACGAACGCTTATGGAAAGGTTTATGAAATTTTCGACATCTTCAATTACCATACAAAGGCTTTCACATCTCACGCCAATTTTAGGCAAAAGGTTGAACGATTTTACAAAGCTAACTAACAATTTTTGATAGTTTATCAGAAATAAAACGGAAATTATTAAACGGTAAAGAACCAATACTAAGAAATAGTCATTGACTTAGAATACAATTAAAAAAAAAATGGTTAAACTTTTGTATTTAATTGAGATCAAAATAGAATTTAAATTCAGGTTCTTTTTAGTTAACTTACAAGATAAAACAATTCAGTGCTAGTAGATTTCGTACGATTTACCCAGGTAAACAGCATTTTGGCTGCAATCGTGGCGAAAGCGTGATACGCATCCAACCTGTGTGGGTTTTTCAGGTGTACTGTGTAGATCAAATTCAGTCCATTTGAATATTCACTTATGATTAATATAAGCGATTTGTTGATCTATGTAGGTAACAAAGACCCACCAAAACCCGAAGGCACCGAAGGAACTACCGGAAATGGTGAAGATGAAGATGCGGTTATAGATCCTTTTGACGAATGTGAAGAAGACAACTGCGATGTACAAGGGACAACTAGGCCCGATAGTGGCGAAAGAACATGTACCACTGAAGGAGAGGAGACTGCGGATCCTAATGCAGGTGACAGTAAGTTATATAAATCGTAAATGTAAAATAAATAATGTTGCGAAGTATGAATTATTCTGCTCAGACAACTAAAATCTCACATACCCATACAATTTAAAATAGATTCAACATCTAGGTCAGAAAATTCAACATCATCACAGGCAACTAATAGACCGAAAAGAGCTACCAAAACATCTAGTGGAAACTCGAGTTCAACTACAGAAGAATCGATAGTGGGCACAACACAAAATAATGAAAACGAAGGTGAAGATGAGAGTGAGTGAAGCAAAACTATATTAACACATCATGTTTAAAAAGGCTACAACAGAGTTTTTTCTCTTTGCATGGCACTAGGATATTTTTGAATTTGTATTGTATCTGCATAAACACACACAAATCTTACACAAACTTCAACAATTAAACTAATTACTGGATTTAATGTACTTTTATCTTCCAGATATGATAACGATAAATTCAAAATCCATTAATGAGCCGGGCTCGTCAATCACTGCATCAGGAATGAAAACAGAAGCGTCTGAACAAGAAGCAACAACAGGAGACTCTGAAATGGAAACGACAACTGAAGGGTCTGAACTAAAAGCAACAACAGGAGTCTTTGGAATGGGATCGACTACCTGGCTAAACTACGTCAAGAGAAATGACTAATAACCTTTCTACCTCACCGTACCATATTCTTTAAAAATGTCTTCCTCTTGATAGGTTATGTACTTACGTTAAAATCTGTTACTAGCATACCTATTTACAAATACCTACATACTAAATTGTCTTAAACATTTATGCAAATACTAACTGATTTATTTTTATTATCGTTTGTTCCAAATAATACACAAATTTGTTACTTAACTACTTATCTACATTTACACACAAAATTGACTAACATTGGCTAACTTTGGCTGACATTTACACATCCAAACTACACACTTCTTTTATTATTTGCGGTTTTTTTCAAATGCAAAACACTAATATGAAATACGAGCCTGGGCGTTAAATAAATATTTTGTTGAAATGGCTTTGGCCTTTTTTTTTGTATCCTCCTGGATACCCACCGCCTGGGGAGAACGGAGGGTTATGTCAGACTCCTACCGACTAAAACTCAACGATTCCTTCCACTACCATGTGTCGGGGGCCCGGGAGATACTTGTACATTCGCCGCACCCCCAACTGGTGTATCACTATATTATTTAATTTAGTCAATAGAGAACATAACATCATAACATCATACCTTGTTCCCCGAAGGGTTAGGCAGAGGTGGGTGGGTGGGTGTACCTACTATGCCTATATTTCGCCAGTTATGTTTAAGTCTCATGTAATAAGGGGCAAGCCTTTTACCATCAACCGGTCACAAATCCAGACTCCGGGCTGTTACTGAGAAATCCCTAATAGAAAAACCAAATATGACTTTGCCCGACCTGGGATCGAACCCGCTCAGCAGCAGCGGTTGCAAACACTAGACCAGTGCTGCAGTCAGTAGATAGAGAATTGTACCTTAAATTACGAAATGTGTAAAGTTCGCCCTTCCAAATGTTAGAAATCTAGGACCCAACATCGTCTTAGATAAAGAGTTGCTTGAAACTGTAAACTCGGCAGTTTTTGTGGGCATAACAGTAGATGCCAAACTTCAGTGGGGCCAACATATATCGAGCCTAGCGGGAAGGCTCAGTTCGGCCGCCTACACCGTCAGGAAAGTAAGACAATACACTGACGTTTATACAGCTCGGTTAGTCTATTTTAGTTATTTTCATAGCGTTATGTCCTACGGTATATCTGCTGTGGGGCAAAGCTGCTAATATTCAAAATATATTTGCCCTTCAAAAACGAGCTGTTCGAGCAATTTACCAGCTATGTGCCAGAGTTTCTCTGAGAGATCTTTTCAAAGATATCGGTATCCTCACAGTGGCATCACAATTCATTTTCGCCAACATATTATATATTAGGCATAATATACGCTTATATACAAAAACAGTGATATTCACAATGTTAATACTAGAAATAAGGACAAACTACGTACTCCCGCTTCATAAGGTTCATAACTCATTTGTTGGGCTTGGTATAACCTTTTATAACAAGCTACCTTCTTCTTTGCTAGATTTGCCTTTTAATGCGTTCAAAACTAAAGTAAAATCCAACCTCTGTTCAAAGGCATACTATTCTATCAACGACTACTTAAATGATAAGAATAGTTGGTCGCTGTGATTAACTCAAGACAATGTTTAAATGTTCTTTCTCCAGAATTAGCTTACTTACTGACAGGTTATATGAGTTTATATAATTGTTTATAATTTTACTTTATAAGTCAGTTTATTTTATTTTTATTTATTGTTGACATAATTTACTCATTACAATGTTTTTTTTTTATGTTGTATTGCAATATGTGGGTTAGTTAGCGACCTCGATATTTTTTTAATTTACCTCGATGATCCTAGTTTATCAATTATAACTTCTAGTTACAGCTATTTGTAAGCGGGCACGCCCTTTATGCCTGGAGGCTTTTATTTAGATATTGTTTTCGTTAAGTTATTTTTATTTCTGCTTGAGTATAGTTCTCGATGTTTTTGGTTGGTATATTGGCGTGTGCTAGCTGTCATATGGCTATTAATTTTATAATTTAAATTATGTTTTGTGTTGCGTAATGTAAATAGCATTTTGCATACTATTATATAGATTCATTTTTTTCTAACTGAACAGACAGCTGTGATGCTGGGGAGTTTGTTGTGCCACTTCTTCTTCCCAGCTAAAGCACTAGGAAGTGGTGAAGTGTGGGCATTTTGGGGGACTGTCTTATGTAATTTTGACGTTCGAAAAGAGCTGATTCCCAGCCTAGTTTGAATAAATGACTTTTGAATTTTGAATTTTTTGAACATAATTATAGGGTCTATCTTTTTATCATGAGATGTAAATAAAATAGAATAAAAACGTAGTTTTAATAAAACATAAGACCAGAGAATGCAACGAATGAAACATCCTTTTCTAATGTACGAGTAGGTACTTAGGTGGTGTCCCGGCACCGCTCCTTTATAATATCTATACCAACGACCAACCATCCAGCCCGAACACGTCCCGCTTCCTCTACGCAGACGACCTTGCCCTCACTTCCCAAGCCACCACCTTTGAGGAAGTTGAGGTCCACTTTTCAGACGCTCTTGGTAACTTAGCCACGTATTATTTCGCTAACTCACACAAGCCCAATCCGAGCAAAACCCAGTCTTGTATATTTATTACATCTATCGTCAAATAGCAAAACCAAAAAGACAGTGTGTTTTTGGTTCTGCACCATACAAACAAAACTTTCATTGTTTTACAGAAAACTCAACTAAATTATAACTAGTACTATCATTCTAAAATTATTATAGGAATTTAAAGAATGGGATATAAGTCAGTGGAACAGGTGACAACTAAATAAAATGTGCAATATTCCTCCATCTCGTTCTAGCTGACGCATTTCTATGACAAGCTTTTATTTAACATGCCGCGTTAGTTAGTTAGTATGTATTTATCAAGTCTTGCAAGCTGAATAAAAACCACTTCCTCTTATCCTACCAAATTGAAATTTTACACATTCGTTCAGTTTAGAAGACGATGGATTTTTTACCTGATTCTACACCCAAGATTGGCTCCAGTCGAAGGAACTCCACAACAGTCAACGGTACAGACACGAAACTTAATATACGCATTTAATTATGATATTCCGTTCTAAAGTCTACTGTGATCTGGCTGCAGCATCCAGGATTGGCTCCAGACGAGGAATCTCCTCAGAAATCAACAGCAGAGACACAAAATTTTATATAGACATTCAATTATGATAGCTCGTTCTAAACTTTACCATGATTTGGCTGCTGCACCCAGCATTGGTTCCAGAAGAGGGAACTCCTAAACGATCAACAGCAGCGAAACAAAATTTTAAATACGCATTCAATTATCATAGCCCGTTCTGAAGTTCACCATAATCTGACTGCTGCACTCAGGTTGGCTCCAGAATTTTTAGTTCCCGATTATGACATTTTGGCGCTGGGTTAATTTAGTTTTTTTTTTTTGGATTTATATTCAAAGCTGTAGGCGTTTTTGTTGTTTCAATGTTATGGTTAATTAAATACTTTTAGTGTAACTATATTTTTTGGTATTAGTAGACACTATTGACTGTGTCATTTTTCAATAAAGGTAGAGTCGCGGATGCGAACCTAGGAAGGGAAGCCGGTAGGAATCGTGTTCTATGGTACTTTTGTCACTGCTACCTACTCTACCAACCCTACCTACCCTACCTACCCTACCTACCCTACCTACCCTACCTACCCTACCTACCCTACCTACCCTACCTACCCTACCTACCCTACCTACCCTACCTACCCTAACTACCCTACCTACCCTACCTACCCTACCTACCCTACCTACCCTACCTACCCTACCTACCCTACCTACCCTACCTACCCTACCTACCCTACCTACCCTACCTACCCTACCTACCCTACCTACCCTACCTACCCTACCTACCCTACCTACCCTACCTACCCTACCTACCCTACCTACCCTACCTACCCTACCTACCCTACCTACCCTACCTACCCTACCTACCCTACCTACCCTACCTACCCTACCTACCCTACCTACCCTACCTACCCTACCTACCCTACCTACCCTACCTACCCTACCTACCCTACCTACCCTACCTACCCTACCTACCCTACCTACCCTACCTACCCTACCTACCCTACCTACCCTACCTACCCTACCTACCCTACCTACCCTACCTACCCTACCTACCCTACCTACCCTACCTACCCTACCTACCCTACCTACCCTACCTACCCTACCTACCCTCTCTACCCTACCTACCCTACCTTCCCTATCTACCCTACCTACCCTACCTTCCCTACCTACCCTACCTACCCTACCTACCCTACCTACCGTACGTAACGTACGTAAAATGAATTTAATTAAAGGTTAGTATTTTTCGATCAGAACGCTCACCGATTAATTTTTAATCTTCGACTCGTGACCCGTAAAAAAACCATACTACAGCTATTCACGAATTCAAATAACTTATCGAATCGATATGTGGTAATTAAACTATACAGTGGCGCGCGGTTCAAATTGTTAGCTTGAATTTAAGGAATTAATAAAAAAGAAGCATGTATTTTTTATACTATTTTTAATGTACTTTTCCTATTTCACTAACCCGTTACAATCAATGCAAGTTCACCATAGAACCCTAATCGACTGAATAAACCGCCATTAAAATAAAAAAAACTATTTGCGGTGCATGTTTTTATTCAACAATAAAATAATTATATTTACCTATTCAACTTGAATAGTCTCAATAAATAATAATTAATCATTCTGTTGTTTACGTACAGCCATGGAAAGTTTACACAAATGTGTTAAGTACACAATAAAAATAAAATAAAAGATGCAAAAAATATTCCATTTAGTCAGTGATAATAATATGGTGACTTGAACATTATTGGTTTATACTTTCCATATTGAAACAAGTGCACGAAGTCGTGTGAGGTATAAAAGAGGTAAATAGCCTTGATAAACACCCCAGACAGTGTTGTTGGTGATAATGTGGAAGCAGCTCGTAATGCTAGCCTTAGTGGCGAACACGGCTTTGATAACGCCCTCTGAAGGTACGATCTCTTTTCATGACGCTTATGTTCAGCTATGTAAACAAACATTGATTTCTAAATTTCTATTAACGGCTCCCAAATTAAGATGATTATTTTATTTCACCTTTTTCTTTTTTTCTTTTACATACTACCTTGACATAATCTCTTCGTTATTTGACATTATATACCTAAAATATTATATATTTTTTTTATAATAAATTAGATTTGTTACATACAGCTGTACTGGCAATTATGTCATTTGGTCTAAATAGCTTTTTATTTTTATTATTTGATTTTGCTTTTATATAGATTATTTTCTTTTAGAATTTGTGAATGTGAGAACGTTGTAGGCTTAACAGACTGTAGATCTGTCGACCATTTTCTATCTTGCTAATTACCGGGTACTTGTTGATAGGCCTACACTGTCCTCTCATACCTATTAACTCTGTAATTTGAAAACATTGTAAATACCATTTACTTTTAAAAGAGTAACCATGGAGTTTCTTGCCGGCTCTTCTCCATAGGAAACGACCAATTGGAACCGTGCACCTAGCTTCTGACGTTTCATAAGTGCCCTTGTAGGTCTACCTATGAGAAATAATTTTTTTTTTTTTTTTTTGATTGTTACAAGATTTATGTCGGCTTTAGTTCTGTAAAATATACCTTTTAAAATTTAAAAACAAAGTTACGTTATTTATTATATCCTGAGCAATTTATAATCGAAACAATTTTCTATATAATAAAAATGAAATGCTGTTCGTTAGTAAGCGGTTCACTACGGAACGGCTAGACTGATTTGGCAAATAATAAAAGTTGCCGGGAAACTGAAAATTCGGGGAAACTTCTCATTTTCTATGAGAATTTTGTATGATTTTTTATTCATTTTTACGGTTCAGCTAGTTTAAAACTTAAAACATGGTGGGATGAATCATAGCCACCAAACTAAATAATAAAATAAACATAATAAAATTAAATTCAAAGTGGATACTAAAAAAAACAAAAT
Organism: Xanthia icteritia; assembly: GCA_949128155.2. NCBI lineage: Eukaryota > Metazoa > Arthropoda > Insecta > Lepidoptera > Noctuidae > Xanthia > Xanthia icteritia. Next base: position 9,208,395 of record OX421935.2, on the reverse strand, counting down.
CTCAATGTTTTAGGAACCGATCCCGATGGTCCCTATTCTGAAGAAAGTGGTCATGGTAATCGTAAGTAATTTCAAAATATTGTAACTAGTTTATTTTGACACTTCTTTAAAAAAATGCTACAAACGTATTCAGATATATGATAACATAATGAATATAACTGTAGATACCGAATTAAATACTGTTAGTTATAACGTAGCTATGGTTGTACCTAAGTAATTTATTTACGTAGTATTAAAGTAGAAACGGTTTCTTCTACCTTAATACAATACTTTAATTAATCACAACATTCACAATATAGATAGCACAATATAAATAGTAGGCAGTAATGGAATAAAAACGTTATTATTTCAAGCACTAGTGCTTATTTAAAAGTTATATCGTAATATTTCGTTCCAGCACATCTCAAATGTAAGAAACCTAATGAAATCTATGACCTCTGTCCAAAACCATGTCCTCCAAGGGAATGTGGGATCAACAAAACCTTGATTCTCTGTGCCCCTCCACCTGAACCTGGTTCTAGTGACTGCAAACCTGGCTGTAGATGTGCAGACGGCTTTCTTAAAAACAGAGCTGGTATTTGTATCCCCGAAGACGAGTGTCGTAAGTTTTTTAGAATTTTTGGTAAAAGGAAAATCGATTTATTTTGCGGTTGTTGAAAAGAAACTCCAAATGGAACCAACAACATCTCAAAGTTCTCGATCGTCTCGTATTTGATTCTAATTATTCATACGGTTCGATTTTAGTTGAACAACTTTTGTTATTCATCAAAAAATACTTGAATATGAAATTCAATTTGACTAAAAGTCTGTTCAGGTGGTTTAAATAGTTTTTGCCTTAGCAGTTGATCAACTAAAATCGAACCGTGTGAGCCCGTAGTTTGAGCTAAAAATATATTTTAGAATTACAAATCAAACTCTATTTGCGATTCAATTCCGACGATTTAGAACTTGAAGTTATTTGATGTGAGCTAGCAAAATCGTTAACTTTATCCCACTTATGTTTCAGTTTAAGACAACTATATATTATATTTTCCATTACAGAATACGATTGTGCCAAGAATGAAACCTTAGACCCTTGTTACTCTGATTGCCCCCCACGCCTGTGCGGTGTCAATATTGCTGCAGTATCGTGTCTTGCAATAAATGACAGTGACTGTAAACGCGGTTGTCGATGTAGTGACGGATACTTACGAAATGCTGAGGGAGACTGTGTACTTGAGTGTGACTGTCGTAAGTAGAAAAACTTGACCATAATATCATGTTTATTATTTTTTATTCTGCCCTAGGGAAATTCTCGTGGTTACTGTTCTGTTCTCCCGAGAAGGAATTCCTTCTTGGGAGAACAAATGGTTAGTTTAGATTAGTTAGAGGGTTATGTCAGACTTCTACCGACTAAGATCTCATGGTGTGCCTCATGTTACCTTGACTCGGGAGTGCGGCATTGGGTTGTGCTTAGGTACTCCGCGTCCCCAAACCAGTGTGGCTCCTGTCAAAAATTATTTAAAAAACTGTTTTAAAATATATATGATGGTCTTTTTTCAATTCTCAATTCTTAGGTATTTATTTTCTTTATCTCCTAAAAAACACCTGTCCAGTTTGAGTTCTTTCCATTTTGCTTAACCAGTTCAATGCACGAATCCGAATGAACTGTACGACATTTGTCTCCCGCCTCTTGTCCTCCCAGTCGTTGCGATGTGGCCGAGACACTAATTGATTGCATGCCTCGTCCAAGACCTGGTGACCCTGAGTGTGAGCCAGATGCCTATGTGAAGAAGGAGGCATATGTGTGACGAGGGATCAATGTCATAACTGATTTCTTTTTTGTAAAACTGAAGATCAAGCGTCCGTTACAGTTACAGAACATTTGTTTGGGCGGCTCATCGCACAAGAAGTGTTAGTTTTTAACACACACGATATCAGGCCAACATTTAACAAATAATTAATTTCTGAAATAGCTCAATGTAAGGGACCGAATGAGATGTACGATATTTGCCCCAACCCCTGTCCACCACAACGGTGCGATGTAGACCCGCGTGTAATCAGATGTGCAGCTCCACCCAAACCTGGTGACCCCGAATGTGAACCAGGGTGTCGATGTGTTGATGGATACGTGAGGAATGAAGACGGCATATGCGTGACGAGGGATCAATGTCGTAAGTGTTTTTTTTTAAATCGTAATACTGTAATTTTTGTGCATTACGCTTTTTCTGATGCATATCAAGCTTAATAAAAATGTAATGCGTATAAAAAATCGTTTTTTTACACTATTTAAAATACGATCCAATATTGTTTATTTACTCCTTGTGGTCTCGTGGTAAGTTTGTACAGTATGTAGTTTTTTAGTACCTTTCAATCAAATACATTGATTTTACTAATCAGTTACACCATTACCACCATTTCTCAGTTAGTAAGTGCATGCACACTTACCATCAATTCATCATCCCTTTTTCTTCCAGCTCAAAACTGTAAAGGAAAGCATGAAATCTACTCTCGATGTCCAGCTTTGGTTTGCCGACCACTGAATTGTACGCAAGTAGGGTTTCCAAGGCCATGTCCAATTCCTGGACCTGATCCATCACGTTGTCCAGGAAAACCTGGTTGCATTTGTAAAAATGACTACGCTAGAAATAGCCGTGGAAAATGCATCCCAATAAAAAAATGTCGTAAGTATTAAAATGATTATATTACGACTTATATGTATGTTGACTGCCTCGTTGGTCTAGTGGTCGCAAGCGCTACTGCTGAGGTCCTAGGTTCGATTCTTGGGACGGGCAGAGTGTTATTAGGTTTTCCATCGGAATTTTTCAGTAGCAGCCTGGAGTCTGGATTTGTGCAATGTGTCGATATACAAGCAAAAGAAACTCACTTCTCAACTTGATGAAATTGTCGGTAATGGACGTTGGAATGTTTTATGGTGTTTTAGCTAAGCCCACGTCTAAAGCAGCAAAAATATTATATACTTTTTAGATAAGAAATTAGATTAAGTTAAGTTTTGTGTGACTAAGATTATTTAATTTAGTTGAGTAGTTAGTCGTTATTTGTACAAGCACGATGGGATTGACATCGTCGCATATGTGTATAAAATTCCTTAAATAAATAAAGATTTTAAAAAAATATCTCTCGACGAAAATCAAATTCCATTAGGTACCTCGCTGAAATCATTAGCTCAATATCTAATTTTAAAGTGCAAATAAAACAGATCATCCACACTAGACAGTAATTTTATAAATTTTCCAGGTTCGTGCGGTGGGGATCCTAACGCGGTATCGGGTTGTGGTGTAAACTGCGGTAGACATTGCTCCGATCGCAATAATAAACAGCCTGTAGCGTGCACCGAAGAATGCAAAGAAAACAGTTGTGATTGCCGTGAAGGCTTCCTTTACGATGATAACACAGGAAAATGTGTTCTTCCTGAAGACTGCAGTAAGTTTTTATAAACATTACCTATCTATCTGCTCACACATACTTCCGCCATGAAAAATTGTGACTTTATTTTTACGCATACGGTTGAAGGAGTTTAAACTAGGCGATGACTACAGTTATGATAGACGTCGAAGCGTATATGGAATCTATACCTTCACACAACGCTCTATAGTGTTAAGTTCGGGTATACCATAAAAATATGTAACGCCGTGTTGAGGATTTTAAAATATACCCAACTCCAACATTCGTTTTGGGTATAGTATAAAAATATTTACCGTCGTGTTAAGGATTTCAAAATATACCCGACCGCAACATTCGTTTGGGATAGATATCAGATAAAGGGACGTTTATTTTAGGCTAATTATTTTCCAGGCGACTAACAACTTAGAGGGCGACTAATTATTTGCTACTAAAAATCATAGGCGAGGTACTATAAATAATGACATGGCGACTAATATTAACAGTGGGATAAAAAACATTGTATTATAGAAATATGAAGTGGTAAATGAAAATGGCTGAATGGTAGGTTAGGTTAGGTTAGAACTGTGACCAGACAAAGCACGAGCCGAGCGAGCGAAGCGAGCGGTGCCGCGGCAGCGGCCGGCGAGTGCCAGTGCAATGTCTCCGATTCAAAATCCACATTCTCGATAACTCCACAATGTTCGGTTATAAAACCCTCTAAACTAGCTTTATCTATCATTATTCGCATCTACTTTTACGCTAAAAGGATCACAAACCATAACGATAACTATATTATAGTTATCGCTTTATTATAATTTTCGCAATGTACTGTGCACTTATTACCTACCACTTTTTTAATTAAAAAACACTTGAAATCACAATTCAAACAGTACTGACTCGCACGTGGTCACAAAATGATGCAACAAACAAAATATTGCGTCAAGCCGCGGGCGAAAAGGATAGAACGATTGAAATAGTAACGTGCCAAAAGAGTATCGAACAATTGCTTCGTTGCGGTCGGGTATGTTTTAAAATACTTGCAGGGGCGTATACTAAATCTGAATGTATACCCGATATCAACACGCGCCAGTGACGTCACAAATGTTAGGTAAAGGTACGCTTTATTGAAATGATTTTTGTTTACTGGATTTGAAAATATACCCGAAGGCAACGCGGTTTCTGACGTCATGACCGTTGTGTGAAGGTATAGATTCCATATACGCGACGTCGAAGCATTGCACACACACGTTTTTTTGCCGTGAAAAACTACGGCTGATTCGTCGTATTTAGGAACGGTCTTTAGTGTTGTATGGATCACTACGGAAGCTTGTTCAGGGTTATACATGTTGTATCACATTGCAAACCACCGGACGACGCATACGGGGCCGGCGGCGCGGTGCCATCGCCGTATGCGTCGTTCGGTGGTTTGCATGTGATACAACATGTATAAAAAACCCTGTCCTATCCGTGCGGGTGTTGTTAACTATCGTTCTGAGAGTTTATTTATGGGGTAAATTTAAAGAAAAAAAAAACTTTTTTTTCCATGGGGAATTTTACCCAGTTTTTACATGGTGTGCGAGTCAGGGCCATCGTTTAGCGGCTGTTGAAAATTTGCTTATTTTTAATGGGGTCATTTTGTTACTAAAAATGTGAATTTTAAATAGCAATAACTTTTTTATTTTCAATAATAATAAGACTTTTTATAACTTTTTGGTACATTTATTGCAGTACCTATGTGCCCCTTTCGGATCGGACAGGGGTTTTTTACATATTGTTTATAAGCTCACACGATTATTCTACGGTGCGGTAAGCGCGCCGTACCGTAAAGTAACCGTGCCGTGTACAACGAGCCTTATGTTCGGCAACTAAGGTTGACAGTTTACACTATTGTTAGACACCATAATTGGTTTAAAAAACCACAAAGTTGAAAAAATTTAGATTTTGAACTAAGAAACGAATACTGAAATAGAAGTGGTTGTTCTATCTGCTTCCGTTAGAGCTCCCGCAGACATATTTTATTGTAAGTTGGCCAACTATTGTAACTAACTCAGATACAGGTACAGATGTAGTTGGACATGATGTGCGGGCTAGCATATGTCACTATACCTATTGCTATACTCTGCGATTTAGTCGGCCAACTTATATTTTTAGACATCGCCCTTAGACATTACCTATGTAGGCGATGCTTACATTGACATAAGTGTAAACGGGCATAAGCGTCACTAAATAAAATAATAATGATCCGTCAGAAAACACGATACGTATTACGTATATAATAAATGAATTACCTACAGCTCATTCACACGGTCATGTTGGATGCACGTCCACATTGCATAGGACAACGGGTTTTGTCGCGATTCTTCAAAATATCCGAATATTCACACTTGATTCGTGATTCAGAGTTCAATCTTGGACGAGTGCATCAACGGATCCGTCACAAAAAAATCACGATAAATGTTTTTTGACGAACGTGGTTTTTAAAAGTCGATACGAAATTTAAGACATGTCCGTAATTTTCCACGATTCGTGATGCGTGTGAACACGGTAATTTAAAAAGCATTGCCGCCATCAAATAAAAAAAAACGAATCGTGAAAAAGACGATTCGTCAAAAACACGAATCGTCCCCGTGTGAACAAGCTCTTGCGACTCATCCACGTGTGGATAGAATGCGCTGTTAGTTTACTTTTAATATTATATTTACCAGCAAAAATGACCTTTAAATGTATTCTGTTACGCACATGGGGTACTTACTCTTTGTACACGAGTTTGCGATATCCGTCACGGTTAATCAACAGGTGTTTTGTTAATAAAAAAACAATTAAACAATTGTTATAATAACAATACTGAAAATGATTTATTGGCAATGCAAATAATCGTTAAATAAAAATGAATCACGACTTCAATAGTAGGTAAATATTCGGATAAAATAAAATAACATTACATCACGCGTGTATTCGCCGGAGGGTTAGGCAGAGATGTAGGTACCTTGCGTAAACCCACATTTCCCCAGTTTTTTTTAATAATATAATACCATTTATTTCAGGCGACAGTGGCCCATATTCTAATATAAACAAAAACTTGTGTCAATAAATAAGGCTTAGACTAGGTATGTTAGTAGCACTTCACTTTGCACTAGCTTGACTTTGTGCTGTCCTGCGGGACTTGTCCGCGGAAGCGACGGAACACCACATCCTGCGGCTAAAAGTCTTCTTCCATGACGAGGGGCAGATAACAGTTCGGTACTCGCATGACGAACGCCTTGAAGTTCACGTTCCGGTGCGATTCTAGTAACTGCACCCTCGGCATGTACCTCGTCTTTTGGCGCACGTACTCCACGATGTCCTCCGCCTTAGTGGTGTAGTGCAGGCGGGAGATGTACACCAGTGTTTTGCGGCACGCAGGCTCACTTTGGAGTCTGTAGGGGCTTTGCCGCAGCAGTTCTTGTTCGTTCGCGATCGGCGTTTCCTCCTGTGCACTGTCACGAAACCGTCATCAATATCAGCCCTATTCAGCGCTATTTCTGGCATGGGCTTGATACTAGGAGCGCCAGGGGTACTCGCAGTGACGCTAGCGAAATTCCTTAGTAGGGGTTTCGCCAGGGCTACAGTCACTGGCAGCGGAATGGGGCAAGGGGCGCGGGCGGCGCTGCGCGCGTACGCGTGCACGTTAGACTCCGGGCTGTTACTGAGAAATTCCAGATGGAAAAACCCAATAACACTTTACCCTACCCGGGAATCATACCTAGGACCTCATGCTCAGCAGTAGCATTAATTAATATTATTTTGACAGCACCAGTGTGCGGGAAAGATGAAGTTTATTCAGCCTGTACCAACAGCGACTGTCAACCGCAGAAATGTTCGCAATTAGGATATCCGATACCATGTCCCAGAATTGACCCCGAAAATTGCATCAAAGGATGTTCTTGTAAACAGGGCTACGTACGCGACGCAACTGGCACTTGTATTCCGAAAGAAAAATGCCGTAAGTATCTATGAAAATCCATTTACTATATTGTTTTGCTTTATAATCATTATTAGATTGAGACTAAAATTAATATTGTGTTCGATATGACAAGAAATTTTGAGAACGGTGAACCGCACGTCATTATTAACGAAAATTACCCTTACTGCTAAAGTCAATATCAAATTCAAATTTTTATTATGCGGGTGGCCGCATGGGTACCGAACGTTAATGGGGACGTGCAGTTGATGCTGTACCTATAAAAAATATCGTTAAGTATCAAATCATATTTACAGTTTTATAAATACATCTCTATAAGCTAGATTTGTTCCTAAACTATGTGTATACAACTAACTAAGTATTATACAAACTAAAATATAGCATCGAAAAATTCATCCGCATCACTGTCGACTGGTAGTGTACCCAAGAGACTGGACGCATTGCCACGTTGTATGGCAATGCCAATACACATTTCGCATCACTGCTTCCCTGCGACTAGGAGCTCCTTGTTGTTCTCCTCATCGCTGTTACTGTGGCGAAGTTGTCAACAGCCTCAGCCAGTGGGACGCAACGTGTGTCGATACTCTTGCGCCATCCCATCTTCCTGGGTCAGCGTGCTGTGCTGGCGCTGCCGCTGCGGCTGCAGAAAACCTCAAGCGGCGAAAGTATAATAACCTTATAGGTAACTATATTTTCGAGCCGTTTGGGGTTGAAACCATGCTCATGGTTTGTTCAATGAAATCTCCAAACGACTGGTTGACACTTCCCGTAACCCAAGGGCTGGTTTTTACCTTGGCCAGAGGCTAAGCATTGCCATACAACGTGGCAGTGCAGCCAGTCTCTTGGGTACACTACCAGTCGACAGTGATGGGGATGAATTTTTCGACGCTATATTTTAGTTTGTATAATACTTAGTTAGTAGTATCAAATTAGGTACTATATTGATAGATTTTTATCGGTTTTTACATTCTTACAGCTTCATGCAGAGGAGATCCAAACGCGGTATCAGGTTGTGGACAAAACTGTGGCAGGCGTTGTTCCAATTATAATAGCACAAAACCTGTGATTTGCAAAGATATATGCGAGATCAACGGTTGTGATTGTAGAGAAGGTTTCGTTCTGGACGACAGCACTGGAAAATGTATCCGTCCGAATCAATGCGGCAAGTAGCCTTTACATAATGTCCATGTTATTCTAACAGTCCCTTAAACCTAAGACGACCTACTGACCAAACAACCTGTATGTCCTACTACTGCTGGTTAAATATCGTTTTATACGTCAGCGCTTCTTAAGCCTGCTTTGATGTCACAAAATTCTCATTGACTCCAACATCTCTCTCACTGTTGCCTATTCTAGCATGAAATAATCTAAGTCTTCATGCTTGCCTTCCTAGGGCAGCTTCGCAGCCACCGTGTGACGACACTGGGTCATCTATTCTGATACATTTGACAGATATTTATGAAATTATGAAGAAAGTTAACAAAGTATCGTTGTTATACAGTTTCTTGCGGTGGAGACTTCAATGCCAAACCTGGTTGTGACAAAAACTGCACCAAACAATGCCCTGGTCCCAAACCATCAGAATGTAAATGCTCTAAAGATGGCTGCGTTTGCAAAGACGGATTTTTGTACGATCCTAAACTCAAGAAATGCGTACGTCCAAAACAATGCAGTAAGTGTGACTCAATCATTTATTAATTTGAGAAAACGATACACATTTCTTGGGAGTATTTCCGCATCCGCCATGTAGGATCAATCCTTAATCGTAAAAAGATAATTGTTAGTCCCAGATGGAGTCGTAATAATACGGGTGTGAATCATATCACGTTATCTACCTCACACGACACTCTTGTCTGGCTTGCCAATAAGTAAGTGACTTTGTAAAATCACACTGTCATCGAAATCATAAGCTTTAAATATATCTTTTAGCTCCACCTTGTGGCAACAACGAAGTCCTTTCAAACTGCAGCAATGGTGGATGTGGACCCTGGCGTTGTTCGGACGTAGGAATACCAACAGGTTGCGTCAAAATGGACCAAAAGTATTGTATTGTCGACTGCGTCTGCAAAAAGGGTTATGTAAGAGATGACTACGAAATTTGTATTCCAGTAACAGATTGCCGTAAGTATCAGTTAAGTTGTTATTTTATGTTACTTGTGATATCTTTTGTGCAAGAAAAACAAATCCGGGTAATGGAATGCTCTTTCCAATAATGGAATGTTCTTCTCCATAGAGATCTACGTTTTGGAATGGGCAACCAGCTTCAACTTTCTGACTAACTGACCGACTCTTTGACAATTCAAAAGTGCCTGTAAATGGTTTAATTGAAATAAATGTTTTGAGTTTGAGTTTGAATAATAGAATCGAAAATTATATTTAAAAAAAATCTTATAGGTACCTAAGTTCTACTCAACCCTTTTCAATGCTAAAAAGTCTACTTACTATAATATTATAGCTTACTTTTTATGATGCCTTTGGGCATTCGGCAATAACATTCGATAACGATAAGAGTGATAATTTTGTAACTATTATTAATAATTACTTACTAGAACAATATACTTATGTATGTAACAAAAAAAAATATAAAAGATTTTGTTTGTCTAGCTGAATGCGGTGGTGATCCTAACGCTGTGGCAGGTTGTGGTATAAATTGCGGTAGGCTTTGTTCAAATTACAAAAATGCAGAAAATGTATCCTGTATAACTGAATGCCGTGAAAATGCTTGCGATTGTAGAAAAGGTTTCGTGTTGGATGAAAATACAAACAGATGTGTCCTACCTAAAGACTGCAGTAAGATTTTTTTATTACTTCTCTTTTGTCCCATAATGATTTATTTTAAGTGGTCAAGTCATTTTTGCTCAGGTAAAGTTTTAGATACTGATAGTTCTTAATCAAATACTAAAAAGAAGAATAGGCCAGCCCTCTGGTCACGCGAAGGGTCGAACAGCTGCTTGGCTATGTCTTGAAAAAACTAAGTGGGCACTCGGACCCCATGGCCCTAGTATTTCAACCCCAAACGGCTCAAACATATAAAAGTTAAAATATCTTAATGTTATTTTTATCATTCACAGCACTAGTTTGTGGCAAGAACGAAGTATTCTCCCCTTGCGTCAATGGTGGATGTGAAGCAAAGAACTGCTCGCAGATAGGAGAACCAGTCCCATGTGTTAGACCAGCTAAATGTAATCCAGGTTGCCTTTGTGCTGAAGGTTTCCTTAGAGACGCCTATGGTAAATGCATACCAAAAGACCAATGTCCACGTAAGTATAATCTTCTCAATAAATTGAGAACTCAAATTTTCCTTAAATAACTATCTCGAAATAAGAGATGAAAACTACTTAGGCATTTTCTACGTTAATCGATGCAAAACTGCACAGTCTTCAGTTCCATGCGTTCAATCAGTTATTCTAAACATTGTAAAGAGTACTAATATTGACAAGTTTATACAAATATTTATGGATCTCAACTCTTTTATTCCTGCAGCAAATTGTAAGGGAGCAAATGAGATCTACGATCCATGTCCACCAAGTTGTCCACCGCAAACTTGTGAAAGTATCGGAAAAAAATACTTCTGTCCATTGATGCTCGCTAACAAAACATCGCAGGACTGCCACGGTGCCTGTCGATGCAAACCAAACTATTTCAGAAACAAACTCGGAGACTGTATTTCGGCAAAGAATTGTCGTAAGTTTTTTGTCCCTTTTCAAACTTATTTGAGATTCTATAGCTTAAATTATTGTTGAACTTCTAACAAATTATTGGCTCCTGGTACCTCTCGTTTTGAAATATGTCCAATTTAATATAACATAACATCACGCCTGCTTTCTTTGAAGGGTTAGACAGAGGTATACCTATAGTACAACCACATTACGCCAGTTCTGTTCATTCCCATGTAATAGGGGCGAGCCTATTGACATCAACCAGGCACAAATCCAGACTCGGGGATATTACTCAGAAATGCCTAATGGAAGAACCCAATAACAATTTGCTCGCCCAGAGTATCTAACCCCAGGACCTCATGCGCCCCGCGGTTTCACCAGCATAAGTCTCGATCCCGTGGGAATATCGGTATAAAAAGTACCTATGTTCTAACCCAGGTCATGATCTATCCATGGGCCAAATTTCATTCAAATCCGTTCAGCCGTTTTAGCGTGAAAGCATAAAAAACAAATAAACAAACTCACTTTCACATTTATAGTATTAGTTAGGATATGGCTAATTCATTAGTTAATTATAGTGAAATGTACGGGACCTCATGAGTTCTTCTCATGTGGCGGTGCCTGCGACAACGTCTGTGAAACATTGAACGAACAGAACCAGACCAACTGTCCTATCATCAACATCAAGTGCAACGAAATGTGCTACTGTGAAGAAGGATACGCCAGAGATAAAAATAAAACCTGCATTCCCATAGATAAATGTCCAGGTAATAATTCGATGACTTAATATAAAATTGCTTATAAACATTATATTATATGTAAATCTTTCATAAATTACAACAACCGATTCTTTGCGCATGGCAAAAAACTCTGTGTTTACGCCTACATTAATGTGAAGACATTCAGTGTGTGTGTGTCGCCTTTGCCATTCTAAAAAGCCAGGCGCCGTACAGATTTATTTTACTCATACCGTCACAAATTATAATCTAAGTCAAAATTTTCACCATCGTCGCGAACTTGTACGCTCCACACATATCATTGTAAAAATACAGTTTATACAATATTAAACAACCATACCTCGATACGGGAGTTTCATTGAAGATCATTGAAGCCCCAACATCTGGCGACCTACGACAAAACCTGCAATTTTGGCGGAAAACAAGTTCGATCATTGCGACCACGCGCTGCCGGTGCACCCATTGCGCCGCAGCTACTTGTCATATAATCAAGCATCATACCTGGGTTCCCTGGAGGTGTACCAGCCATTGCAGCCACCGCCGGTTAGCGATCAGCATTCAGCATCGTACCGCAGCCTCGGCCAATGCAGCTAAGTGCCCATTATTCCTTGTGAATTCCCTATTACCTACTTAACCCTTACCTTTTATACCCTTACCTACCCTTAATAAATCTATCCAATACCTATTTAGAATAGCTTCTACTTATGAGTGCATTGGTGTCTGTAGTGTTTTAAAATAATTACATCAATACACCATACGCAGTTCATTATAGTAAATTCATATTATCTATTGGTGAACGTTTTTACTGTCAATACCAATATAATAGTAAGCTATTTTCTTATGATATTATCATAGTTTTTATCCGTGTTTCCCAACAGACTTATAGCTGTTACTATAAGCATATATTTCACCCAACTCGCCGAACATTCCAGGCTGGTCTCTCCGTGTAACGCTACTTCGGGCCGCCGACCGTTTCACCGTGTGATCGGAGCGGAGCCCTACCCACAGCTGCACCGAGCCGCCTCAGGTGACGTTAGGCGAGGAGCGTGAGCTAAGTTTTTAGTTTTTTACATTATCACCACCAAGTTTGTGTTGGAATCAAATTTCTTATTAAATCCGATTTAACATTTACATTATTAGCAAGATTCAGAGTTCACAACAAAGATTGTGGAGATGAGTCTAGCACAAGCAATTCTCAAGAAATACAGGGTCTTTTAGTGAAACGTAGTTCCATAAAAGGTCAAATCACTAAATTTAGAAACTTTTTATCAAATGTTACCTCTAAAGAATCGCTTACTCAGATTGAGTTAGCTGAATTAACCTTAAAACTAAGCAAATTTGAATCTATCTAGGTATAGCCGTTTTGATGACTTGCAAAATCAGATAGAAGTATTAAATTTTAACAATTTATCTAATGAGATTGATGAACGTGATATTATCGAACAACTATTTATATCCAACATTGCAATTGCTCAAAGTATTACACAAAAGCATAACTCGAACCGTCATGATGAAAGTAATTACAAGGATTTAAATTCAACCCAGATAACTACAGGCCCATGTATGTAATCATGATCATCATGATATAGGTTTTAAATTACCTCAAATTCAAGTTGCTAAATTCGACGGATCTTGCTTTCGTTGGCTTGAGTTTCGTGACACATTCTTATCTATAGTACACAATAACGAACGCGTCGCTCCTACTCACAAATTTCACTATCTTATTTCGTACTTGACTGGCGATGCAGCGCGCATTATTGCTAATTTAGAGGTATCCAGAGCAAATTATGCGTGTGCTTGGAAATTATTATGTGATAGGTATGACAATGCACGACAATTAATAACTCATCATATAAATTCATTATTATACATAAAACCAATCACAAGCGAGTCTGATAAATCATTACGATTCCTTGTGGATCATATAAATAAAAACTTACGTGCTTTAACTAGTCTTGGTCTAGGTTCACGTGACTGGGATATTTTACTCATTCACATAATGAGCCCCAAACTTGATAGCCACACCAAAGCCAAATGGGAAGAATACCGTGGCACGTTGGATACTAATATACCAAATTTGCAACAGTTTTTCAAGTTTCTTATTGATCGCGCTGATGTACTTGAGTCAATAAATGGCAGCCATCCATATTCTAAACCTAAGACCCAGACAACGTCAAGGCTTATAGATTCAAACAATAAAATAAAATCTCATCAGTCATAATATATTTCTAATAATGAAGACAATAATACTTCTGATATATCGTGCGGCGTTTGTAATGGTAATCATCGCTTTTATGATTGCCCCACTTTTTTGGCTAAGAGTGTGGATGACCGTATCAGTGAAGTAAGCAGATTGAAGCTTTGTCACAACTGTTTAAGATCTGGCCATTCTGCACGCAATTGTCGCATGCATCCGTGTCGCATGTGCAATAACAGGCACAATAGACTCTTGCATATACAAACTGGTAACAAAAATATTTCCAGTGTTGCCACCATTTCACCCGACATCTCTGATGACACTATCGTTAATTTTTCAAATCAAAGTAACCATCAAGTTCTACTGTCTACTGCTTATATTGAGGTAGCTAATCCTACGAATAATCAAACACAAAAGGTCCGTGCTCTTTTAGATTGCGGTAGTCAGTCATCATTCATTACTCAATCTCTTAAAACAAAACTGCTTTTAGAACCGACTACCAATTTACATGTCAATAGAATTGGCATAGGAAATAAAACCACGTCTCAGGCTACAGAAACTTGCGTGGTTCAGTTGAAATCTTTGATGAAGCATTTCACCGACACTTCTTCTTTTCTGGTGTTGCCAGTGTTGACCGGTAATATACCTAGGATACCCGTTGACTTTAAAAAACTTAATACTTCGAGAGATTACTTTTTAGCGGACCCTTACTTCCACCAACCAGCACCTGTTGATGTTGTCATCGGTGCCGATATTTTCTGGGACATTATTGGCCGCGATCAACTCTCTTGGTCTTAATTCACCTGTATTGAGAAGTTCTGAATTCGGTTGGTTAGTTTCAGGTCCTATGTATTTTTTACCCACAAACAATAAGTTAAATGAGAATGATAATAATAAAGATTCTAAACATTCAGTCATTTCTTATCATCTTACATATTGTCTGTTGACGAAATACATCAAGAACTAACAAAATTCTGGGACTTAGAAAATGTTCCCCCAACTAAACCACTTATGAGTCATAGCGACAAGGCATGCGAAACACATTTTTTATCGCACACCATTCGTTTAGAAACAGGTAGATTCGCAGTTAGTTTACCCTTAAAGGATACACCTGATTGTCTTGGTGAATCTTATTCACTAGCTAAAAAACGCTTGTTAAATCTAGAAAGGCGATTTCGCAAACAACCACATGTGAAATCGCAATACGTTGAATTTATGCGTGAATACGCAGACTTAGGTCACATTTCAGAATCCGCTATACCTATACCTTCAACATCTTACTTCCTCTGCCATCACGCTGTCTTCAAAGACAGTAGTGAGTCTACGAGAATTAGAGTCGTATTCGACGGCTCGGCTCCTACTTCATCGGGTCAGTCTGTCAATGACATACTCATGGTCGGGCCTAATATGCAGGACTCACTGTTCTCCATCTTAATAAGAGCTCGACAACATAAGTTCCTCCTCACCGGTGACGTCGAGAAAATGTACCATCAAATCCGAGTCCATGAGGACGATCGTAATCTTCAACTTATTCTGTGGAGAGAGGATGAGTCGCCCATTAAAACTCTTCAGCTAGGTACTGGGACTTACGGAATGGCAAGTTCCAGCTACTTGAGCACTCGTTGTCTATGGCAGATTGGTGAAGAATCTTCTGATCCTATGGTTAAGGATATAATTCAACATGATTTCTTTGTGGACGATCTCATTACCGGTTCTGAAAGTGAGGATACCCTACGTTATATTCACCAATCTGTAACTGAAGAATTGAAGAAGGGATGCTTTAACCTCTCGGACGTCAGGCCTCTGTACCGCACATGTGCCACTAACGTCGGCACATTTGGAAGTACTTGTTGAGTTTTGGGCAAGGCTTCGAAAAAACGCAGATTTCGTTAATACATAGCCAGTTAAACGGTACTTGTTATACCTTCCTGGCTTCGTTATTAGATTACCTAACTACTTATACCATTCATTATGCAAAATACAATGCAAATAATGCAAATACAACTGACCTTATCTAGCAACGTTAAGTTTTTGTTTTGATAATTTTCACTCACATAACCTTCAAACTTTCTCACATCACATCTAATCTACACAAACATTCACCAAAAAAACACTTTATTACGACAACACAATATCTGTAGAAACGATAAAACACCACACATTTACAACAATCCATTTATAAACAATAACTAAACCATAAAAACTATTTGTTTACGCAACGACAAAATTTTGGCGCGATCTCCGCGCGGTGCCGACGGTAACACTGGAGGCGAAGGAAATACGATTACGATGATAATACGCAATAATGTCAGTAGCTATTAGCCAAAATATGTTTGTGGAACAATAATCTAACTACTTAAGTGTATTTCAAACACTAAACTTTAATATTTATCATAAAACATTACGACTTATGGCGGCCATAACTGCGCACAAATCACTCGTGAAACAACAAATATGGCCGTCACAGAAGCACTAATTTCTTTTTTTTTTTTTTCTTCCGTTTTGTTGGCGCTCCTGTTAAAATGTTAGCAAAATAGGTCAAGCATGAATCGAATAATCGAATGATACAGCTAGATCGTGTTGCAAGGGCAAAAAATAGAAAATATTACCGTCCAATGACAACCATGCGTGTTGACAGTTGTTATTATCCAAAGGTGTAACGCTGACATTTCGAGCCATTAAATCTTATTATCCATTGGTGTTACGACGACGCTTGAGAGGATCTTCGTAAGTTTAAGACTAATTTACCATCATTGTTCGATCCAAATACTCAAACTGATGATAATCTTTTAGTAAGTAAGTCAACTAGTATACTAGGCATGGGATGGAAACCAACAACCGATCAGTTACATTTCCCTATAAAATGCTCACTTTCCTCTAACAATAATTTAACTAAAAGATCCTTTCTATCGTCTCTTTTTAAGATCTTTGACCCCTTAGGACTGATTAGTCCGTGTGTAATACAAATGAAAATGTTGTTACAACAACTGTGGCTGCATAATTTAACTTGGGACTCTCCAGTCCCACATGAAGTTCAAAGGGACTGGGACAATTTTATGTAGTTTTTACCTTCTCTGTTAGCTCTAGAAGTTCCACGGCGTGTGCTCTGTAATGAACCCGCATCTGTAGAATTACATTCATTCAGTGATTCATCCCAACATGCATACGGAGCTTGCATTTATTTACGTTCGATTAATGCTGCGAACGAGGTCACAGTCAATTTGCTTTGTTCTAAGTCTAAAGTAGCTCCGATTAAAAGTACGACTATCCCTCGTCTAGAATTGTGCGCTGCCCTACTGGCAGCAAGGTTATGCAAGGCTGTCAGGAAGTCACTGTGATATGAAATTCAGCATCAAGTACACTGGTGCGATTCGTCAGTAGTGCTAGCCTGGCTCCACACCAGTTTTATAAATTTAAAAACGTTTGTAGCTAATAGGATTTCGGAGATCTGTGAGCTAACAGACGCCTCCTCGTGGCGCTATGTGCCCACATCTGTCAATCCGGCAGACCTCATATCCAGAGGAATCCGTCCAGATAAGCTCGGTAGTACCCAGCTATGGTGGTCAGGCCCTCCATTCCTCACTGAGCCTGAAAGTGATTGGCCTATCTTAAAACCTAATAAAATTAATACTAATGAATTAGGTACCGGAAACTAAACCTAATTATACTACCACTCATGCTGCTACTCAAAATGAACCTACAATTAATTTTAAAGATTTTTCTAGCTTAACTAAAATAAAACGATCTTTCGCTTACGTGCTAAGATTTATTAATAATTTAAAAACTAAACAAGATAAAATTCTCGGCAATCTGACTGTTGATGAATTAAATAATTCCTTTCTATATTTGTGTCGTCTCGCACAGCAAGAATCATTCTTCTGTGAATATAACTTACTATGCAACAATAAAGCTTTAACTTCTAAATCAAATATTTTATCATTGACTCCATTTTTAAGTGACGACAAGGTCATCCGAGTTGGTGGCCGACTAGGCTCATCTGATTGTAACTATAATAAAAAACACCCTGTTCTCCTGCATGCTTCGCATCATTTTACCAAATTGATTTTCGAGTACGAACATAAACGCGGATTACATGCTGGGCCACAATTATTGTTGGCTCTTGTCAGGGAATACGTTTGGCCGATTAACGGCAGAAATTTAGCTGGACGCATTTTTCATAACTGCTCCCGGTGCAGACACTAATGGGACATTTACCCTCACAACGTGTCACGCCAAATTTTCCATTTCACACCGTAGGAATTGATTTCGCTGGCCCATTCCTTATTGTAAACAGAAAGGGACGTGGTGCTTCGTTAGTCAAGTGTTATCTTTGTTTTTTCATATGCCTTCGATATAAAATTTCTCACCTCGAAGCCGTGAGCGATCTATCAAAGGACGCTTTCATTATGACATTCCGAAGGTTTGTGTCACATAGAGGCAGGCCGGCTGAGATATTCTGCGACAATGGACGCAACTTTGTCGCAGGAGCTAAAGAAATTAATATTTTTTTTAAGATTTACCAACACGATCTGTCTGATTTTGCATGTTCGGAAGGCATTCAGTTTTCCTTTTCACCAGCTTACGCTCCTCATCCGTTCTGCAAAATTTCATGTTAGGCGAGTAATGGGTAATTCTCATTTAAGTTTTGAAGAACTTCAGACTCATTTCGCTCAGGTAGAAGCTGTGTTAAATAGTAGACCTCTCTGTCCTTTATCCGCCTCTCCTGACGATTTCCATTGCCTTACTCCAGGGCATTATCTCATTGGTCGGGCTCTTACCGCACTGCCTGAACCAGCTTTGGAGGAGTGCCACTCAACCAACTTGCAGCGCTATGTCAGGCTGCAGCAAATATACCAACATTTTTGGCGGCGCTGGCAATGCGAGTACATCGCCGAGTTGCAACTTCGCCGTAAATGGAAGACCAACGCCGACGCAGTCAAGATCGGGGACATGGTCCTGCTGAAAGAAGATGGCGTTCCACCACTTTGTTGGAGGCTTGGACGCATTACACGGCTCTTCCCAGGACTGGATGGGGTTGCACGAGTAGCCGACATCAACACGAAAAGAGGAACTATACGACGCCCTCTGGTTCGCATCTGCCCCTTGCCGACCGAAGAGGAATTACTTAAGGGTTGAAACCTCTCCTCTAAGTTTCAACGGCGGGAGGATGTTTACATTGAAGATCATTGAAGCCCCAACACTCTGCTATCATCGTTTTTCTATTAGAAAGAAAGAAAGAAGAAAGAAAGAAAAATATTTAATTTGGGACACGCACCGGAAATACAAACAGTAAAATAAAAAAATATATATAAAAATGAAAAAGGAGCATATAAAAAAATTACAAAATAATAACGACTTGTGCGACGCCAAAAAGGCCCCCTATCTCAGCATTTATAACGGCGATATTTAAAAAAAAAATACCACCGCGCTGGTATTCTGATAGGGCTCACTGTGATGCCACGGACACACCTACGGACTTAAATAAATCCCACTAGGGGATTACAACAAAAAAAAATGGTTGAAATATTAATGGTGTCCATACCAGAGATGTTTTTGCATGTCTTCGTCTTCCACTATACTATATATATTTTTTTTTTTTAAAGATAAAGATATTTATTCGTCGGATATGGTACGTAGAAGTTGGTTAGGTATAACTATGTTCAGGACACATCCGCCGCTAAAAGTGGCATACGAATATTTACATTGTCATGGTCATAAAACCTTACTACTTATACTGTAATAACAATACAAAACACAGTTAAAGATACATTTAGACTCTATTAAAATATAAAATAAAAATAAAACACAACAAACAACAACAAAATTTGTAGGTATTATAAAACTAAATAAATCTGATATGTATTACCTTTATAATCAACAAAAAAAAATTGTGTATAATTTTTTTTCGGAGAAGCCATGTTTTTAGATTTCTTTTGTAGTAATTAAATGGCATTCGCCATTACAATGTTAACTCCCATTAAGCCATCTTTTACACAATCCATCCATCATTTAATTGGTCTTCCGCTACCCCCTATTACATTATTTTGTATCATAGGGAAATGCTGTGAGAACGAAAGATGGGAAGAGTGTCCTGCAAGGCTTTGTTCGCCGCAGTCGTGCAAAGATTTGGGCTTCGAAAAAGTTTGTGTTGATGCTAAAAATTCACCCTGCCCCGGACCACCGGGATGCGTCTGCGACTACAACTTTGTCAGAGATGAAAATGGAAAATGTATCCCTAAAAAAGAATGCCGTAAGTCAAAATTGTAAAGTAATATTATGTATATAATATAAAAATCCTTTAATTCCGAGTATTTTGTCCATATTTTGTTAGTATTACATTATCTTAAAATAATGTTAGTCGTGACTTTTATACAGCGTGTATCAGACTGGTGTGGTCAAATTTAAGGGTGTGGTACAGACCATCAAACTGAACATCTCCATGAAAGCAACATCGTACCTTTCTGATACATACTGTATGGACATGACGCACTCATTTAATACAGCAACTTAATGTTCACGACCAATATTTCTGGAGACCCCGAATCGACCCCGAATCTCCACAGGGTGGCTGGTAGCAGCTGGATGAGATTAGCTAAGGTTCAAATTAAATGACGTGCAATTGGGGAGGCCTACGACTTCTACCAGATGAAGGTGATGATCTAACAGTGGTGTTAATCCAAGAATTGAATAATTTGCAGCATCGTGCGGAGGTGATCCGAATGCCGAAGCAGGTTGCGGCCTAAACTGTGGTAGGCTTTGCTCTAATTACAATAAAGGACCAGTGCCCTGTCCTAAGATAGCATGTAAACAAAACTCTTGCGACTGCAAAAAAGGCTACGTATTCGATGAGAACATAAAAAAATGTGTTCTTCCCAAACATTGCAGTAAGTACTCAATGAATAATGATAAAAAATTGTAAGTATTGTAGACTAGAAGTTAAATCATTGATATTGTTTCTAGCACCAATATGTAAAGAACATGAAATATATTCCGAATGTACCAACGGTGGTTGTCAAGCTAGAAATTGTTCTCAATTAGGACAACCTGTGCCTTGTGTAAAATTGGATCCCAAATCATGCATAAAAGGATGTGTTTGTGAAGAAGGTTATTTGCGAACAAGGAAAGGTATTTGTGTTCCGGTAGATAAATGTGACAGTAAGTAATACCTACTTATACTACATTATATATTGTTCTATGGTGTGTCTGTGTTGAGGGGCTCGTGGCTAAATGATAACAGCTGCACGGGCCGAAGGTTAAGCTACGCTTGCCTCGGTCGGTTCGTGAATGGATGATCATCCGTTACATACACTACACTAGAATCAAATCTTTTGTTTTTTTTAATTTTGTTCAAAAGTGCTTTACAAGGGCCTATTTTAAATAAATGATTTGATTTTGACTTTGACATATCGAGACACCTCCGTGCCTTGGAAAGCACGTCAAGCCGTTTGTAGAGGCAATGATGCTCGTTGAGTCAATAATAATAAAGGTTAATTAGATAAACAAATAAATGTAAAATAATAAGGTGAATTTTTTCGTGTCAAATCGCAAATTATGTGAAAAACTAAAGTGTCGTGTGCGCGCCTCTGTTGCGCAGACTTCTAGAATATTCCACGCTGACGTCATTCATCGTCTGCATATGTGTGCATGGACTTGCACACATATGCGAGGCGTTAACACCGTTGGTCCCGCTAACATGGCACGGTAGTTACGTGCGCTTACCCGTAACGACTGGTAAAGATCTAGTGCGTCTTTGACAGTCGTTACTTGTCAGTAGGCAGAAGCTCAAAAACATCTGAAAACCAGTCTACGTCGTGAGGTCAGATAGGCAGTCACTTCATATAAAATACTGATATTCAGCTGCATCCGGTTAGACTGGAAGTTGACCTCAACATAGTTGGGAAAAGGCCACGCAGATTGAGTGTGTTTGTTCTCGATTGTTGCTTTTTGGTCTTGATTATAACTTTTGATCCTTTCTTTGGTCTCTCTGGTCCTTTGATACGACTGACCATTCTTAACGCAGTATCTCAACATGCTTATCTTCTACATTTAAGAGCACAAGCTTGACTACCTGTTAATTTCCCACATTTAATAATCTTTTTATCTGCACATCTGCAACCCCATTTTCTTATAGATTGCAACAAACCGCACGAACATTACGACCCATGTGCTCCATCATGTCCTCCACAAACTTGCGAGAGCATCGGAAGAAAGTACAAGTGTCCCATAACTGCTGCAGTTTGTAGGGGAGCCTGTCGATGTAACAAGGGATACTTCAGAAATAAAATTGGAGAATGTATACGAAAAAGGGATTGCTGTAAGTTACAACTACATAAACGATTTAAGACCATATGAAGCTTAGGCCCACTTGCACCATAAATCATTAAATGCGTTTAGTGCTAAACATATTCAAAACATCATTGTGTCTCTATCGTCTTCATACTATTGTCGGAAACAAAACGATGTTTTAAATTTGTTAAGCGCTACACGTATTGATTTGAAATTTAAGGGTACGCTAGTCGGTCATTCTTCCATACAAACGTAGTATGGTGATTAATCGTCTGTTTGATGGTGTACGTTCAAAATTCAAAATTATGTCAATTTATCTTGTCATTATCTAGTCCTGCATGGAAGCAGAATCGAAAAAAACTAATGGTTTGGAAGTTATGAGCGTCGAAACTTTAATTTAACAACACTAATTTAAACTCTCCTTCGGGCGTATATAAATAACTTGTGTAGTAAGAAAATGGCAAAATAAAAACCGTACAAGGATAGATAATTTAGTCGATAGTTCAAATAATTTTAATTTTGAGTAAATAAATCCAGTCGTTTTTTCATAATATCTATACGCCCAAAGATCTGTTCATGAAATATTACGCGCTCGTTTTCGTTATAAATCGTCGTCTTTTTCAGAAAAAAAAAATACAAATAAATAAATAGAAAATACATAAATAAATAAAAGTAAATAATTAGATTAATAACCATGCATATTAGTCACGGCACCAACGAGTTCGAGCCGTCGACTAGTTTACCCTTAAAGCCAAAAAGTTTTTTCGCTTGTCTCTTTTTCTTTTTCTCATTTAAAATTTTGTTGTGATTTTGTGATAGCATTATTACTTCTTGAATTTCAGTGAAATGCAAAGGTCCCCACGAGTACTTCTCTTGTGGCAGTGCCTGCGACAATGTATGTTCGACACTACACAAACAGAACCAAACCAACTGTCCCATCAAAAATATCAAATGTAACCCTATGTGCTACTGTGAAGAGGGATACGCTAGGAATAAATATAATGTTTGCATACCCATCGATGAATGCCCAAGTATGTAGAACCTTTTAAACGTCATTGTGTAATCCTTCTGCCCTTATCCCAATTTATTTGTCTGCTTTCTTCTTCCTTGCATAATATTTTTCAATCGCCATCGCAGCAATTACGATGTATTAATTGTATAATTAGGTGACATACTCGTAGCTAAATATTATAGATCTGGCAATGTCATCTTTCTCACTTCTCTTCAGACTTCCTTTACTCTTGCACCCAAAGACATTCACAAGCAAAACTTTCCTTAAGACTAGTCCCTCATTTCTGCGCATTACATACCTATACCATGACACCTGATTTCCACACAACTCCTAAGTTACCGATGCCATCTCGATCTCCCTTTTACCTACTCATTTTAAGACATTTTATATGTGTTTTTCATACTAGCAATGAAAAATAATTTACTTTTTCTTCAGAACCAAGATGTGGAGTAAACGAAAGATTAGAACAATGTCCACCTGGACTATGTACGCCACAGAAATGTTCGCAGTTAGGCTTTCCCATTTCCTGTCCTGACTTACCCAAGTATGGTTGTCCTGAACCACCGGGTTGCGTCTGTATTAACGACCACGTGAGAGATTCCAGAGGAAGGTGTATACCTAATAAGGATTGTCGTAAGTATATTTATTTGGTTAATAAGATTTAAGTTACACAAGAGTCATCAAAAGCACCTACCTACTGCAATTTAATAACATTTTAGCATTAGGTTGACGATATTAAAATAGTGAACCCGATTTTGAACTTTAGAATAGAATAGAATACTTTATTTCAGATAGAGTCCATAGGGTTAGTAACAATTTTACTTAAAACTACTAACTGACTTACTACTAGTTACTACCACTACAGGCACCCAAGAATGGTCGGTACCAAACTACGAATCTTGATTAGAAAACTGACAGTTTTAAAACCTCTTATCTTTTTGAGCGTAATTTTATAAAAATGGGTCGAAAATTCCGCTTTTTCTTATATTGTTTCTAAGCCGACGTGAATTGTATTATAATGATTAAATAACAATAATTTTATTACGCTAATTCCGGTGTCTCAACATTAAACGTAAATTTTTTTTATTCAGCTTCGTGCGGTGGGGATCCTAACGCTGTATCCGGTTGTGGTGTAAACTGCGGTAGAACATGTGCCACTTACAACAGGACCGACATAAGTTGCATAGAAGTTTGTTATTTCAATGATTGTGACTGCCGTAAGGGATTCGTTTACGATGATAATCTGAAGAAATGTGTGTATCCCGAAGACTGCAGTACGTATTTTTTACATAATTGTTTTTTTTTTCTCGTTTCCTTTTCTCATTATAATTGGAATCTGCGCAGAATGTCTTCTCCATCACTATTAGACAGATAGCAGCAATATCACCTCCTTTCTAGCCATTTCACCTTTCATTTAATTTGTGGTTTCTCGATTTTTTTCTGCCTTTATAGTCATTTGACTTCATACTCAAAACTATCCTTATTTTTTGTCTGATTAATTCTAGTTTCCTTAATTTGCTAAATAAATAAAATTTTATATTCTTTCATAGCACCTACTTGTGGGAAAAACGAAGTCTATGATTCTTGCGCCAATGGTGGATGCGGAAAGCGGAATTGCTCACAGTTAGGACAACCCGATCTATGCATTGATGTTATTGAATGTATTGGTGGTTGTGTTTGTCAAAAGGGATACTTACGAGAGAACAATGGCACCTGCGTACCTATTAATCAATGTCCAAGTAAGTTTTATTTAGAGGTTAACCTCGATTAAGATTGTATATAGTTTTGAAATACCTACCATGAATGCGAGACAAAGACCGCATTACACTCTTTCCAATTGTCTTTGTGTACTGCCGTCTGGGGCCAATGCTTTGAATTGAAGTCCAGCTTAATTCATCATCTTCTACTGACCTACTGAAAAGTGGTTTGCTGCTATTTTGGATCAGTTGTGTGATTGATTTCGCCCATTTATCAGCATGCTACTGATGCGCTACTGATGCTCATAATAATAATATAACTCAACTAGCATAGACAAAACCTTGTAGCCAGGATTATCCATCAGCAACTTGCTCTGAAATACAGCCTTGTGGAATCGGAAATACCGTCCTTCAGGTATGTGCCCGACCCAGTTCTCGAAAATGGAAATATCACATTGTACTGGGATCGATCCATCATCACGCACAGGACTATTGGTGCCAATAAGCCTGATATAGTGGTGGTGGATCGAGGAGCGGCACACAATGATTCCCGCATGACGGGAACCTCATGAAAGCTGAGAAAGATAAACACATTAAGTATCTTGACTTGGCTCGCGAGGTTATCGACATGTGGGATGTGGACTCAGCGATCATTGTGCCAATAGTCGTATCAGCCAATGGTTTAATTGCCAAGAGCCTCGACCAACACCTAAGGAGGCTCTCGGGCAGCTGGATTAAGGGCTTGATTCAGAAAGCGGTACTCCTGGACACGGCTCACATTGTTAGGAGGTTCCTCTTTCTGGAGCCGCCGGTAGCTTGCACACTGTTCCCGATACCGGTGGGCTACTATTTTTTTAATATTTTTTATTTTTTTAATTCTAATATTTAAAAATATAATTTGTAAGTATATAGTAAAATAAAGGAAATATAACTCATGTTGAAAATGTGACTTTAAATCTGACTTTTCTCTTGCAGTACCTCCGTGTGGTGAGAACGAACGGTTCGAATTTTGCCCAGATTCCATATGTGAGCCACAGTCATGCTCAGAGCTAGGCTTCCCTTTAACGTGTCCAGCATTAACAGGTGATTATAGCTGTCCAGGACAATCGGCTTGCATCTGTGAATCCGGTTTTGTAAGGAATGATTATGGAATTTGTATACCGAAAAAAGAATGCCGTAAGTATTTTACTAATTATTTTAACATTATTAAGCTTTATAAACGACCTTTAGTAAATTCAACATTTTTATTAACGACAAATATAAAAATGATGGTTAAAAAATTGTACGGTCATTTTTCACCCAAGCCTTGGTAAACATCTACATTGGTGCACAGGTTCACGGTTTTTTTATAAAAAGTAAAAAAATATTTTCAACAAAACTAAATAAAATACCTGACTAGATTCTATCCTACAATTTATAAAATACTCTTTTCTTGTACTTATTTAATTTATTATCTTATGTAAATAATTGATTACAGCATCTTGCGGTGGAGATCCAAATGCAGAATCAGGCTGTGGTATCAACTGCGGTAGACTTTGCTCCAATTACAACAAAGGACCAGTGCCTTGTCCAAAAATATGCAAACTTAATGCTTGCGACTGTAAAAAAGACTATGTATTTGATTCTAATACCAAAAAATGCGTGCGCCCCGAGCAATGTAGTAAGTGTATATGTAACGTGACTGAGGAATTCCATTACCATCGACCAAATTTAAAAAAAAATTGTACCCTTGCAGCTCCAATATGTGGAAAAGATGAAGTATTTTCGGAATGTATCAACGGTGGATGTCAACCTAAAAACTGTTCTCAATTAGGAAAGCCAGTCCCTTGTGTGAAAATAGATCCGAAATATTGTATAAAGGGATGTCTTTGCAAAGAAGGATACTTGAGGGAATCTAATGGCGTTTGCGTACCAAAAGAAAAATGCGACAGTTAGTATTGGCGTTTACCTGATTTTCTTATATAACATTTACTCATATATACAGGGTTATTGGTTATGTGTCGGCAATACGTTGAAGGGATGTAGGTGAGATCATTTCCAACTAAGACCTCGAGTAATTTGACATTTTATATTTTAAAATGAACAAAAATATAGAATGTCAAATGACTCGAATTTTTTTGACATTTGCATAGGAGTCAAAAGGGGTCAAAAAGGGGTCAATTGGTTGTAAATGATTGCCGACATATAACCAATAAATAGGATTATTGGTTATTTAGGTACACTTGACAAATCTTAAATACAATATGCAGTCTAAAACTAAAATATATTATTTACAATTATATAACTTCGCGTTGAAGTGAAAATTCTGTTAGCTTTGATTCATGTTTAGCCTATGGAAGTCCACTGCTAGACTAGGCTGCTCCAACCGCACGTCATTGAAATCGATTGTTTGTCACTCTTATTCAGCTACTTACCATTCATCCTACAAAAATCGATGGTCCACCTAGCCTGAAAATGTCATACCTAATACTAATACTTTATTATGCTCATGCTCCGATCTATTCTAACTAATAGTATAAATGCGAAAGTGAGTTTGTTTATTTGTTACACTTGCACATGGGTAGACCATGACCTAACCCAGGTCATAGGCTACTTTTCATCGCAAACGAAGTCACGGACATCAGCTAGTTCTGTATAAATCTCACACACTTTACACAGAATACACCGACTTTAGAAGCTTTAATTCTTTAAGTGTAAATTTATTTTTAAACAACTGATAAGCTAGACCCTATTTACAGAAAATTGCTGGGAACCACACGAAGTTTATGATCCCTGCCCACCTAGTTGTCCACCGCAAACTTGCGAGAGCATCAACAGGACGTATGATTGTCCGCTTGAGAAAGATTGCAAACCAGCCTGTCGATGCAAGGAAGGTTACTTCAGGAATAAAATTGGACAATGTATTTCAAAGGCGAATTGTCGTAAGTAACACGTCAACAAAACGGCTTATAGGTGATTGATTAAAAATATATGATTTATTCTTGAGTCGATTCGCATGAAGTTAATTTATGTGTAGGTGGATGTCGAACTCCAGAAGTCGATTGGGTCGAATCGAGTGGGAATAGCCTCAAGAAAAAATATTAATTTTTAAGTGTCGATTCGCCCGTTTCGGGCGAGTAAATTCGTGTGAATCACCATTCAGCCAACAAAATGTAGGTGCAGTTAACAAAAAAGATTGATGTGCTGGCAAAAATTTGAACACACTTGAATGCAGGATTCTAAAGATTATTAGAGTGGTTAATAGCAGTTTATGAAACTATTACATATCAGGGGTTATTAAAACTCGAGTGTGAGTCTGTTGAAAGTGTGTTATAAAACAAATTTTTAATTTTATGAGAGTTGCACGTTGATGAAGTCTGTCTTTCTGATTTCTTAATTAGAACTTTACGCTATACTCGTAAGAGTAGATAAAAGTGTGTTGTTGTTAGATGCGTGTTTCAAATTATTTTATGTTAACTGTACAAGCATTAAAAATAGCGATTTCGGTTGTTTTTTTTCTTAACTACATCTTTTAACTTTTAGTGAAATGCACGGGTCCTTACGAGTACTTCTCATGTGGTGTCGCATGTGACAACGTGTGCGCAACCTTACACGAACAGAACCAGACCAACTGCCCGATTATCAACATTGTATGCAATCCTATGTGCTACTGCGAAAAAGGATACGCTCGAGATGATAAGAATATCTGCGTACCTATTGACCAATGTCCACGTAAGTTAATATGAATTCAGAACACTTTACTTTTTATCGATTAATCTAGTAGGGTCCTTAATATTGTTTTTATTATTAAAATCTCTCATACAACTATCATTACAGGTGTATTTACCCAATGCGACAGTGCGGTCATTTACAAATCTATACTTACTAAATTATTTACAATTTAAATATACTATAAAGGACTAAAACAACTTGTAACATAATAGGAACTTTAGCACAATAACATACTACCAACATTAATCTATATTATAACATAAAATAAATAATAGTAGTGTCCTTGCGAATTCACTCAAAAGACACGTGAACACATCAATTTTGCCATTAAGTTCGTTAATGATACGAATTCCCCGGGTCACAGTTGCTTTGGCGAGTAGGTTGGTCCTGGCCGTCGGCACGGCCAGCAGTGGTGGGCGCCGTCGCCTCCACGCATAGCCATCTGGTACGCAAAAACCGTCCGTCTATCGTCAACGCGAGGATGTTCTAAAAGCTTGTTGTTTCATCGAGTGCAAGTGAGAACTGCTATATAACAAGCAAGTGAGAACGCGATAACATTGTACGAAAAATTGTGTGTAAAAATTTGTTTCAGGAAATACGTGTTTTTGGGTAATCTTAGAAGTTTGTGAAATAATTTTTTGTCATTATCACATTTTCTTTACTTTTACTATTTATGAGTAGGGATGTGACCGAACAAAGTTCAGGTAAAATTTATACAAAAAAGCAATGTTTTTGAGGTTTATTCTGAAATTATTTCTCAAATTTTCTATTTTTTACTTGCATAGAAACCTAGATATAGTGGACAAAATACATATTAGTTTAAAAAAAGACAAAGAAAGATGTGTTACAATGACATAATCACGTACGAGCGTTTGTATGAAAAGTATGACGTGTTGGCCGCTCTTAAGCGCTGCAGTACTCCCGGATTATGCTCGATGCCACGAAGTAATTTAACAAGATACGCGACAAGTGTAAACTCCCGTCGCACCCTCAATTCATTGTACCCGACCATACCCAGTACAAACCGAGTGGGGTACATCAACGGGTAAAACGGATATATCCCATAAAGCTTCCTGTACAAGTGTGGCATAAACTTGTTCTGAACGCGCTCCAACATTACAGAGTATTTGGCCTCATGTGGAGCCCATATGATAGCACAATATGAAGCGGCAAACCCATCACTGTATGGTGCTGTTTCTGTTGTAGGTGTAGCTTCATCTCTTTCTCACACAGAAATAGTGATGGGTCCATCACGATATAATAAGGCTGTTGGTAGTTGAACTTGGATCCAGGGGATACCCAGATCTTTGTATAGTAAAAACAGATTTTGTTTAAACAGATCAAAACATGCCTTTACAAGTGTTATTTTCAAGATTATATATTCCTATTCTTTTCTCTGTAGCGCCAAAATGTGGAGAGAATGAGAGACTGGAAGACTGTCCAGATTGGTTGTGTGCACCGCAATCTTGCTCCCAACTAGGCTACCCAATAGCTTGCGCTGCCTTCCAGGGTGACTCCAGTGACAATCAGACCTGCTGCCCAGGAAGACCAGGCTGTGTCTGTATCGATAACTATGTCCGGAATGATTGCGGGGAATGTATTCCTGTCGATCAATGCCGTAAGTAAAATTATGGTTTTAGGGTTCGTTAGCCAAAAGACAAAATCAAAGCCCCTAAAATTTCGTTATAAGTACGGGGTCCGACACCCACTTGGCAAAAAAAAACCATTTTTGACATTTTTAGCACCCAGTTTTTGAAACTTTATTAAATGATGTCAAGTCGTTAAATTAAGTTAAATTGAAGATTGATTTACTTTAAATAATTTTATGTTTAGTAAATATTTTAAAATTTAGTATTAACTGTAGATAATTTAAATAAGCCTTACCTACTATTAATACTTGCATACCAAATTATGGCGAAATATGTCATCGCACAAGAATCCTTATAATATTATATTAACATCTTTGTAACTGCATTTACAGCGAATAAATGACTTTGACTTTGACTTTAGGTATTGTCATTTTAGACAAGCAATCTCAACAGTAATTTTATGTGACTATAATAACGTTACAATTACGTTACAGAATCTTTATCAAACTATCAGACATCGGGTTTTTTATTTATTTTTTGCAATAATGATGCACTTCTATAGAAACTTTCTAAATCTTTGCTTTGGTAACTTATGTACGTTATTTATGGAACTCTTGCGCAAAGTATCATGCTTCTAATGGTTTAGGTTATTATATTAGGTAACTAGTTGCCCATTCCGAAACGTAGATTTCTATGGAGAAGTACGAGCAAGAAACTCTAAGGACAGTCTTTTAAATATAGAAATGACAAAATTCTGGGTACATTATTCTTGTTACTTCTATATATGAGAACAATGTAAAAAAAAAAAAGATTAAAAATATAATATTAAAAATAAGCCCTGGCAGATAAGAGATGACCAGTCTCAACTGACGGCGCCCGTTCACGAACATGACGCGTCGCATAACAAAGTCAATGCAACAACATTTGGCAACACTATATTTTACTATTTTGTTTACAGCATCGTGTGGAGGGGATCCTAACGCGGTATCAGGTTGCGGTTCGAACTGCGGTAGACTTTGCTCGAACTACAAGGAAAAGGACGTTGTTTGTACCTTAATATGTAACCTCAATGACTGTGATTGTCGAGAAGGATTCGTATTCGATAGCAACATAGATAAATGTGTCCGGCCTGAAGATTGTAGTAAGTATTTCAGTACTTAATATGAGGAGCCCGTTGCTAATTAATAACTGGGCACGGGTCAATCCATCAGGTGAAGCTACGCTTGCCGGGGTTGGTCTATCGATGGGTGACCATCTTTACATACCGAGACTCCTCCGTGCGTCGGAAAGCACGTCAAGCCTATGGTTCCGGCTGTCATTCGTGGATCTTTGACAGTCGTTACGGGTCGTCAGAAACCCGAAAGTCTGACAACCAATCTTACCAAGGGGTATCGTATTACCCAGTTACTGAGTTGTGGAGGTGTGATAGGCAGTCGCTACTACTAAGCATGTGTCCTGGGTTCGATTCCCAGGTCGGGCAAAGTGTTATTAAATTTTCCCATCAGGGATTTCTCAGTAGAAGCCCGGAGCCTGGATTTGTGCCCGGTTGATTGCAATAGGCTTGCTCCCTACATTGGATTTAAACATAACTTACGAAATATAGGTGTACTGTAATACACATCTGCTGATTTTATGTTATGGAATATATTTTGTATCAAAACACAAATAAATACTGCAATAATTTGATCTATAGCGCCAGTCTGCGGTTTAAATGAAGTCTACGATATTTGTGCTAACGGTGGATGTCAGAAGAGAAACTGCTCTCAAGTAGGAGAACTTATGCTCTGTATAGACCCAATAAAGTGCATCGAAGGATGTGTTTGCCAAGAAGGATTCTTACGAAACAACAACGGCACTTGCGTACCTGAAAACCAATGTCCACGTAAGTGTTTAATTTTCAAATAAATGTACAATCAGCAAAAGAGATAGGTACCATTATATTTCATTGTATGCTGCACCGGTCGACGTCACAACGTCAGCGCCGGCTGTCACTGAAAACCAGCGCTGGGGCTCTGTCTTGCATAGGGTCGCAGCATTATGCTGAGCGATGGCCGTTTTGCGTGGATGTGACGCATATTTTGCATAAACTTGTTTCTTTTTAATTTTGTTTTCTTTTTTTTTGCGTCATTTTTACCACAAATAAACGTATTTTCTTTCTTCTTGCTTACCTATCCAAGCACCTAACATTCAATTACCTACTTTTAATCCCTGTTGTGCTAAGTAACTGAGGTCATAACAATGAATATTGGAGTATAGTAAAAAGGTATTTATTACGTGTCTACATCACTCTTTTGTTAGCTGTATATATGTCGCAAGATAGTTTTGTAAATCATTTTGCAAAAATCGTAGGGTTTCGCAAAAAAACATTTTTCAAATTAAAAGTATGTATTTTTTGTCACTAACAAAGTACAATATTATATTTATTTATCTACAATAGTACAATGCACGAAACCGCACGAAGTTTACGACCCCTGTCCGCCCACATGTCCGCCACAAACTTGCGCTGCCATTGGGATTGCCTACCCCTGTCCACATCCACCAGAAGACGAAGAATTCTGCCAGCCTGCCTGTCGATGTGAAGACGGCTACTACAGAAATTCCGTTGATGAATGTATTTCAGAAGCAGATTGTTGTAAGTATTTTTTATCAGCTAGGACTAGACTAGTCCCCACTATGTTAGCCAACCCTGACGTCGAAGGATCTGAGGTCCGGTAATTTTTCAGGAAATATTCTATATATCGCACACCGGGTGCAATAACGTCATAAATGCTAAAATTGGTAAAATGAGTTCTTGATCACAAATGATGTCAAACATGCATCTACATCCGTTGCAGAAATATCATAAATGTAACTCTCAAAATGACCAACTTAGGGTTTTTGTAAGCGCTAGTGCGAGAACGTCCTAATAGAGATGATGACTAAATTTTCTTTCTTTTTTTTCAATCTGTAAAAAACGTCATTTGTTACTTATAACGTTGTAGCGATATGTGTTTTTCTAGTTCAAAATCTCTCTTCTTAATTATGTGGATCCCGTAGGTTGTCGGCACTTTTGACCGGACCGTGCATCCTGTGGAATAAATAAGCCTTTAGCTGGGGCAGAGTTTAGGCGAACGCTTTCCTTTTTTTTTTAATTTGCGTGGGAAATTATCAAATAACTTCTCCCGCTCTGGGCGGAGCGGGAGGGCGTGTCAGACTCTTACTGACTAAAACCCACCCATGTTCCTTCAGTTGCCTGTACGTTGCCACGGTATCCCTTTCGGACTTTCCCGCAACCCCGGCAGGCATCACAGACATGCGAACGCTCTCGTTAAAAGTATATTTTTTGTAGGCTAATGATAGGTATTTTATTGACCAAGACACACAAGTAGTTATGACTGCTTTTATACCATTAGTCAGCGTTCATATATTTTTTTTGTCACAGTAAAATGCACTGGACCTAATGAACACTTTTCTTGCGGCCCTGCCTGCGACAACGTGTGTGCTACATTGGCAACTCAGAACCAATCAAACTGTCCTATCATAAATAAGCGATGCGATCCTAAATGCTATTGTGATGAAGGATATGCTCGAGATGATAACGACATCTGTATCCCTATTGACCAGTGTGGAGGTAAGATAATTGAAGAACCAATAATACATTATGATAAAGTAATAGACACACCATGTCGGAGCCATTTTGTAATTTATTCAAACAAGATTATTAATAAAAATTGGTTGAAATTAAGGTGAGAATCAGCATTTGAACGTCACAAGTTACAAAAGACAGTCCCCAAAACGCTCATACTTATAAAAAATAGCGTAACTGCAACAAGCTTCCTAGCAAAATATCCGATGTGAGAAAGAGATGGAGCTAAACAATGCATATAGAATAAATAGCTCTGTCTCGTTTTAGCAACGGAACAGTGACGCTATTTCCACTTTTTAGTACGATACCTGTCGAACTATTCTGTAAAAATCTGACTGTGTAAGTTTTTACGGTGAGATTTTTACAAATGAAGTGAGCTAGGAGTGAGCTTTCAATGCCAATCCCTAAAATCAGGTGGAATGACAGCTCAATTCACCTAAGTTTTTTTCCCGAATACGTCGAAGCAAAAAGTAGGGTTATTATTTCGACCAGTATGTATGTATGTATGTTATCTGTTCCCTCATAACTTCTAAGCTAGTACATCATAATTTGACAAATGAGGTTTTGTTGAAAGCGTGTTGATCATCTGCTGATTATAGGCTGGGCTAGGATGTGACGTCACATTAAATTGAATATGGCGTCCTCTAGAAGACATAAAGATACGAACAAAAATCTCATGATGGGTATGAAATGAAAGAGGTTAATTAGCACATTAAAAAAGAAATATTATCACCCCAAAATAATTTAAATTAATATATAAGTTATTAAAACTAAAACCGAACTACGACAAAAATTCAACTAAAAATGTATAAGCAAGACGTCACAGACGTACAAATTAAAAATCCAGAGTTACACGCAATCTGTTCAATTTATGCCCACGTGTGACTCCGGATTTTTTATTTGTCTGTCTGTGATGTCTTGTCTTGTTCATCTCCTTTTTAGTTGACTTTTTGTCGTAGTCGGGTTTTAGTTTTTACAATTTTTATTTTTCACGGTGAGATTTTAACAGAATATACCAGTTGACCTACATTCCTAATTCGTATGTTTTAGTATCTTGCAACGGGGATCCGAATGCGATACCAGGATGCGGTAATCACTGCGGTAACAGCTGTTCCGACTACAAAAATAAAAGCACGACTGTTTGTCCACTATTCTGCTTGTTACATGGTTGCGACTGCAAACAAGGCTACGTTTTCGACGACAATTTGAAGAAATGCGTGCTGCCTAAAGACTGCAGTAAGTAATCAATTAAAATTTTGTTCATTTTATATTCATTGGGAGCGAAAACAAAGGTTTCTACAGTACTCGGTTGCTGTATGGAGTACAGAGTTTAAACAAAGTTCGGCTATTATGAGCCTGTGTCACTGTTTCTCTCTGAATAGGCATTATCAACCAAATCAATCTGCCTTGCCTTTTTCCATCTATTTTGGGGTCGGCTTCCAGTCTAAGCGGATGAAGCTGAATATCAGTATTTTACATGGACCGATTGCTTGTCTGACCACCATAACCCAGTTACTAGGTAATACGATACCCCTTGGCAAGACTGGTTGTTAGATTTTCGGGCTTCTGACGACCCGTAACGACTGTCAAAGATCCACGAATGACAGCTGGAACCAACGGCTTAACGTGCTTTCCGAGGCACAGAGGAGTCTCGGTATGTAAAGATAGTCACCCATTCACGGACCAACCCCGGCAAGCGTAGCTTAACCTGATGAATCAACCCATGCGGCTGTTATTACATAACCACGAGCTCCTCAGGCATTACCAACCAAATAAATTAAATTATCAGTACCTATCCAGAGGCAGACATGTATATTTCTACGATGTATTTTCAGCACCAGTCTGTGGTAGTGACGAAGTTTATAACACTTGCATCAATGGTGGATGTCAGAAGAAGAAGTGCTCTGATTTAGGACGCCCTGATATTTGTATAGACCCTAGCGAATGTATAGACGGTTGTCTTTGTAAAGAAGGATTCCTAAGATCTGAAAATGGAACTTGTGTGCCGATCGACGAATGTCCTAGTAAGTTTATAAATCATACCTACATTAAACTGCTAATTCTTAAAGCCTGATTAGAAAAATCAAAGAGCTCTGCTTTGTGATGGGTTGGCCCAATAAGGACCAGCCAACAAATCAAAAGACTCGATAGCTGATTTAACTACTCGTAAGTAGGTAGGGTACTAGAAATCAACAAAATAAAACGAACTCTTATTACAAGATCGATACCTATCCAACATATTTTATTTTATTTTTTATAGTGGTTGAAGTTAACAAAAAACTGGTTCCTCTTAATCCGAATACCTATGATTGTTTTCAGCACCCGTTTGTCCCAAAAACGAAGTCTTTGATAGATGTTCTAATGGAGGATGCAATAGAAGAAAGTGTTCTGAATTAACAGGCCCAATCATTTGTAGAGATCCTATCGAATGTATAGGAGACTGTGTTTGTGTTAAAGGATTTTTACGAAATGAAGATGGAGTTTGTGTACCAGAAAGCGAATGCAACCGTGAGTATGCCAAATTTCATTTTAATAGATCGTAATACCTCACCTTCATTCATTACCTTCGTATTCGTCTAAGCGAGTATTATATAGTATTTATAGTCATCAATGTTCTGTGGCGAAAGAGAGATGGATTCGTCGTGTAAAGCTGTCTTTCTCTCACACTGGCTCCAACACATGATAAAACGATTCTATTACTGATTTGAAGACTTCAATACAGCAGATATATGGAGGTCGCCACCCCCAGATATATGCTGTCTTGAAGAAGTCTGTACCGAAACTTTGTACCGAAGTCTGTAGCGACGTCTGTATCGAAGTCTGTAACGTATTAGAAGTGAGCTTGAAGTGAGCTGTCATTCCACTTATGCTAAGGGATTGAAAGCTCACTACACCTAAGTTTTCATGGTGAGATTTATACTGAATAGATCGGCAGGTTATAAACTAAATGTTATTTTCAGCGCAATGTAACAGACCGCACGAAGTCTTCAACCCCTGCCCCTCAACATGTCCACCACAAACGTGCGAGAGTCTCGACAGAGCTTACATCTGTCCCATCGAGTGGGGACAGGATCCCCCTTGCGAACCAGGCTGTGTCTGTGAAGAAGGATACTTCGCCAACAGGATCGGGGAATGTATTTCTCAGGAGGATTGCTGTGAGTGTTAACATCATTGCATTCAGATCCATTTCAGACATGCTACTTTTGATCATATAAAAAACAGATTAAACATAGGCTGCCAACAATATATGTAGTTTAACAATCTTGATTGTCTTGAAAGGCTTACCTGAACTATTTTAGTTTTGGCCGTCGATACTCGGGCCTATGTAAGAAAAAAAACTTGTACAATGGCCATAAGTTACCTGTAATCAATTCAATGATTAATGCTGCAGTAGAATATTTTTGTAGGTATCACTGATTTCTTATTCATTATAAATCTGCACACACAATATTTTCTAATACCTAATTATGTATTTTCAGTAAAATGTATGGGACCTCACGAATACTTCTCATGTGGCGGTGCATGTGACAATGTCTGTGAGACACTCAACGAACAGAGCCAGGCTGACTGTCCCATTATCAACATTAACTGTAATGAAATGTGCTACTGTGAAGAAGGATACGCCAGGAATGCCAGTAATATCTGCATACCCATCGAAGACTGCCCTCGTAAGATTTTATTTGATGTCTTGTGAATTTAATAGTTGTAGAGCTCTTTAAGAGCAGTGGTGGCTCAGTGGTAACGGCCGCGACTTACGAGTTGTACGTCGTAGGTTCGAACGCAGGTAGGCGCTTTTCTTTGTGTAAATTATTTCGTCACCACTGCTCTCAAACCGCTGAAGAAAAATATCGTGAGGAAACCGGCATGTCTTAGAACCAAAAATTCAAAGACATGTGACATCTACCATCCCGCACTGGGCCCTCGTGGTAAATTACGGCCCACTCTTTCTCAACGAGAGGAGGCCTATGGTCCCAGCAATGGGAACATTATAGGCTGATTATTCAGAGCTTTTCGTGAACGGCTTAACGTGCTTTCCGAGGCACGGAGGAGTCTCGGCATGTAAAAATAGTCACCCATTCACGGACCAACCCCGGCAAGCGTAGTTTAACCTGATGGATCAACCCGTGCGGCTGTTAGCCACGAGCTCCTCAGGCATTACCAACCAAATAAATTAAACTATTAACCAGATAAGTTTATCTAGTTATCAGTACTTATCCAGAGGCAGACGTGTATATTTCGACGATGTATTTTCAGCATCAGTCTGTGGTAGTGACGAAGTTTATAACACTTGCATCAATGGTGGATGTCAGAAGAAGAAGTGCTCTGATTTAGGACGCCCTGATATTTGTATAGACCCTAGCGAATGTATAGACGGTTGTCTTTGTAAAGAAGGATTCCTAAGATCTGAAAATGGAACTTGTGTGCCGATCGACGAATGTCCTAGTAAGTTTATAAATCATACCTACATTAAACTGCTAATTCTTAAAGCCTGATTAGAAAAATCAAAGAGCTCTGCTTTGTGATGGGTTGGCCCAATAAGGACCAACCAACAAATCAAAAGACTCGATAGCTGATTTAACTACTCGTATGTAGGTAGGGTACTAGAAATCAACAAAATAAAACGAACTCTTATTACAAGATCGATACCTATCCAACATATTTTATTTTATTTTTTATAGTGGTTGAAGTTAACAAAAAACTGGTTCCTCTTAATCCGAATACCTATGATTGTTTTCAGCACCCGTTTGTCCCGAAAACGAAGTCTTTGATAGATGTTCCAATGGAGGATGCAATAGAAGAAAGTGTTCGGAATTAACAGGCCCAATCATTTGTAGAGATCCTATCGAATGTATAGGAGACTGTGTTTGTGTTAAAGGATTTTTACGAAATGAAGATGGAGTTTGTGTACCAGAAAGCGAATGCAACCGTGAGTATGCCAAATTTCATTTTAATAGATCGTA
The DNA here is from genome assembly GCA_949128155.2 of Xanthia icteritia. NCBI lineage: Eukaryota > Metazoa > Arthropoda > Insecta > Lepidoptera > Noctuidae > Xanthia > Xanthia icteritia. Next base: position 9,169,576 of record OX421935.2, on the reverse strand, counting down.
ATACCTCACCTTCATTCATTACCTTCGTATTCGTCTAAGCGAGTATTATATAGTATTTATAGTCATCAATGTTCTGTGGCGAAAGAGAGATGGATTCGTCGTGTAAAGCTGTCTTTCTCTCACACTGGCTCCAACACATGATAAAACGATTCTATTACTGATTTGAAGACTTCAATACAGCAGATATATGGAGGTCGCCACCCCCAGATATATGCTGTCTTGAAGAAGTCTGTACCGAAACTTTGTACCGATGTCTGTAGCGACGTCTGTACCGAAGTCTGTAACGTATTAGAAGTGAGCTTGAAGTGAGCTGTCATTCCACTTATGCTAAGGGATTGAAAGCTCACTACACCTAGGTTTTCACGGTGAGATTTATACTGAATAGATCGGCAGGTTATAAACTAAATGTTATTTTCAGCGCAATGTAACAGACCGCACGAAGTCTTCAACCCCTGCCCCTCAACATGTCCACAACAAACGTGCGAGAGTCTCGACAGAGCTTACATCTGTCCCATCGAGTGGGGACAGGATCCCCCTTGCGAACCAGGCTGTGTCTGTGAAGAAGGATACTTCGCCAACAGGATCGGGGAATGTATTTCTCAGGAGGATTGCTGTGAGTGTTAACATCATTGCATTCAGATCCATTTCAGACATGCTACTTTTGATCATATAAAAAACAGATTAAACATAGGCTGCCAACAATATATGTAGTTTAACAATCTTGATTGTCTTGAAAGGCTTACCTGAACTATTTTAGTTTTGGCCGTCGATACTCGGGCCTATGTAAGAAAAAAAACTTGTACAATGGCCATAAGTTACCTGTAATCAATTCAATGATTAATGCTGCAGTAGAATATTTTTGTAGGTATCACTGATTTCTTATTCATTATAAATCTGCACACACAATATTTTCTAATACCTAATTATGTATTTTCAGTAAAATGTATGGGACCTCACGAATACTTCTCATGTGGAGGTGCATGTGACAATGTCTGTGAGACACTCAACGAACAGAGCCAGGCTGACTGTCCCATTATCAACATTCAGTGTAATGAAATGTGCTACTGTGAAGAAGGATACGCCAGGAATGCCAGTAATATCTGCATACCCATCGAAGACTGCCCTCGTAAGATTTTATTTGATGTCTTGTGAATTTAATAGTTGTAGAGCTCTTTAAGAGCAGTGGTGGCTCAGTGGTAACGGCCGTGACTTACAAGTTGTACGTCGTAGGTTCGAACGCAGGTAGGCGCTTTTCTTTGTGTAAATTATTTCATCACCACTGCTCTCAAACCGGTGAAGGAAAATATCGTGAGGAAACCGGCATGTCCTAGAACCAAAAATTCAAGGACATGTGACATCTACCATCCCGCACTGGGCCCTCGTGGTAAATTACGGCCCACTCTTTCTCAACGAGAGGAGGCCTGTGGTCCCAGCAATGGGAACATTATAGACTGATTATTCAGAGCTTTTCGTGAAGCAGCTCATTTCAGGACTTCCCAAAACGCCGGTATAATTACAGGCACACAACCCATTTCATCTATCTTTTAGACAACAATACAGCCGTGATGCCTCTGGTATTATAAATGTCCATATTTCAACAATTACCACTTGCCATCAGGCTTTCTGCTCGCCACACAATACCATGAACAATCTATATTGAAAATATGAATATGATTACGCTTAGCAAACCCCATTATGTCCTGAACATATTAATTAATCCCCTTTAGCACGGGGCTCATCACCATGACAAAAACAAAACCTAACGTAAGACAGTAACCAATTACTTTAATAGTATATGACAGTTCTGATTCTGGATTTCAAGAGTTGTAGTTCTTAGTTGGAAATAGTGTGCCGAGCTTGTCCCGACATATGCCGTAAACATATTTTTTTCTTTCTAGCATCCCGATGTGGTCCAAACGAGAGATACGAAGAGAGTCCCTGCCGGGTCTGCGAACCTCTTACTTGTTGTGAAGTTGGCATGGAGATGGAGTGTCCACCTGTAGAAGATAATGACTGTGACGATACACCGGCATGTATCTGTAAATACGGTCTTGTGAGAAACGACGATGGTGTATGCATACCTATCCGTGAATGTCGTGAGTGATTTCGTTATTTTTTCTAGATTCCTTTAAGGCAAAAGCGTCAGGGTACCCGCGAAATTAAAATTTTCTTAAGTTTGTTTGTAATTTTCCGGTCAACGCTCCTCTTTAACGTGCACGCTTATTTGTTCTCACATATAATAGATTTAACCGAGTAATTAAACCGACTTCTTGACAGATAAGTAGTGCTTGTTACTGTTTAATTTAAAAAACTACTTTCAAAATACCCCCCCCCCCCTCCCCCAGGGGGGTATACCCCTTTTCGGGTTTTTTGTTTATTCTATTAATAATATTGTATTTCTAATAAAGCTTTTGTTTATGGTTTTATTGAAATAAATGCTTTTAACTATGACTTCGGCCTGTCTTTAAATCCGTACTTATACTAGCCACACACTTCCTTGCGCGATACTTGCGATTAACAATAAAATTATCGATACGCAAATATAAGTTTTCTGTTGTCGTTTACTTATACACCTAATGTTTATATAAGGTTTAATTATATTTTATGTATTTAAACGTTACTATCGGCTTTATGTTAATAAAGAAAATCGGACAAGTACGAGTAGGACTCGCGCCCTGAGGGCTCCGTTTCAAAGCTGAACTCTGCTGTCCGCGGCTTCACTGAAGTGACACAGCCTATTAATTTACCAATTCTGGGCTGTAGGACAAACTTAACATTGTAGTTGAAAAACATATTCTCCCATACATTTTAACAGACTGCAAATGTAGCTTACATTTTTTAAATCCTTATCTCCGAAAATAAAATACAGAAAACAGTTCTATTCTTACTTAAAGATTACAAAAAAACCTATAACAAGTATATGGTCTTAAAATAACATGATAAATCTCCCATTATTGTACAAATTTACATTTTCAGTTGGAATGTACCTAAGGGAGAACATGTTTTTCAACTACAATGATATGTTTGTTCTTGAGATAAATTCGTCATTGTGCGTGATCCGACACGCACTTAGTCAGGTTTTTTTAAATTCTTTTTACCTATTGTTACCACAATAGGCAGCCGGCTGGCCTTCACCAGTGAACGGCCAATCGGAGCGCCAAACGCGGTCGATGCGTAAAATCTTCAGTTTTAGTGAAATCGACATTTTGATGAAAAACTGTACCTAATGTGGTACACACCGTGGAAAATTTACGATTTTTTGTCTCTGACGGTTACAGAATTCAAATTGTCCGAATTTACGTTTTATGTTAATACACGTAATACACCCATAGTAAACTTACGAAATTCATATAGTGTTTTAGCTTAGTCAATTTAAAATAAAATAAATTATTTGTTATTTATTCATACTCTGGCAAGTTCACCGAAGTTTAAATTAGATATTTTATTATGTTAGTATTATTTACTAACGAAAATACCACTCGCAGGCGACGCGATGGTGAGGGTGGGAGCGAGACAGAACACTGGATTTAATCAATATATACACACTGGATTTATTCATAATTATTTACTGACTTGATGTCCGTACGTATTTTTCGAGTGACCACTGAAAATCAGCGCTGTGCTGTGGGTCCCTCATAGTACAGAATTATGCTGAGTGGAAACCTTCTTGTCACAGGTGTTTCTGTGACAAATAAACCTATTTTTCTTTCTTTCTTTTCTTTCACTTTCGTAAGCTGGCCAGGGTATGAATAAATATCTAATAACTTCTATGTATGATGATGTAAAGTTACAAATGTGTATTTATTTCTGATCCTTCTAAAATATTGAAAATTCGTTGATAATATAAAAAAGTACCATTTTGTAAACCAAATGTAGGTTTTCAAAATGGTACATTTATACCTGTTACAAAAACAAAAATTATCATTGATGTTTGCTTTCAAAACGCTCCCCTGTAAAATGCATTATTTGCAGATTCGCAAGTTTGCCGTAAGAGGTAACAGTTTGTGTGCTCTACACCTAATTTTGCCCGTACACACTAAGCCCACGTTCGCACGAACGTAAGAATATCGCGGCAGGATTTTTATCGCGCACTGAATTTTCAACTATCGATGTTGAGCCGAGCGTTGAGAATCCAATGCGCTGGGACGCACTCTCGTCCCAGCGCGTTGAATAAACACAGTGTTGTATTTTGAACTCTCAGAGCGTTAAAAATCAAGTGCTCGAAAAAAAATCGTCGCGGGAAAAATCGGACGTGCGAACCTGGGCTACAAAGACACGAGCAAAAAAAATTGCGCAATTCTGGGCAATTTGTATACAATCTTGAAATTCACGTAAAATGGTTATTATTACCGAGAAATTGCGCAATTAATTGCCCATGTATGCTCCTAAGAATGAACAACTTACAAGGAAAGATTTTTACATAGGTACGTGAATACATACGAACGTGATTTTGTATCACGTTAAGAAAGAAAAATGATTAATATCTGACAAAATCATCGGCCAAAAACTAAAACCAAACAATAGATATATCTACACAAATTAATTCTAAGAAACGAAGAATCTTCTCCCTTCATGTGAAAAAACTGGCCAATTTAATATAATCGTTTTTGATTTGCACAACAGGAATTCTAATCATAAAATTCAAGTTCTCTATGTATTATGTAATTGTGCATGAAATTATTTTACACGCATTGAAACGCTAGCTAATCATTCGTCTTTCTGGTTTAGCATAGCAAAGGTTTCAATACTGTTAATACTGAAAAGTGTTTACAAATGAAAATGGGGCAAACCGTTCGTATTTTAGGAATTAATAAAAAGTTTAAGTCATCGCTCTTGGTGGCTGCACTAATTCTCCTGAATGCAGCGTGTTTCAGTGCAAGTAAACATATTTCTTTAACTTACATTGTTATATATATTCCATCGCCACCTTTTTCATTCATCATGTTATTGACTATTTTTAATTGTACAAACAGAAAGTTACAACCGTTAAAATAATTTTAAGACTGAACACACGACGACTTTTCACAAATTATTATTATTCACTGAAAACAGTGAATAAAAAGCGCTTTTAATCACGATTTTGGTATTTGAATTTAGAACACACCAATATATTCAACTTCCATCTCAATGCTATACAACCTCCTTGCGAAAAAATCCTTGTCCAAATGTTCTGACCATTGATAGGAAATAAACATCGCTTCACAAGTTGACCATCCTAATAATAATAGGAGAATTACTCTTAATTTTAGTAATTGTTCGAATTTTAATGTGCATTTTAATTAATTTAACCTTCCTTTTTCCTTCATTCATTGTATATTTTCGCTTAAATCTTTCTTTTTCTCGTAGTCATCGTATAAAGTATAGTATTCAACTCTTGAATAAAACGGATTTATATCGAGGGCCATGAATCACTCGCGTCGCTCAGGATTGAATCACACACTACGCTCGTGATTCAATCATCATGAATGACTCCCTACGGTCGTGATTCAGTCGTTAGAATCCTTCACTTGCTCGTGATTCATCTATGGCCCTCGCTTTAAATCCGTCCTTTATTCATTAATTGCATAATACTACTATTTTAAAAGCATACTCCGTAAAATCGATTGAATATCAACATTAATAGTATAACGATTCTGATACATTTTTATTTTGCGATGAGTCCCGGTTTCGATTTAGGCCTTACACGAAAAGGGTAAGAGTGTATCGACGTCCCGGAAATGCTGAACGGCTGAGATGTGTCCAGGAAGTGCACCCTTAGGCCTCTGCCTCGAATTTTGCGGGCAGCGGGGCGGCAGCGGCGGCGGCGCGGGAGCGGCAGGATCTTATGCGTAAAATCAAATGGACCGGTTCTCGAAAACAGCGGCGTGGCAGCGGCGCGGGGGCGGGCAACGAGCGGTGCACTTCAGTCAAGCGGTGACCGCCCGCATTGCGCGTTTGCATTGTAGTATAGTGTTGTACATTTAATAAATCGAGCGTTAGGAATAAATTTGAATCAAAAAGATGTTGTCGCCGTTTTTCAGACATTTCGTTCGCGAATAAAAACAAATATCTCGACAACACAACCACGAACACAACACTACACCGCTATAGTGCCGCGCGATTTGCCCGCTGGTTTGGAGAACAGGTATGCGTTGCCCGCTCCGCTCCCGCGCCGCCGCCGCTGCCGCCCCGCTGCCCGCAAAATTCGAGGCAGAGGCCTTACAGTGGCTCCACAGTGATGTTATGGGCGGGTATTATGAAGAACAGACGAACTGAGCTCGTTTTTGTAGATAACAATATGAACGCTAAAAGTTACGTTGAGGATGTCCTCGGGCCTTTTTTTTTTTTTTTGGTTGGGAAATTATCAAATAACTCCTCCGCTGCGCCCTCCCGCTCTGAGCGGAGCGGGACGGCGTGTCAACTGTTACTGACTAAAATCCACCCGTGTTCCTTCCGTTGCCTGTACGTTGCCAAGGGCAACGGTAACCTTTTCGGACTTTCCCGCAACCCAGGCAGGCATCGGTCCTTTCGAACCCCTTCATTTGCTGACATCTCTTTGAGGCGCGCGTGGAACAAAACACGCCTTCGACCCGGGCCTGGTCCTTATCGGACGGCGAGCTACCCATTGCTCAGCGTCAGCAAACCCGCGCCTACGGTGGCCGGGAATCGGCCTGCGATTCCCGACGCCCAGGGCGTCTCCTGCGGCGGCTAGGGGCGTGAGGGCGTGAAATTTGCCTCTCCCTCACGCGTTCTGCCTCCTCCTTCGCAAGCATTACTGCTTCGCAGAAGGAGGTGACTACCTCCCATGCCCTCTCGCTCCATACCATGGCCTGGACCAGGGCCGGACGCGAGAGATCCCCGCCACTGATCTCCTCCATGAGGACACGGCGATGCTCTGCCCAAGCCGGGCAGACCTCCACCGTATGCTCCACCGTGTCCTCCGGGCGATCCACGCAGTGATAACACCCGGGCGTTTCCACCCGCCTGATACGAAACAGGAACCTCCCGAAACAACCATGTCCGGTGAGGACCTCCGTCAGGCGGAAGGTGAGGACGCAGTGGCGCCTCTCTAGCCACTCCTCAAAGAGGGGACTTATCGCCGCAATAGTGGCGTGCCCAGCACTGGGTTGCGACAATCACACTCTCCATGATGCCATGAGATCCCGCCGGAGCTCTGTCCGCTGTGCCGCGATCTCTCGCGGCAGTGGAATTACACCCCGGCGTTTCGCCTCCTTGCGCCACTGCCAAATGTGTTCTAGAGAACCTGGACGGAGTGTCGACAACCCAACAACTGAAAGACTTGTTAAAATTCCATTGAGAGCGATTGCCGCAGTATCAGATAAACAATCTTATAAATTCAACGAATAATAATCAATAAATTCAAAAATCATTGCCGACAAGTTTTAAACAACAGAGGCGGTCACACTTTGTATTGAATTGCCAAATAATAATAAAAAATGTCGTTATTTCATTTTGTAAAACATGAAAAGTTTAATTTCGTTTTAACTTTATTTTATATTACGTATGTTACGGTACACATATTGTTAATTATTATGATTAAATGAACAATTGAATGAAGGATTTTGTTGCTTTAGTCACTAATGCATCAAAAAATGCTTAGTTATTATTTATAAAAGAAATATAAATATATTAAAATATGTAGTAAAAATCGTTCAAAAGTTCAAAACCAAGTACATATTGCTTAGACTTTTTTGATGCGTTTAGCTTGGATAGTCTTATCACCACATCGTTTTTCTTAAATGGATTTTATTGGTTCGCTAGCTTCAGAAAACACGACGGTGAATGTCACTGAGGCAAGAGCTCGACTCGATCAAGGAAGCATTGCCTTATCTGGAAATTTTTTACACGTAAGTATTAATGCTACATGAACTAATATTTTGAGTGTTAAAGTCATCAAATCAGAAGACAAATAAATAACTAAAATCTAGACTTGACAATCATATGGGTAATTTTGAATATCTAAATAATTATTTTTTAAAAAATTTATCGTATTTTTTTTCCTTAGTTCCTGGTTTCGAACAAACCTGATGAAAACTGTGTAGCATCAGCTACATCTCTACTGATACCTTTGGCACAACTTGCACTATATGCCACCGGGTTGGTTCTAGAACAACTACTCAAACTGCTGTGCCTTAAGAATAAACAGGAGGTAAGTTACATATTTTTAACCTTCATGCTTTTTATGATTAAACAATTAGGTACATCCAAACATAATCAACTTATTTTTAATCATCTTTTAGATAAAGGCTGTTTTCCCCGGATTAACAGCCGAATTCAACAATCAAACACATGTTGAATTTGAAGTGGCTACCAAATATTACGCAAACGCGAACTATCCACTTAGCCAAAATTTCAAAAATGACTCGCTACAATATTTCCAAGCTGGAGGAGAAAATGTCGACTTTAGTAATGCTATTGCAGCTGCTGCTTTAATAAACAAATGGGTGAGTCAAAATTACAGGATCATTATCTACTGGCGGCCTATTAATAAGAAAACAAAACTTTCGGAAATGACTTTATTGGAATACATTGTATAATTATTTTTTTCACCAGGTATCCGACCGTACTCGCGGTAAAATCCAAGATCTTGTATCAGCGCAAATGTTTAGTGGGGATACAAGACTATGTTTGGTCAACGCAATTTATTTCCTGGTAAGAATTTGCTATAATTTTCTGCTTAAATAAGACAGTAATCCAGAATCAAAACATTCATCTTTTTCCAGGGTAATTGGGTAAAACAATTCAATCCCAACAATACACAAACTAAGGACTTCCACAAAAGTAACGGAGAAACTGTGCCTTTAAAAATCATGTACCAACAAAATACTTTTAACTACGCTGAATGTGACCAATACCAGGTTTGTATTTTTTTAAATATTCCTATCCAGTTCAAATGAACAAATGCCGTAGAAAATTTATGTAACCTTTTGTTTTAATGGTTCTAGGTTCATGTGTATTCCCCATGTATTAACAACCGAATTCCTTTGTCTCTTATTTCAGGTCCTTGAAATGTTTTACAAAGGCGACAATTTCAGTTTTGTGATCGTTCTCCCAAGAGAAAAACAAAACTTAATGGCAACACTTGATACTATTAGAGTACCCGATGAGTGGAAAAAAATGATGGAAAGTCTTAAACCTGAAAAATGTGATGTTTACTTGCCGAAATTGTTAATAAATAGCAACATAGATGTAAAGAAACTGCTTATGGAGGTATTATTATGTTTTTTTTTAAAGATATTTATTTTTTTATCTTTGTTATGAATCAAACCTAAATTAAAAGCCGAGGGATCAGTTCTATGGACCAATTACATTACTGTATTACAAAATTTATTTTCAAAAACAACTTTGTACCGTTTTAGATCGGGGCCAACGAAATGTTTAATACAAGCGGTAATGGATTGGAAGGAATGTTCGAAATACCGGAGAAAGTGTATGTTTCTGATGCTATACAGAAAGCTTTCATAGCAGTTGATGAAACAGGAACTGAGGCAGCAGCTGCCACTGGTATGTATTGGCAACACAAAGTAACTGTCACGCAAGTGTGTTGAGAGAATGCATGAAAGGTAAAAATAATAAAAGGAATGAATAAAAAGATACTAGAAGTCAGTAGGAACGCCCTTGAAGGGTATACACGGATCTTCGGATTTTTTTTTGAATGACGTGATTCAAAAATATTTGGTACGTTGGTAGCACTCGCAATGGCGTATTTACGTGTGATGAATACTATATATGCTTTATGCATATAGAGTATCTAAGTAAGATTCTTAGATACTCTATATGCACTTTGCTTTAATTTGTGCTTCATCGACTCGTTTATAAGCAATTAGCTACAGGTTTTTAGAGAGTCTTCTTTATCTTGATTTAAAAAAAAATATTCTTTGCTCAAGCAAATAGAACTATAAATGCAAGTGTGTGAAGAACGAGCGTCTCTTCATTATTATAATAATTCATACTTTATTTACAGCTATCGTTATTACTAGAAGGAGTCGCCCTTTAACTCCGCTTTACATCTTCAACGCTAATCATCCTTTCCTTTTTTACATTCTTTATAAGAAAACTGTATTATTCTGCGGAGCCTTTGTTCATTAAGGTGAATTTACTCTCAACATCAATTGTAATATCACTTGAACTCCATAGTTATTATACCAAAGGGCTTTGAATATTTTTCAGCTTTAACAGTGACTACTTTGTCACTACAGTATCCGTCTCCGGAAATATATGTCTTTGAGGCAACACACCCCTTTATATTCTATATATTTTTTGAAAAAATACCTCTCTTTTGCGGGCTATTTGTAGGAGCGCAGTAAAAGGTGAAATTATAATACAGAAATCGTTACAATTTGTTAAAACTTACCAATTGGTGGTCGGTTACTGGTGAAGGTTATGACATGTATCGCAAGCACTATTTCTACCTTTGGGACTTTTCCACACATTTCTCAGTTCATTTCGATCATAAGAAACTCCATCTGGCAAATAATTTATCGGATGAAATTTCACAATATTTAGTTCTTTCTACCATAATAACTTAATGTTTTATATTTACAGCTGTTATTCTATCAAGAACGAATATAGCACCTGTAAATCCGCCAAAAGTTTTTAATGCTAACCATCCGTTTATATTTTATATAAAATTACGAGAAATGGTATTATTTTCGGGAGCCTTCGTCCAATAAGGTGAAATAAGATGCTCTAAATGCATGTTTGTGTGCTTGCGCATGTATACATATAAATAGCCAGATTTCTAAGCTAAATTATCAATTCTTTTATATATTCCTTTGCTTACATGCGTTACCTACTTATGCCTGCAGAATAGATTGCTATCTTTATTTTTGTACCAACTAATTTATAACAACTTGTTTACGAAGCACAACTACCTATCATTCAAACTATAATTTTATAGCAAGCAGCAAGTAGATTTGCAACTACAAATGACTTGAAGTCACTATTTTGCATTTTCAGCTATTACTATCGGTGTTACATCAGTTATGTATCCTCGTCCCAAAATCTATGAGTTTTTGGCAACTCGCTCTTTCGCTTTCTATATATTATTAAGAAGTGAACAGAGTCCATACAAAACACCTTTGTTCTGTGGAACATTTGTAGGAGCGAAGTAAAAGGTGAAATTAAACTAAAGAATTCGTAATTTGGTCATTTTTAAACGGTGGTTGGTTAAATGGTGAAGGAGTACTGTTTCCACAAGCACTATGTATCATTTCTTTTATATGTAGCTTTTCTCGGTTATAGTATAGCTTTTTGCCGGTCATCATAAATAGGTATAGAGATTTGACAGTCCCCGTCCTACTTGACCAGAATACAAGACTTTGGTCTCTTATGAGATAGCTTTCAAGATCTTTTATTATCTATTCTAATCCCTTTTCAGTTATAGGTCTAGCTGGAGGCGCCCCTCCTTCAAAGAATTATATATTCAATGCAGATCGTCCTTTCATATTTTATATCATCTTCGACAGTAGCACTCCTATATTCTGTGGAGTGTTTGTTGGCGGTCAATAATACGAATCTGTTTTGGTAATTTCAGTACATAAAGCATTTAGTTTTATTTTCGGTCATAATATTTTGTTAGTTATGGTTGTGGAAATATAATATTTTGTTATTTATGGTTGTGGAAATTTCGAATAGTAATGTGATCCTTTCGATAATGTTTTCAATGTTGATCTTATCTTCATTGATGTCTTATAGACTGTAAGCTTTAGTTATTGTATATAGCCCTCCACTATATGTACATACGTCCTGCGCTACGTAGTCTTTCCGTCTTCTGAAGGACAGACTACATTCCCTCTTCTCGTTGCAGGTGGCTGTACTTTCTAGATAATCTTTGATCATAATTTATATCTGGGTGGTCAAGTTATTTCTGTTAGTGGTTACCGGTTCACTTATGAACTTCCTCATTATGTTTAGTGAATAATAATCATTGAAGAATTTATTTCATAATATTAAAGTTATGATCATTGATGTGAAAGAGTATGTCTGTGACTCAGTCGTCGGAAAGAAATGTTATTTTTTTCGATATTATCAAATACTTTTTATAAAGCATTTCACTACAATTTTGTTGTTTTCTTCAACTTTTATTGTTTCATTTCAGCTTTGGTTGTTACCGCTATCACTTCTGTCGAATTAGATCCTCCAAAGATCTATATATTCGAAGCGATACATTCTTTCATTTACTATATTTTATTCAATGGCGTTCCTTTATTTTGTGGAACATTTGTTGGCGCTCCATAAAGAGGGTTGCAGTACTGTGATGTAGGTAAAATAACCAGAGCTATTAGCAATTGTCAATGGTGGAAGATTTGGTGATGGTTCGGTGGCGGTATATCTAGATCTAATATTTTTACCTATATGCCCTCGTGCGGGCAAAAACTAGTATTTCATGAATTAATTGAACACTGTGAAGTGTGGAATTAAAAGACTACGTTATGTATTTCAGAAATCGTTATATTAGATGGAGCCACAATGTATGGTCCAGAACCAGTTAAAGTTTTTGAAGCTAACCGGACTTTTATATATCAGACATTGACTGGAAAAAAATCATTATTCAATGGGATTTTTGTAGGCGCCCAGTAAGCTATGTAATTATTGGACTCCATGACATCATTAAAATATGCAGGGTCTGTCCGACAAAGAGCTAAAGTTAAATTTATTTAAGGACAACTATGATGTTCAGGTGTTATATTTGACTGAACACTGGTTCAAAGAATATGAAGTAGTGATTACCAATGATGATAATTTTACTGTACAAAGTGCGTTTGTAAGAAAAAGTGCCATTCGCGGTGGATCTTTAGTTCTTGTTTCTAAAAGGTTCAAATGTAAACAACGTTAAATAGTCCTAGAGCAATGGCATATCCAATACTGCATATTATTAATTTTATGATAATACTGACTATCTTTTTACACGGCTTTTCTTTTCTTTCAGTTAATCTTTCTATCGAGCGCACTATTGAGTTGTGTTGCACTCGAGCGATACGTTGTAATTTGCGTTTATCGACCCTCTCTGGTGATTTTATTAGTTTTGAATAGGTAATGGAGGATTCACTCAATAGGTTAAGATCAAGCAATAAAAGTATAATTTCATGTGGAGATTTTAATATTAATATTTTAGATGTTACTCCATTAGGTATTAGACTTCTTAATCTGTTTAGGTCTTATAATTTAATTAACTTGTTTTTTTGATCACGGCATCTTCGGCAACTTGTCTTGGTAATATATTTAGTGATTGTGATGCAAAACATAAATGAGTGTTATTTGACTTAACGGCCGACTACTGTGGTTTATTAGCTAGCTTCCCCATGCCATTACATAAAAAACCGCATAAAATATAATGTAAGCCTTTTTTTTTTGGATGGGAAATTATCAAATAACTTCTCCCGCTCTGGGCGGAGCGGGAGGGCGTGTCAGACTCTTACTGACTAAAACCCACCCGTATTTCTTCCGTTGCCTGTACGTTGCCAGGGGCCACGGTATCCCTTTCGGACTTTCCCGCAACCCAAACGAAACAGGAACCTCCCGAAACCACCATGTCCGGTGAGGACCTGCGTCAGGCGGAAGGTGAGGACGCCGTGGCGCTTCTGTAGCCACTCCTCAAAGAGGGGACGTGAAAGTGGCGTGCCCAGTACACAGCTAGTCGTTGCAATAAGTTTAAAAATAATATAGCTCATAGAATTACACCATCTATAGTAGAACACGAGAATCCTAATGAAATCTATGGAGCCCTTTTTGATGTTGTGCAAATAGAGTACCAATCTACTTTCAAGACTAAAACTATTAAAATTAATGGCAGGCTTTAACCATGGGCCACCAGGCCCAGGTATTTATAAAATTAGAGCGAGACTATACGAGTTATATGGTTTGAAAAAATACAGGTTTGATACTCCTTTCCTAGAGTATGTCAAAAGTTATTGAAAAAGGTTAATGTTTTTGCTAAATCTAAATTTAAGCGATACAATAATAAAGTAAAAACCACTTGGAAAATTATTAACAATGAAACGGGTAAGCAAGATAAACAACTTGAGATTATGTTCGACAATAAATTAGTTACTAAAGCAGCTGACGTAGCTGAGCTTTTATAAAACCCTTTATTTTGATACCCCAATCGATAGGTTTGGAAGTTTTTTTTTTACACATTTTGGCAAAAAACAGCCATTTTGTTTTTTTTTTTTACTTTTAATATACTCAGTGACACTCGCGCAATAAAGACATATCTAACGACAAATCATTCATCAAAATCGGTTCAGCCGTTGTTTAGTTTCGAGGAAACGTAGGGACGGACATACATACAGGTCAAACAGAATAACCCTCCTTTTTTGGCTTCGCGTAACGAAACGTAAACGTAGAACGTTTTTTGATTAAACTTTAGATCAATTAAAAAAAAATGTTGCATAAATAAATGAATGCGTATTTCTATTTACCTAAGCGGTGTAGTAGGTATTCAGTCATGGCTTACCGTCAAAAGTATAGTAATATCAAGTAAAGCGCGCAACATAAAAAAAAATAAAAATAAAACCGTTAGGCAGCAGCTCTCCCACCACCAACGATTAAGCAGAAACAACTAGAGCTAGCAACTAAAACCGAGTAGGCGAGCAACGAGCAGCGAGTTTCACAGAGCGAGTACTCTCTTTGATAGCTCTTGTCAGTGTGACATCGTTTGTACTAGGTGTTAACAGTCCGCGATCAAATAATTATAATATACCTACGTATCTCTTTTACTTATACGGGACCTGCAATTTTTTGTTTCTTGAGCGACAAAATCGTTGATAACTAGTCGGTTACTCGTCGGCGGTGAGACAGGTGCCTAAGTAGAAGCCATATTTGAAAACCAAATCTTCTTAATTTCAGTAATAAATTGGACTGGGTTGCTTCCTTCACTTCCTGACGAACCAATACTTTTTGAGGCAAATCGCCCTTTTATTTACCACGTAATATCTAGAAATATACCAATATTCAGCGGTACTTTTATAGGAAAGTAAGGTAACCGGTAAGTAGGGTGACCTTTTTGTCTTCAACAACACGTTCAATGCCATCCACGAAGACGCCGCTCGGCTCCGTGCTAAAGTACAGCTTACAGTCCAGAAATCGCGTCTTCGTGGATGGCATGACTATCTGTAAATACCTGATGATCTGTATTGACATAATTATTTGGGTATCATAACATATTGTCTAGGTAGGTATAATTTACCTTCTTCTTTTAAAATACTTCATCAATCTTCACTATTCTTTCTTCATGTCTAAAATTAAAAATACCTCGACCATAATAATATTATGTATTTTTTTTTTCGTTACAATCAAAGTAACAATATTTTACAATATTAAATAAATACCTAATTGACTCGCGCAGGAGGTTAAATAGGTTGACCAAATATTAATTTAAATAATGTTTACTTTTATGTTTAATAAATAATTTATAAAAGCAAACAATCGTGGTTCATTCAACTAAATGAAATTAAATCTGAAAACTATGTCTGAAAAATCTTAATTTTCTTTTCAGAAATAGGAATTTTTGGATTTTCTGGCGTTATACCCCCGCCTCCTAAAGTTTTTAATGCTGACCACCCATACATATTCTTTGTAACGTTTAATAAGAATCCTGTATTTAGTGGAGCTTTTGTTGGTGCAAAAGTAGAATAACCATATAGCCGGTTTTACTCTCCAACACAAGCGTAAATATCAACTGATTCGTTAAATACAATGTTTTTTTTTTTTTTTCATTGACATGAAAAGTCTTAATAAGAGTCCGGTGTTGTTGTTCATGATCTACCTTTTGGGTCCTTAAAGAAATACGCATTGGGTCCAGTCTCTATAACCTCAAAGTTTGGCATAATTGAGTCCAATCTCCTTTGTTTAAATTTATCTTTGGGCATTTATACATTATTTTAAAAAACGTGGTGTCTTCTACCAGCAAAACACCGTACTGTGTCTTATTATCTTTGATATAATTTTTATTTGTTTTCTAATATTGGGGCTGTTTGGCAAAGTAAGCTTAATACTCGGTGTGCAGGCTTTGCTTGCTATGTGTTCCTTATTTAACATTATTGCTATGTGCCTGATGTATTCAATAGGGATGTTAATAATTTTTTTTTGTCCGTCTGATATGTTATTGAAAAATATTGGACACGTATTTTTTTCTTTTTTGACGTATTCAAAAGATTACGGAAAAAAATTGAGTAAAAATGTGGCATGACGTCACTACCCGATAGATTTTATACTGAATTGTAACGTAGCCCCGCTCTCCAACTTTAATGCTTTTTATCTAAATCACTTTTATTAATAAAAAAATGTAACACGTGTCTAATATTTTTTTATTATCTGACTGACGCTCCTTATTAATTTATATGCCTCTTTATATAAAAGTAAAATAATTATCTATTTTTTTCCAGATGCGTCAGAAGAAAACTTATTAGTTTTGTTTCGAAATAAAGTTTTGGTCAATAATAAATGGTATATTTATTTTACACCCATTGATCCAACCTATTATTAAACAGCGAAGCCCTACGTTGTATTAGGTATATAACATAACATTGAAACTTTACTAGTACCTATAAATTGTTACTTCTTTCAGAATAAAGTATCTAAGACCTTATCTTAATACAGTTTAGTGCTCTAATTGGCCTCATTCAGTCATTAACAACACTTAAAACACTTATTCCGAGCTTTGGAAAAATATATCACCAAGCTATTTGAATACAAATTGAACGATAGTCATTAGGACGTCGTACCTACAGTCGTTCTACAGACAAACGAACCCAACCCTATAAAATAACCCAATGTTTGCGAACAGTATAAGAACGAATTACAGTAGGTACATTATGACGGTTACCAAGGACAGACCATTGAGGGACTAGTTTCCAATTAACAGGTATTATTGGAACTCCCTCGGGGATGAGAATATCGACAGGATGGGATCAAATGAAATTACGAGTAAGATCTCACTTATCCAAGCAAAATCCTAGATAATCTTCTGAAGGAAATGTTGTTATGGCCTCCACTAGTCCTGGTTAAAATCGAACGTTTGTTTCGCTCTCCTACAAAACTGTTAGATAGTTTAATTCTCTTTCAATTCTTCAGTTTCCAATTTAAATTGTGAATTAGATAATACTTTGATGAATGGATTTAATCGGATCCTATTGTGCTTCCGAATTGAAACCAGATGCCAAAGGACGAATTTCAAATTCAACGTTCACAGTAAAATTAAAACATGGATTTAAATATTCGTTAGGTTAGTAATCTACTTTTATAAGTAAGGTCTTTGACCACACAACATTTTTTAGTTCTAGTCAGTCACAGAACCTTCTATTAGAGATCAATGACGCCTGACCATATTATATAAAACTCAAATACCAGTGATTTCTAGAGTTATTGTTATAATCACAATGCGAAGATCAATTTTACCAAGTAACCCCACAGATTAAGTGTTTTATCAGAAAATCTCCAAATAGAGCAAGCAATACATCACTCGGGCATGGACCGAGGTTTCCCTTGAGGCTCTAATATTGATGATTTAATTAAGCAGTTGCCCTCAAACTTGTATATTGGGATGCTCCAGTTCGCGATTGTCGGAGAATCCTGTCCGTTACATCGGAATTTGTAATTAAGAAACAACGTCTCGAAACAAAATCTGTTTACGAACTCAGCCGAAGTATTTTATCTTGTTCACCGTGGTTTAACGTAAATATCCACATAGGATATGTGGTAAAGTAAAATAGTTCGCGTTGTTGGTCGTTCGCTGTTGAATGATTTCTTATTGAATGAACTTTGCTTCAACGCGTCAGTATTAATAGCGTTCTCAAAGGATAAGCACAATATTGAAGCTCTTATGGGCAGCTTGGATACGGATAATGTGCTCGAAGAAACAACGAAGCAATTTTGTATTTTAACTGTAATAACTAGAGTATGTAACAAAGTAAAAACAATTGTTTTAGTAGTAGTTATTATTTTAGTAACGGAACTATCAACAAGTGAAAGCCAATGTTCCTATCGTTATCTCATTGTTGAACCAGATGTTCAAACTTTAGGACCGGTGACTGTCCCTGTCGACTATTTTAGACATTCGCATGACAATCAATCCCTCTGAGGCCTGAAAGGGACTGTGGTCAACACTAAATGGACAATTAGGCAACGCTTGACCATATTGACCATGACTACAATCGAGAGCTCTGTCGCCTTTTGTGTGAGAATGTACCTATGTTTGAACAACCATGGGAAGTTTCTCTTACTATTTGTCGTCTTGTCTAGCCTGAAGGCAGTCGTTCATCCATTACGAACAAGTCGTGCTATCCTTCGTATGTCTTAAGACATGTTTATAAGCAAAAAGCTGAGCACTAAGAGCCATTCATCATGTTTGAAGTTATCTTCCCTTATCGTCTCTAAACTATCTAAAATCATACTTTCAACAGGTAAAGCGAAACGAGTCGATAAGTAAGACCAGTAAATTAGCTTCGGATAACATCGAAGTTCGTCGTAAATTTAGCTCAACTCCGTCGATTGTAAAGACCGCTGGCTCTCCGGCAAATTGATCTTATCGGGAGGCTACCCGATGTTCATAGTTAGTGGTCATAGTTCATTGTGAAATTCGCAAGCGGTACTAAACTCTGACGGTCAACTAATTTACCGGCAGACCAATCTTTACCTTAATAGTTATGGTATAGTTGTAGCTCCGAAGTTCTTCAGTGCAATACGACCGCTAGGTAAACTTGGCTGAGTCTCACAATTTGTATAGAAATAATTTGGTACTACGATTTTCTGAACAAGATCTTCAAAAGTTTGTTCTACTGGGTTTTATTCCTATTTAGCCGTAGTAAAAGAACTGGTAACGTTTTTGGTATGAAACAGTACCTACAGATAAAGTGAAATCGGAAGCGCAAATCGATGGTCGATAGATATGCGGCGATACTACTATAGTTGCGTCGAGTAAGGAAGAGATTGCGGATTTGCTGAATCGTATAGAAGCAGAAAGCGCACACACATACTTCATTCCAGATATATATTGTTCCACCTAAGCAGAACACGAATGTAAAAGAACTTGATTAATATAACCCAAGATACCGGTCTTAAGTAGCAAATTGATTGCATTATTAATACTATCTGGCATCTCACATTCGAGATAGTTGGAGTAGGAGTAATAGTTGAACTCAGTTGATCGCAATAACGCATCAAAGACTATGAAATTCCGCATAACCATAACCATATAACAGACATATAAAAAAGGATTCATTTAAACGTATAAATCAAAAGATTGAACCGACAATAATGAGATAAATAACAATTCATTCAAATTTACACAGAGAGCTTTAAATAGCTCAATGCAATGTGACAAAATTATTACAATTATATATGATGTAAGATACCCAACGATAGATAGGTATCCAATTAGGAAACTAACTGTAACAATAATCTGTCTTGTGATTGAAACAATGTCAAAAGGGAAAAGAGACTAGAGAGACATATCGTACTGGAGTCGGTTTTAGTACCTAAAGGCTAATTAGACGTAGACCTAGCTAGCCTAAAGATGATAATGAAGTGGAAGTTATTTTGTGTACAAGATGCATTAGATTTTTATTGGACACTATACATAGTTACCTATTCTACTGTAGACGCCCTTACACACCGTCAAAAAAGAGAAGAAGAATATGCCTGAAACTATAGCACATGAAAATTGTGTACCATATTCACCGGTTCCACAGTCCTTGTGTCATAAAATTACTTAGAACACAGCCAACTTGGTTCTGACTTAACTTATTACTGGAACACATAACTTGGCTAACTATACGTATAACTAGGCCACATTGTGGATATGGGTGGTTTATTTATGTATATGTCGAGGCCAGATCCTAAAATTGATCATTTCATGAAATGAATATCGACCACTGGTCACATCATGATGTGGCCTGGCCAGATCATTGAATACTCAACGTTTATGATATGAACAGTTAAACGTACGACTACTTCATGATGTGGCCAAACATTAGTGATCATATCGTAAAATAGTTAGATTATCCACCGGTAGAGGCGTTGATATCGCTTTGTTTTTGTTGTGCATGAACTTTGAAGTAGCGCTCGCCAGCCGCGGCCGCGGCGTTAATCGCAACATAGCACTTAAAATTAGTTTGGTATCGCTCATGTGGCATCCCGACTAAATTGGTTAGGTTAGAATTGTGACAAACCGCACGCGAGCCAAGCAAGCAAAGCGAGCAGTACCGGGGCAGCGGCCGGCGAGCGCTACTTCCATGTTGGTCGCAGTTACTTGGCTATTTTTACTACACCTTACACCCTACATTAATGATATGGCCAAACATCGACTGAAATATCATTAAACGCTGACGTTTAAACGATATGGCCAATATTAGCTGGCCATTTCATGAAATGGTAAATTCTAAGATCTGGCCATGATATATACAGTATGTGCCATATCGACACAATGATATTTTGATAGCTATTACCCCGTAGCCATGAGCGTCTTGCAACAGTGACTGCGGAGAAAACAAATGAAAGAGGTTGTTTACAAATGAAAGAGCATGCCACGAGTCAGCGCGGACACAGGTGACGGACGGAAACAGGTGACGCGCGAGCGTGTCGCTGGACCCCGCATCCTATTTAAAAGCGATCGTCACGTGCATGTCACTTTTTGTTTCCCTGACCTGAACTCGTGGTCGCGCCGACAGAGTGCGCGTTTCGGGTTTCTTAACAAAGAGTGACATAAGAACGCAAGCGGTTTTGAATATGACGCAGGGTGATGCAAGTGGCGTCGCTCACGTCACATCGCTCGAGGCTGTGAACGGGGCCCTATAATACCAGCCTGTGGTTGTTCTACCATGACTTACAAGTTGTAGGTTGTAAATTGGAACCCAGACAGGCGCTTTACTCTGTGTAAATTATTTCATCACCACTGCTCTCAAAACTGTGAAGGAAAACATCGTGAGGAAACCGGCATGTCGTAGAACCAAAAATTCGAAGACATGTGACATCCACCAACCCGCACTGGGCCCGCGTGGTTTACTACGGCCCACTCCCTCTCACACAGAAGAGGCCTGTGTGTCCCAACAGTGGGAACATTATAGACTGATTATGCTATTGTGAGCGTTTAATTATTATTTTTTTCTTTTTTATTCTGTGCCCCACACTATTAATTTCTCCTGTATCGTGGGTGCGTTTACAAACATTTAAACTCACATACACAAACAGCCAGACCCGGAAAAACTACTTGTAGGTCATACAAATATTTGTTCCGTGCGGGAATCGACCCCGCGACATGCAGCGCAGCCGTCAAACGCTTAACCGCGCCGTCTGAATCATTTCTAGTCTAATTTCTGAAACATTTCTTGCAACTTCAAGTAAAGAAACTTTACTCATAAGTTTGTCGCCTACATCATTAACTACTATAAAATTATCTTGCTAATTTAACTTGACGCTCTCGGCTTCAGACTTCTGAAGTTTAATATGTCAGATGGCCTCGTGTGTCTGGTGGTCGCAAGTACGACTTCTGAGGAGGGTGTTCTGGGTTCGATCCACAGATTGAGAAAAGTGTAATTGGATTTCCCAATTCGAATCTCTCAGTAGCCGCCCGGAGTCTGGATTTGCGACCGGTTGATGGCAATGGGCTTGCTTGCTATTACACTGGCAAAATGTGGGTGTAGTTTAGGTACTGCTCTGCCTAACCCTTCGGGGAATACAGGTGTGATTATGTTATTTTATTTAAATATCTAAATACTTACCTACTATATGTTATTGACGTAATTCATATTTATTTAACGATTATTTGCATCCTTTCTCGATCCGATTCTCGATCGATTATCACCATTTCCTACTTACACCTACCTACCTACGCCTACAAGGAACCCTGGCGTGATGATTTTATGTGAGAGCAGTATACACTCAGTTATAATTAACGTTTTGTTGATTGTTCTTCGGCATTTTTATCAAAAAACCGCTAGGGCATCTCATGAATTCCTTTGAAAAGTAAATTAACTTTTCCCTGTGGTTATAACCGTTTCTTTTAATGCGCTCTTCCACTCCCCGCTTTATTTTGAGTCTGATAAAAATGTCTTAATCAGAGTAAAGTTTCCATGCTCTCTTCATACTAGTTTTATCGTTCGTCGCTGAGTTTCATATTAAATTGTTATGCTTTAAATGATAAAATATTATGCTAAATAGATATAGCCTTTTGATAATCTAAAGCCGCGCCCACTTTGGATGCGTTTTCGTACGTATTTCACTCGTGCGTACACGTACGACCATGTTCGTACGAATTGAGTGCGCACACTGGATACGTTTTTCTCCGTCAAATAGGTAGTTTTCCGGTGATATCGCATTGAACGCACAAAAATCCCAACAAGTTCGGATTGTTTTTGGACGTCAGAACTGTATCATCGAAGAAGTTCATATCTATACACCGTAATGACTATTTCTGCTTGCAGCGCTCGGCCGCTATAGAACCGGGACCGTAACCGATGTGGTCATCGTGTTCACGGGATTTTGTTTTCAAACTGCTTAGATATGAAGGTCTTCGATAGTATGTACGTATACGTACGACTAAGTCGCACCCAATCTGCTTTGTACTTGGAAGGTCGGGATCGTACGTGCGTGTTCGAGTAAAATTCGTATGAAAACGCATACAAAGTGCGAGCGGCCTTATACTTGGAAATTACCAAAACATAAACCAGAGAGAACATGTATCATATTTACCATCAAACAAGTACGAGGCCATTATACCAGACCACCCGAATGGTCGGGTCTGATGGATCAATGGTAAAACTTTGCCTATAGAATATCAGCAAAACCATTACAGATACGTGGTTCACCTTAGAGACAGAGTTCGAATGTCGTATGTGCCTGTAGTTAGACTGGCACCTACACCAGTTCAAATCGGAACACAACAATGTAGTTTAGCAGAAATATTTACGCCACATTCTGTTTGAATTGTACCGGGAATTGTTCGACAAAACCAAAAAAGTAATTATACGTCGAAATTTATTTTGTTGCCTTCAAAGTAGGTCCCTTCGCTTGCAATACAGCTACGCCAGCGCTTGATTCAGTCCTCCATACATTGTTGGTAAGCTGATTGAGGTATGGTCTTCAACTCCTTTAGCAAATTTATAGCTTCAATCGACTCGAAACGTCTTCCTCGAAGTGGTCAATTTAGCCTCGGGAATAGGAAAAAGTCAGACGGAGCCATATTAGGTGAGTACGGCGCTTGGTCGATGACATTCGTCGAGTTGTATATACAGTATACACACTTTGGCTAAGCGTCATTCCTGTCACTGTCACAGAACTGTCAAATTATGACTGCAAAATAGAGACAGTTAAACATGTCTGGGCGAATTTCACCAATTAAACTGAACGCGATCAGCACACTTAAACCGCGTTCAAGAGCTATCAGACACATCGTTGTTGCGGATATTGACACTGACAACTCTTGAACGCGGTTTGGATGTGCTTGTCGCATTCAGTTTATTTGGTGAAGTTCGCCTTTAGTTAAAGCACAAACCAAGTAACGTTTAAATATTTCAACCTAAGTAACCTGTTACATAAACAATACCCAAATAACTAGTTCCGTATATAATTTTCTCCGCACACAAGTGAGATAGATCTGAAGATAAATTCAAAAATATTTCACTTGCCCAACAGTCGTAGCACGTTCACGTAATCTAACCTCACGTACCCCAACTATTGAAACATGGTACCGAAACGTTTTGTAGGTGAATCTATTTTTATACATTTTTACAATTTTAAATCATGAGATTACCTTTAATTATTATTATTAGCAGTCTTGCCAAGGGGTATCGTGTTACCCAGTAACCGGGTTTTGGAGGTCAGATAGGCAGTCGATCCATGCCAAATACTGGTATTCAGGAAGCCGACCCCAACATACATAGTTGGAAAAGGCTAGGCAAATGATGAATAACGTTTAATTATCTTAAAACTGTGAAATAATCAGTTTTATAATTCTGAAAGAAAAACTTTTCATTTTATTATTGCATAACCAGCATAATCAGCCTGTAATGTTGCCACTCCTGGAGCACAGGCCTCCTCCCTGTAAGAGGGAGTGGGCCATAATCCACCAAGCGGGCCCAGTGCGGGTTGGTAGATGACACATGTCTTCAAATTTTTGGTTCTAGGACATGCCCGTTTCCTCGCAATGTTTTCTTTCACCGTTTTGAGAGTAATCTTGATGAAATAATTTACAAAAAGTAAAACGTCTGTTTCCTAACCTACGACCTACAATTCGTAAGTCGCGGCCGATACCTCTGGGCCACCACTGCTCTCCTTTATTGTTGCATGCAGTCCAATTCGCTCAGAGGGGCCGAGAACTGGACAATGGTCTCATATGACCCGGAAATAGGCTCCTCTACATTGATCTAGTATTTTACTCCAACGCTGGTGTACGGGTAAGGTAAATTTAAATGATAAACTGATTCGAGTTCAAATTGTGTATTGATAGTTATAAGGAAAGTACAAACGCCAAAAACTGATAAATGATCGACCCGCGGCGAATGAGTCCTTTTGGTTTAATTGCCCAACCGATGCTATGCGACTACTACTTGCTAACTCAAACATGTATAATTTATTCATTCGCTGCGCGTCGATGTCAGCATAAAATTGATACAATTGATATTGTACGGGTTTGCTCGTACAGCTGGGATCCAGTGACACTGGCTCATTATAATAACGATCCAGTACTTAATCGAAAAGTGTTCAGATTGGTCTAATAATTGGACCGAAGAGAACACTTTTCAATTCAGCCCAGTGCGTTCGTGCGCGAGAATTTCTACAACCCATCTAATTTTACTCGACCGTGAATCACCTTCAATTACCAAAAAAACAAAAGACTATCAGTACCTTTCACACCTTTTAAATAGACCCACTTCAACCAATTCCGGCCCTCGTTTTGGGCAGGTATCTCCGGCATCTCGCGGTCCCTTACGTACTTATATCAAAGCAAGTGCCTCTATGAATGGGGGTTTTTGGCAGCTCAAAATTGCAAATGAATATTATATGGCGTCAGATACCATCAACAAAGCAGAGGCGGGCCACGACGACTCTTTAAGATATCTTTATATCTCTATTTAGATATCTCAATAATGCCATTTAGAAATGGCTGTATTATGAAGAATTAATGCTTTTATTTTTAGTGTCAGAGAGAGACGGAGCTATATTTGACTTATCCCTTTTTCGCAACGGATTCATGATCAACGGACTCATAATACGGATACTGTTTAGTTAGATGTTTATAGGGACCAGTCGATTGATTGTTATAGTTTATTGACGTAGTCAGATTGATGCTGGTGTTTTTTTTAAAGATTATATACCTACAAGCTAACCCGGATGATAAGATAAGATAAGATAAAGATTTATTGTTCAATTAAGACTAGATTACATGACAAAGTAATAAACACTAAAAAGCACAAGCATAGTTCTTTATCTAGTTAGTGGGTGCCGTAATGCTCTCCTAGATAGGTTCGGATAGGTGGTTACTTAAGAGGGAACAGAACCTACGAGGAATTTAAAAATAGATATTTGAAGAAAGTATTGCCGTCACCTTACCTCAAGACTGCCTGCATAGAATGCCATAGGGACAGCTGCAGCTCAGACCAATTATATCACAAAAAAAATTAACGAGATCGACGTTTCGTATTCTCCTTTTCCTCCTCGAAAACTGACCTGTTTTTACATTAAAATTTTACGAAAGAGTGTCTAGGTTCATATCATTTTTTTTTTATGTTAAAAACTTTTCGAATTTGTCTGGTAGTCCTCTAACCCGGCGGTAAAAATGGGGCATTTTTGTAATTTTTGGTGAGTCATATTTTCGTTACCAATAACTTGCTGAAAAAATGGGAGTAACAGGGATGTGTCTACAGCAGACCTTGATTTTATGAAAAAAAATATGATTGTTCTAGAGGCATTATTCAGGAAGAAAAAAGGGGAATACATTTGTATGGAGAATCGCAGGCCCTATTCCCTCTTAAGTGTTTAATTTCAGAAAATCGAAGATAACTTTTGAAACCCTAGAAAGTAAACGCAACTGCGACCGTGAGGTCACAGTTTCGTTGCGGATGACCGCGACCACATTTGGTCGTAGACAATTTTGTAAATTGAACAAGACCTAGGTTCATCAAATCAAAATCAATCTAGCCTTTTCCGAACTATGTTGAGGTCGGCTTCCAGTCTCATCGGATGTATCTGAATACCAGTATTTTACATGGAGCGACTGCCTAACTGACCTCCTCCAGTAACTTGGAAAAACTATACCCCTTAGTAAGAGTGGTCGTCAGATGTTCGGGCTTCTGGGTGACGACCCATAACGACTGTCGAAGATCCACGAATGACAGCTGAGACCAACGGCTTAACGTGCTTTCTGGGACACGAAGGAGTATCGGTATGTAAAGATGGTCACTCATGCACGGACCAACCCCGGCAAGCGTAGCTTAACCTGATGGATCAACCCGTGTGGCTGTTATTACATAGCCACGAGTTCCTCTAGGCTAAACAACTGAGACAGCAAATACGCAGGTCAAATAACAATACACCACTAAAAAATAGCACAGAACTACAAGAACGAAGCTGAATAAGTTAAAATTAAGGCCGATATACGAGTAACCGCATCTGATTCGACGATAGCTGGCGAATCTTCACGGTTCTAAAGTCACGTAGCTCTTGTATAATATCTGAAATTCAGTGGAACCATCTAAATTGGTACGAGTCGGATAATAAACGGACCGGATACAGGGAAGTGAGACAATTTATGAAACTAGACTTAGAATTAAAGTTGCCCGTCTGTGCGGTACGTGCAGTCTGAAAGTTGAAATTATAATGAAACTAATGGTCGGGTTTATAGTTGGATGATGAAGCGATTTCATAATCCTAGTGTGAAAGATAAGACTTATGGGGTACCTAATTATTATAGTCGCAGTGTTTTGCGTAAGTGCAGCACGTCATGTTTGCACGTACAATGTTATGGCTTGATTCTTTTATGATAATTATGCCTATTAGACGGTTAAACAAAAGCTCGAGGAGTTCAAGGAGGAGCTTGTGGCTAAGTAATAACTGCCGCACGGCTATCCATCAGGTTAATCTACGCTTGCCGGGGTTGGTCTGTGGATGCGTGACCATCTTTACATACCGAGACTCCTTCGTGCCTCGGAAAACACGTTAAGCCGTTGTTCCCGGCTGTCATTCGTGAATCTTTGACAGTCGTTACGGGTCGTCAGAAGCCCGAAAGTCTGACAACCAGTCTTACCAAGGGATATCGTATTACCCAGTTACTAGGTTGTGGAGGTCAGATAGGCAGTCGCTCCATGTCAAATGCTGGTATTCAGCTGCATCCGCTTAGACTGGAAGCCGACCACAACATAGTTGGAAAAAGGATAGGCAGATTGATAGACGATTAAGAAAGAAATAAATAAAGAAAATCTGTTTATACCACACACAGAGTAGGTCCAATCAAACAATCTGCATAGCTTATGCCAACTATTTTGGGGTCGGAATCCAGTCTAACTAGGATATATATACAGCTGAATATCAGTATTTTATAAGAAGCGCCTATCTGACCTCCAGAACTTGAATATCTACTCATCATCACGAAACACTCTCATTCATCTACATGTACACTAATATTTAGTGTTATGTTTGTTTGTAATGAAAAAACTCAAAAACTACCAGACCGATTTTAAAAACTCTTTCAGCAGTAGAATGCTATATTATCACTGAATAACATGGGCAATAAGTATCATAAAGATATCACGCAGGTGCAGCAGCAGGCGGAAACTAATCCTAACTATAATATTATAAAGAGGTAACATTGTTAGTTTGTTTGTAAGAGGTACCTTATCTCTGGATGTAGATACCTACAGCAACGATAGCATGATAGAAAGCTAAACTATTGCCGTATACCGAGTGCCATAGGATATTATGTTTTATGAATAAATATATATAATATGTATGAATGTATACAACGTGTAACGTTAAATGCGCAAAACCTGAAAATAGTTTGATTAGAATAACGAGCAGAATCAAATTGAACCACTTTTTAATACTCGTACAGGTCACATTTTTCAAAAAAATCTTCATTAAAAACTTTGCCGTGTCTATTTATTAATAGGTCAAGCCATCACATGCGCAAACCCGCCAAAATAGGTAAACAAACACAAATTGTTGTCGCCCAATTTAAATTTTCTCATACGCGGGATAATAATAGCTTTTATTTCAATGCAAATACGAATCTTCTAAAACTAAAACAGCACATAAAACCTTTACAATTTTTTTAATATTTTTTTTTCTGTCTGAAATAGGTCAATTGAATTAAAAATCTCTGAGATTTTGCGCATTTAACTTTACACGTTGTATAGAAGCCGCGGGCAAGAAGTTAGTATTCTAAATTGCTGAATATTATTATTACATTCTTCTATGTAGCATTCAATTAACGCTTGCCGAGGTCAGTCCGTGGACGGGTTACCATCCATTATATACCGAGCCCCTCCGTACCTTGGAAAGCACGTTAAGCCGTTGGTACCGGCTGTCATTCGTAGATGTTTAGCAGCCGTTACGAGTAGTCAGAAGCCCAAAAGTCTGACAACCAATCTTGCCAAGGGGTGTCGTGTTACCCAGTAACTGGGTTGTGCAGGTTAGATAGGCAGTCGCTCCATGTAAATTACTAGTATTCTGTTACACCCGGTTAGACCGGCAGCGACCCCAACACAGAAGGCTAGACAGATGATCATAATATGTAGAATCTGTCTCAGAATATCAACAATTTTTTAACTGTTTTTTTAACTACTATCAATTAAATCAGCCTATCGGAATCCACTGCTGCACCAAGACTTCTGCCAAGTTGTGCCACAAGACCTGGTTCTTCACCTTTCGTAATTTCGTAAGATAATTTGTATATTGAAGGTAAGTTTTTTTACCTTCCAAAATAAAATAAAAAGCGGCCAAGTGCGAGTCAGACTCGCACACGAAGGGTTCCGTACAATAATTAACACATACCTTCATATTTCTTTAACACTTTTCTTGTATGGGGCAATTTTAATTTTTGACTTTATTATTTGTTGTTATAGCGGCCATAGTCATAGATAGCCACATGCTCTGTGAAAATTTCACGTGCACTACGGTATAAAAGATACAGCCCTGTGTCAGACAGACGGACGGACAGTGGAGCCTTATTAACAGGGTCCCGTTGGCACCCTTTGGAAACGGAACCCTAACTAGATAATTAATGTACCTATATTTATGATGATAAAGAAACAAAACTAGTCCTTGAGAATACCTCTTGAGAGAATTATGTTTGTTATTAAAGTCGGACAACCGTCAAATACATTTCTCGTTCATCTACAAATACCTAACAGGAAAAATATAATGTTTTTGTTTCTTTTATTATCCTAACATCTTAATACCTTACCATAAAGTTTGTTGTTATTGTACAAATAAAGAATGGTTTTAATTTAAACAAAAAAGTATATACAAAACTGGCAAATTTTGTGTTGCGAAAATTTTTTTTTTTTGTCTGCACTTATTATTATTTTCATTTGCAATGAAAAATATCGAAACATCAGGTTATTCTTTTTATCACGATATTTTCACCTTGCTATACTAATTAAACTCTCTTTGTGATATTTATGAAAGAAAATACCCGGTTTTATGACTTTAGGCTCGCCCCCTGGTACATGGGACTTAAATAAAACTGGCGAAATGTGGGTGAAATAAGGTGCACCTCTGCCTAACTCTTCGGGAAATACAAGCGTGATGTTATGTTTGAAAAATCAAGAACACATGACACTTAGAACCGCGAGCATTGTCCAGATTATTTAGATAACGTTTAAAACCACCACTTTGTGTCTAACACTGGATACTACATAAAATAATACACAAACTCTAACAATATATAAGGTCCCATTTAAATAGATGGACAAATTTTAACACAGCGTTCAGTAGGTCTAACCAAAGATATTATTTTACCATTATCCTTATTTTGGTGCTCTGAATGATTTCTAAAAGTTTGTCCATCTATTTTAATGGGACCTTATATAATTTAATCATAACAAACATTAATACTAAACAGTTCTAAGCAGTTCTTCGTCATCGCCACTGAGGGTTGAAGCCAGTCTGTTCAGTATAGCACTTCCAAGCATGATTCCCTGCAGCTAAGCAGTCTGACACACCCTGTTCTCCAAATGTGACGGTACCACCGAGGTTCGTAGAGCCTGTCACTGGAAAAATATACATATTCAAATATTTATTATATTAGTCATTCATATTAATAACTATTACAAATATTTAAAAAAACTTATATTGTAAACAGATCGTTTAGAAAAATATGTATTTATAAAAATAGATACCACAAAAAAAATAAAAAATGTCAATCATATTTTAATCTAGATTGTTTAGGATATGCCATTTTGAACACTAAATGTATACAGTTAAAAGATACACCAATATTAACTTTCTTTTCAAGGTTTCAGTTTGGTATAACTTTAGTCCGGGTTTATTAATGAGGGCCAGCCCTACCACTAATAAAAAAAAACCAATCAGAAAAATTTGGTCCCACTGGAAATCGAACCCGGGACCTCTGGGTCTGAGACAGGTGGCCTAACCAATAGAGCACATAGGCGCCTTTGACACCTAGCCTTAATTATTAATTTGTAATCAGCAACACGTGTTCTTTGTCTTCAAGAAAACAGATATTTTACCATTTTGGGACGACAACAACAAAGACATTACAAGTAACCACCATAATTATAAAGATTTTAATGAAACAACGGGAACGTAAATGAGTCACCACATCGGTATTCTAGATAAGAAAAAGCATTTAGAATATCTTTATAAGCATCAATATGACTCTCAAGGCGAGTCGTTCTAATCCACGCGCTTACTTCGTAAGCTACATATTTCCTTGATAACAGACCTGATTTCCTTGAATAAGCTGTCCATTCAAAGTAATTTAGATATCATTTTAGGTTTCTTAATGAATATCATATTCAGCTTATTGACACTTAATTTAAGGACCTATTTGAAATCGTGCACGATTAGGTATTCCTAATCATGCTCGATTTCAAATAAGTCCTTTAACTTTACTTTCGAAAAATCTTTTGATTCAACCATCTTTCTTAATTTTTTCACTAACGGTCCCCTCTCAGCTCTAATGTTGCTGTTAACGAACACTAAAAAATGTGTGGACCAGTTTTTGTTACAATAAAATATTTGATTTGATTTTCAGTATTCAAAATATAATTACAATTACAACAGAATACCTTGTGATATATTAGAATTAAATGAAAGAAAGTTTAAAACTCATATAAAAAATACACTTTGTAAACAAGCATATTACAAATTAGAGGATTATATCCAAGATAAAAATGCTTGGAAACATGCTGGTCCTGCTCCATAGGCAATTTAGAATCTAGACAAAATCTAACTGGTTGCTAATTTAATTGCATAATATATATATTATATTTTTTTTTAATGTTGATTATACATTCTGTGATTACTTGAACTCACACACTGACTTATTAGTACCTATTACTTGTAAAAATGTTAGGAATATCGTACAATTTTACAATGTTTGTAAATATGTGAGCACCATGCATCTATCACATTATTAATTTATCTGTCATTCCTTAATCTTTAATTATTTTTACCTATCGTGGTATAGTAATCTTATTCTAGGTGCATTGTCTTCATATATAATTATATAATTGATGTATACAAGATATTGTGAAAACATTTTAAAAGAGTAACGGTGGAGTTTCTTGCCCATTCTTCTCCATACGAAAACTACCTTTTGGATGGGGCGACTAGAATCAATTATTATTTTTCTGTAAATGTTGACGTTCAAAAGTGCCTTTTTCGTGCCTAATTGAAATAAATTATTTGACTTTGCCTTTGATTTCGAATTTTCTCACACTTTAAAAGTAGATATAAATGATAAGTATTTGCCACTAGATATCGTAAACCACTATTCTATTCTATTTTTTATATAGAAAAATAATGTCTAAAGTGAATTGGAAAAGCCATTTCATGATAAAAAAAAACAAAACTACAACAACTGCAGACACTTATAAATTCTTCGATTGAAATTGTTGACACTTATAAATTCTTCGATTGAAACGGTAAACTTATAGGCCATCGGCTTGTGACAAACGATAACCGAGTACTCGTACATACAGGGTGGCTATTTAGATACCTGAATCCGTCAAGGGGGTGAGTCTACCCGTCATACTAAATAACTTTCACCATGAAACTCATCACCGATTCGTGAAAAAAAAAATCAACCTCCTATACAACAATACACAGTCCACAGACTCGAATCGATACACGTATGATTTGTTTTTTTACGAACCTTTTTTCAAAATAACTGTTTCATAGTAAAAGTTGTTTAAGAGCGTTTATTCTGAAAGTGGGCAAAGTCGTAAAAAGAAGTCAAATATTTCACTGTTTTGATTAATTTGGCGAAGAATTTTGATTATGGAAATAAGAAATATGGCTAACTAGCGAGCTAGAATATTGAAGAAATGCAATAATTAATATCTTAATACCGAATATTTACTTTTAAATGTAAAAAAAGTATTTGTAAACTTTCTAAATACCTTTTTACTCCTAAAACGAGTACAACATCACAATCAATGTTATAATTGCAATTCATTATTAATATTCTAGTTCGCTATTTAGCCACATTTCTTATTTCCATGCAGAAATATTGCCAAATTAATCAAAACAGGGAAATCTTTGGCCGCTATTTGTGACGTTGCCAACTTTTAGAATGAACGCTGTTAATATGACAAGTAGAATCACCCCCTTGACGGATCCAGGTCACTAAATCATCACCCTGTATACATAACATCACACCATCTTTAAATCGAGTATCTACCTAAATCAGCACATTTTTCGTCTCAAACAAAGCAAACACAAAGTGACTTATAGAATCTATAATACAGTTACAACACAGCTACTACTATAACCTCCAAAGTGCCCGAACAACTCATATCAATCGCTGAAACTCAAAACTTTCAGCAGCGCCAGCAGCAGGCAATAGTTTATTTGATTTGATACATTATTAATGTAACATACTCAGTTCATGTTCTCTCTTTGCCAAAGCCAACATTTACCCCCAAACAAGTTATACACAAGTTTATTCATAAATAGCAAATTTATTGACTATAGGGAAATAAATTTGCGAGCAAATATTAGAGAGTGATTTGGGAGCAAAGGAATGTGGAATCAGTTGAATCGAAATTGGTTATCTTCGCAACCAATATGTAATGTTTGATTTTCTGATTTTTATGCTCACATCCATTTTCGCTCGCGACGTAATAAGATTCTTCTTTCAAGTATAAAAGACTATAAATAGCGTATACTCCTCCCATCTTTAAAAATGTTATAAAAATGGTACCCAAATTAGATTCTACGTTGATATTAGTGCCATAAATTAAAAATGTAATGATTCAGGACTGATATCAGGCCATTAACATCCAAGGTATAACATTTCGGCAGGCGAAGTGAAATAAAAATGATATATGAGTAGGTACTTACAGTGATCGTTGCTTCGTTTAACTTTTCCCTGTAAGTAATGAGATTTCCTGTAATTAATGAAAAATTAATCTTAACAACTACTCAGGTAGCGAGAAAAAAATGAAGAGAAACTTTAACTAGGAATACCTAATTTGCATTTTAATCTGTTTAAGAAAAAAACATGCAACAAAAAGGAAATTGTTAAGTTCTATTAGAGCTGAGCAAAGTTAGAATGTAGTTCTCAAGTTCCGGAGCAAGGAGCAGGTAAAGTGGAGCATTGCATTATTATGATTCAATTCCGACCAACGCCTCTACAAATTGTTTCTCGTCTTTACGATCTGAGATGAGAAAGAAACATTTTATTAAAGAAAAGATTTAAAGAAACTAAATTTATTTCTACCATACTAATTATATCTACAAAACACATTTACCGTCCGTTTACTTTCTCTTTCTTTGCTAAATAATATTACTCAATATTGATCGTAATTTCAAACCCCTTTTTAAAACTGTTCTAAATCATCATGATTCAAAATAATTCAAATTTTCCAGTCAACCACTCCTTCCAATTTCAAAACACGAACCATAAATAAAGCAGGAATCACACTTACTGCACTCACGAAGCCTGCAGCCACAACAATAAGTAGAACGAGGCGGAATCTCATGTCGATTTGCATCAAACAACTCTACGGAACAGAGAAACAAACTGTCTTGTCGCACGTTTAATGTTGCCTCACTTAATAAAGGCTTCCGAGGCAGTGGCAGACGGTTTGCTAACGAGACTACCTTGGGGTGAGGTGTTTGTGATGGGCGATAGCGATTTAGGAATTTTTTAGGCGTTTCTTGTGCACATACTTAAGTCCAGCGAGCACGTGAGAACAATACGGCGGAATGCGACAAAATGACACGATTTAAGAAGAATGCTGATCAACTTCAGTCGAAAGTTAAATTATTGTTACTACCATAATTTCCTACAGTCAATAATAAATAAATTTAGACCAAAATCAGTTTTAACAAATATAGAGAAGATAGATTACAGAGAGAACCATCTAAATATTGTGGTAGAAATAATCACGGTCGACAAATAAACCAAACCAAGTAATATTGTTTGATTGTAAAAGTTACACATACCTAATGAACACGCAGTTTATTAGCTGACAAAAACAAATTAATCAAAACAAAAGCCTTATTGATGTTTGTATTCCTTAAGGGTATTAATACGAAACATAGCCCTACAGTTTATAACTATTTAACACAAGTGAGAAGTATTATTATCTAAAGCTTTTCCTCCTACATGGAAACACGAATCTCACATAACTTGGACCAACAAACTAAACCTGTTCGTGGTATGATTAGAAACACAATGGTAGTGTTCGTATTTATTGCAGCCCTGCATGAGACAATTCAGTCTCCAGTCACTTGTGGAGAAGGAAATTATATAATAAACGTACTAATTTAAAGCAAGCTTACGAGAGACAAATGTAATTTTCTTATGCAGAGAGAACTGAGAAAAGTTTTCAGATCAGTAGAAATTTCAAATTGTTTTTTTTTTGTCTAGCGTTTATTTTTCTATATATTTTCTTGTTTTGATCACTTTATTTAATTTAAATTTGAAACTTCAATAGCACATATTAAAAATATTATGATAAAAAATGAATAAAATCAAATTCGTATGCACTACGAATTTATAAGCTATATTGAAAAACGTTATAGAGATCCAAAGATTGCTACTTTATGTCCGGATCTAAAATCTATTGACATCATTAATTTAATTAATTAGGATCACTAACGACGTAAATATAATCAATTAATAGGTCGGCAGAGGTATCGTACCTCCTTTGAATCAAATAACTTATTGATCTTTTGATGGTAAACATACGTTTGCGATATTATGTGTTCATTAAGTTCACAAGGACTAAGTTTAAACACGTGTATGTAAAGTTAAGGCGCGTTTACTTTAGATATGTCAGTAACTAGCGTACTAATATACTATCATAATAAATGTACATATTTTGTAATGAATATAGTATATCGAATCGTGTTTGCTACAGCTGTGTAAACCTCATGACAGACATCGAAGATGATATTATATTATAGCGCTTAAAAATACTTTAGGGGCCTGCGGAGTGGGCACGCCACTATTGCGGCGATAAGTCCCCTCTTTGAGGAGTGGCTAGAGAGGCACCACGGCGTCCTCACCTTCCGCCTGACGCAGGTCATCTGGCCTGGCCAGGTCCTCACCGGACATGGTTGTTTCGGGATGTTCCTGTTTCGTATCAGGCGGGAGGAAACGCCCGGGTGTCATCACTGCGTGGATCGCCCGGAGGACATGGTGGAGCATACGGTGGAGGTCTGCCCGGCTTGGGCAGAGCATCGCCGTGTCCTCGTGGAGGCGATCGGTGGCGGGGATCTCGCGCGTCCGGCCCCGGTCCAAGCCATGGTACGGAGCGAGAGGGCATGGAAGGCCATCACCTCCTTCTGCGAAGCAGTAATGCTCGCGAAGGAGGAGGCAGAACGCGTGAGGGAGAGGCAAATTTCGCGCCCTCATGCCCCTAGCCGCCCCAGGAGACGCCCTGGGCGTCGGGAATCGCAGGCCGATTCCCGGCTACCGTAGGCGCGGGCTTGCGAATGATGAGCAATGGGTAGCTCGCCGTCCGATAAGGACCAGGCCCGGGTCAACGGCGCGTTGTGTTCCACGCGCGCCTCAAGGAGATGTCAGCAACTGCAGGGGTCCGATAGGACCGATGCCGGGTTTGCGGGAAAGTCCGAAAGGGATACCGTGGCCCCTGGCAACGTACAGGCAACTGAAGGAACACGGGTGGGTTTTATAAATATATTTATACACTTCACTGTGTGTGACATATCGCTCACCGTAAAATTTAATAAACCACCTATTAAATTTTACAACGAGCGATATGTCGAAGATAATATATATTTTATATTATCTACAAGGTGTGTGACGAGTTTTTAGTTTAACACTTTTGGCACTTAAAGAAAGTGACATTTTATTTTTCTGGCATGTGGGGTGTCGTTGTCTAGAACTTACTGAGTATAGTACGTACATCTTTTATTTTTAATTATATATTTTGTAGACTAACAAGTCTACAATGTGGCGTAATAAAAATAAGACACCATTTGTTTATAAACATAATAAAAATACAAAAGTTTGAGCTTGTTAAAAAAACTAGTTTCTACAAGTAACACTTTATAAAAATGCATGTTTTATAATATAACCTTGAACTTTGCATACATTTTTTGATAAATACGGAAAGCATTATTATAATTTAGTTTTAATACCTAGAATTAGCACCGCAGCTATATGAAAGAAAGGAAGAAATAATATTACCGAAATAAGGAAGTAAGGCTCACAGGCACTGAATGGCCCGGAGGACACGGTTGAGCATACGGTGGAAGTCTGCCCGGCTTGGGCAGAGCATCGCCGTGTCCTCGTGAAGGCGATCGATGGCGGGGATCTGTCCAAGCCATGGTACGGAGCGAGAGGGCATGGGAGGCCGTCACCTCCTTCTGCGAAGCAGTAATGCTCGCGAAGGAGGAGGCAGAACGCGTGAGGGAGAGGCAATTTTGCGCGGGCTTGCGGACGGTGAGTAATGAGTAGCTCGCCGTCCGATAAGGACCAGGCCCGGGTCGACGGCGCGTTGTGTTCCACGCGCGCCTCAAAGAGATGTCAGCAACTGAAGGGTTCTGATAGAACTAATGCCTGCCGGGGTTGCGGGAAAGTCCGAAAGGGATACCATGGCCCCTGGCAACGTACAGGCAACTGAAGGAACACGGGTGGGTTTTAGTCAGTAAGAGTCTGACACGCTGTAATTAATATTGTGTATAAATTCTATTGGACCAGTATTTAAACCCGACTGTTTTTTAATTATGACAACAAAAAAACTTATTTTGAAAAGGTTTTTCAATTAATTTTGAGGTTAAGAACCTTATTTTCTTTGAGGCTTTTTGCTAACCCGTATTCCAAGTTCTTGAACAAAGCATATCTTTTCATACAAACATGGCATTAATTAATTAAGACCATTATTCAGTGAATCACAAAGTCACCAATGAATGCACTAATTGTTTTTGTTCTAAATTATATATATTGTTTGGTTAAATTACGTGGCGAGCTTTAATATGTTAAACAGATCAAATTAATTATAATTACAAAGTTTACTGGCCGGAATATTTGACCAAACATTACAAAACTCGTACAAATCCATCGCAATTCTAGTCTGAACTTCACGAAAAACTATGTAGGTACCTATTATATAAGTATGATAGGTACCTACATAGTTTTTCGTGGGTTTTTTTAAAATGTTGCTTGTTAGGTATCGAACTGAGAGTCTATATAATTTTCAGTAAAAAAGGAAAAAAAAAATCGCGACGTTTTTTTTTTAAATGGGTTTTTTTACCGGGTTAGTGCATGGGGCGTGGGCGACCGTCTTTTAGCGGGTGTCTACAAGTCATAACTTATGACCCTGTTGAAAATTTGCAAATTTTTCATGGATTTGGAGTAATTTTGGTACTAAAAATGTGAATTTTAAATAGCAAAAACGTTTTATTTTCAATAATAATAAGATATTTTATTACTTTTTGGAAATGTTATTGCAGTACCTATGTGCCCCTTTTGGATCGGACAGGGTTTTTTTTTACCTTTTGTATAGGTAAGTTTGCTACTTACCTATACAAAAGGTTAAAAAAACCCTGTCCAAACCATCAAACATTCAGAAAAAATATTTCTTTTGTTGATCTATTTTGGCAAGAATAAATGCACCACAAACACTATATTTTAGACTAAAAAGCATGCATGTTTAATATCTTATATGTGATAGATAAAATGTTGGAGTGTTGATACACTCCAACATTTAATCTTGCTATTTCATGATCATCATCAGCCTACAGCAGTCTACTGTTGGACATAGGCATCTCCAATTGCACGCCATCCAGCTCGATTCTCGGCAACTTTCATTCAGGTACTACCAGCTGCCCTGCGAAGATCGTCGCTCCACCTAGCCTGAGGGCGTCCTACCCTACGTTTGCCGACATATGTATTGCTATTTACTCAACTAACAACATCATCAAATCATCAAAAAAAAAAACAAAAACTGTCAACCAAAGCACAATATTAAAAGCCCTCGAACCAAACAACTTATCTCATAACTGTACACGAGCTAAGGCCGGTGTAAAGACATCATTTACCGAGACAAAATAAGGATCATAGTTCCAAACCATCGTCAAACAATTTGTAAGGTCGTATAAACTTATCCAATCTTGTCTGACTGAGTGGACCAGCAATATATGTGGTACAAGCTCTTGAAATTTATTGGATGTTCAGTTCATTAGTTGTATGGTAAATACGTAAATAGTTCACGAATGGGCAGCTTGGAATTAGTGATTTGTTATTTATGCTATGTAGAGTCAATTTATGTTGTTTTCCTTATTGTTTTTAAACTCATATAAGGAAGTCAGAGAAATGAACCTAAATGATACCTGTGTAAAAGTCAACATCTCTCTTTCAATATGTACCTTAGTTTCTTTTACCGCGGCTATAACGACCGACAGTGAACATAGAAACAAAATTAATTTGTTTTTATTTGAGGAGTCACAACTGCAACGTTACCATCCGTCTGAATAAGAAGCTTGCCTGCGGGAGGTAACTAACCGATTTGGCCATCAAAGACGCTGTCAGTCTGATGACACAAAGCAAATAATAATGTCAATTTTTTTTATTTTTTTTTAATACTTTGCCCCACACTAGGAATTTCTCCTGTGTCGTGGGTGCGTTTACAAACATTTAAACTCACATACACAAACAGCCAGACCCGGAACAACTAATTGTAGGTCATACAAATATTTGTTCCGTGCGGGAATCGAACCTGCGACACGCAGCACAGCAGTCAATCGCTTAACCACTGCGCCAACCGTGCCGACGGTTTGTTAGTTGATGGTTATAAAAGCCATGGACTACCTTATTTCTTTTCTTTTTCGTGTGGTTAATGCCTAACACGATGTTTTCCTTCACCGTTTTTGAAGCAAGTGATAATTATACAATACGCACATGAATCCGAAAAGTCAGAGGTTCGTGCCTTGGGTTCGAACTCGAGACCTATGACTTGGTAGTCCGACGGTCACACCACTAGGCTATGGATCCTGAGGATCGACTTTCTACTATGCTGAGCTGTAAGCATGTTATCGACGCGAATGGAAAAGGCTTCATGACGTCGCGTCCGCCACATGAAGGCGCGCGCGGCGGGCTGCTCAGTAAACGGGAGTTTAGTGGGGAGGCGTTTCACAAGTTGATTTCCCCAGTCTGCGCGCAGCTCTCAACGAGTTCACAACTCTCTAAAAGCATTTACCTGCCGTCTGTGAAGAAGGGTAACAAGTATCTACATCTGCATAAGTCCTAACTATTTTGTCATCCCTAAATAAGTTTGCTTAAATTAAAGGGAAATTATTAAATGTGATGAATATGATTTGAAAAGTATTTTGATAACATATATGTGCGTACATTAAATGAATATTATACTAATCTGTACTATTTCCCACAAGCAAAGGTACTGTTTCTTGTATAATCTTCGGATGGAGTAGCTCAGCTTAAACGTCTGGCAACAGAATTCTCAATGTTCTGACTGGAGAAAATAATATAAGCTGTTTGACTTGACGGGAAGACGTCTAAGATCATCAAAAATATAGAAAAAGGTTTTTTGGACTTCTATGACTGCGTCATTAGTCTAGTGGTCACAAACGCTACAGCTGAAAATTAGGTCGGGTTCGTTTCTCAGGTCGGGCATAATGTTATTAGGTTTCAAATCTGGAATTTCTCAGTAGCAGCCCGGAGTCTGATTCTGCCGTAGGCTCGCCTCCTATTACATGAGACTTAAACATAACTAGCAGAATGTGGGAGTACCTACTAAAGATCCAAACCTTTGGGGGATAAACTCGTGATATTACGAAATATTTTAGACGGTTTCCTGGAGAAAATAAAGCCTTTTTGCCTTATTGTTTCTTCTCTTTAGCCAACTGTTAACTAGTTAAACATTATAATTAAGGAGTTAAATGAAATACGACGTAACAAATTACTTCAAGGTAAGTTTCGATTCGTTTAATCTTTAAAACTTAGATCGTTTATATAAATGGAACACTTAACCTTTTAAGCATTCGTCTAGTTTAAATTTATTTTAGTGCCTTCTTCATTTTAGTTTCGATTTACTTAACTTTTGACTTAGTTGTTCAACAATTGTCGAGAGTATTCATTATTACGTTGTTTTTGTTATAACGTAAATTGCCGTCTTTGTCGGCTTATTGGTCGATTCGCACGAATTTATTCGGGCGAAACTTCACTATTAAATAATATTATTTTTTCTATAGGCGATTAGCACTGAGGTAATTTATTTGTGGGCGAATCGACAACTCCAGGAATACTCATTAGTCAATTGGCACATTTTGAATTTTATGCAATAAAATTAAGAAAAAATAATTGGCAAATATATGTATATATTACGAAAACTTTGTTACCAACGAAAAGATTTTAACTTTTTTATAGAAGAATAAACGCACTTTAAAAATAATGTTTCTCACTTTAAGATTTTTAGCTTTAAAAATTAATTGAATGAACTGAAAAATAAATATGAGGTTAGGTTAGGTTAGGTTACAACTGTGACTCCCTACGCACGAGCCGAGCGAGCGAAGCGAGAGGTGCCGCACCAGCGGCCGGCGAGTGCCAAAAACGACTAGAAAAGAAATACTTTTCGGTTTCGGAGTTGGTTTCCGACACAGTTATAGTGCAAACCATTATTTTTGTAGGTATTTTAATTATGTTGTTTATGAAATGATTATAGTGTAAATTTATTTTGTAAATTTGGTTCATGTTTATTAAATTATAGTGCTGATATACTATTTTATAGCTATTTTCATCAAATTTAAAGTACTATTAAATACATCCCTTTTTTAAATGTGACTGCGGTCTAATTTCTGATCCTTTGAACTCCTTTGAACACTTATGTGCTAAAATTACGTAAATTAACACGGGTTTGCAAACAAAGCCCAGTAAATTAACATCACAAAAGTAACATTCAAATCGAGTGTCAACATTAAAAAAACCCACATTAAAATTCAAAAAATATATTGAAAAGCCGACCTAATAATTCGACAGTCATGTATAACAAAGGATTCGCGTCAAAGAAACGATATTACCATAATTTTTGAACCCTCCTGATTGGAGCTCATTGTTACCTACCCTGCTACAGCCCATAGACTAATCAAAATATTTTCAAAGACCTCTACAGACATGCTATAGACTCATTTAGGTGTACGTAAATTATAATTATGAAATGCCAATTTGCGGTATTTTAGAATGGTACCTACTTGAGGGACGGTAACTACATCGCCTTTTTAACAACCATGATTTTGAGCTTATTTGGTAGCATTAAGGTGAAGGACAGCGAATGAAAAGTTAAGGTGCTTTTCCAAAGGCGACCGCAACCGCAAACCGCAGTGGCAATGCCGTCCAATCGCAACGACCGACCGCAGCGACACGGACTGGTTTCTATGTAACTCTATGAAAACGGCAGCAAGTGGCAAAGGCGCCTTCTACGGAAGCGTTTTCATAGGGTTACATACTCGGTTCCTGTAAACAAAAAACTAATTGTTTTTCTCCCCAATGGTAACTATTTTCATTGCCAAACGGGGCATATAAATAGATTCGTAAGCTAATTTTACCGGTGATAGCTACAATCCTAATATACAAAGCTATGGGTGTTTGCTTCATTATTGGTAAAGATACAAGAGTCTTAATTTTATCCAATAACAGTCCGTAAATTATAGGAGTCGGCCAATAGAAACCAGTCGTGTCGCTGCAGTTTGCAGTCGCCTTTGGAATTTTACCTTTAGGCTGACAAAAAGGAGGTTTTAACTTACTAAAAAGCCACTAGTGTGACAGCATACTTAACTTCAACTTAGTTCAACGGGTTAACAGGAATACTGGTAGGATGATAACCACATTACTAGATATATAGAGTTATAAGGAACAAGGCGTAAAGCTCACTCTCCTCTATGGAAAAGGGAGGATCCTGTGACCAGACGGGTGTTGTGTCTGGTGGGCCACTACCCAACAATTGATGTCGAGACGTTGTATATCTGCTAGTCACGCGATAAACTCTGCTTGCGAGATGCAGGATTTTTCGTGACGTCAGTGTGATGCGTAGTTAAATGCCGCCACAGGTATTATGAAATTCGAGTAGGTACCTAAAGGCTGGAATTGGAGTACCTATGGGGAAAATTCCACGCTGTTTAAGGTTAGCAAAGCAAAGCATTAGACTAATATAGCCATCGGTTTTTCAAGAGATGACGGTAACCATTGTCGTGAACCTGTTTGCCAAATATAAGTTAAATGACTTGAAAAAAAAACTTTTAACCAAAGGAGCTCATTCTTAAATATTACTTAAATTCTTAATCCTCATATTGCCCATATAT
Organism: Xanthia icteritia; assembly: GCA_949128155.2. Classification (NCBI taxonomy): domain Eukaryota; kingdom Metazoa; phylum Arthropoda; class Insecta; order Lepidoptera; family Noctuidae; genus Xanthia; species Xanthia icteritia. The sequence continues at coordinate 9,126,604 of OX421935.2, read as the reverse complement.
AAACTATTGATGCTTCCTCGATACAGATTCAATTTAAAGTTTCCCAAAATTCTTAAAACTACCATATTGGAGCGGAAAGCTTTGCACTGAAAATTGACACTTGAAACTTCGCTTGACGCTTAAATTTGAAATTCTTGGGCTTATTGAGGTATCGATGAACATTCAATTAGCTGCAACGTTATTAATATAGTCTTTGATAGTAAAAGATTTTATAATATTGGTGAATATATTGTTACAATAAAGCTAAGCTTAGGCAATATTTTACTTAGTTTGAAAAAACCTTTGAAGGAGAACGAGCACTTAAATTAACAATAAAATTCCTTAGAATTTTCTATATGTTCAATAGTTTTAGATTTCTCCATACTGACCCATCTCAACGGAGCATCATGGACCACGCAAGATGGATTATGAAGTCATACTTTTATATATACCTGGACAATAAAGCGCAGGCCACATTGGGAACAAAGCTAAGTTCGTTTAGTTTCGCTCATGTAGCTGCCTCGCGATTGCATAGACAGATTCACACCGCGAACTCAAGTATGAAAAGACACGGTAGCTACATGAGCGAAAGTAAACGAACTTACCTTCGTTCCCAGTGCGGCCTGCGCTTAAGATATTACGATTGACTTGTGCATATGATATAATTAATAATACAAACTTATTGCCCCTTCAATAACATCTTGTATTTAATGCAGCTCCTTGAAATCAACATGCTCTCTAGTCTTAATCCAACACGAGTCCAAACTATCACTTGTATACCAAACACACTTAGTATCATTAATCATAAGTTTGCGAACTTTCCACGTATAAAGTTGGTCCTCTTAAGCCAAAGGAGGCATTAATGCTGTAGTGCTCTTTGCGTAACAAGTTACCTTGCTAGCCATAAATATATTAGCACGGCGTACGACGTACAAGTTTAATGAGAGTGACACGTGCCTAAGTGACGTACGTTAACATAAACTGAGACGTAGTTGTACTGATGCACTCAGTTGGTCTTAGAATGTACTATCGAAGAACTTCATATGTAAGCAGTTTGAAAACAAAATCCCGTGAACACGATGACCACATCTGTTACCGCCCCGGTTCTATAGCAGCCGAGCGCTGCAAGCAGAAATAGTCCTTACGCTGTATAGATATAAACTTCTTCGATGGTACATTTATGTTTGAGAAAAATACGAGTAGTAGCCGTAGTATAAGCACTTTGTTCCGGTAATCTTTCGCGTTTTAATTTTGTTTTATTGATAGAGGTTTCCAATCTCCACCCATAATTTTTGGGCACACTTAGCCCAAAAATTTAAATGCATCAAAATCAGAAAGTATTTGGAATAGCATATAAGGATAATATATTAATAGGATATTCAGCCTACATTGTTCCCACTGCACACACAGACACAGACCTCCTCTCGGTGAAAGGGAGTGGGCCGTAATCCACCACAAGGGGGGCCAGTGCGGGTTGGTAGATGTCACATGTCTTCGAATTTTTGGTTCTAGGACATGCCGGTTTCCTCAAGATGTTTTCCTTCACCGTTTTGAGAGCAGTGGTGATGAAATAATTTACACAAAGTAAAGCGCCTGTCGGGGTTCGAACCTACGACCTACAGCTCGTAAGTCGCGGCCGTTGTCACTAAGCCAACTCTACTTACTGGGTAACCACTGCTCGCATATTTGGAATACTTATTCCAAATGCTTTCTGATTTTGATGCCGGTCATTAGTCCCTAATTAAAAGTACTACTCCTGGCAGGTCCGCCATCTACGTCGGTTCATAATGAGGTCGCTTAGTTTCGCAGCATTGTCCGCCCAGTTTAGGCGAACAATGCAAATGAAGAACTGCATACAATTCAAAAGTTGCTGAAAGCTGTGGAAAATCAAGTTATAAGAAGTCAATTTAAAGCCCTTAATCCTTCTACAAAAGTAAAATCGCCTGACTTCAAGGATGATCGCGTGACTCTCCATAAGTAAATAAACAGAGATTATTACGTTTGATACTTTGTTTAAGTTCAGTGTATATCCACGGTCTTGCCCGTCTTAGCTACAGGATCAAGGGAAAATTGAAAGGATCAAGAATATAATTACGTGTACATTGTTAAGATACTGGTTGTACATCATCGAATAATCTGTAGGTACTATTATAGGAGCAGTTTACAATTCTGGGGCATTTGGTATGGGTAGCAAATTGTAGGCAGCTGAAATTGAGGTTGGAGGAACTAGGAGGGTGTACGTAAAGTTTTTGGACAAAATGTAAATAAAAAAAGAAGGGTTCCGTAGTTAAGATGAATTTATGCCAAAAGTAACTTCAGTTTGTAGTTGAAAAACATGTTCTCCCATACATCGATACGACACGGTCAATTATCCAACGGCAAATGTAAGATTGTAACGGCAAAAAAAATTGTGATAAAACTACAAATTAATGATTTTCGGACTTTTTCCTTTACTTGCGCTGTGAGACCTTGGGTCCTGCCAAATTTCATGATTTTCGATTGATACTGGCAAATAAATCAAAACCTACAGGGTACTTCCCGTTGACCTAGCCGGGCGTCCGTCCGACAGGACAACGAAGTGATCCTATAAGGATTCCGTTTTTCTCTTCGAGGTACGAGACTCTAATAAACGAACAATTTTAAAGACTTAATTACGTAACGTGATCGTTATTACGGAACCAAATTACCGAGCTCGATATTAACGCCCAAAAAAGAAATATTTGTGTTGTAACATAAAAGAACTTTCGCGTGTCGCCTGCCTATAAAATTTTGTAATTAATAACCACGACGCCAGTCGTTTATGGTAATACAGGCTATTTTTCTTTACACTAATGCGCGTCTTTGAGTTCAACGTGCTTGAAACAGCACTTTGCAATTTCAGTAGCCCTGAGATGTTATCTCTATCAATTATGGCCCATAAAACGTAATGACTTCATCGTAAATCTTAGCGTACACGACAGAATTTTACTTGGTGTTGAATAAATGAGGCCAAATTGCTCGAAGGTATTAATGACTGTTGTCCCGAGCCACCCCGAGCTGATCGCCGGTGCGTGAGCACTCGAAAGGACACCCTCCCTGCCTTTATCAAGAAATTGTTATGACCCTCTTAAATTCATAAATGAAGCAGTTGGCCGCACCCCATCAGATATGGCGGAATAAAGCTCACCAATTATAAACAAAGCCTTATCGCTGAACTGAGTTTATAAGCCTGATTCTCGAACAAAGAACATGTTAGAAATTAAACTTCCCTGCTAAGTGATGTATGGATTTAAGCTAGCGGCTTAATTACCTCGGCTATTTGCCAAGAGACGATGTCAGTACATGCTTGCCAGACATTATCCGACACGTGAAGATCATCAGTTCCCCTGTCATCTTTAAGTCCTCTCGTGAAAATAGATTTTTTCCTTTGAACTTTTCGTGTTCTCAATAATGAAGCATTCCGTGACTTACGTTACTACCTCGCTCCGTAATACCTAGCTTATTTATGAATCAAAAGAATAAAAATGTAATAAAGACGTCTTTATTAGAATTTTATATTTTCAATTGTAAGGTTACCTGACTTTGAGGGTCGTATTTTGAATAAATAGCTCATTGAAACGGTGATAAGGCCTACGGTAAAGGGTATCAGGGAAATTGGAAAATGACAATTCGTGTAGATATTCGAACCCTATTGATTTAAGGTGTTGGAATACCTACGAAGTATTTGAGTGACCTTTTTAGCTACAGTTGTCAGGCACAAAAGTCCCATACAATATTTGGACGACTCAAATGTATGGGTCGGCTGATAATTTATTCGCAACTACGATCTTAGTCCCATAGATAAAATAAGAACAGATCTTTTTGATACATGCTGTATGTCGAGCAGGAGCAGCTCGCTCGCACGCTGGTGTAGGAACTCGTGGCTAAGTAATAACTGCCGCACGGGTCGATCCACCAGGTTAAGCTACGCTTGCCGGGGTTGGTCTGTGGATGGGTGACCATCTTTACATACCGAGCCTCCTCCGTGCCTCGGAAAGCACGTTAAGCCGTTGATCCCGGATGGCATTCGTGGATCTTTGACAGTCGTTACGGGTCATCAGAAACCAGAAAGTCTGACAACCAGTTTTACCAAGGGGTATCGTATTATCTTGTTACTGGAGTCAGATAGGCAGTCGCTCCATGTAAAATACTGGTATTAAGCTGCATCCGGTTAGACTGGAAACCGACCCCGATATAGTTGGGAAAAGGCTAGACAGATTGCTGTATATTGAGAATCAATACTGCCGGAATCGAATACGGTTATTGACGGAAATACGGACATCTAGGCTTGTCATCAACATGGTCACATACAGGTCAAGTAGGTAAACAAAACGATACCACATTTTTATTTCTTGACACCAGCTAAAATTAAACACGGTTTCACCATCTGGCTGGGCCACTTAAGTAAGCACTTAAAATGTCGTAGAGATGAATGGCTCAACTTCAAAGTTGTCTTTAACTTTTGACAGTGGAAAATCTCTAGAATTTTTATCTAGGAAGCTAATGGAGTCGTTCTTTAAAACGCTTTTTAATCACATTTTGTTACAGCAAATAAATTTACCAGTAAACCTACAGAAGAATGTTTGCGTGGGTGACATTTCTCCTAAAACATAGTTAAAAAGCGCTCGACCCTCAATATCAATTAATATAGCGTTCAATGAATTCCAGGTATTTTGTCGTACCTAATATATATAATATTAGGTACGACAAAATACCTGGAATACAGGAATTCCAGGTATTTTGTCGACACATTTTTGTTACCGAGGAAAAAGGTGAAATATCTTCGCTTTTGCATACCTATTTATTTTCATAGCTAGTAACATGGGTATAATCATTATACATACACCTTAGGTACTGTTTTGAGGTAATTGAGAATATATACAGACTAATTACTCGTGAGTCTAGTGGTCGCAACCGCTACTGCGCTGGGCAGCGTCATGCCCGGCCTGGGAATCGAACGCAGGAGACGTCCTGGGTTCAGAAAAAGTGATATTATGTTTTTCCGTCTGGAATTTCTCAGTGGCAGCCCAGAGTCTGGATTTATGCCCGGTTAATGGTAAAAAGGCTCGCCCCCAATTACGAGACTGAAACATAACGACGACCTCTGCCTACCTTTGGGAGAAAAACAGGCGTGATGTTATCAGTATACAAACACAACAATCGTTCAGTAAAGAAACTTGTTTTACAACTAAAGGCATTCGCACATGGACCACCCGCGGTCGCCACTAGTACCTAATCAAACCGTGAGTAGACAAGTAGTAGTAACTTTGTTGAATCTGTCAGGTGGTCGAATCTGTTTCGCATCAAAGACCTGACGTCACACAAATCCTGCATCGCGCAATTAGAGTTTACCGCTCGAACGACATAATTATATAAAACTATCCGACATCAACCATTGGGCAACCCCGACCCTTGTTCGACGATGCGCTAGCCCGCGTCGATGCTGAGCCTGTAGCTTTAAATTCCCTGATTAATAATCATGAAATATCCTTGATCCAGCCTGTCCCATCTTGCTGTCCTCCCCCCAGCGACGCCCTAAGCCGAGGTTCGTACCCCACAGGGGGTGCCCTAAGCGAGCGCTCGCCTAGTTAAATTAGAATAGTTTCTGCCCCTGGCTTTGAGTGTTGTAGCTTAAGGCAGCCACAGGAAAGCCCGGTTAAGTAGTCATGCCATAAACAAAAAAAACAAAAAACATTGGGCAGTTGCCCGCCAGACACGACACTCGTCTGGTCGGAGGATCCTCCCTTTTCTATAGAGGATGAGTGAACTTTACACCCTGTTCCTCGTACCTCTAAACCCTAAAAGAGATAACATAAGTTTTCACAAATTAGAAACAGCAAATATAGAAAAACTCTAGCTAAGAATGCTGCTAACAAAAAATAGATACATTTTTTATATGTAGTTTGAAACTTTGAACCTATCACGCACGTGAGAAAATCTTCCATACCTCCCTCCAGTGTACAGGGTCCCAAATAACAGATGTAGTGATAAATTTAGTTACTCGAGAAATACTTGGATAGGACTTCGGACGCCTCCGACAAGTCCTTTGTCTGAACATTTGTCCTGAATGCTAAGCTGCGACAAACTAATGTTAAATGAATCTAAAATAAATTTATATTTTGCATGGCAACGAATTGTCATGACAAAAATAGTAACTAAAATAATCATCCCAATAATAATAATTACAACAACAAATAATAATAATGACAAATAATAATTATTTGTCATGTATTGAAATATATGAATGAATATTGGGATGATTATTTTCGTTACTGTTTTTAGATAATAGAACAACTGAAAAGGAAGTTAATAAAAAAGCATAGATATGAAAAAACTCATTATGTTTACAGGTAAAAATAACGGATGAATATAATAATAGGCTTTTATTTCATTTATGACTGCCTCGTTGGTCTAGTGGTCTAGTGAACCGATCCCAGGACTCGTCTGGGAATCGACTCGTGTCGATTCCCAGGTCGGGTAAAGTGTTATTGGGTTTTTACATTAGAAATTTCTCATTAGCAGCCCGGTGTCTGGATTTGTGCCCGGTTGATGGCAATAGGCTCGCTGTCGATTACATGGGACTTAAACATAACTAGCGAAATATGGGTGCACACCTCTACTTAACCCTTCGGGGATTACTGGCGTGATGTTATATTTATGATGTTACCTATTTATATTTCATTTTTGGTTGAAACTACATAGGCTTTGTTTTAAGCAACTACGTTCTGTCGGATGCAGACAACGCGACATGCCTCGCAATGTCTGTATCCGCTTTTAGACTTTCAGCTGTTTACGCCGCGCCGCGCACGCCTCGCAAAACACGCCTCATTTCTATTGCCTCACCACGTATACGAACGTCCACACATTGCGAAGCATGCTATGAGCGCCGTGCGCTGCGCATGCCTCGCAATGTCTGTATCCGCCTTAATACGCCTGAAAACATAACAAGCTTCTAATTACCCCACGTTACTCTAACAACAATTACTAAAATTAACATATTAACGTACTAAAATAATCATAATGCGCAGCGAACATTTTAAAACAACCTTTTTTCATCGTTTTTACAAAGAATTTAAGAAAATATACTCCAATTATTGCTTCCGCAGGTAATTACTATGAAAATTGCTTTCAGTGGCTCGCTAACGTCTTTATAAGCTCTTTGATTATATTAGATGACACTTTTATTCGGCCTTAGAATAGCCAAATATATTCGACCTTTTGGTAAAATGCGGACCAAGAAAGTCAAGAATAATTACGCTTTAAGGAAACTTTAGAAGAACTTGTGATACTTATTTAAAAATAGGATGTTTTTGAATACGATGTCTTTAAAAGCCAATTTGAAATTCTTGGGTATTAGGTGGCAAAATATCTGCTTTCAAAGACGATGACTTTCAGTTTTAGGGAAAATATTCAGGTGACATTTTGAACACGACGTCGAACAAACAACGACAATATAATTTGGTAGCATTACGTTATTTTTACGTTATTGGCGCACAAGATAAATTCTTGGTAAAACCTTATTAGGTAGGTAAATAGATGCTAAAGAATTTTTCATAATAAATATTTAACGGTATTATTTGACAAGGCAATAAATAGCAGATAAAAATATATTATTAGGTGTTCTACAAAATAGTGTCTGCCGAAAATAGGACAATGTATATTGAGGACAGTAACACCTACACTGAAATAACATGTTTACTGTTTAACTAAAACTAAAAGCCTTAAATGCTTCACTGTCTGAGCCTTGCCCTAAGCCCTAACACAGCAAACATTTAGTATCCTATATATACCTAAATATTGGTTAAGTTGTACTTGAAACTTTGTATAGGAGTCCCTTTCGAATGTACCTATACTCCATTTGAAATAAGATTATACTTTTAAACAAACCTTTTTACAGTTTGTTCAACCGATTATGACTTCTCTACCGTAGGCATAAGGATGGCATTAAACGCAAAAAAGTGGTTGCAATACCAACTGTTTACTGCAGCTGCCATTTGTTATGCCACTAACGCAGTAGAAGTAAAAATCGGTTGAACGGACTGTAAAAAAGATTTAGTTAACTGTCTAATCTTATTTCAAATGGAGTATACATAAATACTTGATGGATTAATTTTGAAGGTATGTCTCACGTCTTCCGACAGGTCTGCATATTCATACTTACTTAGCTACGGTGGTCACATGACTTAAGAGAATGCATAGCCGTTATGTAATCGTATTTTGAAACATTCAGTACTCTCTGAGCTGCCACCAACCAAGCCGACTGGCTGTAATTTTACAATGGTGAAAGGACCACGGGCAACTTTATATAGAGTCTGGTCCCAACTCTCAACAGTGATGAAACGTATGCCATGTGAAAGCTTTTGGGGTATTATTTAATTTATACTATGGCAGCTAAGTCGAAATCGAGCGCGAACGTGGTGTTTTGAAACATCCAAAAAAGATTAGTGTAGTGACCATGGTCCTTTCAAAGCACAAATTAAAAATCCTAAACGAATTGAGGCATATGCATCCGTCGCAGTAAGATAAGTATAGCCGTGATATAGTTATATCCCTAGGGATATAACTATATCACGGCCTAATTATATCCCTAGGGATATAGCTATATACCGTTATATAGTTATATGAAAGTGGTTCATAACTGTCGGAGTGCCCTAATTTTGTTACTGCGACCAATTTCGACTTAGTTGGTTACAGTTCTAAGCTAACCTAACCTGTTTGTTTGGAGTGCCCTAATAGTTATATTACTAGACCGTGCTTGTATCATTTATAGTTATATTCCTAATAAGACGTACCGTTTTGATATAACTATATTACAGTATATAGCTATATCCCTAGGGATATAACTATATCACAGCTGCAACGTCACTCTCGGTCACATTGGCAAACAAAACAAAAGTCGGGAGGTATCGTGGGACACCCGATTGGAAGATAGTTCCTTTCGCTGTATATTATGTATCATTACAAAAACAAACAAAAACTTTTGACATGAAACTTGAGACCTTGAAATGGACTTTTTCGGGTATATCGCTTTTTCGGAATGCTGCGGTCGCATCTGCGTCCGTAGAGACGAAGTTTCGCACAGTGATACGATACACGCAAAAGTGTCCAACCATTATCGGTTATCGTCGCGATATTTTATTTTTATTTTACCAAGTTTTAATTGTTGAATACTCCAAAAGATAATGTTTTTTTTTTCGTTTTGGTAGTATAATTCTTTTAATCTCACAAATACATTGCAAACTATATAGTTTTGTATAATTTAGAAGCATTTTTTTTTTTTTTGTAAATATGAGTACCATGGAGCCGTTTACTATGTTGTTATGTTGTATGTTGACTTGAAAGAGCATGGCAGTTGAGAGTATGTCATGCTCACTTAAATGCCTCGCTGTTGGTGGCGGAGTGTGTTGGATCATTCGGTTCCCTACAAAATGGTTGAGCTGGATGGTGCAGATCCACGCGTCATGTGCGTGAACGGGCGCCGTCGGTTGAGACTGGTCATCTCTTATCTGCCATTGCTTATTTTTAATCTTATATTTTTAATCGTTTTTGATTATTATTTTATTTTACATTGTTCGCACATATAGAAGCAACAAAAGTAATGTACCCAGGATTTTGTTATTTCTATATTTAAAAGAGTGTCCTTGGAGTTTCTTGCCCGTTCTTCTCCATAGAGATCTACGTTTTGGAATGGGCAACTAGCTTCAACTTTCTGACTAACTGACCGACTCTTTGACAATTCAAAAGTGCCTGTAAATGGTTTAATTGAAATAAATGCATTGAGTTTGAGTTTGAGTTTGATAGTTTGGGCTGCGTAGCACTTACCACCCGGGTGGCGGTACATAATATACTTGGCGAAGCCGCTAATGTGACCACCGCATTAGCGCGATAACTTTTTAGCAAGCAAAACATACGAAGCTTCGGCAGGCATTGCTTTGTCACGTTAGACGCAGATGCGGTCGCAACATAACATAACTATTTCTACCAGTCAACTCCTTACCACAAGCCGCGTCAAAGAACTTCGTTCTAAAAGGTGATAAAGTAAACTCAACACACATATTTCGTAAAATAAATCTAGGCAATGAAAACCGAATGAACATCACTCGCCGACCCACGCCCAGAGAGTCGGTACGCATCGTTAGGCTCCATCAAGAAGGCACTACCGTATGTATTTCTTTACTCAGCCACTGAAGACCACTTATTACTTAATTTACAAGTTAAAGTGCGACCGCCCGCGCACAAAGGAAAAATGGGTTATATAAAAGCACTGCGTACCTATTACGTTTTGAAGGCTTTCAGCCGTTATTTCGCCTTCATGTAAAATAATATGTTTATGAGCTAAAATTCTAGGAGATCGTTTTATTCGACCTTATTCTTGCCTGAATAAGTAAGTATATACGATATTAAGCTTTGTTTAAAAGCTAGCCTTCAAAGTGGAGACTTAATGCGGATCTATACCCTTTTGTTTAGGATTTCTAATATTGTTATATTTTTTATCTGTTATCCGTTTGACTCGCCATGCGTGTGTAACGGCGTTTTCGCGGAAGGCTACATGACACCGCGACTCAGCACAATAGGTCGCCGACCCAACGTACTAACTAGATTTTGTAGTGATGTTTATTTTTATTATGTATTAGTTTATTATTATAAAACATTATTTTGTGTATTTTGTCTATGGGCCTTAGTTGCCTGAAAATAAAGCCATTATTTTTATAAAATAAAATAAAAAACAAAAATATTTAAAAATATAAAAAATAGTAGCCCACCGGTATTGGGAACAGGGTCCAAGCTACCGGCGGTCAGGGCTCCAGAGAGAGGAACCTCCTTACAATGCGAGCCGTGTCCAAGAGTACCGCTTTCTGAATCAAGCCCTTAATCCAGCTGCCCAACGAGAGCCTCCTTAGGTGTTGGTCGAGGCTCTTGGCAATGCCAAAGCCATTGGCTTTTATTACTCAAATTTCATTTTTGCCCATTTTGCGGTCATAGGAAGAACGATGTGTAACTGTGGTAGTAGTGCCTTCTTTATTTAGCCAGATTTCAAAATTTGAAGTAACATAGACAATTCCAGTTTTAGAGCAAAGATATTCTACAACTGCTGACTGACTATCGACTGCCTCGTTGGTTTAGTTGTCGCAAGCGCTACTACTGAGCATGAGGTCCTGGGTTCGATTCCCAGGTCGGGCAAAGTGTTATTGGAGTTTTCCATTAGGAATTTCTCATTAGCAGCCCGGAGTCTGGAATTGTGCCCGGTTGATGGCAATGGGCTCGCCCCCTATTACATGGGACTTAAAGATAACTGGCGAAATGTAGGTGTAACTACTATGGCTACATCTCTGCCTAACCCTTCAGGGAAACAAGGCGTGGTGTTATTATGATGTTGGTGTGCGTGGTTATGATGCTATATTCTATATCACCTTTTCTATAGTCCTTGGTACAGACAGGACCCAAAATCGACAAAACTTATCAAATATCTATTTGGAAACTTAGAAGCCAATGTAAACTTAAAACCAAAGTTCTACTTCCGTCGTCCCTTCCCGAAATGTACCCTAATTTTATCACTTAAAGCGTACCTATCCAGTTTAATAGAATAATGTAAGTACATGATATACCTGTTGCTTCAATATGGCTGCCAAAGTTACGCCTTTGAGTTAAAAGCCAAAGCTTATGTAAGTTGTTACATAATACAGACGGGAACAGGTGTTGCCGAAATGTTGTTACAAACCTACGAAGCCGGAATTAATTTGGGCCTTGTATACTTAATCTGTTGATTTCAATTTATAACTATCTTTGCTAGCATTTGAATTTGGAAGGCTGGTTTCATAATTATGAATTAGAATCATTTTTACTTTAAAACATTTCGATAAAGTGTACTAAATGTACACTTAAATAAATAATCTGCCCAGCCTTTTTCCAACTATGTCAGGGTCGGCTTCCAGTCTATATTCTAGTATATCTTTATATTCTAGTATGCAGCTGAATACGAGTATTTTACATGGAGTGACTACATATCTGACCTATACAATCGAGTTACTAGAACAGTAACACGAAATCATCCTCATATATTCCTCGCACAATGACTTATTAATTGTAAAATTTTAGGAAAATCGTCTACTTTTACAATGTTTGTAAATATGTGAGCACCATGTATCTATCACATAATTAGTTTATCTGTTGTTGCTTCATTTTCTTAATTCCTTTTAAATATTGTGGTATAACAATTTTATTATAGGTGCATCGTCCTCACATATAATTATATAACTAACGTACTTATACAAAATATTGTAAAACATTTTATAAGAGTAACGGTGGAGTTTCTTGCCCATTCTTCTCCATGCGAAAACTACCTTTTGGAAGGGGCGACTAGAATCAATTCAACTTTTTTGTAAATTTTTGACGTTCGAAGGTGCCTTATAAGGGCCTATTTGAAATAAATGATTTGACTTTGATGTAGGTATAAACAGAAACTGACGCGTCAATAACTTCGTAAAATCATCTGAAATATCCTCAAGACATGACAACGACCCGCGTCGTAACGAACTTTCCGCATAGCCCCTAGGAATACCGAACTACTTAACTATGCATATAAATCCATATAGTGAAACTAGTTACAAAGGAAGTTTATCACAATAGTTACAAGGGTCATTCAATTTCCTTCAGTTGACAATGCCTGAACGAAAGGGGACAAATAACCCTAAGTAAACTCGGTTCTCTTAACCCTCTCTGTGCTGAGATTCTGTTTTAAAAGAGATTTTTTTGCTGTAGGTTTGATAGATTTGTTTGGGAATATATTGATTGGTATCCTTATTTAACAAAATGGTTTTGTCGAAAAAAAATCTGTTCAGACGTTAATTTATATTTTGAGATGAAGACATTTCCTGTACCCTAATTTCGTAATACACGATCAATCGGTTTTTGAATCTTTATGAAACAAATGGCTAATCTCCATAAGTTCAAAAAAAAAAATTGTCAACAAGGTAAATAACGCAATGAATGTTGTTGAACTGTCAAAATGAAACAAATTTGTCGTAATCGTTTACGAAAATGTATTGTGTAATTAGCAATGATCGGAGTAGGTAGATTGATTTTTGGTACTTGTATCATAAATGCACACAGAAAGAATAACATGGATAAGCCATTTTTCCGGAAAGCAATTCCGGTATTTCCGGATTCAATTAAATATTGTTAATGTTGGTAGTGATATTATTTTCACAACACAGTAACAAACAAAGAAGCGCACTCTACGAACCGAAGTAAACGAGTGAGCTACCTGGCATGTCGTCGGCGGGCGTACGCATTGTTTTGATAACCGGTTAGAGCACCACCCATGATCCTTTGTTCTGATTGGTCGTTGGGTTGTGTCAAATCGTGACAGTGTGACGTTAAAAAAAATATGAAGAATATAATATTGCTCATTTTAATACAATTCCTACCTAAGTTCCGGTTTTTTTTTTAAATAATCAACCAATTCCGGAGGAATGTCCATATTAATATATACGCTTCGGATCAACGACCCCAATTCAATCTACCTACTCCGATCACTGGTAATTAGATAGCTGATTTAATAACTATTTTCGGGTATATAGGGTGACTGGGAATTAGTGACCGATCCTTAAACACGTGTGTTTACCCATCATTATGAACAACTTTCAATATGCAACCAAACCTGAAATTGCGAAAAAATAATCAGCTGTTCCCTACATTTTGACGAGTTATGCGAACATAAAACAGCTGTTCTTTTTTTCATAATTTTGCATAAATTATGAGTACCTAAAGTCCTCTAGTAGTTTTGTTACTTGAAGTATGAGATGAGAAACCTTTTTTTTTGTTTTATCATGTTTAAATATCAATACCACCCACTTCTGTGAAGTTTACATAAAAAGAACTGATTTTTAAACTGATATTTCAACAACACTGCGCTGCGGTTGTTGACTGCAAAAAAAAAATCATCAATTTTTTTTTTTTTTTTGCTTTATCGTTTTCGTCTGCAGAGTTTTGCTAGATAATTGAATGTAACGCTGTATGTCATTATCCCCAAAAAATATTTATATTTAATCGTGAATTTATTTTACTGATATTACTTCGTTATTTTTCCATTCAACCGTTCGAATAAATAGAACTACAATTAATTTGACAAATCTTAACCTTTAAATAAGCAGGTAGGTACGCCAACTACACGAATCACGACTATTTCAGTCTACTATCATTAATTCAAACTCATTTAAACCTACCCAAATAGAGCTCAGCTCAATTAATACAACTTGGAATAATTAACTTCCTAATTAAATGAAAACGGCTATAAAAGCGTTGTGCGTACAAAAATATTCCTTTTTATTAGAAAATACAATAAAAACCAGCCAAGTGCGAGTCGGAGTCGTTTATGAAAATCCTAAATGAAGAATATTATTCATCATTAATTTTTTAAATCGCAAAGATAAATTTGTATTTCATAATGATACTGCGAAATACAAATATTTTTTTCCAGTCGCAGAAAATCAAATATAAAATATCTTTTGAATCGGCGTTTTTAATATTTGTTGACATGGTATATGGCACATGATATACAGAAGTTACAAATTCCTAACTTGTTTAGTTGTTGCGATAGAGCTCGTGCACAATTGATCTAAAACTGGCAACTTTTAAGGCCAACCTATGTCTTGATATTTGAAGATAAAATAAAAATGTACTGTACTCGATGAGCTCTGACTTGCCACAGTAAGATATATTTTTTAAATCAAATATTTATTGTATGTCCCTTAATTGAAATGTTTATTGTGCCCTTTAATTTTTATCTTTATTTAATAGGTTTTGTTATTATAATTAGTTTATGTTATAGCGGCAATAGAAATACATAATCTGTGAAAATGTCAAGTTTCCACCTATTACGGTTCATGAGATACAGCCCGCTGACAGACAGACGGACGGACGGATAGCGAAGGCTAAGTAATAGGGTTCCGTTTGGCACCTTTCTGGTACGGAACCTTAAAAAGGAGTTTTTCTCCTGAAATGAAGTTCTTTGAAGATTTCCTTAATCACATTAACGGAATGTATTTCTCGTAACAAGTATTTTTTCAAAGAACGTGATTTCATATTCGAAGGATCTAGATTTTCCTTGTTTTAAATGATCGGTTGTTAGTGGGGTTGTTACTGCTATTATTTATGAAGAATTTATACAAACAAAAGGCTTACAATGTGAATGTAGAGACTTCTTAAGTCAACATGTCTTTTGTTGTTTACTTCGGGTACCACCTACGAAAGTACTTTCAACTAGAAATATTTTCATTCTATCGAAAGATACAGGAGTAATTATTTTCAATACTATAGTATCTACATACTACAGACACTACATCATATACTTACACTATGCATTCATTATTATTATGTATTATACTCGTTTATTGATTTTGCATTATTATTTTGCGAATCGTTCTAAAACGATTTCTTGTTTTCTTTAATTTTCATATTTTTCAATGTTATGGCACTTACGTCAGGCTGTCAAGCTGTCATTATTTTTTCTTCTAATTTTCTCTCTAGTTTTCTTACTGGCTTAGTCCATGAAGGTTACTTTTGATTTATATAATTTAAATTATTGTTATCAATATATTTAGCTCAAATATGCTATTTTATAGGCAATTATAATTGTTTACTGTAAAATATTTGTATCCTAACTTACATTTTATAATAATAATTGAAACGCTCTCAGAATTCATCAAAGAGTTTTTTTTTTTGGTACGAATATGTCTGGCCCTTTTCGATCTCTGAATTTGAAATTAAATTCTGTAAAGAACAAGAAAAAGATGATTTCAAAAATAAACCTCAGAGGGACTACGGACCCATGCGAGAGAGCTGATCTGGAAGCGCTCAAGGAAACATCTCCTCAAGAAAAGTCTTGCAAATTGGTCTACATACATTTCACCCTGAAATCATACTCTGTCTTCACGGTACTACGTTTCTTGCCAGGAGGACCTTCCACTACTAAGTCCTGTCTGGACTGTCTGAGAGACTGGGAAGCGGATCTTCAGGCCTCAGAGCTAACGAGGCCTGACGTCTTCTACATTGCCTGTGAATCAATCAAGATATCTGGGAAACGAATCTGGATGTTTCAGAACTGACGGACGTCTTGAACCTGAAAGCCGTAACATACTTCCTTTGTAAATATTTTCTTTTCTGAGAGCGCTAGGTAGGATAGGTTCTTTTTTAATTATTTTTCTGTGTTATTTTTTTAATTTTATCTCAAATTATATATTTTTAACTTGTCTGCTTTCCTTTTTATTTTTAATAACTAGTAGATACGTTACAATACGAAGCAAGAAAAGTGGGTCTTACGTAGTATTACGAGTCTGTCCATACGGATAAACGTTGTAGATACTTTTTTTGTGCCACTGTTGCGTATAACGGTTCTAATTTTTTTACGTTTTTAATATTTTTATAATTTTATTTCAACAAGGCAATCATTGATATCAATTAAGAATGCGGCGACGGATGAATTTTCCATACAAACGCAATAATTTGCAATTTGAGCATATTTTCACCATTTTATGATTTTCGGATGTAGTGTATTTATCCTAAATCTTTTTTTTTCCAAAAAGCTCACCTAAAATGAAGTTTAAGCGAATTAAATTTCGCACATTTTTACAGCGTAAATGACATGTTTTCATATTGTTTTTTCTGTATTATTAACAACAATAATTGTAATATTGTTTCAGAAGAGCAGCAGAAGCATTGCTTATAATATCCAGTTAAATATTATCGAAAAAAAAAGAAAAAGCATTAAGTACTACAAAAAAAAAAAAACATAAATTTTCAATAGCTAGTAGTGCTATCGTGTCAAACAAGAATTGTCGATGTGTGCGTGGTCGTACTGCTCACTGTAGGTGTGTATCACTCCGACAGGTACTCACATTTTTTTTCGTCATGGTTGTCGTTTTCATAGTTTTCGAGGGTGCTAAAGCTGATTAAATGTAGATCCAAGCAGGCGGCTGAGAACATTTTCAAATTTTTCGTCACGGGTGTCGTTTTCATAGACTCCGTGCGTTGGGGATGTATCTCACAACAAGTTACCCAATGATATAAGTTAGGTACCTACTCACCTTCTTAGCTACTAATTGTTCACTTATTTTTAAACTCAGTCCACGAAAATAAATATATTTTTTCTTGGTCTTGTTTTTATTCTAGACGTAAGGTACAGACGCCAGCACATCAACCTACTGCAATCTGTCAAATTTCTTTAATAGATTTTCAACGTTATCACTAAAGAATAAGGTTCAAAGTTGATTGGGAAAATTTGACAGTTTCTGGTTGACCTGCTGGCGTCTGTACATAAGTATATTTTTTATAAATTAATATTTATCTACCTATCTTTAGATAGCATTAGGCCTAACTAAATGTAAATGTGTTTACATCCGTATCCAGACAAATGAATATCCGTTTCATCACTAATATTAATCGGTAGGTACCTACTTTTATGCGTCTAAAGAACCTCAGCGTGACTGATGATAATATAGTACATATACAAGAAGACCAGTAAAACCTATGGTAACAAGCCAAATCTTATAAATCAGCGTATTTAGTGTGGATCTTTGACACTATGTATTCTGATTACCACAATTGTATTTTTTATAATTTGAACGAAGTCAACAATATAATGGTCAGGGCTACACGACTTTATCACGTTTCGACTCATATTTTTCTTAAATGATGAATATATTGAGATATCAATATCTCTGAAGTTAGAACATAACTAAATAAATGGTTATTCAAATAATTGGTTATTTATCTAAATTTACGGACATCGCGGACCTAAATATAAATTATTGGAATATTTGTTGTTTACTAATACTTACTACTTTGCATAACCCTTTATTATTTGACTTGTATTAATGTTTTTGTAATAACAATATTTGAAGTTTAGTAAAAGGAATACATAGGTACTGCAATAAGACAGAAAAAGCGTTAGTTTTTTTTAAGTTGAGACCACCCTAATGGAAATAAATAACCATAAACGGGCTTAAAACAAATAAAGACAATAATAATAAATATCCCAATAATTTATGTTTACCCAACGTGCGTGACTACTCTAGCGCCGTTCGTCGGCCGATTTGCCGCAAGGCCAAGCTCGATAACGATGTATAGGTAGCACCTTATTTGTATGACGTATCTACTAAGGCCTAGATCTCGAGATTAGTCGAGATATCCTAATATGTTGAGATACCGGCACGGTAAAGAGTTTTCCAAAAAACGCATTACTAGTCTGTACATTCACTAACGATTCCCCAAAGCAGTAAAAAAAATAAAGCAAAGAATTATTAATAAAAATATAAATGCCGTCGCAAGTACAGCTAATAATAGCTATCTATCTATCCATTCACACACAGGGCTGCACACCGCGTCCGCCGCCGGCGCCTTCTTTTGTCAAACAGAGATAGTAATATTCCAAACGAATTTTGCACACATCTCGACTTGTATTTGCGAGCCGTTCTCCCCGGCCATACCTTAGCTCAAATTCAATCTTTATCTCGCTCACACACTACTGTTCGCGGGCTGAGTGAGAGTGAGACTGGGCGGCGGCGGCGAGGCGAATGCTCCAAGGCGCTGATAGTTTAGGTAATTTCTTTTTACGGTGAAAATAATACTAGCGGTTTATCGTTCGGTTTGAAGTATTTTTGTTTGTAATTTTTTTTCAGTCAAGATTTTTTTATGGAATCGTGGTTTCGTATAACATAGTACTTAACATTAATCCTAACCTTTAATGCTGCAGTATTTTCAATATAACGGAGGATCATGCAAATCAATTTGATGGATTAAAAGTAAACTCGTAGGAATTAGACAGAGAAAATTGTATACCTAGCGACTGAGCAGTTACGGCTTAGAGAATCTCGTAAAATATAGCTAAATTCAATAAAAGGGTTTGTAAATAGATTCATACCCGAAGAATTAGTAGCAACATATATCTAATAAGTAATAACACATATGCTTACGAAAACAGTTACCCTGAACCCCAACTAAGTTTATCGTCTACAAACATAAGGTGCCTATGTAAATCTAAACATACAGTCTTTAATATTCTATACACCAACCCAATGTTGTTCCGACGCCGGTCGGTACCAAATAATTGGATCAACTACAATTTTACTAACCACTAAATTGTATAACTAGTTGGTAAACACATTGGCTAACACGGGTTAACTAAGTGGATTACTTGCTATACGTATATATCGCAGCTATATGTCAGAACAAATAGGGTTAAATTATTTAATATCATAAATCAATGACATATTGTAGAATCTCAATTTTCGGAACCAACGCAGTTTTATGTTTTTTTACTATTTGCACTGCATGTCTGTGTGTGTGTCTTTGACTGCCGTTGATCTAGTGGTTGCAAGCGCTACTACTAAGCATAAGGTCATGGGTTCGATTCCCGGGTCAGGTAAAGTGATATTGGGTTCCTCCATCTGGAATAGGGATGATAATATTAGACACGTATTTTTTTTATTTATCATACTAATAAACAATTACTTAGATAAAACGCATTAAAGTTGGGGAGTGGGGGTCGCTACGTCACAAGTAAGCATAAAATCTACATACTCGTGACGTCATGGCATATTTTAAGTCAATGTATCGCCCTGATCTTTTGAAAACGTAAAAAAAGAAAAAATACGTGTACTTACGTTATTTTTTCATAATCTACATGACGAACAAAAAACATTTTTTTAGTCATCATCCCTATTGTTCAGTAACAGCCTGGAGTCTGGATTTGTGCCCGGTTGATGGCAAAAGGCTCACCCCCTACTACATGGGACTTAAACATAACTGGCGAAATGTGGGTGTAGTATAGGTACACCTCTGCCTAACCCTTCGGGTAGTACAGGCGTGATGTTATGTTATGTGTGTTGCACTGCATGTGTGAGAGTGTAGTGGGGCTCGTGGGGATCGTGGCTAAATGGTAACAGCTGCACGGGTCGATCGAAGGTGCCGCGGTCTGTTCGTGGATGGGTGATCTTCCTTTACATACTGAGACCCCTCCGTGCCTCGGAAAGCATGTTAAGCCGTTAGTCCCGGCTGTTATTCGTGTAGTCAGAAGCCCAAAAAGTTGACAACCAGTCTTATCAAAGGAGATCGAGATACCCAGTTACTGGGTTGTGGAAGGCAGTCGCTCCATGTAAAATACTGGTATTTAGCTGCATCCGGTTAGACTGAAAACTGACCCCAACATAGTTGGGTGAAAAGGCTCGGCAAATTGATTGGGTGGGTAATGGGAACTTACGAGAACTCAGAAAGGTGTGTTGCGGGGCGGATTACTCAGGAGACGCCGGACTGACCTTTTTAAGCGGCCACGTCAGGCTATTTTCATTCTGTTAAGAACAAGGTCAGAACTTATACTAGATGGCTCTGTATTCAATAACAAAACTTTTGACACTTGAAACTTGAGTTTTTCTGGCATACTTAACGCTTTTTCGTTACGTGACGATTTCTGCCAGTTAACTCCTACCGCAAGCCGCGATATAGAACTTCATGGTAAAAATACTGTCAAATCACCAATCCTGCAAATCATGGTGATGTTAATAGGGAGACAAAGTCTAGCAGTAATTTATTGCTATTATGTAGACATGTTTGTAATTATAGCAATGCCATATTGACAATATACCTGTGACATACACAAGAGGAATATAAATCAAGTCAATCATTATGCTAAGACACGGCTTAGCTCTTAATTATTAGCATATTGATGAATTGACACAGTGCACATTATCACATTAACGAATCAGCGTTTGATTGTTGACCGTGGTTGACTTACTGTGAATCTGTAGCCGTAGTCAATTATATGTATATCATGTTATCTTCTTCAGACTTATGCTGTCACCTACGTAAGTACTTTCAACTAGAAATATTATTAATTCTATCGAAAAACACAGGAATAATTATTTTAAAAAACGAAGCAAGAACGAGTACCTAGGTCTTATTACGAGTCTGTCTATACGGATAAACGGTGTAGATACTTTTTTGTGCCACTTTATTACGTTTCTAAAACATTTTACGTTTTTGTATATTTGTCATTTTATTTCAATAAGTGATCATTGATAGCAATTTGGAATCCTTAATACCTCAGATCGAATTCACTCTTTATATCGCTCGCACACTACTGCTCGCGGACTGAGTGAGAGCGAGACTGAGCGCGCGGCGGGGAGAAGGTATTTTTATTTTTTTATAGGTTATGGCATCTCGCAGGTGACCACTAAGGCCATGGCTGCTTAATCGGACTTTTCTGTGGCTGCCTTTAGCTTCTACACTAAGAGCCTCCAGCCAGGAGCATAAACTATTCTAAATTAAAACTAGCCGAGCGCTCGCTAAGGGCTCCCCCTGTGGGGTACGAACCTCGGCTTAGGGCGTCGCTGGGGGGAGGACAACAAGACGGGACAGGCTGGATCAAGGATAGATCATTATTATTAACAGGGGAATTTAAAGCTACGCGCTCAGTTGCGGCACGGGCTGGCGCTTCATCGGGCAAGGCGGGGAAAAGGCTCCAAGGCTGGTATTTATCTCGGAAAATCTTAGTGAGAAACTTAGGGACAAGCAGTCACATAAGGGCAACAAAATGCATTCCATCCATCCATTCCATTCTTTCCATTTTTCATTTTCTTTTCGGTGGTCAGATATATCAGAACATCTGCCACCTAATCTATGGTCTTGGCTGACCATGTCAGAATAATTATAACAATGTTATCAACATAAATATCACATTTTCAATTCATCAGTATCCAACTAATACAACCTAGTACTTAATTTTCAGCAAAAAGAGCTACAAAAACAAACTTTATTCACCAGTTCCAAGATAACAATATTTTAACTGTGAGCGTAACAAGTAGCGCCATCTGTTACAACTTTCAGAACAACATCGCGAACCTCACCACATTTTGCATCGCAGCTGGTCCCGACCGATAAAAAATAATTGTTTACAGAAAATATTCTAAAAACATGAACCTTTGACATCTCATTTTTTGTAGAAAGATTAATGTGTTCGCGATGGACTGTGCTGACATGTTCCCGTACTTAGTCTAGACAATTTAATTGCCTATCCTACGCCTGACGGTCGGCCGGCGTCGGTATCGGCAAACTTTGGTCTTTCACTATCAATCAACTTGTCAACAACTCACGCAAGACTTGTTCACGCTACGATTTTCCTGACTGACTTGTCTTTTCAGTGACAACGGGAGAAATACATACTTAGAGTTCGCGCCACCACTGAAGTCCGGCGGAAAATTGTGGAACAATTTTTGTTTAATGCAATGACATAAACACTAGCGTCGCGTCTATCGGACTTGAGTGGTGCGGCGCGGACTCTACAGTCCAGCCGTCGAGAGAATGCGTTCTTGACACCTGCCAGTTTCATACTAACGAATTTGATCCTTATTACTATTAGAAATTATCCATCTGACAGGTGTCAAGAACGCATTCTCCCGACGATCGGACTGTACGTAAAAATACGTAGCCCGTAGGTAAACTTAGGGTAGGTATAGCGTCAAAGCATTATGTTATTACATTCCTATATATAACACATAAAAGGTAGTCAGATGAAACCTCACCGACGTCATAATCATCATTATCATTTTTCATGTTAAAAAATTGTTTCGTGAAGGTAGGTAAAGGAACTAATCCAAGTTCTTATATAAATCGTCACCATTTCTTGTTTAATAAAACTTTTAAAACAAGCAGATTTTATTTTTAATAGCGCCAGATTAACAAAAGACTCTGAAATAGGTTCCATTTGGTAAGATTTCAAATACCCATACCTAAGCTCTCCGAACAATCAATATCGTAGAATAGACCCTTAATTATTTAGGGACTACACTTTTAATTGAAAAGGGTGTTCGTCCCAATACTTCTGTGAAATCGAAAAATTTAATTAATTCTAGGACGCGAGTAATGTGTTTTACAAATAAAGTGTGACGCAAATCTATCCTAATTAAAATTGAAGCGCAAATCTTTTATTGTAAATGAACGGGAATTAAAAGGTTCATTGAAACTTTGTACCTACCTACTTAAAATTATGTAATGGCAAATGGAGTTTTAGAAAACGACTGGTGTCTACAAAACGCTGTATTAATCAGATTTTTTTTTTTTTTTATTAACCTGACTTTTGAACGCCACTTGCCCTAAAAAAAATATTTTGATGTTTGCGGACAAAACGACCTAAGCCAAGAATAAAATTTAACTCTTCA
Organism: Xanthia icteritia; assembly: GCA_949128155.2. Lineage (NCBI taxonomy): Eukaryota > Metazoa > Arthropoda > Insecta > Lepidoptera > Noctuidae > Xanthia > Xanthia icteritia. The sequence goes on along the minus strand of OX421935.2, from coordinate 9,103,397 downwards.
TGCTTTTACACAAAACATTACAGCTCGTTGTTAGTCGAGATGACAATGCCAATACTAAACTTTGAGAACAGCTTTGAGCATTTAAGAGCAAGATTCAACTTCACATTGTTTTGTTAGCTTTCTAATTAGTTGTTTGCTTACGTGACAGTAATATTTGACAATAATGCTGTTTAAGAGTAGAGAAAAATGGCAGCAGAATTGTTGATAGAAATATTGAGCGTCTACTTATGTCACCGTGATTTGATACCGACGAAATAATTTACTAAGTTTTATCAAATCAAGCTTAGGGCCTATATGATCGAAGTCTGGAAAAAAATTCGTCATAATTGAAATCTGAATGGACTATGATTAAAAATAATGGCGTTGTTTTCTTTTTCTGGCTTGACTTCATGGCTTTTGGCTAACCTGAACTTTTTATGTTGCCATGTAATAAAAATCTTGGTCAAGTTTCAAAGTCAAAAGTCAAAGTCAAATCATTTATTTCGACGTTCCGACGTTCTTCTCGCGAGCTCGCTTACGTACTGAGTTACTGATAGCGGCGCGGCGGCGTCGACGTTTTGGACTTTGGACTGCGAACCATACTAGCTCATTCACTACAAATTACTATTAAAAGTTGAAGACAGCGTTTACCTTGTTTACTTGCTTGTTACCAAATACTCGAGCAATTTGTGTTAGTAAACATGACGACAACTTTATGGGGGTGCTGCACCAATGACAGCTCTAAAGAAAACTATCGCTTTGTCAATTGCATTCGTTGTACTAAGTCATATCACTTTATTTGTGTATCCATCTCGGAAATACCTACTGATTCGGACGCTTATAGCGATTGGAAATGTTCGGTATGTATAAATACGAGCTTGCTCCCAACATCTTCTAAGATAGACTGTACTCCGGTGCGTAACATCTCAACTACTAGAGGAAGTAAGAGACCTGCTTTGAATTCTCCTCCTGAAACTTTACCGGCGGTCACTAGCGAGGACGTGCGTTCGATCGTACAGGAAGTTATAAAAACAGAGTTCGCTGTTATGCTTCAGCAGATAAATGGTACCATTGTAAACATCATTAATAGGGAGTTGACCCCGATTCGCAAAGATTTTGAGGAACTTAGAGTGTCTTTGAATTTCCACACGCAAGAATTTGATAAGTTTCAGTCAGAACACACAGAGTTTAAAAGTACTACGAGAGAACTTAAAGATGAAAATATTAAATTGCAAAACACAGTAACAGATCTTAGTCAACGACTTAATTATCTGGAGCAACAAGCACGTGCCAACAACCTTGAGCTGCAGTGTCTACCAGAAAATAAACAGGAAAACCTGTATACCGTCGTCAAGCAGTTAGGTTCGGTGGTTGGTTGTGAGATTATGGATAGCGATATTTCACACTGCACACGAATTGCGAAGCTTAACACCAGTAATTCTCGCCCTCGGTCTATCGTGGTCCAGCTTGCCTCGCCGAGAATCCGCGATCAGCTATTGGCCAGTGTAATTAATTACAACAAAGATAAAACCCACGACAAACTCAATACCGCAGATTTTGGAATAGCGGGCAACAGATCCCCTATCTTTATTGCTGAGCATTTGTCCCCTGCTAACAAAGCTCTTCATGCTGCAACAAGAATCAAGGCAAAAGAAAAGGGTTATAAATATGTCTGGGTGAGGAACGGGAGGATATTTGTCAGGAAGATGGTGATGATCATATTTTCATTAAAAGTTTGGACATTTTAAACAACTTAAAGTAATATGTTAATTAAAACAAATAATATTATTCCTACTTTTGCGTGCACTTATAAACTAATTATATAAATTCAATAGTTTGCAAATATACTATCAGAACAGCAGAGGGTTAAGAACAAAGACACATACTGTATATCGTAACATTTCTGGTAATGATTACGACATAATAGTTCTGTCTGAAACCTGGTTAAATAGCTCTGTATTGAGCAGCGAGCTATTCGACGGTAGATATGTGGTATATAGGAGAGATAGAGAAAGTTCTCATTTTCAGTGCGCCAAGGAGGGGGGTGGTGTTTTAATAGCCGTTAAGAAACAAATTAAATCTAAACGTATTACGTGCTGGGAAAGTGATTGTGAAGACCTGTGGGTGAGTATTGATTTGTCAATATCATGTACTGCTCGTCGAATGGTTCTCTGCGCAGTATACCTGCCTCCCCCTATACGCCGTTCTTCTCTGGAGCACTATTTGGATCACTGTAATGCTATTTTTGAACAATGTACTGATTCGGGAGTTTTTATTGTGGGCGACTTTAACTTGAGTAATATTGACTGGAATTTGACAGGGAAATCGACTACTAAACTTGGCTCGTCTAGTACTAGCGAAATTTTAATTGATTTCACGAACGTGAACAGGCTTAACCAACTTAATTGTGTTACAAACGATGCAGGTCGCATATTGGATCTGGTTTTAACAACACATTCATTGTGTAGCGTCAGTCAGAGTATAAATCCAATCAGTAATGTCGACAAACATCATCCACCTCTTGATATTTTTGTTTCCTTGAGTAAGGAAGCAAGACTGCCATACAATAATGTCACACAAAGACCCAATTTCCGTACCGTAAATTATGCACCAATTCGGATGTTTTTAAAACAAATTGATTGGGATGAATTATTTAAGGGGCATAGTGATGTGAATGAGATGTTGGATGTTTTTTACGAGACACTCAATCATGGTATACTTGAATTTATTCCCTCTCGGACACCAAAGAAACTTAAATTTCCACCGTGGTTTAACCGTAATTTAATCAGAATGTTAAACTCAAAGAACAACATCAGAAAGAGATATCATAAATATAGAAACCCAATGGACTTAATTGAATTAAAACTGCTTAGTAAGCGATGCGATACCTTGGTCACTCAATGTTACAACAATTATATAAAAAATCTAGAAAACAAGCTTAAAACCAACCCTAAGCTATTTTGGACGCATGTAAAAAATAAAAGAGGGGGGTCTGGTGCCTACCCCATGACCATGAATGACGGATCAGTGTTCACGTCTGATGGTGCCACAATATGTGAGATGTTTGCTACCAGCTTCTCGTCTGTTTATAGCCTCGACCAAGAATCGAGTAACGAGTTTAATACCGAATTGTTTTCACAGTCTCTTGGGAATACCAGTCTATGCTTAACAAGTCCAAATATAAGCATTGAGTGTCTACTTAAGAAGTTGAAAAGTTTGGATATTAACAAAGGTCCTGGCCCGGATGGCATACCGCCAATATTTATTTCGGCTTGTGCGGAGGAGTTGGTGCATCCACTCATGGTCATATACAGCAAATCTTTGATTTCTGGTGTATTCCCTACGAAATGGAAAATGGCAAAGGTGGTGCCTGTACATAAATCGGATAGCAATGACAACATATCTAACTATAGGCCCATCTCAATTCTCTCAGCGTTTGCCAAAGTGTTTGAGTCACTACTCTGCCCGCATTTTCAGAACCATCTCAAGCTATTCATAAGCGATCATCAGCATGGATTTGTTGGATCACGATCCACGAGCACTAATCTAGTTACATTCACAGAGAATTTAATTGGGGCTGTTGATTCTGGTCACCAGGCTGACGTCATTTACACTGATTTTAGCAAAGCCTTTGATAAAGTTTCCCATAAAATCCTATCTCATAAGTTACATGCGTATGGTATCACTGGCAGCTTGCTTAAATGGGCAATTTCGTATTTGGCGGATAGATCTTTTTTTGTTGTGGTAAACGGTTACCAATCTAATGTATATAAAATCTCCTCTGGAGTCCCGCAAGGTTCGCATCTAGGGCCTATATTGTTTATCTACTTTATTAATGACATTCCCCGCTGTTTGCGGCACTCCAAGATGTTTATGTATGCGGATGACCTAAAGTTTCTTAGAATAATTAAGTCTGATAGAGACTCCTCGCTTTTACAGATGGACCTTAATAGTCTCATCAGATGGTGCAAAAATAATGAAATGCATTTGAACTCAAAGAAATGTTACCACGTCAAGTATACAAGAAAAAATAACCTTATAGAGACAGTATATTACATTAATGAGGACAGGGTTAGTGAAGTAGACACTATACGTGACCTGGGAGTCTTGTTTGACCAAAAATTAACCTTTGTGCCACACTTAGATCATGTTGTTAAAAAAGCGTCAAAAATGTTGGGGTTTGTCATAAGACAGTGTAAAGGTTTTCGACAAAGTAAAACAAAAGTTTTACTTTATTATAGTCTGGTACGTAGCATATTAGAGTACTGTAGTGTGGTGTGGCGGCCGCACTATGCTACTCACAGTTTGCGTCTAGAACGCGTCCAAAAACGCTTTGCTTGGCATTTAGCTTTTTCTGCCGGTATAGCTAAAAAAACGCCTTCTTACAAAGACAGATTAAAGATCTTCAACATACACACCTTAGAAGAGCGTAGGCGTTTAAACGACGCAATGTTTGCCTGTAAAATCTTGAAAGGAAATATTGACTCACCGCCGCTGCTAGCACTTATAAACTTTCGTGCTCCTTCTAGAATTCCACGTAAACCCATGACTCCACTTCGTCCTCCACAGAGAAGAACGGTGTTGGGATCTAACTCCCCATGCGCTAGGTTCTGTAGGGTTTTGAATGGTTGCAGCGATCTAATCGATTTCCACTTTGATTCTCTGACTAAGCAGAAATCTAAAATCTTGGGTTGTTTACCAGAGTTGTTGTAAAGCATTAATTATTTTATTTTATTATTTTGTTACTACATAATTTTAGCAATAACATTCAAAACTAAGTCTGTATTTGGGCTACATATTTTTTCTTTAGTTTTAAGTTGGCTTGTGAACTGTACATGTACCTAGGCTTACAAATTAGCGTAATTATAGTTCATGTGGTGTTTACCTTTAAGTAATTGTTACACTGTGCAAAGTTTTTAGCATTACTTTTATCAAGATGTTAGTGTAAACAATTGTTGGTGAACCAAATAAATAAATAAATAAATAAATAAATTTCAAGTAGGCCCGTATAAGGCACTTTTGAACGTCAAAAATTTACAAAAAAAATTAATTGATTCTAGTTGCCCCTTCCAAAAGGTAGTTTTCGTATGGAGAAGAATGGGCAAGAAACTCCACCGTTACTCTTTTAAAATGTTTTACAATATTTTGTATAAGTACATTAGTTATATAATTATATGTGAGGACGATGCACCTAGAATAAAATTATTATACCACAATAGGTAAAAAGAATTAAGAATTAAAAATGAAGCAACAACAGATAAACTAATTATGTAAAATAAACTAATTAAGTTACATATGTATAATGCTTTGCTTTACGTATTGCATTAATAGACAAAGGAAATATAATTCTGCATCAGAATATAAATTTGAAAATAAAAATAATAGTTTGTGTTAAGAATATAGCGGTCATAATTTTTAATACAATATGAAATCGCAGTACAATTCAAGTACCTATGGCAACATCGCCAACAAAAAAAAACAAAAGTGACAAGTACTGACAACTTGTCGTTCGTTGCTTTTTCTTTGATTCTCTGTTCGTTGATTTTCTATCGACTGCTTCTGCTTATGGATTCTGATACTTACTATTCCCTGTGTGACTAGTGCTTGCCTAAGAATTGATTATTTGCCTATACATTTGTCTAGATTACGATTCTGCCTTGGATTTAGTTGTGTGTGCATCAATTTGTTTATCACGATAGGAAGCCGGATAAAACTTTCCACAGTGTGACTGAATTTTAGCCGGAGATTTTTTTTTCTGAATTGCTTTGGTTTGATGGATCTGGCTTTTTATTAAACTTAAGTGAATTATAATATAAATGTTTGAATGCCGAATGGTGAAATATGGCTGAACTTTAATGTATCATAACACCTATTATATATAATTGTATATTAGGTACCCTTATTTGCAAAATATAATATGCCACCAAACACAATTATAAAATTAATCTAAAATGTTTTTAATAAAACAATTCTTTACCAAAGGGTTTAAGAATAAACATAAGTTTACAAAAGCCAAGGTGGCTTTTGTAACAGTAATTAACTGAAAAACAAAGTTCACTTTAGATCTGAAACTAAACATGAAACTTAATCAGAAACTCAATTAATTTTCAAACAAAGAACAACAAAATGAGACAGAAAGTATGGCACGCTTTAAAACAATACACAAACAATAAGACTATATTATATGCAATCGTGCCAACAACCGGCGGGTCGCAATATTCAATATCAACGTGAATTTCAATAGAGTGTCCTCCACGAGAAAATTGAAGGGAAATCTGAATATTCCTCGCCAATTTAGAAAAAAATATGTTAATCTATTCCCTGAGAGACGGTGACTATTTTCATAAATTGATTGCTTCGAACCAATATCAAAAGAATTGTAATATTGAATTATCGACTCTAGAGGTTCATAATGAGTAACAAGCCAAGCACTTTACATTTCTCGCATTCTACGTCTCATTAGGAGAAGAATTCAACTGCTGCAATGGAGAATACGAAAATGGTGGATTAAAAAAATATAAATACCTACCTACCAAGCTCACTGCTCTACACAGTAAATATTAATGTTAATATTTTAAGACACACATACCACATAGGATTGATAATTTTATTTTGTTTTGTTTGTCTTGTGTAGAAATTGTTCTCGATAAAACCTCTCCCCCACAGACGCGTTTTTATCAGTCGATAATCACGCAAGCGTTATTGCGATAATGCGTCCCGATTCCTTGCACACAACTGCGTTTTTATCGTCTGATATTTCTAACGTCTGCGTGTAACTTTCACTACAGGCCCCCCGCCCGCACTATAACGTTTTTAATTCAGGTGTGTTTAAGATCGCATGCGTCCTAATACAAAATGTTCTAAGAACACATATCGGAATATCGCAGGACGGAAGAACGCAAGCGTCCTACTTCTATTCACTCACGGTAACTTCGTGACCGTCCTAATACAAAATGTACTGAAAACAGATATCGCAATAATGCTTGAGTTATTATCGACCGATAAAACGCGCCTGTGCTGGAGAGGATTTATGCCAAGTTACGCATTTTAATAAGAATCTAGTTCCAAATGCACACATCGAAAATCAAAAACAGATAACACATTCCAAGAGAATTAACACAACTCATGTCTAGACTAAATAGAAGAAAGATGTCATTGACCGGCTTGATTCACAGCTGAAATACCTAATAAAAGAAAAAGGCAACACAAAATAATGCCTTTGGAATGCTAAAAACTTTGCAAAAGAAAAAAAAATGCCCTGTCAGCAGTCATCAAAACGAAGAAAAATGTTTTTGCAGTTTTATTTCTTTCGCCTTGTCTTAAGGGTCTGCCATTTGGAATTTGCCTGCCGTTGGGCACAGACCTCGCACTAGCTGGCTTTTTATGCCAATTTTTCTGTAGGTACTCATTTGCCTATTCGGATAAAAATATAAAATATCTGACTACATAATTGATACTACTTTTGCTACTCATTCTAATTGACATATAGTTTGCATTTTATCAAAAAACTCATTTAAAGATTTTAATTAGATTATTTCCGCAGATTTTTCTTCTCATGCATTGGACAGTGTGGTTATTGATCACTGGCTTCTGCCCGTGACTTCGCCCGCGTATATAATCCCGACTCACCCTATCGCATCGCATCGCCTGCCCACGCTATTACTTAATTTTAGCTTAGCGTTCTTTCTGAGTTTTATTATTTATGCTCGGCTCCCTTACCAAGACCCTTAGTCTTAGCGTGATGGTAATTAGCCTATAGTCTTCAACTTTCAACTTCAGCTTTATTGTAGTAGGTAGTAGTATAGATTTCCCGGAAAGTTCTGTTTTTTTTTATTTAACTTTCTAGCTAACAGAATCTAAAGCACACACAAAATAATTAAATTAACAGGCAAAAACAGACCCAAACAAAAAAGTACTGAACACAAAAACAATTAATTAAACTGCAACTAACAAACCACATTTCCCGTTCATTCCGAAGGCAGCTCTCAAAATACAACCACAAATGGCAATCACATTGACGCAAAGACCACAGACGCCTTTAAACGACTCTATTTATAACAGTAAGGTAAACAAACGTTTACCTTTAGCTGCTAAATGAAAACGGACGCCAGAGCGGCCGCAAACGCAGGCAGCCCAGCATTTTCATTCGTTGGCCACTGAACCGGAAGGAGCGAATAGCTTTCAACCACGTTTTCAAAATAGTAAAGGACTTTTCATTTTAACACGTGTGATTCACGGCCCTTTTGTGTTGGGTTAAGCAGTCGGAATGGTCATTTTGGTGCGCATAATTTTTAACACACGTCGGGGGTCGGAATATTTTTAGTGTACTGTGGTGTGTTATAGGGAAGTACGTCGTCCGTAGTTTTTTACGTAGTTTGCAGGAAGCTAAAAAGTCTATAAAAAATCGGATAAGTAAAGTCTCTCTGGATTGCTCTTGAAAAATAAAGAAATATTTGACAGTTTAACAACCAGCACTTAACCTTCTTCGCATTACCAAAATCTTATACTTAACAAAAACTTTTCACTTAGCTCTTTCATATTTCATTTGTTTTTATCAAATTAGCTTTACATTTTACACCTTTTACTCAAAACGTGAAAAGGAGCAGCAAACATTTTGTATTTTTAATTAAACCTCTTTTTTTAAATTGTTTCTTTTTAATAAAAGGCTGTATTATTAAACTTCTTGGTTCAATACTGGCAATATTGCGTTAACGCGAATTCGCGGCAAAATGGAATAAATTAAAATGCTTACGTAATTTCGTTAATTATGAGTGCAATGTACCGAATGGCGGTCGAAACAATACTGCGGTATGTTATGGGCTTTGTAATGTAAAACTAAAGTGACAGATATCTGTATAATGTTTGCATGTTATTATTTCACTGTGTAAATAATGTCCGTCACTTTTTGTCGTCTGGTTACTCTTTGTCGTGTTGATTTATAATGGGAAGCGGCGAGAGATCTGTTCCCTAGAATTTGTGCAAAAGTTCACTAACGCTCTAGCTCATAATAAGAAACAAAAGATAATAAATTCACGACGCACGCAGTGCCTCTATCTACGAATAGTTACTGAGCTCGGCTCAGTGGCACCATGTCTTTGTATGAACACTGTAGATATGTGCCAGTGTCGATAAAGAACAGACACGTTTCATTGACGAATCCACTCAACATTCCACTCGATCAAAAAGTGACATCAAAACTGCCAATTTTGATCGAGTCCAGACGGAACTGGCATACGAATATGTCAAAGCAAAATGACACGACTTCGATCTAAATTTAGCACCCAAGTCGCGTCTAACCTGCCCGACACGTCACGACAACGTGTACAACTCGACAAATCCCACACATATGCCATGAAAATCACACACTCAAACATATAGTGTCAAAAAATGTTTACGACGCCAACTCATCGGACTGTGAAAGAAAACATTTTTCCCCACTTTCCTCCGTTAGTGGCACTCTGTAGCTGAGATTCCTTAAAAGCCGGAAAATTTGTCCAATTTGCTCTCTGGCCCGTCTTTGATATTTTGATTCAAAAGAGATTTTATGTACAGTTCGCATTGCGAGCACAAAGCTGATTTGAACAGACATATCGCGCTTCTATTGTCTACGAAAATATTTTCGGTGTGCAACAAAACTGTAAGTTCAAAGTTTTCTGAAACATTATTTGTATGTTGTACGACCTAGATTCCATAATTAAATCATACGTAGAGCATATGTGCGTAAGCGAGCGAATGCTCGTTTGAAATTCAGGTCTCGCACGGCGTCGGTAGTAGTCCAATGAATTTTGCTGTAGGCAAAGTGGAGACGCATCGCCGAAATCCTTCGGGGGTTACTTAGAGACTTTGTCATGTAAATCAGCCACTCCAAACCCTAGGGGAGGCATTCAAACTGAAATATTGTAAATATTTTAGTCGTGAATAGATATGAATACTTTGATCTTGGAAACGTAATTTCTTGTTGAATCTGCGAAAAATTGGGCCGGAAAAGTATTATAAGGTTTGGGATAAATTCCATTGGACTTTGATTTTTAAATGTGTTGCTCTTTTTATTGAGATTAGAGATAGCTTTTCTTCCTGATTCAGTTCTTAAAAAATATTTTCCAACATCGGTTACTTTATGGCATGACGTACCTTCCTAACTTACCTGGTAGTTCTGCATTATTTTGATTTAGTTAGTGCATTATGTTTATTGATCTCATTCACATTAACATCACTATTTATTTATTTAACCATTTATGTACAGACGCCAGCAGGTCAATCTACCCGAAACTGTCAAATTTTCCCAATCAACTTTGAACCTTATATTTTAGTGATAAAGTTGAAAATCTATTAAAGAAATTTGACAGATTGTAGTAGGTTTATTTATTTATTTATTTAATACTTCAAGCACACAAATGTACAGAGGCGGACTTAATGCCATGGGCATTTTCTACCAGTCAACCTTCGGGTGATGCAGAGACAAACAGTGGTAGGTGCAACAGAGAGATTTGAAGATTTAAATATTTAAATATAAAGATATACATATATACCTATTAAAAACTATAAATATAATAAATACACCTAATTATACATAAATATAAGTACAAATAAGACAAACAATGGGAAAAAATTACCGTTGTGATGATACTGCCAGCTTCTTGCGAATATGCTCGCGAACTTTAACTCGAAAAGATAACCGGTTGGTCGCCATCCTGATTTCCTGGGGGAGCGCATTCCACAGAGAGATAGACTGAATGAAGAAGGAAGAGTGAATGAAGTCTGTGCGGTGAGTGGGACATTGAAGAAGACGATTGTGAGATGAACGTAGATTTCTATTGTGGTTGGCGCAAATGTACTGAAAGTGGGGGGCCAGATAACTAGGGGAAGAGGGAGAGTTAAGAAATGAAAACAAGGTGGTCAACGCCCTTTGCTCTCTGCGCTGGCGTATGGGCAACCACCTTAGAAGCGACCGATGCGCAGAGACATGATCATATTTACGCAGATTGAAAACGAATCGAATGCAGTTATTGAGAAGACGGTCAAGTTTGTTTTAGGTTGATGTGCTGGCGTCTGTACACACACATAATATGTTTGACGGAGGAGGGTATGTGTCTCTTTCGTTATTATCAGGCATATTTTAAGTACTGTGGGTGTACTATGGGTAGTGTTGATTATTGCGCAATAGAAAAACCGTTTTCAGATCAAATTGTATTTAAGATCACATTAATCACGCTATAGGTACACGACACAACTATTCGAAACACGTGACAGTTTCTAAATGTCATCACTGCTTGACCGCCATCCATGAACTCTCTGCCTATCCCCGGCCGGTCCGAGCGCTATTTTGTAGTCCCTGTCGAGCGCCGCTAGGTGGCGCTGATGTCCCGATTAGTCAACTCAGTAACGTATTTCCGACATGTTTATATGTGTGTGTACAGACAAAAAGAAAAGAACAGAAAAATAAGTACGTACAAAGGAGATGCGTGTTTCTAAAGAAATCTCTCTCAGCATACCTGCGATAGGAAAATAGGTAAAGAGACCTACTGTTTTTTCAACAAAAATACTGTTCGTAATATTTTTGCTTTGCAAGTTTAGCAAGCGATATCATTATTTTATGACAACAGCTATGAAATATTTCTCAGGAACCTATTGATTTTTTGGTACATTCTGCTTTCTATAAGAATATCAACTTCACTTTGCGACAGATTTCATCTTTGAGATGCAAATCAGACCGTTGAGGATTCATAGCTCAAATGGGGTGGGTGAAGGTAGCTGGTACACGGACTCATATTTATTTATACTATTTTGTAGATAACGCCCTAATGGCGCTTTTGCAAAAATCATATTTTTCTCAAGCTCATGTCGCATATATAAAGGGATGTAGATCTTTATTCCGCAAGACTGAACTGTTTTAATATTTATCTCGTTTTTGTTACTAATATGCTTACTAATACATCGTTTTTCATACCTATTGGCAAAACCGAAGTCTGTCCTGAATTCAAAGTGACGTCATGATGATGCATTAAAAGCATCCACGAGTTTATTTATTTATTTATTTATTTATTAGGGACAACAAACAGCAGTATATTAAATATTACACATGGGAGTACTAAACTAATAGACTTAACAAATACACTGCTCACGACGTTATCCACAGATTACCATATAAAATAATTAGCAAAGTTACTATTAATAATAACAATAAGGGCAAACTTAAAGATTCTCATTACAAGGTTAAAATTATTAAAATTATTACTCGGTTTGTTATTAAAGTGATACACTTTAATAACAATCCGAGTAATAATTTTCTTTAATCGGATTTTTTTTAAATCGGAGAGCATAAAATAAAGTGAAAAAAAAAAATTCTAATAATATCTGCGTCTTAATACTAGGGACAAATATAATGGTTTGGAATCAGATAAAATCGGCATGCATAAAAAAGAGAGAGAGTTATCTACGATACTACATTGCAGTGTTTCAAGCACACCCAACCCCACTAAAAACCTTTGTAACTGGCTAACGATTTCGTCATACTTAATTATCATGAAAATTCATAGCTACCTGCTGAATTTTTTCCAGTGTTAACCTAGTGGTGTGACCGTTGGACTGCCAAGTCAAAGGTCTCGAGTTCGAAACCAAGGCCTCTGACTTTTCAGATTCATGTGCGTATTGTATAATTATCACTTGCTTCAAAAACGGTGAAGGAAAACATCGTGAGGAAACCGACATGCCTCAAAGATATTTACTCCTAATACAAGCGATTCCTTGCTTAAAAGGTGATCTCCAATAATAATGATCGAAATGCCAATTGTAATTGAAATAAACGTTTTTTATTTTATTTTATATTTCTCAACGGCATGTGAAGCCAAGTCGGAGCCCTATAGGCAGCATAAAAACTGTGACACAACGAAAATCTGTGAACCACACGGAAAAGGAAGAAAAGTTCAATTTAGAATCTAGACAAAATCTAACTGGTTGCTAATTTAACTGTATAATATATATTTTTTTTTAATATTGATTTTAAATTCTGTGATTACTTGAACTCACACACTGACTTATTAGTACCTATTACTTGTAAAAATGTTAGGAATATCATATAATTTTACAATATTTGTAAATATGTGAGCACCATGCATCTATCACATGATTAATTTATCTGTCATTCCTTAATCTTTCATTAATTTTACCTAACGTGATATAGTAATCTTATTCTAGGTGCATCGTCTTCACATATAATTATATAATTGATGTATACAAGATATTGTGAAAACTTTAAAAAAAAGTAACGGTGGAGTTTCTTGCCCATTCTTCTCCATACGAAAACTACCTTTTGGATGGGGCGACTAGAATCAATTATTATTTTTCTGTAAATGTTGACGTTCAAAAGTGCCTTTTTTGTGACTTTTATTTGACTTTGACTTTGAAAGAAAGCTCATAAACTCAGTCCCAAGTTCTGTTGTTCCTGTAAAAGTTTTAAATCAGGGTATAGTTATAATAGCAAAGGAACGTTATCTTAAATGTTACTGCAAACAGTTACACATTATTGCAAGCGGTGTTAATGTAAGAGCTTTAGATAAATTGCTCACATATTGCTAACGATGTTTCGAAGTATTTTATTTGTGTCTGTAATTCTCTGATGCAGGGTACCTAGCTCTTTTATTTATTTTACTACTCCTGGCCCGGCCCCTGCTTCGCACGGCTTCAATGTTATAAACACATAAACTTTGTGGAATAAATTCTCTAATAAAAAAATAAAATAAAATTTATTCAAGTATAAAGTAAAATTATGATTTAGATTAATTACATTCGAGTAATATTTAATTCTAACTGTAATTAAGACCTGCCTGATATAGGTTTGTGAAAACCTGTGTTTCAGGCCATCAATTTACATCAAACATTTAAAAAGAAGACAACAATAAGTTTATTAGAAGCTAAATTAAGAAGAAGATATAATATTTTCAAGGTTTTAATAATGGTAAAACCGTATCAAAATGCATTGTGCAGTTTAGACGAACTAAGCGGTCATACAGACAGACAAGAAAAGCGACTTTAATTTATAATATTTAATAAATATAGATTAATTGTGTATCGGTAAAAATATAGACTTCTCATAAAACTGCTCCATCAGTTACAACCCCATATCAGTTCACTGCTGGATTGGCGTCTCTGAACGCACTCCATTTGACCCGATCTACTTCTACTCTCATTCAGCTAATCTAATCTAATCTAACTGCCTGTATTGTCCCTCTGCAGGGCAAAGACCTCCCTCTTCCTTTTCCACACAATTCTGTCTACTGCTAGTGTCGGCCAGTCAGTACCGGTAGGAGCCATTCAGCTGCTAACCAATAAAAAAAAATTAAAAAAAAAACGTTTATTTCAATTACAATAGGCATGTCGATACATATTATTGGAGATCACCTTTTAAGCAAGGAATCGCTTGTATTAGGAGACTTCGCACTTCCACTTGTTATTTATAAGCAATTGAAATGTAGACAATTAGACAAATATGATTATACAATTATACAAATTATTCAAACAGCGCTGCAGATTAATGAGCGTAATGTAGACAAGGGCCAGATCGCGCGTGTACGTGTGGTATGTGTATTATGAGTGAGTGTGAGTGAGTGTGGGTGTGAGTGTGCAAGTGAGGTTGAGTGGTGTTTGAGATTGCATTGCTTAGTTCACTCTTTCCAAATTAATATTTTGTCTGTTTGTTTGTAATAAACTTTGCACAAAAACCACGGATGACACTATTCTGGTATTCACGAAACAAAAAAGTACTTCCAAGTAATATAGATGTTCAGTTTCTATCCCACCTCTAGTCTATGTTCCTCGAGGTGTTTTCAATTAAATTGTCGTGCGGTACGGATTCCCCTAACAAAAATGTCGGGGTCCTCACCAAATAGACCTAGACAAACGGCACTATTTGGTTCGTATTATTAAATAAACAAACGCCTTTTCCGTAATTTACATTTCCGTTGCCAATTTCATTAGGCCGCGAGTTATTCGCTCGGGGGAACGAGGTATATTCTCTCTATCCTGCGCCACCATGATTCGACCAATTACAGCCCGGTTAATTACATATTTTGGTGTGTTTAGAGCACGTAATTGGCTGGTTTTGTTTACATTTCTGACAGTTAGCCATAAACTCTTTTTCTTTTTTTCTTTTGTTCAGCCTGTATTGTTGTGTGGATCAGTGTGTGGCAAGCATGGAATTAGTAAGTTCCTACTATACATATAAGTGGCCAGAGAGTTAAAATAATTCATAGATTTGCTATAGAAACTATTATTACCGGCGAAATGTGGGTGTACACCTCAGCCTAACCCATAGAGAATTACAGGCGTGATGTTCGTTATACGAGTATGTTGTAAATGAATATTTACCGAAAGGAGCTTAAAATGAATTATGCATTCGCATTTCATTCGAATTTATTACTGGTTACCTATTCCAGTCTTACTTCAAAAAATAAATAAATTCAAACTTTAAACCATCATCTAGAAATGCAGATAGCTGAATGAAGTATTCAATCAATGATGCTTAATCGAGCCAAAGCCCGTACATGCATATATTCATGAACAACTTTAGACCGAGGCAGCCAAACACATGCGTTGCTTAGGTACTAATGAATAAACATAGGTACCAATGCTTTGAGACTGATTAGAGTTCGCGTACAAAACACACAGAGAATTTTGCCATGGCTATGTCTGCGGTACGGGATGTATCATGGTGTTTTATACCATGGACTTTGACAGCAATGCTGTGAATTGACCACCATCATCACTGTGCAACAAAAAACAGGAGTAACAGTGGATGCCAGAAAAGTTTTTCACCAATATTGTCAAACAAACCAATAATTTTGAGTTATCGCCTAATAGTTTAGCCTGAAATTTAGTGTATGCATGACTTTGATTGGACTCATCTTTGCTGTATTTTCTCAAAACTTACCATGTTCACTAACCTTTTATCGATGGCTGTAAATTCTCCTAATTCAGCTCGATCCATGTACCTACCTATTTGCTACATCCCTCTATCAAAAAGCCATTTTATCAAAAAAATACTCACAAAAAGCAGCAACATTAGGTACCACACATCCCCAAACACCACAGCCATTGTATCCATAACACAATACATACAGAACACTCGAATGACATACGAGCCTGAGCGTTTTGCCATCAACAGTTTCAAATATTTGGTGTAACGGTGAGGACATGGAGCCGTCCTAAGCAAACAGGCTTGAAGACGACCCTCCTACTAAGATCGATGATAATATGGTAACAGACAAGACACGTCTTTGCATTTTGAATAATAAACATGCCACAGTTCATGCCAATAATGTTACTTATATGGGGTGAAATGCCGCTGATGGCAGGTGTAATTTACTTTCCATACGGACATTACGTTCATTCACGACATTTTGGACAGACTTTGCCTTGTCCAAACAATAATTCATACAAAAATCCCGTAGAAAAAAGAACGGTCAGGTCAGTTTATCCCGAATTTGAACATTTTCCGGGAAACTTTTCCATTTTTCCTCTCATAAAAACCACGAACATTTTAAAACAAAAATTGCCAAAATGGTTCAGCCGTTAAATGGTTAAGTGATGCGCTTACCAACGAACAGCATTTCATTTTTAATAAATAAATAGATAGATAGATGACAAAATCTGTCTTATATGACAGAACATGAATTTTTTACTTACATTTTTCGTTGCGAGAAAAATGTATTTATTCCCTATCTCCTACGAAAAATAGCCTAAATCTAAGCCAATCGATCACTAATGAATGATACGCTCGTCCCTTTCCTAACAGTTACGCCAGATGGCAAAAAATAAGATACAAAAAAGAAAAAGCTCAGAATATTTGAGCCAGATGTGACACTAACACAATCTCGACACTACGTAAGCACTCGATATTTAACATCCGCTCCTTTTACCAACACTGCTAAGTTCAAACTCTTCAAAACCATAAAAGTTAAATTGAAAGTCAAGAACAAAAAGGGAGTTGGAAATGCAAAGTGCAAAGCGCAAAGCAATTTCAAAGAATGGGTCCCGGTATATGTCCCGGTATAGGTCCCGGTATTTGAAACAAGAACTACTTTACCTACCTAAGCGATTCATACTGAGTTACCAATTCTTGGGGTTGGCTATCGAACGGTATCGAGCAATTGACAGTCAGTCAGGGATATTCTCGGTACGATATAAATGTTGGATTTTTCTAGAGTTTTAACCTATTTTCAGGTCACGTTAGTCTAGTACGTGTTAGACGTGCCAGATTTTTTGAAAATTGCCTTGATTCCAAGTCTTTATTTTTTCAAGTTGTGATTACGAAAGGTTTTAGTGTCAACTCAAGCTCACAATTTTGAAGGTATGTACCTAAAATCACGTTATTTGGAAACTAATGATCACCCTTATTTATGTATGTCACACAATAGGTAAGGTACAAAGGCGGACTTAATGCCTTAGGCGTTCTCTACCAGTCAACCAAGAGTTGTGAAGAGATAAGATGGCAGGTGCTCTGTTTGAAATGAACATAATAATAATAATAAAAAACCGGCCAAGTGCGAGTCGTACACAATGGGTTCCGTACCACCGTACTATACTTAGCAAAAAACGCCGAAAAAATCACGTTTCTTGCATGTACAGACGCCAGCAGGTCAACCTACCCGAAACTGTCAAATTTTCCCAATCAACTTTGAACCGTTCTGGCGTCTGTACAATATTTAATACTACATCATTTTAAGGTTCCCAAGATAGAATAGAGATAAAAATAAAAGGGGACCCCTTTAATTTTTCACTTTATTGAATTTTTATTATTTATTGTTATAGCGGCAACAGAAATATACAATCTGTGAAAATTTTAACTGACTACCTAGATTACGGTTCATGAGATACAGCCCGCTGACAGACAGGCGGACGGACAGCGGAGGCTTAGTAATAGGGTTCCGTTTGGCACCCTTCGGGTACGGAATCCCGGAAAATATTAAAAAGATAACAAAATGACTTATAAATGAAATCCTAAACAACAATAATAACCTTTGTTGGTTGTCGTTCTAAGAAAAATAAGGTTAAGTAAATAGGTAACAAGAAACTCTGTAAGAAGATATCTGGCATACTTAGCACCTATATATTTTCCCGCAGTTGAAAATATGAAATAAATAGGAGGAAAGATATTTTTATAAAGAAAATAGCTCTCGGCAAAGATTATTTTTGCCTGAAACACAAACGATACTTGAAAAGAGAAAAGTACAGTACAACTATTTTCTTAATGTCCCTCGGCAAACTGCTTGTTTCGTCAGTTGTCGGCTTTTTATCAGTTCCCATATATTTATTTATTTCCCTATAGTTAACACGAACTTTGCCAAGGGACATTAAGAAAATAGTTGTACTGTACCTACACTGCCCTTTTACATATTATTTTTATGATAATGCACAATATTTATAAAGAAAAATATACTAGTTCTAATACAGTTCTTAAAATATGGTACAGCTGTATCTGATACAAAAATATCTTGTACTTCTTACTGCTTATTAGATCCTGGAAGGTACCTCCTATTTTCTATATTCGCCAGTCTGTAATGCCATTGTATGTTTCTGTTATCGGCATCGGCAACTTGTTTTACTTGGTTCCATGGCCACTCTATAGACTTAAACGAGTAGTATGAAGTAGGTACAGTGGTCCTGTGTGTGTCTGTATAGCTTCGTCGAACCTCGTATTGCAAATATTTCAAAAGGCGAGTTATTTGTTAGAAAATGTTTCAGATTAAGAAACTTGAATAAATAGTCACCTCTCCTATAGATAACACATGAGCCGCACGAATGAATAAAACACATTGAAATATGTAATACCCAAATGTAAATCAATAGGTAATTATCTCAATCACTGAACCATAAAATGCCCCAAATAAAATATTTTTCTAAAATAATGCAGCGATTGTAAAAGATTTATTATTCGCAGTATTTTGTAGTGAGTTTTCGTAAAGTAAAATATTTATGAGGTGTATTTATTCAGCGTGGTTTCAGCGCGAGTCGAACGGTCGATTGAATCTCAAAGCATTGAACACAATGTGAAAATTTCCTATTATAACATCCGTATTGATAAATTTATGAGCGCAAATGCGTCACGGAGAATATTCTGTAGACATAAATGATTTTGATTTTGTGCCAGACTTGCCAATGCATGCGTTCACAAAGCGTAATTTTCTGCCCCATCGCCGACATCTACGTTTTGTGAAAGATAAAAGGCATTATTCTATTCTGCAGTTTTTTAAAGCAAAAATAAACAAAAATGTACAGAAACAAACAAACTACAATATCACACACATAATATATTTCGTCCTGTCACGTCTGCAACAGATAAGGCTCTACTTTTACTAAATTACACAGACAAGCACTAACATTTCCCCGGCGTGGGACGCAACTGCGAAAAGTAGATGCTACAACGACCGAAACGTCCTTTTATTTTCATACCACGCTACACGTGTCGTGCCTCCAACCTAGCCTACAACGTACACCTTTTTGATCATAATGCGAACGGGAAATAATCGTGCATTCATCCAGAGCGAACTGCCGCTGACACCCGCAAGGCTTTATTTTTTTTGAAGGGAGTGTAGAAGGGCCGGCAAATAGCTCAGCCTGCAAACACGGTGAACAAGCGTTCATTAAACACTTCTGCGCAATTAACGTGAAACGGTGCGGCGTTGAAAACAATGTTCGTTTTATTTAACGCAACCTTCCGACAAACAGCGGAACTCCGCTATCCAAATACGAAGCGAGCGAAAAGGATTTCCAAGCATGGGCCCACGTTTAAAACAATTTTTTAAAATTACAAAACTACCAAACTTTTTAAGTCAGCATCTATGTCCGAGCTCGAAACTTATCTGGATAAATATTTCTAAACTAGATATTATATTATTGCACTGGACTGCAGGATAGCGCTGAGAATTTACGGAGTTTCCGTGCGCTACGATCTGGCGATGGCTCATGACTATTTATTTCGGTTGAAGGAACTGTTATAGCTCTCGGATGTGATACGAGTAGCGGTCAATTCGTGTTTCAAACCTAAATCCAAGTAAAATAGCGAAGTAGGCGAAATTCCCGGCGGTTGTATTTGCAGCGTAGCACCGACGCTCGATATTTATTATTCATTCATAAGGAGCACTGTGATATTTACTCTCCCATTACTGTGGCCACGGAGTCACGTTTTTTGCATTAAAAATTTAACACGAGTCCGTCTAGAAACAGCACATGAATAAAATGCTCGGTAAATAATTTTAAATAAACATAAAGTCGAGGCGGTTGATTGATATTGTTTGTCGAATTCAATGGTTTCAGATGGATTTAGGAATTGGTAAAACTTTTTCACAAAACGGACCAAAATATCTCTACCGAAAAAAGCCTAATCCAAAATCGAATTCCGCAAGCCGCGGACCGCTGGACACCGAATAAATAACCACACAATGATAAAAACGGGACAAATGTCTCTCCACAAAGCTCAGTGCGCGCACTCCGCTCAAAAAATGAAAACAATTAGCACTACAGCGCAGCCTGCGCCGGCCGCCAGCAAAAACCTAGCAACCATAGATAATTTACTTTCAATCGCTGCAAGAGCCCGGGAACGCGGCAGATATTACACGTAGCTTTACTCGGCAAAATATCGGCGAAAACTCTCCATTTTTGTTGGCGCTCCAAATTCATGCAGTTGCTAGAAAAAATTTCGTGATGTACTTTTTTTATTGCTATCAGTTTGGGGACTTCATCCAATTTTAAAATGGTGCCCTTACACCATGTTTCAGCTTTACTGTCGCCGTCCAGTTTGAATAAACATCAGCGAGTCCGCGAAAATCTGAAATTTAATAAAAATCAAATCATTTATTTCAAATTAAACCTTTATCATTAAACTTTCTCATATCCTATTCAATCTGCCTAGCCTTTTCCCAACTATCGGCTTCCAGTCTAACCGGATACAGCTGAATACCAGTATTTTACATGGAGCGACTGCCTATCTGACCTCCACAACACGTGGTAAGACTGGTTGTCAGACTTTCGGGATTCTGACGACCCGTAACGACTTTCAAAGATCCACGAATGACAGCCGGAACCAGCGGCTTAACGTGCTTTCCGAGGCACGGAGGAGTCTCGGTATGTAAAGATGGTCACCCATCCACAGACCAACCCGCGTTGCAGACCGGCAGACGTAGCTTAACCTGATGAATCGACTCGTGCAGCAATTATTACTTAGCCAACGAGCTCCTTCTTCTCATATCCTATTAAAATCCATAAATTAATAACATTATCAGATTTAAAAATATAGGGCGGTTCAACTGCATTTTCATTTAAGTTACTGTCGAGTACAAAAAGTAGGTCATTATGAAGGCGGATTTCAATTCATTGCAATGTACGGGTCCCTGCTTTGCTATGAAACAGTTGACCCATGAAGCACTAATAATAACGGGCGGACAATAGGCGTAGCTAGCAAAACCGAGCGGTTTCGTTAAATCAGCGGAGTGAAAGGTATCCTTGAGTTGGATAGGCGCCCGGCGTCGCTGAGATTACAGCAATTTATCCCGACTTGCCACATCTGGAATAGGACTTGGTGTTAACTTGTAGTTTTCACGGTGACTCCTGATATTGGAGAAAGATAAACAAAATTCAGGTCACGACTTCATTTTTACTTTAGGTAATCAAATAGAGTTAAAATATTTGAGTATTATTCTCTTACCTACTCTTGAAATAAGTTCTAGTTCTGAAAACTATATTTCTGGAAAATTTACTACCTCATCCTTTTCTGCAACGAATCTAGCTATAAAATATTTCTTTATTTTTCCTGCTCGTGCTTTTCTTCATCCAATTTCATAAATCTAATAATATCTACCCATTACCCAAGCTCATATTCTGAAGTTAACGATGAGATCATCCATTCCGTTTGCATGCCTAACTTAAATCAGAACTCTCCCCGAAAAAATAAACCGACTAACACCTCTGCAGACGAATAAATCATCAAACTAATCGCCTAAATCAAAAGCGATAGCCACAATCCCACCTATAAACGAGGCAAATAGATCAAACACTAACAAACTTAGCTAGCGGGATATAAAACCAGTATTATACGGATTTATACGCGGCTAACTAGCACACACTTGTGTAAGGCGGCGTTTTAACAGTGTACACGCGAGGAAATTATCCACCAATAGTATTAGGTACTTCATTTTCTTAGCCTCGCTCAGCGCAGCTTGGGTTGAAAAGGGCTAAACGAAGCGAAGTCTGAGCAAGTCTTTTTAGTCTTTGTTTGTTTTATTACATACTAGACTTCGCACGCGTGATATCTTTATAAATTATAGTGATACTTTAATTTTAGAAGTGTATACACTACAATGTTACACAAATAAAAAAATCATTAAGATTTTGATAATAAAGCATTCTACTGGTGAAATATTTAAATTTAAATCGGTCCAGTATTTTTTGAGTTTATTCATTACAAACATACAAAAAATCAAATCTTTTCTCTTTATAATATTAGTTTAGACAAAACAAAAGCGCGATATGTGTGCGAGCAGTACATTAAGCAAGGGTGGCGTGCGAGTAATGTGTGCCA
This sequence comes from Xanthia icteritia, assembly GCA_949128155.2. Classification (NCBI taxonomy): domain Eukaryota; kingdom Metazoa; phylum Arthropoda; class Insecta; order Lepidoptera; family Noctuidae; genus Xanthia; species Xanthia icteritia. Next base: position 9,080,848 of record OX421935.2, on the reverse strand, counting down.
TACGAGAGCTACTAGACTACCAGTCAATAGACGGTGTTTGTTAGAGGTTTCGAAAATAGGGAAAAGATTCCACTACGCATCCTCGCACCGCTCAGCTTCGTCGTACAGCTCTGGTGTGAACGTAGCCTTTAATGCGGCTCTGGGCGGCTGGAACTCTAATGGCCTTCCATTACGATGCTTGCCACCTGTGCTAATGGGTCAGAAATATTTAATTGATGAGAGCTGTACAGATTTCCCGATTCACATTTTTCATCCATTTCGTAGTGTTTCATGTCCGCCAAATGTCCGCTTTGTGGCCAGGGCCAGCCTCATTACTGCAGAATATGTTTTGCTCTTTCTATGACGATGTTTAAAGCGAATTGTTTTCATATTTTATCTGTCTTGTTATGTGCTGGCTAATAAGATAGCGTTGTTATAATGTTTTAGTTTAGCTGGAGAGTAGTTGGTGTTATTTTTGTGGGATCGTATACCTAATGCAGGAGTTGATCTTTCTCTTGCTGTTCGCATATACCTAGGTATTCCAGTTTTCATTGTTTCTTATATGTAGGTCAACATCAATTTTCCGTAAGATCGCAAGCTATAGGTATGATTCAATTAAATTTTACTAAGAGGAAATTTACCCATTTAATGTCAAGTCTACGAATTGTAGAAGAATAAAGATTTCGAACTTATGGTTGAAGTGCTTTGAAATAGATTAAAACGCCACTATTGCCATAAAATTCTCGCAACAATATCAGACATCAAAATTATAAACAAAATGTTTAATTAAAATCATAATTGTGAAATTGTACACATACGATAAAACCAATGTAACCAAATGTGGTTTGAAATCAAATCCCGTATTTACGGGAACAATGAGCTAAAACAAATTCTCGTCGGCAATGTGTTTGTTTTAACTGCATCTGAAAGCAAAATCTATACATACAGCCAAACGTATTCATTTGCTCAATAGACAATACCGGATTCAACCTATTTAAGTCCAAATATCGCGATTTAGATATCAAATAATTACTGATGATAAGGAAGGTTAATTAAATTTGGAGATTTTGTTGTTGGAAAGATTTAAGACTTAATTTATAAACTTTGCCTTTAAAATTAAGGGTAGTTTAATTAAAGGTATGCTTCGAATCCCTGCTACATGCGGCAGTGCTGCCGCGTTACTTCTGGTACCCATACATTTTCTATGGTTAATATATGATTACATTCCAAGTACGGCAATAAATGTATGATTGCGAACCCCGCTGCACTGCCGCATGCAGTGGGGATCGGAATCATACCTTAGGGTCAGTTTACATCGAGACGTAACGCGACGCGGCGTTGCTTGAAGACGCCAGTGGTTTCGCGCTGCGCAGCGCGGCGCCGCGAGTCGCAGCGCGACGTCTCGAGGCGCATCGTGAAATCACTGACAGCCCCACGCATCGCTGCTTCGTGATGTGTCGCGCTACGCCGCCGCGCCGCGAGGCATCTCGAGGCGCAGTGCATTTTCGAATTATTTCAATTAAATGTATATCTTTTTGAGTACCTAGTAAATCAAGTTATATTTTATTAAAACCTCCTTGGACTCTTCTTCAGCTGAAGTGACATACTCTTTCTAAATGTTTTTTTTGGTATGACGTATTGTAATTTTGTCACTGTTCACTTGTCTGTAAAATACATTCTTCAGATACCTATTATATTTTCTATTATTCTTATTAAAAGCCTCTCGTCGTTTCCCTTGACGCTTCACCGCATAGTAAGCACTCTGCTACAGGTTATGTGCTAGCGGAAAAATGGAAATGTGCGAAAAAGTGGAAAATTTAAGTACAAAGGTACAAATTGCACCACTTCAAGGCAAGAGTAACTGGGATACCTGGAAATATAAAATATCCATCCTGCTTAGAAGCATACCAGATGCATTGGATATAGTAGAAGGAAGATGTACGAGACCCGTGTTGCCAGCAGGTGTAGGAGACGCAGAAGTTACTGCATTTAGAACGAAACTAGCGCGTTTTATACAAGCAGAGAACAATGCTATGATCCTGCTTTCAACAAATTTGAACGAAGATACCGTTAGAAAGGTAATGTCATTCTCATGTCCAAGAGATGTATGGCTGGAACTACATCGGTTATTTGACGGAGATAATGAGAATCGAGCTTATAATCTCTGCTTAGATTTCTTTGGATTCAAATTAGATGCTTCTGATGATATGGCCACACATATTTGCAAATTGAAGACTCTCTGGTGTCAGTTGAATAGAGAGATTGGTAAAGATAATCCCAATATGAAACTACCAGAAATATTCCTAATTTGCAAAATTCTGGATACACTAGATCAGAAATACTTCGAATTTAAATCAAGTTGGTTGTTATTAGCCAAAGAACAGAGGACAGTAGAAGGTTTGACAAGTAACCTTTGCGCTCATGAGAAGTCACTTCAAAAGAAAAATGGTGAATCGAGTGAAGAGGTATTAGTGACGAGTACGACACAGAATAGCACCATTCGTAAAGAAAAGAAGAATAAGGATAAGCATATGAAATGCAATTACTGTCATGAGATGGGACATCGAGTAAGATCCTGCCAGAAGTGGATGAAAGATGGTCGCCCCCCTAAAGACAGTAATAACAAGTCATCTTCAAGTCAAAATGCGAATATGGCTATTATGAGTGTGAATGTCATGTCATTCGCAGCGCAAGATAAAGAATCATGGTACGTGGACAATGGCGCGACTAGTCACGTGACCAATAGGAGTGATTTGTTCCAAACATTCCAACAGTTTGACGAGATCCAAGGTGTTACTACAGCGAATGGTAACATTGTTCAAGCAAGAGGCAAAGGAACAATATATTTGGAAGCAGATGTCAAAGGGAAGATTGTGAACATAGCACTCACGGACGTTTGGTATGTACCAGAGATCCAGCGAAGTCTGTATTCAGTGCTAGCTATGCATGACAAACAGAGGAATAGCAAGTTCGTCTCGACCCCGGAAACTTGTGAAGTATTTTTGAATGGGGAAGTAGCAGTTGTTGGCAAACGTAACCACTGTGGAGGGCTTTTTAAGTTGAAGGTTCGCAACATCCTGCCACCGGTACCTGTACTTGCTACTACAACAACTGATTTGATGCAGCTCTACCACGAGAGATTAGCACATCAAAATAAAAGACACGTTAAGGAAGTCATTCAAAGAGAGTTAGGATTGACACTTCCTTTAAATAAAGAATTGTGTGAATCTTGTATCTACGGAAAGATGCATAGACTGAAGTTTGGCATACGAGAAAGATCTACACAGCCAGGAGAAATTATTCATTCAGATGTTTGCGGTCCTTTCCCAATGAGTTTTTCAAAATACCGTTATTATGTACTGTTTAAAGACGACTTTTCCGGATATTGCATGGTTTATTGCATGAGAAACAAAAGCGAAGTCAAAGACAAATTGAGCATAATGCTACAAGAAGCAATGGTCACAGGACATGTAATCAAAACACTGTTGAGTGATAACGGAACTGAGTTTGATAACAAGGAAGTCAGAGATATTTTGAATAAAAAAGGAATTAAGCAACGTCTTGTTATGCCGTACACGCCAGAGCAGAATGGCTGTAGCGAGCGCCAAAACAGGACATTAGTAGAAACCGTAAGAACATTGATGAATGCTCAGAGAGAACTGCCAAAAGCATTATGGGCGGAACTTATAATGGCAGCAGCTTATATTTTAAACCGAACAGGTGCTACTAGAGAGAAGGACAAATCACCTTACGAGTTATGGTTTGGGAAGAAGCCTAATATAAAGCATCTTAGAATCATTGGTAGTACTTGTTATGCACATGTTCCGAAAATTAAAAGGAAAAAATTGGATCAGAAAGCAACTAAAGGCATTCTCATAGGATACGACAATGATGACGGTTATCGTATCTGGTATGAAACGCAGCATAAAGTTGACAACCTGATCCGATCAAGAGATGTTATTTTCGAAGAGACACCTATTCCAGGGATTGAAGCTAAGGCTTCAGGAATTGTTGCAAAATCTGACCCAAAACCGATTGATAAACAGTGGACCGTGTCATTCGATACAGTTCCTAAAAATATTATTCGACAGCATTTGCAAATCGACAATCCCTTGAATCAGGAAGCCCAATCTGAACAGAGATCTGTTCTATTAGAGGGCGAATTAGAAGAAGATAGACATTTAAGGACGCCTATTGAGACATCAATAGAAGCAAATGAATCAGGAGATCAAGGACAGTCAGTCCAATTAGAGGGAGAAAGAGAAATAGAGTATATAGAAGACGAAACCGCATTTTCAGATAATGAGATTGAAGAACAATTCGTAGATGCCGTTCCTGTCCATTTTGAGATAGAAGAGAATTCAGAGGGAGACGTTTCGCTATCCGACGTTCCAAGATATAATCTCAGGGACAGAAGTACTCTTCAACCTCCACGCAAATTGGATGACTACAGTTTATTCCTAGTCGATACTGAAAAAGAACCTCTGACGTATAAGGAAGCAATATCGAGTGAAACAAATAAACACAGATGGTTACAAGCGATGAGGAGTGAAATCGATTCTTTGCAAAGATTACAAGTTTGGGACTTGCAGAATCTACCGAGCAATCGAAAAGCTTTGCCATGTAAATGGATTTATAAAGTGAAAACCAACCCTGACGGCACAATAGAAAAATATAAAGCACGTCTAGTTGTAAAAGGGTTTAAGCAGAAGAAAGGTTTTGACTATAACGAAACGTTTAGCCCAGTAGCGAGGTTAACAACTATAAGATCTTTGCTCAGCGTTGCAGCAAGAGAGCGACTTCATCTTATTCAGTTTGATGTTGCAACAGCTTTCCTCAATGGAAATTTAACAGAAGAGATTTATATGAAGCAGCCAGAAGGCTTTGAAGATGGAACATCCAGAGTATGCCGTCTAAAGAAAAGCCTCTATGGTTTGAAGCAGGCACCACGGTGCTGGAACTACTGTTTTGCAGAAATACTTGAATCTTTAGGCTTCAAGACAAGCGATGCTGATCCATGCCTATATACCAAGATATTAGGAGATAAGAAAATTTTAATAGCACTCTACGTGGACGATGGCTTAGTTGCAGCGAGTGATGAGAACCTTGCAAAGAGTTTCATCATTGACCTAAAAAAGATTTTGACGATTACTAGCAAACCAGTTTCATACTATCTTGGGTTAGAGATAGAACAAATGAAGGACGGCTCGATTTTCATTAAGCAAGAAGCTTATGCAAATAAAGTTTTGGAGAGATTCAATATGAAAGACTGTAATCCAGTATCAATTCCTTTACAGAAAGAAGGAACTATTGAAAAAGGGAAAGCTGACAAAGAGTCACAATCATTTCCCTATAGAGAAGCAGTAGGCTCGCTCGCTTACTTGATGGTGGGCACTCGCCCTGATTTGGCTTATGCTGTAGGATTGGCTTCGAGGAGCTTAGAAAAGCCAACTTCTAGCGACTGGCGTATGGTTAAGCACATTATGAGATATCTGAAAGGCACATTATCAAGAGGAATAATGTATGTTCATGATGAAAATTCTCCTAACCAAATAAAAGCCTACAGTGATGCTGATCATGCTGGATGCTTGAAAACAGGTCGCTCTACGACTGGAGTATTGTGCTTATTTTCAAGAGGAGCAATCTCCTGGACAAGTCAAAGACAACGTTCAGTCGCCATTAGCACAACGGAAGCTGAGCTTGTAGCAGCAAGCGAAGCGGCAAGGGAATTAATTTGGTTAAAAAGATTATTCAAAAACTTGAATGGCCAGAAAGAAGTTCCAGTTTTGTTCGTGGACAACGAAGCCGCGGTGAAATTGGCACATAATCCAGAATTTCACCGTAGGACCAAACACATTCGTGTGAGGCACTTCTTCGTGAGGGAGCTTGTGCTTCAAAACAACATCGTGGTCGAAAGGACTAGCTCTGCTACCCAACTAGCAGACCTCTTAACTAAGGCCCTACCCAGACCCAGATTGCTGGAACTTGTTCAGAAATTGGGTCTGATGGACAAACCAAACGGTCGACAATCAGCTGAGGGAAAGTATTAAAACCTCCTTGGACTCTTCTTCAGCTGAAGTGACATACTCTTTCTAAATGTTTTTTTTGGTATGACGTATTGTAATTTTGTCACTGTTCACTTGTCTGTAAAATACATTCTTCAGATACCTATTATATTTTCTATTATTCTTATTAAAAGCCTCTCGTCGTTTCCCTTGACGCTTCACCGCATAGTAAGCACTCTGCTACATATTTTGTATCACAATCTTAAAAGTGCGCACAGCGTCGCTTCGCATCACGTCTTGGTGTGAACTGACCCTTAAACATCAATTAATGTGTGGTTAAGCAGACAATCATTGTACTTAACTTTAAACGACGTTTATAACAAACTCCTTAGTGACTACCACTTCTCGTCCTGTGGCTCTAGATATTTTAAGGTTTTTACAGTCGCATCGTCATCATTTAAAAAATCGTTCCCAATTATACGCAAAAAAAAACGCTAGACAGCTTTCGCTTGCCGATTCGCCGGCCCCCCTCAAGATACCTGTTCCCCAATATCGATTCTAGGGCTAACAACGCTGCCCACTTGCCTCTCCAACTTTTTTATTTTGAGGGTTTTGTCGACCTGGTTCTCTGATCGCTTAATTCCTCAAAAAATACTCAAACTCAAAGCATTTACAGGCACTTTAGAATTCAAAGTCAAAATCAAATAATTTATTTCAATTAGGCACAAAAAAGGCACTTTTGAACGTCAACATTTAAATAATAATTGATTCTAGTTGCCCCTTCCAAAAGGTAGTTTTCGTATGGAGAAGAATGGGCAAGAAACTCCACCGTTACTCTTTTAAAATGTTTTCACAATATCTTGTATACATCAATTATATAATTATATGTGAAGACGATGCACCTAGAATAAGATTACTATACCACGTTAGGTAAAAATAATGAAAAATTAAGGAATAACAGATAAATTAATCATGTGATAGATGCATGGTGCTCACATATTTATTGAATTGTCAAAGGAGTCGGTAATTCCGAAAGATGAAGCTAGTTGCTCATTCCAAAGCGTACTAGGTTCCTATGTAGAAGAACGGGCAAGAAACTCCATGGACACCTACAGCAAACTTCTCTGGTAGGTATAGAAATCGTGCATATATAATTCTGAAACAACAATTTTATCGTAGTTACCTGCTCAACATTTCAAAAACCAAATAACAGCAGCGATTCTATTGTCACGTATTTCGCTTATTATTAGCGGTTAATTATCAACGAGCCAGACGCCATTTTGCTACAATAATTGTGGTGTGTTCCGCATTGTATTTGTGTAGTGGCGGGAAATCATTGGCGGCGGCCATTGCGCCTTAATTGTGCAGAAGTATTTAATGACCTAGTCTGTTTCTGATACATTAATGGATGAATCGGGATACGATTGATTGTTGTCTGTTAGCAACGATTTAATACAGCCTACCGTACCAACCTACCTATTCTTAGCTTTAGAAGACATTATGCTGGTGACATTATGTCTTCACCAGCATAATTTAATGTAGGTACCCACGTACCTACAGCTACCTATCCACTTACCTGCATGTACAAAGATGTATCTTATTCAAAAAGTGCAGATACAAAATCAAAATCAAACCAAAAGTCATTTGTTCAAACTACTAATAACTAATCAGCACTTTTTGAACGTCAAAATTACATAAGACAGTGCTCCAAACCGCCCGCCCTTCTCCACTTCCTAGTGTTTTAGCTGGGAACAGGAAGTGGCGCAACAAACTACCCAGCAGCACACCTGTCTTTTCAGTTAGAAAAACTAGATTATACTATGCATACTATTGTAAGTATGCAAAAAAAAATACATTAAGGACACAAAACAAAACAAAACATTAAATTAAATTATTTGCCTTAATATGTTAGCTAGCATAAGCCAATATACCACATCGAAAACTATCAAGCTAAAATTAAAATAAAATAGAAACGTATTTCCTTACGCAGTACTCGCACGCACACACACACTTGCATTGTATAGAAAGAGACAGAGAGAGACAAAGTCGCATGGAGGGGGCATAACGTATTTTACTTACGTGACGATTTCTATGAGTCAACTCCTGCCGCAAGCCGCGTTAAAGAGTTGTTAGCTCCAATAAAAACTTAAACAGAACTTAATACCTATGTGGCGGCATCTACATCGTCACATGCGAACTACGCATCAAAGACCTGACGTCATACAAAATCCTGACGTCAGACAAAATCCTGCGTTGCGCAATTAGAGTTTACCGCGCGATCGACATATATATATAACTTTCCGACATCAATCGTTGGGCAGTTGCCCGCCAGACACGACACCCGTTTGATCGGAGGATCCTCCCTTTTTTTTAGAGGATGAGTGAACTTTACACCATGTTCATCATACCTGTGCTGTTAATACCTGATTGCGAAGCGGTGCAAAATGACATAAATGCCATATATGAATGGGGAGTTCAAAATAAAATGGAATTCAATTCCTCAAAATGCTACGTAATGACTTTTGGTCGAATGCGACACCCAATTAATTTCGAATACAAAATAAATGGTACTAACATATCTAGATCAACCAACATGAAGGACTTGGGCGTCACATTTGACCAGAAACTTACTTTTCATGATCACATCTCTGCAGTTGTCAGGGAATCTTTTAAGAGACTAGGGTTTGTTCTACGGAATGCCCGTGACTTTCGTAACGAGTATGTAATAAGGCTCTTATACGGCACACTGGTCCGTACCAAGCTAGAAGCTAGTTCTTCTGTATGGAATCCGCACGAAGCAAAGTATGCACTTCTACTAGAAAAAGTGCAAAAAGCATTCCTGCGTTTTCTTTACAAAAGAACTCGCGGTTATTATCCCTACCTATATCCTACCAAGTTCCTCTTAGGATGTCTAGGATATCATTCGTTAGAGACCAGAAGAGCATGTTACCAGGTGGGCGATATGCTTAAGATATCGAAGGGAATGACGGATGCTCATGACATTCATAATGAGCTGATTCGACTCTACACGCCTAGCAGGTATCTTTGTGGCAGAAAGCATCGCTTGCTGAGCGTGCCGCCCTGTCGGACTGTGGCCCGCGCTGCGTCTCCCGTACCGCGCGTGATGACCGCATTGAATAAGATCGTGGAGGCCAACCCGGACTACGACCATTTTCATAATAGTTTGAAAAATTGATGGCTATGTGTCTACATTTCAGTGAATTCATTGAGAATTAATTGTTGTTTTTGGTTTAGTTAGTTTAGTTTATATTTATTTGTACTTATTTTATAATACATATAATGTTGATTTATGTAACTGGTTTCTAACCGTGTAAATCAAACAAATAAATAAATAAATACCTCTAAACCTAAATAAAAGCCTCCAGGCATAAAGGGCGTGCCACTTACCTACAAGCAGCTAGAAATCATAACCAGCAGGACAATGCGTCTTATATATGTTTTTAAATCCCTTAGAGAATCGGCTGACATAGACACATTAAAAATGGTTTATTTTGCACTGTGTCAGTCGATTATCGGATATTGCATTACTGCATGGGGTGGTGCTATTAAAACAAATTTCCTGAGGGCAGAGCGAGCTCAAAGAGCCGTACTTAAAGTCATGACTAAGAAACCGTACTTATATCCAACCAAACTACTTTATGATGAATGTAAGGTATTAACAGTTTGACAGCTGTTCATCTTGCAATCTGTCCTTAGAACTCATAGAGGCATGCCCAGATCCAATCCAAAAAAACGCACAAATGTCCCATCAGGTGTAACACATAAAACAAAATTTGCCGCACGCCAATATTACGTCATAGGTACTTATATATATAAGAAACTACACAAAATACTAAACATACTTGATTTAAACAGACACACGCTAAAACAAAAAATCACTAAATGGCTATTACAACAGGACTACATCACAACGGAAAATCTTCTAGTCTACATCTCTTAAAAACACAATCACAAATCTACGCCCATATACACACACATGCACGCACAGATACATACATGCACACGCACTCACACCTACATACATGCACACGCACTCACACCTACACGTACATACACCAACTCTCACTCACATACACAAAACACTAACTAAGTAACCTACCCATACTTATTTCATAGAATAACTTTAGCATAAGTATGTAACATCGACACTTTCACTTGTTGCAGAATGTAAATTATTTACTGTACCCTTATGGCAGAACCCTATCTCTTAATATACAGGCTAGACCTAGTTTAAGGGATAGAGCTATATAATTGTGCTTATGTAGTGACAAATGTTAAACGCATAATCGACTTGTTGATGTTGTTTAAAGTGCAATGTGTTTCTTCTTTTATGAAATAAATATTTTTATTATCCTCTTTATTTCATATATTTACATATAATTTACATTTTTAAATATTTTTATAAAAACAAATAAAAACAAAAACATTTAAAAATATAAAAAATAGTAGCCCACCGGTATCGGGAACAGGGTCCAAGCTACCGGTAGTCAGGGCTCCTGAGAGAGGAATCTCCTAACGATACGCGCCGTGTCCAGAAGTACCGCTTTCTGGATCAAGCCCTTGATCCAGCTGCCTAGCGAGAGCCTCCTCAGGTGTTGGTCGAGGCTCTTGGCTATTATGCCATTGGCCGTCACGACTATCGGTACAATGATTGCAGAGTCCACGTCCCACATGTCGACAACCTCGTGTGCTAAGTCAAGATACTTGATTTTTTTATCGTTCTCAGCTTTCACGAGATTCTCGTCATGAGGGACAGCGATATCAACAATCATTGCACGGCGCTCTCGTCGATCTATTACCACAATATCAGGCTTATTGGCTACAATAGTCCTGTCAGTGATAATAGATCGATCCCAGTACAATGTGGCGTGACCATTCTCGAGAACTGGGTCGGGCACATACCTGTAGTATGGTACTTCGGACTCCACAAGGTTGTACTGCATGGCAAGTTGCTGGTGGATAATCCTAGCCACTAGATTGTGTCTGTGCAAGTACTCGCCGTTAGCAAGACGAGAACAACCGGAAACAATCTGTCGGATTGATTCACCGGGACGGTGGCATGCCCGACAGATGTCAACCGTACCGTCCTTGACAATGTATTTCCGATAATTATTCGTCATGATAACTGGTGAACGAGTGCTGCTTGTGGTGACTGGTCGTCTTGCTGACCATGGTTTTATTATTATTATTATATAGCTGTACCTAACTCGAAGTCACAAATGATAAACTAAGACCATAGAAGTAAAATAAACAAACAATAAATAATAATAACAAAACCATGGTCAGCAAGACGACCAGTCACCACAAGCAGCACTCGTTCACTAGCATAACGCAAAGATCAGCTATTACCTCCCTTGCCATATTTGAGGGAATGAGGGTAACCGACCCCGCATGCTACCGCAAGCAGTGACAGTCATCTGGCTGCATCACCAACTTGCTGCCGGTTGCTCAGGCAAGAATAATATAATCAACTGTCAACAACATAAATTGTATATGTATATATATATATATATATATACGCGTTGTATACAACTCATAAAAAAACATTGTTATGACTACTCATTTGAATATCACTCAATGACTATTATACATTAAGTCAATAATAAATGAAAATGAAATTAAATAGAACCTATTCATTGCATAAATACGAGTATGCTATTCCTATAGACAAAAACCTCAAAGAAGATAATAGAAAATTACCCCTTTGAAAAGGTAGGTACCTAATACTTAAACCGCGAATTAAATCAATGAATGAATATAGTTCACTAATAATGATAAACTTTAAGAAGTTCTGTGCCGGAAGCGCTCCTGGAGGGTTCATCCAGCCGCATATGAGATGCCGGGAGCCCTCGCGGAGGGCTCATTTTAAATGTAGGTTTTTCTTAGCAAATACGGCATTATAAACCGTGAAAATAAAATCATGATGACCATGTGGACGGGAATTTTGAATGGTAAAGGTCCAATCGAGCTGCCGGAGAACTTAATGCCCAGGGGTATTTGGACTTTCTACAAAACCAATTACCAGAATTGTTGGAAGAAGTACCACTGAACATTTACGGCAGGATGTGGTACCAACACGATGGCTGCCCAGCGCATTATGCTCTAACAGTACGTGAGTTTCTCAATCGGGAATACCCCGATAGGTGGATTGGGCGCGGTGGTACAATTTCGTGGCCTGCCCGTTCACCCGATTTAAACCCCCTAGATTTCTTTTACTGGGGTACGATAAAGGATATCGTGTACTCTAAACCAATCCAAAATTTAAAAGAGCTGCGCCAAAGAATTGCAGAAGCCGCTGAATCCATCAACTCGAGAAGACACGCCCGTCTTATTACACGCCCGTCTTATTACACGCCCGTCTTATTACGCGATCATTTTTAAAGAGATGTAGAGCTTGCATTGCAGCTGAAGGCGAACAGTTCGAACATTTATAAACATGGAAAATCTGATTTAATAAAAATTATAACTAAAGAAATCCAACAACTGAATTTTATTTCAAACGCACCTGAAACTAACAAATAATTTTGTTTTCCTTAATTAAGAAGTAGCAATTAGTAAGTGGCTTACCATTTTGGAATCCAGACTAAACACGCCATCTTTTAAAGTTACTTGCCAAAATAGTGTAGTACATTTTTTTACACTAGACGCGGTTAAAGTTGAGTGATGTAATAATTTTGAATTAAATGTTTCGCAAAAATCTAACATTTTATTTAAAACTGAGGTAGTTATGTTTTAACTTTTAACTGTCATTTACAGAATTGTCATTTTCATGGTTACGTCACAGAAAAAAAACTGACGAAAAGTTAATATTTGTAATAACAGGACTTGAAAGATCATCACAGGGTGTCACTTTTTGAGATTTATTTTTGAATCCATAAAATTTGAAAAGTACATTTCACGCCAAGATTTTTTTTTATATTTTTCTAAGAACTGTCACGACTTGGCCTATTGACCGTTTTCGGCTTGACGTTGATTTCTGGGACACGTTGTATATAAAAGGAGAAACTGACTGACTGACATATCAACGCAGAGCCAAAACTACTGGGACTAGGAGCGTGAAATTTTGCACACAGCTTCCTTTTATAATGTAGAAGAGCACTAAGAAGAGGTTTTTGAAAATTCCACCTTTAAGGGGGCGAAAAGGGGGGATTTCGATTGTATGCAAAATCTTATTCCTTGAGTATATAAACTTGAAACTTGGCACAAAAAGTACTAAGGTACCTGCGGTAAATAAGAGCCGGCATAATTAAAACTTAAATATTGAAAAAAATAGATGAATTTTAAATAAAAATCAGGAATATTACCGAACATTATTTATTTGAGATCTTAAAAAAATGCCTTTATGGCTAGGTTTTAAACATTTTGTGAACAAAAATAAACTTTAAAAAATCCTTTGCTAAGGACTTTAATAAACTCAGGTATTCAATTAAGGTCCGAGACAAAATTAAAAGCAACTAAGCAGATAAAACATAAACTAATTTTTTTTCTTCTTTAACTCAACATAATTAACATTTTGAGACAAAATAGTTAACAGTTTACCATTAATCATTTATAAAAAAAACAAATCGGTCCTTATAAAACTCAAGTAATAAATATTTTGTAACAGTGTTGTTATTTATGTAAAATCAACAAATTTATACTCTTTTTAGATAAAAACCTCTTAGCCAAAAATATGGTTTTACAAAAATTTAAAAAATGAATACTTCATTTTTGCCAGGCAAATGCCCCGGCCTTTATTAAAATAATGAAATAGCAACAAGCACGAAAAATCTAAATAGAATTATGAGTAAAAATATCAATGGTCAGTGGATTCGCAGTATTATCAATGTTAATTATTAACATAGGTAATCGACTATAATAAAAGAGATACCTAATTTTACCTCGGTTTTGACCTGCAAACTAAAGCTGTCATTTAGTTGCATTCGGGGCAAACAAAATTGATATCGTCTTTCGTTAGGCATTGTTCGTGATACCATTTCTGACACACTTGGCACTGTCGCATATATCTTGGATGCTTTTAATACGACATGCGTAGCAGTACCACGTATCGTCAGGATTCCCCTTGTTTTTTTATATTTTCCTCGTTCTTTTTGCCTCCAGTTTGCTGACTCCTTTGTCTCTTCTTTTTGTTCTCTCTTTCCATAAATAGGTCTCTAGTAACCCGCTGGCCTTTGTAGTTAATGGTTTTCCGTCTTGGTTTATTTTCCTTCACCAGCGCATAATTTGGAGTGGGTATTAGTTATTAGAAAGGAGCTTTCAAGCTTTTATTCTGCTTCAGATTCAGTAATGGTATATTATCATATAACACAGGCCAATAAAGGCCGGCCCTTATTCACTTCCTTCCCGATTATTAGCAATGGCGTCACTTTTTAAAAAACGTGATTTGAAAGTTAGCAAATATCAATAAAATAAAATAATTTACCTTGATTTGACAGCTCTAATGTCCACTTTACAGTAATTAGGTATTCGATTGTTGTAAAATACACTGTTTTCTTCATAGTGAACGTTTTTCCATAGGCATTTTTTATAAAAATGTGACGTCGACCGTCCTCAGTGAGTCACTCGGGGCTATGTCAAGATCTCACGCCGCGCACGTCAACGCGCGCGCGTGAGATCTTGACATAGCCCCGAGTGACTCACTGAGGACGGTGATAGCAATACTATTAGTCCTTTTTATGTTTGCGTGAGATCCAACCTATAAAACTATTGAATGTGTGTTATTTCGGTGATGGTCCTTAATAGCCGCTGGCCTTTATTTACCGCAGGTACCCTAGGTTTGGATGGATTTAAGCTAGTATTTCAATCATTAGACGTTGTGCACAATTTCTGAGCAGTGATAATATCACAAAAAGTACTAGGCTTTCATGAATTCACGATAGTATAGTGCCAGCTGTTTTAGAACCTAATGGCTTGGCACGCGACGATGGGAAGAGGCCAGACGGAATGACCATAATGCCTTGGAAGTTGGGTAGACCCTTGGTGTGGGATGCAACCTGTGTCGACACCCTCGCGCCATCACATCTTCCTAGCACGGCGGGCTGTGCTGGAGCGGCTGCTGCGGGTGCAGAAAACCTCAAACGGCGCAAATATAATAACCTTATTGGTAGCTATATTTTCGAGCCGTTTGGGGTTGAAACTCTAGGGCCGTGGGGTCCCAGTGCGCATCGAGTAGGTATTTCGGGACATCGCCAAGCGGTTGGTCGAATCTTCACGTGACCAGAGGGCTGGCGAATTTTTAGGTCAAAGAATCAGCATTGCCATCCAACGTGGCAATGCTGCCAGCCTTGTGGGCACTTTTCCCACTGACAGCGATGCGGACGAATTTTTTGATGCCCAGCTTCATATAGTATATATATTTTTTTTTAATTTTTTTTTTTTGCCTGTATACTTGTACATAATTTATACATATTAGTGTTAGATGTAAATTGTTTATGTTTTATAGTATGTAAAGGAAAATAAATGATTAATATAATCACTGGATATTAAAAAATATTTTTTTTTTTTCTTTCTTCTATTTTCACCATTTTCTTAACTTTAAAGTGTAATTTTTATTAAAAATTGGTAAAACAGGCAATATTTTTTTTTTAAATCTTTTATGTTGGCAGATTCTTATAAAATTATTGCTTTATTCAGATTTTAGCTAGAAGAAGTAAGAAAAAAATTTTTTTTTTTAAATGTCACGTGGGCCAGGGCCAAATAAATTAGGGCTGAGTAAGTAGCAGATGACCCCACCTATCCACCATTTTCGTATGTTCAACGTTCTGCCAAACACCCTGTACCTATATATATTATACAATTAAATTAGCAATCAGTTAGATTTTGTCTAGATTCTAAATTGTCCTATGGAGCTGGACCAGCATGTTTCAAAGCATTTTTATCTTGGATATAATCCTCTAATTTGTAATATGCTGGTTTGCAAAGTGTATTTTTTATATGTTTTAAATTTTCTTTCATTTAATTCTAATATATCACAAGGTATTCTGTTGTAATATTTAACACAGTACCCCATAAAAGATGTATGTACTTTCGATAGTATTCAATCATTATAATATTATGCTACTAATAGGATTTGGATGAGGCAGACAGATAGTTTATAACCTGGATACTTTTTATCCGGAATTCGGAAATTATGGGATAATTTCCGACTTCCACGCGAGCGAAGTTGCGAGAAAAAACTATTCTTTAATAAAAACAACTCCCATTCCACTCATATCGGGTGCGTAATTTGAATATTTTATTTTAGCGCCCTGACCTACCGCATTAAACGCGTCTGCTTCTGCGGCAACCGCGGTCACTAGTTACCACCTTAGTTCCACCTTAGTTTACATAGAAAACCCTTTTCACTAAAAGGTCGGGTCAAAGCTAGTGGATATCAGAAATGCAAAGTGCATTTGAACGAAATATACCTAGTTGTTAAATAGAAACTGGAATTTGCATGAGATAATTCCACTGCGCCGCTCCAGAGTTTGCCTCACTGCTCCCTAAAGCTTCATTTTGTACAGTGTATCCTGGCAAACATCCGAAATAATTTAAGACCAGTTAAGTAAAGAGGATTAATTAACGCCTGGTAGGTACTAGAAACGGCAGTATTTTTTATGTTGCTGTAATAACGGAACAGTTTATTAATAAAATTATTTTACAAGAATATGTCATACTGTATAGAACGCAGCTCGCAACCGCAGTATCCTCGTGCATGGCATGACCTGCATTACTAATTATACAAAATTCATTTTTATTGGTCTTTTTAGTTGGGTCGAAGTCGTGTCTGTATTTTATTGTTTTATTATTTCGTTCGGTTGGAGCAGTTTTGTTTTGTGGAGCAGGTCAACCTACCCGAATCTGTCAAATTTTCCCAATCACCTTTGAACCTTATCTTTTAGTGATAAAGTTGAAAATTGCTATTAAGGTACTAATATCATAATTTTAGTTTAAATAACCTACTACTTGTTATCAAAGCTACTGCTTATTATCAAAGCTACTGCTTATTATCAAAGCTACTGCTTATTATCAAAGCTACTGGTTATTATCAAAGCTACTGCTTATTATCAAAGCTACTGCTTATTATCAAAGCTACTGCTTATTATCAAAGCTACTGCTTATTATCAAAGCTACTGCTTATTATCAAAGCTACTGCTTATTATCAAAGCTACTGCTTATTATCAAAGCTACTGCTTATTATCAAAGCTACTGCTTATTATCAAAGCTACTGCTTATTATCAAAGCTACTGCTTATTATCAAAGCTACTGCTTATTATCAAACTACTTAATATCAAAGCTACTAAATTGACACATTTTTGACATTCGCACGATCGACGCAGCAGCGTCGGGTGACCAATTACCACATGGGCGTACCCAGGGGGGAAGGGGAAGGCAGCTAATCGAATAGGAGTCAATCT
This sequence comes from Xanthia icteritia, assembly GCA_949128155.2. Lineage (NCBI taxonomy): Eukaryota > Metazoa > Arthropoda > Insecta > Lepidoptera > Noctuidae > Xanthia > Xanthia icteritia. Next base: position 9,063,447 of record OX421935.2, on the reverse strand, counting down.
CTTCTCTTTCTTATCATTCCTCACACAACCCATCCATCGGTTGGATTTATGAAACGGTTGTGAATAGTACGAGAAACGATTATTCGATAATTGATTTGATATTGACAGCTGTTTTATGTCTATGGCTGTCTGTAGTGACTGTCAGTGTCATGTCAAGACATGCCAAATTGTCAAGTCAACACTAATGATTGCTGCCTGTAATTTTATTATTTAATTTCTTCTATTACAGTTTATTTTTTACTGTTATTTGTGAATTACATTGTTTTGTGAAGTGTGTGTAGTGTAAGATAACTGTAGAAGAGTAATATCATAATGTCTCATCAAACAGGAATTCAAGGTACGAAAATATACAGTTATCTTCCTATTTCAAAATAAACCACGTAATATGCTAATAACCCCGGTAAAAAAAAAGAAACCGTTTTCGAGGCGAAAAAGTTATAACTAAATGAAATCTAGTATATTTTTAGACATTACGTTATTCTGGCTACCAACCAACCAGATCTCCCACGCCAAAATTCCATATTGATAACAATTATTGATAATGGAATTCCAAAAATCAAATCATGAATGTATTTTCTATTAGCAATGTAAAGCGGAGTTTGCAAAAACTTGAAGTGGTATGAAGCAGTTTAATGTTAAGTTATAAAACAGTATAGGAAGAAATATATTGACTGCGAAGCCAATGATTTATTAATTTGGTTATAACTAGGGAAAGTTACTTTCATATTTAATACAGATCACTTATATTATTCATGACTTTAGAATTCATTCTAGTTTTAAAGATTAGTAGAATAAAATATTCTGAAAATAAACACTACTGCCATGAATAGAATTAAACATGACGAGATTAAATAATCCCAAAGACACACTATACTGTTGAGTCCAATAACCTATTTTCAGTGAAAGACAGATAGCTATGATGATATACAGTATAATTCTATCTATCCTAGAATGATTTCTTACAATCATTGATAAAGCCTATCTATCTAACGAAAACAATAGGTAGGGTTCTCTACTTGGATATACCTATTTGGGGGATAGACCAAACTGTTGTCTTTAGTATTGGGCTAGTAAGATTCCTTAATCTGTGATAGATTATTGGGACATTAAAACCATAGATATATAGGTAGAGCTGATTGCCATAGACAACCAGCCATTCTGACGCTAACGTATTTCTATCTCCAGTATGACAAAACTGGTGATAGATAGGTTTATTGGGTTCAGCCGTAAGTCACCATCTCCAATTCCAAGAACACAGTGAATTCTGAGCATCTTCTCTGCCAATTGAATGGTAAAACAAAAGCTAAACTCCTCAAATGGTGCCATGCCTAGATTGTGAGTAATTGCTCCTTGTATGGATATTTTAATGAACCCCGTATTGCACCAACAGTAATAATAACCATAATCAGCCTGTAATGTTCCCACTTCTGGAACATAGGCTGCCCTATGCGTTGGTTGCCCAGTGTTGTTGGTGGAAGTCATATGCAGGCGACAGTAGCAGAAATTATAATAATTCAACTTTTCATTTCAGCCAATGCAGAGTTGAAGAAATATTTGGGCAAATGTAGAGATGGAAAAATTAGAGTGTTGAAAATCAGCATAGAAAATGGTAATTATTAACAAAATAATTAGTGTATTTACAGCCAAAACCCCAATTTGTCACTGGTTATGAAGGTGATGGCATTCATTTAGTCAGGTATTGCAATAGTGAGCTATCTGTGTATGTACAGGTGATATCTGCAACCTGCCAAATCAAGCAGGTTGTGTTAAAAAATAATAAATGGTTACCTATCATTGTAAGCAGAGCATTGCTTGTCCACTGCAAGTAATCCTCTGCTTTAGTTGGTAAACAACTGGGCTGGTCAACTCAAATTGTGTGGCTTTTTCTTCAAAAAACCATCTCAGACACTAAGATTGTGACCTCTGAGTTTATTTCAGGGTGTCTTCTCAGATAGTCTGCTAGGAAACACCGGCTTCATCTAGTTTTGAATCATAATTTATTTAATTTTGTATAAGTGTTTTTTTAAACCAATTACATTAAGCTCAGACCAAATAAAAAGCCAAGACAGAACACTGCAAACAATACAGTGAAGCATGCCAAAACTACACCACCTCTCTGTGCATACACTCTCACATGCACACATTTAAATTATTTTACTCTCACTACAATCAAACTACACCACACAAAGTGCAAATATGTTTACGAAACCGGCTTCACTTCTCTGTTGACAGCACTCTGTCTCGGCTTTTTTTTTGGTCTGAGCGGTACATAAATGAAAAAAAATCTTGCTGCACAGTTTACTTCACATAATATTGTGTTGAATTTCAGAGCAGCTGGTATTATCTAAGTATTACCCAACAAAGCACTCATGGGAACAAGATTTCGACAAATATCTACCTTCATTGGTAGTTGAAGAAATGCCCTGTTACATTTTATACAGGTTAGTCATTTTCACCCTAAGAATATGTACTCTAAGGCTTAGCGCGCAATACCTTTTTATTTTTTGCGACACGATTTTAGAATCGCGAATTTGTCGCGGGTCGCGTAATGCGATTTTATTATCGCAGTGCACGCATACAACTTCATAATTCTGCAATTCACTTTTGCGACATTCGCGTCGCGAGCTGTCACGTCAAAATGTGATAAATCACTATTTTCAATTCGCGGCGACATGTTTCTCGTGTATCTCGCGCCCTGCCATATAAACTAATACGTTGCATTTCTGCGACAAAATAAACGTAGGCGCGCTCGCCCTAAAGACCTGTATTTGAGTTCTCTCCCTTTACACACAAATAAATAAAGTACTTACTAAATACAATGGTTCAATAAGTAGTCGTGTTTCAACTCCTATTACAGAAAGAATAAATGCAAAAAAGAAATAGAAACATAATAATTTTAATAAATAAAAAAATAATCTATTCAAAGAAATCCAAATAACATTACAAATCCTACTGCATAAAGTATTTTCTCAAGATAAAGTTAGCTCATATTTTTCCTGGACTTTCAGATTTGACTCAACAAATTCCCTTGGCCATGAGTGGCTGCTCCTCAGCTGGTCTCCAGACAGTGCCCCGGTCAGACACAAGATGTTGTACGCCTCCACTAAGGCCACACTCAAACAGGAGTTCGGATCTGCACATATAAAAGATGAAATGCATGCCACTGTAAAGGTATACTGTTTGTACCCACTCTTAGACCAATGCAAGCCTTAGGTATAGTGCATAGAAGCATCATGAAGCGAAATATCATAAATAGTTAGCTTCTCGAGTAATTGCCAATTTAATTGGTGGTTAATTGTGTTACTCGCCTATTCTGATCTCTATATTCTTTTAAATCTATTTTTTATAGGCCTCAGTGCTCTCTGGGTGACTAGGTATGCCAGACTCATAGAACTAAACATGATAGCACAATTAATAGCATGCAGGTTGCAGTGGTAGCCAGCATGCTACCAAATTGCACCATACTAGCCCCCATTGAATTATATTTTATTTTATCTACTTTTACTAATATCCTCTCCTTAAGATGATTCACAATGTTTAACACATGACAGCCAATTCCTTGTCAAAAACGATTATATATAAAATCAATATTTGTTTTTTTATTACGAAAAGAGCAATGACCTCGCAACAAACAAGAACTGTGTCATTGTCTATAGATTTCCGCTGATTTAGTAACTGTTGTTATTCTGGTTACAAAAAACTGAATCATCAAAATTCGTCCTTACAATGTCATAACATTTGATTTTAAATGGTAAACAAACGAAGTTTATCGTAAATATTGATAAGTTTAGATAAGAAATCTAGTTAGTTGCTGAATGGATTGATGTAATGCTGATAAATGATAATATAAAATTATCAATCTTTAAATAATTGCTTTAATTAATTCGTAAAATACTGAAGCACTATTAAGTTTCAATATTGTTTGAATTATAATAACCGACACATAATGCAAAGCAAAATACAATGTCAAAACGAGCGAGCCTTACAGTAGTGGCATATGATAATGTAACATCAGAAGTCTCACCTTGGTAATAAGCAACATTAAAGGGGCGGGGCCTCGTCAAGGTCGTTCCTGACGGTCAACTCTAGCACCGCGCGCGGTCATTGGTCAAATCAAATAGCGCGCGCTTCCACGGCTTCCTGTTACACACTTGACGGAAGTGTGTAACAGGAAGCCTTTTCACGAAATCACTCCCACAGATTTGATTATTTAGATTTTTTTTATTTAGCTTGCAGGAAAGCGAGAGTAAAGATGTGAAACACACCAAAAATATTTAAGACGTCCTCGACCGCTGGTGCTATGAGTTGATAAAATCATGTTTCTTTTTGTTTTATCGTGTTACGATATCGATACCCACCTCGCGTCTGCGAAGTTTCGCTAGCTATTTTAATTTGACCTCATATAGTTACAGATAATCTTCTATTAGTCGTAATTAATATTGGAATATCAGAGACGCTTATCCATTTAGCAGTGAGCTATTAGAAGAATCAGCCTATCAAATCCTAACAGGAATATCTTAGAAAAATGCCACATCATTATAAACACAGAGAAACTTTAATGAAACTGTTTTCTTTTGTCTTTCCTAAAGGCGTGAAAAATGACGTCAATGTTTACTATTTATATATTTCAACCTTTCTATTTATAGGACGAAGTAAGTCTGAAAGGATACAAGGCTCATTTGACTGGGGTGAGTGCGCCCGCCCCGCTCACCGACCGGGAGGAGGCCTTGAAGGAACTAAAGGAGAGTGAACACGACACTAACTATGGAACTGATGCTAGGTAAACTATTTATAGTTATATCCTGCTAATGTTTTAAATGTAAAAGTCTGTATGTTTTTTTTTATCAATCATGCCTTCGCGGCTGCCCGGGTCGACGGCGCGTTGTATTCCACGCGGGCCTCAACGAGATGTCAGCAAATGAAGGGGTCCGATAGGACCGATGCCTTTCGGGGTTGCGGGAAAGTCCGAAAGGGATACCGTGGCCCCTGGCAACGTACAGGCAACTGAAGGAACACGGGTGGGTTTTAGTCAGTAAGAGTCTGACACGCCCTCCCGCTCCACCCAGAGCGGGAAAAGTTATTTGATAATTTCCACCCAAAAAAAAAGCCTCGGCTGACCAGTTTTGGATAAAATTTGGCACATGAGTGAACACCGAGATTTCTTAGTTATATGTAACTTTATTAACGTATTATACACGTAAACCTTCCGGAATAAATTCTCTAAACGATGGTGGAAACTTCATCAAAATCTGTTGCGTGGTTTAGAAGAACAACGCGGACATCAGACAAACACGAAACACGAGACACTCATGTGCCTGACCATGACCTGGATTAGGACATAGGATATCTCTTTTTATCCTGGTAGTCCGTTCCCGTCAGATGATTTCCGACCAGCACGCTGGCGAAGCAGCTGGTAAAAACTAGTAATTAATATAAGTTTCGAAGTAGGTAATTTGGAATGAATTAACAGTTACTGTTTAAGGAAAACCTCATGAGGAAACTAATAATCAATAAATTACCTACAAATAGTCATTGGAACAACTACCTCCAAATATTACACTTATGTTCCCTTTTTTGAGAATGCTGCAATGACTTATATAGTTCAATTTAATTTTAATTAATAGTAATCACAATCAACTAAATTTAAAAAATCCTATTAGGTACTGAATAAGTTATAGTGACTAGAAACACAGATGGCAGGAAATCTTAAACACTTTAATATTACTCTCTTTTTTTTCTTTTTATTAAATATATTTTTTATTTATTTTCAGGCAGTCGACAATGGGCGGTGTTTCTTTTCCAATTACTGAAGATGCCAAACAAGGAATTCATGATCTCAAACGAGGTTCCTATAACTACTTGCAATTTAAGATAGGTGAGTTTTAATGCAAATTCAAAAATTAAAAATATTTTATTTCACATAAACCTACATGGGCACTTATGAAACGTCAGAAACTAAGTGCACAGTTCCAATTGGTCGTTTCCTATGGAGAAGAGCCGGCAAGATCTACAGTCTGTTAAGCCTACAACATTCTCACATTCACAAAATCTAAAAGAAAAGAATCAATATAAAAGATAAATCTATATATATAAAAGAAAGACGGGTTTGTTACAACACTTATAACTCGAGATCTGCTGGACCAATTTTCATGGTTTTTGATTCGTTGGATTTGTCTCCTCCCCGAATAGCAGAATAACTACTAAAACATTGGAAACATTCACGAGAAAAAAAGATATGAAGAAAAATCACGTTTTTATAAATTTTGCACTTATGATGTCCCGGTATACATGCCATAAATCCTAACAAAAAGTACTAGGCTTGCATGAACACGATAGTATTTCATCATTAAACACTACTTAATTCATTTTGTATGGAACGGCTTTTTTGATGACATCTCGAGAACGGATTGACTGATTTCGAAGTTTTTTTTTCATTCGTCTCGGCTTAGATATGAAGAAAAATCATGTTTTCATCCATTTTGCATTTATGATATCCCCCGTTAGAAGGTAGGTAGGGTAGGTAGGTATGTATGTAGGTAGGTAGGTAGGTATGTAAGTAGGTAGGAGGTAGGTATGCAATTTTTTTATTTTAAATATTCCGTGAAGTTCGAGGAAGTATCTTATGAAGAGAAACTTGGAAAAATTGCCGGAAAAACGTAAAAACCCCACTTTTCTTTATCTAATACAAACTGTTCCTAGCTGTCGTTGCCATAAATCCTAACAAAAAGTACTAAGCTTGCATGAATTCACGATAGTATTTCAATTTTTGGAAAATCCACTGGAAAAGTAGGTAAGTAAGAAGGAAGTTTGAAAGCGCTTGGAAAAAAATGAATAAAAATTAATTAATTTAAAAATGAATCCCTATTTCCCTTGGTCACGGCATCACGCGTGAACGGCTGGACCGATTTCGCTAATAATTTTTTTGTTGTGTTCGTTATTCTCAGGACAAGGTTCTTAGGATAAGTAGGTGAAGGTAGGGTAGGTAGGTATGTAAGTAGGTAGGTAGGTAGGTAGGTAAGATAGGAATGTAAGTATGTAGATAGGTATGGTAGGTATTGTAGGTAGGGTAGTAGGTAGGGTGGGTAGGTAGGGTAGGTTAGTAGGGTAGGTAGGTAGGGTAAGTAGTTAGGTAGATAGATAGGTAGGTGCGCCATAGATAAGTACTTAGTGCTCCCGTGCGAAGCCGGGGCGGGCAGCTAGTAAAATAATAAAATAAAGACCTATTTAAACCAAATGACATGATTGCTACTACAGCTGTAACAAATCTAAATTCATTTAATAAAAAATATAGAATATTGTAGGTATATAATGTCAAATAATGAAAAGATTTTTTTAAGGAAGTATGTAAAAGAAAAAAATAGGCATAATACAAACAATCATCTTAATTTGGGAGAAATCATAATTATAATGATATACTAAGGCCCGTATTACAGAGCACTCAAAACCCATGCATTTCTTAAAACTCGTTTAAAGCCTTTTGATTGGTTGAAACTAATTTTAAGTAAAAGTTTGCAGGATAGGAATCTCAGCCAATTTCACATCTTTAAAATTAATTTCAGATTTAGAAGAAGAAAAGATCCATTTATCCAAGTCGGCCAACATTTCCCTCGATGAGTTGCCGCAGCAGGTGCCAAGCGACCAAGCCAGATACCACTTGTATATATTCAAGCACACGCATGAAAGTGACTACATGGAGAGCATAGGTGAGTAGGTAATAGGTAATACGGGCTGGTTTCCGCAACTCCACGTCAATGCGCGTATTTTGGAAAAATCTGTTATTCGATCCACCCCAGCTCCTCAAAGAAAGCCAGCAACGCCTTGGTGTTACTGGCAATCTCACGTAGGGTACCTGGGTTACCGAAGTACTGCGCCCTGTAAGTGGCGACCACCGGGCAGTTTAACAGCACGTGAGCTGTCTCGTCGTCCTCCACGCAGGCTCTGCAGAGCGGACTGTCTGTAACTCCTATGACAAAGAGTGTTTATTAAATTACCCATGGCCAGTTATAGCTGCTGTAACCGTACGCAGCTGCTGTTTAGTTAATCGGAGAACCTGTTTCGTGAGGCGGCCATCGATTGAAGGCAGTGCCTCCTTAGCCTGCCTGCACTCACCTTGGTCTGACCATAGTTTGATGCTGATCCCGTAGTTCGTTTCCTTACCAGAGTGCGTAGGTAACCGAAGGGGAGTGGTACAATGGGTTCGGGCCCCACTGGTGCCATGTTCGACCCCCTTCTAGCAAGTTCGTCGGCTGCATCGTTCCCCAGCGAACCGCTGTGTCCTTTGATCCATTGAATGGTTATATTATTGAGGTCACCCACCTAGTTAAGGTTCTGGTGGCACTCGTATATCAGCCCAGAGTCCACAGTGTGACTGTTCAGCGCTTGCAGAACAACCATGCTGTCTGAGAGTATACGTATCGAGTGGTCCTTAACTTCCCTAGCCAGAATTGCTGAAGCGGCACGAGAAATACCCAAGCATTCGGCCTGGAACACTGTGTTATGGACTCCCAATGGTGTAGCTATGTGGATGTTGAAGTCCTTCGAGAAGACTCCAGCACCTATACCACTACCTGTTTTGGATCCATTCGTGAAGATGCGCAGCTCTGTTGGGCGCAAACCCTCACATCGGCGATCGTGAAGTTGGATTCTGTATTTTTTATCGAAGATAAATTGTTTGGGTACCCGGTCATTAATGGCTTTCGTAATGGAGAACTCCTTGCTGAGTCCCTCAAGCAGCGCGGTGTGTTGTGTGTTTCTCTTACCCCAAAGATTTACTGCATTTAGACGCACTGCCGCCATCGTCGCTTCCTGCTGTATAAACAGGTGCAGCGGTAGTAGTCCCAGCAAGGCTTCCATAGCTGCAGTCGGAGTAGTTCTCATGCAGCCCGTGGTCGCCATGCAGGCCAGTCTTTGCATGTGTTGTAGTTTGCTGGAGGCTGTAACCAGCTGGGTGCGGGGCCACCAGACCACGGCCGCGTAGGCTTTCATGGGGCGGATCACTGCGGTGTACAGCCATAGTATTATTTTGGGAGATAGGCCCCACTTCTTACCTATCATTTTCCTGCACTGCCAGAAGGTGATGCAGGCCCTGTTTAGCTTATTGTCTAAATGACTACTCCAGTTTAACTTACTGTCTAGAGTGACCCGGAGGTACTCTACTTCGTTGGCTAACTGAAGCTCTGTATCGAACAGTTCTGTATCGGGCAGGCGGAAAGGGCCCAAAGCTCGTTTATGGGTAAACATGACTAGTTCGGTTTTAGATAGGTGAGTAGTATCCATACAACGTAGGTACTTAAACAACAAATAAACGTCACGTTTCTCTGAAATCCTTATCAAGATTGCTAACCAGGATAGCAATTCTGCTCTGTGGTTGTTCTTAGTTATCACAACATCGCATTGTGGCTAGTTCACAAATGTTTTTGGATGTGGATGCGTTCTGCTTCCGACGGTCCGGTCAAATCGAACAAAACATAACATAAATGTTCGAGTTCGTCGGAACGTGGGACGCAGAACGCATCCAGTGTGGCAAGTCCCTTAAAGAAACCCCTATTTCACTCAGTGAACATATCAGAGGATAAATAAATATAATTAATTATAGTTTGACCGAGACCGCTGTTCCGCGACTTAGGAATGCGCGGCGAGACGGGGGGCAGCGTTGACAAATGACCGACAGGACGGCGTGAGCGTTGACGAATGAGCGGTCTGCACTGCTCTCCCGTTTCGCTGCCCTAAAGCGCGGAACAGCGATCTCGGTCAAACTATAAACAATTCAACTTTTTATTTTATTCTTCTTCGTCTATTGGTCGCAAGCGCTAATGCTGAGCATGAGGTCCTGGGTTCAATTCCTGGGTCGGGCGAAGTATTATTGAGTTTTTCCATCAGCGATTTCTCATTACCAGCCCGGATTCTGGTTTTGTGCCCGGTTGACAGCAATTGGCTCGTCCCCTGTAACATGGGCTTTAAACATAACTGGCGAAATGTGGGATCTGTCTGTGGGTGTGATTCTGCCTAACCCTTCGGGGAATACGGGCATGGTGTTATATTATGTTTAATTAATTTATTATCAAATGTCATGCCAAGTTTTATAATTGGTCAACCAATAAACAGCTCATAAGATTTACTGAATAAGAACTTGATCATGATCACCACCTTAATTGCCACACGATCTATCATAATCTGAATCATTTTGAAGGATATTGCTAATCCATTGCTCCTCATGTTGGAAAAATTTGTATGCTCAACAACATAACGCAATGAATTTTGTTGAACTGTCAAAATGAAACAGATTGTGATTGATCGCGTGCTATGAAATTTGGGTGTAGGCTTTAAAAATTAGTGATTTAATTACCTTTTTATCATCAATTTTACAGTGTTCATCTACTCCATGCCCGGATACAACTGCAGTATAAAGGAGAGAATGATGTATTCTAGCTGTAAAGGACAATTCTTAGAAATTATTGAGCAGTTGGGCGTCGAAGTCGTTAAACGAGTAAGTTTGATCTCTATTTAAACCATTTGAAATCTCTGCTTTCTTCCATTAGAGACAGTCGGTGATTGGCAGGTAAATTGGAAATATAGGCTCACTACTAACACAGGAGATATAAATACAGTAAGTTATGGATATCAGATTATCGAGTTTCTGAATTCTCTTAACGACTACTGTATGTCAACCGATATTCGTATAATAATCCTAGATTCGTATGATTATCTGATGTTCGTATATCCATTATGTCAGCACTACCTGCACAGCAAGTTTTTAGAGCGATTACTCCACGATAAAATATATCCTGTTCTTGATCACAGTATTATCCAGCAACAACAAGGATTCATAAAAAAAAAAATCATCTATCATGGTGCACTCTATGGATTATTTGTTGCTTTTACCATGCATTAAAATACTGTTGCTTCCACACATTTTTGTCTTTTCATGCTTAAAAGAGATAAAAATGGTTAAAATGGAAAATATTTTAAAACTGATCCTCATACAACTTATTGATCTTCGATTAATGAACACTTTTTAAATTAATAAACCTCTTCACACTAACAAATTAACAAGCATTCATATTGATAAGTTCGCTCTTTCTGCTGGTAAAGGCAAAAATCTTGTACTCAGAACACTAGGTCACTAGTAATTCTAATTAAGATTTGCATGCCTTGATGAGTTCTTCTTTTGCTGGCAAAGTTTGGTTTTATTTTATTATTTAACACATAAACAGCAGCACTCTAAATACAATTTCCGCGCACTCCGCTCCCATGCACCCCGCCACTACACTATGTGCTAAACGCTAACACATTAGTAATAAAGTTGAATATCGCGTGCGCTCTTTGATCGTGTTCGAGCACGGAACTAAATGGCGTAAGTCTCAATTCTTATTTCGTTTATAACTAAAGTAATAATTGATCTAGAGAAAAAATATCTTGTGGCTGGATAATAAACTATATTTTCTTACTGTGAATACTTCTTTTATACATAAAAGCCGAGTAATCTTCATTTTATTTAAATTATCTTTAAAAAAAGACATGATTTTCGAATAAAAAATGAATCGAGCGAAAATGTTACAATTACGTAACTGTCTTGTACATGGAAAGAAAAATATCTAATAAATAATATACTAATGTTCCATTTTGATTGTATGCGTGAACTGTGTCAGAATATTCATTTAAATTAACATACAATTTATGCAGTCTCCTCTTAAAAAATAGTTTTTATTTTCGCTGTTTTTATACAATGTGGACATAACAATACGACAATAAATGAAAACACTGGCAATACTATTGCATAAGAGTATTTTGGAACTATCAAATAAATCTGTATCGAAATTAAGTGTTTTTTTTTTCTAACAAACTTAGTAGTAGTGTTGAGCCGACTATGGGTTTTGCCAATATTTGACTAGCTATAGTGACTAAACTATTGGATATCTTTGATTGAATTTTCGTATGCAGTCATTAGATACACTCAGTTTAATTTACTGTAGCATTGTCGTCTCCAACTTGTATACTTGTTTTTGTTTATTTTTCTGTTCGTGTTCTTCCTGTGCGAGTCCCAATAAATACTTTTTCTTTATTCCTTTCTTCTTTTTAGTAACTTGATTGTAGGTTTGAGTTTGAATCGCAGGGTTTAGAAAGATATTTTTTTATGTGTATTCCATTTCATGGAAAATGTTAGTTAGACATTTGGCCGTATCTTTTTTGTACCCTTGGGGGCAAACAGTCGTGATCCGCCCCCGCAGGTGCGATGTACTAATGTCAAAACATCGAGATTTCTGTGCTATATCTAAGTTAATTAAATAGTAATGTAGTATAAACATAAGCCTTCCGGAATCAATTCTCTAAATGATGGTGAAAACCACATCGAAATCCACTGTGTAGTTTGGATGAAGTAAGCGCACACATAGACACGAAAAGCGACTTTGTCTTATAGTATTTATAGATCAATTTTCCTTGCAGTTAGAAATCGACGACGGCAAGGAGCTGACTGAAGAGTTCCTATACGACGAGATTCATCCCAAGAGGAATCTGCACCGTCCCGCCTTCGCCAAGCCCAAGGGTCCACCGAACAGGGGCGCGAAACGAATCACCAAGTCACAGAGCTCGCAGTAATTATAATAAGTGCAGTAGGTGTTTCAATAATCACGTGGCTAAGAAGAATTTAAATGAAGATAATATTTTTATAAATATTAGGTATAGTCGACCTCGTAATTGCGTTCATAGCATAGCATAATTAGCCTATAATGTTCCCACTACTGGGACAGGCCTCTCTATGAGAGGGAACGGACCGTATTTTTCCACGCGGGCCCAGTGCGGGTTGGTAGATGTCACATGTTTTCGAATTTTTGGTTCTAGGACATGCCGGTTTCCTCACGATGTTTTCCTTCACCGTTTTGAGAGCAGCGGTGATGAAATAATTAACACAGAGTAAAGCGCCGTCTGGGTTTGAGTGCACACACCACTGCTCTCTAATTTCGTTAGTGACCCTGTTCAAACTTCAATAAGGTTGAAACTGCTGGATCGACGGCGCGTTGTGTTCCACGCGCGCCTCAAATAGATGTCAGCAAGTGAAAGGGTCCGATAGGACCGATGCCTGCCGGGGTTGCGGAAAGTACGAAAGGGATACCGTGGCCCCTGGCAACGTACAGGCAACGGAAGGAACACGGGTGGGTTTTAGTCAGTGAGTCTGACACGCCCTCCCGCTCCGCCCAGAGCGGGAGAAGTTATTTGAAAAAAAAAAAAAGGTTTACCAACAACGCAGGCCGCGTATCATCGCGTATAAAGTGCAATTGTTTTGTGAAACGTATTGAAAAATCAAGATGGTTCCGATTTTGGTCACGCGCCATAAAAGACCTTATAGTGCTTATAGTTTTATGAAGCGCCAGTGACATTTAACCTAACCCTGCGTCCTACATAAAAGCGATCGTCGCGTGCATATGTCACTTTTTGTTCGGTGAACCTGAACGCGTAGTCGCGCCGACAGAGGGCGCTTTCCGGTTTTCCGAGCAAAAAATGAATATGACCACGACGATAGCATATTCGACGCGGCCTTAGGGTAGTAAAATAATTACGAGGTCGGCTATACCTCACGCCTTTTGCCCAAGAGGTTAGGCAGATATTACAGAAAACCACATGCTCATAATAATATACTTAGTCCTTTTCCTTCGTCCAAACGTGAGTTTATGTATACATGTATTTTTATAACGTAGTCCAAAATTGTTGCTGTGGCTAATTGCACAAAATGTACGAGTTTCCGTACGAATTGTTATTGAAAATAATTACCTAATTTAGTTCTAGTAGATATACTTAAACAATGCTAGGTATTTCTCATTGAATAATATGGAAAAATAAATACATAATTCTAATGTTTTAAAATTGAAATTAGGGATGTAACTATTCCGATTCCTACAACCGATATCAAACAGTTCGAAAAGCGCGCGAAATGACGACGCGCGCGCAACGTTGTGGCTCCAGCGCATGCTTAGCGACATGGCAACACGGCAAACGGCAGTGTTTGCAGCTTGCTGACCATAGGCTGAGCAATGTATTGTTTCGTGTCTGTCCACGTCTTATTTGTGATTCTGTTTATTCACACAGTGAAGTGAGGACTATAACGCACTATTAAATAGTTGTGCTTAAAATACAAAATACATACAAACGCCCGAAGTACATACATCATTATTTATTTGATTTATTATCTACTAAGCCATCGATATCGTTATCGCCAATTTTTATCTACTACAATACTCGGTATCGTATTGTAAAAATTATGTATCGTTACATCCCTAATTGAAATGTACGTTGTTAGGATGTCCAATGATTTCATTCATTTCCAAGCTATAAAGCCACGTGATTTGAATACTTACTTCTGAATTGTAAGTACTTGCCGCTGAAATATAAGTTTGCTTATGTAGTTACCCATCTATATTAAAAATATATTGAAACAATAAAGTGTAGAAAATAAATAAAGACTGGTAGGTCAGTGTGCAATAATTAACTTACAAATGTTTAAAACATCGATTATATTGAAAGGAATTCTGAAGGTATCACTCCGTACCCGACCGCAGGAGGCAACTGCAGCTTTGAGGATGATCATTATAATCACAGGCCGATTCCCGGCCACCGTAGGCGCAGGCTTGCGGACGGTGAGCAACGGGTAGCTCGCCGTCCGATAAGGACCAGGCCCGGGTCGACGGCGCGTTGTTCCACGCGCGCCTCAGAGATGTCAGCAGAACTGGCGGGGTCCGCTAGGACCGATGCCTGCTGGGGTCGCGGGAAAGTCCGAAAGGAATACCGTGGCCCCTGGCAACGTACGGGCAACTGGAGGAACACGGGTGGGTTTTAGTCAGTAAGAGTCTGACACGCCCTCCCAGCTCCGCCCAGAGCGGGAGAAGTTATTTGATAATGTACCATCCGAAAAAAAAGGCGACGGGTCGCTGCGACAGCAGAACCTAAAATGAATGATGAATTTCTATGAAATACCTTCCGTAGCTACTAGCGACACGTCGTTGGCAGCTACGGGCGAGTGACAAGCGACACGTGCAGCCCGACCACAGACCAGTAAGTGCCGGCAACGCTCGAGCGATAACACGTTTTTATATCTTCTATCTACCAACTGGAATACGGGCTGCTGCCGCTTGCGGTCGTTGCTGCCTGCGACCAGGTACGGAATGGTACCTTAAGCCAAAATTTACTTTTCAGTAATAAAGTTTATTTACTAAAGTATAAATTGTATACTCTAAAAATGTTTAAAACAATTTAGTACGGTATGTATTTAAGTATATTGAAAATTAAAGTATTATTACGTTACATAATTATCAGTAAAAGACACGAATTAGTCAATAATGAAATTATAGAGGTGCGAAACGAAATGGTATGATGTTGCATAATAAGAACCACGTTATTTTATTTTTTCATCAAAAGTGAATGTATATTATAAGGGAAAGTAACGCGAATGAAATATAATAATAAAAGTAGTCAGGGGCTGTACATTCTTGTAGCTCCATGCCACACTATACCTCTGTTAGTGCATGTAACTCAATTTAGATTTAAATTCGAGTTGTTATTGTATATGAGTCATTTCGCTTTACAAATATTCTTGTACAATTGGAAAAAAGTACACTATCTTCAAACCAATTCTTTAATCGTTGTAAAAAGTATTAAAACAGTCATCAGATAGTACTGTACAAATACTTCTTTCATGTATATTTTTGCATTTGAAATTAATATTCGATTGTATTTTTCTTAAAATTTAGCAAGGACTTATTTTAAAATCGAATTTTGAATATACCTGTAATATGAACGCAATATGTAGCTCAATATATTTATTAATTAGATCTTGCCATTTTTAAAGTTTTGTAACTTTTATTATGAAATCTAAGCGTTCTTTATAATCTCGTTTCATTAAATAAATATTATAAGTCTCATTTTTTACCTTTCGTATTTAAAATTAAGCGAATATAATTTGTTTTTATTCTAAAATTGATGCACAAATACAATAATTATGAAGTTTGTATATACATATTTCCTTATATTTTTGTAAATCGGTTCGACCACATCTGTATTGTGCAATGTCTATAACAATAAAATGCTTTTAATATAATTTTGACTCTTATTTAGGTAACAAGCCAAATGCTGTCGCCTAGAAAACTTACAATACTGAACCCTGTAAAACTAAATAAAAACCAGTAGGTACCCGTTAGTTAATTATAGCACATGGAGTTGTAAAAGAAACTGTAAAGAAATAACATATAAGTAAAAAAAACAAGTTATAAATATTGCCTTTATTTTCTTTATCTACTTTATTTACATTAAAATATACTTCATTTAGACTCATAACTATTCATACTGTACAGTATAAAAGGGAATAATTAAAAGTTAATCTACATAACAATTTTCTTTATAGGTTTTACTTTATTAGTCCCAGTCCATTTTACGGGATTTTACAAATATATTATGTGACAAAAAAATAAAAGAAAAACCTTGGAGCAAACAATGGGGCGGTAAGGACAGGTACCTTAACCGTTGTCGATACACGAAAACAATCTTAGGGGACTGTCCTTAACTTTTTGAAAGATTTCGATCGGCATTTGATTTTGAAAAAAAAGATAATGAATGGAAAGAAAATGGGCAATTTTCCCAAATACTTTTTTTGTTGCCAATAGATCCTGTATCTTATAAGGATCAAATAACTATCAATGGGCCAACTGAGGTTTAAGTACTAGAAAATTCAGAAATCGCAATAATCTTTTCCCATACATTTCGTAGGAAATGAGTCAAACTTACTATTTTACGATGATAGACTGGCCGAAAATAAACTAAAACAAAGTGGACTTCAAATTTCGAACGAATAGAGAACAAAAACTAAAACGTTTGTTGCTTTTGAAAAAACTCTTGTTTTTTTTGCTATTTCTGACTTTTAGTAGAGGACAGCCTTTTTTACGTTTTCCATACAGTTCTAAATTATTTGCGGTATTTTTTTTCTCAGAACGTCGGACATCACTTAAATCAAACTCTTGTTCTTATAGCAAATAAAATTATAACGCGTATTCGTTCGAAGTTTAAATTTTTTGTTTCTTTTTGGCTAGTCTGTCTATCATAAAAGGAATGTTGTAGTTTCTTTCCTACCAAACGTATGGAAAAAGTATTTTGCGATTTCTGACTTTCAGTACTCAAACCTCAGTTGGTCCAATAGTTTTTTGATCCTTATATGAAACAGGATCGATTGGTTTCAAAAAAGTTTTTATGAAAGCTGCCCATTTTCTTGCTGACTGTACATTTTTTTTCAAAATCTAATAATGCTGATCAAAAGTTAAGGACAATCTCCTAAGACCGTTTTCCTGTAGCTACAACGTTTAAGGTAGCTGTTCTTACTGCTCCATCTCTAAAATCCACCTGTATTTTTTTTTTTTGTACCTATACGGATATGAACAATATCAGCAAAATAATAAAGGTCATATTCGTATGAAACGCTTTACCTAGTAAACGACCAGAAGGCATCACATTTGAAGAAGGGAACGATGGACTTGTGGATGCAACTTTTCAAGCCAATGACGATCAAGGAGAGTCCGCAAATCAAACTCAAGCGTAACAATGAAAGTTCTGGATGGACAACAAAACAGTTCAATCAACAGTATTGACAACGGACAGAATAGCGACGATAACTGTAGAAAGCCTAATTAATATTATAAATGCGAAAGTGAGTTTGTTTGTTACGTTTTCACACTAAAACGGCTGAACGGATTTGGATTAAATTTGGCACATGGGTAGATGACCTGGATTAAGACTTAGGATACTTTTTATCCCGATATTCCCACGGTATCGAGACTCATGCGGGTGAAATTGGGGGCGCAACTGGTAATATATAAAATATTATTGTACTTTTGGGGGCGCAACTGGTAATATATAAAATATTATTGTACTTTTATGCAAAGTGCATAATATTATTGGACTTTCATGCATGCTTTCACAGAATCAGTTACAACCCACTATCTTCTGATTTTTATGTAAATAATGTTCATATTTGTGGGCAATACTTCATCACATTCGCTGATATTATACAAATTTTAATATGAACATTATATGATATTATTTTATAAATTGAGTCTCATTTTATTAATCAATGCTTGTTATTAGATTACTTTTTGGTATCCATAGTGTGTTTATCACATACACGATTGCCCCTTAAGACAGCCTGAACTAATAAAGTAGGACCTGATATTCTAGCTATTTAATATCTTCTAACTTTTTCTCCCCCTCTTCTAAAACTAGCATTTTGTGGTGTTCTGTGAGTTTGTCATTCTTAATTGTTGCTGATTTTTCTAATGCTTGGTTGAATTGGTCCTCTCTGTAAATTAAAAGGAAATGCATCAAAATCAAATATTATATAATAATATTATATATATTCAAATAGTTTTACTATAATGCCCAATTTCGAGCCGAAAGTTGAAAAACCAACAGCGCGGTTTTGTTTAGACATTAATTTCGTTGTCGCCTAGTGTTAGGGAAAGAGACGTTGCTAGGTGTTGTAAGTGAAACAGGTCTCAGGACCTTTATTATTAAGTGAATTATGAACTTTTAAATTTTCAGACATAAATTTAATCGAACCTCAAATAATTCCCATTTTGTGTTCCGAAAAATATTATTGTAAGTACACTTTAGTATAACGAAAGCGCCTCTTTTTATGAACCTCTAATAATTCTTGTTTTGAGGTCCTAAAAATATAAAAAATAGCAAAGAACTGCGACCAATTTGGATTTAGCGCTCGCCGGCCGATGTCGCGGCCGCAGCACTGCTTCGCTCGCTCGGCTCGCGCAGTGTAGCTCACAGTTTTAACCTAATCTAACCCCTTTGGTTAGGGTACCCTAGCTTAGTTACTGCGATCAATTCGGTTCGCGCGTGGTTGATCACAGTTCTAGAACCGAACCTGTTTGGTTGGGGTATCTTAGCTTAGTTACGGCAACCAACTGCGTCAAAAGGTCACAGATAAAAAAGAGGATCAGTTATTGGAAAAAAAGTGTGTGATAAGTAAATATTTTCCTTTTTTTCTTTCTAATTTAGTTGAAGAATATAGTTCAATTAATCAACTTACCTGGCTTCTTTCAACTTATATAAAGCTTTCCTAATATCTTCCATATTGAGACCAGTGATTTTTAATAGTGTTATAATAATCAGACCACCAGCAGTACTTAATACAGTTCCTGCAAAAATAAAACGTTTCTAGAATGTAGATGAATAATAAGATACCGGCCAAAATTTATATCCAAATAAACTGCTGAATAAATATATATAAGGGCAAAGGGCCATCCATAATCTACGTCACACATAAAGAGGGAGGGAGCTGGTGCACAAGGTGGGGGACGAGTCATTAGCTGTGTCGTCACATGCATAAATCTAAACTATTAAAACTGTACTACTAAGTTCAACTCATATAACATAAGGTTGTAATATTGATAAGGTTTAATTTAAAGTTGCAAAATTGTAACATCACACCAGCACGCTTAGACCACAATAGAAATGGGTTTTATTGATAGAAGAATAGACAAAATGACAGATAAACAATACGCATGCAAGGGAGAGTCACACAAATATGACCACCTGTGACAAGGATGGGGGGGGGGGGGCTTAAAAAATCATGAAATTCTACCAACGTCTACCCTACCCCCATGGGAAGAAAGCGTGAGTCAAATTCGTATGACGTAATATACAGATTCTTACAGCCAAGTGGGTTCCAATATTATGTTACCTAGGGTTATGCAATTTGCTTGCGAGCTACCTTTTAGGCAAAAGAGCACTTATCTTTAAAAAAATATGAACTTAATTTCATACCTAAACCAGCACCAACTAAAATAGCTGCTAGTCCCATATCGATCTTGTATAACGCGCCTGTGAGAGCTCCCGCCGATACATACTCAATTAAAGATGTATCTCCTCTGTACACTGAAATTGTTGTTGAAGTTAAACTGAAATAAATGAGTATTCAATTAAAGTCAATGTAAGTACTGCATTAATTTATAGTAGGTTATTATAATTTAAATGTTTGTGGAAGCCTTGAAGATCTGAAAAATTCATAGCAGATTTTTCACCTGCAATTGTTTTAATGTCAATAATTAGAACTTCCTAACCTGCAGGTTTTTACTTGTTGATAATTATACAAATACCGAGTAACGATCTTCGCAGGGTGGCTGGTGGCAGCTAAATGAGAGTTGCCGAGAATCGAGCTGAATGGTGTGCAATTAGAGAGGCCTATGTCCAGCAGTGCTGTATGCTGATGATGATGAAAGTGTTCAAAATCTAGTTGCAATCTAATCTAGTGACAATCAATGTTAAAAATATATTAAAATGCTAATGTTTAAAAAAATATGGGAATTGCCCCTCAGCTATTTAACTATGTAAGTAAAATGTGTATAAAGATAATTGATAACTTAATTACCTAAATATTCCCGTGAAGAAACACAATCTCCAGCCCCACTTATAAGCTCCCTTTGCGAAGGCTACCGTCACATAATCTTGTAACCTTTTCTGGAATCAAGCATTATTTTTTATGTAAGTATAAATTTTATTATTTACCTAAAAAAATATATTGATAAACAAAGAGGTTACTGCTCTTTCATTACTTTCTTCAGTAAAAAAAAATATTTAAAAGAAATTATATGTGTGTTAATAATGTAGGGAGTACCTTAGCCTCTGCAGTAGATTTAAATATAGTTGCTTGATTATTTTCTATAAAATTCAAATAAGCCACCCGGGAGCTAACAAATCCTCCCATACAAGCACCAATGAAGGCCCCACATAATGATGACTGCAGTACAGTGTTCATTTCTTCAGATACTTCTTCATGTTCACTGAAATTTTGTAGAATATGTACTTATGACTTTTGGTTTTTTTTTCTATGGTTCATTATATGTAAGTAATAGAGGTTAGAAGCTTTGGTTTTTCAAGATAACGAATAAAAAATAAAATATATTTCTCTATAGAGAAAAATATTTGTAATTTCAGTTATGGATACTTAATTAATGGAAATATTCTTCTGAGAAACAACTCTGAACCAAGAAGTTTATCTTGGATTTTCAGTGTTTGTTGACTTACTTTCCAGTATACATTAATTTCACTCGCTCCCAACCAGTTTGAGGAGGAGTAATATCAGGTCGATTGAGTAAATCATGGTCATATAGACCAGTAGCTTTACTGAAAATAGAAATCCCGAAAGAAGGAGATAATCTCAACACTGTCCGAAACATTGTGAAGGACAGATTTTGACCATTAGACCACCAACATCACAAGTTTTCTTGTTTATTATATAGTCTTGCTAAACGTAGTTTAGTTTAATTATTTTGTTGTATTTTATTATTTCTTCAACAGTGTCCATGAAATGAACAAATCCCGGTGACATTCACAATTATTTTCCCGTAATGACATTGACATGTTGAAATTGATTTCACGTTGTCATGTTGACATTGAAGAAATCGTTTTGAAATGAAACTTTGGCAAAGTCATCTCATGATCATCTCTTAATCAGCAAGTGTAGTGGCATAACTTGAGAAGGGCTTATGTCATTTTATGAGATCTGCAGGATTAACTTATTTCATACCTATTCAGCTAGGTACCCAGTTACAAAACCACCGTATTCGAACTCACTCAGAAAATCCGAGATGACGAGACACAACAACTATATCGACTAACGATGCATAATACAATAATTCTTTGCGAAATAGTTCAAAATATTAGATTTTTGTAGTTTATAATTAAAGGTATGTCCTATAATTATAAACTACAAAAATCTTGAAAAAGTTTTCTCAATATCTAAACTTAGTTTTTCTAAGTGTCATCCAGTGACCCTATAAAAGCGCCATCTAGATTTTTAAAGGCATACTAAACGAAGTAAAAAACATACTACAAGTAAACAACAAAAAATCATAGACATGTAGCGACTTTAGCGACGCGATTGCAATCAGAGTTATGGTGAACCTTTATAATATTTTATCAATTTCAGTATAAAACTAAACTCACGTATCATTTTCTGGACCCTATTAATAACACGCAGAACAGACAAAATGCCCCCAGGGCCCAGTACACGTTGGGCGAGCCCCATATTTAATATACGAACGAATACGTCCAGAAATGAACGAATATGTTCCTTTTTGCGTGATTTGCCGTTTGATTTGCCTATATTTTGCGGTGGCCGAGCGCGCTCCGCATTTACATTTGCTAAGTCAAGGGGTTATGGCTACATTAAGTTTAGCCGGCTATAGATGAAAGATAACATTAGCCTTTCCTCAAAAACAAAATAACAAGTTAGTGACAGTGACAATGACAATGCAAAGCTTACGGCACTTTAGCCGGGCCGAGGCAGCTCCACTATTATGCCGCAAATAGCATCACACACTAATGTTGTGAAAGGTGCCTATTCACCGCAACATTTCTTCATTTGCTAATATATTAGGGAGACGACAGATGACTGACGTAAGTTATAAGTACGTAAATTTCTTCACATGCAATAAGCATATACGTAAGTTACCTCATATTCTAACAGGGGTTGCTGGAGAGATGCTCTACAGCGTAATAAAAATGAAGCGTCTGTACTCTTAACCTTTCAAGGTACTTTTTTTTTAAAGTATATCCAAATGGCAGGTAATCTAAAAAGCTCAACGCAGATGGCGCTGGCTGTGTTGGGGGTCATACGATCTGTTAAACATTGGTTATTTCTTTGGAGCGACGAAGTTTTCACCGAAGTTAGTTATTTTTCTTGAAATAATAATGCGTCGGTGTTGTGTACTTAGGTATAGATACGCAATCCACCCACCGGGTTACCGGGTTTATTCACATAGATACATTTTTTTTGTATGTATATGTTTAGGTACATTTTGAAGACTATTTTGTTGAAAAAAAAAACATAATTTGAAGTGGTTACTTAACTCTCTACAAGTTTTGGTCAGTGGGGCATCTTAGGGGCGGAGTTTCATTTACAAAATAGTCGAGGGCCGCAAGGAGGAGAGCCGCCGGCCGTGTTGCCGACCGCTGCTCTAGAGAGGAACCTCCTCACTATGCGTACTGTGTCCAGGAGTACCTATTCCTTTTTGAATAAAACCCTTGACCCGGTCGCACATTGAGTCTCCTGAGGTGTTTCGTGTTGATCGAGGCTCTCCGCTATTAGGACATTACCTAACCGTTAAGATTATCGGTACACAATGATTGCAAGTCTTCGTCCTGTCGGCAACCTCGTATGCTATGTCAAGATACCTAATTGATTTTTATTATAACCATTATTATTAAGGATATATACTATATAGGTATGGATATATAATATATACTTATATAGGTATGTCATGTACAGACGCCAGCAGGTCAACCTATCTGAAACTGTCAAATTTTCCCAAACAACTTTGAACTTTATGCTTAAGTGATAAAGTTGAAAATCTATTAAATAAATTTGACAGATTGTAGTAGGTTGATGTGCTGGGGTCTGTACTTACCTTAATTGACAATGTAGGTAATGAAGTTGTCAATCGTAATCGCCGAATTAACATTACCTACCATTGCATGCATGGTAAAATTATTTTCACGACTTACCTTACCATAACATTGCAACTTGTTTCATAAAATAATTACATAGTACTTGTGAAATCTATCGTATAACCGAAATCATGGCCCCATCGGCATCAAAGCTTTATTTTGCAATGTACCTATGTAGGTGCAATATAATCGTAATAATTTCCTTTCGCGATACTAGTTTAACGTCGTATTTGACCGTGAAATTAGTTGCGCGACATTACTTAGCTACCTACTTTTATCTCATTATCGCGCTTAGCACGAAATTATTTTAATTTCATGAAATTATTAATTAACACTATCGACTCCACCCATTTTTCATAGAGCTCATACGCCATGCCGTCATACATATTGCAAGTTGACTCCAGGCAGGATGGTCACCGCCGCGCCGTTACGTTTTCGCTAAAGTTAACCCTAGAGGAGTGTCACCGGCACTAGGTTTAAAATCTTGTTAAAATATACAACTGATTTTATTCTCTCAGTTTATAATGCCGAATTCGCTAAGAAAAACCTACATTTAAAATGAGCCCTCCGCGAGGACTCCCGATCGCATATGCGACTTGAGTGAACCCTCCAAGAGGGCTCCCGGCACTGAACGTGTTAATGCATGCATCATGAAATTATAAGTTTACACGTGAAATTGTTTCACTAATTTCGTAATGTAATTTTGGTTTTAATCATGCGTAGGTACCTACGTACCTACCTTGTAGACTGTAGTGTAGGTACAAAAGGTATCATTATTCTTGTCACTAGACGCAGTGGTAAGATTAACTACTTACCCACAGTTACCACAGTAAGTACCTTTGTACTTTACCTACTGTGTAGGGGTTGCTTGTAGAACAGTGGTTTCGATTCCTTGTGATATTAGTTTTAACTTTTGGTTGTTAATTCAGGCCATGAAGTAGGTAAGTAGTGAGTTTTCTGTGCAAGTACCTACCTACGTATTCGCAGTTTTACTGTTATTTTTGAGTAAAGCAGGAAGATGGGAATTGAAATAAAATTAAAACTCCATTTTCAACTATATTTTATTATAAAATCACAAAGAATAAATCTAGAATTCAATAGGGTAGTCACTTAGATATTAATATTGTTGTATATATTTATAATTCATATAACTGTTTTACATAATGTAGTTTAGTGAGAGTCCGGCCTCTCAGACGGACCACACGCGTTTCATAAAATTAATTTTCAAAAAACAATCATCAAAATATGTTTTATCTTGAAATATAGCTCGTTAAAGCTTGCCATTTTGATTTTAAACGTGTATTTATTTTAGAGATAAAACATTAGTTAAGTTGAAAGGAAAAATATTATAATATCCCTGTTATTTTTCCCAACGATTGGTCTTTGGCATATTGAATTAAGACTAATTAATATTGACATGTTCGAATTGTTTCAGCAAGTCCTTACTACGATAGTGAACAAAACTAGATGTGCTTCTCAAGAAACTGATGAGATAAACGTTACTCGAACGATAGTTTACATCTATTTAACTATTTTAACTTTACACACAACCCTTTAATTTGCACACCTTTATTTAATTCTTTTAATGAAACAACTAAAACATTATGAAACCAAGAGGAAACCAAGGGAGGTAGTAACAGTAATACTTCTTAAGAAGGGTTCTCGATAAGTTAGGTAGGTATATAATTAACTAGAGCGACTACTGAAATTAAGATAGGATATTTAACTAGTAAATCTTAAAGTAATGATTATGTTAATCTTTACTATAGATCCTATTAATTTAATTTGTAATTATTAACATAGTCGTGTATAATATTTACATTCTCAGATTAATTTAACATTAGTGTAGCTGCCACTTTCCCGCACGTAATGCTTTCGAAACAATTAATTGAAATACATTCAATACAATGTCACTGGTTGGTTGTACTCTCCTGATGTGCTCGGGTCTCGTTTTTATAGTGGCAGGCACACAATAATTTCGCTAATAACGTTTCATTACGGAATGGTTCAGTTCTTTCCACACAGTAGGAATAAGGGACGTAGCACGGACACAAAATAACCGCCACGGGCGATCAAATGCCACGGGCAGCGCTATATTTTAATTCACATTATACCCTGTGCGAAATACAATATTCCACTTGATAATATTATATAAAACATAATTATCATTGGCAATATTTTAAGTCCCTTACTCCCTTTACAATTCAACTAAACAACGTGTTTTTATTTCGCCTAAATATTTTTTTCTCAAGTCAGAAGACTCAGTTGAAAAAGGTAGAGAATTTTTATTCACAAGTTATATAAATATACCGAAGCGTAATAGATATACTTTAAAATGTAGTCGAGTGTAGATTTCGCCAGAATAGTAATAATTAAGTTCTATAAGTACGAATATGTCTAGAATACCAATTGTGTACTAATGTACATCATCTCATTATATTGATCCCCTTTAACATTTATAAGTTTTATTTACAAATAGTTTCTTGAAACTTCTTCAGGTGGTCTGAAATAAAGGGATGAAATTATAACCACAGACATTCATGAACAACGAACTGAATGAAGGCAGTGAGTGAGTGAGTGAACTAAACGTTGCCTTGTCGTTACTCCGCTGTCGTTTCGTAGACAATTGGTATGGAAATTGAAATTAAAAGGGATGTAGGTAGAAAGGGAAAGGATTGAAAATAAAGAACAAAAAGTATCAATGATAATAATAGTTTAATTATGAAATTAAAAATAAAGAGTGAAATTAACCACACAAAAGGCTTAAAATTAAAATAAGAAGACGAGGACGACACGTGAACGTTACATGAACCATCGAGCGGTCGCCGCCGAGGTGGAAGGAAGTCAGACAACATCTAAGCAGAATATCGAGGAGCTTGACAGAGTATCATATATGCGCCTTAGCCAAGGTTCTATTTATTGATATGTTGGCCTTTATTCATATCATTATGAAATACTAAATACAGCTAATATATATATGTAGTAGAGATAAATATTATAAAGCGCAATAAAATATAAGCATATTCAGTATGATATGCGGAGATATGTATGGAACGCAGGAGATACATACGATACACGATAACGCAGAGTATAGCTTGTCGTGAAGACCGCGCCGACTCAACAGTCACGTCGCGCAGATGGATATCAATTAACACATTCGAAAACAACTTTCACATCATTTTACAACGCATAACTTTAACTAACAAATTGAAACAATGTTCACTTACAATGAATAAAATTGCATATATTGCGCTTAATAAAACTCTCAAATATAATTTAACTGTAACATTTTCATCAACTTTTCAATAAATGTTAAGATTACTTCAATTACCTTTTACCTAAAATAATCTGTATTGACTTTAAATTTGGCATCTCATCCTAAACACTGATCTATTTATTTATTTTTTAATATTATCATTAAAATCTAGATATTTAAAATACTTCTCTAAACACATAAATTCCTATAATTACCTATTAGTCAATACCAATGTTATTGAGAAAATTTTAGGCCTGAAAACGCTACACACACAGGAAATAGTAATCGAGCGTGTCTACGAATGTATTGAGCACAAGCGACTGAGTAACTGTTCTACACGCGAGCTGCCAGCTAGCCATCGACGGAAGGGAACGCGGCATGTGTGTAGCGTTCTACGCTGAGTACAGTAGATATGTAATCTCCTCTTTGTGATTCTTGTTTAATTTAAATACATAATAATAATACAATTATTATTAAAATTACAAATGCGATTACCGCTGCTCTCACGTCACTCGACCACCACTCCTCACCATTTCAAAACACAGGCACAGAATCCTGCGCCGTATAGAAAAACATTTTCAAAAACGTGCAAAATATCACCACACCCTGGTCACCTAACATTATCTAAACCAAATAACTACTTTTACGTTCTTATTATAGGTAGGTACTGATTAATACAATTGTATGATTAAATTTTTCTATTAAACCTTACATCGTAATGACAATCTAATATTTTTTCAGTTTAATCATCTTACTAAGCTCTATCTTTATTTCTTATGTATGTTACGTGATATATATTATACATTTCATAATAGTGTAAATATGTGATTTTTTTATAACTTCACAAATGTTTTCTAAAATAAAAGTTTGTTTTTTTTACTTTTTTTTGCGACTATTTTTCGACAATGGGATATGTTCAAAGTAATGGAATAGTTAAGACTGCCTGATGTGGTATACGTGCATACACTTCCCGGGCCACTGCCCTACATGACTGCGTACTGCAGGTGTCACTCTTGTGATTCAATCTTATGTACACCTCGTACCGTAACGTTTTATATATCCTACAATATACATTCCCTTTTTCTATCCTAATTGAATACCGACCGTGGCATCGTCGAGATATGTAATGCATTGTTTGATAAGTGACTTACAATATTAATTAACATGCCGGCCGGCTCGCGGCGCTGTTCCCGCGGTGGCGGCAGTATCCTCTAACTCGTCATATTCAGGTATCTGTTTCACGCATGCTTTGCCTAATCACATAATCTGGACGTGTAACTGAACACTTAAACTGGTCCTAACGGTAGCGGCTCTCGCGGGCTTCCCTCTACCAACAAATTCGTTACCATATACAATCTTTTTACAAAAGCTTTCCTACCAGACTTTAAATAATTTGAGACGAATTCATAAGATTTTGATAACGTAATCACTTAATTCACAAACTTAATCTCTTTTGCATTGGACTAGACATATTTTTTTAATTAATTTAAGAAGGCAAAGATGTGTGAAATCCAATCGAGAGCTTAGCGAAGTCCGAAGTCT
This sequence comes from Xanthia icteritia, assembly GCA_949128155.2. Classification (NCBI taxonomy): domain Eukaryota; kingdom Metazoa; phylum Arthropoda; class Insecta; order Lepidoptera; family Noctuidae; genus Xanthia; species Xanthia icteritia. The sequence continues at coordinate 9,035,153 of OX421935.2, read as the reverse complement.
GAGAAGTTTAACACATCGAAGTGGGAGTATGTCTATATACAAAACGAAGCATCGAGAAGGACAGTTCATTAACTAAAATACTGTTTCATGAAGTTATTGTGACCTAGAGTAAATACTGCTGATTAAATATGTCATAGAGCAAAATCAGATCTGGCTAATACTTGATAGACCGTCGCCGCAAATTAACTACACTGTGGCATCCATAGCAATAGTGAAAATTATTCTAAAATACATGTTCGCGAAGGTTGGCCACACCGCTGCGCCTCCCACCGCTCACAAATAAATAATTATCTAAAATTAACCACTTAGTGAAACGTATGCACGAGCATTTATATATGTTGTAGCTACCATTAATATAAATTAACATCAAAATAAATGCATCATGTCACTATTATGTCACTGAACATAACGTTTAAATAGTGATATACAACTAGATGCTTAGCGATAGGAGTTGTGATTACACTAACTAATCGTCAATAACTATGAATGAACTAAAGAACAGACAATATTCTTCTAACAACGAAACAAGAATGGAAGCAAGACCACCGGCCACCGGTGACAGAACACGGTTACATCTAAAATATATTATTAAAATTATGTCTATAACTAATATTGCACACACATACACATTTCTAAACATAACATTCCAGTAATAAAATAAGAAAAAAATGTGTATGCGTACAAAACTATATTTACTTACAAAGAAATGCAATAATAGTAAATTGTGCATATTAAAATAGACAATAAAATATATGTATAAAATACAATTTAATAGTAATAACTGCAAATTAATTATGTGACCAAGAGATATTTCAACAATGTGCTAATAATGTGATGAATATAAAATTGTAAGGTGGTACATAACCTGGCCGTCGTACTGAGGACTAACAAGCGAGCAATGTTTGACATTGCGGGCCATCGGTACACACGCGAGTTGCCCAGTGCAACGTAACTAGCGCAATCTAATTGCAAAACATACCATCCTGATAATTCATTATAACGAAACTATATATTGTAATCACCGGGAAATATTATTATTATAAAAATAAAATAATTGATTATACTTATTCAAAATATGGAATGAATATCACACAAAATATAATTCCTCTCTACGTTAATACGTCCGTTTAGAATCGTATCGAAAATACAGTAGATATAAGAGCAGCGTTTGACTGTGGTGACAGTATCTTAGATTAGATGTACAGTAACAGTAAACGTACGTATTTATTAAGAAAATAGAATAGCACTTAGTATCTAGTGATCCGTGTAAGCGTAATACAGATATATTTTAATTTCAGTCGAGGGAAATTCTCGATTTGTGTGAGAGGTACGATGTTGGTCAGTCGCGTCATGGAGGCTCGCGCCGTCGCGGAGTGTGCGGGGGGCCTAATGTTGGGAGGATTTAAATGCCGTTTGTTGGGAGTGTTGTGTAGGCCGGTCGCAGACTGTGCGACGGTGACGCGACTGCCCCGCTTGTGTGATATTCCGGTCGCGCGGACTTAGATCGAAGACTTGGAGAAGGACACCCGCAGGTGGTTGGACTCGGACAGCTGGTAGTTGTGCATCTTGATGAGCGCCGCCACCGCGTCGTCGATCGACGGAAGCTGCACCAACGCCATTTTGCGGTCCTTCCTGTAATAGGGAAATAAAAATTATATGAAAAAAAAGGTAGAATAAACAAGGCTCGGTTCTATTGAAAATATATTTAAAAAATGCTAAAAACTCTATAATCGAATAACAACTTACGGGAAGAACTTGAAAGCCTTAATCGTGAATCCTCGCTTGGTGAAGGCCTCCTTGATATCATCTTCAGACACCGTAGCTCTGCAAATAAACAACAAATTGAAGCTAACTCTGCCATACAAAAAAAAAAACCTTTTCTTATTTTTCATTTAATAAGAAGAATTACACGGAGTTTAGTTCTTAAATAGTCGGAAGCTTACGGAATGTTAGACAGGTGAAGAGTCGCGCTTGGTGGGTAGATGTTCTGGTAGTTTTTGCTGCCAGGCTTCTTGAATCTATGCAGCGGGCTCTGGGAGTAATCCCTGAAAAATGCATAGAAAAAAAATGTTGAATGCACGAAATCGCAACCGGCGAATTTTATAGCGCGATCCGTGCTACGCTCCGTAGCGCCGCGCCTACGCACGTAGCAGTGACAATGTTGCGTTACGACATTTTGGCGTAGCGTAGACGCAGGATCGAAATTGCTACGCCAAAGCAGTTGACGTTAGGACAAAGTGTGAGTTTGCTAAAAGTAGCTTTAGTTTTTATTTCGTGGTAGTTAAAGGATTATGTTCAAATGTACGAAAACAAGAATACTTATACTTCGATTACTAGTCCAATATTTTATAGAAATCCTTTTTAATAAAGAATGAGAAATATCAGTGGTAGACCATCACTTATACATCTTTACTTTATATTCTGAGAGCTTTCAGACTATTTCACGAATATAATAACGTATTGAGAATATCGGCTTAACAAGTATTAATAATACAAATATCGGCCACAAAATGGGATCACAAAGTCAAGCTGTGATTCAGACCGAGTGATGTAGGTTTAAAGGTCATGTCAATCACTTCTATAACGTGCCTACTGAAAACTGACACGGTAAATAGAAAATGTTTATATTTGGGAACCTAAATTGGTATAAGTAGACAGGTTATAAATAATCAAGTGGGTGAATGAAATAATAATAATCTTTTATATTTTTGGTTTTCTTATTACTCATTTGTTTGTTACATTGTTTTTGCTGCCTCGTTGGTCTAGTGGTCGCAAGCACTACTGCTGACCATGAGGTACTGGGTTCGATTCCCAGGTCGGCCAAAGTGTCAAAGTGTGAAATTTCTCAGTAGCAGCCCGGAGTCTGGATTTGTGCTCGGTTGATGGCAATAGGCTCGCCCCCTATTACATGGGACTTAAACATAACTGGCGAAATGTGGGTGTACTGTAGATATACCTCTGCTCAACTCTTCGTGGAAACAAGCCATGATGTTCTGTTATGTTATGTTGTGTGTATTCTCATTTAGCACGGCACCTGTATTTAACATGTGCCGCATGGTTTTATTACTATTTATTATGTTGACGTACCTGGTGAGTCCAGCATCAGGCTGTCCTTCCTTGGGCAGCTGCACAGTCTGGTGCTTGCTGAGCATCACGCGCATCGCCTTGCCGAACACGCGCAGCTTGTCCATGTGCGTCATGGCTGTTTGAAGATTACATGTTAACTGACCATTTCGAGGCATAATCATAGTATAATCAGCCTATAATGTGCCCACTGCTGGGACATAGGCCAAAGTCTCGGCCTCCTCTCGGTGAGAGGAGTGGGCCGTAATCCACCACACGGGCCCAGTGCGGGTAGGTAGATGTCTCATGTCTTCGAATTTTTTGGTTCTAGGACATGCCGGTTTCCTCACGATGTTTTCTTTCACGATTTTGAGAGCAATGGTGACGAAATAATTTACTCAAGATAAAGCGCATGTCAGGGTTCGAACCTGCGACCTACAACTCGTAAGTCACGGCTGTTACCACAGGGCCACCACTTCTCTCAGTCGCCCATTTCGAGGCTTTTGTAAAAAATTATACTAGTTTCTATAGACCTGATAATCAGCTCATTTGGTAACGTCTAATTCTGATATATAATTTGCAGTTTAGTAAACACATTTTTACAGTTCCTAATGCATATTAATAAGACATTATCTAAGTCAAATCTATACTGAACTAAGTGCAAAAACAAAGTATCTCTTAAGAAAATGTTAATGAATAAGACTATAAGTAGCAAGTAAACAACGACACTTCATGTTACAAGAGGAACAAACTACAGCAAAGAGAACCATAATTACACTCATAATCCTAAATAAATACATCCCGTTTAACGTAAAATCGACCTTGGGATCATGACAATAGGGTTTGTAATAGAATACGTACCTAGATGGGCCTGGTGCGGTTCGGCCATCTGAATGAGGGCTGAATCTTTCTTGTTGTATAGTATCTTCACCCGTTGCACATCGCCGTACACGCCTATACGCAAACAAAAGTCTTACAAACACGCTTTGAGACTATAGATGTAGAAACTATGGATAAGTATCCTTATTTGTGTAGAGTGTGTTTTGTTTTAATATGTCATGAATTTTGTTTTTGTTTATAATCGATTTGGGTGAGAGAAACACAGTCTAACAATAGGATAATGCACTCTCAATGTTGTCTATACCTATAGCTAACTACGTTACTACACTTAACACGTTTTGTTTAAAATAACAGCATTTTTTAGTACAACGGCTTGTAATATATAATGTCGTGAAACGGGACAGTTGGAAGATACAAGAAGAAACAACTCCAAGCTCTAAATTGGTCACGTTAAGCTTTCGATTAATGCTTTAGCGGTTAACAGCACCGGCCGTGTACTGGCGCGCTGTGTTAAGCAAATTACTGCAAACAATTATTCACTTCTACTCACTATTTAATTGGCAAAGAGTTCTTAAACTCTCGTTTGCTCATAGTTAATGCACCTCTTATTTATAAAAAGCTTTTAACAGCGATTACCATGTTTGTGGTGTCGCTGTCCGATTACCGATATTCAGGTAGGTATAAGTACTAATACTAGGTAAAATAAAAATAAAATAAGGACTATGACATGATCGTCACATAGAGATGCGTATCTCGCTGTACCGTATCTAGTTTGAAACTGACAGCCCACAAAGAAAAAAAAACTGAAATAAAGACAACACTGGGTAAACAATAGACGATCTAACTAACTTAGCTACGACTAGGGTGTCTGAAACACAAATTGTCATACGAGTTAATAAAGCGTACAGAATTTAGATTCGATAGTGTTATCAAGCAAAGCTTCGACAAGTGGTCGGATGCGGTTATCAGTACAGAAGTCGAGAATGTTAGCTGACAATTTGTCTTTCAGGCGACAGGGCTCAGGAGCAATATTAATGTTTTAATATAAAATACGGAATGTATGTGCACACGTACCGAAAAGGGTAAAGAGAGCGTCAGGCGTGACCATCTAAAACAATAGGAAAGAGAAAGAGACAGTATTATAAATAGTCGTAAAAGATTTCTGACATCATATCTATAAATAAATTAGCAACTTATCTTTAAGGAGTTTAAGTAGAATATATAGATAGAACAACCTGTAACGCCCTTCGTGTGGTTAATGCATTAGTTTGTTTGAATCGTAAGTGAACCCACAGTTACAATGGTGTCTGATACGGGCGTTACTGGCTATTGTGTTAGCGTAATGAATAAATTTGCCAATAAACATTAAACTACTAAGTCGAAACAATGTAGGAATTTTGTCTAAACTGTTTTAAGTACAATCGGGAGAGATTTTTGAATTTCAAGTTTCGAATTCTGTATTCTAGAAAAGGGCGGCTATGTGATAGAAGTATAAATCCGCCTGCCAGTATTGAGGGGGTATCGTATCGGTACCAACCTCCTCGTTGAGGTTGGAGACGAGCAGCACGGTGGCCAGCGGCAGCGGCGGCGCGGCCAGCGCGCGCAGCGCGGGCGACGCCGGCGTCAGCGTCAGCGCGCCGAACGCGGGCAGCCCCACGCCGCCCACGCCCACGCCGTACGGCGACGCCAGGCCCGAGCCCAGGCCCAGGAACTGCGGCGCCAGCACACCACCGCCTGGGAAGATACGACTAATGTTACGATGCTGTTTTTTGGTTAATTTGAGTTAAAAAATCAAAGGAAAAAGTACGAAAAATAAAGAAGTCCTGCCTAAATATATTCGGGTAATAAACATTTTTATAATTTATTTAATTCCAAGTCTAACCTAAATAAAAAAGCGCCCGAAACTACATATGAAACTGATGTGAACAAAAATCGAATTTGTTAAAATAATTTAGATAATATGTCAATACAATAACGTGTAAATAGGAAGCTGCTTTAATATAAACAAATCACACCAAGAACATAATTACAACAAAAGCAGAACATTCGCAATGGCGGAATGATCCACACATATTACAACCCTCTACGGTGCTATACGGATTTATGACGAGTTATTAGTCACCGCGGGAATATTTAGCATTGAAATATGAATAATAAACAAGAAAAGAGCTAACGTGGAATAGCAAATGTAATTTGGAAGCGTTATTGAAGATTTATTTCACACTGTAACTTCATACGTATATTGACGCAACAAAAAACATACGCATATACAGCCAAGAATACAAAATCACCGTAATTTGCAACATAAAGAAAGAAAGGCAAAGGCGCCTTTATACAAAAACATCAAAAACAGTGAAAATGAATAAAATATGGGGACCTATCAGGCTACACAGGGAACAAAGCATATTTCTCAGGCATTCAAGATTAATGCTATTACTAGGGACATAGAAAATGTTCTGAGAGTTCTAACGTAATGAGCATACCTGAGCTTGAAGATTTAAAATGGAAAGACTTTTTGAAATAAGAAAACCAGTAAACTACCTAAGTAAAAAGGTGCAAGAGCGATCGAAGTCAAGTCCAATAGCCAAGTGTAAATGGGGCAGACGTAGATAACCGGGAGCGCGCTTAAAAACTTGGCATTTTAGATGATTAATTGCTTGAAAAAAAAAGGTGGATTGGACCATTCATCTGCCCCATTGGGTGGGTATCGTTGGATGCAGGACGCAAGAGTCTACGATACATGTGTGAGAGTTGGAGCGCGGTGAGAAAGCTTCCAGGTGCGCAGAGTAGTGAGGACTAACTCATCCTGGATGCGAGGGCCAGGGCGAGGCGTGCCCGCAGTGGCATCAACTCACTGGTCAACAGCTGGTGCGCGTCGCCATCGCCCGACGGCAGCGTCGGGTTCGTGTAGTCCCGAGACTTATCGTTGTTATACTTCACATTCAGACACGTCATCTTCGAGTAGTCGATGCGCAGTGTGCAGCAACCGTTGTAAATATTCTGCCCATCTAAAGCCTAAAAATAAATAAAGAAAGTTACGATTATTGAAATAACTTTTCTCGTTTGACACGAAAACAGAACGAATTATAAATCTCATCAAAAACATAAGTCGGAAAAGTTTCACTTCTTTTGAGGGTCGTTTATTTGAGTGATAATAAGGATGTGACGATTTTTATTAGTAATATAAAATGAATCGCCTTCAATTTAACTTTTTAATACGATCAGGTTAAAAGAAAAGGCATCCGGTAAACCTGGGTGCTTATTTTTTTTATTCGTTTTATAATTTGTATCGGAAGTATAAGGCCAACAAAGCAAAATTCCTTTTAGCACGAGATAAAAAAGTGGATCGATACACTACCCGTAACAAAGAAGAAAAACTCGCATTATGGCCGTGTCAAAATTGTTACGTAGCGAGAGCAACAGCTATTTGTTTGGCCGCGACGCCTGCGGGAGGCTGATAACACCACATCGCGATAGAAAAGAGAATTAATTAAAATGCAACAGCACTCAACCCATTCCTGCGAGCATAAAGCTCGTCGGCGCGGCCGACGTGTACATAATATTTTTATAATGAAACCAGAATGCAACACGTTTTATTTTCGCTAATGAAACTAATGCTATAAAAGAACCGTACAGTCATATTTATGATCGCGTACTCAGTGCAATCATCTGGCATGATTTATTGTTACAAATGGCATAGAATTATGCATAGAGCACTCAACGTTTTCTGTTTATTATTTATTTTCAAGTTAAGAGAATTGAGTCGAAAAAGTATAATCGCTGGTGTAATAGGTATTGTAATACTCTTTGTCTCTTGAACATTACGTCTTTCGGGATCAATGTTAAATGAAGCTTAACAATTTGGCAAATTAATAAAACAGTTTTGTAGAATTAACTTAGTGTTTGTACCCAGCTTCAGTGCGGCTTTAAAAGGTTTTGTTGGCATTTCAGTGAATACAAAACACGCTTAAGACGCTCTGTGTCATAAGATGGAGTATTAGAATTAATTTCTATTACACTAGTATAACCTATATTTTATATTCCGAAAATGGCACGTGCCAAAATTGTTATAAGGTAACGTTACTAAAATATGTAAGAAGCCTGCCGAGAGAAAGTTTTATCAGAGGATAAAAATTAAAAGCTTGAATTACTTAATTCCTGTGGAGTAAATTGGAGTTCCTTTGTAAACCGTCATCTGTCAAATGAATTATGACATTTTTACGACGGACTCCATTAGCTGAATAAAAATGTTTAGGGCTTTTAATGCCTTAGTACCGTAAATGATTGTGCTAGTAGCCATCGTTAATTATTGCCGTCGTCATTGTCTTTCTCTGTTATTTTTATGTAAGAAGGTCGGGAATAAAAATTATGAAGGGCTGCAGAAGAAATAAATCTAGTAGATACTTTAATAAGTACAGCTCATAACAACAGTTTTACAGTGCAATAAAAATATCAGGGGAGTCGTCGAAGAAGCAAAAATTCGATGTCGGAACGTGGGATATTGGCTGTAGATTTAATAAATTTCTGTTCTATATGCAAATGCGACCTCCTGATGTGTAGACGTGAATAGATTGGCTCGTTTAAAGCTCAACTTATATGGAAATGCGAAAGGCACGTAAGAAAGCGTGGAAGAAGATAGCTTCGATACGTAATTAGTTTTGTAGAGCCTCGCGGGCCCGAATTCGATTTTGAATGCCAAATGTACCGCGGCAAGAGATCGTAAGGAGTAATTAATTTACAATTCTAATATACATCCATTTAATACATAGCCATTGTCGAGTGACATTTTAAAAGTCAAATGAGAACATAATCTGTGATTCCAATATTGTTTCATTTTCAGCAATTTGCATTCGTTACACGAAAAATTATGGCAGCTGACAAAAACAAACAACTCTTATCCCAAGTGGGGAATATCTAGAATTCATAGAGTATTTTTTGTTTGTGAGAAATCTAGAAAGCGATTATCTTAATTGATATGAAACCTTTTCAATCGGATAGCAATCCGAGCAACCATTATCACTGAAGCGGGGATATAAAATTCACGGAAACACGGTATATCTAAAATACTGGTATTGTTTGGGATATGTTTGTCGGAAACTGTGTGTAATAATTTAATTTGCACAAGAACATTGTGAACTAACTAATTGGGCTTAAGTGGATTTCGGGGGTTGGAATTCCCAGTACAAGAAAAGTATTGAGGCAACATAAAGGTTGACAGTTGTTTCGCAAATATGTTTTCAAAACTGCTTTTGAGTTAACAGGAACGTCCATTCCTAAGATTACTTAGCAACATATTCACAATTGAGACCGAAATCCGCAATCACATATAAATTTTTAATAAAGGTCCTCTTAAGGATAAGTCGAAATAAACTGTTATATTCACGATTAGACATTTAATGAAGGTATCTCAGCTGAACGTTTGTCGTGGATTTGCCAAAGAAAAGAACGAGACGAAAAAGAATAAGAGGGCAAGAAGGATTTTGAATTGCAGATTAATTTCTTACTTTTTATAAGCTTTTTCGGAGGTACTTTTGAATTTAACTCGGTGGTTACTTTAAGAAGTCTTATTTTAATCTAAAAATCTCAATGTTACTTAGAAAAGATTGTGTGTTTTTTACGAAAGGATCTGCGAAAACATTATGTCGTTGAATATTATGTTCTATGAATATTTTCTTTAATTTATTTATCTTTCTTAGCAATAAGGAATCGTAGAAATCGTTTACATGCTCTGCAATTTCACGGCAAATAATTCGTTGATCTTTCTGCTAAGTTGCTCCGTTATATTATGTCGACTGACTTGTCTGTAGGTCAACTCTCCATGACTTTATGAGATCCACCGGCGAACAAAGCTATTCGTAACATTTAGCACCTGACTGCTGTAAAAATCCGGTATTCAAACTATGAAGGAAAATGTGCTGCTCAGTTTATAACACCCGGCCGATCAGTCTCTCTTGCAGTATCAATATTCTCGAGAATTTCATTTTAATCTTCTGAAATGGTTATTTGCGCTAGCGGAGGGAGTCGTAATTGAGGTAAAAAATATATTAGGAAGAGTGACAAGGTGATAAAAAGACAAACGCCACGCCCGATTTTATATTGGAATCTTTTACTGCGTAATAGGGTGAACGAATTTCAGTTCAGTCGATTTATTGGATTTGAAAAACACTGATAATAAATTAGAATTTTTCACTTATATTTTCTGGAGCAGAAAGTTAAGTTTGAGCACTTCGAACAGACGGGTAGGGTTCGCAGCTACGGTGTCGTCGGTGTCAACGTAAGACGTAACAAGTGTCCTCCGTATCTCTTAATCACGTCCCCGGTAATTGTTTTATCTTTAGCTCGTTAGAACTCGTTTAAGCAAAGCCTTCTTAGTGAAGGATTAAATGCGGTCCGCCTTAATCCACCCCCCCGTTGCTAATTCTGGCGGTTTTTCCACGGAGACCAGATAAACGTTTTTGTTGGGGTCCCGAGCTCGCCGCGTTTAATATTTATAAGAGCCCACATAGCTCAGAGTGCTTCTGTTGCCGGTGCAAGGATTACGCTAGCGCCGGAATGCATTTGGTTTTTGTCCGCAGATGACGTCAGAGAAATTGTAATGAAAACATTTTGGGCGCATCGTTTTTTATCAAGTGACAGGCTTTGAATTGTGTTAAACTGTTTGTTGATAGCTAAATAAATAATGTATTGAGTGAACGTTTTAATTTAGAATAGTTGGGTTGGTTCACTAAACTACGTTGTTTTGGACGGGTATGTTTTGGATGTATACGAGACATCCGCTCGATTAGCCACGGATAAAGGATCACTTATCGGGACGGCTCACGGGCGGCCCCGGCGGTGCACTAAAAACGTACACCAAGAGCAAGCTTTTAACTATTAATAAAAATAAACCAACAAACAAAACGACTGCAAAATTGCTCATTTTAATCACTTCGCTTTTGCTATTGGAAAAGCATTTAAAAATTTAAATCGGCACAAAATGAGATTGCACTGTGACGAATGGCACTTTGAGTGATTTCTTTTTGGTTTATTGGAATAAAAAATTAAAACTGTTTTAATTCCGCGCCAAAAAAGCATCCGATATTTATTGTAAACTATTATGATTTTGTTTAATAAAGTAAAAACAAATAAACTAGTTTTAATAAACAACAATTTGTAGCAAAGTTGTAAGCGTATAAGGTACACCTGAATAATTAAAATACTCCGTAAAATTTACTACGAAAAGCGGACTTCAGTAAAAGGGGACATAATAAATTAAGTTTTGATAGTGGCTCTAACCTAATTACGGTACGTAGGTACACATTTGGGGACGCGTCACCGAACAAACCGCGTTCGCTCCATTAGACAATGTAATTAATACTCGCGGTTACCCCTAATTGTGGTTGACTAATAGTGACGAACGAAAATCGAGTGACGATAGCTCAACAACCGCGCCCACTTAACACACCGTTCCAGTTTGCTTTGGAAACGAAACTAAATTGGTGCTAAATGTATGTACATTGTAACATCATGAATAATGAACTCATACCACTTTAGCCGCGGGGGTAAGGCGTGAATCAGTTTTGTCCATGAACAATATATTGTTCATGAAACATAATGGCATTGTTTTACCTATATTCACGTATTATGAGCGTGTAATACAGCCTAAATTAAAGGCGGTGTATTGTGAAGTGGCCGAGTAAAACATGCGAGTGCCGAAAGTTTAAAACTTGTCGTGTTTGACGCTTGATTGTCAGCCGCCTCTTGATTACGGTAAGCAAACCAGCCACAGAACACTAACAAAACAACTGCTAAACAATGTTTGACACGTAACTAGGTGATGCAGAGTGCAGCTCCAGCGGTGTTGACACAGTCTGTAGGAGCCCAAACAGGGGTGGGCGATGGCACGTGCAATTTTAAACGGGACTCGGACCTCGGTGCAGGTGAACGACGAACTGTTTGTTAGCAGCCGTGAAATTTCTATGAAGTTTGACCGTCACTAGCACAGAGCAAACGAGATTCTATAGGTAGTTTCAAACTTTGATACAGTGTATTTTCTGATGTCAATAGCAATATTTCAAATAAAGCAAAGTTCTGCGAGGCAGAGAATGAAATTTCCTTTGATGGTGCATTGATCTCTTTCAGTAGATAGTTTTACTGCACTAGATTCGAGAGACGTTAACCGTTCGGCGCAAGTAATACAGACTCGCTCAAGGCGAAGATATAACATTTTTGACGGTTACATTGTTTGAACACGTCCCAGTGTTGACACAAAGACACCGGTTAGACGTTGCCGCAGTGCAAAGTGCAATTTTAAAATGTAAACAAAGCCCGCACCTAGAGTCCATAAACGGTATCTCGGATTTCGCCTTATTGAACCTTGGAGACGAAGTCTTGTCAACTTTGCCTCGTTTACTTATATGAAAAATACGAACGGCTGTTACTGACACGTATTACTTTTTATGACAATAATTCATGCAAATAGACTGCGCTGTATGAATTTGACAATTATTTATGATATTGGAAACGATTCATATTTTATTTATTCGTGATACGTTCGGGTCAAACGATTCAGAAACGGCTATATTCAGGGTTTAATGAAAAAATATGGATGTAACATGATGTAATCGGGGTGTGCATATTTATTCTGGGGTGCGTGATGAAAAATCGTGTGCGATATAAACAATAGATGGGGACGCACCTCGGACTGTTAATATGGATTGTCTGTGACAGCGCTGGCTACGTTATGGATGAGGCACGAGGCCGGAGGGCCACATGAATCACATTGTTATCAATCATAACTTACTGATGGAACGGCCAAGGTTCTGATTAACGGCCCACGATACAACCACTACACTAATGACTGTCTCACTAGCGAGTAGCGAGTAGCGCTCCTCTAGGATTACTGTGTTTGCGCGTAATATCGCGTTTTGAATTTTTGAATATGATAGACGAGTGTTGTCAATGCTTTTAAAATGATTGATCCTCTATCAATGATAATAAAAGGTTGACATTTTTATAAAAAACTATCCTGCAGTTAGTTACATCCTCAGAGCACTTCCATAAACTCAACAGTACATTTGGTCGGTTGCCCAAAGCGCTGCACGGCTATTTATATACATTTACATGTAAGTACATGTAGTCGAGCGCATTAAGAGCGTACATTTCGTGTCTGGGCGCATAAGCCGCCTTCTGAAAAGATTTGATGGCGAGGTTAGAGATTTATGTCAAGGATCATAGAGGCGGGATCGGGGGATTTCAGAGCTCCTAACATCCGACTGTACCCTTTGTGGCTGGAGCACTATCCGGCTTCACTTCACTTTGTACCTCTTACTTGTGCTGCCACTTACCTCGCGGGACGTTTTAATTCCATTTCGAGAAAAAACCGAGTCCGAAACGAGTGCCTACACGGGACTGCTCCCGGATTACGTTCGGTTTGTAAAGGTGGTGTGTAACTAATTCTGTGTGTAGTGTGTTTGAGGATTAGGTCGGTTCGAGTAGCTAAGACTTTAGGATAAAAGGATGTCTGCACCGCAGTCAAAAACATTAGTGAAGAGTCTTTTATTTTTTTATCGTTCGCGATATGAATACCCAAGTGTATTTAATTAATTATTTAAAAAGTATTTGCCTGCTTACACGAAACAAACAGCACAAAATAAAACTTTCACTAGCCAGAAAACAATTATAGCACAATAAAATAAACAATGATTAACAAGAACATGCCGCTTGCATGTAGCATTGCAACAAACAGGAGGGGCAATAAAAATAGATGTAGTAGCCAACATTGTATGCTCGTTAGGTCGCATCGGAGTTACGGAGTCGCGAGTTACGACCTTAGATCCGTTAACGAGAGCAGACTTATTGCCGTCGCGACCACTGCCGGAACTAGAGTACCAACTAAACCAATGTTATTGCGCTGACACTGGGATTAAAGTATGCTGTACTCGTTTCAACTACGTGTTAAAATACGATTCAATGTTGATGGAATGGTCTTTAGGTTTTGATCGGTTATGTGTGAAATTTTATTTTATAAGAAGTGATCAATCGATTGTAGGTACTAAATCTGTTCTTTATTTTTCGTAATTTAATTAATATACATGTCGTGATGGCCCAGTGGTTAAGGCCTCGGGTCTTATGCATGAGTATGTGGTTTCAAATCCAGGCAAGTACCAATGTGACTTTTTCAATTCATGTGAACTTTCCGAGTCTATCTTGGACGTTACCGACATTGGTTGAGGAAAAACATCTTGAGTAAACCTGGTCTTATAGTTAATATAAGTCTGAAATCGCCAACCCGTCTTGACCAAACGTGGTGATCAATGCTCGTGCCTTTTCTGAATGAGAAGCCTTGGCTCTACAGTGGGACAATTATAAGCTGGAATTATTATTTATTATAATAAATATAGGTATACAAATTGCAGCTATTAACGATGACGAGGCATAACATACTCACGTCGTAACATCACTACAAACACTACAATCAGACAAAACATTTGTAACATAAAAGCACAATGTAACTCGCGAAAGAGTAAAATCAATTTTATTCATAGTACCAAATGGTGATACGAGTAAATCCGCGTTTATTACAGCTAAAAATAAACCCACATTTGATCCGGCTGCACTAGGTAGTCGGCGCCAACACGGTCCTATGCTCGACTCCAATCACGACGCAGTTGATGGGACTTAGCGTTGCTAAGTTTTCACCACTCTGCTCTGTCGGTGATATCTCAATTCCACGAGGGGTTTCCGGCTACCCAACATTAATTTCTAACATTAAGTCATAAGCTGAACGCGGTGCACATTGTACACTCTTAAATATATACCTGTATCTTTCAATTGCAACGCGCTACCAGTTTGCAGCTTATACCAATCGTATTAAGCTCCACAGGAATTGGGCGTGAGGAGCGACTAATTAGGACGGATAGTCAACTCGCTATTGTATAATTCATTAGCGAATTGTACCTACGCCGCGAGGTATTACAGACAAATTCGGCAAATGAATGGAGTAACAAGCCCGTTAAAATTATCTTTTGTGCTCTTATTATCCCTGTTACGAATTGTTTCGTTCGTATACATGAAACTTTTGAATGTAACAAAAGAAACTTTTGCATGAATCGTTGCGTTCGAATGATAAAAATCAAAAAGTGAAACTCAGTCGCCATCGGTCGGAAACAAAGTTACGTTCAGCGATTCATAACCGTATGGCAACGAAAAAATAATAAAAACTCGATAATTATACTCGTAAAGCGAGTTTGCGGAAGCCACAAAACGAAATTTAATTTGCCCTGAACGCTGCATCAGAAATAAAGTTAAAACAGTCGCTGCAGTAGGCGGCAGTACGCCCAACTTCTAACGCAAATGAATAGCGAATGGGAAAAGTTGAACCGAGAAAAATGATGTCCCACTCGCCGAGTCAGGCGCCATTGTCGTGGACTCGCGGCTGCCATGTTGTTTCTCGATATTATTGTTATTAAATGCACATAAACGTTCTGTTGTTGTTAAAGCTTTGTTGTAGGTAAGTTGCCGACGAACGTACACGGAAGTTTAATGTTTTGAGGGCGTCCACACTCTAAATGAACTGAATAGATTTCCCACAACTTTTTTCGTTTGTTCAAGTTGTTTTTTATTTAGATTAAATGTTACAGCAACAATTTTGTGAGTGGCATGTTTTTATCATTTGTCATTTATTTGTGTATTTCCGAAACGTTAGTGATATGTCATAGTTCTCGGCGACGTAGTTCAAGTGAAGTAAAGACGAGAAGTCACTTCATTTCGAGATAGTTCGAGAGTCATTAAAGTGAATGAAACGTACGGCAATAGGAACTTTGTTTTATGGCTTTACTTTACAAACAGTTAAATAAAAACAAAGAAGTCTTTTACTTACTGTTTTTGCCGTTTGCGCCGATACCGTGTCTGGATACTGAATGAGGGCTTGGAATGAATCTGTAAACAAAATAGACATCGGATTAGGACTAATGAGAACTGGAGTGTTGAAAAAGAAACTCTGCAAGAAAAAAAGAAAGAAACTCTGTCGATCTTTATTTGAAGAAAACGAAATAAAGGTTTTTTCGATGTTTTTAGATTCTTAATTAAAATGTACAGTGGTAGTTTAATAAGTGGGTATTGGTGAGTGTTGGTTGGTATTTGAGAAACTGAAATATTTCTAATGATGTTGAATAACTAAGGTAGAGTTTATAGATCTTACTAAAATACTACGTAGTTTTATAATAGTTATTTATGCTACAAGTGCGGAAAGTAGATGAAATCATCTTACGCACGTGTATCATACAAAGTTTTACTATGCATTATGCAAGGAAATAAAAAAAAAACGAGTGAGCCTTTTTACAGTAGTCGCATATCATGTGTTACATCTGACATATTGGCTGACGTATATAAATTATATAAACAACATTAATGACTTTGACTTTTTTACATTGAGTTTTTGACTTTGACTTTCACTGACTTTGACTTTAACCATCGTCATCGCCATTGACATCGCCATCGCCTTCGTCATCGCTATCGTCATCGCCGTCATCATCATCATAGTCTAATTAGTAAAACTTTTCTCAAATAATAAAAACTGTTTCCGAAGGGCTGACGATGGAGTTAAAAATTACAAAAAAAACAGAAAAGTAAAAGCACTAGTGAAAAAAAATTACACTTTCCGCACAAATTGGCTGCTTGGAAAACGCTCTTTTCGAGTAATATAAGTAAAGCATTGTAAATGTAATTATATTCATAGCTGGGAAAGCACATACAATTCTAATGATCCTCATTTTAGTTTGTGCAACATATATCTTTTCAGAAGAGTCTTACAACTTAAAATACACACCAATAGTTAAGTAACATGTGGGTTTTATAAAATATAACAATTTTCGTAGTCGTAAAACAATTTTCTCTAGAGTACTCGAGTGTTGGATGTCTCACGGAATTCCTGACAGGCAATATCTTGTTCACAAGAACGTTCAAACAAGGTGAAATTGGCGCCCGACGTGGGCCACCCGCGATCCACGAACTCTCTCCAAGTGAGCAGGTGCACCAAAGCTATTTTATCATCAACACTTTACCGAATATTCAACTAAACAAGTTTCATGCCTATTTACTTTCGTCATAAACCCCGAAAGCAGGAATTTATTGCGTCTGTCGCGTTGTTTTACTTGCTCACCTTGTGAAACTTTGATGCGGTAGCGTGTAAAACATCCTTATTTCGAGACTATTGTAAATAACACATAGTTACACGTGTAGGTACTGCACGGTATTCTCTGAGGTAATCAATGATCAAAAAACTCGTTAATCACAAAAACAAGTGCGTAAACAACGGAGAAACTGGGAGCACATTCAACTGGAATGGTCCCACAAGTAATATAGTTGGTGGAGTATATTTAGTGCGAGGATAAGCGTTAAACCCCCTAATTTAAGGCATGAGCCGGGCGATCATTGCCGTCCGCTGGGCGAGACCATAAATTCACATTTTTAGGAAACATCGTTCGGGTAGGGGCACCTGCGTTGGCCACATTACGTACCATTAGACGGTGTGACACAGACTCTCGGTCGGTTAAGGCACTGTTATGTCGTTATTCTGAGGTTGCTTAGCTGTTATGGAATACCTCAAAGCTGATTTTTTTTTAATGTAAATATTTTTGTACTACAGAAAAATCTTTAGATAAGATAAGATAAGATAAGATTTATTTATTTGCATAGAATGTAGGTAACGAATACATTTAGGTGTTACAATATTTAGAGATCCTTATACATTCTGCCTCATGGCATGCAAAAATTTTATTGCTTATATAAATTAATTATTAACTTATTACAGTTTCTTATACAATATATTATTTACTATATTTATTATTTAATTTATTTAGAGGTACTTATTTGTTTAATACATAACTTTAACTTTTTATTTAGAAATTTGATAGAGTAATACTACGTGGGTACCACTAGATAACTTTAAATACATAGAGATAACTTTAGCTTTTCAATATCTACTTAACCTATGATGTGATTTTCGAAAAATCGATTCGATGTAACATAACATCACGCCTGTATTCCCCGAAGGCTTAGGCAGAGGTGTACCTATAGTACACCCACATTTCGCCAGTTATGTTTAAGTCCCACGTAACAGGGGGCGAGCATGGCAATAGTGCCATCAACTGGGCACAAATCCAGACTCCGGGCTGCTACTGAGAAATTCCTGATGGAAAATCCCAATAACACTTTAGCCGATCCGGTCATGCTCCACAGTAGCGCTTGCGACCACTAAAACAACGAGGCAGCCCAATTTTAACACCACATAAGACTTTTAGCTCTATCTATTAGATAAGACAAACCCTAATCTTTACCTGGGTTTCAGAAGAGTCGCCTAAAGGATAACAAGAAAACAGGGCGGCAGTACAGCCACCCGAAAACCCAGTTTGCCCAAGACTTTGAAACTTGTAGGTAAGGAAAACCCTTAAGACAAGGAAAAGATTAGATTGTATAAAATATGAAGCTTATAACAACACATAAAACTGCTGGCAACAAAATTCGTTATTGGACCTCCCTGTACCTTAACAATTTGCCTGCACCTATAAAATATAGAACGTAGAACCACTCAAGGTAGGAAATGTCGGCGTAAATTAAAAGTAACGCGGTGTCTCCTTCATACATAGTTAAATGCTCTTTAAGGCCCCATATTTTCTTTGGCCCATTTGGGAACGTTAAAATGGAATGCATAAAAGGCTTACCGCAAATTGGAGTTTTTATATAATTACATAGTGAATAAGCAAGAACTTTTTATAGGGACAATGGAGACGGCCACTTGAATGTAATAGTTACTTCGTATGCACCGAGTTCATGAAAACAAAGGAAAAATGTAGCTCAGGTTTATTTGGTATTCTGAAAAATGTTTTCACTTTATATTACTACGGATTTTTTTTATAATAAGGGTTGAGTCTGAAAGCCGATCTTTTACAGAGATTAGGTATGCTGTTTTGAGGAAGAAAATGCCTGTGGTTGTATATTCAAAAGTTGCAAGGAATTATACATGTTGCTCTATTTTTAAGTTTAAAAATAATAATGACAATTTTTTTTTAAGTCTTATAAAACATTAGGATGTAGGTAAATGATGATTTTGAATAAAATCAAAGACTTTCTTTAAAAAGAGGTTTTTATGGATTAGTGTCGTATTCCCAGTGTGTCGTGATGACAGATCATCGTGTCGTTTAAAGCGTCGTGGCTTGTATATTTAAATGGAGGTGTTCACATATAGGACAACATGATTAACTGTAAATCCAACGATAAATTAATCGTCACGACATAGTGGGAACACGCCCTTATACTTATCTAATTAGACTTATTTTATACCCGGGTAGTATCGAACGGGTATTAAATATTGAAGGCGTACGTAATTAAATACCTAAAACTTGTAAGGAAAACTTTTGTGTATCCTTCAACACAACTCCACGTAAACAGAGGAGTACGATGTAAGAGATTTATTTTGCTTATTCCAAATATGTTATGATATTTTTTATTTATTTGTTATCTTCGGTACGATACACAGGCATGTTACAATTTAGCCTGGGGGCTGTTACGTGTATTGTCGAGATATTTTGCTACATACTACGTTCTTTTGATGTTGTACTTTTATTACGAAATTAGCTTTAATTAGCTGAGTAGGGTTGATTTTCTTACAAGAATGGTCTGTTATGGGACATGAGAAACATGTGGTAAACATTTCTGTTTTTTTTTGCAGTAGGTAGTGTTTCGCTCACAGACGACTTGAATATAAATATACAGGAAAAAACAGTTATGATCACAAAGCTAAACTTTACTTAGCAGTTATGAGAAAATTTCAGTAAATTTTCCATTAGCCATTAGCCGCACAAATGTGAAATATTAATTTAAATTAAACCCCTTTCACAAGCTGCTGTTGACTCTAAAAGTTTTATGCACTTTAGGCAATAATCAAAATGGAAGTTTGGCAAAATAATTGTCCCCTTTGCTCTGTTTTATTTATCCAAGCTGAAATATTCAAGCGCTAATTCAATAACGTTGCTTGCGGCTCCGATTGCGCGCAAGAAATTCAAATCTCAATCAATCCGTAGCGTACGCGCCGCTTCATTATGTTTCATTAAAAATTCAACTCGAATGCGCAATTACTTTCTGGAATATTTAAACGTCAATGTCTGCGCAAAAACAAGATGGGAGTTGTGGTAAAATTAAAATTTCGTAATCCACGTTTCGCTGTGTAGCAAAGAGGTTGCTTCCGCTATGTTAATATTAAGCGGTGGGGCAGGGCGGCGCGCCGGCCGACCGATTACAGTATAATTTGATATCTTAAATCTCGACGTCTCCCCTGAAATGAGCGAGCTCTGTCAAGCCTGAATGCGTCCTCGTTCGCAATTTACGCGCCTTTTCAACTAACCTTCGCCTCCGACACTCGGATACTACTTGCAAATTGCTAAATACTTGCACAGCAACGTCGTTAGCATTGGTGCACTTACACTTCGAGAACACATTTAGGTTGTTCCTTAAAATTGCTCAGCAGAATTAGTTGCAACGCGACGTGTCAGTATTCATTGGGGTATGTAAATAAGCTTACTCTCGGCGCTTCTGCGAAAACTAAGACGCCGCAAAGATGATATCTGTAGACGAATCAAATCCTTAATTAAGGGAATCTAACGACGACATAGACACGACACCTACCGCAAACAGGGGACGCATAATAATTGTAGCGGTCTGCTACACCTTAATAAAGCCAATCGGGGCAGGTTGCGGGGCAAGGGCGGGGGTCGGGAGGCGGTGTAGGATTACGGCGACTCCGCGCTCTTCATTGAGATTTGTTTCGGGATTAGGAACGCGTTTGATGGTAACCTCCCGTCAGCCTGTGGCCGACGCGCCAACAGAGCGGAACCGCTATTATAAACGTTTTCTCTACGCCACGTTCAATATTAACGCATTATAAACGTAACGGAATATTCATCAGGCAAACTTCGGAACTCATGAAAGTATCACGCATGAAACAACACAAATCAAAATTCGGTAACAACTTCTATGCGATTAATGTTGTAAGAAAAGTGTTTCTTAACCAAACGTAGATGGCGAATGTGTAAATATACTCGTAAATAAATGCGGAATATTAAATTTCCGATGTCGGGAAACTCGAAGTCCCGTGTGCTCACGTTTATAAGGATAGCTGACAACCCCTTCAATTTTTAATCTGTTCAAGCGATGACATATACGAATAATTCAGGATATGAGATTGTGCATCTTAATGGGAGAAAAAAGTTATGTTACACATTATAACTTCGCCGTGCGTCGGAGGAATTTCAAAACGATTATGTAAGCGGTTTAGAAAAAAGCACGAATTTCATCGGCATAAATAAGATGAAAACGCTTTATGTAAATCGTGTAACAGGTAAAATATATACTTGTAGGTAAGTTTAGGCAGGTGCGTGACACACAGAAGGTATTGAAAGCGAAAATGAGAGCGATATAGCTATGGGGTTTATTTGCTCCCCTACGAGACAGGATAATTGGAATAAGGATTTATACGTTTCGGATATGCAACCTACTTCAGCTTGCGTCTAGGTATTTAATACTGTTTTAATAGATTCTAGGACTAACACACGCCTAGTTTAATTAATATTGAGCTGACCGAGGGTAAACCAACTTTATTTTTTACACTGGAAAAGGATAATTTTTCCTGACTACTTAATATGATCAGAGCTAGGTAAACTTAATTATAACCAGAATAAGGAAAATAAACTTATTTTTGCTTTAGCTTTTGCCTTAAAAATATACGACACCTCAATTTCCTTGAACGTATTAGGAACTATTGTGATGCTATTTACAATATCACTGCAATACATATAAGAGTCGAACGCCCCAGTCAGGTGCCGTTATGAATATTCAGAAGCAGAATAGGTGCCGGGAAATTGTCCGGAGACAAAAGCTTTTACAATTGGACAATGATGAATGTGGTAAAAAAGCAAACAGCCGCTTGGAAAGGTGGACGTTCGGAAATTGGAAACGCTGCATTAGGAGAACTGATGTCATGATACCGACAAGTTATGAGTCTGAACTGCTTATACTCGCTGCGATCCTGGTACGTGTATTGAGATTTTGCGGAACAAAACCGATTAACTGTAACGGCAGATTGCTGTGATTTGAGTTTGATAGCTTTTTTATGGGAATGTTGTTTACCTTACACGTATTGAATAGGGGTTGTGTTCATGTTCGAACGTTTAGATAAAGAAGTGCCTGATTTTTTTGCTGTTTCAGAGAAGTTCCAAGGCATTCCGTTCAGTTGAAGTAGTAAAATAAACTTTTTATTTTTATGCCCCTAACTAAATGTAAGAGATGAAACAAAACTTAATAGACGTTGTATAAAACAAGGCGGATTGGATTTAAAATTGCATCTGTTTATTCATAAAAGTTGACAAGTCGCTATCCCGGCAACATGGCACTATTAACTTTCTTTTGTTTTTTTTTTGTTCAACGAAAGATTTATATTACTTTTTCATACTAGGTTTAGTATGAAAAAATGTGTTGTATAATATAAATCTTTTGAGGACCTGTATCTACCTAACAGTATTGTAATCAAGAAGGTGTAAGATAAATCCGGTTATGACAATATTTGCGGGGCAGTTCCAGACAAATAATTGGCTGCTTCTATCCATTCGTGGGTTGTGATTAAGAGAGTGTCAAGAGGTTATAGGCAGCAATGTCCTTTTATCTGCTAATAACATTACTACCTACGATCAACTAAACTGCCAACCGTAGTGATAATAACAATATCCTCTGACAGTCCATTGGTCAAGGTCAAACCAACGCCTGAATAAAAGAAAATGAACTGAAACCCTGTTTGTTTTATGAAAAAGACGGATTCAATATTAGAAATTAAGTGTTAATCATTGACGCTAAAACGGCGCGAATCGACTTAATTAATGAAGGGACCGATAAAAATTAATTACTCAAATTCTTTTTTACGATTTCGCTGCTCTATGAGTATTCATCTATCATTAATTTCAGTAATCGGATCTCTAGAGGCATTTCATAATTAAAGATCGTAATTTATAGCTTTCATCAAAGAGATTATTTAAGCTTATGTGTATACAATTGCTTTAATTACAAATTTCTGTGAGCTAATTCGGCAAATTAATATAATTTCAGAACTTCTTTCTTACAGGCACTTGTTTTAATCTATATAAAGAAAATAAAGAAAGAAAATACGTTTGTTTGCGGTAAATATGACGAAAAAAAAAACAAACTAAAAAAGAAACAAGTTTAGGGAAAATATGCGTCACATCCACGTATATGTAAGTAACTTGAGATATAATAAATATATACTAAACAAATGTTTGCAAAACTGATATTGTATGCGCTTTCTTGCGTTGGCTCATGTTGGTAGGCCACCGTGTACAGGCAGCGTAGCACTACGGGCATTGTGTACAGGCAGCGTAGCACTTGATTTGCGTAGCACACGTAGGCCTACGTTAGCCGCTACGCTAGTCAACTTCTACGAGACTCTAGAGAATTGCATCTATCGGTCGATTAGTATACATAAGGCTCAGGAAAGGGTGGGGTTTGGGGGACTGTCTTATTTAAAAGTGCTGATGCTCAGCCTAGTTTGAATAAATGACTTTTGAATTTTTGAATCTACGATATAACGGTGCAGTGGACGAAACTTAGAGCAACTCAAAGTCAACCAACTCGTAGCTACCTTGCTACGGAAACTCGTAGCAGTTTATAAATTATCTTTGTTAATTTTGCTGCATTACACAGTCTTGCAATGTTTGAAGTCTCTCACCTCATCAATGTTCTAATTAAGTAGAACTCAATTAGGTTAATTAAATGAAAATGTCGTCAAGAATCGTTTTAGCTTGCAATTTTCGCGCTCGGCTAAATAATTCCGCGGGCGTTGCCCAGCGGGGTTTTTAAATAAAGTTGATTTGAGGTTTCTCGACTAGGTACTGTAATTAGCCAAGAGTGAACTGTAATGTCGGCACTCGGTACCGCCACGCCGGTGCCGCACGCTGCCCGCGGCTCAGGGGAGCTTATCAAATATGTACCTACCTACCTGCCTCCTGTGTGCCGGATTTATTTAGGATATGCATGAGGGTACGATTTAAATTTTAAACGGATTGCGCCCTTGGATTTCGGCCCTGTGTTATGTTTGGTAAATCTATCACTATAACACGTCCGACCAAAATTAATTTTAAAGCTCGCCTCGTTTCAATTCAATAATAGTTGTTTTAGCCGCTGTAATCCTGGGTTGCCATAGACACAAAGCGACTGTGACAAAAGGCTTATTAAACAATATATTTGAAGCAAATTACAGAACGGTTGCATAATTAATTAGGTGGATTTTGTGCAAAATTGTGTTAAAACAAACGGAAGGCTCCTGAGGTGTGGTGTGTGAGGCTGGGAGGTATTGTGTGAGGGTGCGTGAGGAGTGCGGTAATGTTCCCTCGCCCCTCCGCTTCCTCCTTTTTCGGTGCCTACTCCTCACTCGCGGTTGCCAACGTACCTGGGGCTCATCCATCAAAATTGCGTTCGTCGCTGAAGATGTAACTGTTTTCCGCAAACATTACGAATATGCATATGCATAATTATATTCCGTAAATTCAACCCTGCGTACGTGTGTACCATTTATATCAAAGAGGGTGATGTAAATAATGGAAGCTATGTACTTACTATTTTTTGTGAATGTGACAATCTTGAGCACCTTGCCGTACCGTTGGAAAATGGAGTACAGTACGTCGAGCACGATCGGATATAACATGTGTTCTATAATCACGCGCAGGACTGTGTTGGGTCCACCCTGTGAACAAAACTAGTACATTAAAATATGCTGTGTTTAAATACAAATAGAAATGTAGCTGCAATTAGTTTCAAACTATTCCAAGAGATAGGAAAAACGTAAATTCTGCCAGAGCCCTGGCTTCGAACCATGGACTTAACGTTCAAAACCAGTGGTTGAACCAATATAAGCCAAGATTTTAATAAGGAAAATTCAAAATTATATCGGAACGTGTATAAGCCAAGAAATAAGCACAAAAGAACCTTTTCCAAGTACCTGCTTGTTTACATGAAATGTTTGGTTTAATTAATTAAAACACAAAAGGAAGTTCAGCTATCAATTACACGGCAATTACGAACAAAGTATATAATAATCTACTTTCGTTAAAAGCATTAATTAGTGCTTATGAGAAAGCTTATCAATAATTAAAGTCCCCACAGACACTCTGTGACTGGAGCTAAGATACATGAAGCCAAAGGTAGGGACACATTGAGGAGCGACGCGATATTGTCCAATGTGTCTATGTTATGAACCCGTTGGGTTTTTCTTGGAGATGTCAGTTAGATATTGCATTAGACATTAAGATGTGGTACACGAGGGAACTTTTGACTTATGTTTTAGCCTAGAATGAAACCGATTGGTATTTCTTTTTTATACGTAATCACTTGTAAAGAAATGATTATTTAGGTAATAGCAGCGCCCCGCGGTTTCACCCGCAAAGTCTCGATCCCGTAGGAATATCGGGATGAAAAGTATGTCATGTGTTAATCCAGATTTTAAAATATCTGTGTGCCAAATTTCATCAAAATCCGTTCAGTAGTTTTTACGTAAACAAGTAGCCAACATCCATCCATCCTCACAAACTTTCGCGTTTATAATATTAGTAGGATTTTGTTGCAGATTTGGAGAAACTGCACCAAAGAAGGAAAAATCTGTGGCCAGTTTCGAAAAGCAAATTGGTGACACAGTTGCAAGATTTATTGGCAGAAACTTCTGATGAAGACCCCCTCAGGAAATCGCCATCTAGCCCACTATGTCCGTACCTTACCAAAGTATATTGACCGATGCAACTGCATGATCCCTAACCTCCGGGCGACAATCTGTCGAACGTCTTAGACCAGTCTATCCGCATGCTACTCGTAGTCTACATCTTAGTCTGGGACCCCAAGAGAATACCCAAATCTAATTTGTGGAGCAAGTTTAATATTTAAAGGTATTTGTAATCGGCTCTATTTCAACGGCTCATAATTATATTGGAATTTCTCTGTATTACGTACGTGTAGGTTATATGTTATTTACTTACGTGTATTGGGAAAGGTAAGATGATTAATGGATACAGGTAAATTATGTATAGTTTTAAACACTATTGTTAGAGATAATTATTTTGGGTACACTAGGGTATTCGTTTATGAATAATATGAATTTAGGGTTTACTTGAATAGCTACCAAAGTTGTAGATATTTTCCTGCTATGGGTTAGAGACCTGAAAACGCAGCATTCAATTTTCTATCTTCATTCAATTTTTTCAGCAGTTCCTTGGGAGTTATTTGTGCCATCATCAATACGATCATTATAATAATAATATAATATTATTAGTTAGTAGATCATTGACGTGGGCCACAGAATAGTACAGAAGATTCACTCCGCAAAATCATTTTAATAAAAAAACTTTTTTACAAAAAAAAACAACCGACTTCCAAAAAACACACTTAAAAGAGAAAAATAACTTGAATTTCGGAAGTCGGTGGCAAAAACAATAGTATTTTATTAGATACATATATAGTAAAATATACCTACCGTAATATATTTATGAAAGCAATTCATAACAATTTCCCTAGGGATATAACTATATCACGGCTTCAACTATGCGAACTGCGAACCATCTTAAAATATAACTATATGGATCTGTATTTTCGTTTTTGCCACCGACTTCCGAAATTCAAGTTATTTTTCTCTTTTAAGTGTGTTTTTTGGAAGTCGGTTGTTTTTTTTTGTAAAAAAGTTTTTATTTTTCACTTTTTAGTTGTGTTTATACCTACCCCGCACAAATTCGTATACCAGTCGAATAATGGAAACATTACAAAAGATTTCTCAAAAATTAACGAATCAATCCAAGCGCCCCGCTGGTGGGGCAAATAGGAATGCCAAAAAAATTTCAGTGGAATATGCCCCACTAGTTCGACTTGGTGTGGCAGATTCCACTAGTCTAAAATCTTTATGGATTCTGCCCCACTAGGGTTGGCACCTTAGAAATGTGTAGGTAGGTATGCTCGTATTTTATATTTGTTTGGAAAAGAAAGAAATGTATATAGTTAAGTAAAATATATATTTTTTGGTAATTTTATATGTTATGATGGCCCAGAGGTTAAGGCCTCGCCTCTCATGCATGAGGTTGTGGGTTCTAATGTGACTTTTTCAATTCATATGAACTTTCTGAGTTTATCTTGGACGTTATTGACATCAGTGAAGGAAAACATCGTGAGGAAACATGGACTTATAGTTAATATTAGTCTGAAATCACCAACCCGTTTTGAGCAAGCGTGTTGATCAGTGCTCGTTCCTTCTCTGTATGAGACGAGGCCTTTGCCCTGCAGTGGGACAGTAATAGGCTGGTATTATTATTTTATTATTAATTTTTATTTACTAGTTGTTTCTGGAAGGAATCGGGTTGTAAATCATACGTTAATTACACGATTTGTTACAAATAAAATAAAATCTAAGTGAATACAAGTCCTAGTTACATTTTACTTACATATAAATTTCTTTCGTTTCCAATCAAATATTAAATACGAGCATACCTACTTACACAAATTCTAAGGTGCCAACCCTTTTGGGGAAGAATCCATGCCATGGGGCAGAATGCATTTGCCCCACCAGTGGCGACTTGATGGGGCAAAGTGGAATGATTGAAATTTTTGTGGGTGAAAAGGGGGGATACGGTTTGTATGAAAGATATTATTAATTTGGTTTAGAAAACGTGGTATAAACTTATCTAAGTAATAATAAAGATGGAATCATACATTTTTCAAAACTGGCTTGAAAGTGTAGAAAGGGGGTTACAAAATTTTTTGCATCTCAATGACATCTATTGGGCCAAAATGGTACACATTTTGGAATACATTTTTCTACATTCAATTTAACAGAAATAACATTTTTGAAATTTAATTACAGTCCTATTAAAATTGTAAATATAATATTATCACGATGTAACATTTAGTTTTTGTTTCATTGCAATCGTCTCATACAATAAAAAGATATGCTAATTTAAAGTTTTCAAAGTGAGACCCATACCACACCCGAAAGAGCTGTGATCGACTTTGGTAAAAAAAACTTTGCAAAAGAGCAAATATACGTCACGCTTAGTCGTGTCAGAAGTTTGGAAGGCATAGTTTTATCAGAGTTGGACGCCAACAAATTATTAAAGCGACCACACGGCCGCAGATCATTGACGGAAATAACGAGGCTACAAAATCTGTCTTCTGACAATCAAGGCCACACATAACATACGACTCAAGTAGCGCAATTTGATGCCGGGATATTACCATTAAAATCATTTATAGCCAGAGCACATCTCATGGCAATTCGAATAAGCCCAAACTCGGCTAGGATACATTGTTTTATGACGGAGTTCCGGTGTCGTCCTTCCGGCTTCATCTTCAGATCAGTTCGATGGTCATCAGAATTATTAATTTAAACGTGCTTCATTGTCGCTTAACTATCTTAATCGAGATATCTTATCGCCACCCGTGAAATACTTATCATTGAGTAGTTCCGGTGGCAATCTGTGGTCTTCTTCATCAGTTCCATTTCACCAAATGATACTTTCTGAATGAAAATGCTTAATTTGTTGCTGAAAATACCTAAATCGCTATGTGTGTGCCTATAATATTTGAGGAGTTCCCTCAATTCGTCATGGATTCCATCATCAGAACTGTTTTTTTTTTAATGGGACCAATCTGGACGTATATCCTTTCAAATCAGAAAATAATTTTCCAAATCGGTTCATAAATGGCGCCACCCGTGGAATACCTATCATTGAGGAATTACGGTGGCAATCTGTGGTCTTCTTCATCAGTTCCACTCCACTAAATGATACTTTCTGAATGAAAATGCTTAATTTGTTGCTGAAAATACCTAAATCGCTATGTGTGTGCCTATAATATTTGAGGAGTTCCCTCAATTCGTCATGGATTCCATCATCAGAACTGATTTTTTTTTTATTGAGACCAATCTGGCCGTATATCCCTTCAAATCACAAAATAGTTTTCCAAATCGGTTCATAAATGGCGCCACCCGTGGAATACCTATCATTGAGGAATTCCGATGGCAATCTGTGGTCTTCTTCATCAGTTCCACTTCACTAAATGATAGTTTCTGAATGCAAATGCTTAACTTGTAGCTGAAAATACCTAAATCGCTATGTGTGTGCCTATAATATTTGAAGAGTTCCCTCAATTCCTCATGGATTCCATCATCAGAACTAAATTTTGATAAAAATGGGACCAATCGGAAAGTGTATCCTTTCAAATAAAAAAATAATTTTCAAAATCGGTTCATAAATGACGGAGATATGAGGTAACATACATTAAAAAAAAAAAAAAAAAAAAAAAAAAAAAAAATACAACCGAATTGATAACCTCCTCCTTTTTGGGAAGTCGGTTAAAAAGCGACTCTTGCTACGACACAATAAAGTGCAATTCAGGTCGCACAGCGCTAATTATCTAGTTATATTTACCTAAAAGTTACCTCTCTTTCTATCGCGTAACTCTTATATCTTCTGACTACGTTCCGCTCAATGAATTGGCCCGACAAGACGAGACCGCCGCGTACTTGCGGAGTGCGCTTTCCGTACTATTCTGTGCTACGGCTAACATCTGAGCTATGGATAAAAACCCTATTTTAGGAAGTTAGGTAGCAGTAATACTACCTACCAGGTCAAAAAATATAATCTTTGGTAGGTATTATAATCTGTAACACTATTAAAATAAGGTACAAAACCAAGAAAATTTAATTCTTACCTGTATTTCCGTGCCTCCGTTCGCGGGCTGTAGAGCTGCGCCCGCGCCGGCAACGAGCGCAGCGCCGGCGCTGTTGGATATGGCCTGCGCTGCTTGTAGCGCCGCCTGCGCCGATGCCGACTGCAAAAATATTACCTATAAATAATAGGTAAGTGTACGCCGAAGGTATATGTCGTGTGTTAGCTTATTAAATAACTATGCTAGTTCTTAATTAAGTATAGTAGCAAAATAAGGGTATGGAAAGGATAACTGGATTGTCATGCACGATTTTGAAAACTTTTAGGGAGTTTTTTAAATCTTGAGTTTACTTTAGCATTGAGGCTTACTACTAACTGCTTCGTTGGTCTAGTGGTCACAAGCGTTACTGCTGAGCATGAGGTCCTGGGTTCGATTACTAGGTCGGGCAAAGTATTATTGGGTTTTTTTTATCAGAAATTGTTCAGTAGCTGCCCGGAGTCTGGATTTATGCCCGGTTGATGGCAATAGGCTCTCCTCCTATTACATGAGATTTAAGCATCACTGGTGAAATGTGGGTGTACTATACATAGGTACACCTCTGTATAACCCTTCTGGTATTACAGGCGTGATCTTATGTTATGTGTTGAGGTTTAATTTTCTTTCTAATCCAGATAAAACAAAGGACACTGAATCGAGATCCCCAAAATGTCAAGTGCGCATCACAGATCCACACAAAACGTGTTAATTTCCACATTCCAGGACGTCCTTCAGTAAGTAAAAACACTCATTGTCACGTAGAAAAAAGTATGTACAAACAACAGCCCTTCGCTCTCATAATTTCGCGAACAATGAAACATAATAGGGGAATGGAGAGGAGAGTTATCTGACACACGCGTGCGCCACCTTCGAGTGTCCAAGACCAACAGATAACATTGACCACATCAAACAAAGGGGGGGTCATAAACTTATTTTGTATCGTCCGGTAACAATTCAGTACTTTGTTGCGTCGTTATATAGGGGCGGACGGCATTGTGGACGCGACACTTTGAGCGCTTAGTGAGTTAGATAACGTTCATAAATTCGTCATATAAATGACGCGTTTTTTTTTCAGTATTTCAGGCTCGGAATATGTGTCGCGGTCTAATTTGATTGTATTCGTTTACTAAAAGGCTTTGTTTATTTCTCTTATAAAAATTACGACAAGTTTTTCCAACAAGCTCAAACAATGTCAGTTGGAGCCTACTGCTAAAAAAACCCCAATATCCCCGTGAAAAGCCTTTAACAAGATCTACGGTAGGTTCAAATAAAAAACTTAATGACACACGAGTGAAATACAGCGTGTTGTTTACACGTTACGATCGCATGCAAGGGCGCGGCACACTTTGATCCTATATTTTCACATGGCTTTGTGCGACGACGGGCTGACAAGCGGGCAGGCCAGACACAAAAATAAGGCTTTAACCGTGTCATGGGTAAGCCTGCCGCCGACGGCAAAGGCTCCGGTACAAATTCACGTTGACTTGTTCCCCCACACTCCTCTTTTTCTCTGTTACGAATTCTTTGATATGTCTGTTGGAACTATTAGGCAAAATGTATGTTTTCATAATAACTGGCCAGTAGGCGTTTAAAAGTTGTTACCGAATTTGTGGCAAAATTAATTAGAGCTTTTCACCCATTGCTTTATGTTTGTTGTCTTACTTTATTTGCTATTTGATCCGTTTTTAACGGCTTATTTCGTCCCGAACCATTCTTTTTCTTTGATTTAAATCTTAAAAGACAAAACTCAGCGTATACGAACACGCAACAAAAAGATTTTAGGAATGCGATCCCATCAAAAATATTTTCCGTGTCACCGGCGCCCGCTATGTCGAAGATATTTAAAAGGTCTTATTCGGGGGCCGCGCAATCTTTCAGAGGCGACCACTGGCAGACAGGTCGAGGAGACGCGACAAAATAACTCCATCCGCACTACGAGAGTTCTATTCAACCACCACAAAAAGCTTTTGCATCGCATGATTGATCAAAGCTTTGCATTCAATGAGCGTTCTTTAAAATGCAGCTGGTCGACGTCATTCTCTCAAGTCGGGAGCGTTCAGAAGACAATTCCGTTAAAACGATTAAATTCGGATGTTCAGTGACGTAATGATGTATAAAATGTGTCTTTTCATGTGAATCACAATAACAAAGCCTAGTCTGTCTATTCGTAACAGCCTCGTTATAACTTTTAATAGTGCGCTACAAAGAGATCCCGAAATGTGACGAGATAGCGATAAAGCTGTATAGTCACATTATCTTGTATGTACTTATGCGTTCAGTGTTAAGACTCACAACTGAAATTTTGTTGGAAACGAGTAGTGGATTATAAATATAAAAACAAACGGTGCACTTTTATGAACGATGATTATTCTAGTTTTATGAACGATGACTTTGATTCTTTGTCATGCACTAAAGTTTGGCTCATATCTGTTCACTATTTTCCTACATTGTTATATGTTTGTATTAACTTTAAAAGGTTCTCTTCTTGAAGCTTAAATAACGCAATATTATCAAAGCTTTCAGGAGTGTTGAAGTTTCAATTAAAACATTCGAGCGGGTTATTTCGTGAGTGATATTAATATGGATGAGAATTTCGGTAAGATCTAGTCAAATACGGGGTTTAAATCTACTTTGAACGATAGAAATATTACTATAATTATTTTAAAAAGCTATCAGTTGTAGCTGTACAAAGAAATCCCAGTATTAAAGTTTTAAAAGGTACATGAAAAATGTTCAGGGAATAAAGTCGTCGGTAATGGTAACGAGTTCTCGACGGAGTCACATCATTATGAGGTATCGAATAGATGACGCTACGTCAAAAAACATTCTTGCTTCCTAGGCACCGAAGTAAGCACTTCTTTTTGAAGAGATTCTAAGTGTATTCTTTTGGGAGACAGACCGTTTTTGTTCGGTTATATTTTGTGGACAGTAATTGTGATGATGATTTTGACTATCTATAAAGGACGTTAATAGTACCTAAATAATTCCTACTTACTCTTTTCAAATCAAATCAATATAGTGTATGTTTGTGGCTTATGATAGCAAAATTTTTATTTGACCAGTTTTAGAAAATTCCTGTTACAATTACCCACTTTATCAATCAACACGCCTTTGTAAATAAACACCTATTTTCTATCCGAAAATTTCGTTTGATTACCCCTCTACCTCGAACTATCAAAGACCAAATAACCACACCTACTTTAACCAACATTTGTAGGTAGGTATTTATATCCAGTGTCTACCATAATTCGCTTAAGATGTTACAGATCAATATTTACACTCCACTACAGAGAAGCAGGGATTAAGGCAAACAGATAATAGACACCTAGATGTATCCGTTTTGAGTTTAATCATCACATTAATTAGCCACGTATTGACACAAACGCCTGTTTGCGATGCCGACAATTTGATCAAACAACCTGCAACTATTTAATATACATTGTATCGCGAATATTATTTAATGTAACAATAATAATGTAGTGTAAATATTTGTGTAGAGCAAACTTGTGAATAAATGACTAGTTGCAGACTTGCTAATAATAACTAAATGCGCTAACTGAATAGTTAACTGTGTTTTCAGTACATTTCACGTGATATAAGTAATATAAATATATTGTCCAAACTTTTGTCTGGTTTATGAATTACGACGTATAGGAGCTTTTACCGCAAAAAGGGTAAATTATATTATTAGTAGCAAATAATGATTGTGTTGTTAGACAATCCGGTGGGTAAATATTCCCCGTGGTCCAACGCTAACCCTTGCGCATGTTATCGAGTGCCATCCCCTCAATTATGGCAACACAAATTTAGGCAAGAACAATTTCTCAATATTATCAGGCATCAAAATGGTTGAAGGTTTGTTTTTGATAGGTTTCGTGGATAAACGAAACTAATTAAGCGTTTTAATTAATCCTCCCATTGGGTGTTTTGTTACCGAAAATATTGATTTCCTTTCTCATTGCCGAAGAGCCTCCGGTAAGAAAGGTTCACTCACAAATGTTCGGCATTTATCTACTTTTTTACCTAACGTTATCCCGAAAGCCTTATTATGGAGTGTGGTAGGAGCCGGCGAGCGTTGCCAGTTGATTCTTATAGTGACGAATTGTGACATAGGTGCTCGGGATCCCGGCTTTATTTTTCCCAACAAGTAGTTCAAAAGTCCCGAACTTGTGTAGCGTTTAGTAACAAACTAGAGGATGGAACTAGCTAACTAACGTTTTGATGCGGTTAACTGAGCAGATTCAGCGACATAACCTGTCTGTAGACACAAATAAGTTCCTAAAGGGTTGGTTACCAGTTAAACCAGAGAAACTTTAGTTTAACTTGAGCTATCTATTTCGCGTCTATTTGATTACAACCGCTTATTGAGAGACATGAAGAATGTTATGGTTGTAAATAGCTGTGTTCGTAATTATAAGTCAACGGGTGAAGTAGGTAATAAAACTAAAGTAAAGGGAACTAAAGCAATCAACAAGACACAGCGACGTTAAAGAGTTGAGCATATTTTTTAGTGCTCGAAGATGTTAAGGGGGAACTTTAATTATAGAGAACTGATGGAGTGACATTCTATTAAAGATGGATAACAATTTTATCTTGAATATGAATTTTATCTTAAAGCTGAGAAAGTTTCGTTGCAAAAAAAGCAATTCTGATTCTACATCTTTTTGATGTATATTAGACAAGCTATAAAATAATGAACCTCTATTTATATTATTTAACCCGCCTTTTGAAATAGAAAGGGTAATTCCACATCGTAACAATCTAACATCATGGATCAAAGTCATCGAGAGAGTCACTATCTATTCCCATACGAACATTATAATCGCGACACACAGTGATTCGTCCATTTACGACCGTTTACCCCATAAACGAGGCAACTTTTCGTGAAATTATTCAGTAGTCGCGACACGCACGGCCGGTATCACGGCAAATGTATAGACAGAACAGTAATAGTTTAGTAACTCAATCAAATCGGAACAACGACGTCGGCGTCGGCGACTATGTCCCGTCGCGGCATGCGGGTTTATTGAATACCGTTATCTAAATTGTGGGGTCTTGATGCTCCCAACAAAGATTAAATTAACAGGTCGAGTGCAGGCCACAGCCGGGGGGTCTGCTCCGCAATTGTAATATCGGATTTAATGCCCGATGGCATACCGCACGATAATCCCGCTGTTGTGTAATAGGCCTAATTGAACTGTCATTACGTTATTACGTATTGAGTGGCCACGTTTTGTGTCTATCCAGCCCGTGAGCGTAATCCTAATTAGTTACTGTTATATCCGATGTTTAACATGTTCTATGTATACGGATTTAGTAGCCTTTCAGCTGATTAAAATAACTAGTAACAGTATGATTTATATGAGGAATTTACGTGTTCTGAATTTCCGGAAAACAACCCCTTTCGTTTCAGTATTGCTTTCGCCTGACACCAGCCTATAGAATTTAAGTTACCCCGTTATCTGTTGGTCTTTAAACACTCATTGGTCAAAATCTTTACAAAATAAAGGTACTTACTGCATTGCTATGTGTCTGATCGGTCTTGAGCTCCTTGTGGTTAGAAAACTGGACGTAGACGGCTCTGCCGCGAAGCTGAGCCACGCAGCCGCCGAAGTACGCCACCATCGCCACTGCCGATATCTCCTCCGCCATTTCGAGGAATGCCTGCACAAATTAGGCCAAATTTTAGTTAAGTTTAAATAAAAGGGAAACTGAAAATACACTGCAAATGAAAATAACAACATTATTTAACGTTTACCACATCCTTCTAAAATACAAGATACGTTCGACCTCTTTCATACATATTTTCACGATAAGGTCTATTGTCTCTGATTCTGACCATAGTCCTACTTTGCATCTACCCCAAACTTTCTTAACACCATCTCAACGTTGAGTATCGACACGACAGAATAATAGTTCTCCTCTCTAACTCTTTTGTTGGGTCGTTAAAACGTACAACTCCTCGCTCGTAGAGATAAATCAATTGCTTAACAACAGCGGTAGTGTAATGCGGCGCACCCCAACTAGGTTTGTGTTTGCCGGGCCTATGGAGTCCAATTAATCGGATCCGAGCCCCCAACAATACATAAACCTCCACACGCGCCGACTGATCCGTTATGTAGTATTCTGTAGTCTGCATCATTCTCTAAAAGCGTTATGATTTGAAAGTCCGTTTCGTCCGTAAATTCATCTATTCCACGTCGTTTTCAAACCGCAGTATCCTGCTTTTGGCATCGGACAATATGAAACACACGGCTCTTTGTGTGTGTTATGCCGCAAATTAAATAGAATACTTGCCCGGGGCTAATTAAAAATATTCCTATACACGGCGATGAAAAGCGGGGTCAGCGGAAAATTCTGACAGGTATAAGGCAAACTAAAGTTTGCGTGCCGTGTTTTTGGAGTATTTGCTTTGCTATCTATTGGATAAAAAATCGATCACAAATATATTTATGCAAAACATATTCGCAAAACAAAAATAGTGACTCCGAAAAATATTATTTGAATTGCATTTTTAAAGTAAATAAACATTTCAAATTGTATGTTTTTCATTGGAAACGAACTTTGTTTTTACTGATTAATGACTCATCGGCCGCATTCGGCTTGATAACAAACATAATTTAAATAAAACTGTTCGTTTGTCCAGGAATACCAAACGCTCGATCATAAGAGTTACTTACGAAAATTTCACCCCATCGAAAACAGTTACGGGATCAAAATCGATGCAGCACAAATTAATAGAACCGTAGCTGTCACGCGAGCGACGATCGTAAAATAGTGTCAACGCCTCTCTCGCTTTAATCACCGAGAGTGGGGGCGATTGTCCGCACCCACTCACATCCATGTTTGCCCACCTCTCCACAGATGGCGCCTTTGTAACCGGACTCTCACAGGTTCGGTAACCATCGACTACCAACGATACTTTTCATCATCCACTCTGAGTGCGTCAAAGGACTAGCGTTGACCACGTTCGGTACTTTATATTGATTGGTTTCAAATAATCCAGCGATGTGTTAACTTTGCGAAAAGATTTTGTACTGGAACTGTAAATCCCAACGTTTTTATTATTTCTTAAAAAGACCGTAATGTTGCACAAAGTGTTTTAAAGCTGAACTATTTAAATCGCAAATAGAAAGAATATGAACATTTTCTAGTACTTTGGACCTCGAGTATGGCTAGAAAAGGACATGGAATATTTTATAGGAAAAAACAAGTAAAGAGCCTGTGAACATTCATATAAAGGGATTCGACTTGTTTCTCGTGCTGGAAGAGAGATTGTTTTCCTTCACGCCACGCTATATATAGGGTGGACGTCATACGAGCTATTTATTAGACGGGATAACATTGTCGCGGCTGCCTCCTGCGTTCGCGTAATAGGATTTTCTTTTTATTATTTTATTTCCCGGTTGTAAACTAACTCATTTTTAATTTGTCAGCGGGAAATCGTAAATTTCTCATTGCCTGTGCCCGGTGGGTATTTCGACGTAAAATACGCAGTAAAACCGGCTGGATGTCGCCTTATAACCTGCTCGCACTTCGCGCTCGCGTGATGATGGGAACATACTGTTTGATGGATTACTAACTATACCTCGGCAACTTGTTTCTGGACTTTAGCACTCCGCGTTTATTGCACACTTCAGTTAACAACGCTATTTGTTTTACATAAAGCTTCACCACAACACGACCAGAAACGGATACAGAAATTGAATAAAATATGATCATAAAAAATCATTTGATGAGGTTAATCACGGCAAACGTATCTTGATCTACACTCATTCATGAGCCCTTCTCGACCCAAATTGAAATTTATATTAGATGTCATCGCCTTTAATTTCCGCAGTGTACAATTTTAGATGCAATCTCTCCCTTGGGTTTCAATTCGTGAAGTTTACCTACCTACTTTTAAAAATAAGCTGGTAAAAATGGGAAAGGGGCCTAAAATGTAAGAGTGAATATTTGTTCCAAATTCGCCGTTCATTTTGACCCCGCAATAGATAAACGTCTCTCGTTTGACGGGGGTTAGTAGGGGTGTCGATCATACTAAAATTGCTTTCCATCGTCGGCGTAACATTTTGTTTTAAAATATACAAAGCGTCATTTATCGTGCGTCTTCAACATTCGGGTTCGTTTTTGTTGTTTAGTAAGTAAATAAATGATCAGGAAATGAGTCTGAAAACTTTTTAATTATGACTTCTAATCATCTCCTAAAGTTTCTAAAGATTTTGTTGCACCTAGTATTTAAAAGAACCATAAAATGATTGCAGGTTACTAGGATACTACAGAAAGGATCAAGAAACTTCACAGCGATACTCATTAGTGCTGTATCCGACAAATCTTCCTCAGTCATTCCCTATCCCCCTAATACTGCAGTTACAATAAAACGTAGGCTGTGACAATGGTTAGCGGCCTATTTGCGGACAAGCCGTGCCTGCCACTTGTTGTGCTTCCTGTGGAGGCGAGCGCCATTGTAGCTAGAGTAGCTACATGGCCGACTTCATTTGTTAAATGAGGCCTGATCGGTTACGTGGCCTAAGTTTGGCTAATCTGCCTTAGTGGTTGACGAGAGGCTTGGCAAAGTTGAACTTAATTATGTAACTATTCGGTTTTAATATCCTGCTTTGAGGCAGTGCTAAATTTAGCTATACGATTTATGAAAATCGGCTTATTGTGAGTGGTAAGATAAGAACTTACACTTAAAAGTAAACACCAAATGAATGATCACTAACTTTCTACTCTAGCTTTTTAATATATGTTTTGTGTAATAATTGTGGTTAGTAAACAAACAGTTACCCTCGAAACACAAACTCTCATACCAACCATTCAAATTCAGTAAGTACCCTAATTAAAAGGATTACATTTACAAACCAATTTACCAAAAACAAACGTAGTATCTTACCTGGTTTTTGCCTTTAAGCACGAGTACATTAGTGACCCTCCCGAAGGGCAGGCCGAGTTGTATGATCTCGGCTTCTGTCGTCTCATTGGGTATGTTCCGTATGTGGATGACCCGCGACGGTTTGCCAACATTCTGTTCGAGTTTCACCTGTTAAAGAAAATAACTGTTAGTTAAAACATATTAAATAAACAAAGTTATAAACTAATAACTGACTTAATCTGAAGACAAGAATGATCCATAAAAATATTACTAAAAGGACTTAATGAAGATAAATGTTTAGTAAAAAACAACTATAAAGATTCTTGTGCATAGTGTTCGTTGGACGCGTTCATACGTAATCAAATGGCGTTCGATTCTGGCCGAGTAAACGCGAATGTAAAAGGCTCACAGCGTATAAAATGCCCGTTCTAATATACATAAATAAAGCTAGCATTGTTCGCGAGGAAGAGCCGGTTGGATAATTGAAAAGTCGATGTAGTATAATTGTCGAGGCTTATCGGGCCCAACCCCGATGTGGGCGCCATTGTTCCCCAGAGAGCCTTTTGATTACGGCGGCGGGCTCGAACCGAGTCCCGAATATATTGTAGCTTTGTATGACACTTCACTTTCCATTGAAGTGAAAAGAGCAACCTTTACAGCGCAATTTATGATTGTAAAAAAATCATAAACAAATTAAATAAAAATTCTAAATCTCCCGACGTATAATAAAACAGTGTTATCAAATATTTCCACGACTATAATTATGTTTTCGAGGAAATCTTAGCTGAAATTTCTCTTGGAACAGCGAATAAGATTTGGGGAGTTGCGGGGTATCTAAGCGTCTCCCTTTTTACGTTCTTTGGCGGGCGGCGAAGCGTGGAGGTGTAACAAATGAGTCTAATGCCTATTAGTTCGACCTTGTTAAGTTCAGACAAAGTGAGCAGCTGGTCTGACAAAAGTGCAGGGAAAAGTCGAAACACTTGGAGAGGTTCCATTGTGGCTTTCACTGGCTAGACTCCGTATACTGTTGATACAATGAGATTGACTTTTTAATTACTTACCTGCCAATTGGAACTTTATTTAGACTTCAGTGCGTACTTCTTTAAAAATAGTGATTAAAAGAGCAAAAGAGTATAAACTTAAATGAAACTTATTGCAGAGCCTATTACAAAGATCCGATTGATTCGAATTTATGATGAAGGGTAGGAAAAATACTGACTAAGAATACAATCTGTGTTAAACAGAATAAATATTTTTACGTTACGTCCAAACGTTCCAACCCAAACAGGACAAAAAAAAAAACAATCGAACTCACAGATCTTTATAAAAACAAACCGCTAACTAAAAGAAAAGAGTACACAGATATGATATTTTTGAACAGCCCGAATTTCGTTAGAATCGACATCAAAAGAACCAAATCTCCGAAAATAAACAAATAAAAAATATTTTTCCAAAGTGACTTGCAAAGGGCGGAATAAATCGTCGCACACGCTCGCCCACCTCGAAGGTACATTTCGGTATTTTCTCTTCTCACGAAAGAAAACAACTGGTACGTAAAACTTAAAGAAGGACATTACTTTCGCTGGGTCAGAAAATCTGCGAGGAACGATTTCCACATCAGGCACTTTAAATCATCCGCTCCGTCTCACATTTCATCCATAAATATTAAATCTTGGCTTGGTTCTTTGGATAGAAAAAATGCTATCGTATGACATTTTCCCTGTGAGGATTTCCCGGAATCGGTCAATTTTCCCGGTGATCGCGCCGGCCGTGTTTATTGAAACACTATTTCTCAGTTGGCTGCGTCTACGGCACCATATCATTAACTATAACTACGGCCACACTCGTGTTGACATCTACTTTGACCTCTCAACACCAGTTTTGTCGGTCGGATATTAACTAATTAATATTTTACTCACTTTTTTATAATTTTCGTTTATATTTCGTAACAGTTTTGTATGTGTATGAACTCAATTGCAATATAAATTGAGATAATAAACCGGGTATAAATAACATAACCGCGCTGAAGTACTGTCGTAAATTGATAAAATATGGGGAATTTGACTTTAGAAGCGATTAGAACTGATTTCAAACTTGTTTGCGGAACATTATGGAGCCATAAACTCGCTGCCTCAACTTAACATTATTATGTTTTCTGAAAAAGAATTACGGTACTTGTCTGTGCTGTATTTAAGAATTCTCAGTGGCTGTTTAATTATTGAAAGCATTTTTCCTCAAAGGAAAACTCCGTGAACAGTTTAATTTAACCCATCTTTTTTCCATCTAAATGCTCTTTGTTTTCTATGTTTTTCAATGCAAACCATTTATGCTAATAGCGATAATTGTTTTAGTAGTTATATTCGTGCGTTTTATTCGTTTTTTAGCCGAGTTTGGACAGGAAAGATATATTTTGTCTTTCACCACGAGCATTTACTCCTATAGTTCCAACCAGTAATGACGACAACAACCTTAACACCCGGTTATAACATAACTAATCAACTTCAAACTTATCCGAAGTATCGGAATTTGTAATCATGTAACACCTCTGTAACCGAACACTAATATTGGCACGTTCAAGTACACGTAACACGAGTCAAATGTACCTGAACACACTAAGTATTCTGCTTATGGCCGATGACAAACGCCCCGTCGTCGGTAGCACACTGACTAAGGAAACGACATTCTGTAATCCGCTTGTGGCGCACGGGTCAGGCTCGACCCGTCAGAAACGGGTGGTATTACCCCGTTCAAGAGCCACGTCTTATTTTTTAACATCTGTCAGGGGTCATGTTAAGGTTTTTAAGTCTTAAGAAACATTTATGCCTTACAAGTTCAGAGTAATAGTCGTTCCAAGCTAACGATATTATATTTTTTATATTCCTCGCTTACCTGTCTTGGACGGTTATTTTGCATCGGGTTGCGGTACAGTAATTGACAACGGAGATGTAGGTAGGTATATTTTAAAAGAAATATGGTAGCCCACTAATAAGGCAACTTAGTCTTGTTAAGTATGGTAAGTAATGAGGCTGTGAAACCTCAATAGATTTCAGATAACTTTTTAACGGGTTCGCCCATAAAATTTTCATTCTATACGTACGACGCGAGTCTAGTGTAGAAATAACTATAACTTAAATTGGATAGGTTTTTCAATTATTTACAAAGCATACAAGTTGTGGGATCCGCAGTAGGCAGACAATGACTGAGCGAATATCAAAGAAAACGGCCCTCGAGCCTACAGCGTAATCGATTTCGTGA
This sequence comes from Xanthia icteritia, assembly GCA_949128155.2. Classification (NCBI taxonomy): domain Eukaryota; kingdom Metazoa; phylum Arthropoda; class Insecta; order Lepidoptera; family Noctuidae; genus Xanthia; species Xanthia icteritia. The sequence continues at coordinate 8,993,347 of OX421935.2, read as the reverse complement.
TGCAGGAAAACTTCCCACTAATATTTATTTTATCTACGTAAACAAAATGTCTAGGACCTTCACCGTATATTTACGTAAAAGGATTCGTTAAACTTTTAGCTGTACTGTTTACTATTAAATAAATTAATATTGAGCTAAGTAGCTTTGGTTCGTTCAATTTGGTAAATATACCCCAGTGAATTGTTAGAAAATCTGATAACAATCGTTTTATTTTTCGCGTCGCTACTTGCTTCTAAACGTTTAAACATTTTTAAGATAACTGTAGAATGTCGGGACATTTTCAAGATGATTTTCTTCATTTCAAAGAGGGAGAAATTCACGTCTTAGCATGTAAGATGGTCTTGCATCTAATCTGGGTAATATTTTAAATGTTTGAATTAAAGTTATAAAGGTAGAATGCAGTTTTTTTTTCTAAAGCGTAGCTTATTCTTAATTTTCATACATTCTCGATTTTCTTATAAATTTATCAACTGTTACACAAAATTGGCAATAGGGATGCTGACATTTTTTTTTGTCCGTCAGGTACATTTAAAAAAATATTGGACACATATTTTTTCGTTTTTTACTTAATTAAACGATTACGGCGATACATTGAGTTGAGATGAGGCATGACGTCTCACGCCTTGCTGAATTTTATACTGAATCTTGACGTATCGAACCCCCACTCCCCATCTTTAAAGCGTTTTATCTGTCTTTTTTTATTAATATGATAAAGCAAAAAATACGTGAGTTATATATTTTTATTATCTCACTGACGGACTAAATAGTTTCTTTTTTAATCAGCCATCATCCCTATTCACTAACGACAAAGTGGACAACTTTATCACAGCTACTTAATGGGATAAAGTTCTTTTATTGATAGCCTTTAACAATGTCTGTCATTTGAGAAGTAATGTAGTATCGTAGAGAAATCTCTAAAGTCAGTATCAGAACATTCAGAACCCTTGAACTAATAACAATTGCGATTTAGTGGGGCATTCGGTAGCAACTCGATGAAAGTTTGAGTACCACAGGTACGCGCCACAAGTTCTCATGTAGCAGCGATATTTATCGTAACTAACTGCGCCGGCGACTCGACTTACGATAAATGTTAGATTTCTTTTAAAGGTGATTACTTCCGTGCAGCCTTTGCAAATTTTGTATTTTGTTTTTGATGTATGACCAGTAATTACGCAATACACGATCAATCGGAATTTGAATCGTTTTGAAAGAAATTGCTAATCCATTGCTTCATAATTCGAAAAAACAATCTGCTCAACAACGTAAATAACGCAATGAATGTGGTTGAACTGTCAAAATGAAACAAATTTGTCGTAATCGTTTACGAAAATGTGTTGCGTAATCAGATAGCTGCTGCATATATAACAAATGTTTGGGTCTAGCCTACCTGCAGCAAATTTCTATACAAGAAGATGCTTGCCAAAGGATTGCTATTGAATTAAAAAGAAATAACAATGCAACAATTGGTAGTCCAAAATATTTCCAAACTCTATAAACTCGAGACCCAAACAAACAAATTATATAGGTAAACAAATCCAACGGAATATTGTTTTCTAATTCTCCTCCATAATAGAAGTTTACTAAAACAACCCGTCATTATTGATTCTTATGGCTTGCACCACACTTGCAGTTGCATCCGCCGTTAAAATTTCAAGAGCATTATTACACCAGAAATCGTTGGAGTCGATTCGTTGAAACTTTTAATTGGCAGTCCACTGGAATATTGTATTTCAATGCCGACCATCAATGATATTATTTGATACAGATTGAGAGCTACTTCCGAGCTAGTTATTACGGTTGGACCATAAAATAAATAGAAGCATAGCGTTTATAATATTGGTCGTTATTAAGGCTTTATTAATTGATATTGTGTAGAAATTATTCGCAAAATGTGGGTAGCATAATTAGTATGAAATTTTATTGTAGGCGTTATGGGTGAATTCAACGAAAATGTCTGGTTGGTCTGTATTATTAACTGATTTCAGTCTATTTGGAAAATAGAACCATTGAATTTGAGTGTTGCATTATTTTATAGCATTTCAAATAGATCATAAATTAATCGTGGGAAAGGATTATTTGCTTGGAGTTTCTCTACGTGAACGAATCAGAAATGAAGAGATCCGCAGAAGAACCAAGGTAACCGACATAACCCGAAAAATTGCCAATCTTAAGTGGCAATGGGCAGGGCACATTGCTTGCAGAACAGATGGTCGATGGGGCCGAAAGGCTCTGGAGTGGCGACCGCTTATTGGAAGACGTACCGTTGGAAGGCCTCCCACAAAATGGACCGACGACCTTGTAAAGGCCGCAAGAATCCGCTGGATGCGGGAGGCACAGAATCAGTCGAAGTGGTGTTGCTTGGGGGAGGCCTATGTCCAGCTAGACGTCTTTCGGCTGAAATGGTGAAGGATTATTTCCTAACTTTAGGCTAGCCTAATAGGTAGTGGTAGGCTAGGGTTGGGGTTTAGGCTTCCAGTCTAACCGGATGCAGAAGTATATTATATGGAGCGACTGTCTATCTAATTTTTTTTTTTTACAATTAGTTTATCATAATGATTCTATCTGTAACTGTTGGTAACATTAATTTTGTTAATCCACCGTATTAATAAAATGAATGTTACCAACAGTAAACTAGGCGGTGCCTGTATCTTGGGGACCTGTGATGTGTTTTAATTAAAATTTTGAAATGAGATCGAAGATCTGATCTCCACAAGCCAGTAACTGGGTAATACGATACCTTTTAGTACGATTGGTTGTCAGGCTTTCGGGCTTCTGACGAATCTTAACGACTGTGATCCAAGAAAGTCTACTGGGACCAACGGCTTTACATGCTTTCCGAGGCACGGACGAGTCTCGGTATATAAAGATGGTCACCCACTCCCATCCACGGACCAACCACGGCAAGCTTTGCTTAACCTGATGGATCCACCCGTGAGGCTGTTAGTAAATAGTTTTAACGATGATTGATTAGGGAATCAGCTTGTTATCTATACTTACCTCGGATGAATTTGGTAAATATTTACTTACTAATAAAATCTAACGCCTATCGTATATAAAAGACAAAAAAATAAAGACTAACAAAACCTCTTATCTCTTGTGAAAAGTTGTAAAAATCAGGTGCAGGAAATTGGTTTGCCGATACGTGCCAGCGACAGACGAATCGATGAACCTAGTGTTGTTCACTGGTTTAAAACATCCACTGTGATACTTTTCTCGAAACTTACGAGATGGTTCATAAAATTCGAAGTAGCCACATATAAAATAGTTCAAAAATATTATAGTGACACTGAAGTTTTGGTTTTGAGGCTATACCTACACTATTATATTTATATGTAATAAAGTTGTATCAAAACTGTACATTGAATATTTTTGAAAAAACAAAGTAATTGCTACGAGGTGTGGGAAACGAGTCTGATGACGAAAATATGATTTTTAAAATTTTTGTCCATTTGTCTGTGTGTTTGGGTGTTTTTTCCGGATTAGCGCAAAAACGGCTGATCGAATTTGGATGAAATTTGGCATACATATAGTTTATAAACTGGATTAGCAAAGGTTACTTCAATCCCGGTAGTACGTTCCCGTGGGATTTTTTCCCGACATCAAAGCAGGCGAAGCCACGGCCAAAAGCTAGTACATAAAGTACTTACTATTTTTTATTGCCGATATAATAGTTGATCACCGAAAACTTTCCGACATTTCCCATCACTAATAATTATCGGCCAGAAGGTAGGAAAGTTACCGAGATTTTATATTATCGTCACTTATTTTTATGGTTCATGTCCCTTTGTGGTATGGCCAGCGTCAAAAGTCAATTAACACTGCTACTTTTACGAAATCTAGGTAAATTGAATTATTCGATACATTTGATGTAATAGCTAACTGTTAATATTTCAGAATTAAAGAGTTATTAATATTCTTGAAATTTTACCTATATTTCCGGTCAAATATCGGACCCAATAAAAAAAAAATACTTATCTTTTTTTAAACTTTATTTTAAAACCAAATAGCAACGTACTTCCCAAAGAATATTCCAGAAGGAAAGTGGTCGAACATCCACCCTTAGCTAGGTGCTAATTTATCCATGCATAAGAATGGGACAACTTCGAGCCGGTAAACTTTTAATAGTGGCCTTCGCTGGGCCTGAATCGCTTCGCAACTTCCAGTCATTTTGCCTTAAGAACATTATTCCTTGAAATAAATATTGTTATCCGTTTATCCTTAATTAAGGCGAAGTTTTTTTCTAGTTTGCAGTGGTAAACGTTTCGGTTTTTATGCCGGATGCAATAAAAAGCCTAAGAACATTATTCCTTGAAATAAATATTGTTATCCGTTTATCCTTAATTAAGGCGAAGTTTTTTTCTAGTTTGCAGTGGTAAACGGTTCGGTTTTTATGCCGGATGCAAAAAAAAGCCTGTTTGATTCTGATAATCGTGATGGCTATAAGAATGAAAAATGGTGGAAATATGAAGCGTAACAGCAATACTTACCTACTACGTTTTGAAATCAGTCGTTTTATTATTTTGCATTATCAGAGTAAAGATAAATGGTAATATCTAAAGCAACAATAATTATTTTATTGCAGCAAGCAGCCAAAAGCACACCATGTCCAATGGAAGCTCATTTCCACTCCATCTGATATGAAAAACATGTCTGATGAGGCTATTACCAAATGAATTCAGGGACACTTTAAGTAGTCAATGCAACGACCTTTTAAAAGGCTTTTAAAGAAGTCTTTAAAAGCTTGACTGTCCCGTTGGTCTAGTGGTCACAAACGCTATTGCTGAGCATGAGGTCCGGGTTCGATTCCCAGGTCAGGCAAAGTGTTATTGGCTTATTGATGTTATGTTATGCATGTCATTAAAAGCCTTTTAAAAGTTCATTCAGTTTTCAGAGCAAAACTGTCAATAAACACTGTAATATTAACTAAAAACTGACAGAATAAATCAATGAAATAAACACACGATCTATAAAATTCACATACCTACGCTTACATTGAATGTTATACTACTCGTATAATGCATGTAATAACGACAACAAACTGTAAAGGTGTACACTGTACAGTAAACTTAACCCTCTATCTGTAACTATGTCTTAAATCACACGTGGTACCGTAAGTTTTTGTTCGAACAGACGCTCAGGCCGAGTTCGTGGTAGGAAATCGTAAAATAAGATAGCCAAATGGTTTTAGTACCCCCTAAAACTAGCAGTAAAATAGTAAGTGCCCGGCAATGAATATCTTTATGAGATCATTTGATTGATTACTGAATTTTCTGGGAACGAAATCAATGAAGACGAGTGGCTATATTATATTTCATTCGATTTTAAGAACTGCTTTATTAATATCGTCAGTTTATTTTAAGATAGATTACTTGGAATAAAACGAAATGAACTGTGTTTACGCGGCTTCATTAGTAAGCAATATTGATGTTAATTATTCTATTAGCAACTAAACTATATACTAACGAAGTCAATAAATGCGGCCGCGTTATTTGCGTACGCGCTTAGCACTCACAATACGCAAATTTCTTACAACTCTACGAGGCTGTTTAGGGTACTTTACTAAATAAGTTATTCTCGCCTTCAGAGCGTCATTCGAATATAAAACAGAAGGCTATTTATAATTTACCCAGCTAATTTACCGTTTTCCACCGAGTGGGGCAGTTTTAAAAGAAAATAACAATTAGGTTCTCCACCAATGAATAAGAAAAAAGGGACAGAATAGATCGTAAATTCTTCTCCAAATAAGATCAGCAGTCAACCTGTGCAAGCGAAGTCGTTACTCCGTAAGACAAGCTCGTAAATGCTTAAGTAGTGGTAAACGCAGTCCCCAGGCATCTTCTGATTTGATTGATCTTTACTAGGCAGACCCTTTGCGTTTTTACAGGAAACGTCAAGAAAATGAGGAAAAAAACGGGGAACATAATTAATTACTTGATTTGGACATTAATGACCCGGTCAAAGAGGACGAGGGTTGATTAGTGTGTTTTCTACAGACGTGCTCCCTCTGACATTGGTATTATTTCAACAAGAGGACTACTAAATACAATTGTATGTATGACACCAGAATACCCGCGGTATTTCGCGTTGTTGCATAACTTTTTAATCAGTCGAGATATTTTTAGATTCATATTCCTTATGGCACCTATGTAGGTCATGGGCTATCCGAATTAAAAACAATATTTGGCATAGCTGTTAAAAAAAAAATATTGACTATAAAATTGATTCGCTGTTACAATGTATAGTAGATCGAAGTTGAAGCAAACATTTCAAAATAATTAAAACTGTCTGCATATTCCATTCAAATTGAAATGGAAACTCAAACAACATTGAAAAATTACCTTTATTTATTTTTTCTCTAACGGCCCAAATACATTCTCATAAAACATTGTATACAAAAACAGAAGCTCTGAGTTTTACTTCAATATTTTCACAGCATGAAGTGTTTGCAGTACAACACAAAGGGAGAACATAAAAAAAATACTTTTTAAAACGAGTCGCCATTCCGCCGATAGGCACCAAATGAATATTCAGGGCAACAAAGGAGAAGGGGTGTCGCAAAAAGGCGCTGCCTTAATTTTCATTGTAGAAAAAAGCGGGGCAATCGCTAAACCATAAAATAGCAAATAAATAAGCAACGTTGGGACACGTCCCTATTTAATTATGAATTAAGGCCGAGCAGTAACGAGATCACAATGTAATTAAGATTACTGCGGCGAGGTTTTTTCAGGGCGCCCCTAACAAGTGAGAGTAAATGGACGGCAAAACGCCGCGAAACTAAAATGGCTACGACTTGTTTTGCTTGAGATTGGATGATTACGAATTAATGGATCTTCGATATATTGTTACAATGACTACTTGTGTAATGACTTAATGATCTTTTAATCGAACGAGTTGAAAAGACAATAAAATATCTAACTCTATCTAACTTATAAAATTAAAACAGAAACAGAAGTCTTCGTTCTTGTCAAGGTTGGAAAATTTATTGGAATAAACTATTCAATTCAGAATTATGGAAAATTTATTGGAATAATCTACTTAATATAGAATAATGTTATTCCCACGTTTCTTGAAATGATATTAACCCAATAAAATATTAAAGGTAAAGTAGTAGGTACCAGACATTTTAATACGCGATATCGCGAAGAAAGTAAAAATAATTTCAATTTATTCAGAGCGTCTACACATCTGAAATATACCTACAAGAATCATTAAAAAGGTTTTACGTAAATTCCTATTGAAATTAAAAAAAATAACATTTCTCTGGTACGCAACAGCCAGTATGATATTTTATTTTCGCAGTGACATAATGACCGGTGACAGCGGGGGAAATAAACTGCGTGAGGGAAGAATAAGAAAATGGTTTCTTTTCAACGAGACGGTTCGCTTCTATTTAATTTACGTAAATGATACCTACGGCAATGTTAAATAAGTTTGGGAATGAGAACACACTATTGCAGTAATACCTATGTTTACCGAATAATGCTGGTTTTTCTCACAGTTTATTACGAAGTATGATGCTCCAAGAAATATCGAGGTGTAGGGAATATATTGAGTTTAAAACTTTTAGCAGTGCATACATAGTGACAGGTCCATCGCTTAGTAAAGGTAGGTTCTGATAGATCGCCCGGAGTTCCGCCAGTAGGACTTTAAGTACTTCCGGAAGGACGCAACTTTTTTCGGTCACAGCATAAATTTCAAATTTGCACGAAAATATAGAATAATTATGTTTGTCTCTTTCAGATTTTACAAGAAAAAATCTAAATACAATTGACCTTCCATCAGCAGGCGATGGCGCATGAGTATTCACAGGGACAGCGGGTTCGCGCGAGCGCGACTTATATCGACGCTCTCGGGTACCGTAAACGCACGGATTCGTCAACATGTGAGTATTCTAGCGTAATAAAGATTTTTTTACTTTCCCGTTTTATTAATTGTTAGTCGTAGTAGGCACAATTTTTAAGTACTTAATAAAATGTGACAAATGTATAGTTCCTTAAAAAGGATATTTTTTTCTATAAATTATATTAGATAAATGCGCTTCAACAATAATACTTGGTTATTTATCAAGTACGAATACATCTACTATTATTATAAAAAAATAACAAAGTACTAAGACAAATGAGTTTTATTATAATACGCACAAGCCAAATGTTTTTAAAACATCAGGATGCTGGAAATACTAGACAAAATTTCATACAAACTGCGTACTACTAGGTGGACTCACAGAAGTCTTCCGACAGCACGCAAAACCGTACTTCCAGAAGAGCTTCCAGCAGGACAAGTCATCGGGCGATCCATCAGGTAGTACACTTCTTATCTCCCAAATTGTTTGTTATGTACATAGTACCTCAATGTTTGTTATCATATTTCTAGGATGGATACATCCTATTTCAATTACGAGGATATTAACTTTGACAAGTTCAGTAATTGGAAAGTTATAATTGCTGTAATTTGCAACTTATTTGAAAACACCACACGGTTCTTTTACACGAGTCTACCAAAGACTTCAGAGGAAGTCGCGTATTGAACCTTATTAAATTTATTAAATTGAAATGCAGCGTTAACGTAAGCAGTAGAGCTAATTAGCACTCCGAGACTTAAGTTTGCCTTTAAACTCAACATTTTTATAAAACTTCTTCAACCAGTGCATAGTTTTTATTAATTTACTGAGCTCCACCACAAACGTCGAGGAATTGGGGAATATGTAACACAATCTGACCTAGGAATGTAACACGTTATTCTGTTTTAATGGATGATGCAATCCATTTGGTGGTCGGAACACACGGCCAGCACTGGTCTCGACAAACAAAGAACTGTTTGAACAGCACCAGAACAAAGTGTGCATGCAAAACTCGCCCTGTATTTATGTAAATACACGATGAAACAACTGTGCAGTAGAAAAGACCCAAAAATGCGACCTTGTTTATTTTTATAAACAGTTTTCTTCTATGTCGATTGTTTTCTACCTTTTGCCACGTGCGAGTTTTGTGTTCGGTTTTTTTTAACCTAGGTAAGGTTAAAAAAAAACCGAACACAAAACTCCAGCATCTCGTTGATTAGTGCTGTGAACACACTGTACATTGTTGATGCTTTTAACCTTTCGGTTAACGGTATCGGTTTATGTTACATTGAAATATGGGCCGTGAATAACCTATAAAGTTTTTATTTATTAAAGTGTTTTACAGCTCATTAGCTGTTTATTAAAATATTTTACTGCTCATCTCTTTGAAACTATAAGTTAAGCCTTACATTTCACAAAAATGCAGACAGTTAGGTAGGTAATTAATTAATTAACGCAATTTGTGTAAACATTATTACTGCATCATATTTTAACCTAACTAAAATACTATGGCTACGAATTTTACCCCCATATGCGAATTATCTCAAATGGACGCAGAATATAAAATGTTAAAAATAATAAATATAATAACAAGCCGATAGAATATCACATCTCGTTGCAAACGTAATACATTATCAAGCGAAGGAGTGAAACGAGGAAATGTTCAAAGAAATAGGATAATGGAAGTTCGTTTCGTGTACTTCAAATTGTTTTATGAATATTGAACAAAGGACCTTATTTTTACGCATTCGTATTCCATTAATATTTAATTCTGAATAACGTTACGTTTCTTTTTCCAGCACATTTTCGTCTTGTTCAAATATTAATTAAAAATTCATTGTAAAATATAAAGAAAAATATTAATACAAATATGGCTGAAAATGATTTTTTATTTAATTTTAAGGCCTGTACACACTGACCATTTATAAGGGTTAACCGGTTAACCCTTATAACCTTATCGATTTAATTTATATATGTAAAAATTCATCCCAGTATCGGCAACTCAGGGGTGGAGATTAATAAAAATTTGGCCCTCAAACCCTCAGGGTAGCTCTTTATGGCACGTTGGCTTTTTACGAGGGACCTTTTATTTTAATACTTATTACGGTTTCGCGATTCCGCCGTTTTATCGCGATTAATCGTTTTTCAGTTAATTACACATTTCAGCAAAAGAAGTGCCGTTAAAAAGGTAAGTAAAGGAATGGGCTGTAGATACTTATTTCGTTGTTGTATTGCGCCCACACACAATATATTTATGAACTTAATAATTTGTCAGAATCGATATCTTTTAATGATTTAAGGTACTTAGAGACTGCTCAATGCCTACTTTCTCAGAACCTCGTGCATGACAGGCGAGGCCATTTGACTGCAATCTTGCTGTATGATATTATGGTTTATTTACCTTTTTCGCAGCGGAGTCCTGGTTGTTATTGTCAGCGTGGTGCGGAGCGGCGGGCGCCATGACGGTGACGCCACTCTGCGAAAGAAGCTCGTCGGAGCCTCTCTGTGGACAAAAGAGAAATACTTTAAAGAACACTGTCTTAGTTAAAATAATCAACTAATTGATAGCTAAAATTACGAACTACTTTATGGTCTGGAACAATATATACAGTTTGTTTTATTTTTGAGATTTGAGATGTAATTGTGACATGCACTGGTTGGTGAAGAAAATTTACTTAGTAAAAATCGCTTTTAATTCCGTAATCGTCACACGACCGCTCGACCCGGCTGCTAGTTTGACAATGAGAATAGAAAATAACTACACTGCGCAGTAGAAAATGTCATCCCTAACTTTGCTAGAATAAAGTAGTTCGAAATATAAATCAATTCGTAGGTAATTTGGAATCAATGTTTGTACAATAACGAATGTTTCTAGTGAAAACCAGCATACTAACAAAAATATATGTCATTCAAATTCAGTAGTCCAAATTATAAATCAGAATATAGCTAATTTAAAATCAATGTACGGGCCATGAAAGCGAATGCTTGTACTGAAATCAGTAATTGGACAAATTGAAAAGCGGAAAATTTTCAATTCGTCAGATACAAAATGTTTGAATAATATTTTCGGATAGTGGTACTTAATTTTATAGTTTATTCTGGTGCAATTCCACAAAACTTTTAATGAAACTGTGGAAAGTTCTAATTGGCACTCTATCGAAATTTTTCGAAAAGAGGACGTATCAATATCGAGTTTTACCACAATGTGAACCGAGCCTTTAAACGACGCGTAATAAGGCCGCGTCGCTTCCAAAATATTGACAGGTGACTTTGCATGCGCGAAGACGTCATCTTCCCCGGCACAAAAGGAAAAACGTAACAAAATAAAACAACAACACAATTCCGGGACACGCCAACGCACACGTCAACCCGCCCTTCCCCGGGATCAATCTCAATTTAAGACGGCGAAATGACAGACCTCAGCAGTTAAACGCACCGGGCTAAGGTATAAATCACGCTACGTAATAAAGAAAGCGTACAAATGACGCAACACCGCGGATTTTGTATCGCAAAGCTCACACCTGGCGACGTCGCCTGGATATCACTCACACGAGACCCTTAATAAAGCCGAACACATCAATTGTTCCTAACGCGAAAAATGACAGACGGTGATACACGTACCAACCTATGTAAACTTACATTCGATTATGAAAATGCAAATTAGGAGAGTAATCTGTTATTAGAAACATCCACATCAAACCTACGTAATCCCTTCGAATTGTTAGCACGGGCTTTTTATTTCATCAGAGCAGAATATTCGTGGAACTTCACAATATTTTAAGGCAATAATAAATTCTGAAACAAAGTATGCAGATTCTGTTTGAACTACACTCCAATAAAAGAAAACCTTTGAGCTCTTAGTTTCGCATTTGTGATAACTGTGACCCTTTATTTGCATTTTACTTAATATTATGAAAAACAGATAAAGGTAACAGCGGGATTCTCATTTATCAGCATAAAGCTTTCATTGTAGAAAAGGAACGTTCTCTCTAAAATAAAACCAACATTCGCGAGTCCTATTCCTTGGAGTAATTTCGTAGAGCGCGTGTAATAATTGCCTGAAATTAAATAACATTTTTCACAACAACGAAAAAACAGCACGGATGAAAATTTTGCGGAAGGAAGGCGGATTGTGCTGGGAAAGAGGGCAGTTATCGTTTCCTTAGCTATTTATCAACTTAATGGAGAATGATGTTGAATGATGCCTTCATGATGAAGACAATGGTGACATTCGGTATAATTACGGGGACTTACGTTATTTGTTAGAGGCTCATCAGTACCAGGTAGAACGTATCTGTCAGAAACGTAAAAGCTGCTACCATTTTGTTTAAATGATGTACGCTTATTTTTTACAAGGACTTTTATTACAATAACTTTAGATTTAAAGTCTGTATCCAAACAAATTCGTTTGAACTTTTTTAACACAAAAAAGCGGAATCCTGTTTTATTTTCTTTAGTTACAACTGTTTGCAAAAGTAGAAATATTTTCTTTAGGTTTAAATAAACTTTATTCTCAATAAAGATATATATCACTTACTTGAGACGAGAACATACATTCATTACACAAAGTTCGTCGTCATCAGTTACAAACTAGATACCTACCCATTTAATGTCTTTATTTCTTCAAAAGTGATGGATCCGCAATTATGTACTGACTAAACTAGTCTAGGTATGTAAACGTCGTGAAAAGAACGTACGTATAAATAAAAATGTTATCTGTCCACATAATACGTGCGTAGCTATGTACAAATGGGACCTACGACAGAAAATCAATTCGATAGATTGGTTCTTCACTAGATGGTATATGGTTTTACTCTCAAAAGAAAACTGTGATCTTTTCCATACTCAAACGTTCCTTCAATATGTCATTTGAATGAGCGTGATACGAGGGGCCCACATATCAAAATATAGGGAATAAAATATACATGAAAGGTTTACTTATAACAGACGAACGAGCTTGGGCCCTTCTTACAGATAGTAAGGACGCAAAATGATATGTTTACGTGGTCAAAGAGGAGTATCGAAGTCCATTGTCTGAAATCAATTCGGATAAGGTATTAGTGATATTAAAATTTGCTGAAAACGTTTGGGAACGATAGGACACAAAGATTGTAGTTATTTGTGGAATTTATAGGCATAGGATAAATATAACTTTTGATACTTGAACAAATAACATTTGGAAATCAATTCACTGAAAAAGCTTCAACAAAATCGGGTAAAGTAGAATATCAGGTTCAAATATTGAATTCTTGTAGTCCGATTTCTTCAGCGAATTAGGTGTAGTCAATTTGTGGAAATAGATCGCCAAATGTTTGAATACGACGAATAATTGGGCTATTACAGAAGAACCTTATTTTTATTGTCGTTACAGGAAAAATCTCAGCAAAAGAATTCCAGAACAAACAAAAGTTCAGATTTTTTTGTAACGATTGTGTGCTTTATTTGGCTAAGATTGATTAATCAACAGACATTTCGGTACTAATTAGTATCAGGGATTTATTTATACCTAGTAATAAGAAAAAAATCATGTTAAAATAACCCTGTCTGCAATAAAACTCCGTGTAGTGTGTAAAACGATAACCCCAGAATACCAAATAATACCATTTGTTCCTAAACTGGTAGCGCGCGATTTTTATGGACATCATAAACATATCCGACAGCACTAGTCTATCGTGTCATATGAAATATTTATGTGCCACTAACACTCTTCAGAGATCATTAATCGATATGGTCGACGAGTACCACCTTCAATATTCGGGACGAATTTACGTCAAATGAAACGCGAACAACTGATTCTTTACGAAATACTATCATTGAATTGTGATACTAGAGATCACGGATATTTCCGGACTCTGTAACAATAAGATCGATTCAATTCCTTCAAGATTTGGCGGCTTCGACGGATGTCAAATAAAATATTATATCCACTACACACCATCATAGTAAAACTAGGGTAAAGCTTATATAATAAAACTCGTATCGGGAGCACCTTGTTTCTGTGGCCGAATGAAATAGAGAGAAACGAGAGAAAACGAACATTTACGATGCGAATGAAAAATCGCTTCGGCATTTATGACGTCATTGTTCCTGAGAATGAATCTAATATGAAAAAAATAAAAGGGTCTAGCGTGGAAAGGCTGTAACGAGTCTAATAATTTTTATTGCGATTTCACGAGCTTACAGTCTGATTTAACTCGACGTGTGTAAATTATGATTTAATTTAATAACCAGCGTTGAAAACGAGCGTAAAATGTTTTTATGTGAGATAATATACTTTTCATTAAGAGTCATGCGTTACTCGCACAATTTTATATTCATGTTTTATGGGCGCAAGCAACTCAGCGGAATTGAATCGTTAACAAAAACATACATGGATTTGCGTAACAGCTTGCTACAAATGCTGCCAACAAGAAGTCAATACATCAACCGATATAATATTGTATAGTTCAGGGCATTAATTATACCGTTTATGTTAATCTCCCTTATTCATTTAAAGCTCTTAACAGAACAATTTTTCACCTTCGTGCCCAGAGAGTGTTAATTAACTTATTTTGCCTTGATTAAAGGAAGGGGTTTACTAAGTTAGAAGGAAAATGAATAAAAAATAAATACTACTACTACTACGTGGAAAATTTCTTAAAACAAGACTTGCAAAAAAAATAAAAAATAATAATAAACGAAGCTTGTTCTTGGAAATTTTAAACCAAGCAAAATTTTGAAGTAAGAGACACAATAATTTTCTGGGAAATAAGGTAAACTTTGCAAGCCAGGTACCTACGCTATTATGTACGTTACCGCTAATGCCCGCGAGTAGCGTGTCAAGCGTGTAGACAGACGGCGCGCTAACAAGCCTGTGAGTACACCAGGCGACGCGCGCTAAGCACCGCGCTGCTGTCGATCTCATCATCGCAAGTCGCACCGTGTGCGCCGCACATTCGTCTAATGCTTAATATCATCCCGCCCGACCGCCTTCGACTAAGATGTCGAAATTAACGATCTTGATAATATTTGTCGGCTCAGAGCTGCCAAGTTCCACTCGTAATTAATTGCACCAATTTGTTCTGCGCTTATAACGGACATTTGTCAAGCGCCCACCCGCGCCGGATGATTTTCGCACTAACTTCATAATCGATATTCGGAAATATCGATTATCGCCCAAACTCTTTGCCCCAACTCGGATATTAAGACGTTCCGCAGTCATTAATAAGCCGTAACGATGTTTTCTTCGATTCCAACGAGCAATATAAATTCCAGTAATAATTTATTATGTTTACATTTGCCGGCGTAGTTGAGATGTGTGTATTAAAAATTCAAAGTGTGACTGCGATAAATTAGGCAGATACGAGACGATGTAAAAGTTAACAATTCTCATCACAAGTAGGAGGCAAACCTCTTAGCCCCAGAACAATATAAGGAGACATTACTCGCTGTCACAACTCTACTTTATAGGGAAAGTAGGAACTGCGAGTTTGTGTGAACAAAGTTGTAGGGGCCTGGTTACTTTAGTAACGAATAGAGACGTAACCGCCACTCGAGCGCAACTCGCGCGCCATTTTAACTTGGGCCGAACTATGTCGGGCTAACGCCAGGATCGATGCGGCAAACTGCTCTGTTACTCTCAACAATATATTAATTAAAGGGTTATTTAGTACCCACGTGTATTACGATCCGCTTTTAAATCGCACCTGTTAAAATTGTAAGATAGATCGGATCATTACGCTCACTAAACTTGAGCTTAATGACCGCTCAATTTACGATACTGTTAGAGCAAAACTAATCTGGTCTGAGGAAAAGTTGTGCGATAAAAGTTCAGATACAGAGCGAGAGAAACAAAGGGCAGCGTTTAGAGGCGACGTTCATTTGCATACGAGACGGTACGAATACTGTGCAGTGTGGGCGCATAGCTTTGTTTTATGGCTTTTACTATTTTATAAACAACTGGAATTAAACCTTGAACATTACGCAAAAGAACTAATTTCCGTGGAAACATTTACTTATCATAAAAAGTGATTCAGAGTTAACGAAAAGTTCGCGGACTACATTAGTCATAATTTCTATCTGTCCTAATTACGTTTTATAAAAATAATATGGGGCTCACTGTATTTGGGCTCAATGAGATTGAGTTAGTCCCGTGGATCCAATAAAGGCTAATGTCACTATAAGAAACGTGTTAATGGCTGTTATTTATCGTGTGAGGCTAGCGAGCGGGAGAATAATCACAGATACACTCTGCTTCCCGACAAGGATGTTACAAGCCAACCAGTATGATTTATGAGACAATATTGCTCATGATGTACGAATAAATTACAAACCTAAATATTGAATAGAAGAAATATATTTTTTTCAGCAAGTTATGGAACAGCGGAGTCTCCTAACACAGGCTTATTGGCTTAAAAGGAAGCCCCAATCACTAATTGCTAAGGTTTACTTGTTAAAATAATAAACCATTTTTCATTTTCATTTTTCAGTAGTGAAATTCAGTATTCATTATTATAAACATAAACAACATAACATCACGCTTGTTTTCTCCGAAGGGTTAGGCAGAAGTGTGCCTAAAGTACACCCACATTTCGCCAGTTATATTTTATAATATCTTGATGTTGTTGTGTATATTGTGTGGTATGTGTGTATGTTGATGTGTTTTATGTTGTGTTTCATTATTATAATTTGCAGTGAAAACTTATCTTACTCACACAGTTGAAGCCGCTTCCTTTATCTTTTAGTACCCATGTTCATGATACTTGAGG
Source organism: Xanthia icteritia (assembly GCA_949128155.2). NCBI lineage: Eukaryota > Metazoa > Arthropoda > Insecta > Lepidoptera > Noctuidae > Xanthia > Xanthia icteritia. The sequence continues at coordinate 8,976,760 of OX421935.2, read as the reverse complement.
AGTTGCGAAAACGGCTTATTGTAGGTTGTGACGAGACAGGTCCAGCCGGCTCCTAATGAGAAACTATCAAACTCCAACGGCACATTTGTCTTGTTAATGCTAATATTCAATTCTCTAGGCGACGCCGCGTCGCTAACTAGGCTTTTAGTTGTGTGCTGGTAGTCAAATGTAGATACCGACATGTAATGTATGACGCAGTGAGGGAAAATTAAGTTAATTAAGTTAAGTAGTTAGGGGATTTATTTGCCCAGGCACCTAAGGTACGTTAAACAAATCAACTTCATATTCCAAATCGTAAATCGTGAGCTAAAATTATGTATGTAAGGCATAAAGATAAAATCACGTATATAATTTCAAAGATGTCACTTCAACAAAGGCCTATGAACGGGTTCGCTTGTATCGCATTAGAACATTCATATGGTAGACAATCGATATCACTTGACTAAGAAAAACAAATAGATTCTTTATGGCAATGTACGAAGGTAACAATTCACCCCTCAATGGGCCGTACAGAATCTAAAGCGATCGTAATTTCGTCTGGCAATATTCCGCCTTTTCATATTTTCCTTTTGCCTTCGAAATGTTGTATCGTGCCCAATACAAGACAGCGATTTCGTTTGTTATTTCAAGCCCTCTCACGCTTCTCCGATTTACTATAGGTATCGACACGTGAAGCATCAGTTAAACAAAATATGGAATCACTTGAGTTTTCAATTGCGATGGAGACGGATTTTTATAAGTGAAAAGACTTTTCAAGCAAAACTGTGTCGTAAGGTTATAAAAATAAATGAAATCTAGTTCATTTTTTCAGTTTTAATGTTATTATTACTTAAATATGTTATATTAGTGATTGATGGAACCCTATTAGGTAGCTTAAGTCAGGGAAATTCACTGTTTGGCAAATTGTCTACTAACTTAAATTCGTCCGTATATTGAAATCACAACCTGTCATTCTTTGACAGTTGTATAATACGGCAAATTGAAGTAGTGTGTCAATTGATGAATAATTGATTTATCTGACTGTTTATCGATTTAGTTGCCCACACATCGAGCCAATTTTCAATTTTACCGATGAAAAATAAAACAAGGTAGGTACCTATATCAGGGTGTCACATTTTCAATAGTAACAATCGCACTCCGGATAGCTACGAGAGAATGTAAAACGTGACACCCTTTAGTCGTCTCGTAAGGCTGCGTCAAAGAGGACCGTTTCACAGCTTATGCTGATACTGTGTCTTTGAGGAAACGCATCCCGCGCTAGATTATGTATGCCATCTTTAAAACAACTCCAAAGAAATATGTTTCGTTCAACTATTGAGGGAATTTCGCGAAGTGAAAACTTTTTGACTTTGTAACCACTTCTTGTTTCTTCTTTTATTTCTTGAAAGGGGTTAAAATACTTCGGCTTTTTATGTGTTGACTGTTTACGAAGAACAGTCAATATTTAAAGGTCAATATTTTAAATCAGTTGTTGCTTTTGTGTTGTCATATTTGTTATTCTTTGACAATCATTCATGTTATGTTGGACTAAGTAGAAAATATGACGTGTTTCAAAGATCTAAATCAATTCCATAAAATGGATCGTAAATGCTCCCGCAGACAGGCGCGACGCGACAGCTTGACGCGACTCTAGTAAAACAATTTCTATGAGAACTTCATGAACATTGTTTTACCAGAATCGCGTTGCAATGACAATACACTGTATCTTAAATTATCTACAGTGTTTTGTGGTAATATATTAATCATGATTCCCAACATAATTAAACATAGGTACATAACATTCACAACAAACAAACCAGAAAAAATTAAACGTCAAAATAAACGTCACACATGACAGAAAAAATTAACTTCACGTCAAAACTATTTATGGTATGCTGACGTCTATTCGCGGATGGCTGTTTCAAAGGCAATGCTGTGTTTACATTTGTCTCCAGAAGAGCGGCGGGTAGCCTCAGATATTTAACCGCCGCCCGGCGGCGCTTCGCAAAGATAAATAAAAACGGCGAGATTTAAATACTTTTCGGTCTTATTCTTCACCTTCCCTCTTTGAAGCGAGTACTTTATATTTATTAACTTCGGATAGCAATATTTAATTATCATTAGATCTGCTGGTTTGCAAAGGGCGTGAAAACTTTCTGTCATGCGCTTAGCGAGTTATTTCACGTACAGTTTTTGGTCCTTCGGTACACGATCATTAAAACTGACGTCATTTTAATTAATAAAACCACGGTAACTTTAATCAATCTGTTCATTAACGTTTTTCCGTTGGACAGACAGACCTACCAGTAACCAGAAACGGGCTTTGAGGACGTTTCATGTGTACCAAACGTGCTCAAACAGACCATCGCCAATCAAAAACCTCCAGTCGATACGGACCAATAGACTGCAGTCGACTTTTTGAGACTCATCTGGAAACCGATGGATCAGGATTAATTACTGTAGCCAGAAAAGAAACAGGTTTATTTTTAACTTGCTGCTGCCCGTGGTTTTACTCGCGTCCTAGGTAAATTAATTAATAAAAAGTATCATACACTTTAATACAAGTCATAAGCTACCCGTGACTCAAATATTATCTCAATTCATTCAGCTGTTAGATTAAGTAACAAACATTCAAACTCACAAACATAAAGTAGGATTTTCTTTTCATTAACAGCGATCATTAATTGAAATACAAACCATAAGGCAAAAATACACAAACAGAGCAGTTACCGACCATAGTTGGTACAAGTGCACTAATTAATTACTAAGTATATTGGTACGGTATATTTGGAGTACGGCTGCGAACATTGGCTAGTGCAGCTATTGATTAGACCCCGGAGGTGGTAATACCAGGAACATTGCAGTTCGGAACTACAGTATCGAGACCGATACCAAGTTACCGAGCATACAGGACTAACTAAATGTTAATGTTATTGTTATATGGAGCTATAGGACCGTTGTTATGTTGGTGTAGGTGTTTTGTTAGTTTAATTGCGGTGGGCAGATGTTAGGACCAATGTTTCATGTGGATCAACGGTTGAATAAATGAAACATAACCGGTGTCAAACGCTGCTGAAAGTCAGTCTTTTGAAACATATTCATAATTTTAAGAAATGGTATTTTAAAATTAAAAATTAAACTTTTGAGTATGATTTTCAGGCACTCGGCACTTCTCTAATATTTTTGCTGAAAGAGCGAACCGTACGTAATGTTAGTTTTACATTCATAATTTTATTAGGTTCTCCTTCATAAACTTTTAAAAACATATATTTTAATCTCTGCACCTACCGTACCAGGTTAAATGTTGCTTCTATGAATCAAATTACGTCTCGTAGCGAAATCAGAACACAGAATAATGACGAAATTGGATCCTTAGGTAAGAATATAAATACAGATAAAATTGATGAAATAATAAGAAGCAACAAACCAAAGGCATAAGGACCAATAAATAATTAAAGGGAGTTTTATTTCAGCCACCGAGCCCGCCTGTTAACAACCTCAAAGCAATGAAACGTGAAAACTGCATTGTTGAACAGTAAAGCTCGGTTAAGTTCGGTGAGAACCTTCCATAATCCAATAAAAACAAGAAATTTTCGTACAAAGGCTTGCACAAAGCAATTGACCGGATAAAGCAAGTGTTGTTAGCCGAAGCGAGTGCCAAAAAGCGTTGTGCATCAAAATATCTGGCTTCAAAACATAGTCCACAGCTCTTGACGCGTTAATGGACTTACCCGTGGTACAAGTTTGGAAGCCTTGTAGCGTTACAACAACCATGTTACGAGTTTAGAGCGCTTATCAACAACACACCGCAGTGTCTAAGAGATTAAGGAAATTAGTTTCCCGTCAAAATTTTTACAAGCTACTGGGAACTTTGTGGGTTAGCTTAGCTGAAAAAATATTTATTCTAAATTAAGACATAAAATGATTTAAAGAAAGTTCTTGAAATAAGTTATCACACGATATAAGTAAAGTTGCATGAAAGTGTAAGTTGGTAGCTTTCTATGTGAAAAGAATCACCGACATAATAGGTTTACTTGAAACTTTTTCCCTTACAAAACTCCGTTCCTTTTACCAAGTTGAATAAAATTAAGAAAACAACATTCGAGATTCGAGTTTAAAAGTGAGTCCAGATTTGGAAGTAGCTAATGTTCTTAAATCGGAACAGACGGGTAACGAGCCAGGACAAATATTTTGCCACTTTGGAACGTTACCTGACCGGGGAAGTGGCCGCGGTGGAGTCAGCCGCGGGGAGACAAAGTAAATATGTCCCCGTTTCCCGGGTCGTCCCCACATTTTATCGGGGAGCGATCGGCGCTCGGGTCGGGAAATGAATTTAAAACGTGTTTGCGGGTAATCTGTTATCGGTCCCTTGTCTCTGGCTGGAATATAGACGTCCAGCCCGCTCCTATATCTTGATCGTGATTTTCTGCCGCCAGTAAACATCACCGTTTATAGTTGTGATCGTTGTACATTGTTCCCCGTTAATATCGTTATCAGCTAACTCAACACAGATAACATTGTACTGGGTACCTAATTCCGTCAAAATAACATAATAAAAGCTATTATTACTTAATTTTCATAGCATAATATGAAATTTCGAATTAGGGATTCAATTGTAGAAGAGCCACAGCCGTGTTCGTTAATTAAAAGTGATCTGGTGGGTATCTACTCCTTGCAAAACATAAAGATATAACCTCATTATACTGCTTATTGAGTTATAGCCTACAGCTAAAGAGCAGAGGCATCGTTATTTTTTATTAAATCGCACAAAGCGAAAACATCGCTAATCTGAGGAAATTTCGTATAAAGAGTACAATCAAATGTTAAAGGTATAAGTAGTGAATTTTAGGTGGAAGCAGAGTCTAATACGAGCAACACTGTGTTAATTATTTCGTCACAAGAGCCTTCGTAAGCCACTGTAACAGCGCTTCAGCCGAGCTCGGAGGGGCCATAAAAGCTACATAATACGCGGCGACGTAAAACTCTTATTATTTTAGTATCTGCGAAACGGTCGCGGAAAACATATCGTTAAATAAAACCTGTCGCCTTGTACGAAGATGCAAGCCTCTCCATCGGAGACGCGGTTCAGCCAATGTGCACGCTCTAAATCCAGGTGGATTCAGTGTGGACACCGGTTAGGATCGAAACCAGCGAGCTAGGTGGATTTCTATGGTAAATACAGACTTTATGGTAGCCGAGGGATAAGTTTCCATTTTAAATTGAAGAGAAACTCTGAAATGTTTCCTTGTCTCCCGACGGGGCTGAGCGCGCGAAGCTGAATAAAAATTCACGTCAGGTGAGCACACGGAAATATTTACACAACTGAAGAATTTACTGAGAGTTGCAAGTGGTTATATAAATAAATGCTTAACCTTATCGTAACTCTTTCCTATCGATTGGCGTCAGGTGGGGAGGAAAAACGACATGAAACTAGATGTTGCAATAAGTTAAGGTACTAGCATTATCGGTTTGTTCGTTCTATCATAGCAAGACAGAAGGCGATGCGACAAATCGAGAATCACAGATGAGTGAAAAAATGTCAACATGAAATTATTCAACATTTTTTTGGCGAAAATGCGACTAAGTCCCGGAAACGCCCATTTACATAGCCGATGTCGGCGCGATGGTGCGTGGCGACTTGAAATGGGAATTATAATACCAAATTGAATACAAAACTTTCCTTTCACTGCCGAGTAATGGAGGAGTCTATGCACCGGAACAATCGAAAAGACAAATAGAATGAGAGAGGAGACGAGACACTCGCTCTGTTGAAATAATAAGTGCCTGACGTCTTTTTGGACGTTCCTGCCGCGCTTTTTTTGTAGCGATAAATTTTTACGCTTTGATCTTTCCAATTCAAATAGGCTTTTTTTCTCGTAGAATCAGAAGTTATAGGAATATTTCAAAAGCTTTAAGTGAGGCGACGGAGCAGATTTTCTTTTCCACCGGCTATATCGTTCTGATTGAAATGCAAATGAAACGGTGTCCGTTCTAAATGTATTTATTTTATCTTAGCTCTTTGGCTAATCTGCCAAATTAGGGAAATAATAAAACAGTACATAATTAATGCTTATTGAGTAGGTATAATTAAATCTACACAACTTTAACTGAACCCCTGCTCGCTGAACTGCTACGAAAGTATTAAATTTCTCATTTTGTACATACCCTGATATTACTCCAAGAAACTATAAAAATATCAAATTAAAATATCTCAGCATTAGTAGTAAAATTTATGAAATTTTAATCTTCTCTCTGCAGTCGAGCAATGACAGGGATTGTTTGCTGAAGAATCTGAAGCGGTTCATTATTCCGTTCCGAGTTATTTGGCGCCCAACGAGGGGCTACGCGCGCTCGACGGCGAACATCTGACGAATCACTCGCAGATTTGAATCTGTATCCGCGGAATGTTTCATTTTTAAAGCCATATGGTCTGGTTTGTTTTATTTATACACTCCATGAGTGAGCGTCATAAGTGCCTAACCGCGTTTTGTAGTTGTAACTTCAAATCAGAACAAGTTACACAACGAAACAAGCTGCAACAAAAACATTTGCCTATGCCGACGTTAGTGAATTGTTCTCCCGCTCGTGACTGGGTAATTTCCATACATTTCAAGTTCCATCGCCTGCGGGACGTTCGTTCTTTTGTTGATAAATGTTTGACGGGAACTCCGGGGACGCCATTAAAAGTTTTTTCGTGAATAATTCCAGTTTACATACGCAAATGTTTACTCGTGAGTTTACCCCCGCGCTCACCTATTCGGTGATTTCTTTTCATAGAGGCGTTTGTTCAAGGAGTGGTGAATTTCTTCTGAACGGAGTCGTTGAATATGTAATTGGAAAAGTTTTTGTGTTTTCTTTGTCATAACCCTTAGTTTTGATGTAATTTACCAGGGATCAGGGGCAAACACCGGGCTTTTAATATTGTAGAATTCTCTAGACAAAAAGTTGGTGGCAGAATTTTGGCTTGATTGAAAACTGCAAACAGAGTCGTATATTAATAGGAGTGAGTTTGCGGGCAAAGTTTATTGGAAAGTTTTTGTAGAAACAAAGTGACCGATAAAGACACGTAGACCTTAAAGTTGTCGACGACGTGGTCGGGTGAAGTGGTAAGTTCTGCGCCATAACTCAGTGGGACGAAGTTGGACGATCAGATTGTGTGGCAGACAAAAAGAGCCTGACGTCACGGAAGCTAGATTGCGTGGATAAACGCGCGTGCTCCCGACACCACGGGTTAAGCTCTCGCTATATCAAACCTTTTTACTCGAATATCTACTGTGTTAGGAATTTTAGAGCAAGTTAATCCACATAGTGCTTAGACTTTAAGTAAAGTACTTTTAGTTCTGGTTTTATTGTACCCTAGTTCTTTTGAATTAAAGTCATAATTTAAACGTTGTAATATTTATTAATTTTGAGTTAATATGGTAGGTAGCTAATGACCAGAATTAAAAACGAAAACTCAATTAGAAATCACTGAACCATCTAAAGGGAAGAATCACTATACCCACATATAAACATATTGTGTAACTGCTTTTCAAGTACTACATAATTATTCCATATCTCTTTCCTTAGAACTAAGTTATTGAGCACAGATATCCTCAGATTAATTAACACTACTAATTCCTCGGAACTCGCTCTTGAACTAAGACACTACTTAGGTAATCCTTTACCGGAATACCGTTAACTAACTGCAAATTAAGATAACACGTCGCGATAAGGCGACGTGTCGGGTTAAAACGGGATATCCAATAAGTGGGTGTATCAGACCGCACTTGTAAAGGTGCGTTTATTTATACGGGTAATTTTTTCAGCAAGCTATAATTACTGAAACTACTACTAGTAAAGAAAAAGAGAGAGTGAAAGAATAACGTAAATCGAAAAGAGTGTATTTTTTTATTGCTTAAATTGTTTCGGCAATGTTGCCTCTAATAATTGCTCCATAGATTCTGTAACTATTGTTGAATGTCGACAAAGTGCATTGCTACCTATCCAGTGGTTACTTTCGCGTAATGTTTTAGTTGTGCCGTGCTGGAGGTGAACTCCATATGGTGGAGCTTCCTGTAGCTACAATCACTGTAATGTTGGAATTGCCAAAAATTGCTCAGTATCGCTGCGAAGTCATAGTTCAACAGAATTGTTAAGGATTGCGCAATTTTAGTTGCCAGTGTAAGCGCACCTTAATCAAGTACCACTGGATATTTATAGCCCTGCTAGGTTCTCCAGTGAACCTATTTTGTTGAGGCTGGTTTAGAAATCAACGGTACATTAAATTTGTGGGAGGAAGTTTGAGTCGATATTATTGTTGTTACAATAATATTTTTCTGTCTGAAATGATAATTGGTTTTTCCTGTTATAGTTAAGTAGGTTTGAGTTATTAAGCAGCCTATTGATGATGAAGGGTTTGCTAGTATGTTTGGTTTTAGTTATTTTTTTGATAAAAAAATTTATAAAGGAACATTTCGTCAAAAATTATTTTAGTAAGTTATCACAAACACTGTTACACATCAATCATATTTAAAAAACTATAATAGATGAGGTCCGAATTTTCTATCAAACTTCTCATAGAAAAAACGCCGAAACAAACTAAGAGGTCACAGTCTCTTTTAAGTCCATAATCTTGATCAGCGGATCATGTCTTTTAGAGTCTGAAATGGTCTTTTGGAGAAAGAACCACACATGGGACGGGATAAAAAAAAAAAAAAACAGCAAAAAAGAAGCCTATCGGAATTAAGAAATACATTTAAGTGTCATTAAAATTAATGAAAAGGCAGTAAAAAAACCAATCCATTCTTTGATTTCCAGTGTACGATAATGTTTTTTTTTACCAAATATTAGAACGGTTTTGAAACCAGGACCTACCAATGTATTCTATTGAAGGGATAACAATGTTGTGTGTACATACATACCTATCTACAAATTGTGTATTAAACGTAAATAATTTGAAGGATTAAAGGCTGGCTGTGTGATTATTTCACTCTAACGAAATTAATAAGGTAAATTTCAACGGTGTGCGAGGGGCGTTATTGCGTTACCTCGGAACCGCTTGTTTGATGTGAAATAGCAAGGAAAGCAGGGTTTTTAACAATACTGTTATAATCTTAACTTATGTTAACATGATTAAAAAAGCGCGGTTGCGATATCTATCATTTTTATTTTTTTAAAGTAAGGATTTGATGTGAGATTTGGGACTGTAGAGCCTGCGACGACGATAAATAAAAATTTTAGACAGTGAGAATGTTTTGGCAACCAAAAACGTAGGTATAAAAAGAGTAAAATTGTGATTGATTTAAGAGCTTCTTTCAAGACTGTTACCTAGAACCAAAATAGCCATTTTTTCAGAGGCTGTATTGAGACAAATAACTAGGGAATTATATACAAGGCTTTAAGCTTCCATAAAGATGAAACAGACAAAGTATATTTCAGGAAAAAATAACTCTGTATCATCATTTTATTTGGACCCATAAAAGCAAAATCCACAATATTGTGAGGCTGTGAACTATCAAACTATATTACCACGTAATTTATTATGAAATATTCAAACATACAAACCTGGCAGAAATGGCAGTGTCGTGGGGAAAGCTAAGTGTGAGCCAAGATTCATGCAAGTTAATAGATATGAAGTTTTTATGAGCCATAACGTCACCTCTGGAAGTGAAATAAAAAGTGATATAGCTTTTTTATGTGGCTGCAAAAATATAATATTTTTTCTTAATTTGGACTACTGTATTACTATGCGATTTATTGGTTTATGTCCAGAAGGTAAAAAAGCTAAAGCCTAGGTACCCTAGGCCCTACACCAAGGGATCTCGCGCACTAGACGGCCACGACCACGACCAGTGGTCGCAGCGACCATGTAAACTATAGAAACCGCTACGAATCGCGCACTTGGTCGGAACGGCTGCTCTAGACGCAGTCCATACAATACCACTAGACGGCCACAGCTGGCCGGAGTGATGGTCGTCTAGTGCGCGAGATCCTTACATATCAAATTGATGTGTGCGTGTGATATTTTGGTTTCACAGTAAGTAAGAATTATAAATCACAAAAGTAAACTACTACTCAACGTGTTACCCTTGTGGTAGGTAACAGATTTATCAGAAAGCTGACAGTCCTGAAAATCGTCATAAGCACGTTTAACTCGTGTATAGATAGAGTGTCACTTGAAAGGGCGACGTCGAGGCAAATTGAGGGTGTCCAACTCTTGTACGACAAATTATGTGCCCGCGAACAGATAGCGATATTGTCGCCCCAAAAACACTTTTCCCTTGTTTTTCCGCGAAATGGGGAAGGAAGAACGGTAGTTCGGCAAGACAGCTTGATCCGGTGTACGGCCGTTTTAGGGGCAGCAACAAGTATCTTATTCACACATGGGAATACAAACTTTGTACCCGAGAATAAAGAGTTTAATTTATTTCGTGCGCATGCCAGGGAAAAGAGAATTCATACGTGCCTGTATAAGGAGGAATGTGAAAGTGATGGAGCGGCACACGAGAAAACGAGTTATAGTCTGAATCAAGTACTTAGTTTTATTGCGTTTTGGCTCACTGGTGGCTGGTAATGTACGAAAAAGATATTGTCAGTGATACTGATCGCTAGTTGTTTTATCTTATTCAAAATAAGTCACGACGCGCATTTTCACGCCTCCTAAAATAAGCACTTTGACAAAATAAATCAGTGCGGAAGCTTATATACGAGTATGGTATGTAAGCAATGACATTAAAAGCTAAGGCACCTTCAAACGACAGCGTCCCAAAAGAAAATACTTCAGAAAGAAAGGAAAAAACGGGAAAAACCAATTGTGCATCCCCGCTTCATTGTGAGGAGACCAAAAGAAGCCCGATATAAACGAAGGACGGAGACGACTCGTTAAAAGAGATACTTATGAAAAGAGGAGATTCGTGGAAAAAATCGAAAAGCTGAGGTAAACAATAGAGACGCGGTTGGAGGCGCCGGGACAAGTTTTCAATTAACAGAATGAGACTCAAGTTGATGGCGACTCGACAACTCGATAACATACTATACTAGCATTGCCTCTTGCTGTAGTGTATATAGCCATAACTAAGGGTACTAGCGAAATGTTGGAGTGAGGCAAAACGAGCGATGAACTGCACAATACGTAATATGTAATAGATGTTTATGCGAAGGTGAGTTGGTGGAGGTTTCGGAACGGCCCGCAAACTGAGTGGGTTAAATGGAGCGTGGACGCGACGAGGCCCGCTGCACTTGTTGCAATTTCTCTCCACTCCACAACTTAATTGTGCCGAGTGTGCCTTTACTTTAGCTATAGACGAATGGCGTTAATTTCACCCGGAAAGGTTACCGTCCATTACTCTAATTGCGCGCCGCATTTCATCTAAGCATCTCACAACTTTATTCCGCAACGAAGAAGCCTTCAACCAACTCGAGAAAATTCACAGAAACCAACTACCAAAGAGTATGGAAGTAAACGAGGACTCTTCGCTAATATTCCTAATTAAGCTTTTAATGTAATTGAATGAATGGAGACACATTGCGATTGGAAGAAAGGAGTGAGCGAGCAGCGCGCACCCCTTCGCTCGCGACCAAAAATACTTTCAGATAAATTACTTAGAGCGGACTCAGCGCGCATACAAATCGGCCAGCGATTCTCCATATTTCACCTTGCCGAACACTCGCTCGATTTACACACTTCTGTAATACGTGGGGGAGGGTAAACGCCGCGATGGACGAGTGCCGATGCAGAGATCTCAACTCGGTGAAAATTAAGCCATTTCCGTTTAGGAGCGTCGTGTTCTAACTTTATTACTAATCGAGTCACGTCACGAAAAGAATTTCCGATATACAATTAAAGGTGAAACGGGTGTCGAAGATCTTGAGTCAGAGGTGGGCCGCTATCGTCGGCGTCTGTCGCGAGGAGGCAAATAACCGGAGAGTAGGAGCACCTGTGCTCGATAATGCGCCGCCCCGTCTGGCCGAATGGGAGAGGAATCAATTAGGCCGTTTCCGAATTGCGTAACGGCTCTAGTTACGAGCATTACGAGTGGGTCCGCAGCTGCTTTTTGCTCATCCAACCTCTTGTTATTGCACAATCAACATTCGACGCCTCAGATTAAGATATTACGTATTCATCGAACCTTTTCATTATAGTTTTATGGAAGGAGTTAAGTAAACAAGCTTGGACCTATAGGTCAGATACTGGTTGCCTTTTCGTTTGCTCCGTCTTCCAATAATTTCAAGGCACATATCACTCAGTGGTAAAGAAATCTGTTCCTATAAAATAGCATCTACCTATGTACAACGTAATATAGTTTTAAACGAGTGACCGTCGTCATGCGTGTATTTAACGACGACCGCACGCGTTCGCTGCTGGCGGCTCAGTAATGGATTACCTTCAACGCAACTGTATCATCGGGCTAACCGCAGCGAGAACGATTCCAACTAAAAATTACATTTAATCCGTTTGGAAATATCGCGGTTTTAACTGTTATATTTTATTATTGTTTTGTATTTTTTTAAGATTGTTACAAAGTTAGTGAAATGTTGATTACTTAGAGGTTTACAATCGGTTTTTGTTTTCTTTTACTTGAAATAAAGCACTTACCTTATCCTAATTCTTAAAAAATAACTACACAATGTATTTTCATAGGTACCTACTTGAAAAAGTGACCAGATAAAAAACGCAAATTAAAAATGCCGCGTGAACGATCGACAAAAGGGAAGCCGCAGAAATCAAATACGTGGCAAAAAGTAAGCTTAAAATTAATCGATGTCTATAAAATACAGATAAAGGCTGTGCATCCATCTTCATGGGCCGATCCTGGAGTATAAAAAAATAAATCCAAATTAATTAGGCCGAATAAATTAAAATCGTCAAGGGAACGAGGTCGTAATTTTCGCCATGTCCGCTGTAGATTGCGGCGTGTGAGGGTAGTCGTATGTGAATTATTTAGAGGCGGTCGCGCGGCCGACTGGCCCGCAATTAATGAAGTGGTCCGAGTCGTTTGTCAATGCGGTGGTCTGTGGCGGTCGGCGGACCCTCACCTACACCAATCTGTTACCTAAAATGTGTCAGATGCAGTAAGCCTAAAGAATATTTGTGATTCATTGTATCAAATCAATCGTAAGCTCCAATTGCGAGTTGTTCTAGTAACTTAAATTGCGTTCAGTCTTGCTTTAATTGCTTTTCGAAGAAATTGGTAACTTTTCAAGAATATTTAGCTGGTTTCAAATAAAGTTTAAATGGCCGGGACGTTTATTAGATGGTGCTTATTAAATTAATGCTTTCCTGTCATAAATGCCTAAAGGTCTCCTACATGTAATTATTCTGGCTACAAAGCTACCCATAATAATTTTATTATGCGGATTACATGGCATTATCTTACGTCCATTAAGTATAATTTTACTAATAACTATTCAACGGCTTAACATCACTGTGGCGATATTCTAAAAGGTGATTATAAATCTAGTGAAGAGGTCGGAAGCGGGCCGGGCAGGTCGCCGTTAATTTTAATGGTGAGATTTATTTGTCCCCGATTACGAGGAGTTTGATCAAATTCCGAGGCGCCGTGTAAAGCGCCCTCGCAATGACATTAGGCGCGATTCCGCGACCCGCGTCGCGCCGCGCCGCGCCCCTTTAATCGTACCGTTTAAATATAATTGCAATAAGTTAATAAAATCCCACAGCGGTTTTAATTAATTTGTGGCGACACAGGCGCCCAATTAAATGGGGATTTCGAAAATTTCATAAAGCGCCGTTGTGTGGTAAACGCTATTTTTGTAGGCACTTTGTTTTTGTGTGGTTTTTTTGTGAACGCGTGGCTCGTCAATTCTGAGTGCAAATGTAAATAATGTAATGGCTTTCATTTAGTGATTGAATTAATGTGAGCTTTTCAAATAACCCCGGTTAAAAATCAATCATCAATTTATTAATTTGACAACAGGAATAAAAAATGATCGTAATGGGCACAAAAAGTAAGAGAAGGTAAATGAACAGGTAAGTGCCTACTTATTAATGGAACCCATTTGGAATCATGAAGTGTGAATTAATACAGAAATTCGTGTACGCGGTTGAATTACTAGGCCAGAAAAAGTCGTATCATTTTGTCAAAATGTAGGGTCTCAATTCGTCGTCCTTATTGTAAATATGCATTAGGGCGGATGACTTCGGCTTCGGCTCCTCATTACGACGATGCGCCATCAAAGACGTCCACGATCCGGACCGTGAAGTGTCCCGGATACAAGCCGCTCAATTATGTTAATGGATTTGCAGCATTCTGCCTACAACAGGCCTGCCTTCAGCTGATTGATATGCAGCTTCCACTACGTCACATGTACACATTTATGACGATTACATTACACAGCCATCTATTATTTGAGTAACATTAGCGCCGCACGTAATTATGTCGATAATAATAGCGATCAAAACAAAACAGAAGCGTATTTGCTTTACAGTGATACTCATTTCATACAAAATCAATAGTAGCCCTAATAAAACAAATACATTTTATTCCTCGACATGTCTAGTACGCGCAACGGAATGATTGATAGTGCTTTAAGCACACAACGCTTATTGAACGGCAACTGAGGGGACCACCGAAATAATGACAGTTTTTATCGAACCGACATACAGGGGAATGTTATCAAAAATATATTAATCTACACTAAAATGGTAATTAAAGGCACACTTTTGAAAGCAAACACGATTGGAAATCAATCGCGTTCACGTCGACGGTCTTGGTGAGCCACTGAAATGATATCGATACAAATGAAAAACACAATTTGTGTCTGAACTGTGAGTCCGCAAAAAGGGAATTCATCGAGGCAAGAGTGGGTTCGTAGGGGCGACGTCATTTTACATAACAGTTGTAAGAGAAGTCGCGCACCTGCTAGTCTAACCGTAAGATTGGCAGCAAAACGCCAACTCACCCGGCCGGTATACGCTTAAATTACGCGTAAAGCCGAACACAAAGGCTATGCGTATTCAAATTCCATTAATCTCCCACCCGGGGGAAGGTGGGGTAAAATGAACCGGCGCGGACAAAAACAATGCCGCCGGCAAATAACCGGCTCAGCATTGTTCCGGCAATTAGAAAGCTTTCCCATGTACCGGTCGTGTATAAAAACAGTGTAACATCAGCACGAATCGCTGCCTATTGCTCGTTACCGTTGATGTTTATTACGGTTATTAGGACTAAGCCGTGCGGTTCCATAATAATGTTTTTCGTATAAGTTGTTTTAAATTAATCATGTGCCCACATAGGTGGCTAATCATGTGTTATTTGAATTCCGAAACTGTTATAATATGATCGGTAATAGCATCGTTAACTTTGATTGCAACCTGAATGTGTCGAAGTCGTTTTAAGCATGATTGGACAAACGCTATCGTACGACGATATAATCTGGGAAAAGCCGGATCAAAGGTGGATATCAGCGAATTAAAACCGACTGTCGAGTGTTCGGTGCCGAATGCGACAAATGACACCACGTTACGAATTGATTTCCAGATAATCCCTGACCGGTCATTCGAACGAATGTCGATTCTTTAGATATCAATAAATTGAAATTACACGATTTTGATGATGAAGGATTTTTGTAAGAACTACATACAAATTCTACACATGCTCAATGGATTCATGAAATAGATGATATTACATGTGATAAGTATGAAGTTTCACTACAATATTGATATAATAGAAACTCACGAATGTATAATCCGCGATACCGATAACAGGGCAGCTTACCTGTAAAGAAAATTATGTACATTAGGTAATATATTATTTTACATTCCATTGAGTCCCAAACTGCAACTTGACACAAGCTGCTCCTCGTAATGGGAACAATGTGGCCGCCGCAATCACAAGGAGCATGGCCGCGCTATTGTTTTTACCGCTGTTATTGCGGAGTGCAGAGTAGCAATAAGCGAGCGTTGTTTGCTCAGGGCCACTATTGTACCCGGTTATTAGGACAGGTCCTACGCGGCTCGCGGCGGCGCGGCGGCGGGTTAAGATCGGCTCAACCAACTCAACCCAGCTTTCTTGCTGTGTAGGTGGCACACTTAAGCCAACTGACGTCAGGTGGCGTCGGGTTACTTCGGGTAACTTCGAGTTACCTCGGCAACATTATAACATATCTGAAGGATTACGTACATGAGTTTACAGTGTTACAGTACCTTGATTAAATGCTTGTGTATTTAATTATACGGGTATTCTGGCGAAACAAGCGTCAATTTGTCCCGGCTGCACGGAGCAGAACTAATAATTAATTTGACTGACTGAGATTTAAGCGTGCTCATAATACCCGGCTCGCATTTCCGCAAAGCACAAAATATTCCTAATGTCATCTCGTTAAAGTTGGCATACCTAATCATGACGTCACTATACCTACTGTTACAGTTTTATCATAATAGATGTCTACTGTGAAATTTACGTGTAGTAAGTATTAAAAATTGTTATTATAAACATGGTAAATAAGTACCTACCTAATACCTAATAAATATTACCTACCTAATACCTAAATAGAGAGAAACTGTGGAAGGTTCAAACGTCAAAAATGTATGGTTAAACAGTCGCTAATCATTACTGAAGTTTTAAACGTCATGTAGCAACAAACTCTCAAGGAAAAGGATTAAAATCAGGCAAACTCGAGGAGTACAGCTAGTTACGTTATAAAGTTTCCTGTACAATATACCGAGTAAATGTATGTGCTTAACAAATTCCGGGATTGGAGAATGTTTTAATGACGCCCTTATCGAGCCGAACATTCCTAAGAAATTCAAGACGCTCTTAAAACGATACCAATTTCAATAATTACGTGTCCTTGACATAATCAGAATTAAGAGAGGAGTGTCTCTGATTCCTGTTTAAAGCTGTGTTTGTGCTGAGATATTTATAGACATCACAGCCACCTTAACGGTAATTAATATTTTGGGTAAAGCTCGGTTTCCCAGAGGAGCGTCACAAATCGTCCGCAATTTACCGGCAAGTGACGTCACAGAAACATTATTTATGAAAGTAAGTTGGAATTTTTTCCTGAGAGCGTTTTTGACCCCGTCAAAGTCAAACCCCGATGCCAACATTATCATGAAAGCCGCCGGCTGCGGCCGTTATATGGCGGCCACCGCTCTTCTAAGAAACCGTATGGATTACTTCTTATTTAATTGTTTTGCTTTGGCTATTTCTGGCCGTCTCAATGCAATAGCCACACATAATTTCTGATCATCACAACTGTATAGCCACACTGGTCTCGTAATTGCAGTTGAGCCCTAAATGACGGCTGTCAAAATCACTCCTCGACATCCTGTCAAAATGCTACTCCAAGAACCGATTAAATAAACCCATCAAACCAAAGAACCAATAAGGCAATGATACCCTTATTTGGGTAAAATGTTACGTCTAATTCTCTGTACAAATAATAGGTAGAACAACGGATATGCGAGCAAACAGTTTGTGGGCAAACATACGTCGCGGTTGTCATGGCCACGTATATGTATAGGTGGGGTAGGCAAAGTGCGGGCCGGCCGCGTGGCGGTTTGCCACCGAACATTAGCTGTCGACACCGTTTCCGACAATACTGTGATTATTTTAAATATTAAACGCTTTTGCCGCATCTGAGTAACGGAAAATAATAATGTGGCAGTTTTAGTGATATTACTTTGCCGCAATGTTGCGGAGTTACGGTTGGCTTTATTAAAAAGATACTGGACGTTTAACTTTGGGTTGTCTAAAAGAAATAAGGCTTTAAACGGGGCCAAAAAGATGCATTTATTTAAATTCATAACAAAAGATACTTAGTTCAGGACTTGTTAATGAAATCGATTAAATAAAATATACGCCAGACAAGTGTTTAACAGGTTCTACGAGCTACGAACTTCAGGCCCATAACGGGTTCGAAGCACTAGACAACTCCTATACCACGGGCACCATGGCCGAGGTCCGTTAGATAAAGCGAGATAAACTTGTATCATAAACATAATGTTAAAAAGGAGACCACAAAATAACACCTTGTTTTCTTTTATTTCCAGATCTAATGGACTAGAATTTCAATAAGATTACTGGCTTAAAATAAGTGAAATTATGGTACCCCAATGAAATTTCTCACTAAACACGCTCAATATGAACTCCATTATCACAGCTATTATCTTCCATTGGAGAGTTTTCCTTGTTATTTTCTCGTTGCCAACACAATTCATTAGAAAAACGGCGAGAGGGCTCCATTGCGACAGACTCCGTTGTAGAAACCGCAAAGGTTTCGTCAAAACAAGCTCAGGTTTGAACGTAAAACGTTAGTCTTTTCACGTAAAAAACTCAGCTCATTTATCAAATCACCGTTGTCTACATTACAGCGCGGGGCGTATTGTGAGTAGGCTAAAAAGCCCGCCGTTTATACAAAGCGATGTGGCGCGGTGCAAGACGTTTATTTTACGTCTAATCACGTACGAAAATGAACCTTAAATTGACCCAATCTTAAGGTTTCTGTGACAGATTCGCACGACGTTGCTACCACGCAGGCCACGGAGTCCAACAGAAAAGTAATTTGACGCCTAAATTAAACGAGTTAAATTATACAAATAAATTAATGAAAGTGCAAAAGCGTAGCAATTTTACAAACAAACATTGTTTAAGAAACTCGGAATAGTTAAGAATTATTAAAATTCGGTATGAAGTCCACAGTAACCTCTAATTTATCGCGTGATTATTGTATTAGGGGCTTATCCCAGCGTCAATTGATTTCTTCTTCATTATAGGTAAGCGATTTTCCAGGCTGTTTCTAGGTCTGATTTTTGTTAAAAGAAACAATTGCTATTACGCTTATTTCCGATTATTTCGTACATTGTACGGTTTTGTTAATTTCAAGCACATCGTAACATGTTTCGTTCACAAGCCAGCCCTCACAAACTGCCAATCTGATAAGTCTTTACAGATACTTTTATTTGGTGTGCATAAAATTTTCACCGCCTTTTAGTCAAGCGGATTGCCGTGAGGCAAAAACGACGAACGAAAGCTCTTTCATTTGTTTAAAAGTGGCTTTACCTCCTTTAAGTGCTCCAGTATGTAGGGACGGGCTTGAATACCCGTGAGTGTTGCAGCGGGAAAGGCTCACTTAAAAATTGCCTGAGTAATTTCTATGACGAATACGTACGTGTGAGACTCAAGTGCATTCCACATCGGAATTGGGCGGCGAGACCGAGACCGAGACTGCGAGGGTGCCCCGGAGCCGCGCACAGCCGCCGCAGATATACTCCGACCGAGAGATTACTTAAGCCAATTTTGTCTTAGTGCTCACGCCATTACCTGCACGAGTACATGGACACACACACGCTTTAGGGACGTGATTAACAGCTAAGTGAAATTTATTTTATCGGGCTCTATGCGAGCGAGAGTGTATTCCATTGTCTAATGGAACATTCGTTTTGCTTACTCTCAAAGAAATAGAAGGAAAAACGGTGCAGTGGATCTTTTGATTAAATGGTTTTATTCGACAGGTGAGCCATCAACTGTACAACTACTGTAATGCAACATAATGTACAGACAAACATAAATACACAATAATGTAAATACAAAAGCACCGGCTAACGTAATTAAGTGAAAACCTGATTGTTCATTTCTTCTAATAAATTAAGTATTTATAAACACATCACTTTACGTAATTCTTAAGCTGGAGATAAAAAAAAATACTAGGCCCTCGCGGTAACGGAGTTTTCTCGTCGGAAACTCATATAAAAGACATTTCGGCGGAGCTCGTTGCCTATCGGCGGTATTATTCAAATTAATTTAGCGCGCCGAGGCAAAAAGTGCGCGCGTTGGGAGTGCCGCCCCCATATTCATAGAGCTGCCCTGAATTAGCATCACAATGAAGTGTTAGAAGCGCGACTCGCGAGCGGCAAGTGCTTAATGCGGCCTGCGTCTTCTCACACGATTATATCACATACTAATGAATTAAGTATAAAACTTTTCAGCCGCAAATTTGTTTGGGCTTCTGCGAAATTAACTCAGACTAATAATTACGGGAAGAAATTCGCGCTCACAGTAAATTGCGCATAGTTACGGTAATGTCTTAAAAGTCTCAAAGCCGGGAAATGAGTATCGCAGAACAGAAGGGTATAAATATGTAGGTTTATTCATAGGGGCGTATAATGTTAAGTGTCCCAAGTAGCGCGCCAGCTGAACGACGCGGTATATTGTTTTTGGACCACCCTTTTACGCTTTCACGCCTATAAATAAATCAAAATATTCAGGAAGGGCTCGACTTTAAGGCGGCTTAGCGGAATCGTAAAATTCAACAGCGTTCGTACCGCCCCGGGGTTTATCTTTCGCCAGCGTTTGGCGTGTTTTTGCTTGAACCGTAAAAGAGTATCACAGTGTATGAATAGAAAGCAACCTTCCCTTTTACCGAGGACATATGGAGCAGAGCACTTTACAAGTTTAATGCTGAGAGCAGATTATCTGCTCATAGGAAATATGAACCTGCCTCTGCTTAGTGGTGAGCCTGGTGAATAATTACTGACACCCCGTTACTTACAACTCCGTACCCGCTCATGAAAACCGTAAACTCACGAAGCTACTAAAAACTTGGACCATTTATATCAGCCTACGTAACATGTATGACGAATATCCTACACTCGGGGCTATACCTGGCGCAACCACTTCATCCATGTTTATTTTCATCACAAAATAATTTCATTTCATGAATAGTTTTAAGTGAACCATTTACAAGATAATGTCACTTAAGAAATTCGCTATCAATTAGGGACTATTAGTTTTAATTATCCTTGTTGTTATATTGACTATGATGAAAAATCTCCATCCATAATCTCGACGCCTAAGCGTATGCAAGGAATTCGAAATTTATCCACAAAATACGAGCAGCTTTTGTTATTCGCAAGTACGGAACGTTTTGGTCATTAATAACAATTTATTTAGCACAATGCCGTAATTTCGGTCCAAACCTTTGAGAAAACGTGGATTTGATATTAAACGCCGAATCGTTTTCTAAATTGATTAGATAGTTTTAGGAATTTAAAACAAATTTTAATAAAAAAAATATAATTGACACAATCAAACGTTATTTCTAATAATTTACAAAAATATTTTAAAATTAAAATAAATGACACGAAATCCTAAAGTCGATGTTCACGAGCGCACGCCTGTCAGCCAAA
The DNA here is from genome assembly GCA_949128155.2 of Xanthia icteritia. NCBI lineage: Eukaryota > Metazoa > Arthropoda > Insecta > Lepidoptera > Noctuidae > Xanthia > Xanthia icteritia. The sequence continues at coordinate 8,955,651 of OX421935.2, read as the reverse complement.
AGAGAGCGCTCGCCGGTTTCCGTTGGCTTATATAGGGCTGGTCACTCGTAACTCCTTCTGGTCTGAAGTTGCAGCTAACACGGCTTCTCCTGACTGAGCAGCGTCCCCGATGCTCTCCGTAGGTGGTGTTTGCTCTGGCTCTGAGGCTGTCTCAACAACTGAGTCTTCATAACCTGAGGAGGCAAACACATACATGTTAGATCTAACATACATCATGTTCATCAATAATTTATACTTAGATGGGCTAAGATGTCACTATGCGCTTTTATACTTTTCACACGTTACGTTTCATGAAATAAGTTAATGAGCGATGCCACACAAGGCCTTATACGCTGCAAATTGGACACTACTCCAATGCCACACAAGGTTTTACATGAAATGAATATGACATAATCTCGATGCCACACAAGGCCTTACACGAGCTAAATATGATGCTATTTCGATGCCACACAAGGCCTTACACGAACTAAATGTGATGCTGTTTCGATGCCACACAAGGCCTTACACGAAAACAACACAGTTCAATGCCTTATGCCGAAGCCATCCAGGTCTTACATGTACATTACAGCACCAACATACTTGTCTGTTCCTGGTCAACTCAACGCCACACAAGGCCTTATATGAGTATGATCCAGATCACCCTGATATCCACATAACGTGTATAAGTAGACAAAATAGCAAAATAAGTACCTACAGCGCCATAGCAAACATCTTCTAAGCATAGGTATACATATAGGAAGCTGAAACTTAATGATAAGCAAAAATAAAAATGAGTAATCTTACATTCAAAGAAGGCTGCACAGGTCTCAGGAGTCCATTCGCCTCGCCACGGTATCATATATTCTGCGGCTGCCTGCGTAGTTTTGCCGTAAGAGCCCGCTAGGAGCCGTAACTCATACCGACTATTCGGCAGAGCATTTATAATGCGATATGGACCCCGGACGCCACTGTCAAGTTTATTAGCTGTTTGAGATGATTTAATTACAAAAACCAGATCGTTCACAGCGAAGGCTCTAGGTGCCTTCCTACTTCTATTGACACGTGCATCTTGGTTAGCCTGATTTTGAGCCAATAGATCCTCAGCCCTTTGTCGTCTCATTTCACGCCAAGCTTCGCGATTTGGTGTGGAACCGTCCACAGTTACATCTCGGATGAGAGCATTTATAGCAGGGGTAGTCGTGTCACAGCCGATAAGCAGATTTAATGCTGAGCATTGAGTACTTTTCTGCTTATTAATATTCAGTACCAGCTGTAGCCTCCAAAGTACATTGGACCAGGATTCGTGTCTATAATTTACATCTATCCTAACCATGTTCAGTACTGTTCGACAATACCGTTCCACTTGGCCATTCTCTTGATGCATTTCAGGTGTTATGAAATGCATCTGAATACCAAAATTTTCTGCCCATTCGCCAAAGTCGGCACTGTCGAACATTCTGCCCCTATCACATACTATTAATCGCGGAGTACCAAAAATCGACACCGCGTTAGTAAATGCTCGTTTTAGTTCCGCGCTTTCTTGTTTATACATAGGATACAGAAAACAATATTTTGTGAAAGCGTCAATTACAATAAGAATGTATTTATACCCATTAGATTCAGGTAGCGGGCCAAGTGCATCCGCGTGCACTGTATCAAAAGGTATTACAGGTTTCGTCCACGATACGATTGGCTGTAGAGGGGCACGAGGCACCTTTTTATGTGTTAGGCAAACAATACAATGAGCTATGTATTTCTTGACGAATTGGCGCATGTTAGGAAACCAAAAATGTTTTAATATCAAATCAAGCACTTTTTCATTATTAATATGTCCGTGTTCGTCATGAAATACGCGTAACAAACTTAGCCTAAAACCCTTTGGAACATAACATAGTAGTCGTGATTGTTCACCTATCGGGTTATACTTATAGTAAAGTAAATTGTTTTTCTTTACATACCGTGAACTATCTAACTGGCCTTGATCAAGGTTTTCGAGTAAAGTAACCGTCTCATCGTCTGCAGCTTGTGCAACTTGAGCCCAATTAACTGGCTTTTGTACGGCGCAAAGGTTAACTGCATTACGGCTGAGATAGTCAGCATGTGGCATAAACTGACCTTTTCGATACTCGAGGGTAAAATCATAATCTTGTAGAAACATCCACCAGCGTGCCACTCTAGGCAGGAGATCCTTTTTACGCTGAGTCATCTTTAAGGCGTTGCAATCGGTAACTACTTTAAAATGTTTACCTACAAGGTATTGACGGAAATGTTGCAAGGCCTTAACTACAGCAAGAGTCTCCAACTCATAGGAGTGGTACCTGGGTTCCGCCCCTACAGTGACCTTACTATAGTACGCTACTGCATGCCTACGTCCATCTTTTCCCGTTTGCATTAATACAGCGCCGTATCCTAATGAACTTGCGTCGGTGTGTACTTCGGTTTGCAAAGATGGATCAAAAATTAACAACGCAGGCTCACTAGTCAAAATTGAGAGGACTTCTTGTCTCGCTTGTTCCTGGTCATTACCCCAATGAAACCTAACATCTTTGCGGGTCAAAGAAGCGATGGGGGCCACTTTAGTAGCGTATCCTGGGATATATCTTCTGAAGTAGCCGGCCAGACCGAGAAACTGCCTCACTTGCTTAACGGTTTTAGGAATCGGAGATTTGGCTAGTGCGTCTATTTTTAGTACGCTCGGCCGGACCTGACCTTTACAGATCGTCCTCCCAAGATACTCCACTTCAGTGGTAAGAAAGGTACATTTTCTTAAATTAATAGAAAAACCTGCCTTTGTTAAAATCTCCAGAACAGAATCGAGCAAGAACAAGCCGTCCCCTACAGAGTCGCTTAATAGCATTACGTCATCAATATAAACCAGGACCTGACCTGCATCAATAAAAGATCTCAATGTATCAGATATAATACGCTGGTAGACTACAGGAGCGTTAGCGAGACCGTAGGGCATCTTGAGATATTCAAAATGCCCCTCGGGTGTCACGAACGCAGTTCGGTGCACAGAATCTTCGTTAATTTTAATTTGGTGAAAACCTGTCACCATATCAAGAACAGTGAAGTAATTACACTTCCCAAGCCTATCTATATGATCATCGATCAAAGGAAGAGGGTATCTGTCCTTTATCGTTATGTTATTCAGAGCTCGATAGTCAACAACCATTCTATCCGATCCGTCTTTCTTTTTTACCAACAAGATTGGACTGGCATAAGAAGATTCTGACTCACGGATTATACCCTTTTCCTTTAAGTCACTAACAATGTCACGAACACGTAGTTTTTCGTCATATGATAATTTGTATGGCCGATAATAAACAGGTTCCTCACTAGTAAGCCGAATGTGCATCTCTCCGGTATTTACGGTGGTTGTAGCTGTTCCACTGAGAAAATATTTTGAATACCTATTTAACACAAACGATAAATGCGCTTTTTCATCACCACACAGTTGTGTGTTAATCGAATCAAGTTGCACAGTCGGTTCACTATGTGTCAAGTTGTTTACTAGCGAACTATTCCTAATTATTCGCTGCGAATCGCCAGTTCGAATGTATGCGAGGCCCTCCCTATTTAGTACATCTGTACCGATAAGCACTGGCGCACTAAGGTAATCGCGGGGTACAACATATAAATCTACCTCTAACGTAACGTCACTAAATTCTATTGACAAAGTTACGAAACAATCGGAACGCATTTCTATTCCACCTAAACCACGCAATATCTGTACACTCGAGTTCGTGCGACACGAGAAATGTTTGACAAGATCATTTGATATTAAAGAAATACTCGAACCACTATCAATTAGAACATCGGTGGGTACTCCGCTGATCACTGCTGTTATGACATCCCTTTTTGTACGGTCGCACGTTATTTCGCGACAAAAGTTGATATTAGATTTATTTCGCGTTTCAGAACGTTCTTTTGTAAAACAAGTATCCTCAGTGTGACCTACTTTCTTACAAAATGTACACACCAGTTTAGAAACGGATTTGTTAGTAGATTCGGGGGTAGTCGCGGATTTATTTTTGTTGATGCTACCGTCATCGATTTTACTTCGTTTTGAACAAAATTTGCCTTTATGTCCGAATAGGTTACAATTATAACAACGTAAGCGTGCATCTGTATTTATGGTAGGACGCTTGCGGAATCGTTCGGAGGAGGAATCGGTGGTGCATCGGCTATTGCGTGTCTGAGTATGATTAGGTGCACTTACACTTGAACGATTTGATTTCACATAGATTGATAAGAACTCCACGATTGTTTCTGGTGTTAATTTCGCGTTTATGGCGGCTGCACGTATTTGTGGATCCTTTATGCCGCGCACAATTATGGCGCATAATAACTCGTCACTTAACCCTTTCACAATACGTAATCGTAATAATGATTTTCGCGCATAGTCCGCATACGTGGAGTACTTATCAGATTCGTTACACATCACATCAAAAAGAATATTAGCGACGTCAATGCGTCGCGGACACAGTGATTTGAGCTCTAGTTTGAAATTTGACCAAGTACGATTGCTATTGGTCCACTCGCGCAGCCAGGAACGTGCGTCACCCTTTAGAGATAGACCCACACGGGCTAGGCACTCTTTTTCATCCCACTGGTTTTGCGATTGAGCTCGATCCACTTCGTCACACCACGCATAGGCGTCATGAATGCTAGGATCGAAATCCGACACATAATATTGGTTGGATCTCACCGGGTTTATGGATTTTAGCGCGTCTATGAGACGCTCCGTGATGTCCGGTGAAGCTGTAGTCGACATAGCTGAACCTCTGGCGTCGCTCTGGGTGCTGACCACGCTCTCGCCACGTGGCACGCTCGTTGCAAGGGCTGGCGGTGGCTCAGCGAGGGCGGGCAACGGCGGCGGCGACGGCGTGGTAGCACGTGTTTCGGCGCGCTGCTCTAGCGTTGTCAGGCGGTTGAGGATTGCTTCCATCGTCGCTGCTAGGTTACCTAAATTAGGCGAAGACGGGCGCTCTCGCGGTGTTGCACGTTTTCTACTAGACATTACGATGGAACCAGAAATGACTTGAAGCGGCTATAATAGCATTCAATCCCACTTCTGATTTTAGGAATTTAAAACAAATTTTAATAAAAAAAATATAATTGACACAATCAAACGTTATTTCTAATAATTTACAAAAATATTTTAAAATTAAAATAAATGACACGAAATCCTAAAGTCGATGTTCACGAGCGCACGCCTGTCAGCCAAAAGAGAGCGCTCGCCGGTTTCCGTTGGCTTATATAGGGCTGGTCACTCGTAACTCCTTCTGGTCTGAAGTTGCAGCTAACAATAGTTTATGATAAATTGTACAAGTTTAGGGATGCGTCCGCATTTGTTTTAAACTGGGGATAAAGGATAGGGATGTTTGGACATATTGTTTAATTAATACAAATAGGTTTTATTTGAATAATTGAACAAAATGTACAAAAAAACTTTTGGTTAGAACTGTATATTTATTTGAGAATATAATAGGTACCTACATACACTTAACTAAATGTTTTACTTAAAAATCTGAAACATCCAGGAAAAACCCGGGTTCTTTAAACGCTTTAGACATTTTTAATGCTAAAATAAGTCAACAATTCATAAAATACCCATCTGCATAGCAGGCACTTATCAGGATATAAGCAAGGCACTTTTTTATAAAATTCTTTCGTTACACAGAGAGAACTTTAGGTACTTGGACAAAGTTGAGGTTTCCAAAGTTTTCCATTCACAGCGACGGCAGCCGGCCATTGTGGCTAATTCAAGGCTATAATTAAATTTGTTTACATAATATTCTGTTACGAAACGAAAACTTGCTGGTAATACACCCTCGGGGGTAACAAGTCAAATTATATTTTACATAGTTTTATAAACACGAACATTAAGAGATTTTCGCGGTTCGTTGTTTAATGCTTCAAAAGTTATAACAACTCATTAGGTTTATGTTCAGATTTATAAGCAACTTCAGACTTAATTCACTCCTCTCAACAGAGCGAAATATCTGTTAATGAAAGGCTATAAAAAGTTATTTTTACATTTAACATTTTAATAAATTCCTTTTAAATTGAAATATTTTCCTTGATATCCTTTCCTACCTAGAATTTTATAAAAGAACATCTCTCTGTTAACCCGAAAACAGGAAAAAAAATCTGCCTAAATTACTTTACATAAACAAAAGTGGATTTCAAAGGGCATAAATCAACATTAAGATTGTTCAGTCCAGAGTTTCATTTGTGAAAGCAATTTTTTTAGAAAAATAATGAAATTACCCTTGGAACTAAAGTGACCCGCCCGAGGAAAAACAACAATATTCTCGGCCCTCACTACAAAGAGGCTAGCATTTGTATTATCATTCCATTAAACAAAAGTCACCGGAGTTTCAAATGAAAACACAGAACTCATTATTCCCGGGGCAGAGAAATGATTTCAAATGTTAACAAGATTCCCCATAATAGAGTTGTTCACGGAGAGATTTAAGAAAAACAAGTATGAGCTACGGGTCGCGTTGCCTTGTGTTGTGATTCTGAAGAATTGTGTTAATAATAATGTCTCCCTACAATACAACGCCACTCGAGGCGGTACACGCTTATATGACAAACGGAACCCACTCGTATTGTTTTATAATGTTTGCTTTTTATTTATGCAATGTATTCGAGTATCTAATTTGTGTCGTCGGGATCTTGTCGTTATCTTAAAGGACCATGGATGTTTTTGGGGATTATTTATAATTTGACCAAGTTATATCTAATGCATTCTTTTATAATTTTGAATTTTAGATTACTTATTTTGTCACAGGTAAAGATACCAGCGTACCAATTTTCTTTAACATATCCGAAGGGGGAAAGGTATGCCAAATCCAGAATCCGCGTCTTCCCGGCCCTCCACGGAATTCCTATATTATATAATACATTGGGGAGGATCATTTTGCTCGTTTATTGCCGGATATATCTGTGAATGCTCGTTTGTCAAATGCACAGTCATTTATTCAATGGTTTATTTTATGACTTCGTACCTCTATCACCCAAAATAAACAAAGAGTTAGTGAGCAACCCTCGAGGGAAAACTATAAGATATATGTGCTTTTGAGCTCGCTTAAATATTGTATTAAAACAGTTTTCTTTTTATTTATACTCGAGGAAATATGACAAATAATAAAAGTTAGTTGCGTAAATATTGTCTTGACTTATTTAAAAACCATTTATAATTACCCAATGTAATGTTATTTTCTAATTTTCTAGTCATATAATTTAAATAGCACTTTTAATACAACAAATTAAACAGGAAGACAAATATTATACGCTACTTTTGCTGGCAGGAACCCTCTGCGGTAATCTTAATAAATGCGAATCCATGCGAGTAAAGTGGCGGGTAAAGCTAGTTTATAATTCAAATAAGAGCAAGGTACTAGCAAAACAATGCCCGTATAAAAATAAATTATCACTCGCCCACAGCGAAAAGTATAAATTGAAACTTTTTAATTTTAGCAACCACAAAAAAGACCGAAGTAATTAAATTCGGAGGTACTGGTTGGGTAGATGCCTACATATTCTTAAAATACGGAACAATAGATTCCTGTTTCGGTGAAATTACGGAAGGATTGTGCATTCACGGAACTGATTTAGTGTAATACGTTCCCGAGCGGTATTCGGAAACTGATCTGTAACTATTCTGTGGCCTTTATCTAGCTATTCCCTACATGCTGCCATTCATTTGACAACACGGCACGGAGTTACGTCTCTCATAAAATATCGTAGATACGGTAATAGTTCGGTATTTCTAATTAAACTCTGTATTAGTTTCGAAATTTGATTAGTAACATAACTCGCCAGACAAAAGCAATATAGTTGTATTTTCTAGGTATTCCATCTGATATCGAAAATAATTTCATGAAAATATGAACAATATTCAGAATTTCTAATTCAAAAATTTTTTATTTCATATAAACCTACATGGGCACTTATGAAACGTCAGTTAATACACAACATTGTCCATCAATATCTGAAATTGTGTTTGTATTTTCTCCAGTTTGATTAGCTTTCAAATGTTGCTGTTACTTATTTGCAATAGTGGATGGGCGAACATGGTACTCGTAAATACGATACATGCTATGATCGCATTTGTAGTTTGAGGTGCGCTGGAGAGCCGGCGGCGGCGCCCGTCCCACCAATCAAACAGTGGTACAGAATGCAAGCGTCCAAAGGCTTTGTATCTCATAATAAACCCGATATCCGGGCTACGGACTCGCTGCAGCCGACAGAAATTAAATACCTACGATGTGGCATGATTTTTTTTCAAAGGGTCGTATTTGACGTTTTCAGGAATATTGTATGCACGTCCGCACGTATTGTTTTTGGATATGGATTGCATTTTCGATAACAACAAAATGCTTTGGCGTGTAAACAATGCATGTTACCGAATAGTGGTGAAGTGAAAATGGCTGGGTTTTATTATACCTGGCTAATAAGTTAGCGTGATATAGGTAAGGGGTAGATTTCTTCAGGACGTTTAATGTTTTATTTTAATTTACACCTGGCAAATAAATTGATGTGGTATAAGTACCTATCTGTATGAAGTGGGATTATTTATTTTATATAAGTCTTGTGAGATTCAGTGTAGTGAAAATGTTCAGTGATTTGTACCGAATGTATCCGTACATCAATAAGTTCCAGTGTTGAGCGTGGGGCGGTGGTAACGACACGATTGTAAAGTTTCCGGTGTCATGAAACCACCGCGTTGTAAAGTGAAACCTTCATATTTATTCCTGTTATTCGTTAAAAGCCTCGTAAAGTTAATAAAGGGTTTTTTGTAACAAGCAGGGAGCACGTTCGAGATAAGCCCCCGGTCTCGAGTTGGAATCTTTTAAAACGTCGTTAAAACCAACCCCCGGTCGGCACAGACAAAAGCCCAACAACCTAATTGTTGACGAAAAATATTCTCGATGCAAATTCGCACTCTTTACAGCCCATTCGGAATTTGTACTGGACCCGAAAGAAGTTAACGTAATTAGCTCTCGTTGTTGGGGTGTATTCAGATTTTGCGAAGTCGTGATGTAATCGCGAACAACTTTGTTTTCAAACCTACTGTGGAATGCAGTATCGTTCAATAGTAAGTACCTAATATATTAGAGAAGTCCTACAAATAAGACATACGACGAAGTAATTAAGTAGAAATAATATTGGTAATTTGTTTTCATTTCCATACTCCGTATAAAATACAGTGAACCCTTGAGCAAAGGCTATGATGCTGTTAATGAAATTAAAATCGCTGCAAAATCATGGAATAACTGTAACAATAACATCAGTTGCTCCACGCAGAGATTGGCTTGTTATTCGTGTTTAATTAAATTCTTTAGCAATTTAGCGGAGAGGTGACTCCGTCTGCCTTTCATTTAGATTCCAACGTAATAGGACGTAATGATACCTCTCTTGGGTCAAAAGATGCGTCCAATTAATGCTTACAAAATGCATCTACTACGATAGGATTAATAATACTAGACAACACGATTCCAGGATAGTGGTCAGTGAGATTTTTCCTGAATATTCAGCAGAACTTTTCCGGAACTTCGAAGTGTAAAAAAGAAATAAAAACTTTTACGAACTATTTTCACATTTAAGGTTGGTATGCGGGTTTGATAATACAGATTTGACGTTCGCGCTGTGGAAAACACGTTTTTAAGTAACAATTTCACGTTCTATGCAGTTATTTGATAAAGTTTTGAAAAACAGATATGAAACTACGATTTTAACATTAGTGGCTTATTTATAGTAATCATGTAAAAGCCACTGCATATTGTGATCTATCCTCCCTGTACCTACCCCACTATTGACTCGTTCACATCAACAGAGTTTACATTGAAAATCATGGCCAGCGGACGGTTGCCGCGCGCTTGTCATTTCCTGGATATAATTTGGCGGCTAGCCCTTTATCCAATTCAGGCGATGCTTTCCAGTTCACCTGGTCACGACAATTTCGATCCTAATTTGTGTTATCATTTCCAATTTCATAGAATTATACAATAAAGTACTTGTGTAACATGCTATCCTTAATTGGTACCTACGGGGATCTGGAGTGCTCATTGGGCACACTTCTCCCCGAAGACAAAGGTTCGTGGAGTCCTTGCAATCGGATCCGACGCGCCGCACGCCCTCTCGGTAATTTTCTCGTTAACGGAATGAATAAAACATTTCATTTCTTACCTTTCTTTTGTAATTGTTAATGGTTGATGGGTTTTGGCAATTTATGTTCAGTTTCTTACAGAAACCCTATTTTGCCGCGTCATTTGTTATTCGATATCCATTCAAGATTTGCGTGACGGCTTTAATTGTACGCTGAGAGATCACCGATCACAGGAAACGTTACCGTCTGGAAGGCCAGACGACATTGTTGTTTTATCGTCTATTCAGCAACATTAAGTATTACAGATACATATTTGGATGGTTTTTATAACGCTCCAAAATAATAAAACAGGACCCATCGCTGCGATAGACAATTTGCAAAGAAAAATACATCACGATAAAAAATGTTACTCTAACGAGTACCTCAAAATGGCTCGTAAGCAATGAAACAGCGCAATTTCATGAGAAAGGCGGCCCGCAAATAAACCAAAGCGGAGCACATTCCCGCCTTCATAAAACGCAGACTGAAACAAACGTAACAGACTCCGTTCTTTAAAAAATCCGGGCGACGACAACCGCAAAGCTCAGCAAAAATCTCTAGTGTGAGTTGGAATTTCAGCGTCGGAATTTTCATAACTGGCGCGTGGCGTCGTCGGTCGTCGAAGCGTTCCAGGTGAAAGATACCGAATTTATATCCCGAGGCGGTTCCGACGCCGATCGTGATCCGGCTGCGGTTCGCGCTCGCGCCGCCGTCGGGGAATCCTAGCACCGTACTTTATTAGGTACGGAACCCGCTTGCCTCTAGCCAAATATGTGTGCGGCCCTCCGATGACAATAAACACCCCGTATGAACGCTGCCCACATGAAAGGCTTTATTTCGCCAGGTGTCATGTTCATGTATGCGCGTAAAACGTAAACGCGTCCGTTCTCTGTTATTGACATTCAAGGGAAAATTGTACTTTCAATGTAACGCTACTTCTTGTTTTTGAGTTTGTAGCTTAATTTTCCAAATGCAAAATTTTGGACCTAGGTATTCATTTAACATGTCGATTCAACCGAAATTATAAGTATTCAAATAATTTCATATTCACTGCGTTGTTGAAAACTATCCCTAATTAATGCATTACGCATCTTTGGAGTGTGCATTGCTATTAAGGAGTATTATGTTCATTGATGTGCTGAAAGTAAATTCCTCTAACCTCCTCTGTCCAAAAATACTTTTAAATCTTTTAAAACGTTAATGTAACAATTGAATTATGTTTTAACAAGAATCATCTAGCGGCGCCAAGTGCAGGATATTGTGGGCCACACCCCGCGAAGATTACGCGAGTTTTTCATATAAAGCCATTCAGCCAATTTCCTCATATCCTACACAGGAGCATAATAAAGGAGGCTTTTGTGAAGGAAAGAGGTTCGCGCACCTACAATGCGTAGACACCGCGTGTACACCGCGAGGGATCGAGACGTAGGATCCTTCCCTCTCGCCTTTTTCGGATAACTTCTGATATTTAGGGTGCCGCCGTTGTGAACAAATAGGTACTTTTACAATGTCAACGTCTGCTCTATTCCTGAGATTTAGTTTCGTATTCAATTTTCACTAAATCATGTGCTTAGAGAAGGTTTAGTTTTTACGTAGCTAGTTCAAAATTTTCTCTCGATAAAATACGACGCGATTTCTGATACTATTTGAAGTTATTCGTAGTCAAACAGTTTTCTCGACTGGTTTATTTGGTATCAATACGAGTGTAACTGCAAACATTGGATTTATTACCAGCAGATTTAAATCTTTTTACTTTTGTGTTCTAATTTCATGATGCCTAAAGGATAGATACCTAATTTAGAATTCACTTTCAAAGTTTATTTATTATGTTAACGACTAGTTGAGGTAGAAACCGTGTTTCTTAGAGCTTTTGAATCCCTAATTTACCTCTTTTGGCAAAAAGTATTAAAGTATTATGTTCTTTAGCTACCTCCCACGATTTGCGTGGGTAGATTAAGATTAGGTAAATAAAATTCTAAATGTAAGAATAATTGTCTTATCAGACCGCAAAAGGGTTACTGAAACATGCAACACAACATAGCATAATCAGCCTATAATGTCCCCACTGCTGGGACACAGGCCGTATCTCTTCCACAGGGAGTGGGACTAATCTATTATTATTTGCAAAAGAGAGCTGTCAGAGCCATTTATAATCTACGTCGCCGCGAATCTCCCAGGGAACTATTTAAAAAGATTAATATTATGACGGTACCTTGCCAATTCATTTATGAAAATATTATGTATGTAAGAAAAAATCTACATTTTTTAAATAAAATAAATGAGACATAATTTTAATACTAGAAATCAAGATAAAATAGATCAACCATTTTTCAGATGATCTAAAATACACACATCTTTTATGGGGTACTGTGTTATGTTACGACAAAATACCTTGTGATATATTGCAATTAAATGAAAGAAAATTTTAAACTCATATTAATAGTACACTTTGTAAACGAGCATATTACAAATTAGAGGAATATATCCAAGATAAGAATGCTTGGAAACATGCTGGTCCTGCTCCATAGGATAATTTAGAATCTGGATAAAATCAAACTGGTTGCTAATTTAAATAATTGTATAGGTAATTTATATATTTTTATTATTATATGACATTGATTTTACATTCTGTGATAACTTCCTCATACACTGACTTATTAATTGTAAAATTTAAGGATAATCGTCTACTTTTACAATGTTTGTAAATATGTGAGCACCATGTATCTATCAAATAATTAATTTATCTGTCGTTACTTCATTTTTAATTCTTTTTACCTTTTGTGATATAGTAATTTTATTCTAGGTGCATCGTCTTCACATATTATAAAACTTATGTACCTATACAAAATATTGTAAAAGATTTTAAAAGAGTAACGGTGGAGTTTCTTACCCGTTCTTCTCCATACGAAAACTACCTTTTGGAAGGGGGGGCAACTAGAATCAATTTTATTTTTTTGTAAATTTTGACTTAAAAAGTGCCATAAAAGGGCCTATTTGAAATAAATGCTGTGACTTTCACTTATATTGGTTGGTTGGTAGATGTCATATGTCTTCGAATTTTTCGTTCTAGGACATGCTGGTTTCCTCACGATGTTTTTCTTCACCGTTTTGAGAGCAGTTATGATGGAATTGTTTACATAAAGTAAAGCGCCTGCTTGGGTTCGAACGCACGACCGTGAGTCGGGGCCGCTACCACTGGGCCACCACAACACAACATAAATGGTGTCAATTCACTCGGTCTAAAATTAATAACAAACTGGCCAAGTGCGTGTCGGACCACGCACAATGAAAGGGTTCCGAAGTTGGGATGAATTTATCGCAAAAACAATCTTAACTTTGTAGTTTAAAAACATGTTCTCCCCATACGGAATGTATGGGAAAACATGTTTTTGCAACCGCAAATGTAAGTTGGTCGATTATTACTCGTTAACTTTTAAAGCCTACTTGGCTGTGATAGTATTTCTTTTAATTTTTTTATATTATATTTGCCGTGAATTTTTTCACATATCCAAAACTTGCCAGTTCGCTGGCAGGGACACACTAGACTACAAAAAAAAATGCACTTGAAAGCTTAATATTTCCCTAACCGATCCCTGAATCCTAAAATGGTTTTCACAAACTCACAATATTTTTGAACGACCTTTCCAACAACACCCCACACCATGGGATAGATGAGAAAATAAAACATCCCTACTTTACGGGAAGAGAGGTACCCCAAAAAAACCAAAACAAATATATATTTTATTTATCCACTTTGTCGGCGTGATTAATATGTATTATACCCATGCTAAATTACAGCTTTCTAGTATAAAGAGTCTTTGAGCTAAGCCGCGGATAGACGGACAGACAGACAAACGGACATGGCGAAACTATAAGGGTATGTTTACTACGGAACCCTATAAATGGGTGTTCCACAAGGCTCGATATTGGGTCCTTTCCTCTTTTTAATATATATTAATGATCTACCCCATTTATTAAAAAGCAACCACAAATGGTGTTATTTGCTGAAGATACTTCCTTAATGTTTAAGATAAATAGACGTGCATGAAATCTTGACGACGTAAATAACGCCCTGCTGCAGGTCCAAAATTGATTCACTGCTAATAAATTAGTATTAAATGAGAAAAAACTAAATGCATAATAAGATTTGCTTTACCGAATGTTAAAAGTAATGATTCTGACATAGTATTGAATAAGGAGAAACTAGAATTCGTCGATATAACTGTTTTCCTGAGTATCACGCTCGATTCAAGGCTGCAGCCTTGAATCAGAGAGAGAATGTTGTCTACGTGTCTTGCAGGACAGCTAAGTTCAGCAGCATATGCTATAAGAAAAATCTGTAAATATATTGATCCCGCGACTAAATATACCGCGACGCTAGTCTATTTCAGTTAATTTCATAGTATCATGACTTACGGTATTTTACTATGGTACGGTATATACAATTTTTATTCTGCAGAAACAGACATTAGAACAATATATGGCCTCGAAGGAGCGATTCTCCCAGGGAACTGTTTAAAGATATTAACGTCATAACGGTACCTTGTCAATATATCTATGAAAACATCATGTACGTAAGGAAAAACTAAATATTTTCTGTAAAAGAGGTGAAACACATAATTATAGTACTAGAAAGAGGGACCAATTAGTTCAACCAGGTTTCAGGTTGGCTAAAGTAGACTCATCCTTGATGGGGTATGTTTAAAATGTTACAATAAACCTCCCCACATAATCCAACTGAAAAATCAATCTTTTCCCAACTATGTTGGAGTCGGCTTCCAGTCTAACCGGATGCACCTGAATACCAGTATTTTATATGGAGCGACTGCTTATCTGACCTCCACAACCCAGTAACTGGGTACACACACACACACACTCCAACTGAATGAAACGAAATTTAAATCTTGTATAAAACGCACACTATGCTGCCAAGCATATTGTAAGTTGGGGAATTACATCGCTGACAAAAATTCTTGGCTCAACGCTGGTCCAGCTCCACAAGGGCGCATAAACGAATTAATGAGCATTCGAAATTATTGCTGGAGCTGCTGAAGATTGCAAAACTATCTTTGCATTGTATAAATCCAATCTCTTAGTATTTTATAATTGCATAGCACATGTGTGAGCAATGTGAGCATGTACCTTCTATTAAGCTACCATTTACTGGGTAAGTCTTTTATTGACTTGAATGTGCCCTGTCGACGAGTATGTCATGCTCACTCAAATGCCTCGCTGTTGGTGGCGTGTGTGTTGGATCATTAAGTTCCCTTCAAAATGGTTGAGCTGAATGGCGCTGGCCCATGCATCATGTTCGTGAACGGGAGCCGTCAGTAGGGACTGGTCACCTTTAAGCTGCCACGGCTTTTAATTTATTAAAATGTTTGAATTGGTTTTTGTTTTTATCTTTTTATTACTAACGCTTTTAACGTGCACGTCTACATTGTTCTCAAATGTATAATGAATAATGTAATGCTGTATGCAATCATAATGAATGATGTACCTAATCAATATTTTGTAATAATATTTTGATTTAAAAGAGTGTCCATGGAGTTTCTTGCCCGTTCTTCTCCATAGGAACCTACTACGCTTTGCAATGGGACAGCTTCATCTTTCCGACTGACCGACCCCTTGACAATTCAAAAGTGCCTGTAATTGGTTTATTTGAGATAAATGCTTTGAGTTTGAGTTAGAGTATGGCCAAACAATACTTTACGAGGGCGCTGGTTGCTTATCTTCTTGAAATCTTTACATAATCCCGTTGAAATAATAATAAAGTTGCCTATTAGAACATTCAGCAACCAGTAACAACATCCAGAGCGGTCCATTCCAAAGATGTACACAAACTAAAAAAATAACATCTTAGCCTAGATATAGATACCCTTTACCATGTCCTACTCCGTAAATGAACAAATTACCTGAAACAAACGAACACACAGATGAATATAGGCAGAGTACAGACAAACAACATGTAACATTAAGTGAACACTATGTAGGCAAGGCCTGGAACAGCTGATGTTGACGGCGGTTGCTGCGGTTATCCCGGGTCGTGAACGGTGTACCATCCAACACCATATTCAGTATTAACACGCATATTTGACGCTTTATTTTGGGTTGGATTTTTGGGTGAAATAACTACACGGATGACTGAGATTTTCTATTTTTATTTAATTAGCCAAAGAAAACATTTTTTTTTTATACCTAGTCAAAAACTTCCCCAGGTTATCAAAATAATAACATTATTTTTTTATGGTATAATGCTAGTTTAACTGACACCGATCGATGTTTTCATTTTCTTATTACAGATGAAAACGCCAATATAAAACACGTACAGTTATAAACACAAAATAAATTGGTACTTCGACCCCCTTTTCCATAAGGCCCAATAAAAATAGAAAAACACACATCTCATACAAGATAAACTCCCCGCACAAATAAAATATTAACTAAATATTCACTACACTATCTAATAAAATATCGAACATATTTCAATATACGTCTCTAAGAGAACTATCGATATTTATTCGTGTAGTAACACCCCAGCGGCCGTCCCGGAGTCCGAAAACGCCATTGGTATCGTAATAAATCGTTAGAGACGTGCCGTACTGCCGCTGGAGCTCAGTTACTAGTGCGCTGTTTTTACTGGCAATAGTTTTCCGTTAATCTACTATAACCAATGCTGGGCGTCGGTCTCAGTATCGGCAGCGCAAGGGTTAGGCTCGAGCGAGTGCTGCCAATGATACATATTTTCATTTGATGATGATGTCCGTCACGCCTGGCTGGATTAATTTCTTCGGAAAAAGTCTTTACGTACGGTTTTTTTTATGCAGATGAATTTTACGTTGTCCAAGCAGTAGGCGTTATAATATTTCTTTACCGAATGCAAATCTATATGACACGGCTTTGTTTACGAAGCACACGTAAGCTTTATTATCACTTATTTGAAACTTCAGCTGTGAAGGAAAGCATCGCAAAAAATTCACGCATTAATAATAAACTAAGCATGTGGGAGCGGCGATAGGTAGCGCCACGTGTCACTTTGAATATAAAGTACTGTAACCTAGATACATATTTGCTCACTCCGTAAGGAACGCAAGCGTGATAATGCCTTCACAGCACACTTTTATGACACACGCATGTACGCAATTATTAGGAGAAAAAAAGAACAGTTACCAGCCAAGTCAGTACCAACTTTACGACCACTATAAATATAATCTTACTTCATTTTTATAACCTGCTTAAAAATCAGTATAAGATCAGGACTAATTCAATGAAACAATATTTACTAGCTATAATTCGAGTGTGTCCCTTGTCGATCGCAATGTGAATAGATTACGTTTACGTCGAGCAACTTTTCTCCGATACAACGACACTTCTGCCAGTTTACGGACGGTGTAAAACATGGACACCGCACTTTTACGAGTGTCGCTTAACATACAGAGCCGTAAAACTGAGAAACTACCAAAAACTACACATACAGACATAAAGAATGGTCATTTCGCAGTTCGTTAGCTAATTGGATCGTAATGTATCGTATATGCTACAGCAATCAAATTAATGATATTTCTTTCGGTGTCGTGTCTACTGTTCAATGTCTGTTATGTGCCATTTCATTAAGTTCACACGCGATATAATAGATACACGTTACGATCCTGATATGCTAAACGTTCTGTTTCACAAACATTGAACATAAATTACACATTGCGTTCATTTTGATGCTCATTCGACGGGTTATTTTTATTTAATTCTAGGCAGGTGCGCTTCGGCCGTGTTTCAGCCAATATTTTTGCACGATTACCATGCTGATGAAAAGCCAACATCAGAACATGTACATGTTTCCACACACATTCGCACCTACATAGTTTTAATTCCATGTTAAATTACACCTTTGAAGAGAAAATGTTCCGTTTTTAACACAAACATTAACAGTGCTCCAAGTTTTAAATTAACACGCGTAAATATTACTTTAGTTAACACAATTTGTGATGAGAAAATTTTGGCGGAAATGTAAACGAAATTTTATATTAAAATACAATAACAATAAACAGATAAAACCGATTACGTTCTCCGTTGGAACCAATAAGGAGAGATCCCGATCGTGGCTTTTCCCAATAAATATATCGAGATGAGACCAAGATAAACATATCGGAGCGAGCGGGCGGTAGGTTTAAAATATGCAGCCTTCCGCGCTTCGTGAAATTCGTGTAAACAAGTGTAGCGGCCGACTGCGGATAAATCTTCGGGTATTATTGTATTCATATTCTGCGGGAAAGAAGGCTTCGTCGATACTTTTTTACGTATCGGTTAAGCTGCTCACGAAAATTGAAAGACTTTGTTAGCTTCATACATATAATTCGTCTGAAACATTCCTCCTTTCTATAATATTTAAAATTTTATACCGCCACTGTATGAAATGTTCGCATAAAGTATTGAGATATGAGATATTTTCAAGTTGAATATTTTCTCGTGGCAATATTTTCTTAAGAGTAATCGGAGATTTGGTTTACTGTTAAGTTTTAATATGCTAGATACACTTGCAAAATAAATGAAAGATAAGGTACATCATAAATAGCCATAATTGCTATTTATAAGGCCCATAAAGAGTTAAGTAGGTAATTTTATTTAGCCAAGGGTATATATTAAACGGTTAACCCACATCATTAGGTGGCAAGTTACGGCAGCGGCGCACAAAAGTAACGGAACTGTTGTCGGAAACATATTAATGGTTCGTTCGGACCTACACAAAGAAGTTTGACAAGACGGTGTACAGGTGATCACTGACATGTTTGTGTACCGACCCTTACTTCGGACCGGTGGCCTATATGCGCCTTATCTCATAATATGTATTAGGTACCTACTTGTAGGTATATTGATACTGTTACCCGTACCAAATGAATTAAGATGAAAAATATGGAGAATTGGAGATCAGAAAAGGTAAACATGTAAGTCATCTAATTGTGATACTGTGGTTTTATGAAATGGAACCACGTGGGTTAAGAAACGAAGGAGATGAATGAAAATGAAAATCCATGAAACAGTATTTCTACCTGTGCTTTCAAAACCAGACATCAAAAGCACAATGTTAATATGAACCATATTTCTACTAAATCTCATACAACAAAGAATGCATTGTACCACTACAAAATTGTATTATGTAGCGCTCGGAAATATGATAACTGCATTCCAATTTCGGAATTCAATAGTCGCGAACACCGAGCTATTTGAAAAATCTCATAAAGATTCGATATTTGGAACATTTAGTTGCAAATATCGAATGTATGAAAATGGACTGATAGTTTGTCGGTAGTTAAACGATCAGTATGGTGAATAAAAAACATATGTCGCCGATAAATTCATATGCAAATAACTGAACGAATGCGCATCCAGCGAAAGTTAAACGGTGAGGATAAAAGTTGTGCAAATATGTTCATTTGGGCGAATAAAAATGATCAGCGTGCAATGCGACGTCGCGACGTGATGCGAGCGTGCACGGCGAATAGGAATGTGAATACACGCACTTTGTTAGCACGGACGGGTTGTCAGTAACGTGTTTCAGTTTTTTATTTAGCTCTTTTTATACTCCTATCGCATTCTTGTACAAGAGGCACTGGATTATTCTACTTTCTACCAACTTATTGGGTCCTATGCAGAACGCAAGGTACAGTCTAGAAAGCTTTAATATTAGAGGGTAACGTACCAGCTTTTCCTAAATAAATCTTGACCAGTTTGAGCATTTTGCGACTTACACGAATTATTTATCTAAAAAATAAGTTTCACATTTCTTATCAAAACTTCAATATAGTTGGCAGCCCTACGCAAGCACGTGCGAGAGCGAAGCGAAGCGAAACTCATCGCAGCGGATAACCGGAAGTCAACCCGGCAAGTAATATATTTTTAATTGATGCATACAGCGGCCGATGTGTCGAGTAAACATTTACGGGTTTATTCGAACGATGACAGGGCCGCCTTTGTTGGTCGATTTTAACTCAAAACATTAATTGGCGGAAAAGTGTGCAATTCGCATGTTTAAACTTTCAGCCGATGTAAATATTAACACAGTAATTATGAGGGCGTTGATTGTATGTGTCGATTTTAATTTTGTGTGCACTCTTTGTTGTAGCTTTCGAGGTTCATTAATACTGTAATGGTTTGTGAGAGTTATTCAATATTAGTCTTACGTAATGTTGGAACTTATTTATATTGATATCGACATTGAATTGATGGCAATACATCAAAGGGTACTATTACTTCGTCTCTGAAAATACTTCTTCCTTTCGCTACTTTCAGTGAAAATATTAGTATCAACAATTCGTTTATAAGCATTCCCCTAGTCATTTTTCTGGCAAAAAAGAGCAATTTAGAACAATAAGAAAAATACACCTTGCCCTGTAGAACGCCAACTCTATGCGTAATCCAACAATAATTTTTAATTTCCGTCCTAGGGCCGGCCAATGCACTGAATACCAATTACTGGTACTAGCGTAACTACTGAGCACATGGAATGTGAAGCCTAGCTCTCAGGTAAGCGACCGATTTGTGTACCACGTAGAATACGCCACTATCTGAATCAATGGAGATCAGGTATGCGGCACAGGCACGTTCAATCACTGCACGGGAATAGATAGCGTTTGTTTTAAAACATCAGAACGCCAAATTAAATAGGGAAGGGAAAAATTCCCGTGGCAATGCGGAACTATGTGGGAATTTAATTTTGTTGTTTAAAATTGCATGAATTTTAGTAATTATTTATTAAGTTTTAATTAAGTGATGATTATTGTTTACCACTGGATGTTGTGGGAAATTGATTAATGTATTAAATATTGAATTGTAAAGATATAAAACACAATACTATTAACGAAATGCCAACATATTCTCTGTTAGACCCAGACTTAGCCGAAGGCTTTTGTAATTTGTTTTTGTACAAATATGTCTACTGAAAGATTTTCATATTTAATGTGACAATAAACAAAAAATAAGACAAGAAGGTAAATTGCTTTTATCATTGTGGAACTTACGGGAATAGTAAAGAAAACCAAGTGTAAGTAAATATACCTACTCTCAAAATCTTCCTCTCAGATATTTGGGTACAACAAAGAATTGTTGGTTAACAACAAATATCCGAATTCAATACTGGCTAACCCGTTGAAAAATAAATTTGTGCCCCGGCGGATGTGTGCGCTTGCCAAGCTTCCAACCCTTTGGGACGTGAATTGCCTGCTTGCACGTTGCACAATAACAGTTTTCTTACCCTAGTGGTGTTCGATACATTTTGGGTGGGACACCCCTGTAGGTATTAGAACTTTTTGCCTTGCAAAATGGAGCACTTATTATTTTTGATACTTTTGAAACTAGCAGCTTTTATAAATAACTTATCATCTGCTTTTTTCTTTCTTTTTCGTGTGGTTAGATGACTAACTGGGTGTCAGAGTTTTTGTGCCACCCATGGGCCTCTGACTTGGCTTCACGTGCCGTCGAGAAATATGTCTCAAGCATGCCATCTCCTTACGATGCTTTCCTTCACCGTTTTTGAAGCAAGCGATAGTTTTACAATACGCACATAAATCCGAAACTTCAGAGGTGCGTGCCTTGGGTTCGAACTCGAGACCACTAGGCTATCACTGCTAGCTATCATCAGCAATAAACTGTTATGAAACACAAAGATTAAAAACTATGAAAGCAATATGGACTTTTACTAAGATTAATTACAAGACCAACGTTCAAAGCCATTCATCAATTCCACCGTGAACACAAAGCCATCAGGGGTGTCGCGGAACTTCTTACGTTATTGAAATTTACTTTTTAAAACAATGTTAAAGTGCACAACGCTCGTATTTACTCTGCAACCGGCGGATGGCTAGTGGGCAAAGTTTTTACGATGGCCCGTCCCGGGGAATATTGTTGGTGCATTAACGTTTAATGCCCTCCGCAGTTTCACTAAAATTTAAAATTGGTTCGCGAAACAGTTGCAGCGATTAGACTGGATTGCGAGACCGGACTAATTTTCGGGATGAGTTTCGAGTAATATGTTTTCAATTACTTTTCTGTGATAAAAGTAAATTAAATGTAACTTTTTTATGACTTTGCGCAGCAAGCAACTAAAAACCACTTCAGAACTTTACAGATTTAGCTACTCACATCAATAAGTTACACTTTTTCCCCCTTTTACTCAGCTCCGCACAGATTATACAAAGTAGCGTTTCGTGCTCGCATACACGTCACTTTATGCAAGTTTATGTATGGAGGGGACAGAGAGTTGGTACGTCAGAACGGTATCAATTTCCGGCCTTCCACTGCCATTTGATTTATGTTTGCTATCTCTTTTTTTCGACAAAACTACAGTTGGTTCCTGAGTGGAAATGCAGGTGGGAATCTGTCGGAGTAGGAATAAAAGGCCGTGTTTTTCATCAGTGTGTGGTGAGGGCCGGAATGATTAAAAAAACTTATGTAAGATCTGTTTCTGTAACATTTAATTTGCAGCGATTAGGTTTCTACATAGAATAAATTAATAATATTGATATAACATTATGAATTTAAAACCGACTAATAATAACATGTATTAAGTTTTCCGTTTCATAATAATTTGAGAGATTTTAGCTACAAGTAAGGACATAATATTATATTTTTGTATCAAATGTTCCATATCTAGTAGTACTAAACGGTTGAGACTGAAACTTCTCGAAACTAATTAATTAAAATAAGTACAAAACGCTAACGGCACTTGATGATATAATAAAACACTATAATGCCTACTACTGTACAATTGGCTTGTTTCTAAGTAATAACAGCCGCACGGGTCGATCCATCAGGTTAAGCTACGCTTGCCAGGGTTGGTCCGTGGATGGGTGACTATCTTTCCATACCGCGTCTCCTCCGTGCCTCGCAAAGCACGTTAAGCCGTTGGTCCCGGCTGTCATTCGTGGATCTTTGACAGTCGTTACGGGTCGTCAGAAGTCCGAAAGTCTGACAACCAGTCTTACCAAGAGGTATTGTGTTACCCAGTAACTGGGTTGTGGAGGTCAGATAAGCAGTCGCCTCATGTAAAATACTGGTATTCAGCTGCATCCGGTTAGATCGGAAAAGGCTAGGCAGATTGTTTTTTTTGCCTACTATTGTACAATTATTACATCTTATAAATAAGTACCTACTTTCAAACATAAGCTATATACAGTCATTTAAAATTAGAAGCAATTTTTAGAAGATTTCCCTGTCCAATAATAGATAGCAAAAAAGATACATCGTTATCGAGAATTGAATCAGGAATCGTTCTGTTTACCTATTAGCTGAGTTTAGGCGCATTATCAAATATACAGTCATTTTGGTTTAATATGGAATTTATCAAGTTACGTACTTAACTAATCAATCTAAATGAAACGATCAGGGCTGTAATCGGGATGGAACTAATTAAAATCATGTGAAGCATGGTAGGTAGCATAGCATACAGAGATATGTATGAATAAATAACAATTATGTTAATGGTTTGATGACCTACATCTACCTATGCAAAGTTTGCAAGCCTACCGACCAATAATACCTAGGAATCACAGAAATGCAGGACAGATGAGAAATATAACCCTAGATATAACTGCTAAAAAATCCCATAATATCACCCCCTATTGGAGCACACATTTCACCCCTATTAAAACTGATAGTGGTGTAACATGCCAACCAGAACAACAACACGCCGCAGTGACTAGACGAAACGCACACGTAGTATTCGACAAAAGTGCTACCGACCTTAATATTGTTAGAAAACAGTAACCTCTCAGGTGCTGGCAGGCTATATAACCATTCAATGATTAATACTCGCGCGATGACACGACAAAGAACGAAAACCATACGTTTCCCTACCTTTAGCTAACGTGTAAGTATGAAACGCTTTCGTTGCTAACTATACCGATATGATTAATTTACGTATGTCTTATGTTGTTCATCGTAATTGCTAATAACTTTAAAATGAGTAGTAATTTATTATGAAAACGATGCTTTGTTGTCATTCCTTAAGCGTTAGTATTTATCCATCTGAATGTGTCAGGTATTCGAGTTGTGCTTACATTCCTACAGTCACAATAAAACAAACATTAGTTGACATATTCTGTTTCATTATTAAATTGTCAAGAAAACAGTTAACATCTCGATGATGTTGCGAGTTGAAAAGCGAAATGAACAACAACTTAGTTTGACAACGATTTAAAAGTTTTAAATTTTACTTGATTAAAGCATAATTGAACGGAATTCTACTCTTTATAACCTAAAACAATTTAATAAAATAATTAGAACATTTTGTAGTCCTCACCTGAATATCGTGCAAGCAGTCACGTTCATCATGTGTGTACCGCAAACGGGATAACATGTCACGAATACTAAACACCATTTTGATAAAACAAACTTCACTAAAATACAGAAGAAACTTAGGAGATACGCCAGAAATAAGATGCAAAATTAATAACACAACTAATTAAACACACAGTGACAGAAGACAGAATGAAAGTAAGACTTTGAGTTAAACTTTTTATGAAAATACCCTCAACAATGAATTCTTATCTTAAGCACATAATTTATCTAAGACAAATATTTGACAGGTTTGTGTATAGACCTACCTATGTTAAACTTTTTACCGCGCTAATATCTTTTTAAATTTCAGAAATGGCTTCTCTTATTTTACAAACAATTTTGAAAAAAGAATACTTCAAAAAGTTTGTCATATATATGATTTAATATTGGTCTTTGTTTTTTCGTGTTGCTATCAATGTAGCTATCTAAAGGAGTTTGGTTACCTACTTGTTTTTTGTTTTTGTAATCAAATGGGAGTTTGAATATTTTGTACCCAAGTTTATAACGTTAAATGCTCTAAGATTAAAGAAATTACACTATCTTACCTTATTTTCAATATACCGTACCTACCTTTCTTATAATTATAAAATTGTTTGTTGAACATTGGAAATATAGCTTTGTTAAGAAGAGTCTTTTTATTTTGAGTCGTGAATTTATTCAAGCATTTTAGAATGCAATATACAGTGATCTCATTTTGCCGGTAAGTACTATAAATCCTGGAATCGGTTCTAAGTGGAAATTTATTTCATTAGGTTACCTAGAATACCATCCTTAGTTTTCTCGAATTTTATTCTTGGTATAAGCCATTTATGAAAGTAAGCACTTCGAATAGGTACCTAATATTTTGTGAGTTGACTGAATGACCTGGCAGGCGTATGATAAATTATGAATCATTATCGTGAATAGCTCTCAGTGTTCCTACATTGAAAAGAAAATTCATGGCTTGGATTTATAATAGTACATTTAAGTTTTATACTAAGACCAATGTCTACTTTTCATGAGCGATTTTGTTTTATTTTAAAGATTCTCATTAAATAGTTTTGACAATTTCTGATTATGAGTGTGGTCGTGCGAGTTTGGCTTCCACATATTTAAAGCTGTCTTATTTTCAACGAAGTATCTACTCAATGTGCTGGAACTGATGAAACTTACTAATTAGTCAGCGATATCTCGTTCCAATGCATAACCACTACGGATAGAACATCCTGCACCGACCTAATTAAGTAGATATAAACCGATATTATGTATAAGTGTAGCGAAATAGAGAACTAAAATGGAATTTACTAGATTTGACAGTTGTTTGACATCTTCCCTAAGAAAGTGGCGCCACCATGACGCGCAGAGATAAGTTTGTTGGCGAGTAGGTAACTATGACCACATTAGCCACCAAAGAAAAGAGCTATTAATTAATAGACGACAGAACTCGTTTTAAAATTGTTTAGATGATTTCCATGTTTTTACGATTCATCGGTTGACGTCGGATTTTCTTTACCTGTGACTGTCATAGATATGAGCATGGGATACAAACATGGTGGTCATGCAATGGACTCAGCGGATGGATCATGCTTTACCATCAGTAAGCTCACAAACTTGGGACTGTATAGATTGCAAAAAAAACATGTCACTATGCAGCACCATGCTTCCTGATTGATGAGAAAAACTGAAAAATTATGTGCCTATTTCCCTTAGAACGGATGTGCGATTTTACTATCAATATTTATGATAGTATGTTGTAAAAAAATCAGCCTTTAAAAAAATTCAAATAAAATAACTAAACACTCGAAAAATGCACCAACCGTGAATATTAGATCAAACTTGCATTTACTCCCTAAGGCCATTTCCACATGGCGAGGCATGTGCTCACATATAATAATCGCAGCGGAAACGCTGTAGCACGCGCTCGGCCCGCTGGAGCGGAGGTGTCAAACGACAAATTTCACGGCGCGACTGTCCTTAGATCTCCTGCCGCTATGTCGCGTGCTAGTGTCGCTATCGTGTCGCTGACGAGTCGCCCCCTTAGGCAGCGTCCGATTATTTTTGTTCCGGTCCCGTTCCGAAGTTTGTACTCAATACGTGCGGCCGTTTTGGTTAGTTTAATTATTTTGAAAGGATTTGCTAAATTTTTATGAGGATATATGGGAACTATAGACAAGTCTTTTACTTCTTATTCTGAAGTTTATGATGAGGATTAGTGCAGCCTAAAATCATTAAAGGTTCAGTACAGTAAATCATGTCATCATGAGACAGCAGTGCAGTGGTGGCCCAGTGGTAACGGCCCCAACTTACGAGTTGTAGGTTGTGGGGTCGAACACAGGCTTCCGGTTTACTTTGTGTAAACCATTTCATCACCACTGCTTTCAAAACGGTGAAGGAAAACATCGTGAAGAAACCGGCATGTCCTAGAACCAATCATTCGAAGGCATGTGACCTCTACCTACCTACCTACCTACCTACCGTGAGCACCATGTATCTATCACATAATTAGTTTATCTGTTGTTGCTTCATTTTTAATTCTTGTTTCTTTTTACCTATTGTGGTATAATAATTTTATTCTAGGTGCATCGTCCTCACATATAATTATATAACTAATGTACTTATACAAAATATTGTAAAACATTTTAAAAGAGTAACGGTGGAGTTTCTTGCCCATTCTTCTCCATACGAAAACTACCTTTTGGAAGGGGCAACTAGAATCAATTATTTTTTTTGTAAATTTTTGACGTTCAAAAGTGCCTTATACGGCCCTATTTGAAATAAATGATTTGACTATGACTTTGACTTTACCAACCCGCACTGGGCCCGCGTGGTATAGATGATGACAGCCCACACCCTTTCGAAGAGAGGCCGATGTCCCAGCAGTGGTTATAGGCTGATTATGCTATAGACAAATCAACAAATTGTTTTACCTTAGCTTAACCATCCTAGAATAACACTTCAAAACCCAGCACGCAACAACGCACCATCAAAGATGAGCGTATTCGAAACAGCTGTCAATTACCGTCCAACGTAACATTGTTCCGGGAGTAAAGCACTGGGATTAGATTCCAATTGCAGACGCATCTGCCCACTAATGAACGCTGGCACGTGCATACTGCAGGCAGGCACCTGACACCTCACGAGTCTGGACGCCTGGTACATCGACAGGTCGTCGAGTATAGTACAAACGTATGAACTACGCATTTGATGGTTAAGATGCTTAACAAATAATAAATTAATAGTTTAAAAAACACTAGAAAAACACGCTTTTATAAATGCACGTAAAAATTACGTGGCCTTTCTCACAAGTGCAAACACGAATATGATACGATATTCCATCATGGAATGCCAGTGCCTATCTTCCGGCTTCATCATCAGACCTTAAAACCTAATCGTGGTCAAAGTTCATTACAAGACTTTTCTAAGAAATCCAAAATAGCTATGATACAATTTTCCATCATGAAGTTCCAGTTCATATCTTCCGGCTCCATCATCAGATCAATTCGACAGTACCATATTATTGTATTTTCATCAGAACTACATACAGCTGCCAATTTTCACTACGCTACGACCCTTGGAAGATGCATATTCATATTCATATTCATATTTATTTATTTGCTCAGAATGTAGGTATTTCCAATAGGGTGGTTACAATATTGAAGGATCCTTGTACATTCTACCATTTTGGCATGCAAACATTGATGCAGTACATCATCAAACATTGAAATATTGATACACTGGATACAACTAAAATTTATCGGCTAAAAAATCCGTTACAGAGTAGTAACATTTATATAATAGAAGGACAGTTAGTTTATTTTTGAAAATTGTTACTGGTTCCTCTTTTATGGAATTAGGAATGTGGTTAAAAATAGCCGGTGCCATACCAAAAACACTTTTCCTCAACAAAGCAGTCCTGTATCTAACTGTGCGTAACAAGTTTTGGTATTGAGATCGTAAAGCTATATCTCGGTATCTGCTTTCCGATAAAGTTAAAAATAGATGTTTATTACATTTAACAAAAAGAGCAATTTCTAAAATGTAAAGGCACGGAAATGTTAACAAATTATGACTTTTAAAATGATGATGGTTAAATTAGTTACCTTAGATTCCATTACATAGTTACATACATATCGACCTAATAAAAGCGTGTTAATAATATAAGCATAACTTCATGTAACTGGTACTTACAAACTTTTTTGTGCATAGACCGCAGTCATCATACAACATTAAATTCTGGTTGCCAGGAGTAGGTTACCTACCAAAAATGCCTTGCCTACATGTTTATCGATAGATTTTTGAATGATTCAATTCATTCAAATAACAAAAACGCATTCGTTCGTCTTTTGAATGCACCAACTCCTCACGATTCTGCAATCGTGGTACATTGACAGCTCGTCGCAAGCATTAAAAATGTATGAGTGCTAACAATGTGGCTCATAGACGAAAATTAAAAAGTTGCACAGTCCCAGCACGTACGGAATAGTTAGTAAGTTATCTTTTAAACGGAGTGCGATAATTAGCTTTGGTGTCTGGGTTTGTATTTTATATCAGCTTTGTCCACACGTGTGGTAAAAAATACAGTTTGAATTTTGACTGTACCTACATTTTAAACTGAGGATCGCGAATTATATTTTATGCGTACTAGGTATGTACTAAAAACAAATGACATGATAAAAATATTTTTTTTTTTTCTTTTTTAACGCGACTTCTCCAGTCCAAGTGCCAGAGGTTACTAGGCTTACCTACTACCGTCTTACTATCCAAATTCTATAATTATTTGAAATTTGTGGTAAGTATCTACAGGTACTCCTAATCTCGCTTCTAATGGATAATGGAAGCACCGACTCCAAATAAAAAGTAACAGAACCTTTTTACTAAAACGGCGAACAATAATAATACATCCATACATAGAGGTCCATTTACCGAACTATACCGAATAGCTACGTATTAGGAGGCTCATTCAATTCCCAAAATGTAGTAAATGTTGTGAACTTTACGGTTAAGGCCTCCATGTACCGATATTAGTGAAAGAATTACTATAAAGATCGAAAACACCAGTCGTAAATGTGGGT
Source organism: Xanthia icteritia (assembly GCA_949128155.2). Lineage (NCBI taxonomy): Eukaryota > Metazoa > Arthropoda > Insecta > Lepidoptera > Noctuidae > Xanthia > Xanthia icteritia. The sequence goes on along the minus strand of OX421935.2, from coordinate 8,926,131 downwards.
ACACAGCCTAAAAATAAATTCTTAGCGGAACTTTAGTTCTAACTAAACCATGGTTTAAATAGTTTTGGAGTGCAAATTGAGTGGTTTTAAAGCACTGCAGCAGTCTTCTAAACTTAAACTATTCAAGCCATGGACACAAGAGTACAACAGGATTTAAATGAACGTTGCATTTCAACTAGCTTTCTTCTAGATGTTTAAACCACTGTAGATATTCATGTTTATTGAAAACTTACTTAGAGAAATTGTAAAATTCAGCATGTCCATTACTGCGAAAGGAGTCCTCACAAAAGTATCGAAAGTAGACAAATAGGATTTCCTTAATGTTAAATATGTATCAATACGTTAGAAATTGATAGTCTATTAACCAACAGAGACATCACTGTTACTGCAATATCATTAAGGGAAGGAGGCTCTTGCTTAGCTTACGACACGTAAATTGACTTAAGTATTCATGGCCTGATGAATAAGTGATAGGAATGAGCGGGGATGCGATCGAATCAGGCCCGATTTCAATGACCGGAATAAGTTTCTCAGAGGTTTCACTTGGGCCCAGGTCCGACTGTTATCTAACTCTACTATACATAGGTAGGAACTGTACGGAAAGAAAATGGCAAAGATAAACATGCTAGGAGGAATTCAAGTCAACAGAAAAATAACGTTACGAAAATAAAGAAATAGTAACAAAGAATAAAAAAAATAGTAACACACGTAAAAAGGTACTTTCACAATGTAATGCTTGCTCATATTTCATACATAAATTTTGCACATGCGTCGGAGAATAACACAAAGCACGCGAAAGCTTCTTTAAATATTCCTTTCCTTCATAATCAAAGTGCTGCGTTCGTAAGATAAGAATTCCCTACGCGCCGAGACGTTGACTGTGTGTGAGAGAGTATCGTTACACCAAAGAATTATTTTACTCAGCTATTTGTCAAAAATACTTCGACAAATATTTGGGAGACAACACTGTTTCATAGCCCTTAGATGTTTGCACGTTTATTATTAGCCCGCCTAATTTGCTTCACGATTAATATTAATAAATTAGCTCAAAAATGGCGCCAACATTACTTAGTTCCAAAATACATATTTAGCATCTAGTAAAATTTACTTGATTACAATTGTGGAAGTTTGTAAACAAAATCGACAAATCCACAAACCTCGAGAGAATTCATTCTTTCATTTTTCTACGATAAAGACTCTCAATTTCTTTTATACGTGTAAGAGCTTAGGAGGGACGCGTGTAAAAGTTACTTAAAATCGTATATAAACAGAAATAACATCTCTGCGGATTATTTAAAGCAACTCGTGAAATTTCAATGAATATCTTTAAAACGCGGAGATTAAGCCAAAAAAGTTTTTGTATTTGCTTAGCTCTTCACAGCAGATATAACTGGATTACAAAACTTCTGAGGATGAGCATAAAAATGCTCCAGTTGGGCGAGAGAAAAGAAAATCAGTATTAAGAGAGTCGCAATAACTGTGAGTGTGTTTTTGTTACGGCAAAGTTCTTGAGTAACTAGGTAACGCTGGCATAATGGCCACCGAGTAACGTTTTATGACTTACGTCAGCGAATAACTACCTAACACCCTGTATAAAAGTAGCTGTACCTGTTATTTTATTCAGAAGCAATGTCACATAGGACTACTTTGTTTGAAGATGCTCCAAATTGCTCGCTTCGAATCAAATGTATCTAGTACAGTACTCGTGTATGAAAATGTTGTAATAGATTTCTTATTATGCTATGAATATAATACGAGTATATCTCGAGAAGCGGCAGTTTATTTATACGGGCTTTTTAGTTTTTTTTTTATCATAGTACGTTCTTTGACTTAGATACAGATATTCATTATTATTCCATTTATGATTTCAAATAATGCTTAAAATAAACGGGAGAACGAAGTTAGTTTCATGTTATACAAATCATTTGTTTCCAATTCAAGAAAAACTTTCTCCAAAAAGGAAATGTTTAATTGTCGGCCATAAAGTGTACAGTAAGGAAAAAAAAGGAAAAAATTCCACGAACTGAGGAAAAATATTCTTTCCTGTATATTCCCCTGATTTCTTCGGCACAAAAAAGAATAGTTTATCAAATTATTGTCATATTCTATTGATCATGGCGTCGTCTTACTTGCACATTGCTTTCGTCCAGAAGTCATGTTACATTAAAACATAATAATATCACGTAGACGTTATTAAAATAAATATTAAAGGCGTGTATTTCTGTGCTATTAAGACAAGATAATAAGATAGACCTTAGACAAGTTTTTGTGTGATACACCTTTAAAAAAACTACTTTTGAGGATTGTAGATTTGTAGGTACTTCTGGACGTAAAATTCAAATATATTGTTTGTAATGGTATTTGACATTACATCTGTCAGTCTCGTTCGTCTCGACTTCGTGGCTTTCGGTGTTATTTTGCGTCATTTTGTTTTTTTGACAGTTCTAGGTTATGTAATGTAAACGTCATCTGTCCAACCAACCTGTCATGGCTAGCTGTCGATCGTCCTATTTCTCCTGACAAACGTCAAACATTTTCAGTTTTTATTTAGTGCCTAAAAAATAATAGATATTAGGAAAAGAAAATGCCTTTATTGTATTCAGGGGTTCGTTTCCCGGGTTTTCTAAAGTGTACATGTTATGGCCGGAGTCCCATACAAAAATGAAACGTCTCCTTTAAGTACTAGTACTTACATGTATGTGGAACCTCCAGACTGTTATGAACCTTTATAAATGACTTCGAAGCATGTTCATTAAAAGCTCCTCTTTCATCTCAGACCGTCTCAAGACGACAAAAAATACTAAAGAAATATTATTTCGTTTCACCATTTTCTCCAAAGTTGCCAATTCATGATAGGACTACAGTTAGCTAGATGGATATTATCTATTCATCGGAAGACCCGAGCCCTCCCGACTACAAAACAGGATCACTTGCGAACGAAAATGTATTGAAATCACAATGTAACCTGAGGCTTTTGTCCATTGAAAACATTTTTTATGCATTAAAAATATCTTAGAAATGTTTATTTAACAATAGCGTTTAAGAGAAATTACTTATTCATGGCACGTCTGAATATTCCTTACTTTTGTTAACGGTGGGAATCGATCCGCTTGCTCCGTGTAATTTGATAGCTGATGCAACTGAAATTGTATGTTTTTGACGCTGTTTGTACTTGCCAACTTGCAAGTAATATTAAGTTTTGCATTTTCAACGTTCGAATATTCGCAATTCGATTTATTAGGAACGGGGATTCGATAATGTAGCATTTGAATCAAGTTCGATGGTCCGTAGTGATTGTATGTTAAAAGCGCCAATTTAATCGATTCGACGGAATAAAATAATGAACTGACGGGACCCGCGTCCATAAAACACGATTTTATCATACCGTTGGGAGGGACACGTTTTCGAATATCGTAATAAAAAAGTCACAGATGTCAAATTTATGACGTTGGACCATTGTAAAGAGATTAAAAGATTTACTACGGATGAGGGTGGCAGCTACGCCGCTACGCAGCTACGCTACGCCCGCCGCTACGCTGTAAGTTCTACGAGAAAATAATTTTACAAGTTTAATAATGTTGTAATCCTTTTGTATCGGTGAAATTCACGTCCGTCTATATTATACTATTATAAAGAGGAAAAGTTAGTTTGTTGTTCATCCTAGGTAAATAAATGACTATATTTCTGCTTCGTAGGTAAATAGGGCTTGTAGAACTTAGCCTTTCGTATCTACTACATTTAAACTAACTAGTATCATATTTTCGATAACAAAGTGTTTCAAACTCACCCAGAAGGTCTTGAAATGAACAAAAAAGAATACATACCTGAAACAGAAATAAAAATCATGAGGATACAAAAAAGATAGGTACACAAATATCCCGTAACCATCAAGAATTTATATTCCTACATTTTTTTTTGTGCAACAATTAACAAGTAATAAAAATTCAGTATTATATCAAACAAATTCATTGTAACGTCTCCAAGCGCAGTGCTAATGTTGGCGTCAAACTCACAGAATTATGAAAAAGATATTTCCCTTGGGGAGGGCGATGCCTTATAAATGTCCGTAACTTGGTGAATAAATCAAGGTAAGCGCTAACGCCGCCAAATAAATTATTTTCTTTATTCATCAAAATTAAGAGGAGCAGTTGACAAAGCGTCCCTTAATTATTATTAAAATCAGATTTTGCTCGTGACTATAGAAAGCCGATCGTCGACTTACCCCCAGTTTATTTGCCCGACGGTCGTACGCAACAAAACACCATTATTGAACTTATACCCAGTTTCTTTTCCCCCTTTTTGAATACAGTTATATTTTCTTTCTTCCTAACCCCACTTGTTTTTAGGAACCGAATCTGTCAACATCGAAGGATTATTGATGTGTTCTCACGTTATTATGAATATATTGAAGAATGTTTCAAGTTTGCATCGAATATGGGAGTATTTGGAATAGAAATACTTTTTTGAGGTATTTTTTTATGGTTAGCTTATATTTCGCCACTGCTGTTCACAGACCTCCCCTCTATATTATGTATTTGGTCGCAGCATTATGCTGAGCGATGGCCGTTTTGCGTGGATGTGACGCATATTTTCCCCCAATTTGTTATTCTCGTGTTTTTTTTTTCTTTGCGTCGTATTTACCGCAAATAAACGTATTTTCTTTCTTTTCTTTCTTTAAAACGGATAACTAATTCAAATTAAAAAATAAGCAACCAAATGTTGGGAAAAAAAGTTACCGAAACAGCTATACTTATTTTCTCTCTGACCTGCAGCCTGGAGCAGTGTTCCATTAACGTTCTGGCTAGCAATAAAAAAATCGTTCGTATTTTCTGATTCTAGAAACCCCGGAGTCGTAACTTGCTAGAGGTGCATTAGCTAGCGTTTTCGAAGCCGACGAGCAGATTACTTAATGGTCTCAACCAGACGCGGGCTTGTACGAGAAACGATCAAAAAAATAAACAAAACAAAACAACCTGGTACCTAAAGGTTTGTTTTGTGTCGAGAAATACTGAAATGTAAGTACAACAACAGGATTAGCGCGCCCGCAGCACGAGTGGAATGTTTTCTTATTGTTTTATGTCCCGTGTTGCAGTTATCTTAAACCGATATAAGCATCGATTGTTTTGAATATTTTGTCGTAGGTGTAATTAATTTATCCAATGGAAGTTTTTGTACAGATTTGTTATTTTATTTTATTTTAGATATCGAATTAAAATGAAATTTAGAAATCACGTTAGTAGCCTCGTAAATAAGAATTAAATTTAGTAAAAAAATCTTAATAAATATTTATTAGTTGAATCACTTAAAGGCCTTATGTGCAAATTAATAATGCTGTCCTGCAATATCCCCGTCAAAATTATTGACACAAGTTGCATTAGAAGTAAGTAGGTATTTTCATATAATATTATGTAAACAGCCTGAATGTTTAATAGTAAAAGATTTATTTGTAAACGAGTGTTCCGTACAAGTGCACATCGAGTTTTCAATTACACAAAGTGATGGCCACACTGAAGCGGGCGTACCGCGAAAAACGCCGCCGCGGTCAGGCAACCTGACCGATTGCACACCGCTCACTCGAGACCACTCCAATCCCGGCAAAATCAACACAAACAATCACAAAATAAGGTTAGTTTTCCAATGCTCGCACCGCTGCATCTACGAAAATCGAGGAACAACTCGTTTTCGAAAGGTTGAAGGAAAACTCGATCGCTTTTCCAGGGGGAAGCTCTCAGTGGTTTATTGCGTTATTACCTGGACGTGTCTGCCGCGTCGGGACAGCCGCAATTTGGGGAGAAAAGAACGATATGTTGCGAGGAAAGGGATTTTATAGAGCTCCAGAGCAACGGCTCCGGAGAAAAGACCAAGCGCCCGTCTCACTCCACGCCTAGCGTAATTTTCTTTGATCGAAAACTCTACAGGACACTACTTCAGTTTTTATTTTCATCCAATTCAATATCGTTGAACGGTTTGTAAGACACGCTTCGGAACATTTTCTAGTATTTTGTTTGTTCCTTTTAGTTTATATTTCACTTGATTCGTTTGTGCTGCTGGCAATATTCTGGGAGGTGACAATTTTATCTCTAGTTTCTATTTTAAATCACTACCGATTTTAGATTTCTTCTAACAAAAGAACAATATAAAAGGTGGGGGAATACATCAGTTACTCGAATACGTCACAAATATAAGACTCGTATTACACATCGTTCACGACAATCTCATAAGCCATCTACACCGAATTCGATTCAATAAAAACGTTAGATGTGACCAAAGATTTGCTCCAATAATCGAGCGACAAAAACTGTAACTTCGTGTTAGAGCCAATGAAATAAGAGTGGATGTCCATAAAATAAAATAATAACCGGACAATAAAATCTTTCGGGTTTGGGGCAGATCTGTCAAATACGTCTGGCGGACTGCGAAGGGGGCTAAGAAAGACGTCGGAGGGTGGAACGGGCGCCAAGTGGTCGAAACTTGATCTGCCGTAGGTTGATGGCAGTTGCCATCAATCGGCAGGTAATTGGGGCCATGTCAACCGAGTAAGCGATGCCGCCAATGTTCAGAATACTTTTTTGTATTTCGATAGAATAGGAATACAATTTTAAGTAATCGATTGTTGTGAGATTTATTGCTTGTCTAGTGTTACTTGAATAGAGACGATTCGATATTTTAACTTGTAATGAATCTATATTGTAACTTATTAGTATTAGTAGGGTATATGTACGTAATTATCACCAATTCTTTAGGGTTCCGTACCCAAAGGGTGTAACAGGACCCTATTACTAAGACTCCGCTGTCCGTCTGTCACCAGGCTGTATCTCATGAACCGTGACAGTTAGACAGTTGAAATTTTCACAGATGATGTATTTCTGTTGCCGCTATAACAACAAATACTAAAAACAGAATAAAATAAATGTTTAAGGGGGCTCCCATACAACAAACGTGATTTTTTGCCGTTTTTATAGATAATGGTACGGAACCCTTCGTGCGCAGGTCTGACTCGCACTTGGCCGGTTTTTATTCTACAGGTGATAACACCGTTTCGTAAAGTTGTTTAAGCCCATCAACACTGTTGGTTTTATTATAAAATATTAAATTATTATGCTTGTGATCTAATCTTCTGTAAGAAGCAAAAAGATTAATTAATAAACTAACCCGGAACTAAGTCCGTGACTCGTAATAGTAAGGGACGGTTTTTACGAGTTTCCTACACTTGCCAACTTTCAGTTGAACGTCCTACCTAAAGTAGTTCTATCCAAACTTTCCGAACACATGAATGAATAAAGAAACATCGTAAAATACTGAAAAAAGGTAAAGAAAAAGTCGGAATGGCGCGACAGATGAGGTATCCGGAGTTTGCAATGAGCAAGAACAACACTACAATAATATGACGGAGAAGTTCCTCAACTCAAGAGACGTCCTTCACTAAATTATGTACGACCCGAAGGTTTATTGATAGAGAATGCTATTTACCTTCGGTGTCTTGAAGTAAGGACGTCCGCAGCCCATTATTTATTTACACAGAACGGATTTAAAAAAGACAAGGTCGAAATTACAACTCAAGGTCCTAATTTACACGTGGTGAGTAGAAAACTGTAATCGGCTGTGTCATTAGGACCGGAATCAAATCGAACATTAACTTTCCTACTAACATGAGCGTAATGTAACTTTAAATATACGTTTTATTTCCCAAGGTTCCTAAATAACGGAGAACTATAATGCGGGCTATGATATTATTTAGCAATATACAGGCGCGAGTCGTAGGGCCCGTAAAGCTAACGCCTTGGCTCCTGTACTGGGCAATCGGTAAATGTGAGCACTTGGGAAGGAAGCACGTGACTAGAGTCTGCTATGTAATGCTAACATCTGTATCACATTTTATCGCGTTTAAATAGATTTAGGTTTCTTTTTTTTAAGAAATGTAGGACACGTACTTTTTAGTCTCCAACAAGCAAAAGATCCCAATAACTATATTTTACTATATTTAAAGAAAACTAAGATGCTTTCAAATACATGTTTTTGAACTTAAATAATTTATTGGGCAAAGTTGCAAATACATAAGATATGCAACGTTGCCCATCTCAAAAATTTCCAACAGTGGTGTCCCTAGCCTACCTCCGCAATTGTATCTAAAAATAAACCGACTAGGGCTATAGGAATCAATGTGTGCGTTCGCAGTTTCCATAACAATCGAGGCGGGAAATTGCCGACTTGGTCCGATCCGCGCAATAACCTCTGACTTCTCATTATGCAGATTGCCCCTCGACTCACATATGCACGTACACTAAACATCTTCCCGTGGTCCACGTGTTGCTATCATCTACATTTTTACAACCTGCATGTCTGAGACGTGGTTCTTTTCAGTCTTTACCGCTGATTAATAATGTTTGAGTAATTTGCTTTATTGTTTGGTGTTGTGACTTGTGGCATTCCGCTTCTTTTTGTGCGCCAGGTATTGTCAGTTGTCAATTAATGAATCATTAAAATCGTGCAACGCGGTGACGTTGATTTTATTAAGACGCAGATATATGTGACCTTGAGTGGTTAGCTTGTGTGTTCTGTACTGAGTTAACGCAACGCGTCGTCTGTCCAGCCAGAAATAGGACTCGCCCATCAAGGAGCGCTGTCCCAAATAAGACGCATTATTAATTTAGTATACATAAAACAAAAGGTATTTTATTAAAAGATCACCAATTAAATTATCTTTAAAATCATGAAGGTTTAAAAAAAATACGCTTGATAGATTTTGCGTGATTCTCAGTTTTTTTTTTGTTTTGTTTTGTTTGTTTACAAATTAATTTTCCTTTGTAATATAAACATAATCTAAAATATTATTATATTAAGTTATTAAGAAAATGCTCTAATTTGACATTTTTTTTTCCAAATCATTAACACTACTCGTTTAGACGTGATCTTCAGTATAAAATCATTAAAAGTTGGTTGTCGTCGCATTAACCGAATCACAGTCATTAAACCGAAAGATGCAATTCTAAGCTGGACGTGTCCATGTTTATTTTTTTTTAAAGGTAAGCTTAAAGAAATTAAGTTGTGTAAGTGAAAATTCAAAATATTTTATTTCACATAAACTTACAAGGGCACTTATGAAACCTCAGAAGCTAGGTGCACGGTTCCAATTGGTCGTTTTCTATGGAGAAGAGCCGGCATGAAACTCCATGGTTACTCTCTTAAAAGTAAATGGTTTTTACAATGTTTTCAAATTACAGTGTTAATGAGAGGTAGTGCCAGTGTAGGCCTATCAACAAATACAAGCTACTTAGTATAATAATAGAAAATGGTCCACAGATCAACAGTCTGTTAAGCCTAAAACGTTCTCACATTCACAAAATCTAAAAGAAAAGAATCTATATAAAAGATTAACAAAATAATAAAAATAAAGACCATTTTAAACCAAATGACAAGTGACTAGTACGATTTTTGGCAAAATTATTTTGTGGATCGTATATTTTACGGATCAATACAAGGCAAAGTAAAAAACTCCTACTTAAAAAAAATCTATCCGAAGCATTTTCCATCGTAAACACAAATAGGCCGTAGTTACACTGCGGGGACTCCCATCCCCGTCCATACATCAACTTGATCAAAGTACAGTTAAGTAACGTTTGTAATAAGTGTATCGTCGGCGACATAATCTGCATAATTGGTAGCCGTCGTAGGATATTGCGTCCACGTGAGGCGGCGCGCAATTTTCTGCGCCATTTCCTCCGAATCGTCCACTCGGATGGGCTATTCGACGCGCATGCCTATCCGATGCTTAACTTTAACGTTTAATTGATACAAGATGTAACGTTACATTGAAGAATGTAGGCAATGTTGAAAAAGATTCTTTTTAGTTTTTGTTAAGTAGGTATAATTGATTTTTGATTTGCGAATCAGCTATCAAATTACGTAAGATATTTTCGTAAACGCCTACGACTAATCTGTTTCACAGTTCAACAACATTCATTGCGTTATTTACGTTGTTGAGCAGATTTGTTTTTCGAACTTATGATGCAATGGATTAGTAATGTTTTTCTTTTTCAAAACGCTTTAGATACATTCATTAGGGTACAGGATTTATTTTTGGTTGAGAGATGGCCAATTTGTCTTCCAAAAGTCGAACTACAGAAATTAACGCATATCTATACTTATTATAAAACAAAGTCGCTTTTCGAGTTTGGCTGTATGTCCGCGTTGTTCTTCTTAACCACGCAACAGATTTTGATGAGGTTTTCACCATTGTTTAGAGAATTTATTCCGGAAGGTTTATGTGTATAATACATTCATATTAAAGTTACGTTTACATGAGAAATCTCCATGTTTTGTCAAGTCGAAAAAACCGTGCGAAGCAGGAGCGGGTCGCTAGTACATATATATAATATAATCAGCGTATAATGTCCCCACTGCTGGGACTCAGGCCTCCTCTCTTCGAGAAGGAGTGCGCTGTAATCCACCACGCGGGCCCAGTGCGGGTTGGTAGATGTCACATGTCTTCGAATTTTTGGTTCTAGGACATGCCGGATTCCTCGCGTTGTTTTCCTTCACCGTTTTGAGAGCAGTAGTGATGAAATTATTTACACAAAGTAAAGCGCCTATCTGGGTTCGAAATCCACGACTTACAACTCGTAAACCGGGGCCGTTACCACTGGGCTACCACAAATAATAATTAACTCACGAATTATAATAAACAAAGTCAAAATTAATAAATGTTTCTATCATCACATCCACACATTCGTTACCCGGGACGCAAACAATTGATAACCTGAACGCGTAAAGGGTTAACAGATCAAAATGTGTTTGTTTAATTAAACAAGAGTTCCAAGCAAACGTCAGTTAGATTGTTGGCAGATAGGCATTTGTACCTTTTGATTACATTTCACTTGTCCACCGTTTACTTCCCTAGAAATTGACGCTGAATTACCTTCTGTAATGAATTATCTTAACGTCTAATCTGTTGTAATTAATTGTATTAGTATGAACAGTTTTGATTGATGGCATTTATTTTTAAGTTAAAGCAAATTTGCAAACGGTAGATGATACCTTGGGGCGTATAGTCCACTTTATGTAAGTCCATATCTTTTTTGCACCGCTATTAAATCATTACCCGGTTTAAAACTACGAATATTCTAAAGATTATTATTTTTATATTATTCCCTAAATATCATCTTCAACTAACACATAAGAAGCATGAAAACCTTAGTATTTTCTGATTAAGACTACCTTAAATTTGAACCCGGAACCACTACCAAGAAAAAACGTTCAACGCTAAAACGCACTGGATGGACGCGTCGCTCTAAAAATGTCCCACTTAGCGATTTTCACCTAGACCTAGTAACTCGAAAATTACGTTCCATCGTCACGATCGATGCGTCCGCTCATCCCGGCGTCACGCGATTTGTCGTGCAACGCCACGTTTTTTCATCAGATGAAAGCCCCTATTTATAACTCTGGCAAACATTTTCAACGGACCGCTGGGTTTTCTGTTTTTGTTCAGTGTGCACTTGAGATGCATTTATATCATGTTAATTGAAGATAGTGCTGCAATTCAGCGTTTTTTTGTCTCTAATCCGCAATTAAAATGTGCATCAGCATAACGCGGTTTGTAATTGAGTTTTTACAATTAGAAGTAGTCAATATTTATTGCGTTAACATTAGCTTAAGGTTTCTAACGTTATACCTGTATAAGGCTATCCTTCGCAGTTCACTTGTTATCGTTTCTAAAATAGAATCTAACACAACTTCCGTACTTTTATCCAATTTCACTTGATACCGGATAACCTCATAACACGTAATACAACATAACAGCTTTCATCAAATAAATGTTGCCACAAAGGAAATGAAGATTTGAAAAGCAGGTGTCCAAGGATTACAAGGAGATGGGGTCACGTTCGCACGACTGAAATGCGATGACAATGCAATCGTGCAATGTGCACTAACGTATTGCACTTTGCACATAATCCACACTAATCGTGGTCTAAAGAGAATGAGGATTACGCTGTGGTAATAGGTTGGCGAAGGAAAGGTTTTTTTTTACCTCGGTTACCGCGGTAAGATATTTTTCCGGATTTTTTTTTTTTGCCTTTTTAGTTAATAATTCATCATTTTCCGGATTTAGGGGTTTGTCAAATGACTCAATTTTTATTATATAGCACGGTAAACCCATCCTACCTATATCTCACATGTTTGTAAGCACGTCACGCGTCTGTATGCAGACATATAATTTATTTACCAGAAACTAAACGTTTGATAAGTTCCACTTTAAAAAAATAAGAAAAATAACTAACAACTTGCTTTGACTCAGTATTTTCATTCGCACAAAATAACTTTAACTTTGTACTTTACTTTTTTCAAGAAAAATAACATCACGCTAGAGATGTTCCTAAAGATTTTAAATGAAGCTTGTTTATGAACTTATAACTTTTTCAATCCTAATGCACAAACTTATTTCAAGCTAAATTAAAGTGTTTACGCTAGAACATTAACCGGATCCACTGAAAGTTTATCTTAATTAATCTTTTAAGTTATTTAGTCAAAGAGAAGTAAATTCCGTTGGCCGCTTTATTGAATTCTAAGTCCGGAAAGTTGGCTTAAATAAGAAAGCATCGATACCCGACGTCTGAGCTCCGTGGTAGTCTTTAAACGATTTCCTAACTTAATATAAAGTTACAAGATTGTCTAGTGGGAATTTCACTCGATTTCAGATTTTTAAAATATAAGTGATTCACTTTGAATACGACTGTATCGTATTATTAGTTTAATTAATCGCCGAGCGCACAAAAAAACCTTTAAAAAATCAGTCGGGCTATTTATACTTTTATTTACTTTTTGTCACAGCGAGATTTCTAATTTGGATGCAAATGTACGTAAGTTTCGACGCATGGTCTACTCGGTTTTATTCGAGCACATTACGGCCGAGATTGCTACTGAAATTTTTATCTTTGAATGAAAATCAGCCATTATTCATTCAACTGTACGTACTGCGAATTAGTCGCGTAAATTACCATTGTAAATAGTCGTCGGAGTTAATAGCGAATATTGAATTATAGATGAAGTATTCGAAGTGGGAAATGAATCCAGTTTTTTTTTCTGTGTTGAGAACCCTTTGGGAAATTCCCGGCAGCGCTGCGGCTGCGAAGCCTTCAATTTATGCAGGGGGCCGCATTGGCGTCTATCCGGATGACAATCTTGACATACGGGAGGCGGCTCAACAATGCAGTTTTGTTAGAACTACGAACACGAGCATTTGCATTCTCGCGGACCATTTCATCGTTATATGTATCGATTGTTACGGCTACTTATACAGCAAGATTTTACTCTAAGAAAGGCCAGCATAAAGCAATTAAGAGACTCAACCTAAATTAAATTTCAAACTAAGCACTTGAGGCCCTAAAGATTTCACAGAACATTATTACAACTGCAAAATCCAACCCAAGGCGTGAACTTTAAATTTATCACAAATTCACGACAACAACGACCAAAATTATTACACAATCAAATCAACAGAACTGAGAATTTAAGCGAAACTGGATAGGGTGGCACAAATAGAAAATATCCCTGGTGTTTGCGTTATAAACTCGACCAATCACGTCGGTGCTAGCACAATGTGGGACTAAACGGCACGCCAACAAAAGAGCCGTAAAGAATGGGCCGCCGACACACTCACGCTAATAAAATAGTTCGAAGCAACAGGTCGCTGCGGCCCGCTCGCTTGCCAATACAATAGTACCAACTATAAGTGTGTATCTGTGATTCCTCGTACCTCTTTCAAGAGTAAGGCACTGCAAGATAGAAGCTGTATCATATTCAGTTTGTTGTGTCGATTTCTTTACTGAATGCGTTCTATACGCGGATTTATTTTTGTAAGACAGAAATTTGTCAAGGTGTTTATTTATATTTAATCTTGAACTCAAAGGAATAATAAGGTCTCCAATTGACTCGTAAAGTGCTCATTTATGTTTGACGGGATTTTGAGTGACAGCTACACGAAGAAAGAAAACGGGGGTAGGAAAGAGTATGAAAATCTTTTGAATATTCGTATCCTGAATTTTCTATTTTCACTGCTCATTCTTATATCTTAATATTGACGAGGTGATCTTTTTCGGAAATTACTTACTAAAGTAAGTAATTTACAAATCTCAAGGACATAATTTCCAAATCTTTCCACTTTTTTACATCACCTGTCGATAGATCATCTACTGGACACTTTATAATTCAACAGATAAATGAGAATTATTAATAATAGTAACAATAGCCCATCACTATCCTCTTTGGCTCCCTGTATTACACGACAAAGGATGCTGTCGAGGGCCCTTCACCTGCAAGCGGTATTGTTTTATCGGACGCACTCAACGGCCTTTAAGATTATATTTTGATTAAAAGCACTTATCGAGCCAGTGGAGTGATTTGTGGTGGAAATACATATTTTATTTCGAGACGGTTTATTGAAAAGAAAAATTGATTTGAGACTCCTTTTTGTTTCAAAACATTTCATCTCTATTTTTCTCTTCCAGATTCTTAAGGTTTTTAAGGAATCTAGAAGACTTTTCTTAGTATACGGAAGCTAATTTGAGCTGTCTTAATCATGTCCATAATTCAAATACTCTAAGATAACCACAACTCAGAACTTACCGAAGCAAGAAATATTCAAAGGGCAAATACACACGGAACTACAGAACACGCAAAACAAGCTGTTGCTAACCTGTACCTGTACGTTAACTAAGGCTATTTACAGGACAGCAAGATCGGCGGTCGCGCTGAGCCCCTAATACCCGGTCGCGTGTACCTTGCGGTCCCACCACAGGATTTACAAGTTTTCTTCTATTGGTCCAAATGCTTATTTCTGTTAAGGTCCGCGCTACGACTTACATAACTTTCACCCGCCGTGTTTTGCACAAAGTTAGCTTTCAGCAACCCTTTGATATTTTGTCGATTTGTGGTTTTCCTTCTTGTCCCAACTACCACAAGGAAATTCGCTTGTTGAATAAACTTATCCTTACAATCCATTGTTACCCCGAACCCCTTTCGACTGACTATCTGATAACCATGTATGGGATCAATAAAAACATTTTTACGTGTTTTTTTAGGTCGATCGGTCATTGCGTTGTCGAGCTTGGGGGCATAATAAATCATTTCCATATAGAGAAAGAGAGAGAGAGAGAGAGATAGGGTTGATTTAATACAAGATGAAAAGACGCGCTTTAATTTGAGGGCAAACAAAGGCGGACGTTGTTTAACGTTCAACCGCAGTCGACAAAGAACAATCTATTTAAGAGAACAGCGAGTACATTGGGTGGGAACGCGGCACTAAGTGAGGAGTGACAAAACTTGAGCCGGCGACTAATTAGCAATACAAACATGAATCAGAGGCTATTACTTGTAATTGAATTGTCGCCGGCGGCAAAGTTGTCTCCGCAGCGAATTTAAATATCGCGCTTTACGAGGTTCTAGTACTTTTGCCCGCGGGATTATTATTACGTGAGTTTAACTTATAATTGAGCTTTAGCTAGCACAGCTATTTTTTTAGATTAAAAAAGGTTATAGTTTTCTGAATTATAACTGTGGGTGTTCAAGATTTAATTGAGCTTTTTTAACGAGAGTAGGCACCGAGTGATAAACTTATTTCAGTGGTTTTTATGTAACATTTTTAATTAATTCCATATAATGGACCTTATATTTTGCGCCTCTCATTTAAAAATACAACTACTGTAAATGTTTTCACATTTAAAATATCGAAAAAATATTTTTACTTCAATGAAAATGAATTGAATTTTAATAACTTATAAATACGAGACTGAACGGTCTAGGCCAAAAAAAAATCTGAACTCTCACATAACAATGACGATTTTCATGTTTAAATAATATCCTTTATGCGAATTGTAAGTGTGCGGTAACAAAGTTTATAAAACGCGTATTTCGGAAATGCAAACATGTCATTCAATTCGAACATTGAATTTCAATACGGTCATTGTTTTCTGATCGGCAAATAAATATTCAACGCAAACAAATGACGCTAAATTACTGCGGCAACTTTGCCCGATTGAGAGACCTTTAACCCGCAGACGATTTTTCACAGAGATATTATAAAACACTTCTCTCCTTGCTCCGAAGAAATTATCTCCCCCATTGACTAAAATTTTTCACGGCAAGTTTGACTTCAATCCATTACATTTTTCCCAGTTTTATCTTGAAACCGTCACGACAAAGTTGGATTGTGTTAATTGGGAGGCTGGATACTTTTTGTGAGAATATTTTGTGTACTACAGAAGTGTTTTTTAAATGAAAAATGGCGCTGAATAGTTTACGGTTGTTGCTTTTGTGTCATTTTTTCCAGTCCATTTTTGTCGGGTTTTTTGTGAATTAAAAAATTATACTTTCAAAACAATCTACATAATTCTAGTATCAAAAATGCTTTGTTATACTTTCCTAAATTCTCTGAACGTTCACTCTGACCTATATGCTGGCAATTTCCATTATCAAATCCACAATACACTTCGAAACTTTGTTATAGGACACTTAATAAGTTTAAACATACGGGAACACTAATTATGTTACCCGCACTGGCCTATCTTGCGCGTGCTAATTACTTCACATACGTCACGCGGTGGTACGTTTCATGACGTCACATATCTGAACCATCTCGCCCTTAATATTCTCGTATGGGTAGGTATAAATTAGAAGTTGAGTTCCATTTCCCTGTACCAACATTTGAACTTTGCTTAAGGGCCACCAACTCGTACTGGTGTGCATTTTTAAACAGGTTAAACAACAAAGTGAACTACGGTTCGCTTGTTTAACCATGATTGATTATTTTTCATGAATTATTTAGGGTTTTGGGATTGTTCCTACAATCTAAATCAAAGGAACGATAAAACTTTTTCTGTACTCTTTAAGTTCAAATCGATGTCACTAATGATGCTTTTAGCAAATTACAGACAAGTTTTCTTACTACGACTACCTATCTATCAGTAAATGAAGGCAAGAACGCTTACGAAATTCTAAGCCTGAAAAGAGGCCCGGAAAACGTTTAGCCGAAAACGTTGCTAAGTTTCCATCAAGGCACTAATTTAAAATACCTTCCAGTCATTACCATCCAAATCACCAAATCGAAGATGTCTCTAGAGAAAAACCACTTATCAGACAATGAAGGCAAGAACTTCGTTTTCCTGAAAATAACCTTCAGACTTAATTTCACTTGTTCATTTTACCACAAAATAGATAGGATCAGAAGGTCAGCTTCATACTGAGAGCGAAAATGCACGCACACACGTTGCACGTACAGCAAGTGTAAGCGGCATCGGCAAGCGAAGACGCCCTAGGCTAGGACAAACTGGATGCTGAAAGCCGAGGACAGGGTGTTGTGGCGCAGCCGGGGAGAGGCCTATGTCCAGCAGTGGACAGCACTTGCGAATATCATTCGTTTCAGATAGTTTGAGATCTCCGTACGTAGAAAGCTACAAGGATCTTTTGGCGCTTGAATTACGTTGACAGGGAGGCGCTGTTAGTTAACATTTGGGCAATGTTGTTTATCCGAGAGGTGTATAGAATGCCGCTAGCGGCACTCATACACCTCTCGGTACCACCTCTCACCTCTTATTGTGCCTAAACGGACCCTGGCGTTGTGTGGTCACAGTTCTAACCTAAGCTACCTTTCAGCCATTTTCATTTGCTAAGCCAAGGGGTTATGGCTAAACTTAAGTTTAGCCGGCTATATAATTAACATTAGCCTTTCCTCAAAAATAAAATAACAAGTGACAGTGATAATGACAATGCATTGCTTACGGCACTTTAGACGGGCCGAGGGAGCGCTACTAATATGCTGCAAATAGCGGCACTTTATCGATAAAGTGCCGCTAGCGGTACTCTATACACTTCCTAACATTTGTGCAATTGTTTTGTGAAGTGTATTGAAAAAACAAGATGGCGGCATTAGTTCATATTTTGGCCACGCGCCTAAAGATTCTTGTACAGTTTAAAGGCTCGTGCAGACTAGTGCGGCTTGTCGCGCGACAAGACACAGGTGAAGTTTTCTTAGAAATTGTTTTGTTAGAGTCGCGTCGCGTTGTAGCGTCGCGCCGGTCTGCACGACGCTTAATGCGCCTCTGTGTGCGTTTTCCCTGCGTCTGTTTTAGCTCTTTGTATGGAGCTGACTTTCTGTATTTTGTGATTCTGCGTTAGCAGAATGACCTCGATATTATTATACCATGCCCAGACAACATTACACCAGCAATTATTACCTGCCCCTGTGTTTGCAAAATTTCACGCGAAATTTCCATAATCTGAACGTGGAGGATGAATTTCAGGTTTATATTTTTGGTAATTTGAATTTAATCTTGTACAGTAATTTGAGCTATTGATGATCTTTTCGGTAGCTTTTAGATTATAAGGAGACCTCTATGAGTTGCTATTTTTTTTGTTCATTAATGGTTCTGGGAACCATGAATGGTTCTGGGAACCATTAATGGGAAGTTGTTGGACAAAGGAAAGTTGATGAACCACATTAATTACTGATTTAATGAACAAAGTACATCCATAGTGTCATTAAAGAACTCTTCGAAAAATTAGGGCATATCGAGAATAGGTATTTTTAAGAATAAGTCTTTATGCGAATGAGTCCAAAGTAGAATATTTTCAGAATGAAGCATATCGCGAATAAGTCTATAGACGACTACAGAGGCCGGCGCTCCAATTGGCAGCCGGCTGGCCTTCACCAGTGAAGGGCCAATCAGAGCGCCGAACGCGGTCGATGCGTAAAGTCGAGATGGTTAAAAGCATCTCACACTAGGACCTCTGGTCATTTCGCGAATAAGTGCCCCACGTTTAAAAATCTGTCAGCAATTTTAAGGCACATAAACCGATTGTTCGCAGAATCAAGAGGCAGTTTGTATGAGCTCCCAATTCCTTGACTCAGCTAAGAAGGGATTAAGCTGCTTTGCACGCACTCAAATTCCAATGGTACAGACATCTCCGAGTGAAATTTAGGGATTAAAACCTCTTTTGGTACCAAATGGCGCGTTGAGTTTGATTTACCGATATATTTTTGATACCTACCTATATTTAAACGAAGTCTTAAGGATTTAGGTATTTTTTTTAAGTTGGCACTTGACAGTATTGAATTCACCTGGTAATTTAATAACATTTACAATCTTGAGTTTGATATGAAAAAAAAATTTCGATGGATGTCGAAGGATTTACCAGCTTTTATGTAGAAAATAAAAAAGATACCAAAAGAAATAAAATAAAAACCTTTTTTATCAACTTTGAGATTTTCGTTTAAAATTAAAAAAACCCTATAAAATAACCTCGCTGTCTTTAAACATTCATTTTCACGTAGATTGACTGTGTCAAAAACTTTTTCTATCACAAAAATAGCTGATAGCTGTACTCGAGAATAGGGAAAAAAAACGATTTTTTTTTACCGCCATCTACTAAAACTATAAAGGTCCCATTTCCTAAATCATGAAGGAAACTTTGACCGATTGCCGTACACTGATATAATATTTATCCTTAGATTGCTTTTCCTCAAAAAAGAAAGGCACCACATTGTTTGTTGTGGACAAACATTATTCCGGAATCGGATCGGTTCCAATAAGGTATTTCCAGAAATATTTGCTACAAAAAGCAATTCTTTCAGTTAGGTGCTATACTTTTGAATTCTACAACTTTACCTGGAAAAGCGTAAAATGTTTGCATTTAAAAAATATCAATTATTTATAAGCATTAATTCGAAACTTTTGTTCGTGTAGAGTACTTTAGAATTTACCTAATCATCGAAAAGTAAAACATTTTTCATATAGCTTTGAGTTAATTTATTTATTCTCTAACTCTTGTTAGAGAATAAATAAATTAACTCAAAGCTCAATACCGAGTTCGTTCAATCCAAGCTAGCTCACTACAAACTAATGTACAGGATTTATAGAAATAGAAGCTACTTCATACGTCTAAACTTCATAGCGAACCGAAGTTAGTAAGAGGCATGTTTTCTACAAACATAATGTGGTGCGGGGACGGCATACGGCCGTCTGAGAGGTTGGTCCTTCGGAGTCAGACTTTATCTGATCTAGCCCCTGGATTAATTAACTTAAATGCAACAAGTCCGAGTTTGCACTACTCTCGAGATAGTCTGTCGCGTGTTTTATTATGGAAGCTGCTGAATTAAGTAAGTAGAGTCACCCAGGATTATATTACGTTTTGTTATAGCGTCTCGACAGGAGATTTGTATGCAAACTTGGCTAATAATTGCTTTTTGATGTCATTAAATGAAGATAGTTTCGAGTGCAATGAAATTCACAAATGGATCTCGAATTTGATTGAGACTGGGTAAATGTTGACGATCTCTGCTTTTGCAGCTTTATTAACATAAGTAAAGAAACGTTGTGTTAAAAATATTTTTCTACCAAAATATAGCATTTTTAAGTACGAAAATGTATGTTAGTTCTGCAGATTCGTAGTCTGTGGGATAATTGACTTAAAACGTAACAAGTCGCCGTTTGCTTTGCTGTAGAACAGTGCCGTCGTGTGTTTTAATACGGAATTAAATAGTCCCGACTGGAATATAAGACTGGATGCTACCGTATTTTAATATTAAACATCTGATTAAGTTAAGATTTAAGCTTTTGCAGTAAAAAAAACATGAATCGTCGAAATTATGTTATTTTGATCACTTTTGTTCATTAGTTGTGAGAAAGGGAAAAATAATTTTAACAAAACTATTTGTGATTCGAAAAGTCGAGTTTCACTGTTTTGCATGTGGCTGAAAGGGATTCAAATAAGATTAGTACCTATTCATGGAAAATCACAAAATGACGCGAGACTGACTTTTGGTTACTTTTTCACAATAAACTACTTTTTATTTTGAACATTTAAAAATATCTTCAACATTGTTATTTGGTCTACTTGCATGGGGCAGAACCATTTTTTTCAACTTCGATATAGCAGAAAAATAATGTTGAAAAAACTTTTATTTAGAAAATCATATCAAGAAATTTAAAAATCACACATCATTTTCAGATATCCTTGAAATAAAATCAAAATTTTATTTTGTGTTTATTACAATATCTTCATTAAGTAAATCAAAGGCGAAATAAAACATATTTTCGATATCGCAAAAGTGATGCAACTGTTAACAGGTGCTGTGTCTGACACTAATGGTGTAGAACCACAAACACTGTACTTTTATAGTTACACAGAAATGTTTCAATTATTTCAAGCTTTCTTACAATTAGATATGTTATTGACGAAAAAGTGTTTTTTTCGTGCACGGAGCCTCAAGTCCGACTGATTCAGCCTCTGATACATGTCTGAAGAACCTTCTCGTACAATAAAAACAATTAATCAAAGTACTTCAAACTACCCCATCAAATTATAAGGGACTTTAGTGTGTATATCATAACAACTATAATGACTCGTAATTATTCCAACACTAAGATAATAATATACAAAGAGCAACAATTTATTGGGAAGAGAAATCGGCGCCGTTGTATCGGATCCGTCGTCGGCCCCTCCGACGTCCGCTATTGGGACTCTGGGCTTACTCTCGTCAATTTATACGGTACATTCAAATTTATGCCGTATAGTATTGTAATAAGGGTGGGGTATACTGCAAAGATAAAGTTGTTAAGTTATACGGAAGCGGCCTAATGACGACATGGAGTACAATAGCACGTGTGGCCCCTTGTTATTGGTATCTGACCTGACCGCTACGAGCGATTTGTCTAAATGAGATCCGGACCTCTTTTCCGATTCTTTGTTATTTTTTTCGTACGTTGCCTCTTGCTTGTGACATCTTCGTAGAAACTGCTCGTTTTTCTTGATTTTGTCAGATGTAGTCTTAAAATATTTATTTAGGCTCTGAAAAGACGATCTGATTTACAATGCCCTAGAATAAATAGTTTTAGTACTTTGAATTATACCTATGTAGGCATTATTCTCGTTTGTTTCCCTTAATGGCCGGAAAGTGTAGCTTAAGCGATGTACCAAAAGTTCCTTCAAATAATTTACACGATTTATCACAAAAGTAAACGATGATGTTTCTCCAAAATTAGGTGATATATTAAAGAACCTTTACCTAACATTAAACTATAATGAAATAACGCTGTTAAATAGAGAAGTTTAAGGAACGAATGCCTTTGGGCCTAGATTTTGTGGTGGAATGCATCATGGGAATTTGAGCTTAGAGCTGTAACTGTTAGGGGTTATTATAGCTTTACTGTGAACAGTTATAGGTACGTGGGTCCACCGCAACTACCGTAATCCCGTATACCGGCGATTAATCTTCGTTCCAGCTCTCACGAGGTGGTTTGTTGTGGGTAAATTTGTGGGGATGGCTACGATTTGCTGGCCATGGCCCCGTGGGCCGAGTTCGTCATATATTAATCCTTTGTTGATTTAATCGCCTCTTTTATCGATGCTAGATTAGAGTCACCACGCGACGTAAAGCCAAATTGATAACTAATGGACGCAAAACCGACAGTTATAACTGAAATCATGAAACTACAATTGTGTCATAATTTGACTTTGATATTTCTAGGTTCATTTTAGTATATTTCTAGAATTGTACCTACACTTTAAAGTTAGGTAATGACGACAATTTGTCAGTAGTACCAACTCTAAGTTAAATAATAAATATTGTCAAGCTCATAACATCAGAAGTACACTCATACGAAAACAAAAATCTGTAGGTAAAAGTCCGAAAATACGATAATGACACGTGTATGTGACTTGAATATTTGAACACAGTTCTCGGAACGTAAACATACACATTAGGTGAGCATTGTTTTACAGTAATTTGTGGTGGATCGTAGGCAAAGCGCGGAGGGCGGCCTGGTGTCACGTGACGCCCCGCCCGCCTAATGTTTCACTCGCGTTACTGTGACAACTTCTACCTTTTACCAAATTGTATTTTCGTGTTCGGCCGAGTTTTCCTTATAAATACTGTCATTAAGACGGCGACACAGTGACAGGTGCTAATGTTTGTGAAAATATCGAACCCATTTGTAAATAATGTAAACAATATATGTTATGACTTATGACATTTCCTGACACCTCGTAGGATTGAAATCGATTTTAATTTCACTGCGGAACCCAATTTACCGTCGAAGTCGTGTGGAATTGAAGAGCAATGAAACAACAGAAAAACTTGTAATCCCATTATACACGTTATACACAACAATATCCCATAAGTAGATTGATAAATTCTGAAGTAAATTATATAGCTCGTTTCCATATGCCGGGAGTATTATACGGATAAAGTATAAGCCCACGAATGATGTTAGATACGACTATAACGACAAGAACTTCCACGAATAAATTAGTAAGAGGGAATTGTGGAGCGGGCAAAACGCTTGTTATCTCCATTCGCGATTTTACAGCTCCGACGGAACAAAATCTTTGAAGTAATTATTCGAATTTGGAATTTGAGGGACGCTGAAAAAAAAAAGTTACGAGACTTTTACACAAAAATGTTCGAGCAGAATTTATATGCCAACATGTAGGCACGATAGCAACGAAGTGTCAGTGTTAAAATGTCGAGACAAAAATACAACTCAGTGTTAATTTTTATCAGCGTCGGCGGCGCTGAAAGGTGTCATTGAGGTTGTCCGATATCGCATCCGTAAAATATACATAGCTCATGGCGGTAACTTTAAAATGGGCCCTAAAAGACGAGAGGAGGTAGCACCCGGGGCGTCATTATGAGGCCCCACGTCATTTGTTTATTAAACATCCTGCGAGGTGGAACAGAATAATGGCACGGTAGACTTTGTCACGGCCGCTTTACCCTGAAATTAAATCGTAATGATGATATGAACCTCACTCGCCGCCGTTTTCGGAACCCCCCAGCCCACAGTTATTAAGTTCCGTGTCGTCTTGAGGTCAAAATGAATAGGTTTTTTAAAAGCCTACCCGGAATGACAACTGTCATAGTTATGAAAGGAATCGCGTTGAGTGGTCTACCGAGGTTACATGGAAAATGAAGAAATGCGACGGTTTTTCATACTTTGTAGGCACCATTTTGTAACGAAGTGGATATGTATGTACTGCCTTTATTTACTAATAGAACTTTGACATTTATTTAACGGAATCTCAGGAGATGTTCCCACACGTAATAGAAATAAACTGGCCGGTCTTTTTTTAGTCGTTTCTGATTGTAGTAAGTTTTTCTTTAGACCTTTTTTGTGCGGTTCATATTAGCTTTCACAGATACACAAGAATATAAAAGAGACTAATTTAAAACTCAACAAGTAACAACAAGGGATATACTCATATAGCTTAAGAAGACTTTGAAATAGGAAATTGAAATTATCAGCAGACCGTTAAGATTTATTTCGGGTTCTGCGAAAGAATTTTAATTAAAAACTTGTAGAAATATTCGCAAAGAATATGTAATCTGTTGTTCGATGAATTATTTCGTAATGGTTGTTAATTGTACCCAAATTAGAGAGTTGGCAAACTTTTTACAACATATCTATAGACTTACAGGGGCATCTAGTCGTGATGGCCCAGTGGTTAAGGCCTCACCTCTCATGCAGGAGGCTGGGGTTCAAATCCGAGCAAGTACCAATGTGACTTTTTCAATTCATATGTACTTTCTGGGTTTATGTTGGACATGACTGACATCGGCGAAGGAAAAACATCGTAAGGAAACCTGGACTTATAGTTAATATTAGTCTGAAATCACCAACCGCTCTTGAGCAAGCGTAGTGATCAGTGCTCGTGCCTTCTCTATATGAGAAGAGGCCTTTGCCCTGCAGTGGGACAGTAACAAGCTGGTTTTATTATTCTTTTAATATTTTCAGCTAAGTATGTTCAATGTTCTAATTGTGCAAAATACAAATTACTTGTAACTAAGCCTTTTACTGCAGAGAACAAGTTTTGGACTAGAGTTTCCTATTTCTTAGGCGACTACAACCTTATCAAATCTGTCCAGAATTCAGATACTTACTTCGTTTTTTTAAGGGGTGAGGTTTTATTCACAGCCTTTCTTCATACTGCAAGCCTATTAGGTAAAGACATAACAGTTATATCACCCAATCTACCTGATGAAACTCGATTTTCGCACCACATTTGTTTACCAAACAAGAAAAGTTAACAAAAACACACTTTAGTTCGGAAACTTTTCTAAAACAACCCACGCCAGCCGCCCAGCCACGGGGTTCGCCTAAACAGCTCCAAGCGATCCTGGCCCGTATTCAATTAGCAGACGTGATTAATTTTTTACGCGACTTAAAAGTACTTCCCGTATAACCTACTTTAAGAAAAGTACCCACTATCTAACAATTTTATCAGCATAAAAAAGTTAAAATCTCCCAACTTAATGTTTAATGAATTTGTATTTTAATGGAGAAATTATGTTTAAAAGTATTTATAACTTTTATATTTTAATTTGCTTGTGGTATGTACTGGTACTAGGGGATCATCGGTTAATTACATTAGTAGGTACCTGTATATCAGTGTGGGCAGTTATTAAGGCGTGAAAATAGAATATTGCTATGATAATAACGTGCAGACTTATCTGCGGTGGCGGTTTCCATGTAACGGGAAAATAAAACCGATAGAATTACGGGGAACCGGTAAATTGGGAATATATGAGAAAATCTTTTAGCTCGTTTAGTTGAAAGGCACAAATAGATAATTGGAGAGGGTTCGATCCTTATCTCATAATTATTTTTGTGGGATAATACAGCTATAAGATCATTTAATTCAGACATGATCTTTTGAAACAACTTTTCGTTTGTGATTGTTGATTTGAACTTTGTTTTTGAAGAACTCTTTTTACTCGACCTACAAGCTGAATTGAAGACCAACGTTCCACCCAAACAAAACACGAACCTCCGCGAACAGAAAAATAGAGTTACGTGTACTCGTCCGCGCCAATTATACTCGCGATGCATGCAAAACGGCTCGAATCAGATTCTGTAGTGCCGACCTGTGTCAGCAAGTTGAAGTACAAACATAAATCTACAACAAGTCCCTCTAGGGAATAAGTGTGGAGTAATTTGCGAGCACACGAGCTTGCTTCGTCGCGAACATTAACTATTAAATTCGTTGCATATTAAACTAGAACCTTATAGTGTAATCCAGACCCACCTGAACGCTAGGTTCGTTCTCGCGAGGCTCTTCAATGCTTCTTAAGTAACTTATGAGTTTTGGAACTTTACTCGAATCGATATAGAGATGAGGGACCGTTTGTGGTGGTGGAATAGTCTGCACTATATTGCTAAGCCGTGTGTTCTATAAATCAACTACGACAGGCTACATTATGGAGTTTCCAAAAATATACACCAGATTTAATTCGATATTCGAAAACCAGAAACAAACGAGACGAACCATCGACTTCAAGGGTGCAAATCTCAGGTGATTCGAAAGTTCTCAAAGAAAGGAGAAGTTATGTCGAAAAATGCCCTCTTTGTTTCAGACAGGGAACAGGCCCACTCTCTGGCCGAGAGTACGGAACCCCACTTGACACGCTTCATTTTTACCTTTTCTTTAAATTGAAACTGGAGCGAGGGTGCTCTTTCTATGCGCCGTGTATCAGCCTTCATTATGAATTAACGAGATTTTTCAGAACATTATTTTATATATTTAAACTGCCTCTCCGTTAACTGGCTGCTTTGAAATTCCTTTAACCTGCCGAGACGTGTGTGATTAATGCTAGAATTGTTGGAATCTACTAAACTGGATTTCTCTACGCATGCCTTAAGATCACTGACCAAAGAAACAAAACGATATATTTACTACACCTGTATAGATTTATCGAACTGTTCAGAAACGAGTCACAAAATTGATGTTATTAAGCAAGTAACACGGAGTGGAGTGACTAGTTCCGCGTGGGTCTTGTAATAAGAACCGTTGTAATAACTGTGTTAGAGCATATATCATGATATTTCCCATAAAATTTCCCATGTTGGTGGATATTCTATGTGCACGGAGAACAACTTTTCCCATCGGGTGCGCTGCACTGCGGCCGTGGCAATGCACTTTCGCTGACCCCTTGGTTCCTCCCACGGCGGCCATCTCTCTCCCTCTCCCAACTTTCTTCGACGGTTGTCTCGCTCGCACGCAGTTGCGCCTGCGCTTCCCGGGTACCGAGGTAATAACATTCTACGACGCGGTACGCCGCCGTGTGGAACGGGTTCTGTCGATGACTTCGACGATTATTTGTATGAAAGACAATGGTCAGCGTGTATGCGTTAAAGAGGCTGCCTTTAGATTCATGATACAAGTACCTTCGTACTCGTAGATATTAAATTGTAGATGTGTTAGCAGTCATTAACAGCGAACGTTGTAATTTTGAATAACTAAAATTGTTTACACCGCTGTTCAAATTTCTGGTAAATTATGTTTTTAAAGCATATGTGTTATTTGAAATCTTAGATAAATCTTTAAAAAGGAAGTACCAAGTGACTACAACAAACTTGTAGTTAAATCTTGTTAAATCTCAACAATATACCTAACATATAAACAAAGCAGTTTCAGAAATACAAGCAATTGAGCAGTCGTGGATTCAGTCGCCGTAAGTGGAATAACTTTCTTGGTTACGAGACCGTCTCGACTGTCTTTGTTAACGCCCTACACAGTTACACTTATCTAGTTGCATTCCAGGTGAATGATCTTCGCACACGATATTCTTAAACTTTAACTCGCGAGACGACAAACCTCGCAGACGTCAGGCTGCATAATATTATACAGGTATTTACTGCGCACCTGCATCCGAAGCTGCGTTTAATTTTTCTAAATTTCATACTCCGTCTGTGGAACTGGTACAGTATCACAAACGTGACTCAAGTTACGGATTACGTGGGAGAGCACTGGAATGGTCTGACAGTCTGCGAGAGGTATACTAAGCGTGCAATCGGGCGTCACTGATATTTCGACTTTATCTATCAAAAATTTAGGACGACATTCGTTAGTATCACACTCAGGGGGACGTCGTTCTAGGCTTGCGAGCATATCACCTAGCGTACCTCCAAACGTTCCAACGGAGACGTGACAGCCGCTGTATTATGAGACGTAGGGCCCAGGATTTGGGTGCACATTCGATCGCATGAGCAGTGCCTGTACGAGGGAATGCGACTGGCAACATTCCATCGCACAATGAGTAATTTAAAAATTCAAAAACTCGTCGAGGCTCGGCGTGCGCGAGGTGAGGCGATCCAACGAGTGCCGCTCTGCAATTGAGACTGTTATCTGCCTGCATGCTGCTACACAACGCACATACATACGAGGGAATAATCCGCGCCGCTGAATAACACGGTTACCTAAATATACACTCAGCTATCGAAACGTACGCTGCAATCGAATAGAAACGTACGTATCGAAATTGTAACTACAAATAAAACCGAGCGATTCGTTACAATATATAAGTTCATCTCTTATTCCGCGAACATTCGAATAGGAGAAGATCAGAGCAGCGCACCGGAAGGGTTTCTTGAATCTAATATCGAATGGAAGTAAAAAAGGAATGAGATAGTTATACGTGAAACGCGATCTTATAGCTAATTGGTAAACATACGGCGAACAAATTGCGCGCGATCGTCCGAAGCTAGCTCTACTATTTTTAAATGAAATTCTTTGCACTCATATATTCCCAAGCACAATTACATCGTAGTCCAGTTACGTTGGTTTTTGGAATTCCCAAACAGGTTGTAGAATTTGATTGCTATTTAATTATTCAGCAGCCATTCGATGCATATCCTACATGTCGATTCACAGAAGTGTTGTCATATTTCAATCAAACATACTCGTATAGCTAGCTCTGTTTGTGCTATTTTACACGGTATTTTGTGTTGTGCGCACTTAGCATTGAAATAATTAATGTTTAAGATGCTTGTTTATGAAGCCTTAAATAGAACTTCCGGACAGAAACTATTATTAAAAGTAATGAATATAGCATAATTTTAAAATGAATACATAAACTTACTTTTCGTATTAAATAAAAATAATAAGCGATGTTGAAACTTAAAAACTATAAATGATATAATTACAGTTATTAGTAATTATAAACTCGAGGTGTACGAACGAATCTTGAGACTTAACCAGCTCGAAAATGGTTCATCGTTAGCAAGGTAAACCTGGACCTAATATTATTTACAGCAGAGTTTAAAATAGCTTGATTGCAGCAGTTTAATTTCCCAGAGATGGATGTTTGAGTAGGAACTTGAATCTTAGTGGGTGGTTTTTAAGTTTCAATTTAGCGGAACGTTGAAGATGGAGGGTTGGCTGCAGGGAATATTGGACACTGAATCAGTATGCGAGAGTTTTAAATTCATTGAAGTTACATTTGGACTTTTTCGCTAGCGGTTGCAATGGGAACATGTTAGAGTGAGGTGGTAAAAACTCGGCCGTAATTAGTCTTTGGATCCGAACCGTGAACAGATGCGGGGGAAGGGCTGAGTGCCCGCGGAGGCCCGATGCGTCCGACTCCATTGCTACGGGCAATATTTTTGCTATGATTTAGATTTTGTTTGCACCGGTTTCGGTCGAATCGTGTTTTACTTTGAAACAACTGACTGGTCTGATTTTTGGTCTACGGTTTTTCCACTGCTTGTTTTATGAATGAAGTTGTTCAACATGCTACGGGTGTTTCTATTATCTTATCTTCTAAGCTCCGACAACATCTACTTAGAGTTTCCTCTAGGAAAGTTAATATAGGTAGACACGTGATTATACTCCTAGCTAAAGGTACGACTACATTATGCCGGGCCGCAGCTGGGCGCACTGCAGCGCGTTAATCCACACGAATCACTTCTATACATTTTACGAACCTACAGTTAAGTAGGTATCGTAATAAAAACGCAACGATGCCCACTAATGTACGCACACCTTTACGTAAGCCTCATTTTATTTATAGTTATTACGCTCCGTCAATACAGAAAGAAAGCATAAACTTTTAAAGTAATATTAATATTTTTTACTGCCCCCTTCGTTCTCATGAATAACAAAGTTAATAAGATATTTTTACAACACTAGTTCAAATGATTCATTAGCTATATTGATTCGACGTAACGCTTCAGGAAGTTTCCGTTTATCTTATTTGAATAAAACTACAACACTTGTAAACGCCATATTGGGGTTATTACGGGAAAAGAAGTAGAAATTGGATTAAAAAGTAAAAATATATATTTACGCAAGTGTAGCGTCCGCAGAAAAAAAACGCGGCAACTTTTAGCGAAGTACGACTCTCGCTTTGATACTTCTACAAGTATGAAAAAGTCTTGTTGATTAGCTGTTGGAGTTTTTATTTCGACGTATTTTTTACTTTTTTCGTCTTATTACGATTTTGAACAACTTTCGTGGTCCTTCAAGTTTTCCGTATAAAATAATATTAGGGAAACAAATTTGCTAACAAATAGACGATTCATTTGGACATTTCGCTTGAGTATTCTTGAAATTTGAACGAAGTTTATACAAAAAATATCGTGAGGTGTAAATTGTGCACTGATACTGATTCAGTGAAATCTAATTTAGAACCTCCACCTTAGACCAAACATTTTGTTACCACAACCCAAGTACATAAAGTTAGTTATCAAAACAATGCCAATAAAAGTGTGTTCACATGAAGTATTCAAACTATTTCAAATGACAGAATGGGCGTGATTGAGGACAGCCAGTGTGAGCACGATAACTTTTGAAATGGACTCACCGTTTCGGACGCTGTGTAGCGCCCGCTGCTGCACTCAAGTAGTGAAGATTCACTCACCTGTAAACAAAGGAGAAATATTGTTACAACTAGTAGTTCGTATAAACCGATTGCTGGTACATTTGGTCGAAACAATTACAGCGATTCCATGGAATCCTATGGCGACACTACTGCGATTGTACCCGGAGTACCCCATAGGTAATCCGGGTACAATCGCACGGTGTCTGAGCTATTTATTTGTGTGTTGTGCTGTTTTTTCGTAGAGGTTACGTGAACTTCAAACGGTACTTTGTTATGTTATTGAAGCTCGGAAATTATGTATTTTTTTATAAGGTTAGACTTTCGTGGAAAATAATACACTTCCAAGATACAAGAGTAATGGAGAGCTTTTATTGTATGACTGATAACACCTGCGAAATACGAACGAAGCTTTGTTGATAACATTCGTATTTGTTTCTGTGAATTGACTATTGTGTGTGGGCAAAGTTTACTTACGCGGAGGATATATACCAGCACTGACTGGTTATTTTTAGCTGTAGATACTCAATGTGCCTTAAAATTGTTAAAATAGAGTTCAAAATGGTTTTGCATACTTATTTGACCCTTTGAAAACGAGTTCTATATTTCAGCTGAAATATTTTGTTAATTTACAATAGAGAATTGCGAGCTAAAAGATTTGCGTCCTTTGTACCACTCCCTGTGTCTTCAGATTCACTGAACTGATTCTAATCGGATGTTTTTCCTGTCTTTTGCTTGTTTTTGCTACTCAAGGGTTTGTCTGTAAGCGTCCGGGATTTTATTAGCAATGAACATTCAATTACAGGATTGTATTTATTTAGGTAAGTAAACTTTTATTAATAAATATTTGTGTGGTGATTTTATTTGTTTTGTTAATCACCTGTTGCTACCCGCGAATTTCCTTGCATTCTTTGGAAAAAAATCTGCTGCAGGATAAAAAATTATATATTTTCATCCAGCTATTTAATTACGCAACAGATTTTCGTAAACGATTACGACAAATTTGTTTAATTTTGACAGTTCAACAACATTCATTGGGTTATTTACGTTGTTGAGCAGATTTTTTTTTCGAACTTATGAAGCTATGGATTAGCAATTTGTTTCAAAACGATTCAAATTCCGACTGATCGTGTATTACGTAATAAGGGTACAGGTCAGGGTCTACCTGTGCGCGAAATTAAATCCAAATCCGTTCAGCCGTTAAAGCGTGATTGTGTAACAAACATACAAACTTTGAAGGTACAAAAAAAAAAGTCTATTAGATTTAATTGTAACGTGCTGTTTAAGAATCCTACTATATAGATCCTACTAATATTATAAATGTGAAAAGTTTGCGTGTTTCGATGTTTTTTACCCAATTTCGCAAAAACGGCAGAACGGAATTGGATGAAATTTGGCACACGGATAGTTTATATATAACCTGGATTTTTTATCCCGGTAGTAAGTAAGTACATTCCCGTGGGATAATTTCACGCGGGCGAGGCCGCGAGCAAAAGCTCTTACTTAATAATAGATACACATTTTCTAATAGCAATTTTGATTGCGACGTCCATGCACTCAAAAACGTTACCTGCCTGAACGTTGACTGCTTCATTAGCCTAATGGCCACTGATTGGAAAAGTGTTGCGTGGATTTTCTGACAAGGAATTTTCAGTAGCAGTCAGTGGTTATTTTTCACCTGGATATTTTAACGGACTTGCTGATGTACCTATGGTAATTTAGTTTATACAAAACCTGATATACTTGGTATGTATCTTTACACCATAATCTATATAAATAATAAAAATGGAATGCTGCTCGTTGGTAAGCGAATCACTTTTTTTTCTTGTGTGTAATATTCCGAATACAATTTTTATATAAACAAAAATTGGAAAAGTTTTCTGGAAAATGTTCAAATTAGGGAAAAAATGAACGTCCATTTTTCTATGAGATTTTTGGATGAACTAAAAACTATAAGCTCGCGATTCAAGGACAGGACAACATCTGTCGAGTCAGCTAGTATTAAAAAAAAGCTATTCTAAAGAGTATTTCATCTTTCAGTGTATACTTTCCCACCAAAAATCCACACAAATTCCACCATAAACTGCATACAAATGAATAAATCTCGTATATTAAATGCATTGTTTATAAATCCGGTTACGCCGTAACGTTGTTCTATTCCGATTCATAGGGGTGGTCTACAATCCCCGCTTAACTTCATTATGAGAGCGAATTGCTAAACGTTCCCATTGTTGACCACGGCCCGGGGTTTAAGGGTGGTTAGTCATGCAAATAGACGTCAACTAGAAACAAGCTCTTGGGGGTTCGGCGAATGCGTTCCGATGTTTCGGTCTGCGTCGGCGAGACGTCCGGGAAATTGAATCAGTTGCTTGAGGAGTGTATTTTATTTAGAGGATCGTTGGTTTAAGATAAAGTGGTTAGGATGTAGCAGGATTTTGCGTGACTGAATGCATTTACGAAGGCTTCAGTTTTTGAGATACAACTAACTTTGGGCAATATAACTACTGGAAATTTTATGTTATTTTGCTGTTGACTGGTTCAACAAAAATAACAACTTATAGTTGACTAGTTACCTGCGTTGTGTATAAGGAAAAACTTATGTTTAACCTTAATCAAAATAAACAAAAATACATTCATTGGGCATCACCTTAAAATAATTCCCACCTTTTCCTGAACTAATTTCGTAGTTTATGTAACAGCTCTGTAACACATCCATAACAAAGTGCAGCTTAAACAATTCAATAGCATAATAATTCACAGATATTTATTAGCTACTAACTGAAGGTAAACAACTGCTCAACATTACCGATCGTTTCCCATTTGCCGTTCAATTTAGGAACACGTATTAGTTTGTCATTAAACTAACCCAAATCTGAACAGCTATTGTATCTAAAACTGAAAGTCGATCAAACGAGGGACCAGTTTAGGCCAAAATGATTTTCCGCTAATAAACGTTTAGTGCACAAAGGACGGTAATGGAGAATGGATTATGGATCTCTGTTATTAATGCTGCTTCAATGTAGCCGAGCATAGAACTCGATAATACGAATAACAGTAACGCGACACCGCAGGAATTGTTTCGCCTGACTATTGAACAGTTCCATTATTGACGTATTAACTGCTATTATAATACACTTTGATAGAACACGCGCGATTACCTCCCGGAATGAAGCACGATCGAATTGAACAATCGAACAAATATTGGCTAACAAGAATGCTGTGAATAAAGGATTATTTCTAGATCCCTTATTAATGAACGATGGAAAACAAAGGAAAATTCATGTTTTGAATTCTGCTTTTTTATTGAAATACAGACAATGGGAGGAAAAATAGGAAAATATGTCTGGACATAGGTACTCCCTGTATGAACACATTCCTCGAATCCCTATTATGCATTTTCTATAGTTGAACATGCATGATTGGAAATATTAATAGGTATTGGAGCAGCTTTAATAAACTTTTGTGAAATGCGCTGATGATATTTTGGTACGAGGAATTTATGAATGGAATTTGATACTGTTTATTGAAATATTCGTTAGGAAGACGCGTCCATTCGAAATATGTTTTCATATTCCATTGATTGACTGGACTGAAAGTAGATAATTACCTAATCTATTAGGTAAAAATATTAAACAGTGATCTCTATACCTACCTACGTAATTCTCAATTTTTTTGTTGATGGTTTCCAGTGACAACAAGAGGTGTTTTTTGTCAACAATATCAAACTTTTTCCTCAAAACTACGCAGGTATTTCCAAGAAGTGAATAAGGCAAACCTCATGTATTGATAATAGAAAGAGGACAAGTGTCGGTAGTCATACGCTACGTCAAGCGTGAGTAAGTATCGATATCGAATGGAGACGTACATTTTTTGTACAGAATTGTGTGAACTTTATTAGGCGTGAATTGGTTTCTCACACTAGAGAATTTGCTCTCCAAGTTTTTTTTGTAAATTAACCGCTTATTTAACTTTGCAATACCGTACCTAACGAAGTGAAAAAAAATTAAAGAAAACTAAAAGTTTGGGAGCGAAACGTCTACAATTCAAGAGTGGTTTACATCTCATCAGAAATTCCACAAGTGCTAACTACATAACTGACTTATTTTGAAAACAAATTTCATTAAAAAAAATTCTGACTGATGAAGATATTGAAAAATAAAATAAAATATGAAAATACAGGAATTTATTTAGCATCATCACCAGAATAAACAACGTAAAACTACTAAGTAGTAATGACGTATAAAACAAATAAACATCATGTTATTTAAAACCTACATACTAAATGCAGCATGATAAAACTAGAGACCGTCTTCGTCAATCAAAAAGATCTTAACAAAGTACAAACTTTAGAAGTTCCAAAACATTGCAATGAAATTCACAAAGAGCGTCAGTCTAAGAAAATCCTCTATTTTGGAGTCGTGACGTGAACAAGTGAACATCAGCGATGCTCGGGGCTGATCACAAGTTAATGCAGCTGAACTTGTTGCACCGTCATGTCTTAAACTTAACCGTGCCTTAACTAATTACACCGACCGACCCATGTTTGCTTTGTAAGATGAAGTTGGAACGAACACACCTAAGGAAATTCCGAAATTTCTATTTAGGTTTGTTCATAGGTAATGCGGGAAAAACATTGTTTTAGAAGGAGGATTTTATATGTGGCTGTATGTGTCGTGGGTTGAAGATAGCTGTTGATATTATTTTCAGTCAAAGTTTTTCCATATCGTAAGAACTAAGCTTTACTGGCGCCCAAGTGGGACTAAAATATCCTGGTTGGGCGCCAGTAGAGCTTTGGGTAAGTGTTACCTATTTTAAAACGATTTCACACATGAAACAGTAGAAGAATGCACTTAGTAGCTATTCTATCAACCAAAACAGTTACTTAACCACTCACATGACACAAGCCAGCAAAGTTCAATACACTGTATTTTTACACAATTCCCCAACAAACACAATGTTTATATTTAACAGTTTAATTTGATCAAATAATCTAACTTTGTCGTGCCCGAATACATCGCTAACTTTCCGTTGCGAAATGCTAAAATAATTTCAATGTTAACAAATACGACGTGGAACAAAACAGCTGAATAGCGAAACCGTGAAATAGTCTCACAGTCACCTTGTGTTCAGTTCATTACCAGTCTACGTCGACTTACGTCATGCAATGTTCAAAACTTAATAAACTTTAAACAATACCCGGGAAGATGCGTTGTCAGAACTTCTAAAACTTGGAGTGAAACAGGCAACCGACGGAGCTGCGCCCCTATTAAGATACACAATGTATCCAATGTTTAATAACGTACCTTCGCAATATGCGTAAGTGTACCCTATACTTGAGTAACTATACAGAAACTGTAAGCCAAAGCTTTGTCACAAAATAATTTGACCGAGAAAGATACTTTATTCGAAGGTATGTCTCCCGAATAGTTTTCCAACAAAGAGAAGCTTTCAATTTCATTAAATACGACAACAAAAAGATCAGATGGAAGTAATCACAGAACTGCTTCGAATTAGTTTTCACAATTTCAAAGGAGGCATTCCAAGGTTAGACAAATGTTGGAGGTTCAGTGGAGGCCCCTCGGTGAGCTTGCCGCCAATCCTCCTATCCTTTGATCACGGAATACTTGGTGACTTCTGTCCTCAATTTAAAACTTGGCTATGTTCGTGCGAGTTGTTTGACCACTTCTTTCTTTGTTTCTATGGGAGTAGGCACCCATTTGAAACGGTAAATTAGGAAACATTTTGATTGGCGGGTCACACGACACCGATAAACTTTTGGGTCTTGTTTCGGCACAAACCTTTTAAAGAAATTACACGTTTCACGCTTCTTCTTTCTGTTTCAAACGGTTTTATTCATTTCATAATTCGTTCTAAAGGAATATAAGTACAAAATGTATTTAAGCCCCTTAATTTCTCTGTAAGACTACACTGCATTATTTTTTCCCCATATAATGAGAAACATTTTTAAATTGGGCCATAAAGCGAAGCCTTACCGAGCCAGCCTGGGCAGGTAGCAGGAAATTTAATAAAGTAACGTCTATTTTATCATGAATTATTCTGGAAAGTATGTTTTGTTTTTAAATTAATTCGCGATGTCTCAGATAGGAATGTGGAATAGCAACACCCGAAGCTGTGTTGTAAGTAATTTGAACACGGACATTCACTAGTAAGGAAACAAATCCCAAAATAACTAAGTAAGGAACGTAAAATTACAACGCGCTGGCCAGTTCGGCGTAAGCCACACGTGTTCCACGCAGCGCGTATGACGCGACTAGTAAATAAACAAACAGGAAATATTCCATTTTCTAAAATAACGTCCTGCCGGCCTTTCTTTGATTCTTATTTTCAGCATCATAATAGCTATAGTATAAAGGCTTACGCGATTTTAAATGCTTTGATGCCTATTATGAAAAGAATATGGAAGCTGAACAAGATTAAAAATGAATACATGAATAAATGCATTAAGCTATGTAGGTACATAGTAGTTTTATTAGTTTCTGGGCATTTATCTTTATTAATCTTTTGTATGGTGGTGCAGTTTCGTAGCTGTACCGTTATCTCATCTATTCACAGCACGTCGACTGTTTATTAACATATCGACCATAAAACGGACAGGCGCGAATCTGTGTCGATTTTTTCCAACTTTCCGGTGCAGACGGCTATTCAACGAGCCTTTTTTGCTATCGCTTCACTGCCAGCCTATTTTTGCTGAAAAAAAGGATCAATGATGTTTTCACAGAAAAATAGATGTACAGACGTACATGCTTTTTGAGGATGCTTTTCATAGAATTCTAAAGGTATGGAATAATTAACGTTATTTCATTAAGTATGAGTTTTAAATATTTGGAAAAGTTTTGTCTACGAATTGAGTGCAAAACTGATTAGAATAATCTACTTTATGCTATTTTATTTTTTTATGAATAGAAAAAACTCAGAACAGATTTTATTATATGATAATCGATTTATTAGAGAATTTTATTATTATTTATTTATCTATATTCACATATGGTAAGTATAACTTATAAACTAAGCCCCACAAAACCGTAGTAGTGGTTTGACGTCGTTTGGTCGGTGAGTCTCTATACACTTAATAAACTTCGTACTTAAAACTAATTATTATTTATAGGTAGCACTTTAAAAAGTTTCTAAATAATATGTTTTTGATTTATTTTTAAAACTTTTTTGTTTATTTCACTCCTTATGTCTGCTGGCAGACTGTTGAATAGATATGGTATTCGTTTTTTTAGAGTTCTGTCACCATAGTTATTAGTGACTCTGGGTACATTGAATTTGCCAGCAGCCATAGATCGTGTGTTATGGTTGTTGATTACATGAGTTGGGTTATGCTCATGGTGGTTAACTGCTAAAAGATTTATGTTTGTAACTAATCGGTAGGATTTTACATATTTTAAAAAGTTTCCTATAATCTCCTTTACAACTGTTTTTAGTTTTTTGAGTAACAAGTAAAGAATTTTTTCAAGAATCGAATTTGAAGAGCTTTTAATTTATCCAAGTTAGTTTTTAATGTTAGGAACCTTTAAAGCTTAGGTGGTACATTTTACTTAATAAGTAATATTCTTAATTTACTACAAATATAGTCTATGTGTCGGGACCAAGAAAAGTTCTCATCTATTTTCATGCCAAGCTAAGTTACACAGTCAACTCTTTCAATAGGTCTACATTTACAGTCCAGTAAGTTATTATGGTGGTTAAATAAAGGTGGAGTCGCACTATGAGGTCGCAAATATGGCGAATGAATTAACATTAATTTAGTTTTAATATCGTTTTATATAATGCCATTGTCATGCGACCATTTAACAATGGACAGCAGCATTCTCTATGCATTTTATCGTCATACTGCGATCGCCAACCCGCCTTCCAAGCGTGGCGATTACGGCAAATCCCCCCATTTGGGGGAGGCTTATGTCCAGCAGTGGACGTCTTTCGGCTAAAATAATGATGATGAATTATTTATTTATTTACTTAAACACACAAATTTACAGAGGCGGACATAAAAGTATGAGTTTGAATATTGTTTCTTTCTCATATTACTTGTTCATATTACCAATTTACCGCCCTTACGGGTCAGGTACATCTGAATATTTTTATTATAATTGTTGATAACTATGTTTGGTATATTTACAACATAAGAAGACTTAATTGACTACAGCAAAAATAACTGAATCAGAAGATTTGCTTTTAAACAACACACGACATAAATAACAACACAGAATAAATAAACACGGCAAAAGAGTTAAAAATATGACAACGAATCGATAGGAATGAATAACATCGCCATACGATTTCAATGTTTGTGTTCATGTCTGTTTGTTTAGCATACAGAGGAATGAGACGACGACCGGCGGATCCCGAGCATCCGAGCAACCAGTTGCAAACACAAGAAAATGAAAATAAATAAAAATCTCTCTTACAACGTACCGAAAAATGAATCTGTCTAAACGCAAAAGGGGACAAAAGATTAATTGAAAATCGATATTGGGACATCATACCTTTGCGAATCTATCAAAATACATTCACTTTGAAACGATAAGGTCGGACTGAATTATATTGTCAGTCATGATTAATGCAGACTTGTGACATGCTTTATTGACTCTTCCGCCATAGACCTGACGAAGCAAATAAAATAAAATCCCGTATCATTGAAAGAAAATACCTGCGCTCAAGTAATTAAATGAAAAGATGATTTATGGCCGCCATTAACTGAGCCGCTCTGTTTAAATATTGTACATATTTTCAACTGATTGCATGGTAGCCAGTTTTTTTAAAATATGGAACACATTTATTTATCTAAGTGTGGAATAGAAACTTTTGAGATGAAAATCGTACGATAAACGTTATGATACTGCAGTGATTGCCGTGTGCACTGCAAAGTTAAGTAGGTACTTATTAGTTAAGTACTTTATTGCGATTGCGATACTAGGATTGTTTATGCGATTATTAAGACTATAATAAATATTTTAGTATCTTTATGTACAAGTAAAAAAAATACTGTACAAAGACGGACTTAATGCCTGAGGAATTTAGTCATTATTATTATTATCATTTAGGCATTATTCCGCGTAGGTATCCTTTGGACTTATTCCAGTATTACCTAATTACAGGGATCGATAACAAACAAACAAGGGGACGCACGTCGCATCAATTAGCTCAATTTCACCCTTTTTCACACAAATTCAGAACCATTAACAGCACTGGTTTATTTGAAAACCATTAGCGGCCCGAATGGATACGGTTTGAATCATCGATAAAATGAATGGCTGTCTTTCACAAAAGCCTCGCGATACGGGTCGGATGTGAATTCCAATTATTAAATAAACATTTTTAAAGAAAATAAAGCCACATGCACGATTATTTTGCCAGAAATATTAAAGCACGAAAAATTTTAAAACGAAAATGTTAATTCGTGTCACTGATCCCGATGAATGGAAAAGATTT
Organism: Xanthia icteritia; assembly: GCA_949128155.2. Lineage (NCBI taxonomy): Eukaryota > Metazoa > Arthropoda > Insecta > Lepidoptera > Noctuidae > Xanthia > Xanthia icteritia. The sequence goes on along the minus strand of OX421935.2, from coordinate 8,886,029 downwards.
ATTAACAGCCCCGGATTTTTTTTAATTACGCCTAATCCGATACAAAACCACGTAGAAGAACACAATCAAAGTTGGGTGCGCAACACTAAATCAAAACAAACTTCAGACTGGATCCCTTTTACAAACTTTATAAATAACGGCGAACAATCTTTTTCATTAAAAATCTCTATGAGCCCGGTTATTAGGGAAGTAAAACGCCTCCGGTGGGCCGGACCGGAGTTTGGGAGTATTCACAAGATTTTCGCGAGGTCAAACTTGGGAATGTTAACAGATAATTACGGGTAAGTTTTAGCTAGCACGAGACATTTAACAGATGCTTTATTCGGGAGCGCGCGGCCGCGAGCGCAGGATGAATGCTAATGAGACAGCTACGCGCCGGAATCCGGCACCTACGCCGATCACAATAAGCGTCGGATTGCCGTGCTCTCCGGCCCGATCCCGGCTTCCCGAGCCGTCCGTTAACACATTTGGAATCGTGTCTAAGGTTAATTAGATTAGTATCCAACAATGCTACGCAGATGTTGTTATATAAAAACAGATTTAGGGTACATCACGCGGTTTATTTCGCAATTAAAATTAATGACAAAATTTTCGTTAATATAAAGGACGCTATCCATTTCCAGTTTATTGATATTGTCTGGTGCATTAACAAACTATGAATGACTGCAATAAATAATTCAGACTTTAAAATATGATGATATTTGTTCGAGCAGCATCTTGCTCGGCGCAGTTCTAAGACACCAGCAATTTACATGAGTTGTGACAGTCGTACATCCTTCCGTGCGTTACGGGCCAATTAATCTAACACGGAAACGGATATATGAGCAAGGCGCAAATGGTTTCATCATACATATAATTTACTGGCTCTATAAACATAGTATCATAGTGCTTGTGTGCGTGTATGCTAGTTTGTGTGCATAAGAGAAAGGCGTCGACGTAATTTTCTAGTCGAGTGCTGATTCGGATTATCAAGTTTTACAGGACATTGATTTATATCGGGATAAAATTATCCAAGGAATACCCTTAAAGACCCTTTATTCAAAGAAAAACAAATTTGTACAAATGAATAAATAGAATTATAATACATACTCGTATGTACAGGTATATAAAATAATCTAAAACATTTAAGTACATTTTGCAGATAAAATAATACATAAATAATAGATAAGTGAAATACTTAGTATCTTATTCGCGATCTCCTGACTTTGATTATTATAATATGTAAGTTTAAACTTGTTGCCACAAATACAACTTAATTAATTATCGTAAAACAGGACTTCCTCTCTCCTACCCTCTTGCTGTGCCCCACACGGTCCATAATGATCTGAATTATATAGTTACCACCTAAGTACCTACACATTATGGTGAAGCAATAAAGGTATTGAGTATTGAGACACTTTCAACACAATTAAAATGATTCCTATTGAAATGATAGATATTTAAAGTATGTGCTATGCTATATTTTATTCGTGGCACCAGTGTGCGGTCGGCGGTGCCCTGCATGAAAATATCTAAGTAGGTATTTTCGGATAGAAAGTAGCTGAGTCCTCATCTAAGAACCATTCGACATCTATACCAAACCTCAGCCAAATTCCTGCAGCAAAAACATTCACAAACATCATACAATTTTTATTTACTAAGCCCATTCGACATGACATGTGTCAGCGCATAAATTTTCTAAATCCCACCCGAGCTTCGTTCACCAACACTTCACACAAAACACAATATCTGGCAACACCTTACGGTAATCGCAATCTGTGTAAAAGCTAATTAATGCTGAGCAGGAAACGGAAGGGCAACGGGTCGCGTCATTAGATGCATTATGCAACGCGAGACGCATGCGCCGAGCATTACAATATTGTGTGAGACTTGTGATGTCATGTGCGAAATGTGTCGGTGCCTTTGTTTTTCTTGAGAAATGAATTTAAATGTGGCATAAATAATTCTGTGTGGTTGTGACTGAATTAATGTTTTTTTTATGTTTTTTTATTTACGAAATAAGTGTTAGTTATCTACTTCAGGTCACCTAAACTAATAAATGATAGCTCTTACCCAAAACTTTGACGCATTAGCGTCACACATTCTTAAAAATAAATTATTCAAAAATTTTGCAATAAATGCGAAAAAAATAAATCTTAAAGTAAACAAACAATTTATCAGAATAATATACCATATCTGTGCAGCATATTACGCCACTGACTGACAATCTCGATCTTTCCCAGAATTTCTTAACAACATTTTACCCAAAAATACATATCATAACATACCTAACCAATTCTCACAACTGATACCAACTACCAAGTACTCATAGAACATACGTGTAGTAATTTAGCAGTATTTAAATAGTCGCTTTCAAAAATAAATTTCTCAGCAGACGCTAGTGCAGTGATTTACTATGATAGCTATCGGCGAGTGAGAGAAACCAGGCGGTCTGAACGATCGTGCGTTTTATATTGTACTTTAACAAGCGGTAAGAACATTTTAGTGTTAAAATTAAATTTCGTTTACATGCCTGTCTTTTGGTGTATTTCGGAAGTGATGTATTTTGTTGTTTTTCTTAAAGATAAAACGGATGTGGTGGAAGTTTACCAGTGTTTTCGGCTTGTTAAGTTTCGTTTTCCGTGTTTCTCTGGGAAATTTATTGAATATTCTGGCTGTAACCATCACATAAGATATAACTAAAATATTGAGAGCGCACAGTTTAATTTCGACTAGCTTTTGCCCGCGGCATCGCCCGCGTGGATGTCGAAAAATATCCTACGATAACATATTACAGGGATTAAAAGTACCCTAGTGTTAATCCAGGTTATAAACTATATGTGTCCCAAATTTCATCCAAATCCGTTAAGCCGTTGTTGCGCCAATCCGAAACATATATCCAAACAAACAGACAAACGGACATAAAACCTAAAAACTATATTTTCGGCATCGGACTTGATCCCACACCACGTAGCAATTACTTTTTTCAAAAATATTCAATGTACCGATATTTTATTATCCTACGTATAGAAAAGTTTAACTTTTGGCAAATTTGAGATTCATTTAGAAAGCCAGAAAAGTTAGTCATCAAAAAGCTGTAAGTATGTTGATTTTTTATCCAAAGTTTATTTTGCAATAAAACACCTGAAACTAAATCCAAAATCCAGTCTTCTAAGTTCAACCACAAGCAAAAACAAATCGATAAACAAAAAAACACACCAAAGAAGCATTCGTATCCTCCCCGCATAAAGGCTCGTACAGACTAGCGCGACGCGACGGCGCGACGCGACACGAACAATACAATTTCTAAAAAAACTTCACGGTATAACAATAACCGGTGTCGCGTCGCGCTGTCGCGTCGCGCTAGTCTGCACGAAGCTTAAGTCGTACGACTCTACGGAAGTGTAACTTAATGGTCTCATTAAGTACTTAGATAAGTTTAACTTTCGCCAGATCTGAGATTCATTTGGAAACCAGAAAAGTAAAAGTTTTCTGATTTTTTCCTCCGGAAAAGTAGAATTTATTCGCAAAAATAATTTTCGAAAAACACCTGAAACTAACTATGATCCCCAGACCACAAGGAAAACCAAATTGATAAACAAAAAATAACATTCGCATATTCCACGGATAAGTCGCACGTTTCTACGGATACCTATGTGTAACCTAATGGTGCATCACTAGACTCATTATAACTGAATGGTGCTCCGACTGGCACATACATTTCTTATTCGATGCTCTTCGGGCTAAGGCTTGGTGCAGATTATTCGAGTAAGCTGTGGACGTTATTTTTATTGTTATGTTTTTTTACGTTATGAGACTACAACATAACTGGCGACAACAGACTGTACACCTTTGCCGAATTCTTTGGGGATTTCAGGCGTGATGATATCTTATGTTTTTTTTTATATATATGGCTCAATTACGTACCTACGATATCCACTATATTTGGTAACAACAATGACTGTGTATGTAACTTAAAGCTACTTCGAATCAAATCACAATTTCATTTAATATACCTACCTAATTAGTAACGAATCCGAACATAGTTGACAAGAATACTTGCGTTGAAAATTTGCACAAGGATACTTTAGTTCATAAACTTGAGTGAACGTGAATCGCACATACTTGCATGTAACTTGGGCAAGTCGCACAAGAATCCATGACAGTCGATCTATTCTGTAAAAATCTTACCGTGGAAACTGAGGTGAAGTGAGCTTTAAGTGAGCTGACAATAGTGCCAATCCCTACCTACCATCAGGTGGAATCACCCACCTCACCACGTTTTCAAGGTGAGTTCTTTACAGAATGGACCGGCAGTACCGGAATAGGTACATAAAATGCCATTACTAACCCTTCAAAATCCATAGGACTGAAAATTCTATTATTTATACAAGGTGATTTTTTTATATCCCATAACTCTAGGTTATTAATGACATCATATAAATTTAATTTTTATTTTTTTAAGATAACTTACCACTAGACTCGATGTGTGTATCAAAGTTTAATTGATAGGTAAATACGAGTAAATCATTTTCAATCAAACCTCAAGTCACATTCATATTTAAAGCTAAGAAAATGCGACGTTTTCTTATTTTTATGAACAAAAAAGTTTGAATTAAATGTTTTTTTTTTTTTTTTTATATTTTACCTGAGGGTTTTTTACATAAATAATCGTGAATTTTTGTCGAATTATTTTGAATGAAAAATTAAAAAAAAAAGATTCTTTGATATGGTCTCATACCCCAGAGTTAAGGGATATAAAAAAACACCTTGTTGTCAACATTATTTCTACTGGTATTTTAGTTATTTCTGTGCATTAGTGCTGCATGAAGTCACCCACAAAAACTTGTCATGTCTATACTTATCCAATGATTTATTCACAAATGATGACCACTTAAAACCGTCCGGACTTACAGTAAAGCTTGAAGTTATGAAAAAAGGGGTGATATTTCTACTAATTTATTCAGCTAATGTTCGATGATAAATGACCGCGGTAATTGTCGAAAACACTTTGTACGATTATTTCCCAATCCTTTTCATAAATCTTGAATATTTTATATTACTTAGGGTAAATAGGTGCCTAGGCAAATATTTTATTCAGGAGAATTCGTCAATAATAAATGAATTACATGGTTAGGTATAGGGTTTCAGAAGTTTTTTTTCCAGAGAATGCATTTATTTAATAATAATCTTTACCTTTTTAATAATGCAAATGACTTACACACTTTTATTTACTATCTTATTCACAAAACATTGTGTAAAAGCGCATGCCCTTTATGACTACGAAAAGGTGAAGTTAGAATTTGGTTTTGATGTTCGTTCCTAAAATAAAATAAGGTAAATAGTTGTAACAGACGATTCCATCTAGACTAAACAGTAGGTATCTACATATTGTGAAGGATGTATCAGAGATATGATATACCTACTTCATCAATTCATGCAGTTGATTTTCCTCTTTTGCTACAAAAAAAAAATAACTGCGCCTACATTTTTAAGATTCAATCCACACCTATTCACGCACGGCTTCACTGCAGAATGCAATTTACAATAAATTATGTAGATATTAATAAGCTTTAGGTTAAGGGTTGGAAATAATGGGTGGGCCATTCATCGTTCGATAAATTGCTATGGAGACACACTGTAGTCAGATTACGTGCTTCAATATCCGGAACAAGCCGACGAACGGGCTTGGGGCTGTTCTACAAACGTATGTTTTTTTTTAAATGCATTTTGAAATGGGAATGCGTAGATAAAAGGAAGCGTTGATGTGTTTTTGTTTATGTTTTCGGACAGTTCGAAATGGAAGATCGATTTTTTAAATTTTCGATTTTCGTTCATGTTCTTTTAGAAGAATTGCTGTTTTAGGGTAGTCGCACATCTGACGGACGATGCGTCGCGTATCGTCGGTATTGTAACGCCAGAAGGGACGAGTAGATACACACATCAACACGGTCTAGGGATATTTTTAAAAAAGCGAATTACTATCAATGTGTTAATTATTTATATGACATGTATATATTTAAAAGATACGTTATTTAATATTCTACCATTTTTTAATAATGGTTAAGGTACTTCGATTAAAATTTCAGGATTTTATGGAAAAAAAATGAAGCATAGACGGAAACCGTATATGAATTAACTTTTAATTTATGAGTAAAGACTGAAAAAAATAGAAAAATCATTTAATTTGTGTTTATAAACTTGAAGTTAGTAGTCTGAGAAAGCGCCCATGATGTTCATAACACATCGGCAACGATTCGGCATGCTCAGAACAAGGTTGTCAATGTCTTGCTGCGGAATATTGTCCCATGTCCTTCTGAGGTGCGCAAAAAGTTGATCTTCTGTAGCCAGATTTTCAGGAACTTCCTTCAGAGCTCTTCTTTGCAGCATATCCCATGCATGCTCAATGGGATTTAGATCTGGCGATTGAGCAGGCCAGTCTAAGGCCCTAACATTGTGTGTATGTAACCAAGCTGCTACCGTTCTCGCCGTGTGTGCCCGGGCATTGTCGTGCATGAGCAGGAAATCTTGCCCCATTTGTGTTCTGTGGGGCAAGATTACGGGCCCCAGCACCTGTTGGACGTATCGTTCTGCCGTCATATTGCCCCGCACCCAAACGAGATCCGTCCGTCCTCCAAGACGAATTCCTGCCCAAACCATAATTGTTCCTCCTTGGTATGGGTGAACTTCCTGAGGGTAAGACGGCTCCATCGTCCAGGAACTCGCCAAATACGCGTCCTTCGTGAATCTGGATGGAAGCCGAACCTGGATTCATCCGTGAACAGCACATTGGACCATTGTTCACGGCCCCAGTCCACGTGGTTCCGAACCCATTCTAATCGTCGCGTCCACGATTGCCTCTCCGTAAAGGTGGGACCCGGAGTGGTCTACGAGAGCGTAGATTGCTTTCATGCAGTCGCCTTCTTACAGTTTGGTCACTCACAAGCACTTGGTGTTCCACTCGCAGCCTTTGGACCAATTGAGTCGCCGTTGCATTTGGTTGAGCTCGCGCAGTAATTTGCAAAAATCGATCTTGTCTGGGGGTAGTGATGCGATTTGGCCCCCGTTGCCTCTCCGCTACTTCACCTGTGGCACGATAGCGTGTCCACAATCTTGAAATTACATTTTGGTGGGTCCCTATAGCCTCAGCAACATTACGCTGAACAGACCCAGCTTCCAGCATTCCCACAGCACGTAACATCTCCGCCCTCGTCAAATGTTGGCGTTGCATGGCTACAATACCTCAATTTTAACTTTATCTTTCGTTTAAAAATGAAAAAAAACTGTAACTAAACGTAATTCGTATTGTTTTCTAAATTTCGCACAAATGAAAATTGCCTCTCCTACACATCAAGACATTTTTATGCCACCGAAACAAAAGAATTTTCAAAAATTTGAATTTGGAATTAGTCTGAGATAAATTACAAACAAATCGGTGTATGAAAGATTACAATGCGGCCAGTACTTTTCGAGTTATTTAATTGAGTATGAAATATCCCTAGACCGTGTTGATGTGTGTAATATAACATTCAACCTTACACACTCCAACCGATGATGCGTTAGTGCGTCGAGATGAAATGAAATTGTTTATTCTGTAAATAGGATATTACAATCACTTTTACACGTCATATTAAAAGAATTTTGCTATATGAGTTCAGCGTTTCCTATCTGACTACTCTGAGAAGAAAGACCGAAACAAACTCAGAGGTCACAGTCTCTTTTAAAGTCCAGACATAATCTTGGTCAGGCCATATGAGAACCATGTAGATTAGTGTCTGAAATGGAATTTGAGGAAAGAACCATACAGATTTGAGTGGACCTGTCCTGTCAGTGCAAGCATTTGTCAGTAATCGTGGAGCTCAACGCAGAACTTAAGGAGGTTAACTCGACGCACAATACCAAAGAAAGGACATTTGGGTAGGCCGCATAAACTACTCAAAACTGCCAGAACATGATTAAAACTAACAGAGAAAGAAAAAATTAAAGAAAGAGGAAAAAAAGAAAAACCTCACATTCACAATAATTAAAACAATATAATACTTTACAAAGTAATCATGTCAGTTTGTGTATAATTTTCAACAATGTTAATATGTAGGTATATAAAACTGGTATATTTTAATGATTTTACATAATAATTAAAATGTCAAATTTCATGGTTTTATTACAAGGCTTAGCAGAGCGAGCAGCTCAATCCCACGCTTTTTTATCTTCTAAATAATCTGAAATTTTGTAGTACCCTTTTTTACAAAGTTTGGTTTTAATACCTACAGTTTTTAAATCGTTTAATGGGTAAGTTTGGAATCGAGCGTACTGACTGTAAGTCAACGAAGTTACGCCCGACGCATCTTCCGTCAGATGTGCGACCACCCTTAGATATATGTTCGCGCATTGCTTATTGCAGTATTCAGGTCGCGAAGTCTTCCTAAAAACGCGAGCGCTATTCCGCTCTAAATTTCTTCCACACAGGAAGTCTAAGACGTGTAGAAAAATTCGAGTGTTTCCATTCAATTGGCGGGTGATCGCTCGACCGTTGGTTATAGATACGTGAAAAAATTTTCAAACGCGTTTCGTGCGGTTATGAGCATTTCCTCCAACGTAACAGACACACATCCCTACAAGGAAATAGACGCGATTTACGAATGTGACTGCAAAAATATATTTGTATCGGGAATGGATTCTTTCCTTATGAAGCCAATACGATTTGGAATTATCTGTCGACGTATTGTGCTCGTCTTAAGGCGTTAGTAGTATCGATTTCGTGTCTCGAATGCTTTTGTAATGTTTTCGTAACGGATTTTTTCTTTTATGTAAGCGAGAAATGTTAAGACAAAGTAATAAAGTGCTTCCGTGAATTTCGCTAACGGAGTGGCTAGACTCTTTCTTTACTAGCCTTAATATAACTGTACCTACAAGCATTACAATAAATATTTCACTTTATTATTTACCTAGTGGCCTAGTGGTAATTGCCGCGACTAACGAGTTGTAGGTCGTAGGTTTGAACCCTGCCAGGCGCTTCACTTTGTTTAAATTATTTCATCACCACTGCTTTCAAAACGGTGAAGAATAAAACATTGTGAGGAAACCGGCATGTCCTAGAAAAATAATCGAACACATGTGACATCTACCAACACGCACTGGGCCTGCGTGGATTACGGTCCACTCCCTCTCACAGAGAGGAGGAGGAGTATATTTTTTCCACTGCTGACACACAGCCCTTGCTGTGTGTCAGCAGTGGAAAAAATATACGTTAATAATAAATTAATACAGTTTCTTTGGAGATTATAAAAAAAACGGAAAATATAGTATCGCAAAAATACATGCCAAACCATCGAAATAATATTTTGTATTAAAAGGCAAATCTTTTACTTATATAATAAATACTGCGTGCTGTGGTTTCTTGTAAAGAAAATATTTGTTGAGGCAATACAATCTCCTTTGCACTCCAAACACAGCTCGATCATTGACTACGACTATTAACTTATCCATTTCAGTACCTAGGTATATATATTGACTATATCAACTTCTGATTACCTAGTTATCTGTTTATCTATGTACGAAAAGAATTATATTCATGGCCCAATTTATCTGTAGTTTTAAATTAATTTAAGATAAAACAGTTTTCGCCATCACCGTTTTGGTGTCGAGAGAGAGATAAGTAATCAAAATTTTGTCTGAGACTAGACTCTTAAACAGATATTTCCAAGTTAGACAGATCTTGAACTAACTTGTCAGAAAATCTGATAAACTAAATTCAAATAAAAGTAATAAGGTGCGAAGTTTACAAGAAAAACAGAAGCTGAGATATGAAATCTCATTCTACGATCTATCTCGGAGCTAATAACACGTATCCCGTAATACCATCCCTGTCCAACTTCGCAATACAAACAGTGGAGAAATCCGAATATCTATTTAACGTCCCTCCTCAGGCGCTAACAGATTAACGCCAATATTATCCATCGAACGCGACCGAACTGCAGACGGTCGAGTCAAACCTTAACACTTAATCCTTACTAAACACTATTACAAAGACCACGTAAATTTATTCAGTGTGGATCGCTAATAAAACGGATAAACTTTCATTGTCATACACAAAGGCGTAAGCGATCGAACACCGCACTCCATTAACAACTCTATCCTTAACGAAATAGGTGTTGAATTTAATAATGGTAGGCGTAAATCTGCGGTGTCGGTGCAAACTGAGATACGTAGTTGATTGACAGAAGTCACGCTGTACATCGTATTAGAGGGATTGGAGCAAACTTAAACTGTCAGGCTTGTTACCAAGTTGAATGGGTCGGAGGCTTAGCACAGAGATCGCAAACTGGTGCGTCTTTGATCTTCATAACAGCTAATTAATTGGGTAAGGCAAGCTTAACCGAATGTATTGACGGGTCTGAACCTCTAAATAACGCTGTTTAAACAACTTAAGGGACCGAGTTGTTTAATGATAAACCTTTCAGCGAGAATTTTCTGGGCAACGGGTCAATAACGAAAGTCGGCCGTTCAGAAAATTTATATTTAAAATTGTATCTGAAAACGAAATGGTGATTCTTTTTCAATTCATAGTCTGGTTTCCAATTATATTTAATATTACTGAAACGATGGAAAGCAGATAAAAGGCATTTTATAATTTGAATAGTAACTAAAAGATATTTAAAATTATGTTTTATTGTTCAGTTACATAATGTGGGGTTTTGTTTGAAAATATTGTTTAATTAGGCAATAATTTCTGAAGATGGATGGTTGATTGGACAATTCAATTAAAGATGGCCACCCTTCAATTACCAAGATTCAGTCATTTTAAAAAGTAGATCAAATATATGAAATCTGAAAAATCAAGTTCTATAAAAGTGAGTCAGCAGTTTGGCCTTTGCTAGAAAAACTGTAATGGATTCTCCAATAAAAATAATTTTCAGAAGCAGATAAAAAAGAAACTTGAAAATGCGACTCGATGGTTCGTTCATTTTGATTTCTGTAAAAAATCGAGTCGTATAGATATGATCGTATAGATATTTTGAGTACTATATATTGAGGTAGTTTCTTCATAATCCAGATTATTTAAAAACAAATTGAAGTGAAACATGTGTGTGTAAAAATGTTCCTAACAAAAAAATATGAATTGATTTTAATTTTTTCAGTGTTTTCTAGTACCCACTATAATCGAAGCTTTGTGAATAATATTTTATCACCAATATCGATGATAGTAAAAACAACAGAATGGACACAAAACATTTTGTCCACTCTCTAAATTGGACCCAAATAAAGTGATCGGAAAACAGCATTGTTACATTTTTGGATGGCTTTTTTAAAAGAGTGTGTACATTTTATTTTAATGAATCTATTGATTGTTTCTTATATTTTTCTAAAAAGACAAGAAATGGGGCATGTGGTGACAAGACTTATTAGAGTTACTGAAAAATTTTCAAGTTCCATTAGAGTTATTCTTTCAGTATATATAAAGCATGAATGATTAGCGCACAAATACAAGAAAAAAAACCACTTTCTTTAGTCCTAGTACTAGGCAATCATAGCATAGTGATGTACGCAGTATAATACTATAAACCTTATACACAAATTATTTGGTACGCAGTGCACACAGGACGTTATTACAGACAGGTGTTCGGCTCGGAATGCGCTCGTAAAACCAACTCTATATGGATTTATTATTTAAAGTGCTCTACACCTACTGTTGGCACCGCGTGTTTATATTGAGGCAGGTCGCGAACTAGCTTTATTTATTTTTCGCCAAGGCCGTGGGCACAATTATTAAAACATCAATATAAAATAAATAATGGAACCGTAGCGCCCTGTGAGCAGTGAACCGCAATGATGCCAAGAAAAATAAGAAATGGTAGCACCTCCCACGCAAAAAGTTATAAAGTCAACAAAACGAAATGTGTGTGGTCTCGTAGGCGACCGATCAATGCGTCCATCTTCAATTTCTACACATCACTTCACTTCATTGATAACAAGATACTAAACCGTCAAGTACTTGGAACTCTTTGATCTGTCTACATATATTCTATCTTGTTCACGTCTGATTTCTGAAACACTTTACGTCAATCATTTCTTTCGTCAACAAAGTTTTCTTCATCATCAAAGTTAACTTCTCTGTGGTCGTCGATAAGGTAAAGTTTACATGCACGTGAGAACAAAACACCGGAAAAATTATCACAACACGATCGAACGCATCACGATCACAGCGTAAATCAAAAGTCGAGCGTACACAAATTAATTACGATAATCGTTTATGCGTGAAATTTAATAGGTAATTAACGTTTCTAAATGTAACCGTGTAATGTCGGCCTGGGTCCGTTAAGCCCCGTGCCGTCTATTACCTAACCAAACAATTGGTGGAGGCCGATAGCTAAGTCGCAAGTAAGCGAATATTCCGCAAAGAACTTACGATTAGTATTAGGGTTAAGTATCTTATACTTGATTACCGTTATCTCCGTTTAAGGATTGTTTATGACGCTGCGCGCTGGTGAAATTAATCGATGTTTGACGACATTTTATTATTTTAAGCGTCTTTAGTTGTTTATAAGGTCGTCGTGCTTACGGTAAAAGCTATAAATATACATTTAAGTTCGACTGGTTACACCATTATTAATTTTGTGTCAAGTCAAACGCATGTCCACTAATCCTGCTAACGAACGTGGTGGGATAACGGAACTCTTCGTCCTATGACCCTTAAATTACCCTTTTGCTTTCACCACATATTCATGCATTTTCTCATCATTAGACTTTTAGCGCTGTTTTAATTCTATTGGTCCATGACCACGCTATATACATAAAAAACAAACGCCTTCTACCAATGGGGGTAGGCAGAATCTACAGAACGCCACCTGCTACGATCCTTACATACTCCATTTGTTTCGTTTACGTTCATACATCTCCTACATGACCACGGTAACTGTTCCCAAATACTTACCTAAAAGGTGCATGTTAACTTAAGAGTTAAGTAGTAGGCAAATTAGTAGTATACAGCCTCTGGGCCCCATCTGTGCTGTGCTTATTTTGCGGTAAAGGTCTCGAGGATTTAAGTTTGTTGTACTCTGTTTAAACAAAGCTTACTCAACACGGTATGTCTTGTACCTGCAAACGGTGTACCGATTTATGTACTCGCTACTTAATTCTTAGTGTTCGCAACACTTGGGTCTAAGTGAAAATTATTTGTGTCACGTAGTAGTGTTGGTTTTATAGAGTTATAGAGTGCTTACGATGTGAACAAGAGAATGTGTGTACAACCGTTTTAGTGTTAGTAACACTTTAGTTTTGTGGTTTATTTATTTTTGGGATGAAAATTTCGAAGTTATGGTGCTAATTTTTTGAAGACATTTTGTTTATGAATTTAACAAAGAAATCGCAAATAAATGCGATGCTACTAACCTTGTTGACATTATTTTTCCTAATTACAGCAGTAATCGATACAAATCAGGCAGTTGACAGCAAAATTTTGTTGTCCCATTTCCATCGTCTATATCTACGTGTAACAAAGAAAATATAACTCCAGCTATCAATTAGCATATCAACACGAACACAAAGGCTGTATCTACCCAGCTGAAACATTAATCAATTGATAACAGGCGTACCGAACAAAATGTTACAGAAAATAAAAATCAATAGTTTTTATGTATTCGGTCACCCTTTATCATTGTAGTTTATCATGTCTGCGTGTTGTTGTAGGTAGGTGGGTACCCCGATAACGCTAGTAGGTACTTGATTATTGAATGACCCGACCGAAATATTCTAATAAGCTTAATTTATTTGTCAAACATCTGACTGCAGTGAGAGGGTTAATCTTAAAGGTTGGTATTCAAAACACGCGATTGATCCGGGAGGGTAATTCTATTCATGATTTTAGTTTCCCCGAAAGGTTTATATTGAAAAGCAATGCAGTAGGTTTGAAATGTTGTTTGTTGTTTTATTAGACTATTGATTATCCATAAAGTTATATCAATTACGTTTCCAATAATTTATACATAAAAGAGCGTATTAATTAAAAGGTAAGCTTTTCTTGTGAGCTCTGTAACTTTTGTCCTAGAATCAATTATTTATTCAAGTAGGTATTAGGTAGTACAATAATAGTGTACCTTGTACCTCTGAATTTTATATCAACGCGACCTCCTGTACTTACACATCTTTTTTATGTAGAAAGGTAAACATTTTCAAGTTCCACAAAAAACAGCAATTTTACAAAAAAAGTTTTAATAGCCGCTGTTAATGTAGGAACAAATTTAAATATACGTTTATTTGCTCTGCTTAGACGAGCATAGCTGACCTTTTAAAAGCTCGCAGGAAAATTTTGCCATTGTGGGGGATTCTTAATGTATTTTTACTGACTGTATTCTCGCCTAAATGAAAATAAGGGTTAAAAGCGTTAGAAAAAAAAGCACAAATAAACGAATATATTAATTTTAAAGACGTTAAGTATTTTTGTTTTTTTCAGTTATCAACTTATTTTTAGTATTCCGTACCTCAAAGAAACGGAACCCCTATAAGATCACTTCGTTGTCCGTCCGCTTGTCTGCCTGTCCAGACTCTTTTTCTCAGGAACGTGTGGAGGTATCAAGTTAGAATCAATATCAAATACGTAAGTATACGGTCCCTTAGAGCTCTAAAAAAATCAAGCTTCTAAGTCAACGCAATAAAAAAATACGGCCATATGAAATTTGGCAAGAAGCAAGGTCTCACAGCAGAAGTAAAGGAAAAAGTCCGAAAATCGTAATTTTTTTGTCTTATCACATTTGTTTTTTTGCGTTTACAAACTTACATTTGCAGTTGGAGAATTGACCGTGACGTCTATCGATGGATGGGAGTATATTTTATCAACTACAAAGCTAAGTTTGTTCTGGGGATAAAATGGCAACAACTGAACCCTTCATTGTGCGTGGTCCGACACGCACCTGATCGGTTTTTAATCCCAAACAACCACTATCAACAGACAAAACCATTAAACAACGCCATTTATTCACAACCTATTTTTATATTAAAACCATTGTAATAGTCATGACAACTGTAACGGGCAATCGTAAAAAAACTATCGATAGAAAAAAAGTATTGTCGGTAATCGACACCTGTGACAATTAATGGCGGGTTCAGTCCACACCACTTTCATTACTCGCCAGATATACTCGCCCGATATACTCGCCTGATATACTCGCTTGTATGAATTGGTATTCGTTTGTTTGTGCACATATTTAGTGATGGGGGTGGCACCGGTCGCTTTATGGACTTGCACTGTGTGAAATTTATTTTATTTGCACGGTGATAAGGGTAGTATTGTTTTTGGATTTTGTGTATTTGTTTATATTTATTTTGGAGTGAATGCTAAACTACGATGTGTGTGGTAGAGTGGAACTACTTAGCTAAAGGAACATAATAACACAACATCACGCCTGTTTTCCGACAGGTTTAGTACACCCACATTTCGGCAGTTATGTTTAAGTCACATGTACCATCGCGGACCGACGTTATTGCTTAGGCGATAAGGTCGAAAAGTGTACGCGATGGTACCTAATAGGGGGCGAGCCTATTGCCATCAACCGGGTACAGATCCAGACTCCGAACTGCTAATGAGAAATAAATAGCTAAAGGAATTGCAGTGTTAAAGTCAAGGTTTATTTTCTATATGACAACTAAGTTCCTTCATTTTCTAGAATTTTAATCAGTTAATTGAGATTTGTCTTAAAAATTCATATAATTAAACAAAACAACGGAATAAATTAAATAGCTTTTCAGAATCCAGACTCAAACCGATAAAACACCACCGATTACTTTAGTTACAACCTTCTTACATCGAGTACATTTACATCTACAATGATTATCACCGTTACTACACTATTATCTGTAACGACAGGTACGGTCTGACGCCAACACGAGTCACAATCGATTAGACATCGAGCAATTAGATCGCTAAGTTTGGTTCCCTAGCGGGCCGCAGTAACAATATGAATCGTAATTGAAGATTGTGAGACGTGCACACAGAACGACCATTTGCGTTCATTATAACGTAAGGAGATGCTCAAGCTTTTTAGTGAAAACTGAACGTTTTACTTGTTCAACTCCGTTGGAAAACGGTTTAAAGGAATATGGAAATGTAGTTTTTAAATAAAACGCTACTATTATTTAATAGAAGGGTTTAGAAGAATTCGTTGAACTGTCGATAAAATACGCTACACACCATATCACTGTCAAATAAAAAATCTCGTATAAGAATTTAAAGGCTCCATAAATAAATCATCGTACACCCAAAACTCTCGCAGGAGCCAGTTTTGTTGTCAATAAATCCATCCTCACTCACTCGTAACATACTCTAAAGTTAACAGATAAAAACTTAGTTTGTTCAGTCCCAACTCCGGGGTTCGATTACGTAAGACGCGCAAACTTCCTCTATTACCCCCTACTTAAGGGTACAAATTTAAGCGCCCCCTATTTAAACACTGTTGCCAAATACCTACGTGTGTAATTTACGCCAAGTGCGGTTTACAACCGACGAACATTTTGGGAGCCGGATTTGGACGAGAGAGAGACGAATAAATCTCTGACGAGACGAACGATTTATAAGCAACCGGTGATTTGTAAGAATCCTACAGGGAATCGAATTTGATTATACGGGAAAACAGGCTTGAAATTTTCCAATTCTAGTGTACAGTAATGATACACGCGTTGGTCTATATCTAGGTATGTCTTGTTACTTGATGTCTAAGTAATTTCGTTGCTACAAGAAATGGAGTGTTTCGTTAGGTATTACGAATTTAGAATTCTTCAAAAATTACAGAAAGTATGACAAAAATAATTCTAAAATGTTGACAACAACTTTCCCCATCCCATTACTCTCGCACCAGGCTTTCATAAATAATCAGGAGTCACATTTTTCAGTACCAAAAAGTGCGGTCCCCTCACAGGTGGGCTAAGTCCCGCTACACTGTCATCATTTAAGCCGCACATTAGTGAAACTTGCGTCGTTTGAACCAACACCTGGGGACCGCGACACACTACTCGATATTTTACTACCGGAATAAACTGCCCGGCAAAATGTAAATTTCGAGTTTGGGCTGCGTCGGCAATATTTCAATTTGGAATTCGGTGCGCTGTTTTACATGTTGTGTGTAAGACTGTAATGTGGGGATTGAGTGCTTTTAATTTACTGTAAGTAATGCTGATTTTTTTTGTGTGACTTACATATTTTTGGGACTGTTGGGATAATAGTGCAGTATTTTGACTCGCAAGGTAAGTTTTTCAATGATTATACATATATATTTTATTTCAATACTTAATGACCGTAAAAAGTTTATTGCTGTTATTTCAATTAATAATGAACTTATTTACATTGTGTATCTAATTATGAAATGTAAGCAAACGTGACGAAACAATTTATTACAGTTAATAGTTTTTTACAAAGAAACAAATGATTACAATTTAACATACAATTTATTTATGTGTAACATAGTTATAATTTAAAACGATTTATTCAGCGTTTCGCTTGCCAATTAAAAACTTTTTTATAATCACTGAACCTCATCATAATAATTTCAAGTTTTCCCCCTTTAAATGGCACCAAGTTACAAATAAATATTGTGAAAAAATATGAACACCATCAAGCACGAGTTAGCACGACAAACAGTCAACAGAGAAGCTAATATGAAGTCAAGTACGATAAGTATCAAAAGGCACGAAATTGCGCATAGACGCGTGTGCATTTCGAACAAACGCGCGTTGCTACGGCAACACTCTGATAGAAATAAGGCGTAACAGACGCGCGGCAAAACCTTTCAAATCTAACTTAGCCTAAGGCGTAATATAGTGACTCGCATTATCCAAATCGGTAGCTATCGACCCGCGCTCTACCTGACACTCCGACACCTAAAGGACTCCTTGAAAGCCTTTCTGTTTGTAAAAGCCAGTTCGCAGCTCCCGTATAATCACAACCATTCGAGATACTCCCATTCAAATGCAATGACACTAAGTCTAGATGTTGAACTACAATATTAATGAACTACTTTACTCCGACTAAGATACTGTTATTTCAAAGACATTGAAAAATAGCTGTTTAAGTTTTTTGACGTCCCTCCGAAGTTAGCGCACTTAACTACTGAGGTGTGGTTACCTAGATAGTCATTAAGGTGTTCAACTTAGACCAGTCTATTTATCAGACATCGGGAATTGTTACACCTCAGAGAGAACTACTTCTAATGAAAGGAGCCGTGACGTCATTGGTATCATTAGACGAAAACAAAAAACACAGTAAGCAAAATAAAACAAATCTGCTACTTACGCAGTTGTAAATGAATGAAATCTACGTGAACTTTCTCTAACAACACCCACGTACCTGTAAAGAAAATATATTTGTTTATCAATACTGACGAACAAACTGTAACTTTTGCAATATGCAAGTCTTTGCAATTTTTCGTTTGATACCTTTTTCAATAGACCAAAATGATCGGCATAGACCACTTTGCAATTTCAATGCGAAAGGCGAATTTAATTAAAATTATTCGAAAACCGAAACAACATTCCAAATTCAAACGTTAGCTACGTTCGGAAACAAACCAATAGCGGAGCGCTGGCGAACCACGAGCGCGCCAGTTAATCGCCGCCAACTAGTGGGTAATCCTTTCGAGTGGTGTGCATATAACGAGTGCATTCCAACCCGTGCCGAGTTCCGAACGCACGGCATACAGTGAAATTGCGGCACTCGCCGACTCAAAGCGATGACGGGGCCGTATCATTGCATGATGTGCATCAGTAGGCAGTGACGTATACTGATCCGTCTGTTTGCAAACACTAGCTTCTCTCTACAACATTCTCACGATAACACTGTTAAATGCAAATGTAGCCTCCAACATAAAAATTGGCTCTACCATTAACTCTTACGACCTGTGATTTACAGACTATCGATAATCCGCCACGACTTTCATCCAAGTTTTATAGCCAATGGTTAAGTATGCAACCGAGTCTCAAATTCACGCGAGCTCCTTGAACGAAATGGCGGGTGCAATTCACAACTTTCGCCAACTACAGCGGCGCTTTAAAGTGAGTCGCTTTGTTGGCTGGTGCCCTTTTCTTGGGCTCGCAACTAACTTCGCGCTTGAAAAAGCTGGACGTTAAGAATAGTAAATAAATGCAGCATCAGTGAGATGTACTGAATGGGAGGCAGCGAGGTGCGCCGGCGCCGCGTGCATTGCCCTCGCGCCGCCCCGCACCCCTCCGCCGCGGTGGTACAAACGCGACTGACTGCATTCCGCCGCGCTTCCTGACCAGGGCAAGTGCAGCGGCATTACGCTGCAAGTACATACCGCGCCCCCGCGCGCCGCGGCGCCGTACCCCCGCTCACACCCGCCTAGGTTACCAACAAGAAACGAACACAAAGAAACTCCAAAGCACCCGTCGTTTTGTATACGCAATCACGTAATTCGATAAAGATGTCTGATCAATGGCATCGTCTTTTGATGTATAGTAAGTAGCAAAGAGCCCTTGCCCCTTTTAAAATAATCATAAAATCCAATATTATGATGAAAAATAAAAGGACTCCTCCCCGCCCGTTACTCGCCTTCTCAGAGTAAGCCCTTTGTAATCTAATGCATTAAGATTATTAGGTTGTTCTGACATCATCTTATTTCTTTAAAATTTACCGGTCTTTTATATACAGCGACTTTCTTGAGCCAACATTTACTTTATGCTCGGTTCATGTTATATCGTTGTTGGAGAAATTCTATTTCGGTTTGAAAATTTGTCACATTTTATAACAGCATCGCGATACAAAGTGCGAGTTCTAAGTTAGACTGAAATTAAAACCGAAGGGAGGTAACAACGCAGATTTGAATCGTGCACTCAAAACGGTCATACGTAGCGCGTTCGATATAAGATACTCCGCCCGGCCAGTTGGATGTAAAGCAAAAAGTATGGAAACACCCGGTAATAGGCCGCCTGCTGAAAGCGTTTTCCATGAGGCTTTTAAGCGCTTATCTTGGGAATGATAGCCGCGGCCGGACGCTGAAAGGCTGTGACGGCAATTTGCTTACATTAGGACATGCCCCGTTTCACCATTGGGCTACGATGAAAGCAAAGAATTTTTACGCTGCAATTCGTATTTCACATTTTTTTTATTAATACACCTTTCATGCATTTACAGTGTAGACTATTGATTCGAAGCGCAGTCAGCTATGAAGTTGAAACTGATTCAGTTACAGTTCGGAATGTAGCAGTATTGTAGCAGTTTGTGCAGCTCAACCGGGTATTAAATTGTTTTTAGAAACAATCGTTGAACATAGTTCCGACTCTTTTCGTAACTATGTGTGAATTTTATTTTCAACGTAACTGAAGCGGAAACCAGCAGTAAATTAGAACAAGTTAAATAAAAATAACATATGACTAAAGTAACGTCCCATTTCTTAACAAGCGGTTTTGTTAACGTTTGTTAATGGTTTCGTTAATTTGTACAAAGTCTGTAATTATCGGTTTCAATACAATGTCGCGTTATGTTTTATTTTGTTCAACGGAGATTTTCTCGTTCTTCATGAGCTAACGATTGCATCACTGCTTAATCTTTTCGTTTATGAGAGTAATAAAGATTATAATATAATGTTAGTTAATGTTGTACGTTGTACAAGGAGTGCGGTGTCCGCAAGGCGTGTGTTTGTTTTCCGCGGCTATTTCTGGACAGCCCGCGCGCCATTGTTCCAAGAGTTATGGCCACTCACAAGAAGGTTAAACAACAAAACTATCGCTTCACACGAGAAAATGAAAGTAAAAATATTGTACAAAACCAATATTTTATGTTTTGGACGATTTATATAAAATTGTTGGGGAAAATTTCGAAGCATTTCGAGCCATGCCTTCCTCGCTATACGCGCGGTAGTATTCACTGCACGTAAATGTTACGAATAAGTGTTTGACCGCAATTTCGTGAAATGTTTACATTTAAAATTACATTTAGATGTGGTACTGAACGGAAAATAAGCGATGTGGCAGATTTTAAACAGTTTCTACTGACCGCTATACACTGCCACTCTGAATTCGTATGTAAATAGGATCGTCCTTCATGAAGTCGAATTTAAAGACATTTCTTTTATACAAACTTATTCAAGACAAATTTACTAATGTTCACCTACGTATACAATTTTATAACCATATAATTTCCAAATACTCTAGTTTTTTCTAGCAACAAATGAGTTTAAAAAAAAAAGTACTGCTGAATACCTGTCATCTCTTCAGCCATATATACTTACCAACTATATGTATAGTGCATAATCAGCCTATAATATTTGAACTCCTGAGCCAGAGGCCTCCTCTCTGTGAGAGAGAGTGAGCCGTTATCCACCACGCGGGTCCAGGGCGGGTTGGTAGATGTCACATGTCTTCGAAGATTGTGGTTCTCGGACATGCCGGTTCTCACGATGTTTTCGCCTGTCAGGGTTCAAACCCACGACCTACAACTCGTAAGCCGCGGCCGTTACCACTGGGCCACCACTGCGCTCTACCAACTAACTATATAGCAGTTCTTTACCTACGTTTATAAGAGAACAAAAATACAATATAATTCACTTTGCACAGACTGTACTATACACGGTTACATATCAAGCTATACATTTCCAGTATAAGCTGATCTCGCATTGTATATAATTTCCGTACAATGCGAGGTCAGCTTGTACTGGATATTCTTGATATGTAGCCCTGTGTACTATTTGAACACACGTTTCGCTTTTTATCGTGCAGATTATGAACATTTTTGTCAACAGAACAAACTTTCTCTCAATGAAAATTATTTTAATAGAGTCATCGTGAATGTTATAGCAATTATTTTTTTCAGCAAACAGCGTACGTGTGCTTAGTTTTAATAGAATTTTAATAAATCCTGTGATGTCAATAACCATCGGACACTTTTCCCTTACCTAGAGATAATTGTTTCGTTTCTTATGATCTGAGTCACAACTGTACTGTTTTAAAACTTATTTAAAGTCGGTGTAACAGCGCATTTATTTTATTTACATGAACCGAAAGCCCGCAACGAAAACTGCATTTCCACAGAAAAATCACAGTCGAACCCTACAGAACCAATAATAATTACAATCGCCGCACAACCGTACAACTCAAAATAACCGAATTATTACTAGCATCCATACGCAAGTTTGACCCGCAACGCTCCTTGCGATTCAATAGCGCACGGTAGTTTCCATATCTGCATCGTTATTGCTCCACCGTAAACCAATATTGTCGTTAATGGTCGAACATTTGAATGTTTGCACAAGGTTTTCCTTGATATTTTACAGGGGATTTTCTGGAAATGGATTTGAGATTTTTGCTCCAGGTTCTGCTAAGCTATCAGATTGGTTTAAAATTAAACGTTTTTTCACAAGTCCATCTGAGACGATAGGATTTTTTAAAGCTTAAGAAGAACGATGTCTTGGCAATATTCAGGCACTTTAGGTCTTCTCTTATTTTTTAATCAAGTTAATTATATTGAATCGAGCGAAAAAATAAAATACAGCAAATTATTTTTTTAAATCCCAATTTCGTACTTTTCGTAAATTAAACTAAACTACTTGATGCTTTTAGATCCCGAAACACAAACTAGAAAACTTCAAACTACATAAACAGATCCTAATTCATAAATGCGAATAAACTCCCAAACTATTGTTTTAGCAGCAACGAGTGTTAAAAATACTTACCGTCTTCCCTCCAGAGGGAAACTTTCAATCCTTTATTATATGTTTAAGAAATAGAGGTCGTAGTGTTTTGCCCTCAGGAATTCTGCTCCATCGTATTCTAATGGAGAAGTCATAGTTATTGCAAAGAACTAACAAAATACTAAAACAGATATGAAGTTTTCAAGAACTAAGTGAATAGTTTTGGGTTTGAGACAATTTTGAGCAAAAAATAGAAAGTAAAAGAAAGTTTTAGCATTACTAAGGTATTGAAGCAGTGTCGTATGCAAGGGACATTTTGGATTGATTAAATAGATTTGCTTCGAAAAACAAAGATGGATCGAAGTAAAAAAATGGCTTCTTTTTGAGGATTAAGGCACCATTCGCAATTAAAGTGTCAAATTATAAGCGTATTACAAGAGTATTCGTCTGTTTGGAACAATCCACTCCCAAGCTTTCAAGCCTAATACTTCTCTTTGATCAAAACTTCACCACTTTTGACTTACATTTTTTTATTCGGGCCCATTATTTTTTAATCACTGCGTAACAATTACAGGGGTCTTAAACATTTTCTAGTGTTTCATTCTCCATTTTTCACAAAATTTTAAGAGCATTACTATGAGACTCAATTTTTATATTATTTAACAAGGAGGGAACTGATGGCTTCGGAAATTTACAGGTAATAAACAAAAGGAAGAGTTAATAAGCTTACGAACAGGCTTTCATTATGTTGGTCTCCCATTTCTTTTCATTACCTGCATCATAAAGAGGATTTTATTTCAGTTCCTCTTTTCTTGTGTAGTGACGTTTTTTTTTTAGACATCATAATGGATCTTGCTTCGGCCTTTTGTTATAGTATCAGAAAAATTTGTTGAATGAAATGTGCTTTTGTCTTGGAAAAGTAAGAACTTATTGTCTCCGCTAAGTAGAGATTATTTTTAAACTTTTGATGTTGTTAGATACAGAATTTACAAATAAGAAAGAGGTGTAGAAGTTTTTCTTTTTAAGCCCGTCACAGATGTAGCTATAATATATATTGATATATTGTGCTGCGCCCCGCGGTTTCAACCGCGATCCCGTGGGAACATTAGGATAAAAAATATCCTATGTTAGTACATGGCACATGGGTAGACCATGACCTGGGATAGTTCCCAGGTCATGGTCTACCCATGTGCCAAAGTTCATCCAAATCTGTTTTAGCGTGAAAGCGTAATAAATAAACAAACAAATCCATCTGAGGTCGCTCGGAGATTACTATGGAAATATATCGTAATATTCATCGTAATATGGAAATATATTATCTATGGTTTATAACTTTATTGTCTCCCAAGAAAAGAACTTTTCATATTTGTTAAAGGGAAGTTGTTTCATACACTTGATTATGTAGCTGAACAATTTAGTGACAATGCATCTGCCTAATTATGTTGACATTATCCTCCAAAATCTTTCGATTAAAAATTGTATGGCATGATCCGCACTAAAAACTCTCGAGGTTTTTAAAAGCTACGTTACATTCGCTACAACGTATGTTCTCTGTCTGCAACTTGTAAGATTTCCAGTTCGACAGCTTCAGTTCAGTCCCAGAAGACATTATATACAAATCCAGGAGACGTGGCGGCGAAACTAAAAGAATTCCGTCCCAGCATGGTGCCGCCAACTTTACAGTAGGTATTTACGTAACGACGGTACGTAATGCCGCGTACGATTTTGACATATTGCTTTGCAAACAACGTAAGCTTCAAAGCTTTGTTGCTGACTGTATTTACACCATTTTAGATCTCAACAAAACACGAGCGCGATTGTACTCGTATCAGCATCAGTTCTCACGGCAAAAACAAACAAATTATAACTATTAACGCCGCGGGTTGAATATTGCCCGATATTAATATTTCCAGCGGGGACGAGGGTTTTATTCAGCGAAATTGCAGTTAGAAAGATCCTATTAATGAACGTCCCGGACTCCTTTGTCCGGCGCCGGGGCATTTCCTGCACAATCGCCTTGACACCAAGTAATTAGGGAGAAAAATTCGTTACTCTGACGTCTAGTACAGTGTTTCAGTTTGCGGTGAAATATTTTTAAAAAGTCGTCGCGAGATTCGAGCTCGTACATTGAATTTGGTATGATGCACTTTTTAATAAAGCTATTAGGAGATGTTTTCTGTTTCAGAATGACGTTAACATTGTGATTTTGACTTCAAATGAGCCATCCTTACGTGTGTCTGAATACTTTAAAATGCGAAAGAGTTTAACTAAATACGTTTTTGGTCGATTTTAGAATCTCTCTATTTTCAATTTTTTTTAGGTTGCAATTTAGGAAAACCACTGTATGTACAATGGATTAATTCATCATGAAATACCAATTCAACAGCTTTTAACTACATTATACAGGTACACAGAAGGTAAATTATAGAACTGAAATATCTAGCGATTTCGAAGAATATAAGAACAATTAGCATTCAAAGCGAGATCGTATTAACAAGCCATTATTTAATACTTAATTGGCTTTATCCACGCTACTAAAATGTATTCAGATAATTGTATCGGTAATTAACAGTAAAGGTTTTACTAAATATTTTCAATAATCCTACCTAGGAATTAAAAATTATTTATGTGGAACTAGCTTTTCCGCACGTGGACTGAAAATATCCCACAGGATCGTACTACCGGGATTAAAAGCACCCTATGTCATCCAAGTTATATGTATGTAATCCAAGTTGTAAACTATCTGTGTGCCAAACATCTAAATCCGTTCAGCCCTTTTTGCGTTAATCCGGAACATACACCCAGACAAACAGACAAAAATTCTAAAAACTAGATTTTCGGCATAAGACTTGGTCCCGCAACTCTTAGCAATAATTTCTGTCAAAAATATTTTCAAAGTACAGTTTCGACTTCGTTACAATTTTATTATATGTATAGAAGATGTGAAAATTATATCTAAGTATTTACTTTGAGGAAATGATTATTTTAATTAAAGGGTTGATTCGAAGCAGTTTTTGATGAACATAATTCTGTAGGTATTTTGAACAAAGATTCAAACGTTTATACTGTGAGTGATGCCAAAACTCGTGATTTTCGCACTATGTTTGTATACGAAATGGGACATGTAAGAAAAATAGACTATAGGTACGCTAAACGACAGTCTGTCTGTCTGTGAAAACATAGGCGGTACAAATGTATGGCTAATAATGACAAGACTGACTACAAATAGTTCGGGAGACTAGTTTTTTTAGCGTAGACACCTGAATCTACGGCCGTTCCGGTTTGTAAGTCGGCACGATGACCTTATATTATTTATGGATTGGTCTAAATCTTCGGCGGTAGCGATATACGTATATGAGGTACTTGAAAACAAGAAAAATCATTGTTTTTTGGAACGAAGTTTATTAACGCGGCTTGTATATTTTCAAAAATCGTCACGCTAAAAAGTGTTAATACTTGCGACTGTCTTCTTCTAATTCAAAGAGAAAGAAAGAGAGAGAACGCCGGCAAAAAAAAACAAAAGAAAAGAGTAAAGTGATTACAGTGTCGTGTGATAAAATTGTACACATTGGCCCGAGTACACTGCATTCCGGAGAGAAAAAGTGTGAATTTGGTCAAAATAGATCCAAGATGGCAGCAGCTAAAAATTTCAAAATTTTCTTCAGTGGTGTCGATTTAATAGTTTTCGAGGGTGCTGAGATAGTGAGGTCAAAATGTAAATTCAAGTTTCAAATTTTTCATCATGGGTATGATTTCCATAGATTTCAAAGGTACTAAAGTCGATAGTGAGGTCGAAATGTAAATCCAAGATGGCGGCTGGAAAAAATTTGTTTTCGTTTTAAATCATACGTGAGAAGGAACTTCGATCCTTCATGTTTTTTTTTAAATATTATCATCGTCATCTGCCGAGCTTTTTCCCAAGTATGTTGGGGTCAGTTTCCAGTCTAACCGGATGCATCTGAATACCATAAATATTTATTTTATTTTTTTCATGTCATTTCATCGTGTCATCTGAATACCACAATAAATATTTATTTTCTTTTTTTCAAATTATTATTGAAACCTTTTATTTACACAGCTGAAAACACAGATAATTCACATTTTAGAGAACCACTTATTCAAACACAGATGCACAAACTGATCTCTATGCAAATGTTTAAACATATTTAGAAGCATTAACCAATTAGTAGCGTGGTTCAATTGTGTACACATATGAGTGATATTTAATGATCAACTAAATTAAAGCACAGAATAATGTTATAAATATTGTAGGAACGATATCTATACATATTATAAATTAAAGTCGCTTTTCCTGTCTATCTGTGTGTCTGCGTTGTTCTTCTAAACTGCACAACGGATTTGGATGCATTTTTCACTATAATTTAGGTAATTTATTCCGGAAGGTTTATATATA
The DNA here is from genome assembly GCA_949128155.2 of Xanthia icteritia. Classification (NCBI taxonomy): domain Eukaryota; kingdom Metazoa; phylum Arthropoda; class Insecta; order Lepidoptera; family Noctuidae; genus Xanthia; species Xanthia icteritia. The sequence goes on along the minus strand of OX421935.2, from coordinate 8,859,008 downwards.
CAATACAATCATATTAAACTTAAATATAATAAATAAATCGCGATGTTTCGTTAAGTCGTCAAAACCGTGCGAAGTGGGGCGGATAGCCAGAATTTAATAAAAACCGGTTTCATAATTGTCAAAGGATAGATAGGAGATAGGAGGAAGGTCTGTCTAATAATAATAGACAGACAGGTAGATATGCTTGCTAGATAAGTGCAGTGTTTTCTTAGCTCGGAAATGTATACAGACACAGGTATTAACTTATTGCTTACGACAAATCTGTAATTGGGGACAAACCTGTCACATAGATAATAAAATCTTTTCCATCTTGTTATTTTTACTACAAACTTTTATAAAGTTACTAGCGCCTAGCAGTTTCACCCGCACAAGTCTCGATCCCGTGGGAATATCGAGATTAAATCCTATGTCCTAATCCAGGTCATGGTCTACCCATGTGCCAAATTTCATCTAAATCTACTCTGCCGTTTTAGCGTGAAAGCGTAACAAACAAGCAAATAAAAAACAAACAAACAAACTCACTTTCGCATTTATAATATTATAGTTAGGATTACGGAATATATTTTACGAAGGTTCTTATTTCTTCTTAACTAGCTTGTAGTCTAGGTCGAACAGTGACAAAACCCCTTTCCACTTCATCATAGTTGCGTATGTGTTTATTATTTCAAATTAATTTATTTTAGAAGTATGTATGTAAGTATATTCTCATATTATTTAGTTTCTCTCTACTCTCTCACACACACGATGTCTGCATCTCTTTATCTACTTTTCTATCGCAGGTATGCTGGAAGAGGTTTCTTTAGCAATAAGTATCACCTTTGTACATATTTTTCTGTTCTTTTCTTCTTGTCTATTTAAATGTGTGTACATAAATGGTTTAATAAATAAATAATGTCTCAGTTTATCTGAAATATTAAGAACCTCCCTTTTCGGGAGCGGTCTGTTACCAAATGAACTGCGATAGGCCGAGTATGAAAAATTTTGGAGTTGTGCCAACCCGTACAAATTCACCAGAAGCGGACGATTTCAAAATTGCTATCCAGGGAGCTATTGACTACTTGAGTTTCAAGTTTATAATGGTTATACGTTTTTTGTCCAATGATTATTAAATTAGACATAAAAACCTTTGATTAATTTAATGGCGAGGAAGTGATTCATAATCGCTGTCCGCTTTTGATCTAAGCTACGTGTAATTATTATACAAATTTTCTCAACACTCATGGTGAGGCAACGGGGCCCCTCTTGTAGGGGCGTTTTTATGTGAGCCCATAAAGTGACCATTTGGAGGCCCAGAGAAAGATTTTATTTACTGTTCAAGACATGCTTCGTACACTCTGATTAGGAAAAATTGTAAATGATATTACCTGCTTGGATTAGTGTTCTGAAGAAAAGCAGTTCCAGGTATATGTAAGGTTTATTACGGTCATTGAGCCAAACATATTACAAGTTGTGCGACTAAATTGAGACCATAAACAGTTCCACATTTTATTTATACCTACTTTTAAAGCAACATCTATCAGATCCATATCTTCAGGACACATAAATCCAGACATTTTAATTACAACAACAAAATATTATTTATTAGCGTAAAAATTCGAAATCTTTCGGCAAACTGAGTTAATTTGACTAATTGGACTGTGTAAAATATTGCAAGTGACCAAAGTAATTTCCTCGTAGATTTAATTGCTACCGAGCGGCGTGGAAAATTCACTGCACACAAAAGTGGCTCGAAAGTATAAAACTAGTTTCATCGTTTTTAAAAACCGTTTATGAGGAGGCTTAACGAACGCGCCGGCACGCACGCGGCGAAGAATAACAAATACGCCCACAGCCGCCCTAGCTGTAAATAGTTCGGGCCTATTGTTTAACTCGTCTGGCTTGCTTTATACTTATTTGATTTGAGGAAATAAATATGTTGAGAGCTTCAAGATTTTTGGGAAAGTTGCAAGTTTGAGTTGGTTTAGGAAATCTATTTAAATAATTTTTCAGTCATTCAACGAAAGCTCCTGTTATTTTGTAAAAAGCGTAAATCTCGACAGAAAAACACGTTTCCGTTTGTATCACACTTTTCTTATCCTACTTTTGCGATACCTACCTCATTATCGTGAAAAATATTCGTATCACTGTAAAATCTGCCATGAAAAACCGACATCACCTAAACAAATATTTTTATTATTATTTTATTTTACGTTTTTAGGCTTTTAAAGCTGTGTTTTTATCATTACAAGGCTGCCATAGTCTGTATTATTACGCCTATTTCAACTTTATGCATGACATAAACACGCCAAATGTGGAAATTTCATTATGACCATGATAATTCCATCGGCGACCCTGCACGAAGGTTTTAATAGCTTTAAAAGAAAAGCACGTCGGATCGCAGGAGATATTCCGTTACACGACATTATTGCATTTTTGCTCACGAAACACCTGAAAATCATTCATTAATTTTAAAGGCCGCTGCCGCTGCCTCGTCGCAGCGTCGTCGGAACATGCGAACTGCTAATTTGTTATTGTAAAATCAGGAGAAAATCGTACGGTAACAAATAGTGCGAGTGAAACTCAGATTACAGTTGGTCACACAACGTTAAATCACATCGCATCACGCGACAGAATCCGGTCTTTGCATCACTAATTGATTGTTGAATTGGAAATAATACACTCATTAGATGTATGAATGCAATTAGGTGCATAGTTGTGTAGCGAATACCGTTTCGCGCGGCCGCACCGAAGCGACTTTCAAACGAAATTGCGGAGAAACTGATATAATGGTGCGGCCACCACGCGATGTGGCGCACGTACTTTTAGCTTGATTTATTATTTACTGCAATATCCTGGTAATTGATCACAAGTATTTATCATCTGTGATCACCTATCTGTCGGCTATGCGTGGTTGTTATGGCAATATGCTCTCGGAACGTTTATCATACCGGACCTGGGCATACTACTACTACGTATTTTTAACCCCCCGACGCAAAAAGAAGGGTGTTATAAGTTTGACCGTTATATGTCTGTCTGTGGCACCGCCGTAGCTCTTAAACGGGTGAACCGATTTGAATACGGTTTTTTTTATTTGAAAGCAGGTTTTCTAGCGACAGACATGATTTATCAAAATAGGTTCAGTCATTTGAAGATTATCAGCTCTTTTCTAGTTTATGAATGGATGTGAGCGTCTTCCAAAGGTCTGATTGATTTAAAATTTGGTATTCTGTTACTTCAATGATTTTAGAAGAACATGGAATTTGCAGGATACCCAACCCCCTTACTAACTTACAGCACAGGTATAGTGTTTGGGCTCATTGGAATGGTCTCAATGAATAGGTTATAGATAGATGATGAACAGGGTCTGGTGATGGAGTATTAAAGAGAAATGAGGAATTGTTTGTGTCGGCGGTTTTTTAAATTTTAATATAATTTCACTAGTTACTGTTGAACAGTATTATGCCATCAAGTCTTCCAAATCTCAAAAATTTTGTACAATTTGAGCAACTACTGCTTTTGGCTCTCCAATTCAATCTCTAGCAAGCTACATTCCATTATACAGAGGATATTTTACCATCGGAGTTTAAATATGTGTATTACAGCAAGACAGTCAGTTTTCTTAGCTTTCTCTGACATTACGTTCGTTTCTATTTAAAGATAACGACCTCATAAACACAATCATGGAACGTTAACATGGAAACGAGAAGATTATTTGAATGTTTGAAATATAAGCGATTATTATGAATGAGTATTTTATGCTAGACATGAAATATTCCTTTTTGGCCGATTGTCAAGTGTAAGATACAGTTTACGTAGGATTTACCTTCCCACACAAGTTGGGAGAGTAATTTGATCTGCGTTTAGAAATACAGGTTCGGGAAACTTTACTGCTTAGCTGTAGCAATTTTGAAAGTTCATGTAAAGTATACCTTGAGTATAAAATGTATTTTAGATCTTCTCAGCGTGTCGATGGAAAAAAAGTTTTGTCAAAAATTCAGATTGCATTTTTTTAAATTAATATTTTTTTTACTGCATAAATTTTCATACTGCGTTAGATTACATAGTTTTCTTTAATCAAAAATTCATGCGTGTGGACTTAGGCATTTGTGATCGAATAACATATCCCGTTATCTAGACCAGACTTCCTTGAAGAAATTTAGCATGGTAATGGTTCCTGATTCTTTGGAAACATTCACGAGCCGTTACTTATATGGTCGCGACTCTGAATATTATGAGACGTGACGAAAATTCAAACGACTTCATTCAAATGAATATTAGTATCGATTTGACAACTCATATAACGTGATTCAAATGTGACTGATTTAAGCTTAAATAGGTTCATACTCCATTTTACAATTAAGAATTTTCTGCAAACTTTTTGCAATAAAAAAATAGGATTGGTTTATTAAAGCTGGCAATTTGATGAGCTTGCAGTTTATTTAAGCTTGATAGGTGTCCAATTAAAGAGCAAAAGTGGTATTCAAACTGTTTCAAGGGTTGAAGATATTATAATCTGACAAAATTTAAGAGCGATTCGTCTGTGAAGATAGCGAATCAGATTTGCGCACAAGTATTAAAATAACATAAACACACCTTTGATGGGGGGTCTTAATGAGAAAAGTTTGATACGACTTCCATTTAAGTCAAAGTTCTGTCATCAGCGTTTACTTTCCTAGGCAGGGCGCGGCTGTACCTCGGCTACCTCGCAGACGAGATAAGAAATCTCAATCGAAACGTAAACAAAACTTGATTTTGTTATTGTTTGCAGACGACCGCTCTGTTCGATTTCCGCCTTTCCTAACATTGTTGGGATTGCATTCGAAATTGTGTTAAAAGTTTACATTGACGAAGTTCGTTGGCGGCACGAGTTTAAAACATTGTTTTGGTTTAGAATAACAAACTCCGATCAGATGAAGGAAAAACGCTTACAAGATTTTCTGCTAACCGTAACAAATTAAAAGATTACTTCTTCAGAGTTATCCAACAAAATTAACATTGTAATTTAGTTAGCACCTACATCTAACAGTATACAAAACTTCTGCTACTTTTGCAGTGTTGAGCATTTTATTAAGTTACTTCTTCAACTCAAACGGCACACTCCAAGTGCGAAATAAAATATTAATTAAAGTTTAAAGACCTTTATGAGAAAAACAGTTTGAAGTGCCAAAACTAGATCAATTAATTTCAAGATTCCCAAGGGATCAATATAGCCGAAGTTAAAGTCACAGCGGAGACGTTAATATGCTTAACTTATGCGTGCGAACTTCTGCTTGTGTATAGTTACGAGCCAAGTTCAGTTGTAGTTAGTGCGCCTATCGGAAAGTGTCGCCGTTAGACACTGTTAATCAATAAATATAATTGTTATTTATTTCTCGTGTGAAGTTTTGATCGGTGCGATACTCGTGCCGCAGTCATGGCATGGAGGGCGCGATAGTATCGCTATACATTAGTCTGCGGCCCGAGAGAGTTATTATCAGATCCGTTTGTTCGCAACTTTGCAGCGTTGTTCGTAGAAACTTATCGGTCGAGTGCTCACGGCGCGGAGGCAAATAAGCGGGAACACCAGAGAAGCGTAGACTTGACTTACCATGTTAGAGAGCAGCAGCCGTTGGTGTTTAGCGACTTGAGGATCTAGGGCTTGGAGCGGAAGGGCAAGGGGTAACGGGAGAGGCAACGGCAGTGGGAGCGGGTGCGGGTGCGGAGCCGGCTGCAGGATCAGCGGCGGGCAGCAGGCGCACGGCGGCACGTAGGACACGCACCCGAGCTGCGGCGGGAACAGCGTGCCGGCGGCCTCCTCGAGGCCTCGCACACGTCTCTCACGACCGCATCCGCGGCCGACCTCCAACCGTCCGACGGCCACGCGCGCCGCCGACTTCCCGACACGACCGAGGTGCCCGACCACCGACTTTACCGAAGCGCGCTCGCTTCCGAATTATTTTCAACTTAACGCGGGAACTCCACAAGTTCTCGAGCGTGGCGCGAAGTACTTCGGAAAGTGTCAAAACTCGAGTTGTAATAGTTGAGGAAGGGCCGGGTCACCACGAGGGAGCGGGAAACTGAGCGTTCGGGAGAAGCGAGAAACGTCGCACAGGGCTCGCGAGAGTGTGGAGAGAGTGGCGTCGTGCACGGAGCACAAGTCGCCGGGCCGGCGTGTGGCGGTGGACTGACGGCGAGGCAGGTGCGCGGCGCGGCGCGGAGGGCTGGGGGCGGGCCCACCTGAGCCACCTGGGCGCCTGCGCCGCGCGAGCTCAGCCTCCGCTCCACACACAGACACCAACACATCAACGCTACTCTCTCGAACACTAACATTGCACTATCAACCGTCATTATGCTGCAACTTTTCATCGTAATATATTATTTCATGAGCTTTTCTAGTTTTTCAGAGCTAGAGTTAAGTAGTTGTGTTGATATTTTATGGGTAGAGTTGATATCGAAATAGAACTTTCGGAAAACTTATTTTCTTCTTATTTCGGAAAGTTTTAAATAAAAATTAAAACAAATATTTTTTTTTGCTAACCTACAAATAATAGGTAGCTAGGTAGGTATTGGAAAATCGATGAAAACTTTTTTCTTCACTCAAGAACCTGCCCATCTGCCGCATAAACCTGAATAGGACTATCCTTATACTATACAAAGAAAATGAGCGTAATAAAATAAATTGGCGACTCGACGACTCGCAAATAAGAGGCATTATCTTGCGGAAATCTCTAGCGGGATAACTGGGATAAATCGCATTGATCTCCGAGGTCCGGCTTTCCTCACAGAGGACATCTGAAGAGGTACCTTGTAAGCCCGTTGTACACGCTTACAGGGGATTAGGCACCTTTTAACGTCGAACACTATTTACCTTTAGGATCTTTTCTTCGAGACACAGATTACATTCTCGTTAGTAGCCAATGAGTAAACAGAACGGATTTGGACGCTCACATGCTGTTGGCGCGTGGATGAGTCGAGGAGGATCTTATTTAAACATATGATTGTTTGCTGAGTTGTAATGAACAGCAACAGCTCGATTAAACTGACCATGAACTTTGTAACACACAGTATATATGTAAATTTTGAAGCTTTACCCAAGTACCAACTTATAATAGTCTTTCGTGTAAAATAGTTTTTTTTTTTTTTCATACTGCGAATATGTACCTACACATCAACAATTTCATTTTATTGTTGTACCTACTAGATCCCCTGACAGACGTAGTCCTGTGCTGTCCAAATTTGTATAATTCATACAAAATTCCAATAGAAAAAAGGCCGCTCGCTTTTCCCGAATTTGAAAAATTTCCGGGAAACTTTTCCAGTTTTTAATTCGGCCTATCACTAACATTAAAAACATTTCGTTTTAATTAACCGACTTCAAAAAAGGAGGAGGATATTTATGTTCGTCTGTATGTATTTTTTTGTTTTTGTATACCTATATAGATGGAAATACGAGAATTTTAACTGGACTAATGATGAATAGTATCAGAACCGGCACACTATAAGAAGGTAAATGAAAATGAAAAACATTTTAATGGTTTTTCATATTAATTGTAAGTTTATATGAAATTTTACTTATTTTCATAGAAACTGGGTTGTCTTCATAAAAAAAATAATAATTTTAAAGTTATTTCGTAATTAATTATAAATATTTACTGCATAATCTACTTGTAAAGCAGGTTTTAAGGGTCTTACGTGGAAGCTGCTCAAACCTCTGTTTCAAAATTCTAATTTAAAATTAGACAAAACGATTAGGGAACCACACGGTTACATACAACGTCTAACATAAACATATTAATGAATTAATACTAGAGAAGAGCATCCGAGTTGTTATATGAAATAATTATCTTCATCAACATCACGCCTGTAATCCCCTAATGGATGGGCAAAGGTGTACCTATAGTACACCCACATTTCACCAGATAAGTTTAAGTCACATGTAAGCAAGCCTATTGTCACAAATCCAGCCTCCAGGCTGCTACTGAAAAATTCCTGATAGGCCCAATAACATTTTGCCCGACCTGGGAATCAACCCAAGATCTCATACTCAGTAGAAGCGCTTGCGACCATAAGACCAACGAGGCAGTCAACAACAAATAATTTTCTAGATTGAAAATTTTGCTGATAGTAAAGATGTGGTGTCCAAATATAAATAATTAATGACCTTTTGTTTAGTGGTGGGTGGTCAAAGAAAAGGCTTAAAAAATACGCTTTTCGGAATGATAACCACTGGTAGGAACAATGTAATTCATTAAATTCATTAACCTTTGCTAGGCCCTATTCCGATTTATTAACATAGTTTATCAAAGAAATGTGTTTAACTACCTTTTATCACAGACCCTCAGCTTTTTAAATTACGTAGTACTTAGTTTATTTTAACATTATTATTTATCATTAGCAGCGCCCCGTGGTTTTACCCACATAAGTCTCGATTCCGTGGGAATATCGGGATAAAAAGTATCCCGATATTCCATCTGTGTGCCAAATTTCATCCAAATCCGTTCAGTAGTTTTTGTGTGAAAGAGTAACAAACATCCATCCATCCTCAGAAACTTTCTCGTTTATAATATTAGTAGAATAGGAAGTAGGATTTCAGCATGTCGTAGTAAAGTACAAAAAGACATCTACCTATAACTATTTTAGGATGTAAGTAAGTACTATTGGTAAACAAATATAATCGCTTGATTATAACAACAACACAACACCACAACATAATAAGATCGTCACGAATTGATTAGTCGATTACTAAGTTTCTAACTACAAAGGCTACACTTCAAACGCGCCTGTTTTCGATGGTATTCATAATTAATTCTGATCATCGGTATAACAAGCTAAGGTAATTAGAGAATGTGGTAACTTGACATGTTTTTGAAGATGTACTCCACGGTTCTTAAATATAGGTAGGGGTGCGTAAGATCAAGTATTATTACTTGATCTTTCAAAATGGCGCTAGTTTTGACAGCACATGTCAAAGATATGTCAAAATTTGTACAGTAGGCCATAAATATGGCACAGCGTATTTTAGAAAGAGCTCGGCTTCGGCTTTGTAGTGGACGCCGTTTCGGTCACTGATACCTGTATGACAATCACTTTCTAATGGCTCATTTTCATTAGTCGATACTCGATAAACAGCATGCGGGGACTCCCTGCAGGCGGAATAATCACTAATGAAAGTCAGAAGTCGATAACGCTGTCGGTACACCGTCTGCAGAGAATCCCCGTAGTGGAAGTAGCGACCAATTCATCGGTCGGCAAAAATCGTGCGGAGACTCACACCCAATGAAAATGAGCCTTCAAAGCAAATGCCAAATGTCAAAGTCAAAGTCAAATCATTTATTTCAAGTAGGCCCGTATAAGGCACTTTTGAACGTCAAAAATTTACAAAAAAAATTAATTGATTCTAGTTGCCCCTTCCAAAAGGTAGTTTTCGTATGGAGAAGAATGGGCAAGAAACTCCACCGTTACTCTTTTAAAATGTTTTACAATATTTTGTATAAGTACATTAGTTATATAATTATATGTGAGGACGATGCACCTAGAATAAAATTATTATACCACAATAGGTAAAAAGAATTAAGAATTAAAAATGAAGCAACAACAGATAAACTAATTATGTGATAGATACATGGTGCTCACATATTTACAAACATTGTAAAAGTAGACGATCCTCCTAAGATTCCACAATTAATAAGTCAAATGTGCGGTGCAGGTTTTCCATAAACCGCAATCGTGCCCTATCGACTAATGAAAACGGTTTTCTGCATGCGGGGCCTATGGCATGCGTTACAGAAATATCCTGCACCCCGCATATGAGCCCTATCGACCAATGAAAATGAGCCTTAAAGCTCAATCTGTCGTATTTTCGCCCGGGTTAGCTCGGGTACTACTTTGGTATTTCAAGATGGCGCTTGTTTTGACAGCAAATGTCAACGATATGTCAAAAATTGCACATTTACTTATCGGTACATATTTCGGCAAAGGTCAAGATATAATGTGAGATACACTTTATCTTTACTTACAACTAATGAGATTAACGTATCTAGGATGAAAGATGGCGATTCTGTGTCATGATTATTACGGAATACGCACCTTTATCCTAGTTTTTGTGTTATTACGCGACACTGTTAGTTGGAAAACTTGCCTAATACGGTGGAAATTGTTTAGTTTTCTGTATCTCTTGTTCAACTGATGATCTATTATGATTTCCATTTGGTTTTTTTTTTATAAAGTCATCCAAGATACTTTGGCAAGATCCAGTAATGTAAGAGTGCATGTATCTAGGTAGGTAAAGCCACTATAGAGCGATCACAATTACTACCTATCGTATTTTCCTTATACTCTGAGCAGCTGCTATAACATAAATAGTTCTTAAATACACAGTACTCCGTACATGCACATTAAGTAGGTATATTGCTATTAGTAGGCACCCAGTCATAATTTCCGCGTCAAACATGCAATACGTTTCTAACAGCCTAAATATCCCCCCTCTCCCTCCAACGCGTGTGTATGAATCACGGCACATGTATGTGTGTAACTAGAAGGCATGTGAGTGCAAATTCCGCAGTTCAAAGTTAGGCTGTGCGCCCGCGCGGGCCCCGGTCGTTGACCCTGCGCGCACGCCGCCAAGCCGTCTACGAGCGGTGTTATGTAACGTGACCTTAACATTGGGCTGTGAGAATGGAACCTTATTCAGTGCCGACTGTGAATGTGATCCGATTATGGAGTATTATGAAGTTTAGACAACAGGTGCAGCTGTTCTAAACGTGCGAGTACTAAATAATGCGATGAGTACGCGTTTTATGAGAATACAAATTCTTTTTGTAAAACTAATTTTATTTAAATGGGCAATTTGCTTACTTAATGGATTTCATTTTTAACAAGAACTGTGTTAAAATTAAAAAGCACGGTGTTTTATTTTAAATTAAATTATCTAAAAGCTCATTTGGTTATTAAAATATAGTCCCTTGTTTTATTTCGTAGATAATAAATTAGTCCATTTTCGGAATCTTGAATATTTCTCAGTATTGCTCGGAGGCTGTTTCTCAAGAAATCCTACAAAAGAACTGTACCTATTCCGACATTTATTTAGTTTAAATTATATTTTGATTTAAAATCCGTAATTCAAATTTCCATTCGTGACTTAGAATGTAATATTTCATCAAGGTTTTACAATAACTGACTGAGAGACCGCAGTCTCCAAAATATTAAAAGACCTAATGTAGCAGCACATACCTAGCTATTCTACTTATAAGCAAAGAATAATATATACATAACAACCTCTAACCTACTAGGTACGCTAAAAGAGGTATGCTCTATCTATCTAATGTACCATCAAAGAAGTTCATAAATCTATACACCGTAAGGACTATTTTTGCATGCAGCACTCGGCCGCTATAGAACCGGGGCGGTAACAGATTTGGTAATTGTGATCACGGGATTTTGTTTTCAAACTGCTTCGATAGTACATACCTATAATATCTTAACACAACCTACCTCATTATGATTATGTTTTTACGATGAGGAAATAAAAATAAATAATATAATCTTGAATGTCTAGATACGATTAGAAAGTAAGGTAAGGTACAGTAAAATATAGGTAAAATAAAGTAAATGGGTTTCATAAAAAAATTACATTAAAAACAAAACAGAATACTTTGAAAAGTTGAGTGCTCTTCCTACGTCTCATTTTAATTAAGTCTACAAACTATGCATTATGGGAGTCCGTTAATTTATCAGTAGTGCCAGTCGCCCGTATGTAATCAGAGGACATCAGAGGACAAATACTTATCACAAATTAGAACAATTTACATACACATGTAATCAACAGCGATCAACATTACAACATTAGTGAAGCGACACCGAAACCCGCATCGTCGAAACACGAAAAAAAAATGCAAAATAACGGACGGAGAAAAGAAAACATAAAGCAGGCGCATCGTAATGCAAGTAAATCGTCCGTGGAATCCGAGAACAAAACCGAATAAATTGTTTTAATAAGGCATAAATTACGACAAAAAAATCGGACCGATCACGCCGTTACGATGGTTGACCATGGCATTTACGCTTTGTTGAATACCGTACATGGTGCGCTTGAAATGCGCTTTTTGTATCGGCACCGAGCTGGTTTTTGCTGCGGCGTGCATCACATACACGGTAATTTGCTATTAGTACTGTTACGGGCAGGCAGCGGCATGGTTGCGCTTAGCTGCACCTCTAGTTCAGCACATCACAGGTGACGCAGGTGTGACGTTATGGTGAAGTTCTAACGATCACATGAAGTTAACGAACACGCATGGAGGTTGTTAACTCCAGCCTTAAAAGCGTTACTTAACTTTGAAGCTAAATTAAACTAAGATCAGGTGTTTATGTTCTATTTGACGGTATTTTGTACGAGAGCACTTGCGTTTACTTTGTGGTATAAAAAAGTTATTTAATAAAAATAAAGCGAGTCTCATTACAGTTGAGTAGAATTGACTTTTAAGACGATGTAAGGAACAACAGTTCTTAGAAAATAAATTCTTTATAAGAAGAAATATCACAAACGAGAATAAATGATTTCATTCGAGAAGGAGGAAGGTCGGTAGGAAGGAGTACATCGAGTATTTTCTCCCAAACAATTCTTTGTATACTAACTTACTATCTCTTTCGGGAGCCGTATACTGCAAATAAACGAGCGAAAAGCCTTGCTAAGGTTACTGGTAGAAACAGAAATAGCCTCAAGGATGTCAACATTTTACAATGACAACAGATACAGAATAAGTCATTGTTCCAACAAGTAAATAAAACTAAATGTTAACATTTTGATTTCAAAAGAAACGAGATCCTATAAAATACAGAGTCGTCTTTACCGACAAAATATTTGTTTTGTTGCATACAAAATAAATTATGTGTCCGTTTCAACGGGGGCCATGTTAGTGAGGTTTGCGTTTAGGCTTCGAGTTTTAAGTAAAAATAATTACCTTCTAAATATAGACACGAGATCGGAAGATATTTATTAAAGATACGATATATTTACACACACGTTAGTGTAAATTAATATTATAAAGAGAAAAGATTTGTTTATTTTTTTGTAATGAATAAACTCAAAAACTACTAGATCGATTTATATAATTCTTTCACCGGTATAATGATATTATTATCACTGAGTAACATAGGCTATAATTTATAAAATATCACGCGGGCGAAGCCGCTGGCGGAAGCTAGTAATTCATAAAAATAAACATGTCAGTTAGATTAACATTGGTGATGATAGTATGGTTATCATGTATTTACAAAGCAACAGCAGGTATTATCGCATTGTATGATATTGAAGCGCGTTCAAATTAAAGCATAATTCTGATGATGCTTCGGATAAAATCATTATAATTAATGAAAGCACAGCCACTGTGCGTTAATCCACTTCCCATTTTGTGGACTCCATTAGAGCATATAATGCGAAACACTAAAGCGAAAACAAAATTTCGACTGAATAAACCGAACAACATTTCTAATTATTGTATCTGAAGCCGGGATATTCTTGGTATTGGTATGTTCGTTTCGAAATGCACAATTGTTGGAAAATTCATGCACACGCAACAATAATGATGCTGAAGATTATCCCGTGAAATTCAGGGCAATCTTGATGTTTTGATGGAAAACAGAAATGCTGCATTTCCGTATGTGTTTCGGCAGCCACGAAATTGTTGTTTTTTTTTGCGTCATGTTTACCGCAAATAAACGTATTTTTTTTCTTATTTCTTTAATTAACGGTGAAATTATTTTTTGGCAGGTAATCGTTTTAAAGAATTAATATTTTGCATATTTCTGCAAACATTGTCGGTATTATTAATGAAGATACAATCATTTACCATACCTACTACTTATTTAAAGTAAATCACTATATTTTTTTCTGTATTGCGTAAAAAGCCTTCAAAGCTGCGTTAGGTTGTAGTTGGAAACATTACATTATAACTCAGCTATACTGACTTTCAATTATCCAAACAAAATGCGAAAAACAATTTTATGAAGACTTTCAGCGAGTTTTGATTTGATTTTTCACTCAAACTAAACATATAAGGTCATTTTCACATCTCATATATTATAACATGTATTTTAAGTACATAATTAGGTTAGGTGCAGCATTATGTTGGCGTAGATATAATTCATTCGGTGTGGCACTCATAAGCAGGCTCAGAATATTCTTTGTGGAGCGCCGGGGAAAGGGCTGTGTGGTTTCCAGTGCTGTGTCAAAAGATTGTCGATAAATTTTCTAAAATTAATTCTTTTCCTTATGTTTTATATGAGCAGAAATTAGAAACAAAGTTTTGATTTGAGTATATTTAAATATTTAATTCACTCAAAACGAAATAGAATTGGCAATATACTCAATATTGCCAATTCTATTTCGTTTTGAGTATCAATCACGAAATGACTAGAATGCCAAATAAAAAAAATCGTACAAGATAAACTAATTATTATTTTAACACATAAGGATTTCAAAAATACAGAAATCATTAAAATATCGAACAATTGTAACGTATCGTGCTACTACACATCAGTAAAAAAACGCAAACCTGTCTTTCACTTGTCAGAGAACACACGCACACGATACAAAAATGCATGTTACACATCGAGCACACCTCATCGACATCGATACAGCACGTGCCTATCCAACACAGCTCTTTGGCGTCAGGTCCAGATCAAATTAAAAACAGAATTTATTATAAGTATCATTAATTATTTAATGCAATACTGTGTTCACGGGCGTCGGGTGGGACGGCCTGACCGCACTTCGTGTTTTTGCTACCAAATTTACAGGTACAAACAGAATAGGATATTTAGATTAACACTGTGAAGGGATGAACGTAATGCCGGGATAGTCAACGTAGGAAAGATAATTAGTTTTACACGTACAACATCACAATTAACATTTTACTTCACGTTGATGTCCATTTACATGATTTTTAGGCGCTTTATCCTAATTTGTAGGTGGATATATCCTACTAATTTGTATGTCACAACGCTCTGATTTACGATATGATAATGAAAGATGCATTTGAAATTATGAAACATTTTTTTAATGTTTCGTATTTAATCATTTTGTCTGATGATTATGATAGATCGCAATTTTCAACTTCGTATTTTATTGCTATCTAACATCAACATTTATTAAAAACTATAGCACGAACAATACATTTATGTTTTCAATAAAATATTGTAACAATATATTTAGAAGCGTAATATTGAGGGATTACCGTGCACTTTCAGCGAGGGGATTACAAGCAAAAATAAAAACGCATTCAAAATTTTTCCAATAATATTCTTTGAACTGCTAAATCCAATTCACATTTTTTTAATAAAAAAATCTAAAAAGCAACATAATCTGCGTACTGCAGAATACGTTTTAAGAGCATAACACGAAATGAATGTCATATTACAAGATACTCGAATCCGTGTGGATTTCAAAACGATGGCAATTGATAGTTTGGGGCAGGACGGGGACCGAGGAGTAACAAACTTTATGAAAAGTTCCCGTAACCTCGTAGTCGAGAGCGAAACTACGTCATGTACGTAAATCCCACAAAAAAATACTTGTCCGAACATTTGGCCTTTAAATGTTAAATTAGTCCTTTGAATTTCTGTTTAATATTAGTGGGCTCAAAGCCTCGACAAGGAATTAAATATGAATATTTGTCTGGCCTCGTCAACAGAACGTTCCGAAGGTCCGAAGCAGGGGTTCTTTACGTCTTTGTAGCGGTTGGCAAGTATCAAGAGTAGGTTTACTTAGGCCCTATCCCCAGGCCTGTTTTGGTCAGGCTACTTGAAGAATGAATACGAAAACGTATTTGCTTTGTGACTTGTAAATGTCCTCTGGCGGAATGACGACATTGTTAATAAATTACTTGTAAGTCTTGTGTGTATCTTAAAAAGTTTGGTGACGCGTATTTTGAACCGTGGTGCTTGGGACTCTGTTCCGTTTAGTTGGAATAAACTTAAACTTTGTAAGAAATTTGTGAGTACTTTCCTTTTTAATTTTTATAAAATGTTAACCCAACAGAATTCAGTATTTTCATATCGACCATAAAAAATCTAAGCACATCACTAAAATCAATCTACGATCATGAACAACTCTCCATACAATATCGACAATTTGCTCAAGTTAAACCATACCCATCCGGTAATTGGACGTTGGCGTTACCATAGACAACACAGGTCACATTTTGACACTCACGTGGATCAATGACAGTAGGTACGTTTATTCCCCGTTAAGTGCAGATAAGGCTCTCACAATCGAGCCTCTCGTTAAACAGGGGGAAGTGTTTGTAATAATTGATTAAACCTATATGTATGTCGACTGTTGATTAATTGACGGTGGGTAGGTGAACGAGGGTTTAGCGGTGTCTGGAATGTGCAAGGTTTTAAATTGCCTGCTCTTTTAGAGGTAGCGTTAATACGTCTACGAAAATGAATAAAATTTTGTTCTTAGATTTTATTATATTCTGTGGTCGAGAAACTGCGATCAGATTTTTAGGATTCGGAAAAATGCCTGAAAGAGCTACCTACGGTTTATCGACACAATGACTCGACTTTTAAATAAAAATGAAATAATAATTAAATATATCTAAAATTTCCAACCACATATTCAGTCGTTTTAACCCAGTAAACACAATACAATCAATTTGCAAAACGGCGTCACTTTTGCGCCGCGACTTAAGAATTAGTTTTGACCTCAAACACTTCGGTAAAGCGACTTTGTTCATTTGTTACGTGTCCCATGTGTTTTTTAGATCCCACGTTAAAAGCTTTGAAGTTTGCCTAGTTTAGGTAGACCCAGTATGGCCCCGAGTCGTGGCAGTAAGGCCGGGACTTTGTGAACGCGGAGCGGCTAGCGTGACATTTCTCTGCCCAGGCGTTTGTTTAATCTGCGTAATTGCCATGGAGGCTGTATGCGACTTGAGCTCAAAACACGATTGCATCCAACTTTTTTGTTTTCAAGAAATTTCTATCAAGACAAACAGTCACCATATTTTTTTAGCGTCGAAACTCTAAGTTACTTCAATATTTTTTAGTTCTTCGACCAGCTATGTCGCGTAGAGTATCCGCGAAACTTATGCAAATGGTGTCTTCAATCCTGCACTGTTCTTACACACTGACGCCTCGGCTTCATTGTAACATTAATTTCACACATTGTAACTACAGTCGAAACCTAGGCTTATATCTGTCCCAAAAGAAACTAACATTTGTAAAAAGAAATGGTTTTGTAAAAATACTATATTAATAAAAGGAGATTTAGGTATCTAAGTGTATTTTGTAATATTCTGTTCGTACTAAATAATAGGGAAAAAGGACCAAGCGACATGTTAAGAACTTTTTAATTTAGAAAAATACTTCTAAAACATTTGCCAAACGATACTACGCTAAGCATAACGACAATAAAAACTAACAATAACGTTACACCAACTACAACATTAGCAGCTATTAAAGACCAGATATTCCGAAACAGTACAGGTTAAGGCCAATAAGGAACACGAAACACTCTCCTAACAGCCATAGTCATATCACCTAATGTGTACATGATAACAGTGATTCCCGTAAATGCCCCTGATTCTAACAGGGTTTTCGCTGTGTCCAGTGGACCGAATCTAAAACGTAGTGCGTAGCAAAGAGAGCTGGGTATGGCAGGTGAAACAAGAACATCTCTGTAGTCTGTTGTAATATTCACTTTGGTGCCCCCCCCGCGCCCCTCGCGCCGCGGTCCCTTCCGAAAGCTCTTAATGCCAAGTCAGCCTGACCTCATGCCAGCTACATTAAGCCGTTTATACATTATGTATGAATTTGTTATGCCGTTTGATGTAAAGAAGCTTTAACTCAGGTAGTGCTAAGGTTTTGAGTCAATTTTCCCTTAATATTTTATAGTCTAATTTTTCAATTTGTGTTGTCTCGGACGGAGGTCGAGAAATACTGAAATATTTTAGCTTAAGCAATATAACCTTATCTTTTTAATAAAAAGGAAAAGTTCTAGTAGAAAATTGAATTTGAAAAGATTTCTAAGATATCTGGACTTTTCAACAAGCATCACTGTATTTGGCAGGAAAAGCCTTGTTCCGATGACCGAAAAGCCACAAGCATTTATCAATTAGGCTAATGAAATCTCTCTGTAACAATATTTCATAAACGTAAAAGGGCACAACAACAATACGAAAAACAAATTCTCAGCAAAAAAAATACAGGTGCTTTTTAATCTCTAGGTTCCCGTTTTTTAATAAAGTTAATGACAACACCACTCGACAAAGTGTTGCCAGGTGCCATACCGACTGAGCCAATACCTCTGCCCGACGTCAATAGTGTCCGTATTTCCCAATATTTGCATTTTCGATGGCCTGAATAAGCCTTCCGTTGCAGACCCAGTTTTTTGGCCCCAAGCTCTCCCAGAAATGTAAAAAGCAGTCCAATTCCTCTCGTGTATTTTGACATCTCCAATAGTGGGCTGTTAAAAGTGTTGGTTTGTTATGGACAGATATTAAATATTCCATTTTGATGGTGCAGTAAAATTTAATTTACAATTTTAACCACACAAAGCTCTTGTTTTTGCTCTATTTATAACTTTGCGGAATATTTATTCCATTATAGGCTTGATTTTGTGGGCTTGTATTTCAGAAGTAATGCTTGTAATTGGTTAGAGATCCAAAATGGCGTAACTACCTACACAATATGTCATCTAATAACTTGCGTACTTTAAAAAAAATACCGTTATACCGACATAGATTGTTATTTCAAAACCACTACTAATATTTCAAAGCTTTCAATATGCCTATTAAAATACATATATTATTTCAACAAAAAAACTGAATACGCACCGTTATAGTCACCACTTTTTCTTGCTTCTTTTTATATAAATTATTATCACCAGGCCAATGAACACGAATGAGGTAAATAGGCCTTATCCGTTCACTATACGTTTACGTTTACATCAATAAATAACTTGTATAAGGAGAATAAGACAAAATAAAAAGAATAGTTTGCTAAACAATGCTTTTCCTGCAGTAAATTCAGATGTGTAAAGTTCTTAAACAGGTCAACACGAATTTAAATGAAGGAACACAGAATCTCACTGAGTCTCCTGAAAACTACGGCTTACAAATTCGTTACTTTACATTCAAATGCGGCCTCATTATGATGTAAAAATAAAACTTGTAAGGTTTCCCCCATGCTGATTTTGGGAGGAGGAAAAAGATGTTTTATTACTTTAATTCATTTAACGATGTAGTAAGTGCTTGTTTGAAGCTCGCCTTAAGTTTTCAGCTTATAAAATGAACTGTTAAATGAGAAAGTTTGTTATAGGCCTTCCCTAAAACGAGCTTGCGCTAATCGTAGGATCAGTCCTTTACAATAATAACTAAAACTGTTTTTTTGTCCTCATATATACAGAGCGGATTTGGACAGTCTTAGGAGAAAAAAAAAACATCCTGTCTATTAAAATTGCAGGTTGCGTAACAGAGGGCAAGCGGTTACCGCCGGCCATGATTACATACTGTAGGGTTACCGACGTTTCAGGCAGAGCTATAAGGTTTACAAGTGTACCTGAAACCTTCAAACCAGACCATTAAAGAAATAGATACCCTTCTGCTAATGACCCATTACAGACTCAGGTCCCTACTTACACATTTTATAGACAAAAAAGTGAAACTAATCCGCGTGGAGATCGGCGATTAGCCCTCGGGAACGTACTACCGGGATAAAAAGTACCCGATGTGTTAATCCAGGTTATAAAATATCTGTGTGCCAAAGATTCAAATCCGTTCAACCGTTTTTGCGTGATTGAGTAACAAACATTCAATAATCCAAACATACAAACCTTCACATTTAAAATATTAAGTAGGATTTTAAATCACAACCAGCAACCTTGAAAAGGGTCTGAACCAGGTCGAATCGATGGCCGTTAGTAACAGTGTCTACTCATTATTTCCGAAACATGAAATCCGTACAATTTGGCTGTTCCAACAAAATATCAATAATGGCGGATTTAATTTATATAGGTAAATGTAATATAATAATATACTGTAAATGTAATGCTACTAAATTTACGTAATCAATTGGGAATAAATGGTTGCTCAGTCAACCGTAAAAGTTTTTTGTCAACAACTTTGCTTAGTTTTTGCTTTTAAGTATGAAAAATATTTAAGTATATAAAATGGAAAATTGATTTTTACAGTTTATTTTTTTTATTGGTTGGATTCTGAGATCGGGCCTAGTGCTATTGGGTTTTTTCATCAGGAATTTCTCAGTAGCAGCCCGGAGTCTGGATTTTTGCCCGGTTGGTGCCAATAGGCTTGCCCCCAATTACATGGGACTTAGGTAAACATAACTGGCGAAATGTGGGTGTACTATAGGTACACCTATGCCTAGCCCTTCGGGGATTATAAGCGTGATGTTCTGTTATGTTATTTTTTTAAAGATGGTTTTCTTTGAGCATGGTGTGTTCCGAAAGTTTTAATCAAAACGAATCTTCGCAACAACCCAGGACAACAAAGTTTACAACTCATTGAAATACTCAATTCTCCCACTCAAAATATTGACAGAACTTAAAAACATTTAAGATAAATCGTACAGAATTTTGAATTGGAAAAGTAACATTAATAATAAGTTTAAAAACATATTTATCATGGCGGCTCCTAAGCCATGGCAGGCATGTCCGACCTAACGAGGAACGGAGTATTCTCCAAATGTTTTGAGTATACGTCATAGGGAAGGCGGAGCGGAGTAAGTTGGGGGCGGTACCTTTTACAAGTCTTGAATTTCTTGGAAATATGTCCCAGGTTTATAGAAGTCGTATAAAATCCCCCGCTACATCTTTACTCCGCTCCGTTCCGCTCCGCTACCGCTTTTAGTCAGGCGTGCCCTTAAATGGCGGAATAATCGCAATGCATCCAACAGTCTGAGGCATTAGACTGCAACGCATTAGATGCTACGTTATATTTGAGACGTCTTGATATCGTCTGCATTTTGGAATACTAATATCTGTTCTTTTGACTAATGCAGGTAAATCTATGATAGGTTTAACGACCTTTGCTGCATTACTGAGTACTTTTGTTTTACAAGTTAATATCGGAGTCCTTATTTACTTACAGCTACAAGGAATTATATCTATTCTTTTACAATTAAAAGCTTGGTGATGGCCGTTTGTCATTTTATAATTATCAAATATAATTAATACAGCTGAACATGCTATTTTTCAGAACTCCCATAGTCTCTGTCTATATTGTGACTATACAAGAGTAGGTAACTTTTCAGTCTTTTTTTTATCCGAACTGTCACCTATGAGAAATGAGGGATATTCTTTATTTTACTAGATCGGATACCTCATTAATGAGCATTGCATGTACATAGATAAATACATACATTGAAATCTTTTTAAGGTTGAGTAGGAAAGGAATAAACATCAGTTGAATTAACGTCAACGCCGGCTGTCGCTTAAAACCAGCGCTGGGGCTCTGTCTTGCATAGGGTCGTAGCATTATGCTGAGCGATGGCCGTTTTGCGTGGATGTGACGCTTATTTTCCCTTAACTTGTTTCCTTTTAATTTTGTGTTTTCTTATGCGTCATGTTTACCGCAAATAAACGTATTTTCTTTCTTTGTTCTTTCTTTTTCTTAATTAATATTCCTAGAATCGAACGGAGCATTTACATTGAAAGGTATGACTACTCTATTTATTGTTCCGTCCCCTAATGGACCACGATCTTTCAATGTTAAATGAACAAAATAATTCACATCCCCACTTACCTACATAATTCTGATATTCGATATCATCGAACTACATCTAGATCCTTCCTTTTTTTAGGTTTATTGACATTTGTAATTTCATTTATTTTCATTTAAAATTGAATTTGTTGACATTTGTAATTTCATTTTTTGACAATTGTAATTTAAAAAAAAAAAAAAAAAATTGTGCCTACTTCCGAATGTTATTAAATAATATGATTATTCTTAATAATACTTATTGGATGGAAAGCTTTCTCTTTTTCTGTTTGTTTATGTTTTTTTGTTCTAGTGTATATATTATATTAAATAATGTTGCATGCCGCAAGGCAAAATGTATCGGGACTCTCAACAAAATAACCATCTTATCTGTATACCTACATTATTAGCAAATAAATGATTTCTGATTTCTGAGATCATCATCATCTCTAATATTATCAGTGAAAACTTGTAATTGACCTTCCACCCTACTACCACCATCCTAGTGGCAAGTTACATAAAAAATAAAATTACTCTCAATGTTGGGTATCCTAACTAATATTATAAATGCGAAAGTATGTTTGTTTTTTTGTTTGCTACGTTTTCAAGCTAAAAAGGCTGAACGGTTTTTATCAAATTTAGCATATGGCTTAGAGATAGAAATAGGCTATTTTTCATCCTGGATTGCAGACGAAGTCGCGGGCCACAGCTAGTAGGCTATTATATTTCCCATTTTCCATGCATCTCTGATGATATCGTCGGCCTAAGCTGCTTTTGGACATCCTTGGTTTCTATAGCCTTCATTTGGCCACCATTCGGTCAAACCCTTACTGCAGCGGCCAATTCCGCGTCTAGCAAACCACAACAACACAACTATATAGTCAAAAAAACTAATATCCGAACCTAAAAATCACATATTTTCCCTTTTCAATTACTCCAACATTTTCCCAAGACAGATGATTGTAGGGAAACAGCCGTCGAGATATAAGGCCGATGTCACTTGTTGCTTGAATCTGGTATGCGTCACACGTCTGCAACGTCTCGGTGCCTCCTAAACTGTGTTTAGGAACGTCTGTCGTACCCGCTTTTTATTTCAGGCTATTTAAATTCTATTGGGCTTGGAAAGCTGTGGAGAGAGGAGGTTGAATTAATGGTGAGAGTTTATTTTCACGCCTTGTAGGGCTAGATAAGGTTACGATAAGAAAGAGTAGGCTGAAATATAATATTAAGACTTATGTTATCCTTGAAAGGTTAGTCTGGTGTCATGTGCATAAGGTTCTTAGTGAGTCTCCCTAAAATGTGGTTAGTTATTGCTCAGGGTAGGTATAAGCCACCGATATCTAGGTTCCATCAAACGAATTGTAACTACAATGTTCACAAAAATTAAAGTTTTTCAACTGTTGGATATTTAGTAATGTTATTTTATTTATTTATTAGATCGCCAACAGAGGCTACACAATTAGGGTCGACGGCGCGTTGTCTTCCACGCGCGCCTCAAAGAGATCTCAGCAATTGAAGGGGTCCGATAGGACCGATGCCTGCCGGGGTTGCGGGAAAGTCTGAAAGGGATACCGTGGTCCCTGGCAACGTACAGGCAACTGAAGGAACACGGGTGGGTTTTAGTCAGTAAGAGTCTGACACGCCCTCCCGCTCCGCCCAGAGCGGGAGAAGTTATTTGATAATTTCACATACACAAAAAAAAAAGGCTACACAATTACATGCATGTTACAATAAACAGGGACAAATACAAATATTACTCGCCATAAATAATTTTAATCAAACTGAAAACATAGTGACTGGACGCAAGGAAAGTTTCGCAATGTAATCTGCAATCACTATAAACAGCGCGTTAAATAACCAGTACTTTAGTGAAATGTAGCAATTAAAATACCATGTGGTTTTCAGCCGAAACAAGTAAAATTCTTCCTTTTATCAGGTTCATCGAATTATTTCAGTTGAATAGACAGCAGGTAACCGTGCCACGACCACAATGCATTACGATACCGGGCCGTGTGCTAAATGTGGTCATTTTGGTTTAAATGCAGTTAAATGTTTGTTACTGCTCAAAATCGGCGCGTTTATATACAGCTATTTAAACGTGGACAAAGCTCAAAGAGTACGTAAAGATTGTATAGGATGTGGCGTTCTTTGCCTACAACTAAGGTAACAGGCGTAATTTTATATGTATACCTATTTGTTACTGATATTTACGAGCTGTGAAGCTGTTGCCTGCCGGGGTTGCGGGAAAGTTCGAAACGGATACCGTGGCCCCTGGCAACGTACAGGCAACGGAAGGAACACGGGTTGGGTTTTAGTCAGTAAGAGTCTGACACTCCCTCCCGCTCCACCCAGAGCGGGAGAAGTTATTTGATAATTTCCCATCCAAAAAAAAAAAGCTTTGAATCTGTCACTATAGGCGCTGCTGCGCTGTCATGGCAGTCACTTCAAGTAGGTATAATACTGGTATTTAGCTGTATCTGGTGAGACTGGAAGCTGACCCCAACATGGTTGGGAAAAAGCTAGGCGGATGATGATGATGAAGCTGTCACCATAATAGGCATCCTGGTTTCCTACTTTTCGAACAAAATTTATTGAGAAGTAGGTACAGGATCAAGGATACAATGGCTAATTTGAAGTTTCTGTTCAGTAACTTACTAAGGTGCTGCGCAGAAAACGCACCTTGATCTTCGAGATTCGACAACTGGCAATTCGTCTGTTTATGACGTTTTTTTTATATAATTTCAAGAAACTGTAAAGACGTAGACGTTGCAAATTTTCTCTAATACGGGTACCAACAGCGAGATATATATAACAAACATACACTGACATTCACATTTCTGTTATAGGAAAGTAAAAAAAACATTTTCCAACTCTGCAAAATAACTATCAATTCCATTCAACCATTTCGACCCTACTTTTAATTACTTGAACAAAAAAGCAGCGCTTACAAAATAGCAGTAAACAGTAAATACAACGCGCTGTAGCGCTACATTGTAACGTAATCCCACATGTAGTCCGTTGCTAATAAACTGTAGTTATACCAGTAACAGTTGTGCTCACGCTGTGTCACGTCATGAACGAAATGGACGGTGACGTAGAACTACGAAATTGAAAGACGGTTTAATAGTTCTCAATACTTCGTAACGAAGAAGATAGTTAGTCACTAATGTAACGAGGACTTACACCCGGCTTCTGAATTGAGAACTGGTCAAACTATAGGTAGCATTAGGTACCTCAGGTGATTCCTTCAATATAGCCCACAAAAAAAAAACTTACGTTTTTTCCAAAGATATTTTGAATTTCGAAAAATGCTAAAATGGAGTTTGACAAGTTTCCAAATAAAAATTCTCAATTCAGCAACCGGGTGTTAGAATTGATTAATTTGCGTAAATTTTCAGAAGTATGTCAAATCAATTATTATAGTATACCAATAATTCTAATAAAATCTAAATATGTCTTTATTCATCTTTATGCGAAATTAAAAGCTTACACAAAGATATTGTGAAATCTGTAAAAAAAAACAAAAGGGCGCAACTAAGCTTACCTTCACTTCAATTATTCTAAGTAAATCTAAACATTCACATTCGTAACTCCACAGCGACTTACCTAAAATGTATCATAAACGAAATTATTCCACATGAATTTAATATTAGCCAATTATAAAGTTATATTGTTACCAAATTAAACAATTGGGACTATCAAAGTAAATGTATGTAGATAAAGTTTTACATAAGTAATTGCTTGTAAGATTTTCTGCAAATATTTTATTTTGTCTACAGTTATTTTGGCTGAATTTCTTCATATAAATTATAAGAGTAGATAGAATATAACGGTTTTGGACCACCGCAAACCACTGTAAACAAGATGTGTGTGTGTCTGTGTTCATACATGGGTCGTAGAAGCGGGCGGTCATTTTTGTGTGACAATAACAACGCAATGATTACGACACTTTAGCCGGGCCTAAGCAGCGCCACTATTATACCGCAAATAGCGGCAACTTATCCGATAGGGATAAAGTGCCGCTAGCGGCACTTTATACAGTTCCTTATATGTATTAGTGTAGATTTTCCTACGTACCAGATTTTGCCAACCAAATACAATAGTAGGAACCTACATACGTTGAACAAGTCTATCTAATCTGTTCGTATGTTACGTAGTTTCCATCGGACCACGTTTCACAGAGCATTTTCAGTTCAAATAAGGCTTTATCAACCAGTTGCGTGGAACCGAGTTCGATCCTAAATTGAGCGTCGAAATGAGCATTTACAGCAAACCGTTGAGCAAAGGTTGAGCATAATATAGTTCAGTACAATTTGCATGTGAAGACAATTTAGCTGTATCGACTTTGTGTTCATTACGAATAGCAAGATCAGTTTTATTTCAACAAATTGGTTGAATGAAATGAAAATCTTTCGCAAAACATTTGTTTGTTTAAATCAGTTGAAAGATCAGGGTAAAAATAGAATAGAATAGAATTCTCTTACTCATTTATGAATTACAAATATATATCGGAGAAGAATAAATAACAAATACCATAAGAAGTCTGTTTTTCTATTGTCTGGATCACAAAGACTGTCTGCAATACTAAGGACGTAGGTAGGTACAAACATACGAACCTATAAGTCGATCAAGTATTCATATATTTAAATTGTAAATGAAAAATAAAGGTCCGCCACAGCTTACATCAACTTCAAATTAAGGGGCCCCGAATAAATAATCCATTACGAATAAGATTAAAGGCTACATTTCCACAGTACACAAAACACTTTCAGTATCTCCCATCAAAATGCAAGCGAGTGAAAGCTTTGAGGTAACAGAGGCAACTTGGACCTTGATTGCGGATCGCAAATGTTTGCCCGGGCTCACGAGAACCGCATCAATTATTCAAATAACTACGTACAGAGACTGACTAGACGAGTAATTTTGCGAATATTACCCGTGGAGGGGCACGAAATGTAAGCTGCTTACAAGTTTCGCGCCAAATAACTTGGGGATACCCAAGAATGGCTCTTGTGTATGGTAAGTATGCAAGTCCGGGCCGCCCGGGCTCCAGTTAGTTAAGTGACGTTATTAATCTGATGAAAAGACCTATTGATCGTGAGTGTTGCTCGCTCTACACGGTTTCAGATACTTAGCTGATATTACACACGAGAACTTTAACATAATCAGCCTATAATGTTCTCACTGCTGGGACTTACGACTCCTCTCTCCCAGTGCAGGTTGATGGATGTCACATGTCTTCGAATTTTTGGCGCTAGGACATGCCAGTTTCCTCACGATGCTTTCCTAAACCGTTTTAAGAGCTGTGGTGATGAAATAAATTACACAAAGTGAAAAGCCTGCTTGGTTTCGAGCCCAGGACCTATTACTTGCCAGTCGAGGCCGATACCACTGGGCCACGACTTCTTGCACATAATTAATATGAGAACATCTAATGATACATTTACCTTTTAGAAAAAAAACAAACATACGTTTTTCTAAGCCGGATTCAGAACCACTCGCAGTTATCCAAACATGCCGAAAATCTCAACTTAAATATAAAAAAATGTTCAATCTGAATAAAGTGTGCTACGGTGGGCTTTACCAAAAAGGGAAGAAGGATTAAAGAGGTCGCGAAGCTGACATAGTAGGATTAACTGAACGGTGCCGTGTCAGCAAATAAATGACGATTCTTCGAACGGATACATTACTCACTGGAAGACGTATTTTTAAAGGATTTTCTCAAGACTTTTTCACATTTTCATCGTTAAAATAGTACTAGATACCCGTGTTTTCCAGATTGAAGGCCACACGACCTGTAAAAGGAGCTTTTGATCTCAGAACACAAAATAAACTAGGGACTGTGGCAACTGTCCACGGGGATTCGATAGAAGCTTTACAAATAGATTTTTCTATTTAAAAGCTAAGTCCAGAAAAACCCTTCCATCCAAATGGACCTGTTCTCAGCAATGTTTAACTTTCTATTTGAATTCAGTTTTGACCTTTAAACTACTCAAACCACGAGCTTAATTCTACAAAGATATAAAGCAACTCAAACCTTCACAAAGGTCCATTTATTCAAATATTTCTCAACCACGAACTTACGAACATTAACAATTCCGTCTGCTAGTCACTTCCAGTGAAGTTCAGGGTTGATGGCTTCCGTAAAATAGGCTTAGTCGATGGCAACACGTCAATAAAATCTGACACTTGTCAACGAAAAAAACGCTTACATTTTCAACTGGGACCATTTTGATAAAACTGCGACAGCATTTTTGGAAAGTTTTTGAAACTATTTTAGGTGTAACGAGTGATCTGTCAGCGTTGGATATCGAGAGAACTGATGTATTGAACGCCGTAAATGTCACAGACTAACAATCAAACCCTAAGAATTCGAGCAGATTATTTGAACTGTTTGTAAACTTGCATACAAAGTTACTACCTTAAAACTATAGTAATGTAATAACAGTTAATATTCTTTGACTATATTACGGCAATTTACGAGACCATACACGAACTCTTTTAAAATTTCCAATTTTATCAAGATTGCCTGTAAATATTCTATTAAAATAAGCGCTACAATGATGCCAACACATTGTAACGTCAAACCGCGTTGATATATCCAAAGCCTTATTAAAATTTAACACAAAAGTTGCATCGCGCTGAAGCACAACACAGCAGCGCATTTACAGGCGCACGCCTATAATTTCGCTATCGCTATTACGCCACGGAATCCTTAATTAATACCCTCAACGTTCCTTTAATATTAGATCATTAAAACCGCAATGTTCTAAAACTTACCTGCTTTCAAAACTCCAAGTTATATAAACAATGCGAAGTTTACGGTTGAACTTTGAACCGGTACCTATGTCAGGTTTACAAGTTATAACTTCCGATTCTAATTAAAAATTTAACAAACCGGGTAATGGCGGTTGCTTTTAGCTAAATCATGAATATAATTTTGTATCGAGCGAAGCTCAGCAACAAAGGATGGATTAGTTTTCAATGGGAAATTATCGTTCATAATTATCTTGCACGTGCTTATTTTATTTAGGTTAACAAGTGTTTAAAATATTTGTTCGACGGAAATCAGAATTTAGGAAAGAAGGAAATTCCAAAGTTTACAATAAGCCTTATAATAATATTCTTAGTATTCCTAAAATAGAGCTATATTTCTAATTTTTTAAGGATAAGCCAAAAATATAAGGTGTCCAGTTAATATAGTAACAGCAATGTGGACTCTTCATAAAATTATCCGATTGGTCACAAGCACTTAATATATCACCAACAAACCAACAACACACTACAGAAGACATTACCACCACTTCTACCCCGTCCACTACAAAATAATACCACAACAAAAAAAAACAACAGCATCAATAATTCGCACCTCAATAACAGCGAATTATTATTTCAACGTTCTGTAACAATGGCTTGCCTGCAGAAACCACTGGAGACTTCGCCAAGACTAAGCTTGCCTTCGTGATGTCGTTGGCAAGATACTTAGTTAACTTCCAGTCTTCCACGGGAACGGACCAGCTTCTTCCGAATAAAAAGAAAATTAAATATATTCGAGAGAACTCGGTCTGACTCCAGTTTATAGTGGGGGAGTAATTTTGTTTACATGGAGATCGTTAGGGTGAAGTTGTTGTAAAGGTTTTTTTTAATTGTGCATATATTTATTATGTAATTCATTTAAAAATATTGGTAGTTCTAATTTGCTTATGAAATAAAATTAGTATTGTTTTTTTAATCAAGGGTAGAGGCTCAAGTATTTACGTAGTGGGCTTACAAGTAAATCATCACTCAAACCAGAAGGCAAATAATTCTTCTTCGATAAACGCGTTTAAAATCTAGTCGCAATTTCATCTCAGCGACAATCTTTATTAAAAAGTGATCAAAAATGCAAATTATAGGTATTTTTGGCAGACTGTAGTTAGATTACAAACGTTCTTAAAAATAAGGGAATACCCCTCAGACTTCTTATAAGGCACTTTTGCTTACTAATACAGAAACTTTAATGACAAATAAAAATAATATAATGTAACTATCAGCCAGTTGCAGAAACGAACTTTAACTTTTAAAGCTGTCATTAAATACTAATCTTCCATTAACTTGTTTTAACTTGTTGCAGAAAGCAACATTAGACTCGATTTTAATGGTTCTTTGATGAAATTAATGAAATCATTAGAGTTAATGATCCGTTATGTAATGGGGCATTCATATTTGTCTTTGTGCAATTGGGTGTTAGTAACAAACCAAGAGATATAACGAAACAAAAAAAATAATATATTGATACAGTATCCACTAATACTTGTTGATTTTTAACATCTCCCCACATATTCGTACAGGATAAAAGCGGACAAAATAGAAAACAGAGAATCCAATTACGTTTGTCACGTTAAGTTATTATGCAAAATTGGTTCGAAGGCTTTTTTGTCCCAAACAGTCGGTAGACGACATTTCTTTGTAATGTAATCAAGCAGAAATATTGTTTCCTTTGTATCTTACAGTTTCAGAACGTTTACATATTTTTGTAAGCTGCACTTTTGTTTTTATTCGATTTAAATGTCGTAATTGAAAAAAAGAAAAGAAAGAAAGAAAATAAAAATAATAATATTGAATAATTGGCATCAAGTTGAAGAAGGAAACTCGGTCTTATGTCTGTCCTTTAGTGTGAGTTGAATGAAATGACTCAAAGCTTAGACACCATTTCCACGGACGAGAGAACCACGGCGATGGTCACACTATGCCTTCAAATGATCGCCGCGATGTCGCCGTGTGGAGGTTGAAACTTGACTAAAGGATTTTACTAGATTTTTTTCAGACGTTCAGAAAAGAAAATAATTTTCTGCAACTTTCTACAATTTCAATATACCCCCGATTTGGCTACGAAAGCCTATCGATCTTTATAGGTAATGGATTATTGATCGCCATATTGTGTTCCGAAGGAACCATTGTTAAACACTGGCCTTTGAAAGCTATGACGATGACATTTCCATAGTCAAAATTGCTGCCTGAAATGACGTAGCACCAAATACGCACAACACAGGTATAGTCCGGCCGTCGAGAGAATACGTTCCTGACACCTGTCAGTTTGACAATTTCTAGTAGTAATAAGGATCAAATTCGCAAAACACATAATATTCGTTAATATGAAACTGACATGTGTCAATAACGCATTCTCTCTACGGCCGGACTGTAGTGGATTTTCCATTCATGACATTTCTACGAATTCAAGATATTGGAGCGAAAATAGCGAGTATACCTTGCTGCGATAAAAACACCAATCAAAATCACGAGGGGACTTCTCCACAGAATTATCCAATTCGTTACATAATAAAATGGAGCGGTCTCGCCCGCAAGTCAATGGGGCATGCCACCAGAATGGCTTCTATCAATATGCTGGGGTCTTTCTTACGACTACATACGTCTTTATGGTTCGTTGGCCTCGTCGATACGTCTCTTTAGAATTAAATTAAGGATGAAACCAATAGGAGATAGGCAGCCGATTTCGCGGCGGCCAAATTACGCGCATGCCTTCTTATGCGAAATTCAGGGTAGGATTGCGATAGATCGGGGGATTTCGGTTACAGTCGTGATTAACTTGCTTTATAACGAACTGGATGATGAGGGTAACCCCTGAAATGTTAAGATGCATTAAGATTTATTTAAGCGAATTTTTGGTTATAATAGTATTATTAAAATTTAAAGTTAGCACAAAGACTTTAAAATTTTAAACACTCAGCACATTCGTAGTGCTTAATAGTTTTTTTCCTGTGATTATTGACTAACCTGGTAATACAGTTTTTATGCCGCTCATGGGCCTCTGACTTAATAATAAAAGCGGTCAAGTGCGAGTCAGACTCGCGTACGAAGGGTTCCGTATCATTATCTATAAAAACGGCAAAAAAATCTTGTCTGTAGTATGGGAGCCCCACTCATAGAAACAACTACTAAATATTTAAATATTTAGTAGTTGTTTCTATAACGGCAACAGAAATACAACATCTGTAAAATTTTCAACAGTCTAATTATCACGGTTCATGAGATAAAGCCTGGTGACAGACGGACAGACAGACGGACAGCGGAATCTTAGTAATAGGGTTTCACTCTTTGGGTACGGAACCCTAAAATGCGATAGCAAAAAATAGAGAGTAATATTAAAAAAGCATTTAATAACGAATAAAAATTTAATAACACATCCACTTTATAAAACATAAAAAGCTCAGTCTCAAGAATACAAATCTAAAACTAATCCCGAAAGCATTAGACAAGAGTTTAATAACTTTAATATAAATTATATTTCAGTAATATTTACATGAAAGACGTGGTACGTTTTAGTGTAATAACATGCAAGCTTCAGCTTCAACACTGCTTAAATTAATTTACCTTTAAGAGTTAGCTAGTCTCCTTTGTTTTTATTAGAAATACCACCCACTTGCGCGTCTTTATTTATATAAATTATGTAAAGATGGACGTGGATTATGTTATGACAAATAAATTACGTTAATTCCATTCGTTTAATCTACTGCAGAAAAGAACACAAAATTATAAAAAAAAAATAAGAAGATAATTGGTAGGTACTTAAGTTATATCCTATGTTAAACAGTTCTCGAGAAAAACATCTGTGACAGACAGACTGACAGACACAAGAGATGTCTAATTATGATTCCATTTAACGTTTTAGTATCTGTTGTTGGTTTATTTTTTATCTGTCGTGGTATAGTAATTTTATTCTAGGTGCATCGTCCTCACATATAATTATATAACTAATG
Source organism: Xanthia icteritia (assembly GCA_949128155.2). NCBI lineage: Eukaryota > Metazoa > Arthropoda > Insecta > Lepidoptera > Noctuidae > Xanthia > Xanthia icteritia. The sequence goes on along the minus strand of OX421935.2, from coordinate 8,826,580 downwards.
TACTTATACAAAATATTGTAAAACATTTTAAAAGAGTAACGGTGGAGTTTCTTGCCCATTCTTCTCCATGCGAAAACTAACTTTTGGAAGGGGCGACTAGGTCCAATTCAATTTATTTGTAAATTTTGACGTTCAAAAATGCCTTATAAACCTATTTGAAATAAATGATTTGACTTTAGTTATATAAATCTAAAAATACAAAGACGTAGTAATAAATAAAGTTAAATAAATTCACTAATTTCAATCATCCCAATTAAAATATCCTGACTTTAACAAAAATATTCGAAATTATTTAATACGGTCATGGAAAAGTTTATTTACTCCGAGATCATAATTGTTTCATCCATGCATTGTAGTCTGCACCGATAATTAAAGTATCCGACGAACTTCCACCAGGATAGTGCTTCAAGTTCTAACGGAAAAAAAAAACACGTGAGCGAATATGAGTCTTAGTGCAGCTTCTAATAACCGCTACATGAGCCTGCAATTGCTTTCACTATAACAATTTACTTTGCAAATTCATAGATACCTGTGTATTTGTAATTTTGCATGCCTTATGGTAGGATATGGCTAATGGACACTATTGTTTGTATAAGACCTTTTCTTTTGTACCCATATTCGCAAATTTATAAATGATTATGATTATGAAAAATTCGAGATATCTTGCCCGAGAAATTAATTGATAAGTAATCACAAATCGGTCTCCGTTTGATATGCAACTTTATCTGCAAATGTTGTGAATAGCAGTAATATTGAGATTCTGGTAACCTGAGAATATTAGTCGTAATTATTCGGAAGTTCAGACGGTGAGCGGTTGACGCGCGTTTTGCAAAATCACCGTAGACCGCAGTGAAGTTTCAGCGAGTCTCGGCAAAACGCGCGTCCAACGCTTGCAGTCTGAACTTTGCAAAATATAGATTAGATTTTGAGGTCCAACGTTCATTGTCTAAGGAACTCAGCAATCTAAATGTCGAGACAGCGTTGGCATGCCCGCTGTGCTTTATTAAATAGTTTTACCTGTTAATATTGCGAAGCATCTCTGTTTTGTCCGGTAAACTAGATATTATTATTTTAACTAGAATAAACTGTGCATATTTTACTGCGTTATGAGATTTGTAAAAATGTCGTAAGTGTTTAACGTCTGAAGAGCCTTTTAACAAAATTACATAATCATAACATCACGCCTGTTTTCCACGAAGGATTGGGCAGAAGTATACCTATAGTACACCCACATTTCGCCAGTTATGTTTAAGTCCCATGTAATAGGGGGCGAGCCTATTGCCAGCAACCGGGCACAAATCCAGACTCTAGGCTGCTTCTGAGAAATTCCTCATGAAAAAAGGCAGTCATGGTTTTTTAATCCTAACTAATAAACCTTTAATGCTTTTAATCATAATTGCGAAAGTGAGTTTGTTTGTTTTCGCTTTCCCGCTAAAACGGCTGAGCGTATTTGGATGAAATTTGGCAAATGGGTTGACCATGACCGGGGTTAGGACATACTTTTTATCCCGATATTCCTACCAAGGGCGCAGCTAGTAAAATCATAAAATTAAACTGCACTAACCACAAAGCTAAATTCTGTAAATCAGCCACGAATGGACCATTTACAAATCAAAAACCACATGTTTTCGAATTCAAAAGCATGGTTTCCATGGAAATATGCGTTACATTCAACGCTACAGGTCATTTGTTAACAATCCAATAGTCAGTTAAAATCAATTGTTCAAATTAATTATAGCGTAGTAATTAACGGTACATTACACTTGAATTTTCAATAATAGCTTTTTATCGAATAACACTGACCGGCTGTATAAATGCGGTGGGGATTATACAGGTTGATGCTCTTTCGGTACACGGGACCCGAATGCACTTTATTTACAATATGTAACCGTAAAACGTCAATAAAGCGGAAAACTATCGAATTTAATAAAAATATAGTTCGTTTACTCGGTCGCCAGGTACTTTCAAAATTCAGACCGTTAAAGTTAATTTTTCGGCGAAGCGTTACCTATAGCCAATTAATTGTCTTGTCGCCTGTCCAAACAATAGAATAAATTAAATGTAATGACTTTGTTCATTCAAAAGGGTTAGACGGTCTTAACATTTTATCAATCACAGTGTAAATGTCAGTGAATCATGATGGCTTTAAATGGTCTACTTAAGACCATTTAAAGCCTAATTTTAGGTTTTTATTTTTTTAGCCGACCGAAAAAAGGGCGGATCTTTTTGGGGTATAGTTTGACCGAGACCGCTGTGACCGCTGTTGAGACGGGGGGGCAGGGGCAGTGCAGGCCGCTCATTCGTCAACTCTCAATGCGCGTGGCATCCCGCCCGCCGTTCGTTCGTCAAAGGTCGCCGCGCATTCCTAAGGCGCGGAACAGCGGCATCGGTCAAACTATATCAAGACTATTTCTAATATGATGTACCTACGTACCATTAAAAAAAAATCCTAATAGCAATATACATAATTACGCCCATAGTCAAAAAAATCCGTTGACACGAATTAATGTAGTGTCAAGCGGTGATCTTGTCCTCGCATGCGGTTCAGACCGCAACAGCAGTGCAACCACAGTGCAACAGATAAATCTGCGGGCAAAACCGCATTATGAAATTGATTATTGCTGCATTTTCACTTTCAGCGGGAGCATGAGAAAAAAAATTGGTGGATAATCCAAAAGTGCACGACTCATAATGCTCATTTGATCGTATAAAAAAACTACTTTCAATAAAAGAGCCATTTTCAATAGGGTTCCTCTTATATGCGAAACGAATCTATTAATAAACTACTTTTATTTTTTTTCGTTTTTGCTGCATTAAATAAATTTTTGAAGTACAGAATTAATCTCCATTAAATTATCTATACAATGGTATATAAATTAATTAGATTCTGTGTACTAGCAGGAGTGTAACAATAAAAACAGTTGCAGAAAGGAGGCAAAACAAATTTTTCGATCGCAAAGCACTCGCTAATGCTTCGCAGTATGAGTCGTGCAATATCTCACCGTAAGTTTCGTCCCTGGAAGGATATAAGGGTTTATATATCAGTAGGTACATATGTATAACACTTTCCAGGCGACTGACCACTGTTCAAAGCCGACCCACTCCACTTGCAACAACGACTCGATGTAAATTTTTACTTTATCACCTTTGTTCGGTGCTCTGCACAAACCTCTCAATGTTTTTCTTACACCGTTCCGAATTAAATGCTTTTAAATTAACATATGTAGAAAAGAGGGTGTTAATTGTGCAGTTCCTGCTACTATTTTTCTAGAAGAAATGCTTTGATTGTTTTACTCTCATGTGTAACAATGGCCTTTTCTTGAAGAGACAAGAAACTTTTCCTCGTCTCCGTGAACTCCCTTTGCATTAACTGCCACTGAATTTATGCATGTTACGAGTATGTTAGCACTTTGGGCTTGCTAATTAGGAAATAATCACCTAATTGCCTAGTGATCTTAAAATAGTGAACTGTATGTAACATACCTACCTACATGTTTTATCCACGGACACTCTAAATCAACGATAGAATAAAAATTAAATGAGCAAGTTTTCAAAACGACACATTTAGACTATATTTTTTATCTTTCATGTTTTTCAGGGTCGTGTTTGTCCACAAAGGATGAGAGTTCTATAAAATAACCACCAATAAGGGTTTTGTTATCATTTTATTATACAAAACAAGGCCAGTTTAAATAACATGTTGCTAAGCTCTGTGTGAGCCCGTAATTGAAAACTGTTTGTATCAGATTAATTTATTAATTTGGTCTCGTGCTCCATACAATATTCCTTTAATAACGGATACAGAATTGCCCCGGAGTTACAATATAAAGCCAGAATGTTTATTATGGACACTTATTTTATTCAAGGGGTAAACGGGCTTTACGATTTGCTAGTAAAATTAAAATAAGTTTTGATTTTATGAAATGCAATGACGTCAATTAGAAACTTACAAGATTTTTAGTAGATAATTTTCATGACGGAAAATGGAAAACTTGTGATCCACTTTTCAGTTGTATTAATATTATCATTTGATTAGGTACTACTTAACAATATTAAAATAATTTTTATTTAAAATATCAATGCTATTAATGATAAAAAAGTGTACAATTTGAACATAATATCCGCGAATAACTGAGACAGAACATCAAAGTAATGCAACGACAAACGGTGAGTCGAGGGTAGCTTCAAGTTAGCTAAGAAAAATCTAGGCGGTATTTAATCCGAGCGTTTCGAGCGAGATAAATACAAAGCCAGCACGCTCTTTCGCGTTCACTTACACATATTTAAATTTAATTAACTATCAAGAGCACATCTCCTTTGTGCTTGGGGCTAAGGAAACGAATGTTTACCAGGCAAATGACTGCCCGTTCTACTGTATATTAAAAATATCGTGATTTTGCTGCATTAGGTACAACAAAAATTGAACGGAACTGTTAATTAATATTTTAGTATTGATATGTCTTTGTTTTTCTTTTTCTCTGAGCTTTTCTTCTTGCGATGCTCTTTAAGACATACAAATGCAAAGTATTGTTTAAAAGCAATGTCTAGTTAGGAAAATGTATTATTTGATTTCGCTGTTTTTAATCATTCTGACTTTTGGAATACTTCTAGTAGTCTTATTAATTTAGGAAAAGCATTTAACTATTTTTTATTATTGTCATTTATAGTTTGTTTGGTTAGGTGCTTACTTAGATCATTTTATTTGCAATACCAGTAGTAATATGCTGTTATTAAAAGTCTGATTTAAGAAATAAAACTGGTTCAAAAGATACGACGAATACCTAACTTTAGTTACCTTTGCTCTGTATTTTTTTAAGTATTTTTTCATCAATATTAGAATACGTACGATCATAATCGACCCCATGGGAAGAATGCGTGAGTTTATGTATGTATGTATCATCTAAAACTATAGTCTGATCATAATTTCCTCGACCAATAAGGGCGAAGTTACGTGCCTACCTAGTAAGGATAGTCACTACTTGTGCTACAGTGATCATTACCGCGATACATTGTAGCTGAAGGACTATCATCTCGACTCGAGTCAGTCCTGTTTTACTCTACTTATCGTGTCGTTGGAAAAGGGGAAGTTACGTAGGTATTGTTTTTGTTTACAGTAAATAAAGGGGTTTTTCTTTACGGTTTTAATTAATTTTCAAGAGTATCAATTGGCCCAAATAGCATAAAACTGGGTTAGAAGCTAGATAGGTTCCGTCAAAACTGGAAGGAGGACGCGCGCTCGCTAAGGATAGGAGTGCAGGGAGGCCTTTGCATAGGAGTAGAACAAGAGAGGCTGAAAAAAAAAATTAAAAGAAAATGGTTACGTCTTCTTATTTTTTTTTCTGTGTGATTATTATTGCTAGAATTAAAATTTCGCAATAAGAAAAACTGTAGCAAACGGCAGTATTGCCTCGAGATTACAAAGCGAATCAACTGTAGGTATCTTACCTATAGGATATTTTGTTATGGCAAACTTTATTAATTAAAAGTCAGATTTTTTAATCATAAGTTATTAAACTGTTTTTAAAGGTATGCGCTACTTGACTCCTCTATGCAGAATCTATGTATTTTTTTAATTAATAAAAGTTCATTGCCAATTTGGAGAACATTTTTTTACCGTGCAAAGATTGCTAATTAATATAACTTTCTAAGATTATAGAAGTTTATATTTTTCATCCACAATATTACCAAAGATTTTCAGCTCCAAAACGGCAAGTAAAGCAGTACAAATAAGTGAAACAAAGATTGTTAAATAGACTGTAACATAATCAGTCGGTCCGGTGTTTGTAGCTCGGACTACGAAAGACTCATTGAACACCAATTACCTCGGAGGCCTCTAAAAGGTCTTTAATTAAATCCTTCTCCGATGACGTCATAATTACAGCGTAAATTGGATTGAGACACCCCCTTGTTTCGTTAATTGTAAGTAGAAAATTTCTTATCTAAATTAATGTGTTTTAGGCGTTATTTGGGGTAGTTGTTGTTCATTTACTTTGCTGTTTTGTCCGTAACGTTAATTCTAATTTTGAAAACTTTATTTTGAAGTAAAAGCTTCTTTAGGCGCGTAGAGACTTTTGGTAGGGGACAATCTTATAGGTTCGCGTCACCGGCAAACTATAGCTGTGTCTATAAGAGTGACCAGAAATATTGCATAGTTTTAAGTTTTTACTTCTGTCGGCAGTCCCCATGCTGCCTATTTTTTTTGTTTTCTTCTGGACCCTATTATTTTGTGTCATGGGCAAGACACGTTTCTATTTCTACTGTTGTTATCAAAAAGAAAAAAGTTTATCTTCATACTTAAAATATCATGTTTATCTTCAACATCTTTAATACCAACACAATAACTAAAAAGTCTTCGCAGAACTTTATTTCCTTCAACAGGACAACAAAGAAACAGTATCATGAATAGACAACATTAAGTAAAATATAAAGAAATAAAATGAAAAAAACGTCGCACGTACAGTCACTACCTTACACTTACGCAAGATTCACAAGCGTTTTTCTCCTAAAGTATTGATAGATATTTTATGGTAGAACATGAACATGACTATGACTGAGACAAGAAGACTTCTACTCTGCATGATGCTGTGCTATGGGGACCCAAAGCATAGCGCTGATTCTCAATGGTCACCCGAAAAAGGAAAAAAACGCAAGGAAAACATGACCGGTGTTGGTACTTAGAATATGATGCAACTATATACAACCAATTATATAGCAATCATATAGCATAATCAGCCTATAAAGTTCCCACTGTTGGGACACAGCCCTTCTCTCTTCGGGAGGAAGTGGGCAATAATCCACCACGCGGGCCCAGTGCGGGTTGGTAGATGTCACATGTCTTCGAATTTTCGGTTCTAGGCCATGCCGGTTTCCTCACGATGTTTTCCTTCACCGTTTTAAGAGCAGTGATGATGAAATTATTTACACAAAGTAAAGCGCCAGCCTGGGTTCGGACCCACGACCTACGACTCGTAAGTCGGGGCCGTTACCACTGGGCCACCACTGCTCTCAAGCAATTATACGAATAAATATGATTCAATAATATAAAAATTTGATCCGCAAGCATCACTGTGCGTGCATAAATAATGTACCTGCCTAAAACATATTATTACACAATAATATACAATGTTTTTGTTTAGCGTGGTATTCTCAAAACACATTTTATTTTATCATTGTGTGCCTTTTAATCTGTGCTAAATAAATGTATTTTCTTTCTTTTTTTATTTCTTTAATTAGATCTTTGTCTCAAATGTGTTTATTTCACGAGAAAAACGCTTTTGAATGTTGTGTAACTTTAAGGTATTTATGCTCATGACTGTACCGTCAGACAAACAAACAGTAAAGACAGAATAGTAAAATATCTGCTTATTTACGAGTACTTTGTTTTCTGTTTTCTTACCTTCGCTAACAAAGAGCCCGTTTCAAAGTAAAATTCAATTCCGCGAACATTTTTCCAACATAGGTGCTCATGTAATACGGTATTGTATTCGCTTATTTTCTAAGGATGCAGTTGATGCTCGGACTAAAGGATAAAAGATATAATACAATATGTACCGCGACTTTGAAAATTGGAGCCATTTGTTCATTTTCAGTAGCGGTTATTGGATATTTGGTTTGATTTCGCGATATTTTGTGATTGGAAAAGTTTTTTTTTTTTTGTGTACTGAATCAACTTTAATAAGAGAATTTAAATAGACATTTTACAAACATATAGGTAAGTTTGAAATGTACTGTAAAGGTTGTCTGCCAAATCATGCAATCTTGTAGAAAAATGATTCTGTAAATTGATCATTCAAACGAATTTACAATCAGTTTAAAAATGATAGAATTACGCGATTGTTTATTGTGAGTCAGATTTGTTTGGTCTCACTAACTTTTTCTTGAAAACAAATTCAGTATAGCCTTTATTGGCTCGCCTGTAAAAGTAGGTAAATACGTAGCCAAAACAACTTAAAATTGTAAGAGGTCCCTTTAAATCAATGCGAGACCCAATTATCGGATAGCAATCAAACTGGTGACTTTCGATTAAGTAAAGTTTGATTGCATTATGTCAATCGGTTTATAAATATCGACATGATACAAATACAGTATCAAATCTATACTAAACTGGAGACTACACGACTATTGCAACTCAACTTTCAACCTGAGATCTGAAACTGACAGCGCATAAACTAATTAACAATGTTGTTTGATTGAGAGTCTATTTCTGTTGTTGCTATGCTTGTACTAGGTTATCAGGTGTTTTAAAGATTAACACAAAACTTTTGTAAATTAACCGAACGAATACATCATTAAGGAGTTTGAAAGATAAGGGTTTATTACATTATGCAGCCACAGACATGAATTCTTGCATATACGAGTATGTATATACAGGGTGGAAAAAATCAATAGGCCCTGAAGTGAAACCGCTTTAACAAAAAAATAAAAAAACAAATCTGTATTCACAGATTTCTCGACAAGCTTACCTTTTTTTTTTGGGGTTTGATATTATCAAATAACTTCTCTCGCTCTGGGCGGAGCGGGAGGGCGTGTCAGACTCTTACTGACTAAAACCCACCCGTGTTCCTTCAGTTGCCTGTACATTGCCAGGAACAACGGTATCTCTTTCGGACTTTCCCGCAATCGACATGCTTAACTAAACCGGGAATCGAACCAGCTTAAAATTTTAAAAATAAACACTTGCTATTTTATTCTAATAATCGATAGGATTATTGTTCAGGATAAAATCTCCCTACTGCCTCGATGGTCTAGTGGTGGTCGCATGCGCTACCGCTGAGCATGAGGTCCTGGGTTCGATTCCCAGGTCGGGCGAAGTATTATTGAGTTTTTCCAACAGGAATTTCTCAGTAGTAGGCCGGAGTCTGGAATTGTGCCCGGTCGATGGCAATACGCTCGCCCCTATTACATGGGACTTAAAAAAACATAACTGGTGAAATGTGGGTGTACTAGAGGTACACCTCTGCCCAACCCAATGGGAAAACAAGGCGTGATGTTATGTTAAAATCTCTCTATTAAACACTTGGTCTTAGAAATAAAAAATATCATGAAATCTAAGATAAATTTTATTTTATCATCAATTCTAATATGAAGGACACGTAAACATGAAAGAAAATTATTACCTAGCAAGACATTGATACTTGAACTATTTAAAATTACAATTTTGTTACACTTCAATAACTTAACTGATAAGTTATTCGAAATGAGACCTCTCGTTACGGATACACAAATTTAATCCTTTTTAAAATTCACTTTGCGTATCTTCTGCAAAGTGTTGTGTTGTATGCTCCTAGTAACATTTTCAACCTCTTCTACAGTTTCATAAGACTTTTTTTGTAAATAAGATTTTTTACATGAAAAATAATCCAGAGGCTCTGGGTCTGGTCTTCTTGAAGGCCATTTCATCATAAATTAGCAAGCTTAACTTCATATAATGTCTTTGGATGTTAGAGTTATAAGAAAATTATAACGTGTCTTTTAGTTGTTGAAAGTGAACAGTTCTAGTCTAAGTAATGTTGATCAAACGTGTGACATGTACTAAATATTAGATTTTACGACAGACGAGTGTAAGACCTAAAGTTTCTGATTTTTTTTTATCTTTAACATTGTCTGTATCGACTAGTGAATTAAATTGCGAGTGTTTAATTTTTTTATTTTTTCCAGGTTTGATTCCCGGTTTAGGTAAGCTTGTTGAGAAATCTGTGAGTGCAGTTTTGTTTCTTAAAAAAAATAAAAGAATGTTTCCTTTATGTAAAATAATCTATCTTAAGGATTTAAAGTGGTTTCCCTTCAGGGCCCATTGTTTTTTTCCACCCTGTATAACATATATGACGCCTGTATCACTTGAAGGGTTGAGCAGAGTTGTCCCTAAGTACACCCACATTTCGCTAGTCACAGTCCGGCCGCCGAGAGAATGCTTTCTTGCCCCGGTGTCCAGAACGTAATATCAGTTTCATACTAACGCAAATACAACTACAAAAACACTAACTAAATTAACACTAAATTCGCAAAACACATAATGTGTTTTGCGAATTTGATCCTTAGTACTAGAAATTGTACAACTGACACCTGTCAGTTTGGGCAGGTTTTAAGTGTCATGTAATAATGTAATAACTCTATTACCCAAATATTTTCTTCTTTAACTAATATTAGTTAAAGACGAAAACATTTACTAAAATTAGGTAACACTAATAAACACGACAGACAAAAATATTATAAATTCCTTTGTCATTTTGTAACATCAGCTAAGTTTATTTATAGAAAACATCTCCTTTAAAGGCTCTTTATGGGAACCTTAAAAAGATCCACCAAACTCTATTCTGTGAATTACTGAACCCCTTCATTCTTCTCATCTGAATATAGCTGCACATCTTTCAAAGTTAGTCTTCGCCACATCAAAACTAATCCCTTCTCAGAAAGTATTCGAGTTACATGCGGCTTACCGTACACGTACATCGATTTACCTGACTAGGCTTAAGCCAATGTACTGTAATTGGTAACTCAAGCCAAGCATGTTTCCTAAATGGACTAAATTCTGCGTATGAATTTGATACATAAACCATTAGACTGCTGAAAGCTAAAGGCTGTGTAGTGCAGCAAAAAATGCGGAAAGGTTATATAAACGAACTCGTAGTATTTGGTTTCATTCATTAAAAACGAGTGCGGGAATAGAATATAACTATCGAATAATATTTTGTAGTGTCTGTCGTAGAGTAACGATCAAACGGTTGCTTCCAGGGATTTTTTTGGTAACTTTTAAGCAATTTTATATCTTCGTCAGTTTTCAAATTCTCTCCTTTATCAAGTCAGGACACATAATACCGGGGCACTGGGCATGGGTATTGCATAGAAAACTGTATTTAATTACTTCATAACAAAAGATCAAAATGGCATAACCTTTGATCAATGTCGAGTTGACATCAACCTTAAGCCTTTTTAAATGGCTTGGCCATTTTATGAAATATAAATCAATTCTTTTTCAATTTTCTTTCAGAGTATGTCAGTGTCAGATTTTTAATTCGGTCTGACATGTTAAGAAGATGGCTGAATGTCATGCTGCGATATTGACGACGCATTAAAAATTGCCCTTATGGCGAAATACATATTTTAGATGTGACTGTACCAATAGGTACAGTGACTGTACCGATTCTCAGTAATGTTTAACATTTTTTAATCAGAAAATTTTTGTTCCTTGAAAATTGACGTGCTATCAAATAAATGCCCGAACCATTTCTAGTTTCTCTTGTCATCACAAAAGTATTTGTAATTTCAAACAATAGCCCAAAACGTTGCGATCTCCAACGTTTGAATAATTCGTCGTTCTAGCCGGAAGACGTGCACAGTTGACGTAAGCTTCCAAGCCGGGCCACAACGTAGTGGACGTTGCAGCCCGGCTTGCATCTAAAGGCTTCCGCGCCCCTCATAAGGTTGACCGTCCCTGTACGACCCGCTTTACGTTTCCCGGTTCGCGGTTGCACGGTTTATTTAATTTTAATTGGATGAGAAGGATAAACTTGTGTGATCAAAGGTTGGTTTTTTGTGGAATGATATGCTGCTGAACTTGTCAAATTCAACTTTAGCATTAACAAGTGGATATCGGAAAATATCCCACGAGGGAAATAATTCCGTAATACGGTGTTTTCATATAATTCCAGTAAAGCTACCAGACAGCATTTTTTTTTTTTTGGCCTCTAACAATCATCGTCATATTTCAGCCACTTTACACTAATATTTAAACCAAAATGAATTGTACTTTTCCTCGTGAATCACTCCGTCCATTGGTGAAAACTATTTAAAAATCCGTTCGGTAGTTTTAGAGTTTAGTGCGTTCAGGCGAATGTTTTATAATTATGTACCTAGTGATTAAAAAGAAAGGCCGCGAAATTAAAAAAAAACGTTTTTTTTAAAAGAAATTTTGATTGATTTGGTTTGAGAATTTCGCGGGCTACCGACATTGAAGGGATCACCATAAAGTAATGCTAGAGTCTGGCAAGTTCTCAACTACAAATTCTCAATTCAAAAATTATTACTTCTTCAAAAATAGGAGCGCATCAAAGTAGCCTCCATAAAGTGTCGTGAAATTTTTGCCATGATATTATATAAGCTGTTCTCAGTTTGTGACTGTACGAAATAAGGCATTTATATTGCTCAACCTCTCAACATGTTAATCAGATATTATTTTCTATCAGTTCAAATAAATCTTTAAAAAACATCTCATTGTTGTCTTCTTGTTACACACTTCCGTCCCTTTTCACGAATTGCAGGAAAGCGAGAGGAAAGATGTTACACATCAAAAAACAGGTAGGTACATTATCTACTCGACAACCCTTTTCACGGTAGTTTAAAAGCTACGTTATCAATGTAATTGTTTGCTTTCAGGCTTCCTAAAAAAACATGGCGGCCAGGTAATAGAGTGGCTACCACCCAACATTACCCCTGAATATTCATTTAGCTTGGACACGTAAAACAATTTGCCAGTCAAATGAGTTTTCTAAAAAGCCGATTAAGCGAAAACTAAAATTGGTTAATTATTTATCGCACGTACCGCGTACGCATCGGGAAGCGTACGGAGTATTTAGCGGTCTATTGGACTAATTTTCAAAGAATAATTTATTGTTGCGGAAAATATTTAATTAGGAATGTTGCAGCTTGCATTAAATTGAACTTTTATCATGAGTATACATAAACCTACAAGAAATATTGGTGAATCATGTGATGTATTCATGGTAACGCTTTGGTTTCCTAGGAAAGCGGTACCGTCATTTTATAACGGCCGTCATGAAAGCCTGTCATTTTCACCACTATTTGACATTAAGGTTAAATCTATTATCTCCGCTATTGTGTGACTATTCACCGCTTTTTTAGATATCCAAAGCTTTACAGTTTGCTTGTTGTTATCGCTTCCAACCTGTATATTCGATAAAAGTACTTAAGAACGTGCATTCTGAAAGTGGGCAACGTCACAAATAGATGTCAAATATTTCGCTGGTTTGATTAATTTGGCAATATTACTGTATAGAAATATGAAATATGGCTAACAAGTGGATTCAAATATTGATTATGAAATGAAATAATATATATCGTAACACCGAATATTTCGTTTTAGATGTAAAAATAATAATTTTGTAACTTTCCAAATGCCTTTTACACACCTAAAACATCAAATTCAGTGTTGTAATTGCAATTCATTATTAATATTCTAGTTCACTAATTAGCGATATTTCATATTTCCATACAGTAATATTGCCAAATTAATCAAAACAGGTAAATATTTGACAGCTATTTGCGACGTTGCCAACTTTAAGAATAAACGCTCTTAAGTAAAATACAAATTAACATCCCTGAAATTGCGTTCAGGTACAATTTAAAGGCTAAACTCTCGACGCAACTTACAGAAAGTTTCCCGTCATGATACGATGCAATATTTGCACTGTTATTAGTAGGCAATATTTAAATATCCCCACATCCATTACGCGAACAAACACGAACTCCGGCTTACCTGCAACAAATGTAAAGCAAAGTTTAGTAACGCTAGATTCAAAGCGTAAATTAGTTGGAAATATATCTGATGTAAACACTCGCATTCACAAAAAAATTCAATGAGTGCCGACAGGAAGACTATTTTCCAAAAAAAAACATGATTATTTTTCTTTACATTTTCCTCTCCAATATTATAAATGCGGAATTTTTTCATGTATGTTTTTTTGGTACGTTTAGGCACCGAGTTGATTTTGACGAATTAAAAGTACGCTGATCTTTCAGGCGAAACCACACGTACACACGGCCTTTTTTGAATTTATTGTTTTTAGAAGAACTTGTAAGAAGTTAATTACTGCGCTAGGCAGGCGAGTAGGTGACCCTAGATCTAACCCGCTTCCATCGGTCACGCAGCGTTATTCGGTCGTGCGTAACTTACATCAAATGCACAGACCGTCCCTTCATACATACAATTACTATAAATCATTCGATCAACATGTGAAAAAAAATGTTGAAAAAATACACCAATAAAAGTGCACACTAAGAAAACATTACACAATTATTAGTTTTAGTAATACATTTTAAGTGTTAAAAAACATAATTAATAACAACATATATCTGGTAGAACACCAAAAACATACACAGAATTAATACCATTTATTAAGACAATACTTACCTGGAAATTTTTGGTTTTTTTTAATATTTCTTTGTACTAAGTTCGTAGACCGACTAACGTTTTTCTTCGCTGTGTTCTGTCTAAATGAAAGCTCAATTTAATTGAGAAATTTTACCAGATATTTTGGTATCTGGTAAAATATCATATCTGGTAAAGTTTGGATAAAACCAAACTTCGTCTGTTATAATATAAACGGCATGATAAATAAATACAGGTACGCAAATTCCATGGCAACATTATCCATCAAATGCATTTGTTATAAAATTTGAGTATTATGATGAGCATATTTCGTTGAACCTGTTTTGTGGTTTTCGGTGAAAACAATTTTAACATTCATTGCAAAATTATTACATTCTGTATACCCATCGGAACGTAATTTTATTTTAGAGCACAAATAGTAATTTAAGTACATATTAAATTTCGATTTCATTACAATTTTCATCATGTTGAAAATCAAGTTTAGGTACCTATACATTTTTAGCATCTTGCTAACAATAAGAACACTTTTCTTTCTGTATATGATTTGGCGATAATGCCAAGACGCTGGGCATCTTTATAATATCATCATTTCAGCCGAAAGACGCCCACTACTGGACATAGGCCTCCCCCAAGCACCGCCACTTCGACCGATTCTGTGCCTCCCGCATCCAGCGGTCTCCTGCGGTCTTTACAAGGTCATCGGTCCATCTTGTGGGAGGCCTTCCAACGCTACGTCTTCCGGTACGCGGTCGCCACTCCAGAACCTGTCGGCCCCTTTATAATATGCGCAAACATATCTAATGCTATCACTTATCCGTTTACCAAGCGTGGTGACATGATAAAATTATTTCCAGAGCATGTTCAGAGGTGACAAACGATGGTGTTTCATCATCATTCCCCTGCCCTTATCTCAATTTATTTAGAGTCGGCGCAACATGTCTCTTTCTTCCATACTTCTCTATCAGTCGCCATCTCGGTAGTCACCCCCTTTCTATCCATATCATCTTTCACACAGTCCATCCATCGTTTCTTTGGTCTTCCCCCTACTCTTACAGCCATCGACATTCATACTCAAAACTTTCTTCACGAACGATGGTGTTTGTCGACTACCTACGTGTTTTTTTCCTGATATCGATGGGTAGCTTAGTATATGAGTCCACTAGTTACAAAAACAGCAATGTCCATACTTTGCAAAAATTGAGTTGTCTATGGTTTAAATTGTATTAGTAAAATAGCAGTTGATGCACCACTCCGTATGCAAAAAAAAACAGCAAAAACCCGTTTAAAGTCACATTACAAAATCAATGTATGTTTCAAAATCAACTATGTCCAACATATAAATTAGTATTTTGAACCCTAAAAAATTTTAAATAAGGACATTTTACAAAAATGGACATCGCTGTTTTTGAAACTAGTAGACTCATATGTATAGTCAGTCACACTATCAGATTCTTCTCTTAAAATATAGCCTTTGTTTTACTCGAAGCAACTGCCCTCAAATCCCAAAATGTTTACCAAAAAAAAAACGTTTCTACCAACACTGCAGGGCTCCCGTCACTTCGCTCACAATTTTTAACGCTAAAGAAAACCGTGACGATACATACACACAAGTATCTTTATAAGAAAAAACAAATCTTTATCTTTGCAAAGAGTCGCCGTCAATATTCGGCGTAGCACACACTGTTTGCGATGTGGCAAGAGCTAACAGCGGGGCTTTTATACCAACATTTAAACAAGAGATCCCGCTCCGGGGGAAAGATTAAGGCTTTGTCTTCACGTAATGCAAAACAGACGATGCTTTGAGAACTGAGACAGAATTTGATTTTGTACAAATTATCGTTTTGAATCTTGATGTCGGGTAATTTCAATGAGTGTGTCTAAACGGTTTGTGTTATTTCGTAACTAATACGTAATTTTGCTAACAAATTGTTAGGAAAATTACTAAACTTAATTAATAAAATAAAACACCATTTAATTTTAATTATAAGGAGTAACTAATATTTTTTTGGAAGAAAAGAAAGTAAAAATTAAAGCCTTGTATGCCCGAATCCTTAGAACAACGAATTTATTTGATCACCCTCTAAATGAAATGTACTGAGTAAACGCTTAACAGAATTTTGTCCACAAATGTAGCTTAAAAGATTTTGTACAAGCATGATAATTTTGAGTTTGTCGAGGACTCTGAGCGTACCCTAACTAATTCTTCTTTAATGACCCATGTCATTTTCACAACCATTGCAGTGTTAATCTAAAATAGGACACCATAAATAACTGTGAATTTCAAAATTATTATCAACATTGAACTTAATATGTTTATGGGAAAACATGTTTTACATTCACGTTGTATTTAAATACGGCCAGGAAAATAGATTGTTTATCCAATTGTCACAAGAAATCACAACTGTCAAAGAATGACAGGTGTGATTTGAATACGGACAATTTATTTCTATACAATATTTTTTTATATCCTGCAAAACAAAAGTATTATAGGATCCAATTTCGCCGTGATTCAACAATAGGTGGAAAAATATTTTAGCCCCTTTTCAATTATAAAAACCCATTGTTGGAAAACTATTCTATTGAAATAAAAATAATTGAGTGGTCCATCTATGTAATGAATATCATTTATTATTTATGTCGAAAAATATTTTGCATTTTCCGCTAACATCATAGATTTATTATGAAGTCCGTTTTTAAAAATTGGTTAAACATTTTTCATTCATGGTGTTTTGACAGTCGTTACGGGTCGTCAGAAGCCCGAAAATCTGACAGCCAGTCTTACCAAGGGTAATATTACCCAGTTACCGAGTTGTGGAGGTCAGATAGGCAGTCGCTTCATGTAAAATACTGGTATTCCGGTAAGACTAGAAGCCGACCCCAACATAGTTGGGAAAAGGCTAGGCAGATTGATATTGAGGTATAGATATAGGCATGCTAATACGCATATGCTACTTTTTTCTAAAGATATAAATAGCTACATGTGGTCAAAGATCAACACAACATTGTTAGGTTAGGATTGAGCTTGGAACTCAAAACCTTATATATTTGCTCCATCATTCACCAATGTGTGTTTAGGATCAGAATTCTTATTTGCTCTATAATTGTGATTACGTATGGAACAATGATCCCCTATCATAATATGCTTAGTATACATAGGTAAAAGTAAATGGTATGATTCTGATGCAATTTAGTTAATAAATCTTACGACGATTCGGAAGTCTTGGCTAATCACAGGAGACTAAGGGCGGATTCCACCAGTGAAACTGAACGCGATTAGTACATCCAAACCACGTTTAAGTGCTGTCAGTGTCATCATTTTAGTGGAATATTGACACTGACAGCTCTAGAACACAGTTTAGATGTGCTGATCGCGTTCAGTGTTATTGGTGAAATTGGCACTTAGGCCACTTGCACCACAAATCGCTGAACACATTTAATGCTAAACGAATTTAAAATATCGTTGCGTTTCTGACAATCGTTTAAAGATGACAGAGAAAAGAGTGATATTTTAAAATCGTTAACGTATGTTTTTAATGATTAGTGGTACAAGCGGGCCTTAGGATATAAAAAGGTATTCAATTTTCTAATTTCATTTTCTTGTAAATTAAGTAAAGGTAAGATTAGGAAAGGACGTTTAAACAGGACAAGCCCGCAGAGATTTTAAGTTTGGTGGTATTTAAAATCACTTAGTTCATAAGTAATTAAGGGCTGTATTTAAGAAAGATGCTGAAGCATGATGACTTTTGATTATAAAACAAACATAACATGACGCCTTGTTTCCTTAAAGGGTTGGGCAAAGGTATACCTATAGTACACACACATTTCGCTAGTTATGTTTAAGTCCCATGTTATAGGGGGCGAGCCTATTTCCATAATAGGGATGAAAACTAAAAATTGTTTGTTTGTCCGTCAGTTGTATTATTAAAAAATATTGGACTCGTATTTTTTCGTTTTTTACTTTATCAAGAGATTACGGCGATACATTGCGCTAAAATGTGCCGTGACGTCACGAGTTTGAGAGATTTTATACTTACTTGTGACGTAGCAACCCCCACTCCTCAACTTTAATGCGTTTTATCTAAGTCATTTTTCATTAATATGATAAAGCAAAAAATACGTGTCTAATAGTGTTTTATTATCTGACTGACGGACTAAATAGAATTGTTTTTTTTTGACCCAGTCAGCATCCCTATTCCAGACTCCTGGCTGCTACAGGACACTTCAGATTGAAAAACCCAATAACACTTTACACTTTGCGATTATAAAACTAGATTTGAAAATATATTAGTATGAAACACACTATTTTGAATCAAGATAGGTTTTATGTCAGTCACCTTTTAAAATACGTGTCAAAGAGTTGAAGACTCTTTCAGACCTCATTTTACACTTACAAAATAATTCAACATTAAATTCAACTTTACCAAGGACAGGTACAGACATAAATACACATCTCAGATCCTTATCTCCCGTCTGTACCAAGTCTTCGCCGTCCAATTCGGCAACTTAAGATGCAGCCCTTTCATGATAACGCCACCAGATGTCACCCAAGATGTAATTGCGTTCGCCTTTGTGCCACTTCTAATGAAAGGTTCACGAAACTGATATCTTTAATCAACGCGAACTTGTATAACGATGCGGGTGGTTGACGAAGTAGCAGCCAATGTGCGGATTATGACAAACATAATTGTGGCCAGCGGCGGTTCACGGCATCATCATCTGCTCTAGCTTTTTCCCAACTATGTTAGGGTCGGCTTCCAGTCTAACCAGATGCAGCTGAAGAGCGACTGCTTATCTAACCTTCAAAAACCAGTAACTGGGTAATACAACACCCGTTAGTAAAACTGGTTGTCAGACTTTTGGGCTTCTGACTACCAGTGACGACTGTCAAAGAACGTCGACGTCATAAAGTCAACGCCGGCTGTCGCTGAAAACCAGCGCTGGGGCTCTGTCTTGCACAGAGTCGCAGGATCATGCTGAGCGATGGCCGTTTTGCGTGAATGTGACGCATATTTTCCCTAAAATTGTTTCTTTTCAATTTTGTGTTCTTTTTTTTTATGCGTTATTTTTACCGCAAATAAACGTATTTTCTTCTTTTCTTATAACTACAAATGTCTGCCGGGACCAACGGTTTAACGTGCTTTCCGATATGTAATGGATGGTTACCCATCCACAAACCGGCCTCGACAAGCGTAGCTTAACCTTCGATCGACCCGTGCAGCTATTATTATTTAGCCACGACCCCTCATCATGATGAGGGCTCGTGGGTGACATGTCACATCAGGTTACATGTCATCTAATTTAATTACTGGCCGAAATACAATTAGGAGATGTTTGAGCTTTAGAAATGTGGCACAAACTGCAGCGTGTTGGCTAATTAGTTAATTAGCTCCGTGTATTTGCTTTCGTATCATTGAAGCCGCTTGTTGTACTGACAGTGTGACCACATGATATGGCAGACTGCTCGTCACTTCGACATGTATTATTTATTATTATGGTAATTTGATATTAATTAATTTACTTGTTTGATTTTAACTTAAAACGTCGTGCAGACTGGCGCGACGCGACTCTAACATAACAATTTCTAAGAAATAACAGTTACCAGTATCGCGCTAGTTTGCACGAGCCTTAACTCGTAACTTTGTAAGAAATACAACCGTAGTTTGTAAAACTATCGCAAAGCTAAGACAAAGCTAATTAGGCCATTACTGCTACATAGTTATTCAAATAACTAAACTTAAACCAACAAACTGTCAAAAGCAATTCATCCGGGATAGCTCATAAAGAGCAGATTCCGAACATTAGCAGCAACACGAAAACGTAAGGAAACTAATCTCTTTGAGACAATACTAAGGCAATATCTCTGGTTTACGACGGCCGCCTAACTAAATCTACAAATATTTGAACATTCGCCCTCACTTCACCATTGTCTAAGGTCAAACTAATTTTGGGATCTTCTGAGGAGTAATTTAATTTCGCATTAAGACCATCAGTTAAAATCTGGTTAACCTTTTAATTAACATTGTTTATTGAGGGAATTAAATCAGTGGTCTTTAGGAGAAGTAAACATTTTGAATCTTTTTCTGTCACAATCTTATTATTCTGTATAGTCCAGTTTTTTATATCTTCGTCGGTTTTCAAATTCTTTTCTTTATCAAGTTGGTACGCAAAACCTTTTGAAGCTTAGTAACTGTTTCATAGAAAACTTTATTTGATGAATTGATGAAAAAGATCAAAATAATGTACACCTTTGACCAATGTGGAGTTGACATTAACCTAAAACCTTTTTAATGACCTGGCCATTTTTATGAAATAATATTTTTTGTCTAATCCAAGTATATTATTTACTTTTCAAACTGACGATTTGACAGGTAATTTGTCCTGTTCAAATTTTAATAGTTAATACAAAAGTCATATAGAAAAAAAGACGTTCATTTTTTCCTGAATTAGATTTTTCAAGAAAATATTTTTATGAATATTTTAAAAACTAAACAGCCAAAATAAGTCCATCCGTTCTGGAGTGATGCGTTTACGATAAACAGCACTTCATTTTAATTTATATAGATAATTAGATAAATCAATTATTTTTACATTTAATGGTCAGTCACATTTTTTATTAGGTCTGACATGTAAAGAAGGTGGCTGAATGTCATTCTACCGTGTTGACATTACGACGCAATAATTGTATACTGCTGGGTCAGCAAAGCAGATTTTATCGTACAATGAGAGACAAAAATTGCCCTTAAGTTGATGAACATATTTTGGATGTGATTTTACTTAATTTTTGCATAAAGTGGTGGAGGTACCCAAGGTAAAAATGATCTTATTATGCAACGATACGGAAGTACGTGCAAAGTTGGGGAAAAAGTGTGAAACATTGTATGCGAGTGTGAAATTATGTTAAGTATATATAAAAGTCGTGAGTACGAAGAACGTAAATATCTCGTGTATAGCCCATTCACAATATACAACGGCAATTTATTCCCTCTGCCGCGACTAATAACTGCTTAAGAATATCTAGAACGCTGTCTCAATATTTATATTTTACGGTTTTATGAAGTAATTGGAAAATATAATTAGAAAAGTGGCTTAAATATTATAAATAAGTGGGAACATTTTCATAAGTCTAGTTAGAAGATATGGTAAGTAAGATACTTAATAATCGTCTTTGGGTAAAATACTAATTAAGTTAAATCTGCTTTTATTAGACGACCGGGCATAGTGCTTAAAATTAAATCTGTTCCATTCAATATAAGAATAAAATAACTAACTTTTTTTACTAAGTCTAAAATACAAGTGCAAATACAAGCCTGGTTGCACAGTGTGGTACTAAGCCTTACAACTAGCGTAGAATGATCTAAACAGCTGTTACATTAATTTCTAAACGACTATGCAAATTTTATCATCAATGGTCGTAGTACAACCAAGAATTTTGATTCAAGTTGGAGAAGTAGAAAATTTATGATAAGAAGGTCATAATGACCTTTAGAAGAACTACAAAATTAAATATTTGGTACTACTTTCAGATTTCAATCCTACAAATTATAAATAATTCTAAAACAGCAGACGATGCAACTTATTTATATCTGCCTACACCACAGGCCAGTTTAATGCGTTTTCTTTTCCAAGTTCATTTCAAGGCAAGAATACCCACAGATACTAATAAAATCTAGGAGCAACGGGGAATGATTAGATCTAGAAGACCCAAGACTGCTAGGTAGGAAACACACTCTTTGAAAAGCTAGCTGAAATTGAAAAATATTTTCAAGATCTAGTTTTAATATAGTCAGTATTAACCCTTATCTTACCTGATAAAAAATGAAGGCCTACCTACGCTAGTTTGAAGGTACTGGAAATTCAAGTCGCTTTTCGTGTCTTTTTGTTGCCAGAAGGTTATGTGTATAATACATTAATATTAATCTAACATAATCCCGATGTTTTGTCAAATCGCAAAACCATACGAAGCAAGGTCAGGTCACTAGTTGAAAAAGAATTCCTAAGTTCCCTATTCCCTAGTTTTAATACAGTCAGTATTAACCCTTTCCCTACCCCACCTGATAAAAATGACGGCCTACCTACGCGAGTTTGAGGGTAAAAGGATGGATCCAAATGGATCCTGCGGGCCGTGCGAGTGGTTCCGCTCCGGCGCATAGCGCGGCACCCCGGGCCCATACATCACTTAGTCACCCGAGACGAGCCCCGCGCATGCGTACCGCCGCTGTTAAATGTAAACTTTACACCAAGCCCAGGGGTATTGGCGGATAATTTACCAGGTGAGATGGTAGTTCGGAATATTTTAATCTTATTGGTTTTTTTTTGTGGTGTTTGTTTTCGTTAACGCGATTTGGACAAATTTTGGTGAATTTATCGTGTTAGGTGAATTTTGATGAAGGGGCCCTTCGGAATGCCAGTGATTTTCCTATATGTACCAAAAAACTTACGGTAAGTTTTAAAATAGGTGCATATAACTACTGTGTGTGTGTGTGTGTGTACTGGATATGTCTTTAATTTTTTGACAAAGTTATACTATCTGGCTATCTTTACAAGTTTGTGGTGAAATGCACACGAAGATTTATAAAAGAATGCGTTTCAATTGTGACAATAAGTATTTACCTACTGAACCAGTTCACTCCATTCATCCACACCGACTGTTGATTAAACAATGCTTTTGACCAACACGAAACGCGACGACGACAAGTCTCTTAATGACATTCAAAAAAATTCGTCATTAAAAGTCAATTGAATTTACTTGTTGGCACCCGATTGAGGGCAGCAATCAGCTTCACCAATTACCAACATGTGTTGGCGAAAAAAGCGTAATTCATTTACATGTTCAATGTATTAAAAGAATTTGTGGTAAAGTCAAATTAATAAAAAATTAGATTATTTTGATTTACCCTAAATTAAAAACGTGGCGTATTATTTTCTTTCCTTTTCTAGTAACATGTATAGGCCTCTTCTTCTTCTTTCCGTGTGGTTACTGACTAACCTGGTGTCAAAGTTTTAAAGCCGCCCATGGGCCTCTGACTTGACTTCACATGTCGTCGAGAAATATCTCTCAGCCATGCCGATTTCCTCACGATTTATATCTCAGCCATGCCGATTTCTTATACAATACGCACTTGAATCCGAAAAGTATGAGGTGCGTGCCTTGGGTTCGAACTCGAGACCTATGACTTGGCAGTCCCACAACTAGGCTATCACCGCATTATTCTCATTCATTATCATTTATTATTATTGCCTCTTATTGCATTTAATAAAATTATCGCTGACTGTAACTGTCCATTACTGGAAAAAGGGTATCCTCTCACAGAGAAGAACCAAGCTTCGATCTTAGGTATTGCATAATGATAACAAAATCGCCAGCGTAACAGTAGTCCTAACTTCCCGTCAATTTATTGTTAGAAGAGTCTAACTACACAAAAACAGGATCCTAATTGAAAAATCCAATAAACAGCACACTACAAATCCCACTCACCCAAAATTTCCCGAGACTTACAGCACCTAATTGCCACGAACCTACAAAATCTGTGTATAAACGCTAGTGTAGAAAGTAATCCCGGTAGTCAGGTAATAAACATAAACGTTCTCCCCAATAAGACTCGATGCAAATTGAGTCCCGGAGGGTCGAGACGAGTATTTACCTATCGGAGGAACCCGATCAGACCACAAGCCACTAACTAGTTGACGTCGTTCAAAATATTGCTGATTCGAATAAAAAACCGATTGCTATCTCACTTTGATGTAGTCGGAGGAAATGGGATCTGCTTCCGATCCGCGAAAGGGAGAAAATCTCCTTCCCGTTTTCTGGGTACCGCGGGCACTGTTCCGGAACCCTATTAATCTTAGCCCAATATTTACCTGTCGGTTGCGCCGTGTGGTCCTTCCAAACAAAACAAATTGTATATTCAATGCAGCCTGTAAGTGAATTGGGGGAATCAATTTTAAAATAAAAGCGAGTTGTAAAGTTTGTGAAATTGGAGGGAATGTGATTATTTTTCGCACTTTACGATCAAAAAAGTATATCAGTAAAATGTGGAGGGTAAAAATAAACTTTGATAGCCACAACTCAAATTATCTAAACGTAAACAACCAATTTTAAATTAAAGAATCGTTTACTTGTGCAAATACTGGCAATCTTAATACCATTTTCAAGTACTGAACCAACGCGTGCAAACAGATTACTCGTCTGGCTTACTTTTTAAATTTCCTCGTGATTGTAAAGAGGACGGATAGCGTCATATCATCGTGGAGGGCCCGGTGTCGACTTTTGACCGTTTCAAGTGCCGATCTAATTTGCCGAATCGCGGAAGCATATGAAATTTAATCGGTTCGGTTCGCTTCACCGAAGATGATGTTCGATAATACTGTGAATTTTCTGAGACATTAACAGTCTTGTCAGGAAATGTAATATGACTTGGACTTAACAGACAGATACGTCTGAGCTTGTAGAAATTTAGTACTGAAATGGACGTTGATATAACAATGGACTACAACATCAAATAATTTTAAATGAAACTGATACTGGACAGGCTTTCAGATTATCTTGCGTGTTGCCTATCTACCTCAACAATAACTAGCTAATTACTAGGTGCTACCAGTCCACTAGATAAGTTAAGTCCCCTTGAACACCTTTTCCCTAACACCAGGGGTCGCCAATCTTAAGCCCCTATCATACAACCAAGTGTCACAAACAACACTCGATAGGGACTTGAATGATTAAGGATTGTCGTCAAAATTGTCGATGAAAAACGATCCACTCATAAACAAAAGAGGCCGAAAGGTATTGCTTCTCTGATTAATAGGTAATTAGCAAAGTCGTTACTTACCTTCTTGCATTTACATAAAATGTTTACAGTCTAATATTGATTTGCTCTTCCTTCATTCAAGATGGTTTGTTTAGAAGATTTTCACAGAGTAGGTATATACTTTCTGTTTATGAAAACCGATTCGTAATATTGACTTCTGTGTAAAGCTTTGACCTACTAACGGATTAAGGGCCACAGATTAAATCCAGGTCGTACAGGAAAATCTGTGGCAACATTGAAATGAGTTTTTTGCGGGACGAGTATTCCCGAAAAAGAATGAGCTGTGGTTTCGTGGAACCTTAATTTGTTGTTCACGTGGCTTGAGTGTTATTCAGTTAGACTTAAATTGCTTATTGACTAGATTGTAATCAATTAAGTACTAAGAACTTTAGTTCATATTACGAGAGAAAATAATTATAATTGGCTGTCATGGCGACCGCCGACAGAAGTGAAAACTTAAAACTGGTATCAGCGCCATCTATCTTCTATAGTATAGCACTACAGCGCGTCGGTGACGCGAAACCATGAGTTTACCCCTACCAAAAGTCGTTGAAATCCGCCTACATAACAAACATGGATTACAATATCACTCACCAATTAATGACGGGTTGAGATGATAAACAACATAACCATAGGTTTACAACACACTTTCTGTTTACAATTTAATTCCTGACTGCACATCTCAAAGATGAACACGTACCAATAATTAAATTCAAAACAAAAGCAGTAACAAACGGAACGTGACGTAGCCGATGTAAGTCGAGCGTTGAGAAAAAAGCTTGGATTTGTGAAAATATAACTTTTCCCTAACACAACGTTTTCCTACGTTATTTCCTTTGCAGTCGCAGGTGAGATTTATCTTCGGATAATTGGATAAAGAACGCGTTTGCGAGAAGTGATACGAGGTGGAAGAAGGGGGAAGGGGCCTCGCCAGTGGAAAAAATCGTAACAGCCAATGATATGTTACTTTTGAATATAAATCTTTTTTTTGAGTTGAGTTGCCATGTACTTGCAATGCATGAATAAATATTGTTATGTATTTTGCTGAAGTGTAGCACGTTCTTGGGAATGAGTTGATAATGTCGAAGGGTTGTTTATTTATTTTATAAATAAATTATTAGAATTTTTACATTTAATATGTGGACGATTTTAGCGTTTGCGTTATTTTATGCGTTTTAATCGTGAATTGGTTGCATGTTATTAATTATCGTTATTAACAGTTAATTATTCATTCTGCGGAATCCAAAATGTGCCAATTACACATTGCACAAACCGTCAATTATGCTGACCTAATTCGACATATTACAACAGTACAATCAACCAAAAAGCAAATATTAAAACTTACACTGTTACTAAAATTATTCGCCGACCGCATTAAATTAAACCTGTCAAACACAGCGGATTAAAATAAGACACAAAACTAACCGCACGTCCACCAACCTCATTTGTAATGAGCTTTTACATAGTGCAGAATTAATACACGACCGGATAACAATACTCACCACAAAATGTTCATTTAATATGAAAATATGCTCTACATACGACCCGCCCCCACCCTTACACCCACTACCCCGAACCTCCCAAATATTTAATATCGACGAAAATATTTCAATGTTATTAACAATGATTGAAATTCGCGGTGATCGAAACAATGCACATGTAAAAATACTCCGTCATAAACATTTTAGCGCCGAATTTCATCAAGTTACTATAAACAAAACGAAAATAAACAAAGTGAACCAATTTGTACGTTTTTATTTAAATATATTTTTTTAAGTTTTCCTGGAACTCCACTTATTTGAAAAGCCTGTATTATACTAATTATACTTCAGTATTTAAACAAAACGATCAAAACACAGGAAACATTTAGTTTTAGAACAACACATACAAGTAAAACATAGGGTTAATTAATGCCTTGATTAACATTCCGTCCAACGAGGTAACAAAAGGGAAAAATGAAATAGCTAGTGTTCTACAGTTGGCAAATACCGGGGCAGAACAATCATAGAATTGAAATATTTACTGAAACTTGTACAAAACTAGGCAGAACACAATGTATGTTATGTGAAATGTTAAACATCGAGAAACCTGACTACACACAGAGTTTAGAGTAGTGCCAGCGCACGAGAATGCTGTACTTTTGTTTAATTTCGTATATGAATTCAAAAAGGGCTGTGTTGTTGGAAAGTGTTTTGCGTTCAAGTTCAGTGGTGTAAGTCACAAACAAGTACAGTGAGTAGCAAATGGTAAATTACAATCTTCATAGTCCTAGTTTTTCATTTGCGTTTTAGGATTGCATTATGTAAGCGGGCATGCACGCTCTTTATGCCTGGAGGCTCTTGTTTAGATACTTATTTAGTTTTGTTTACATTTTTATTTTTTACTTGAGTAATTTTCATTGTATTTGTTGGTATATCGGCGTGTGCTAGCGGCACATATGGCAAGTAATTTAATGTAATGTTCTGTGTCTCGTAATGTTAATTACTTTGCATATCTACTATTGTCAGACATTGATATTAACAGATAGCTGTGCTGCTGCGGAGTTTGTTGCGCCAGTTCTTCCCAGCTAAAGCTCTAGGAAGTCGTGAAGGACGGGTGTTTTGGGGGACTGTCTTATGTAATGTTGACGTTCGAAAAGTGCTATTTCTCAGCCCAATTAGAATAAATGACTTTTGATTTTGATATTTGCAATAGTGTTGTAGATTTTTTCAGATTTATTTTCAGGATTTGACTAAGTTCTGCTGTACTGTAAAAGTTTAGCAAATCATTAATTTATAAATGTTGTGTAATCCTCGAAAAGTTAGGCAGAGGTATAGGTACACCTCTGCCTAATTTACCTACATTAGGCCAGTTATGTTTATGTCCCATGTAATAGGGGCGAGCCTATTGCTATCAACCGGGCACAAATCCAGACTTCGGGCTGCTACTGAGAAATTCCTGATTTAAAAACCCAATAACACTTTGCCCAACCTGGGAATCGAACCCAGGACCTCTCAGCAGTAGCGCTTAGACCACCAGACAACGACGCAGTCAACGAGGCGTGGCAGTTTTTATCCTTGTTGATCCTATCAACTTACTACTGACTGACAACTACAACACCAAAATTAATATATCAAATATTATGTCATGTTAGTCCAAAACGCATTCTCGTGTCTAACGCTACACTTAGATGTGGAAAGCCAGCTTAAAAAGTGAGTAAAAAAGTGCGAAACACAATTTGAAATTCTAAACAAAAATTCAGACATTGTACGTACCTAAACCGTATATTTGATTTTGCGGCCACTGAGTGAGTGATTTAGAAATGTATTTACAAAGAACACATGAAAGGGTTAGCGTGGCGTAAATTGAGAGCAGTGAATAATTCATACATTATTATATTTTTGGCATTACCTTGACCATTTCACTCAATGCGACCGTCTGCCGCCACAGGAAGACGCCAGGTCCGAGCCCACACTTATACTTTAGCCACTTTAATTTTATTTACACTAATCTATCAAACTTTCTTTCTACTGTCTTCAGCGCAGTTCAGGATAAGAGCGGGTCCTGAAAATTAATTCCAAACGTTAGTAAGTAAACTAATCAACTTTAATGTTTACATAGTTATGAAAACAGAATGCTTGTCTCAGCTGCCACAACAGTTAGGGAGAATTAATTTTATTTGAATCTCAGATGCAGTACGCACGAACTTTGAATAAGTGTAGGTGTCTAAGTAATTTAACTTTGTGTACACGAATATATTTTGCTATCAAAGTAGTTAAAATTGTTAAAAGAAAATCTACTTTCAACTTTGTGACATTTAAATAATGTAAAGTGAGTTCAGCTGTGTTTTGGCACAAATAAGAATGAAAATGACGTTTAATTACGTTGTATGTCAGTGATTGACACAGAATCTAAATGGCTCTATGTCATTAAATCCAGAATCGCAATCTGTAGGTACCTACATTATAAATTAAAGTCGCTTCTCATGTCTGTCTGTGACCGCGTTGTTCTTCTAAACTATGCGACGGATTTTGATGCGATTTTCACCGTGTTTAAGAGAATTTATTTCGGAGCATATAATCAGGAAATATTTATGTTTTGCCAACTCGTAAGAAGCAGGAACAGGTCTCTGGTTTCAAATAACAGTTCCGACCAATAAAGGCTAACCTAATCACTCATTGACATTTGACGAAACTTTGTATAATAGTAGGAAACTGACTAACTGTTCGATATGAAGTTTTCGGTTTGAGAGTACTCTTTGAGTGATAAACGACATCACGCCAAATCGACAGTGTAATATCCAACCAATTTACTAGCCCGATGCGGATGGTAGGAAATCCACTTTTTCCTTTTAAGCGAGTTTCGAATTTGCTCTTCGGAATTAGTTTGCATCGACGTTTGATCAGATATTCCTTTAAAAAAGTTAAGCAACGGTACCGAGTTATCAGATTTTTTTTCATTTTAATTCCCGGTATGCTTTTGAGTGTCATTGCGTTAGGATCGCAATTGCATTTGAGTTTATAATTGGTTTGTTTCCCGTCTTGTATCGAGACTTTGGAGAGACTCAAGTGAGTACCTAGTCGAAAGGGACATATACACACATAAAATGGTTAAACCAAACATATCTTTTAATTTCAAATTGCCACAAAGTACTTACCGGTGGCGACGTGCATGTATGACCAGCACGACGGAAGAATAGACAAAATGACAGATTGTGATTGTTTATCTGTCATTTTGTCTATTCTTCCGTCGACAAAACCCGTTTCTATTGTGGTCATGCTAAGCGTGCAGATGTATGAACGTAAACGCAGCAAAAGGAGTAGGTATGTAAGGTGCGTAGCAGGTGGCGGTTCTATAGTTTCTGCCTACCGCCATGGTAAGAAAGCATGAGTTTATATAATATATGTATGTATGTACCTACCTACTTAAATATAAACGTCTGGGACTACCAACCTAAGTAAAATTCACTTAGTAAAAATGAAATTGGCCCAATAGGGATATTGACAAAGATTTTTTTTTGTCGGCAGGTAGACTCAATCATTTTTTTTCCGCAGTCTACGTCCCTATTAACACACTTAGATTTATCCTACAAATTAATGAAATCTCCCTAAACCAAGTCTTTAAATAAGGATAAATTACCTTCTTCCGCTAGATACAAAGTTTTTATTCCAAGCTTTCCAGGAAAGAAAACTAAAAATAAAATGCTAAACCCGCGCACCATAACTTGGTTAGACCATAGATAAGTAAACTGTTTAGTGCGTTGGGAAAAGTTGTTATACAGCTATTTTCAAGTTTAAGACTGAACCCTTAGAAAGTAAGAACAATTGTTTATTCTGCACAACAAAAACGCATATTACAAAAATTATATACGGTAATACTAAAGCACGGCACGGTTGGCGCAGCGGTTAAGCGATTGACTGCTGCACTGCGTGTCGCGGGTTCGATTCCCGCACGGTAAAAATATTTGTATGACCTACAAGTAGTTGTTCCGGGTCTGGCTGTTTGTGTATGTGAGTTTAAATGTTTGTAAACGCACCAACAATACAGGAGAAAATACTAGGCAATGACTTAAAAAAGAAAAAAAAAAAAAACAGTATTCGAACTACATACTTTGATAATCATGCAACGTGAAACCAACCATAAATGCAAAAAGAAAACAAAAAATTATGAAGTCATTTTCTCAATCATTATTTAATAAATAAATTAAATAATTATTGAGAAAATAAATACGGAACCACAATAAGGATAATAAATTAAAATTAAAACAAGCAATTTTTTCCGACTGAACGGATTAATTCTTTTACCGAACTACTCAAATCCAATTTTGTAAAAGGCTCTCTCTGTACAGATTTGCTGGACATATATGCACGGAGGTTTCGATAAATTAATTCGGAGAATCACAAACAAAAGCAAATGAAAATATTGTAGATTAATAATAAGCTTCTGAGCCGAAAATGTAGTATGAATATACAGATTTGGTTAAAAGTTAACGTAAGACGAGTCATATTTTTGCAACAAAAATCTTCTTTCTTCCTGCAACCGTTTTAAATATAAAAATAACTAGCTGCGCTCCGGGGTTTCACCCGCATAAGTCTCGATTCCGGGAGAATATGGGGATAAAAAGTATCATATATCCTAATCCACGTCATGGTCTACCAATGTGTCAAATTTCATCTTAATCCGTTAAGTCGTTTTAACGTAAAAGCATAACAAACAACCAAACTCACTGTCGCATTTATAATATTAGTTAGGATCAACTTTTACAGGCGAAGACCGTATTTTTTTTTACAACAAAATTGTTCGTATAAAGAGTACCTAAGGACCTGATGAGACCTGAGACCTGAGATGTCAGCAACTGAAGGGGTCCGACAGGACCGATGCCTGCCGAGGTTGCGGGAAAGTCCGAAAGGGATACCGTGGCCCCTGGCAACTGAAGGAACACGGGAGGGTTTTAGTCAGTAAGAGTCTGACACGCCCTCCCGCTCCACCCAGAGCAGGAGATGTTATTTGATAATTTACCATAAAAAAGCACCTATTATTAACGTTGAAAGCCTGTCCAACCACTGCATTAGTAGTTGTTAGGCAGGGTACCCTCACCAATACAAAACAGCGTTTACCTTTACATTTAACTCAGTCAATTCACTTCAATATCTAGACACAGGCCAAGATGGATGATTAGGTACTAGCCGCAGTAACCACACTGGGCTTGGTGACCGCAGATATATTCCCCAGGAATTGTCCATGAGAAAGGCTCATTCAGGCATTTGATTGGGATAATTTTGAAATATTCTTGTTTTATTCTTTAGTGCACCATCTAGCTCAGAACACTAGTTGTCTAAAACATACACATATAGTCTACATTTTGACGTTACATAAAAGTAAATTACGCCACTTCTTCGATAAATTTGTACGTTCGGCGACTTTACGAAACGAACGCATTTAAAAACAAAAGAGATTGCGATTTCGAGAATTAAAATGTTTAGGTACAAATAAATAAAGTGTGATTCATATTAATTTTCTAGATTTATTTAAGTACGCAGTATAATAACTTCTCAATATGAAGTCTTCTCCGAAAGACGCTCCATTTTGATCAACAGTATATAATATAATTTCTAAAATCCGCTGTAGTCAATGTGGACTGAAAATATTCAAATTCAAGTTTCTGAGAATGTAATATTCATATCAAAAATATATGATAAAATATTTTTAAGGTAAAAACTTCAACAATCCTTTTGACATAGGGTTACCATTCCGATCATCATATTTTTTTTAATTTCTAAAATAAAAATTGATAAAGTACAGGCTGTAAAAGATTCGGCTTTTTAGGTGAATATTTTATCAATTATTGTTATCTAAATACCTACATAAATTGTAAAAAAAACCAGCCAAGTGCGTGTCGAACCACGCACAATGAAGGGTTCCGTATTTTCGATGAATTTATCACAAAAACAAATTTAACTTTGTCGTTGAAAAACATGTTATGAATTTTTTATCGGAGAATATGTTTTTGTAACCGCAAATGTAAGTTGGTCGATTATTACTCGTTAACTTGTTAAGTCTACTTAGCTGTGGTAGTTTTCCTTTTAATTTCGTTATATATACTACTGCCGTGAATTTGTTCACATATCCAAAACTCACCATTTGGCTGGCAGGGACACACACACTAGACTCCAAGAAAAAAATGCACTTTACAGCTTAATATTTCGCTAACCGATCCCTGACTCCTAAAATGGTTTCCACAAACTCGCAATAATTTTGAACGACCTTTCCAACGACACCCCACATCATGGGATAGATGAGAAAAAAAAAAACATCCCCACTTTACGTGCAGGGGAGGTACACTAAAAAAAAAATGATTTTATTTTACCACTTTATCGACGTGATTAATATGTATACCCATGCTATAGTACAGCTTTCTAGTACAAAGAGTCTCAGAGCTAAGCCGCGGACAGACGGACAGACAGACGGACATGGCGAAACTATTAGGGTCCTTGTTTAATACAGAACCCTGAAAACGGACTAGATTTTTCTAAAAAAACAAATTCTACGAAGGTAAGGTAAAATATACTTCCAATCTGTCACTGTAACAGTTGAAATTAAAGTCGTTTAATTTAAATATTTCTATACATAACACGCTGTCTTCATTTACATCTCCTAAGTACAATTTATTTGAAAACTAATTTCTTTGCTTAATATAACAATGTATCAGTCTGCGCCCTTTGTAGCTCAACAACGTCATTAGGGGGATGTTTTCCGAGATTTCTTTGAACCCATATGTTACATGAAACCAGTAATTATACTCCATACGGATTGCAGCGTCTATAGAGACAAGTCTACATTTTTTTTAGAACCTAATCTTAAGTTCCTGATACACACAGCGACCTTCATGCGTCTTGCTTGCTTAGCATAAGCATAATCAGCCTATAATATTCCCACTGTTAAGACACAGGCATCCTCTCTTCGAGAGGGAGTGGGCTGTAATCTACCACGCGGGCTCAGTGCGGGTTGGTAGATGTCACATGTTCTCGAATTTTTGGCGCTAGGACATGCCGGTTTCCTCACGATGCTTTCCTTCACCGTTTTGAGAGCAGCGGTGATGAAATTATTTACACAAAGTAAAGCGCCTGCCTGGGTCGAAGCCGGGGTTGTTACCACTGGGCCACCACTGCTTTCTTGCTTTATTTTAATTATGCTTATGCTGTGTGTTTATGCTGTGGTTTTTTTTTACTTCCTGTATGATTCCCAATTACTAATTACTTTTTAATCTTTCGTTTTTTCTTTCGATATGTTGCACTGTGCGGCATCCACACTATACCGCACGGTATAGAGTTTTGCCCTCATAACGTTACGTGCTTGTTTGTGCAAATTGGTATTTGTGTAAGTAAGATTGAGCGTGTAGCCGCACCTTTAGAAGTTGTGAAAAAATAATTGGAAGAAGTCTCCTAGGTTAGGTTTGTCGACTTTCTACATTGTTGGCGTAAAGTTCTCTTCATAAAGGGAAATACTAAGTTGATTGTATATTTCGGGACGTGAGAGTAAGACAATGGCGTTATAAGTCTAAGTTTAGTGTTTGTTTTACGCGACAAAGAATAGGTACTTAGCCTATTCAAACTACATGGTGTATAACATTTTAATTTGTTTCCATTTTCAGATATTTTGAGTTCATAATGGCTACCACTCTCAAAGGTTGCAATCGTTAAGATTCCCTTATCATACATAATAGGTAAGGAGAAGCAAGGGGTTATTATTCAGAATTGCCATTTGATTTGTGGCCAAGTTGTAAAAACTTATTACCACTTCTCCATAATAAAACCATTTTTGTAATGGAGCACCTCGTGGTGCTCCAAAAACCTCCTACTTTTCGGACGCAGTTAGCACAGGCAGGTTAGGTTGGCAGGTCTTTCGAAGCTGCCAACTTGGTTTTACACTATTGGTATCAATCCTTAAAGCAACCCTAAAAATCAGTACAGTGCAATTTGTGACCTACGATTTTTTAAATAACTGGGCTATAAGACACAAATGGAACAAGTAAACATTCTTCAAAAATAGATGTCCTATTAAAACACCCTGATGACGGGTAACAACAACCATGCAAGGAAAGTGTGGGGAAACCAGAAAAACACCATGTTTTTCAACAATTTCCACAACACGACTCCCAACCACCCAACTTCTCCAAAGAATTTAAATTAGTAAAACATGGGTTCCTTCGGCAAAGTATTATATGATTTTAGCAAAGCGTATTATGGATACGTCAACACAATTTTCCTACTGCGCAAAGTTTGAGGAAGTTGTTACATTAAAAATTTAAAACTTAGTAGTCTGTGTAGTTAGTGAAGTAAAGGAAGGTATGGCAACCCTCGCACGTGTGAGACTACCCTCTTCATTGTTAGGGATTTGAAATATTAAAATATTTTTGTGAATTTGCTCTTTTTTGCGAGAAGTGGATGAAAAATTTCAATGGTTTTAATTTCCGTGAATTTTAGATCACAAACGGATTTTCATTGTTGAATTTGTACTACGCTACGGGGGATTTTGTAACAACGTAAGTTGTTACAAAAGCCCCCGTTTCACTTGTTTTTAATATAAAATATTTTATCCATGAGAATAATAAATAAAAAAATCTTATTACATAATAGGTATGTATTTTTGGACTTATATTTAAAAAATATAATTTTTGTTTGCTTGTAGTCGCTTCCGGCTCCATGTAAAATACTGGTATTCAGCCGCATCCAGTTAGACTGGAAGCCGACCCCAACACAGTTAGGAAACAGCTAGGCAGATGATGATGATTTTTCTTGTTGTAAGCGTCACCAAATGTAGGTACTATCGAATAACTTCAAATCTAAGCCGTTTGAAAACAAAATCCTGTAAACACGATGACCACATCTGTTACCGATCCGGTTCTATAGCGGCCCAACGCTGCAAGCATAAATAGTCCTTACGGTGTATAGATATAAACTTCTTCGATGATACGTTATGTGACGCAAAAGAAATGCAACAAACTATCATAGATTCCGTCATGAACTAAAAACAACGTATAAGCAAGTCTTACGAAATATTTATACTAAGTCGACTTTCCGCCAGAGTACTTAATCAGGGAGGGATTAAGTCGTCTTGACCCGGCAAGCGTCCGTGCCGGTTTTAGTCACAATTACCGGAAGACTTCCCGAACGGCCCGGAACGGCGAGAAAGCGGAACTGAAGCGTGAAAAAACTTTTTTTGCAAGATTGTTTCTTGGAAGATGTTGCCACATTCCTTTTGTTTTAAGGAGTTAAACAACAGCTTTATTTCAGCACTTCATAAATTAATTACTACGTTTCATAATATAACATCCTATCACTCCTGTATTCGTCGAGTAAACCCATATTTCGCCAGGTATGTTTAAGTCCCATTATTACATAGGACTGTAATAATGGGGCGAGCCTGTTGCCATCAACCGGGCATCCAGACTCCGGGCTGCTACTGAGAAATTCCTGTTTTTAAAACCCAATAACACTACCCGACCTGGGCATCGAACGCAGAACCTCATGCTCAGCAGTAGCTAGCGCTTGCGACCACTAAACCAACGAGGCCGTCCTAAGTTTAATTCATTTATAAATACTTTACCACTTCCTATTTAAATAACAATTGTTGTTTTTAGCTTTGCAAGTTAATAATATCGTTTAACCGATAAAACGAACAAGCGATTTTATCGCTGGCAATCTTTGTAGTTAAACACGGGGGATTAAGTCATTCCGGTAGCCGGAAATGCGCCGTCCGCGCCGGTCCTAATTAGAATTGCCGGATGTCTTGCCGCCGAGGGGCATCCGAACCGCAACGGTACCGTGCGTTTGATTGAAACATTGAAACTAAAGACGTTACCACGTCTTTAGTTTCAATGTTTTCTGACATACCTAATAATAAAGATGACCTATACTCCATTTGAAATAAGATTAGACATTTAAACAAACCTTTTTAGCAGTCCGTTCAACCGATTCTGATTTCTATACCTACCTTAGGCGTAAGGATGTCGTTAAAAGCAAAAGAGTGCCACCAGTTACCATACCAACTGTTTACTGCAGCTGCCATTTGTCATGCCACCATCGCAATAGAAGTCAAAATCGGTTGAACCGACACAAAAAAAGGGATTTAGTTAAGTGTCTAATCTTGTTTCAAACTTAGTCTAGACGGAAATGCATGTCTCAATAGAAAACAAAGTTTTGCAAATATATTGGAAGTAAATGGTAGGTAATTATAAATAAATAAATCAAAAATAAAACCCTTTATTGCAATAGAGCCCTTTATAATTAAAATCCCGATGACCCGAAATTTCGAAAACAAGTTTCGAGTAACTTGTGTAGCGGCCGGCGTGTTCACATTATCGCCAAGGGGTTCATATCGCGCATTGTGAAACTTTCAGGTATAATACTGGTAATAAAGCATTTTTCCGCGACAGCAGGCAACAAAAAACGAAAATTTTAATTGGCAGCGACATTAATATAGTAGGATACATTCATTTGTTTTGTCCCAATTCACAACACTCGAGGTAGTACCTCAACCCTCGACAAAGGTGCGTACGAATTGTGCGTGAAGCATTACTGACACGCGAAACCCCAATTACAGGAAACGTTGTGTTAAAAATTAATTTATATATTACCTTGCCCTATTAACTAACGACAACACCCCTAAAGCGTTATATATTGAGCTTTTTACCCAACATGTCACCGAACTATTAGAATCAAAGCAGAAATGGATCACTGTCATTTATAAAATGACGAGCGCGGATTGGATAGTTTTGATTCATGACGTGTATTCAGGCGTTCAACGAATGACTACCATGTTACGTCAGTTTGTCGTATGTTAGTTTAGCATGTTAATTGTTGACCGATGGACAGAAATAATAAGGCTTTTATGAAAGGATTGGGAGAATAAAACTGAATAATTATGCTTTCTGATTGGTGATTAATTTCACTGATAAACTTTACTTAAGTCTTTTTTATGACCTTACGCAGTTCAATCGACTCAAGTCAACAAATCCATATCTAGCTACAGTGCGTTCATCATAACTTGTCCCATGACGCAATTGGTAGCACTGTTCTGTCAGTCGCCATTTTGAACTCTATTTGTATTGAAACTAAGCTTGACAACCAATGGAGCCAACATGGCGGCAAGGGAAAAGTTATAGTGAACGGTTTGACCTACCGAAATGTATGAATTACACAACTTATAAAGGCGGATACGAGTGTTTGACATAGGCAAATATTACCATTAATAAATAAAAGAGTTCGATATTTGACATAACAACTCGGTTTTAGTGGCCAGTTACTGAAAGCTTATTTATTTTTAAACTTAATTCCTTTTAAAAAGGTAAACAAAACGAAATAGAAAGCAAAAATCTTCTTCGTTACACCGCTTTCTTGACCGTAATCCTACAAACAGTACTCCTGCCGCTGCAACCCTACAGAATGTTGCCCAGATATAATAATAACGAAACATTCTCTCGTTAAGTGTTGTTAGCTCACAAAAAACTTTCACGACGAAGTCATTTAAAAAGAGCTATCGCCATCAATTGTCACCTGCAGCCAATAAGAGGGAACGACACAAACTTACCGATTGCTGGGTCCCTTTATTAGAAAACTTTTATCCTTAATACAAGGCATGGAAAAATAAAGCTGCGGTACGTGTTACAAATAAGACATAACGACTGGACTAACGGAGGATTAAAGTTAACGATTGGTCACTATGAACGAGTGAGCTTAGTGGCGTTCGATTGGAATAAACTGGAGTTTGTACGGCTGGTAGTTAGGCAGGAATTGACTGGCCGAGTGTTAAAGTTTGATTGTTTATTGTATCAGTGGATTTGGGCCTTTATTTCGGGGAAAAGGCGAGTTCTAGTTTGTTTTTCAAGAATAATAAAAGAATACCTGTAGTGCCATACTGTAAAAATCTAACTTTGAACTGAAACTTAAGAGCAGAAGAGAGAAAGTGGCCAACGTCGCAAATAGCTGTAAAATTTTCTCTGTTTTGATTAATTTGGCAATAGTACTGTATGGAAATAAGAAATATGGCTAACTAGTGAACTAAAATATTGATTATGAACTGCAATCATTAATATCGTAATACCGAATATTTAGTTAAAGATGTAAAAAAAGTATTTGGAAACTTTCCAATCGCCTTTTTTTACACCTAAAACGATTACAACATCAAATTGCAATTGCGACGTTGCCAACTTTTTGGATGAGCGCTCTTAAGTGATGTGAAATTGAAATGAGCTGTCTATGGCCTCAATCCCTAGCTACCATCAGGTGGAATTGCTTGAGTAGTTCTCATTGTGTTTTTCTGGTATATTGGCGTGTGCTAGCTGACATATGGCAAATAATTTAACTTAATGGTCTGGGTCTCGTAATGTTAATTACTTTGCATACCTAATATTGTATACAATCAAGTGAACATGCAGACAGCTGTGCTGCTGGGGAGTTGTTACGCCACTTCTTTGTCCCAGCTAAAGCACTAGGAAGTGGTGAAGGCGCGTTTTGGGGGACTGTCTAAAAAAGTGTTGATTCACATACTAGTTTGAATAAATTACTTTTGATTTTGTTTTTATCCGAAATAAAATTCACCTTTTTTCACGGTGAGATTTTTACCGAATGACACGCATCTTTTTCCGCCATTACAATATCATATCACATTGATAAACATAATTTATATACAATTAAAGTTACAAGATCTAAATCTGCATAAACAAGATAAACCATCCACAATTCCTACATCTCTGCTCACTCTCCTAAGCCAACAATCCGTTCAAAGCTAGTCAACTAATCATAAGATTACATAGATAGCAATTAAGACGCTACCTGCAAGGAAATTACATAATATCAGGACCGTCCATGGTTCCCTTTGACATTCAACATGTCAGCCACAAATGCAGTACATTACTATTGTAAGCTTATACATTAGCCTGTCTATATAATGTCTGTCTTTAAAGCTACCATTTAGGTACTGGGTAAGCCTTTCATTGACTTGAATGTGCCCTAGCGGCGGAGTGAGCATGACATACTCTCAAGTATGTCATGCTCACTCTAATGTCTCGCTGACGGTGGCGCGTGTGTTGGATCATTTAGCTCCCTTCAAAATGGTTGAGCTGAATGGTGCTAATCCATGCGTCATGTTCGTGAACGGGCGCCGTCAGTAGGGACTAGTCATCTCTTAGCTGCCACGGCGATTTTAATTTAATGTTTGAATTAGTTTTTATTTTTATTTCTAACGGACGCTTTTAATGTTTTGTATCGTTCTCACATGAATGATGTAAACAATATTATGTACCTAACCATATTTAGATTTAAAAGAGTGTCCGTGGAGTTTCTTACCCGTTCTTCTCCATAGGTACCTACTACGCTTTGGAATGGGCGACTAGCTTCATATTTCTGACTGACCGACCCCATGACAATTCAAAAGTGCCTGTAATTGGTTTATTTGAAATAAATGCTTTGAGTTTGAGTTATACCTTCTGTGTTTAATTTCATGGTAAAAGACGAACCTGGGATGACTTAAACCATTTAGGGCCGATTGCACCACTAATCACTCATCATCTCTCCTTTCCCCAATTATATTGGGGTAAGCTTCCAGTCTAACCATATGCAGCTGAATACCAGTATTTTACATGGAGCGCCTGCCTATCGGACCACTATAACCCAGTTACTGGGTCACACGATACTCCTTGGTAAGACTGGTTTTCAGACTTTCGGGTTTCTGACTACCCGATTGTCAAAGATCTACAAATGACAGCCGGGACCAAAGGTTTAACGTGCTTTCCGAGGCACGGACGGATTTCGGTGTGTAATGGTTGGTCACTCAACAACGGACCGACCTCGGCCAGCGTGGCTTGACCTTGAAGATCGACCTGTGCAGCTGTTATTATTTAGTCGCTAAGCACTAAATGCGTTTAATGCTAATCATAATGAGAAACATCATTCTGTCCATCATCTTCAAACGATTGACCAAAACAAAACGAAGTTTTAAATTCGATTAGCGCTAAATATTTTTAGACATAAAATTTGTGGTGCAAGCGAGCCTTAATCTCGAGATTTTTATAATTATTTTTGGAAAAAAATTCGTTGTGGAAAGTTTATTCGTTGAGGACAAGTAAAAAATAATTTAATTTGATTACAATAAAATCATTTAACGCAATATTTTTATGAAAAAGGCAAGTTAGTACCTCTACCTAATTATAATGGACTTTTCCATAAAAATATCGTCTTCTCTATGATGTGCACCGTTTCAAACAGGCCTTTGGGGATATTTTCTAACCTAATGCAAGGTTTCTGGGGTTGCAAAGCAGCTTATCCTGCTTCCTGCTTTTTAAAACCGTCGACAACAGGCACTAACAACACAACAAATACTAGTTGTACCATCCGATCATTTAATTAACCAATGTGTTTTCGTTGAATATAAGAACAACATAAAATGAAAACATGCACTGTTTCATTGTTTGGAAATGTGAAAGATCTTTCTAAAAACAACCTATTTCATCCAGAATAAATATTTCATTTCAATGTTGTACCTACATAAAAAAAAAACAATACTGTTGTTCCGGAAATACTGTAATGTAAGAGTCACCAAATGGCGGACCACGGTCCGGATTCGGACCGTGGTCCGTCGACCAATTTTGTGTGGACCTTAAATGTACACAATAACATTTGTAACTAAAACTTAATCTAAAAATTTGAGTAAGTAATTTAATTAAGAGGGAACAGGGCCTGCGAATCTCCATACAAATGTATTCCCCTTTTTTCTTCCTGAATAATGCCTCTAGAGCGTTCATTTTTTTTCCTAAAATCAAGGTCTGCTGTAGACACGTCCCTATTATTTCCTTTTTTTCAGCAACTTATTGGTGAAGAAAATATGATTCTCCAAAAATTACAAAAAGTGGCCCATTTTTATCGCCGTGATTAGAGGACTACCAGACAAATTCGAAAAGTTTTTAACATAAAAGAAAATGATAGGAACCTAGAAATACTCTTTCTTAAAAATTATATGTAAAAATCTCGTCAATTTTTTTTGTGATATAATCGGTCTGAGCTGCAGCTGTCCCTATCGCACTCTATGGAGGCAGACTTGAGGTAAGACGACGGCAATAGTTTCTTCTAATACCTATTTTTCAAATTCCTCGCAGCCCCTATTCCCTCTTAAGCCCGCGCTTTGTCTTTTCTGCCGTCGACACGGCAATTAATGGCAATAGCTAGCACCAACTTTACTCCAGATTTCAGATAGTAAAAAATGACATACTTCACATTAATATTACTTAAGTAAGTACTTACTTGGTTATTTTTGTTAATTTCATAATATTTGTTTATTACTAAAATTTAAAAAAAAACATAGTGCTGGTAGTCGTCTACCAAACAGACCGCGATTTTAGTTTTATCGGTTAAGTGCGTATCAGAGCACGTAGTTCCGGTTCCGTAGTTGGGATGAATTTATCCCAAAAACAAACTTAACATTGTAGTTGAGAAACATGTTCTCCCATACATCGATATACGTCACGGTCAATTCTCCAACTGCAAATGTAAGTTTGTAACCGCAATTTTCCTTTACTTGTGCTGAAAGATCTTGGTTTCTGCCAAATG
Source organism: Xanthia icteritia (assembly GCA_949128155.2). Taxonomy (NCBI): domain Eukaryota; kingdom Metazoa; phylum Arthropoda; class Insecta; order Lepidoptera; family Noctuidae; genus Xanthia; species Xanthia icteritia. Next base: position 8,784,569 of record OX421935.2, on the reverse strand, counting down.
TCATAATTCTAGGTCAACGGGAAGTACCCTGTATTTTGATTTATTTGCGAGTATCAAAATGTATTACATAAATGGCCGTATTTTTTATTGCGTTGACTTAGAAGCTTGATATTAATTTCAACTTGATACCTCCACGCGTTCTTGAGTACAAAGATCTTGACAGACTGACGGACGGACAACGAATTGATCCTATAAGTGTCACGTTTTTTCCTTTTGAGGCACGGAACCCTAAAAACGAACCGCGAATGAAACTAATTGGTGATCCCTGCTGTAATTTAATTCAGATGGTCTTTGTAATAAAATAACTATTTGAAAACAATCGAAAACCATTTTTTGTTTGTAGAAATTTTTCATTAATTTTCCACTAACAGGCATATAATAATAGTACCGTTTCCACGTTGTATTTATATTTTGTACGAAGCAAAAATTGAATGCACGTTTAATATATTGGAACCGTGTATAAAAAGCCGCATGTGCAAATAGTACATTATTTACTCTGTGCTCTTTGATGAACCAATCGAATTGATTGCCAAAGGAAGCGTAAACTATAATATTTGAGTAACAAACAGGTAATTATAGGAATGTGAACATTAATTCAGTGAATGTGTCATGTTTTTTTTTTTATGATATGAGCTTGCATATGTACACTCATAATGACGACCAATGAAGGGTTATAATAAGATGTAAATTAATTATCACCACGCTTGATGAAAAATTGGTTATAGATTTTTATAAAGAGTGCCTCACCAAATAAGGCCTATTGAGGCTTCAATAGCCAATTTATTTGGTGAGGCACTAGTAAAGTCAGGGAAATTAATTATTAAGCAAAGTGACTACCATCTTAAATTGTCCGTATAATTCAATCATAACTGTAATTCTTTGATAGTTGTATGAAATAGCTATAATACGGAAAATTGGCAAAGTATCAATTTGATAAACAATTAATTTCCTTAACTGTATTTATTTAGATACATCTACCAACATTATTTCACTCTTCCAAATTTTTTAACCAAATTGAGCCGGACCTTCACAGTTCTACAGTCCGGCCGTTAAGAGAATGCGTTCTTGACGACCTGTCAGTTTTATACTAATGAATATATGTTTTGCGAATTTGGTCCTTTTACTACTAGAAATTGTCCAACTGACCGGTCTCAGGAACGCATTCTCTCTACGAATGGTCTGTATTGTACGGTGAAAGTCATAGTTAAACAAAACCTAAGAAAATTATAAAAAAGGAAAGATGGCCGAGCCTAAGTATGCCACTATGTTAGTAAAGTTATGAAGAAAGTTCTCAGACATAGTGGTGTCCCGGGCGATAAGCGCAACTTTTTATTAGAAATAGGATTAATTTCTATGGTGGCCTGGGAAATAAAAACATAATATTAGCTTATTGTACCTGCAACACCTGGGAGAAACGGGATGGTTTTAAACATCTCACAGAAAATTTTACAAGGAAGGAAAACCTGACTATGTAATATCGATAATTAAAAACAAAGGGTAGGTAAGATTACGTTTAGCTTATTTTAACAAGTGACGATAACTTATTTTTCTATTCTCTAGCAGAATAAGAAGCTACTCAGTGTCCTTTTTACCAGACTGCGGCGAAGCCAAAAAAGGAGGGTTATGTATTTTTACCCTTCTAAAGTCCTTGCCCAAAAAGACTATCCTGCCTTAAGGACAGAACACTACCAATTATGTATCACAACTCTGGTCCCCAAGATAAAGGTGCCGCGCGCCACCAAGTTTGGGGACCGCCGTAAAGATCAAAATGAAGATCGCTAACAGTTACGACATTAAGTTTATTATAAAGTTAGTAAATAATTAAGTTGCTTATAAGGTAATATTTGTGACAATTATTATTAATTCACATAACATAAATAAAGACACGGATATTCTCTTGTCCCATCTCTACAACATGTGTCAGAAAGGTGTGGTCAAAAATTACCCATACAAAACTCCAATACCTACTCAACCCAAATATTTGTTGGCTGATTATCTTTTCGCGATTATAATGTTGCTCCCATGGATGGATGCTCTGAAAGTAGTTCAGTCCGTAGGTGTGTCCGTGGCATCACAGTGGGCCCTATCAGAATACCAGCGCGGTAATTTTTTTTTTTTTTTTTTTAATATCGCCTTATTTATGCTTTTTGACCTCGCACAGGTCGTTATTATTTTTTATATGCTCCTTTATTATTTTATTTTTATTTATTTTTTTTATTATTATTTTATTGTTTGTATTTCCTGTGCGTGTCCCAAATAAAATATTTTTCTTTCTTTATTTTCTTTCTTTCTCTGTACAGCAACACCTTCAATTTGACCAAACCTTTCTGATACACGTTGTATAGAAAACCGAAATTAACTCAAACTTAAACCCTTCTCTCTTAACTTATCCTGTTCACCGTTTTCATAGCATCGTTACATTTTATTACCTCCTTCAAAGCTTCAACTTCAAACAGCCGACAAAACGAACGTGAACAGTATTTCAGTTGGTCGATAAATATAAATATCGATATCGACAAAGGCGAGGCTCGGGAGATGACGGACGGGCTGCCATTAAGCAACGAACGCTTATTGCGTTGCCCGCGACGTTTATATTGTTCCTTAGATAATACAGCGTTATTTAGCACAACACTAATATTCACCCGTTTTTTGTTCACGTCTCTTCTTGTTAGACGAAAATCTGATGTACCGTCGCATCATTTACATTGAAACGATCCCCTTTTTAGGGTTCCGTACCCAAAAGATGCTAACGGGACCCTATTACTAAGGCTCCGCTGTCCGTCCCTCTGTTACAGGGCTGTATCTTTTGAACGGTACGGTTGGCACAGTGGTTAAGCGATTGACTGCTGCGCTACGTGTCGCGGGTTCGATTCTCACACGGAACAAATATTTCTATGACCTACAATTAGTTGTTCCGGGTCTGGCTGTTTGTGTATGTGAGTTTAAATGTTTGTAAACGCACCCACAATACAGGAGAAATCCCTAGTGTGGGGCAACGTTCCTTAAAAAAAAAACTGTAATAGGTAGACTGAAATTTTCAGTGTTTACTACTGTGGCCGTTATAACAAGAAATTATAAAAATAAAATAAAGTTAAATATTAAAAGGAGTCCTCATATAAAAAATGTGTTTATTTTAAATAAAGTGTTTTTTTTAGTTGTGTTAAATATTGTGCGGAGCTAAGGAACTCCTCGTGTGCGAGTTCGACTCGCACTTGGCCGCTTTTTTATAATTTTGGCCATTATCCGAGTTTATGAAGGTTTTTCTAAAGGTGCAATACTGGTTTTATTTAAATGTATTTTGTAATAGCTGTCTCGGTTGTTACGTGCCTTTTGTAATTAGATTTGCTATATAGAATATTCTAGCAGGCGTTTCATAAATTAAACTTTTTATTAGACGTTGTACAATTTTCAGTGCCCAATTTTATAATTAGGTGCTGAAAGGTTAGACTAGTAAAAGTTGAGTTACAGCTGGCGTATAAGTTTCATAAAAGCGTTGATTTAAAAAGGATGTAATGTATATTGTCGGCATTTTTACATGTTACTTATATAACTAACATAAATGATTTGACTCAGTCACCACAGAAAAAAAATATCTAAAGCAGCAAGAAAAAAGGTTTTTTCTTTTTTCGCAATAAAATAAAAAAAAATAAGAAAATTGTTCTCTTTATCAGTGACACGGCTGTCCAATCTGATATTAGCTGTTTGTGTAGTCGGTCAATATAAAAACAAATACAATTGAAATGCTTGCAAAAACTGGAGGTAAATCGGAGGTAAAGAGAATCATGGATAGGTCTAATCAATTTTTACTACCTGAACAAGAAAAAGCCCTTTGGAATTTAGCAACAAAATGAGCATAAAATACAAGATTTACTCTTCCCAGACACCACAAACCCAAGAATCCATCACTTACTTTTTATCCCCTAACAAGATGTAGGGTACTAAAATACGTACAAAAAAGTCCTGTTAGTAAATCCTAACTTTAACATTATAAATGCGAAACTGAGTTTGTTAGTTTATTTGTTTGTTTGCTAAAACGGCCGAACGGATTTGAATAAAATTTGGGACATGGGTAGACCATGACCTGGGTTAAAACAAAGGATACTTTATATCTCGATAGTACGTTCCAGTAGGATAATTTCCGGCTTCACGCGGGCGAAGCCGCGGGCTTCTCTAATATATTTTTTTCTATCAACAAGTGTCAACTTTCAGATATACCTAGAATTGACTGGTTTGAACCTGAAAGTTAAGGAAGTTCTAACTCTCAAATTTCATCGCTTACTTAAAGGTTGGATTTAAAGAAAGAAAGAAAGAAATAATAATATTTATTCGGACACAATTTGTGTAACACATAATAACAAAATAAAAAGTGAAAATAATCATAAAGTAATAATAGTGTGTGCCTCACGGCTGCGCCAAAAAGGTTCATTTCAGCATTAATGCGCGACAAATGCTGTCTGACGCTGGTTTTCTAATGAACCCTTATGGACAAGTGACGGGGAGTACCAACAGTTTCAACATACCTAATACATAATTTTCCTCTAAGTAAATAACCTAAGTAATACCTCTAAATAAATAAATAAACTACATACATAAGGTCTATTTAAATAATTGTTTCCAATTGATGTTATTTGCACTTAAACAAACATTAACTTTAAGAAAGTGTAAATAAAATGGATTTTAGACCGACTAGTACTGTTGAAAAAGTCATAAAAAATATGAAGTTTTAGCGCAAACTGAACTCTATGTGTAGGCATTACAGTTGTTTTTCCTAAAATTTTGTTAAATCCTGTCTTATCTATTGTCTAAGGCCTAGACTAGGTTACACGTTTCTTGGCGCACTAATTACGTAAAGTTTTCTTTGTAGCAATTATGGTTTATTTTGTGAATCTAACAAAATTGTCTAATTTTAATGCGAATTTCAAGAATTAAACTAAACGCGATCTGCACATCCAAACCACGTTTAAAAGCTTTCAGTGACGATGGTAACTGATAGCTTTTGATCGAGGTTTAAATGCAATTAGTGCCGATGTCGACAATTCTAAAAGGAAAGTTATCAATTAATTAGTACCTTTAATAGTAATCTCTTTTCGTCGACATCGGTAGGAAAAACATTAAGATATACCTATATTTTTTTGTTTTTAATATTTTTATGACACAAAAAAAAAAACAAATCACTCAAGTACGTACGCACCTCAATAGTTCTATTGAAAATGAAACAGATGAAAATCTATACCTATTTCACTCACTTATGCGAAATAGTACCGAAGCCTTACTTAATTTGCCTATTACCTACAGTCAGTACGTTCCTACCTAGTTATTGATTCCTAGCATCTTAAGAGAGGATAAAATGCCGGCTCTTCTCTTTAAGGTGCAATTTATTTTATTACAAACAGTTGGGTATTGATGATACTACCTACTTTCCTGTGCGAGTAAAAGTAATACGATGCCAATCAAAGTTATTTATATCAAGAAAGGTATTTGCAGCTCTGCCGACTTAGAAGTGTTCGTTTTTCCTAGATGAGAGGATATCGTTTACGCTATTCATTATAACTGCTTTTTTTGGTTCAGGTGTTTCGTTGAAAACCTCATATCTCTCCAATGACCTCATTTTATAAACCTACGGTTTATTTAACGCCCATTTAACGTCTATTTCAAGCCCATGCTCATTTATTTTTTCCCTATGGACATCGCCATGATAAGGATGCCATGCCAAGCCGTTTTTTGATTCAACCAGTATTTTTTCTTACAGATACTAAGGCCGAGATTTTATCACCTTTACTTAGTACGCAATTAGGCTAAGTGTTATTCCTGTCACTGTCGGATAACCGACAAACTACAAGTGCAAGATAGAGACGGGAGACCTCTCTAAGTCACTGCACGAGGTAGGTAACGTTTATGAATCTCGGCCTTAGACAGAAAACCCCGGTATACTCCACCAGCTTAACCTCGGAATCAAACCAGGTACCTAGATAACATTGGCTTGTAAAATTCCTTTCTTTTTAAAACATATGGTTAAAGTGTGGCTCCTCCATGACTTCACACTATATATTTTCTAAGCTGTCTCGTTCAATATGTTAGCATTGAAAAATTTACATTGCATGCAAGTTTTAGAGGTGCTCGCAGGTGGCAGTATGGAAAGAATACGTTAGTCTGGAGTATAGAAATAATACGTTAAACGTCAGTTCGGTTTTGGAGCCACTTCTTTCTATACTGGAGATATCAATTACATGCAGTAAAATGTTGTGTAGTTGTACATAGAAAGACGTAGAAATTACATTGAATGTCTATTCTTTAGCAGTACCATGATAGGTAAGTTTTCAAATGCAGTTAAAGCTATACTGAAACGTTTGACAAGTGTCGCGACAGAAAACTGAAACTTGTGAACATTTTAATAACAGAGATATTTTATTTCTCTGCATCACCAAAGATCCGCTTACAACATAAAACATTAATTAAACTAAAAAGAAATATAAATATCATACCAATATCCCATTCAAATGAAATAAAAATAACTTCTTTTCAAACAGCATCGGGAAAAAACGATTTCTTATGCAATCCGTAACATGTTGCTTACCTACAACTTACAAACGGGTATTAGTTATAAGTTATAACTTTATAACTCTCCGTAACAAGTTACATAACAAGCATCTGATTTAATTCCCGTCTACTTAATACTTAACTTCAAAAGAGACCGGTAAGGAGACCGGTAAGCATGTGACAAAGGAACTTAAGTTGAATAGTGAATGTTAGATTGTTTATTGTAATAGAGTAGTTGAATAGTTTGTGATAGAACTAGTTATAATTAGAAACTATTTTAGCTCATTTTAACTTGTTTTGCACCAATAACTTTGAGGGTAAGTATTAGATACTTACATAGGCGCAGGGATTGTTTTGTATCACATGAGATATCTGTAATATCTTAGATGCTGATGTACCGTAGATATGTAACATTTTTGATCACCTAACTTAAATTACACAATTATTATTATTATTTATTTATATCAAATACAAATGATTCATATTGTTGTTAGTAAAATTTATGAACTACGTTAGTACGTGTCCCATTAAAATAAAAATACACATGAAATAGAAAATATCGAAATTAAATTAAACTAAATACAATACAAATTTAAATCAAATAAAAAAAAATGAAATTGAATTAAATGAAAACAAATTAAAAAAAAACTTGAATTTTGAATGTAAAGGCATATTAATGAGGTATTGTAGGCATAGTAGGAATTTTACCACCAGCCCGTTAAAAGGGAAAGATCGAAACAAAAACGTATGTTTTTTTCCCTACTCTTACATTATAAAAAAAACACTCACTATTATCATCATAATATATCATAGGATTACATCCTACTAATTTTATAATTGTGAAAGTTTGTATGTTTGTGTGTTTTTTATTCAATCACGCAATAACGGATGAAATTTGGCACATAGATATTTTTTTTCACGGTACCACGTTCCCGTTGCATAATAAATTTCCGATATCCACGCAGACAACGCCGCGGGCAAAAGCTAGTTTCTAATAAATTTAATATTATACGAATTTCAGTTTAACGTTTCATTATAACAAAGCAAACATCAGAACAGAAACGTCATTAAAGTTATTGACAGCAATGAAGTGAAACATTATAACACAAACCGTATTTAGTATTATGTTTAGAGCAAATCATTCGTCCATCAAAGGTTCTATAAGGGAGAACACACACGATACAAACTTACAGGGACGTTTTTAAACAAAAAGTTTACTTTACTTAGTTGTCAAAAGTTTTAGAAGAAAAGTGAGTAAACAATTGACTAAGTTTTACATAACGCGATTGAAAATTACTAAAGCCGAAATCTTTAAACGTTACTCAGTATGTGCTTTAGCCTACACATGTTGCAGTCTCTATCTTGTAGTTGTAGTTTGATATTAATTGTGCGACAGCGGCAGGAATAACGCTTAGCCACAGTACGTGCAAAGTAACGTTTATAGATCTTCTATAAACTTCCATTTGGTACCCAAGATATAGGCTTGCCTAGTATTGGGTCAATGTAAAACCTCCTGTAATATTTTTGCCAATAAAGCTTAGCTTAATTATTATTTATTTATTATCTTGGCTTCAAGTTTGAAGAAAGATTTGGCAGTCCATACAGAAAGGCAATCGCGAGGGGCGTTGATAAAATCGTGTAACGATTATCATAATATACTATAGACCAGATTGACTAATCCTATTAACAATATATTTTATTTTGTACCGTAGAAGCGTAAAAAGCAAACACTCTTACCAAGTGCTACTATCACTGTAAAAAAAGACTCAAATAAATAGCCAGTTGTTAATCCCTGACCGACTTTCTACCCCACAATTTTCTCGTCTGTGAACCACCCTAAAACAGACGAACGAAGTTATCAACTCCATGGAATTGACATGAAATGAAACATGTACGAGTATGTAACAGGCAATGCGTGTGTAGTGTGTGTACCTTTGATGGCAAATTGATCGCAGTTCATCTTGATATGATAGCGTGTCTAGTGATTATCTATGTATGCTCAATTGCACTTTTTGGTCTGTGTTTGAGGGAAATGGGGTTCAAATAATGGTGTTTCCACGGATTTGGCACTAGCTGCTGTTTTACTTTAGAATATATTATTTCCTGCTATTGCTACTTTTTATAATGTATCTAGATGATACTAACTGACAACGTTATTGCACACAAACAGTACGTAATATAGGTAGTTAACATTTAATTTAATCCTAAAAATAGGTACGTTGAATGGAACTAGTTCCAACAAATTAATATGCGGTATACTTAATTTAATTTCATATTTTTCGATGTTTTCAGCGTTCAGCGTTTATAATCCCCGCGGCCATAATCCGTTACAAAACAACTCGAAAATTCTCAATTTAATGTTCATTATGCTTTTGAACAAGCTTTCATAGGCCTTTTCAATACAATATAAATTTCACAACAAAACAGTATTAAATATAAATGAAAAAAGTGGGATATTACAAAACAAACCACATAATAAGGCCGCCCGTGCCGCGAATATGAGACAATAAACGACAAAGCTGTATCGTAGCGGTCTACGTGGCGCTTCCGTAGCAAAACTCGTAGGCGACTACGCCGTAGCAGCGGGATACATCTAATGAGGGCACTGATATTGTACCGCTCAGCCGGCGGCCGACTCAGGCGGCCTCTATAAATTGGTTTCATGCATATTTATTTATTCAAATATGTATGAATTGAAATCTCCACGACTACTGAAATATGGCACTCGTGGACGAAAATTGAATCAACAGGGTAAATTAAGTTGACAGGGGCAGTAATAGTGTTTGAAATATAAACTCTTTTAGTTGAATAAGAAGCGTAACTTAAGAAAGTGCTCTCGTGGCATTATTCAAAGTATTCTTCATAAACTTCGCCTTCAAGCAGCGAACTGCGAACAACAAATTTTTCATATTTTGCTCTCCTGACGTTTGGGGAAATTGGTGTTTAATGAGTAAACTTATGCATCGTGGCGTGCGCTAATCTTGTTTATTTATTTTTTGTGATAATGCACGTTTAGAAAAGTGCACATGTGTTAAAAGTTGAAGCTTAATAGTTTTTTGATGACTTCGCCCGGTGCAAAATTGAGCGTGCTCGAGTCGGTATAAAATACTTTGAACTTTCCGTAAACCGTTTTGTTTGTTAAATTTTATTTGGTAATGCGGTGGCACGGCGACTCCGCTGTTTTGTACAAATTGGGGGATTTCAAACGGCGTGTTTTCCTGCTAGTATTTTTGTAAATATGCTTAATCAACTTTACGTAATGTTATAACCGGTAAGACAAAGGAAGACCAGAGAATTGGATTCTGCGTTTATCCCTGAGTTTTTAGACAAAGAATCATTTATCTCGTTTCGTAAATAATATTTTTCGTTTAAAATTATACTGTGTATAATTGAACTGTAGCAACAGATCTAACAGATAATAAATGAGGCGAGTCTCAAAGCTGGAAACTAATTAAAGTCGGCAGGCACGAATCCATACTTATAAATTAAGACGGTTTAACTTGCAAAGGTAATTGGGCAAAAGTTCATCTCAAATATTGACACGGGAATGTCGACAGAGCTGAGGCAGTAATTCTTTAAGGCACAGTTTACACTTCCGAGTCATCGTTATTCGTCTACAGTGAATTGTTAACGGCGAATTGTCCTCGTTCATTCATTCTTTGTATTAACATCGTGGACAATGAATCAAGTCGTTTTCAAAGTTTTTGAATTTAAGAATTTGTATAAAAGCGAGGAAACCATGAAAATGCGGCTTATAAAAATATTGGATGTTATTTCTGTGATTAATTTATTTTCAGCTTGATAAAACGATCAAGTAATGCCGATTTGCTGAAGGAATTCTTCGAATTTTTATTTGACACTTCTGTAACTTAACTTATACCTAGGGCTGATTTCACCAATCAAACTGAACACGATCAGCATTTCTAAAACGCGTTCAAGAGCTGTCAGTGTCAAAATTTGTTATGGAATATTGTACACAGACAGCTCTTGAACGCGTTTAGATGTGCCGAAGGCGTTCAATTTCATTGGTGAAATCCGCACTTACTTTCTATAACTTATTTAAGTAATTTTCTAGTTAAGTAAACTTGTTCTCAGGATAAATCAATCTAGGCGATGAAATTAAATAAGTAGAGATGAGATAAAATAAGTGTATATCTTCATAGCGATATATAAATGTGTTATTTTAATAATTCACTGAAACTGTTAGATTACGTTAAATATTTATAGTTAAACATTTTGCGAAAAGGAATCTTACGTTGTGGGTAAGGTTCGTTTGATCTGCCTGTTATAATATTGAAGTTAAGTAATTTAGTTTAACTTAAGCGTTGTTTAATGAGGTTTCATCTTTGTAATTTTATGACCTTTTAATCTTCAAATATGTTTAGGTTTATTTTTTATTACATTCATATTTTAGGTGAATTAATTAGGTACCTTATACCTAAATAACTTGATAAAAAACAGTAAATAGAAGTCATGTATGAATAACGTTTAAAATATGAATACCTTTGATAGGTAACACCTCCTGATCAACATAAATCTCATAAGTAAAACCAGAATAGGAACAATAACGTACATATTTGTACGAGTATCGAACTCCCAATCCTTTGCCACTGCGTCAGTCGGGTACCTATTCACAATCATACCTATTCCACAAATTCACGTGTCACTTCATCTCTCCATAAACTCCCCTATTCAGTCATGTCGCATCAATTTATTGTATTGGCAACATTTGGTAATCTCGATACGTTTCGTTGCGCATTAATTTGGCTAATAGTTTGTTTTTGTTCAGGTGTTGCCATAAGCCGATTATGGACAGTTATCAAATATAGCTCATTTATATGACCGGTGCCCGCATTAATGATTGCAGTCACGTAATATTAATGAGAGTTTAATGTTGTTCGTCGGTTTTACACATTGATAGTGTGTGTGTGTGTGTGTGTGTTAACTGAATGCTGGCGTATCTTTTGAGATAATTAATGAGCACTGATAATAATCAGTGCTCAGTATAAGTTTAATTATGTATACAATATGGTCCAAAAAGTGAGGTCAAAAAAAAAAGTTCATGCCCATGTCCGAAAACATCCCCATGCATGTTACGCGATTTGTTTGTAGTTTTTGAGGTTTTTTTATTTATTTGTGTTATGTCTGCTAGTATAGTCACCTTCAAAAATTCATATCTTTTTTAAGATTTTTTTGTGACATAATCGTCTTGAATTTTACTTTATAAGTAAAATAATAAACTTCTTAACAAAAATATATCGACAGCAGGGATTTAAGTTTTTAGTAGGATAGACTGAAATTTTCAACTATTTTGACGTAAGTATTTGGACCACCCTGTATATATTCCCAGTTAGTCCACAGTGAATAAAATAAGTCAAGACCAGTAGCTCTATTCTGTAAAAATCTCAACGGGCAATAGGCGGAATGAGCTTGAAGTGAGCTGTCATTCCACCTGATGCTAGGGGTTACCACTACTGACAACTCACATTAAACTCACTTCACCTAAGTTTTCACGCTAGGATTTTTACAAAATAGTTCGGTTGTTCTCAAACAGTGTCAAAGGCATTAACTTAGATTAGATGTTAAGTGTCACCCGTTACTCACTTTAGTGCAGAAAAATATACATACTTTGTACGTTTTTGAAATCTACATTGTACAAAAACTTTAAAGGTGAATATAGACTAGAGTGTTTACTTGTAACAAAATATCGAGCCGCTCTTAATGCGTGATCCTTTCACGAACCGAACAGCGAGGACGCCGCTCGACACTTTGTTACAACTTGATCTTGCAATTGTTTGCAACACAAACTAATTTGTGTAACATTTCATCGAGCAAGATAAACGCAGCACAAACGACGCAAATCCGACATTTCAACGAAGAGTAAACGCAAAATAAAAAGGAATATTACAGGTAAATGCTCACTCGCCGTGAGCATTACTTCGAACAGCGTTTCGAGCATTCGCAGGAAAGTTGCATTACATGGAAATGCTTTTTTAAATCGAGCCTTTGCTTGTATTGTACCATTCGTTAAAATGTTACAATGGAGAAGGCCCTATTCCCCAGCAGTGGGAACATTATAAGCTGATTATGCTACGTTATGTTATGCTCGAGAAAATGCTCTAGTGTATGCTCACCTTAAGCAAGCAAGCGTCGTCGACAGTCTCAAAGTTACGTCATATTCTTTCGCCTACTTCATATTATTTAAGCTTTGATATATTCGCAATTTAACTTGCCTGAAACTCGTTGGAGAGCGAACAGATTAAATTACATTTTTTTTCTACTTAACAAAGAAAGCAAACGACTTTTTACTGTAAACAGAGGAGGTTAGAGAATGAAGAATAAAGTCGTGTTGTCGAAAATCTTGATGGATATTATGTTTTTTTGCGCCGGATCTAGAAGTGATTAGCACATGTATCTAAATGAAAACGGTTAGTTACTTTAAAAATACGCCATATACTCTCCAAAATGTTGGAGCAAAAATGTTCGTATTTGGTGTATATAAATTGCAACCTGCGAGTCTTGACAGCTCTTCCTAAGACAAATTGAAGGTGTATGGCGAACTTAGGTAAACACAATTTGATGACTAGTCACAATATAATACAGCTCGAAAAACAGGAATTTACTAATACCTATTACACATTTACATTTAAAAAAAAAATAGAAAAACACAAGTACTTAATGTCACCACACAATTAAACATTAATTTGTTATTAACATGCTATACCGTAGTCGAAAATCTATCCAAAAATTACCTTTATTCCAATGTGGATAGGGAAGTCTGATGCCAAAGCAGGTTGCGGATGAAGTGCCGGCAGGAGCGGCAGTGGAAGAGGGCAGGACATCATAGCTGCGCCAACCTGTCAACAAATGATAGCCTTTAGAAGTCAGTGTTTGTACAAATGTTGGACGTCATTCTGTAGGTGGGTGCAAAATAGCTCCTCTAGCGTCACCCAGGCTACGGTAGGATGACTATTTCTAAGCGGTGTGTCAAAAAAATTACCGACTAACCTAAGTACGATTGTATCCGTAGTCAATCAATCAATTTGCCTAGCCTTTCCCCAACTATCTTGGGGTCGGCTTCCAGTCTAACCGGATGCAGCTGAATACCAGTATTTTACATGAAGCGACTGCCGTCTGACCTCCACAACCCAGTAAATGGGCAATACGATACCCCTTGGTAAGACTGGTTGCCGGACCGTATCCGTAATAGCCTTTAATATTGGCAACCAGTGTTTGTACCTACAAATGTTTGACAATGATTTTGTAAGAGCAAAATGTGGTGCAATGTTTGTGATATCAAAAACGCGGGCTACGGCGGGATGCCTATTTCTAAGCAGTATCTAAAAAAAAATTACCAACAAACCTATACCAATTTCCGTCAATGTCCGTAACTTAAATGGAAATGCCTTCAACGTTGGTACGTCCCTCTTTGACAGAATCACTATTTAATTTTCAGTAATTTTAATACTTTTGTTAATTTTCAAATAGTTCAAATAAAAATAGTAAGAGGCGATAAAATATTTAATTAAACATTTAATTTAAACCCCACACATCTACCACGATTAAGGAAAACGTCCTAAAAACGTTCATGACACTTTTAATCACCAACATCTGCGAGCACCATTTAGGAATCCGTATCATAATTTCGTCGTACGAGAATACATCGATACACGAATAGGGATGGGAAACGCCGAAAACAATTTAGTTAGCGATGTATTCGGGAAGCCGGGATAAACTCGGTAGATATGCCTCTCTAATATTCCGTGTGGGGAATGCAGGGTCCGTTGAAAACGATATGAATAATATATTGGCGCGAATGCACGGCCGGTCGCGGGAGATCAGTCCGCATTACGACTCAATACGGCTTGTGCTGTGACGAATATAAGCGTCGAACGGACCGACAGCGCGATACAGCCATACTTTATGTAGATGATGAAAACATTTATTTAATTGCGTGGCAGGTATTAATAGTTAGTGTATGTCTAGCTAATTGTGATTGTATCAGTAGGAAAACTAGGCTCGTGAATTTGATTTACAAAAGAAACTTTGTAAATTTCATTTTAAATCGTTCTCTGGTAAAATTTATGAAGGTCTTCTAATCTTTTTCATTTGTTTTAGGAAATTACTTAAGTCATACCAAATTATGTTTAAACCAGAGTTATGTAAATTTTCCTTTACATTTTATATTTATTGCACCGTACTTTCGCGTTTGTAGTCTTTGTTCTGTCGGGAAAAGGCATGATGTTATGTCTCTATGGTGTTATATAAAGAAAGAAAGAAAGAAAGAAAGAAAGAAAATACATTTATTTAGCACAGACTGAAAAGCTCACAATATATTTATACAGACGAAGAAAAATAAAATCAAATAAAATGATTTGTAAGTATATATATCCTTTAACCGATTCGCCGGCATCCAGCTACGCAAATTCCCGGTTTTATATCGACGTGTCACCCTTACCGGGACCGAAACTATGCGAATCGGATCCGACCAACCGCTTCGAGTTCACTTTGCCTCTTTTCTAGTATCAAAACATATTACTGAACACAGTTTAGTGATTTATCAAACCAATTGACTGACGAAAGATGGTACGACAATCTTGTGGAATTTAGCCGAATTAGGCGCTAAGGAAGCGATCAAATAACAGATCGTGACATTTTCCTGGTATGAATTGATATCGGGTGTCGAGTGAAGTGGGTTTGTATAAAGGTTCTTGTTATTTGTGTTTATGAAGGCTATAATAAGTGAATAAATATTACTTCTTTGCAGAGTTCCCTACATGTGAAACTGGCAACACTTGTCCCTTTATTCTTTAAAAATAACTCATGACATAACATCACGCCTGTAGGTACTCCCCGAAGGGTTAAGCAGAGGTGTACCTATAGTGAACCCACATCTTGCCATTTATTTTCAAGTCCAATATAATAGGGGACAAGTCTATTGCCATGAACCGGGCACGAATTCAGATTCCGGGCTGCTACTGAGAAATTCCGGAGTGAAATTAAAGAACCCGGGAATTAAATCCAGGTCCACATTCTCAGTAGTAGCACTTACGAGACCAGCGACGCAATAAAAATATCGGGTTATTACAGCAACTATGAAAGTAATGACATTAATAACCCTAAAAGCCATCAGCAAAAATCAAAATGGCAGAGCCTTTACTAAAACCACATAATGGAGATTGGAAATTTCGTAAATATCTAAACAAAATCAAACAAACGGCACAATGTTAATATGAATCGGGAAGGACGCGAAGTTTTAATCGAAATGTCGAGCGGTTGTATCGAGCCATCCCTAGGGGTGTCTCGTTACATTAAATTAATTAACTATACTAATTGAATGATACAAAACGAATTAACTGTGAGAACTGTTTTTGAAAATAAAGGGCTTCGCGTCAATAGAAAATTGTTTACATATTTTATAGTTTTGTAGTGAACAGAGAATATGAATAATTTTTGGATTGTTCGGAATAAGTCGCGATCGAGAGAGAACGGTTTAATTAATTTTCTTAAGAGCCATTTAAACGGTTATTTCTCAATCAATTCGGCCTATCGGAGTCGACTTCTAAATATAAGGATATCGGTTCATTGGTTGTGCTATATTGGTTGTGTTAATTAATAGATACACTCTTTTGATAATGACGAGTATCGACAAATAAAAGAAAAGTTTTTTTTTTGATGATCAAAAACTTGTTCAAATGAATGGTTACGATTTTAGACGAGTCTAACTGCCAAGCTTGGTTTTCTTTTTTTTTTCAATGTCATTAAACATTGAACTAAAAATCCACAAAATATGCAAAATGCATAAAACACTTGCCTGTCCTGAGACACATGAAGACATACCCTACCTACCTAATTGAAAACTGATTTTTAACACTGTTGTTCTTTGAAGACAGTAATAGAGAAGTACTGACTGCTTGTGGTGACTGGTCCTCTTGCTGACCATGGTTTTTGTTGTTGTTATTTTAACTGTTTATTTATTTTTACTTCGATAGTTAGCTAGTTCGCTAGTTTATCATTTGTGATTTCCGAGTTACAGCTTTAATAGCTATATGTAAACGGGCACGCCCTTTATGCCTCGAGGATTTCAATCGGGTATTAAGTTCTTTTTACTTTTTTGTTGGTATATTGGTATTGCTAGGTGACATATAGAAAATAATTTAATTTTATGTTTTGTGTTGCGTAAAGTAAATTATTTTGCATAAGTACTTTTGTATAGTATCAAGTTTTTCTAACTATTCAGACAGCTGTGCTGCTGGGGAGTTTGTTGCGCCACTTCTTCTTCCCACCTAAAGCACTAGGAAGTGGTGAAGGGCGGGCGTTTTTGGGGGACTGTCTTATGTAATTTTGACGTTCGAAAAGTGCTGATTCTCAGCCTAGTTTGAATATATATATATATTTTTTTTTTTAAATTTTGCCTCACACTAGGAATTTCTCCTGTATTATGGGTGCGTTTACATTTAAATTCACATACACAAACAGCCAGACCCGGAACAACTACTTGCAGGTCATACAAATATTTGTTCCGTGCGGGAATCGAACCCGCGACACGCAGTGCAGCAGTCAATCGCTTAACCATTCCGCCAACCGTGCCGTACCAAAATGGTATATGACTTTTGAATTTGAAAACGGAAGAAAGAGGCATGTTGCGCCGACCTCAAGTAAATTTGGATAAAAACAAGAGAATGATAATGTTCTTTAAAAAACTATCAAAAGGCCAACAAAGTACATCTAATAAAATACCAATCCACTCGATGAACAATGATAAATACCGTCCGTACATTGACCGTGTTATATTTCCACCGAGGAAAACCGCGCTCTTCAACTATTCAGGAGTCGAGGGAAGTTGTTATTATGACAGTTACCTAACTCCATTAATTACATTAATGAATGCATTAATATAGAGTTGGCTAACTATGCCTCGGGCTGACAGCCGACGTGAAATCCTTTTTACTAGATAAAACAAAAATTGTACTTAGGTTAGCAGACTAGTTGGTTAAAAAGGGAGTCTTTAATGGATTTTAGAATGGTTGGTTTTGTGGAAATGGTGTCAGAGTTTCAATAGTTTGTTGGACTATAATAAGGAAATGGTTTTAAAGCATTTGATAAAATAAATATCTCGTAGTCTTATGCAATAAATTAGATATTCCCGAAAAGAAAGAAAATACGTTTATTTGCGGTAGACATGACGCAAAAACAAACAGGTTGGGGGAAAATATGCGTCACATCAACGCAAAACGGCTATCGCTCAGCGTCAGCGTTGGTGTCAGCGACAGCCGGACAGCAGAATTAGGTACATCTGATGATCTTCTTGTCAAAAAATCTTTTAACTACAGCTTTTCTTATTAACAAAATGGCACCCTTAGATACCCGTTAAATCATTAAACAATTAAT
Organism: Xanthia icteritia; assembly: GCA_949128155.2. NCBI lineage: Eukaryota > Metazoa > Arthropoda > Insecta > Lepidoptera > Noctuidae > Xanthia > Xanthia icteritia. Next base: position 8,766,641 of record OX421935.2, on the reverse strand, counting down.
AAGGGCAGCCTTGAGCATTAATAATGACTTTTTTAAACCTCCCGTTCTTAAATATATAATCAATTCGAAGGGGAGCGATTGGCTTTCTATAATTTTGACGGATCCAATTATTTTATCGCTTCTTCCCGAACGCTGGATACCCTCGAAATTAATTAATTAACTATTGGTATAATTAAATCATCTCGGCTCCGCGAAATTTATTCTTTCGAGTGGCGAACAAAGTTTCTTGTTTAAAATATAATAGCAGTAAGATCATAACGGTATGATTAACATGAGTAAAGTTTATCGTAAATAAGAGGGGGAGCGGGAATATGATGATTCATGGTATTGCCTCACTGTTAGCCGTTTTGTTACTAAATTAGAGTCACGCAGGAAATCTGTGGTAACGACATTTTCAAAGTAATTTTTACGGTTTAAAAAGGAAACTGTGTTTGTTGAACGGCTCTTTTACACTGTTCTCTACTGTATTAAGTCGGCTATGAGCTAAACAGTTGCCTTTTTGAGTAAGTTAGGAAAGTTTTTTGCAAGATTGCTTTGAAGGAAAAATATATTTGAAAACATTGAATGTAGATCATTGTTGTCTGCACTTGGCACATAATTTCTTACCGATATGCATAGTATAGTGATGACTATGGTGAGGGTGGAGTAAAACAATATAGTCCTCTAGACCGTATTTCAGCCGCGGCGGCCAATCTCAACGGAGACTAGCCTTCGGCGCGGGATATTATAGTGCACAAGTGTGTGCGCAGACACAGGTGCACTCTCTCTTCCTTCGCTCATAGTCCGATGGGACGGCAATCCGCCACGACCGGAAAGAGATATAATAATAAATAAAATAAATAAAAATCTTTATTTATCCAAAAAAACTTACAGTTTTAAATACAATATGTGGTTTAAAAATATATTTATAGTTTATGTTGCAAATTCTGTACAAGAATACTACTCTACCTCTTAAACTAGGGTATACCTGTATTTTAAGAAGCAGTTTTAGTTTACGGTCAAGGTTTACAATGATAAACAAAAACTTATCTCAAGTGGACTGTGTCATTCTACTGTATGGTACACAAAAAAATAAAATAAAAATTGAAACACAGAGTAAAATTGTATGTATAAGTGTGTTGTGTTTGTGTCCGGGGTGTGTATGTGTGTTTGTGTGCGCGTGTGTGTGTGTGTGTGTGTATGTGAGTGTATTATACAAGATAGATAAGTAAAGACTCCGTGTAAGAGTAATCCGTAAGAAGCAGCCACTCTGTTACTTTAGATTTTAGTGCCTGTGTATATGGCGCAGGACCAATGGCTTAACGTACTTTCCGAGGAACGGGGGTATCACACCGCCAACTTTACTAAGAAATTCCTTATGGAAAAACCCAATAACAATAACACTGCCCGACCCGGGAATCGAACCCAGAACCCCACGCTCAGCAGTCGCGCTTGCGACCACGAGACCAACGGGGCAGTTAAAACAATAATGAACTGTTAAAGGATTGCAATGGCAGTCTGGCCGCAGGCGCCCTTTGGATAGATCGAATATTAGAAATATCAGTGAAACACATGCTCCACGATTATTTATTCTGCTGCCAATTTGCAAACGATTAGTTATTCAACAAACATACTCAATTAACATATCAATCGTAAAGTTTTAAACATGACAGCGGCATGTTGTTACTAAATAAAGCACTGTTCCTAACAATGTTATTAACATTACAGATTTAAAGCCACCTTTACATCGCCATAAAGTACTAGTAAAGTTTGTAGGTAGGTACAAGATACCAACCCACCAATCACACGGTTGATTAATTTCCAATAAAATGTTTGGGTCTCATACAAATCCGTTCCGTTTACGTCTTGCTAACAAATGGCATAAAATAAGAAATAATTTCGACTTTACTCTCATGTCTGCTACACGAGTTGAGTTTATTGCTTTTAATATGATCTTATTTGGCGAAGAGGAGCTCGTGGCTAAGGAATACCAACCGCACGGGTCGATACATCAGGTTAAGCTACGCTTTCCGGGGTTGGTCCGTGGATGGGTGACAATTTTTACATACCGAGACTTCTCCGCCGTTGGTCCCGGCAGTCATACGTGGATCTTTGACGGTCGTTACTGGTCGTCGGAAGTCCGAAAGTCTGACAACCAGTCTTACCAAGGAGTATCGTGTTACCCAGCAACTGGGTCGTGGAGACGGATGGGCGCTCCATGTAAAATACTGGTTTTCAGCTGTATCCGGTTAGACTGGAAGCCGACCCCAACATAGTTGGAAAAAGGCTAGGCAGATTGATTGATTTTATTTCGCGTGTTTTGAATGGAATCTAATATGATTTATAAATTCATTGTATTAAGTGTAATTTTTATTCATCGGTATGCTGTGTTGTATCCAATGGTCACGTCGCCATGTTTACAGCAAGGCACCCGGAATCACCCTTACTGCAAAAATAGCTTGCTGGCTATCTGTTAACTATGAAAAAAACCGCATTCAAATCGGTTCACCCGTTTAAGAGCTACGGTGCCACAGACACACACATATAGCGGTCAAACTTATAACATCCCTGTTTTTGCGTTGGCGGTCAAAAACAGCCGGGTAGTGAAAGCATTGTGTTTTATTTAAATAATAATTAGGCCATGCAATTTAAATTTAAATTTCAGGTAACCACTGGAAATCAGCGCTGTGTTATGGGTTCGCCATAGCATAGCATTATGCAGCGTTTTTGTCACTGTCACGACGTGCAGCTGCAAACACTAAAGTACTCGTATATTATCTAAGTTCGTTTGTTATCCATTTTCACACTTACCTAAGCGTATACGTCCAAAATAATTTCCCTACACATCCAAGACGTAGAAAATAGAAATGGCTGTTAATTTATTTCAGCTTTTCTTAGTCATAATTCATAGTCTGAAAAGCTTGGCTTGCAGACGTTCCTGAACGATGTGTAGTTATTATTTTTAGGGGAAATGACGCGAACGTGCGGTCTGACGTCATGACTGACGCGGTACTGTGCGAGCCGGAAACTCAGTAGTGAGATATAAATGTGGAACGTTAGCGCCGTCAGCGGTGCAGTTTTAGAATGATAAATGATTTGAAAAATACTACGGGGACTGGGGGAATTTTGTTGCGAATAATTGAGATAGATACGTGTACCTAATATAACATTCGAAGTGTGTTACTGTTGCTTGGTAGACAAATCGTCGTTAACTCTATCTTTAAAATGCTCAAAACTCTGTACATTGTGTTTTTGTTTAGGATAGATGAGTTGTACCAACATTATTGTTAATAAAAAAAATATTATTAAAAATGATTACTAATTATAAATAGTTTTCATCAGTATCAGCAATTCAGCAGTCTCCAGCAGTCACATATAATAGGCCTCTCCAATTGCACGCCATTCAACTAGATTCTCGATTCAATCTTAATTACTTATTATTATTATATTATAAATTAATTTAACACTGACTCCTAGTCAGTGTTAAATTAATTAGTCACAGGATCACCTAGTTTAGGAGTCAGGGTTTCACCAGGGTTAACTAAAGGTCATACGGATAACCTTTAGTTAACCAAGTTAGGTAGGTATGTATCCAAGTCTTAAGCAGTGTCAAAGGTTTTTATATCAATCAAGATTTTTATTTATTTATTTAATTATATCATGGATTATTTTTGTAAAACAATCATGAAATAAAACAACAACAAAAAAAATTGAACTATTTCAGCAGGATTACATTTTTTTTTTTTTTTTTTTTAAAAACGTTGCCCCACACTAGGAATTTCTCCTGTGTCGTGGGTGCGTTTACAAACATTTAAACTCACATACACAAACAGCCAGACCCGGAACAACTAATTGTAGGTCATACAAATATTTGTTCCGTGCGGGAATCGAACCCGCGACACGCAGCGCAGCAGTCAATCGCTTAACCACTGCGCCAACCGTACCGACATTCCAATCTAATGACGTCACTTTATCAGTAACTCGGTCTCGGTCTGTAGTAGGTAGTCATAAGAAGGTAACAATTCAGTGTAAAAACGACATTTTACTTAAATAGCTTCCAGCGCTCGTTAAATCCACCCCGAGTATCCCACAAAATTCCTAGACTGCTACTGCTACTAATGCCATCCGTTTTGCACGGATAAAGATTTTTAAAATATCTGAAGGTAAGGAAATCTACCTCAAAAACAAAACTAGCTAGACTGTTCGTCATCCTAATATATCCTATTACGGCTACACCATCTTACTGCAGTTACTTTTTCCCGTCGGAGGATCTAGGAAAAAGATACCAACTATATTCTTTCGCACATGAATAACTTTCTTTAATCTACCACATAACTTGAGTGATAAGGCAAATTGCAGCGACTGCTACTAATTGCAGCCGCCGCTAACAATGCTCGCATTCGAGAACAAACAATAAGTTTGTACAATACCTTAAGAATTAAAACTTGTTCTAAACGCTAAGTTAGCGATTAAGTTGCAATCACGGCGGCGCAGTACTGCGCTAAGTTAGTGTAAACAAGCGGACGCAACTCGCATTGTGCCAAGTCAATTCGAAACTAAGTTACGGTTGTTGTTTCAATAAGTTTCTCCAATTATATTGCATGTTTGTTAACGTATTCCATTTACATGATGAGACGATGTATGCGCTTTTGCGAAATATTCTATTTGTTTATGTTACTATCTCCTGTGGTAAGTTGTCGAAGAGTTGTCGGAATTGAAAATGTTGGCCTTATTTTTGTATTAGTGGCCCTAAATATTTTTCTAAAATTAAAGCCTTATAAGTTAAGTTATAAGTTACTTCTTATAACATCAGCTATCTGCCAGTGAAAGTCCCGTCAAAATTGGCCTTTTCGGGTATTAGCCGGAACAAACAGACAGACAAAAAGAAAGGCAGAAAAAATATATATTTTTTTTATTTTATTATAAGTACCGTATATAATATACTTTCAGATGGATGTAGAAAAAAGCTTAAATTTTATTTATTTGTATAGATTATATTTACTTTCTTCGGTCCATTTGACGACTGCTTTTGAGCCAAGTAAGCTCTTTTTGCCTTTTGCTATCTTTATGGTTCTTATAACACAATAAAAATAAAATAAACTCATTGCTACATGAATCTGCAGCTCATCTTTGATACTTATAAGATACAGAAATTCGTAACAGGAAATGTATACCATTGTAAAATAAAATTATTCATTTATTAATTAACATCACTGATAGAACTGAAAAGTGTAATCATACAGCCCTTGGATTTATTTTATATGTTTAAACGGAATAATATACAACGTACAGTCACGAGCATCAATATGTACCTACACACTGCAAAAACCTACAGCAATTTTCTCGCTATAATATAATTTAATAAGATACATTATATATATTTATATATATATATATATATATATATATATATATATATATACATACATATATATATAAGATACATGATAGGCAGTCGCTCCATGTAAAATACTGGTATTCAGCTGCATCCTGTTAGACTGGAAGCCGACCCCAATATAGTTGGGTAAAATCTAGACAGATTGATAGACTTTTGGATAAAATAGCTTGAGAGTGACTACATATTAAGCTCGTGACTGTACGTAGTTGGATTTTTCACATATCTGTCACAAATTATTATCGATACTCAGTTCGTGTGCGCTCAGATGTTAATGTGTAATTACATTATAATGAGATACTCATGATTAATACATGATTGTGTATAAACGAATAAGATAGGTGTATGATTTTGTAAGTATTTTACATTAATTATTTATTACAGCGCGTAATAAAAGCTTAAAAGAGTGTCAATGTTTGAGTTCTAAATATTATTAATAATATTTTAATAGAACTTTTGAAATGTGATTGGCCCATAACATGCTTACTTCTAAGAGATATTTTTTCATTATTTTTATTTAGTTTTTTGGCGACCTTACTACTATTCAGTTTAACTTGCAGCACATCAACTTTAATAAACACTTGAATTTTCCTTTGACGGTGGATTTCTTAGAATATGATTAATTTTTTTAAGATATTTTTCTAGTTTCATTTCGGCACGAACTATACAAAAATATTAACGACTTAATTAGAAAAATTATGAACCAAAATCAACGCAACCATCAAACATTTTAGGCACCAAGAATTACGACTTAAAATATTCGCACCACTAATTAGTTTAATTAATCTACTTATTATGTCTACCAAATATTCCTGGCGATACTTTACTAAGTACAGTCACATCCAAAATATGTTTGTCATCTTAAGGTAATTTTGTCTACTCATTGCACAATAGAATCTGCTTTACCGACTCAGAATTTAATATTTCGTCGTAATGTCAAGCAGAATGATTCAGCCATCTTCTTTATATGTCAGATCGAATTAATAATGTGTCATTACCAGGCTCAGACATATTTTTTTCTAATGATATAATATAAAATGGCCAGGCCATAAAACAAGGTTTTTAGGTTGATGTCAACTGGACAATGGCCAAAGGCGTATTTTGATCTTTGCTATCAAGCAATTAAATAACATTTTCTATGCAATAGTCTGCTCAGTACCGTAGTTTTAAAAGGTATTATATGCCATGACTTGATAAAGGAAAAAAGTTGAAAACTGACGAAGATATAAAAGACCTGACTGTACCTCCAAGTAACGAGATCTTTGCCGCCTCGCGCCTAATTACGACGATTGAAATATTTTATAACGAAGTGAAAAACGCATTAAAAGTTTATCGGCCAAGTCCGGGAAGAAACAAAAACACTGCCACAGAGTAAAATGTTGCTTTGTTAACAGATTTTGTCTTGCCAGCGGGTTAATGAAGATGAATCGGTAGGATTTTAGCTTTGAACTGGATTTGTTCGTGATTTAACACGATTACGGGTCAATTGCGGAGTTTGTGGATCGTTTATAAAATTGAAGTTTACTTTAGCTAGTTATATAACAAGTACATAATACTTGAAGTGGTAGGCTTTAAGTATTTTAGATAGATAGAATGCTCTTTATTATGTACACCATAGAAATTTTACATAGGGTGACACAATGGGCGGTCTTATCGCTAAAAGCGATCTTTTGCAGATATCATTTGGATGGATTAAAATGAAAAGGAAAGACAATACTGCAGGTAGTCAGTGGTGTACCATTTACATATAAATACATAGATACATAAAGCATAAACTTATCTATATAAATATATACCTAGATATACATAAAATAATAAACATGAAACAAGAGCAAGGAACTATGTAATGATGATGCTACATTGTTGTATTCTATGTTTTAATTTTAATTTAATGTTTGACTTAGTCTAAAAATAAATGCATTATTACTATTTATTTTATTTATTTATTTTAAAGTAAGGAAATAAAAAACATTAAGGACGCTGTTGAACGCTAAGAAATGTTATGCGAACTGGTTAAAAAACTCGTCAATACGCAGACGAAAGACCCGTTTTCACACTATCTTCGTTTCTTGCATAAGTTATTTTTTCTTGCAACTTATACAACAATATATATATCATGAAACAAATACTAACATTCCTCCAAAAAAATGACAAGAATACATTATTTAAAAAGCCATAAAAGTCACAAAATGTATCCAATTTTTGTTTACCCCCATCTCACATGCTTGTCATAAATTAATTTGGCAAGTTAGATTGCGGTATAACAAGCCCCGATGTCATACACTTTTCAATTTGACTACTCTTGTATATGACGCACCCCTTGTTGTATTGTCTCATTTTACGTTGCATCCGAAACTTGTAATTGTTTCAAAGTATCCTTGACAGATATAATATATGTTCTTTCTGGAGATTGGTACCTACTAAGAATTTGTATACCTGCCATTTTTTTTTGAAGTGGCGGCTATGGGTATTAAATATTCTGTTTCTCTTTCCAGAAACCACTTTCGGAAATTGAATCAAAATGTAATAATAATGTCTGTTTGTACTTTATTTTTTTACTGGCAATTTTTCTCTTCCTCTTTATTAAACGGAATCAAATCTTGGACCACGGTATAAACAAGTGAAGCGCTATCAAAGAAGACTTTGTGAACTTAGATTACCTGAACGAGTTCTAGGCAAGATAGGTCACTTTAAAAGTGTTTTCTTTCTTTCAAATTAAGATTCATCTCGAATAAACAGGGTGAGTATTTAGACAACTGCATCTGTCAAGGGGGTGAGTCTACCCGTCATACTAAACATCTTTCACCGTGAAACTCATATGCAATTCGTGAAAAAAAAATAACAAATTCCTATACAACAGTAGACAGACTATTTCGATACACGTATGTTTTTTTTTGAACGGTGGAGTTTCTTGCCCATTCTTCTCCATACGAAAACTACCTTTTGGAAGGGGCAACTAGAATCAATTAATTTTTTTTGTAAATTTTTGACGTTCAAAAGTGCCTTATACGGGCCTACTTGAAATAAATGATTTGACTTTGACTTTGACTTTGAACGCATCGTTTGTGTTTCATAGAAAGTTGTTTAGTATGACAGGAAGAATCAACCCCTTGACGGGTTCAGGTTACTAAATCGCCACCCTGTATAAGAACTGTAGGTATAGTAAAATAAACCCCCTACCTGTTAACTACTTCCACAATTCTATGCCAAGACAAACAGGGGATGACTTGCATAGTCTCCAAAACGTGTATATAACAAGTTTGAGCTTATGTGAACTGTCGTGAGAAGACAAACGGAAAACCAACATTACCCCAGCTTATGACGACATCTAGTTTAGACCAACATTCACCCCGGGGCTGAGCATACTCTGCAAACTGAGTCAGCCATCTCAAACTGAGTAAACAGAAACAATTCTCAACTTACTATTGCTATTCATGTTCAATTGAACTAAATGAGTTTTTGAATAGATATGAACACTGAACAAAGATAAATGTGTTCTTTGATTTCGAGTTTATTACCTACAAAATTTTTGTAGCAAAAATATATAAAAAATATATATGACATGGACATGATCAAAGTTCGAGTTCCGTACTCACATATGTGCTGAAAGGATAAAAAAAATAAGTAAATGAATTACCCTGTATTATTGTAAATAATTTAATAGGTTTATAACGCTCTTGGAGCAAACTATTTCATACTTGCGCCGAAAAATAAAATGTGCAAACAAAAAGTGAACATACACAAAACTGGCAGCTAATAAAAATATACAGTGTTATCTGTTAATATTTCTGCGTTTTTTATTAAACACACTGGATACTTTAGCAGCTCGACAAACAAGTCATGACCACTCCTAGGTTGTCCCCAGGCGCATCTAACTCATAATCCTGGAGTCATAAATTCTGGAATATGTGTCGATAAATTACTGGAATATTTTAAGCTTGACATTTAGACTAGGACCGTGGTGTAAATTAAAAATGTAACTTGGTCGTATCCGGTGTTCGAAGTGTTCGGTCTATCGTGGGATCTAATCAATTACCTACATATTTTATGCAGTATTTTGACTATAAGAATATAGGTACCTATTAATATAACGGACAATATTTCATGTCGAAAGGTTTACAAAAATGTTTATAAATAACATAGTTTGGATTTTTATGTATAAGACTTGGTGGCAAGAGGCTCGCCCCGTATTATATGGGACTTAAGAGGGAACAGGGGCTGCGAGGAATTTGAAAAATAGGTATTTGAAGAAACTATTGCCGTCTTCTTACCTCAAGTCTGCCCCCGTAAAGGGATAGCTACAGCTCAGACCAACTATATCACAAAAAAAAATTACGAAATCAACGTTTCCTATTCCCCTTTTTTCTGCTCGAAAACTGAACTGATTCAATTATTTTTTTTACATTACAATTTTAAGAAAGAGTACGTCTAGGTTCCTATCATTTTAATTTATATTAAAAACTTTTCGAATTTGTCTGCTACTCCTCTAATCATGGCGGTAAAAATGGGGCATTTTTGTAATTTTTGGAGGGTCATATTTTCTTTACCGATAAGTTGCTGAAAAAAAGGAAATAATAGGGACGTGACTACAGCAGACCTTGATTTAATGAAAAAAAAAAGATTGCTTTAGAAGTTATTCAGGAAGAAAAAAGGAGAATACATTTGTATGGAGAATCGCATGCCCTGTTCCCTCTTAAACATAACTGGCGAAATGTGTGTGTACTATAGGTATACCTCTGCCTACCTTTCAGGAATACAGGCAGGGCCGGATTAGCCACGTTGCAGGAGTAGCAAATGCTACAGGCCCCGCGCTTTTGCGGGCCTCGTGCTTGGACGTACAAAAACATATGTCTGGTTACACTACCAGTAGACCCAAAGGAATATTACATATGAATAGTCAAAAGAATTACAACCTTTCAGAAGCGGGATGCAAAAAAAAATCGAGTTCGCTTCGTTCGCTCTTGCCTACAAGGTGCTTTTGGAAAAATCACCTTTAAACCACTGCGGGCAACTATGCCAAAATCAATCATGTAGGTTTTTACAAAAGTACTTAAGAATTGTTTTATGAAAGTAAGTACATAATTTGGTTCAAGTAGAAAAATAATGTCTTTGTTTAGAAATATTTATTTGACTAATGTAATATTGAGAACAATCGAAAACTATTTTGTAAAAGTACTGTTTTATCTCCTAATTTTTAGAACCTAAAACAAACCAAGCCTACCTTTGGTAAAATATGCTACAAGCCCCGTTATCTTATGTGTAAGTAGCATAACTATCGAACGATTGTATAGGTATATTTAATCGAGAATTTCCAATCTGACAAAAAGCGGTAAAAGCATAAAATGACAGCCCCCAAAGCTACAAGAAAATCAAGGTACTTTTATGTATTAGACGTACAACAGTCTGATAACATTCTGATTAGATATAAATTTGTCTGTTTTTGCCGAACAGACGAAAACTAAATCCGACATTAAATTCATAAAAGCGTCATATAAAAAGTACATTAAACAGTGAAACTGAGCTCGTGAACATCAAAATCACTAGCTCAGTTTCGCCTTAAAATGTTCTGAATAAAAGACTACAAACCCTGTACATAAATAAATATTTTATATTGACACTCAGATTTTTATAGTAAGCCACGTTAGTTCTATATAAAATGCCCAGGTGCTTAGTATTCCTCTAGAATGGACATTGTTTATACCACACCGTCTCACGTAAATTATTATGAATAAAATATTTTAGAATAAAGAGACTGGAAAATTTCAAAGAAAAACATTTGAACGGCTTACTTTCAGACAAACAGAGCAATAAATAAATATTGACATCCTTTGCATCAAACATTTTATATATCTATAGAGTGTCTAGTGTGTAACCTAACATTTAGGAAGACGATAAAACTCTGTTTTTACGGTTTGAGAAGAATATTTTCCGAATCTTTTATTAACTTTTTTCACTATTGATGAGTTTTTCTTCGTAAATTGAACAAGACCGACAATGCTTTTAATTTGCTATTTAATAAAAGCTACGTCGTGGTTAGCGTTTTACTTTAGAAGTATAGAGTTATTAACTGAACATACAGCTCACCAAAAGAGCTTCCAGTATTCATCTAAAACAGCCGTACACACAGCACAGATATGGCGAAATACAGGGATCCTAATCAATTTCGCAGCTACCACGACCACAAATGTTGACATTATTGTACGTTCCACAAGCATGTAACACGTGTCCGAAGATAAAGGAGTTATCAAGGCACAATTATGGGGAAGGAACGTCAACACTGCGCCACTCCACGTGGTGGATCACTCCATAAACGGGTTCCCTACGTTTGTGTCCGATTAATTGCATAGGCATTCTCTGCGCGGCTCGCAGGCCCGGTATGTCAATGAAAGCAATTACTTGCACACCACACACCTAGCCTACCTACAGCCAGTTATTACGGTTTAAGCTTCATGCTCGTCATAACATTAATCGATTATTTTATCGATGTTTTTCCTTATTTTGCGCAAAAAAACCTATTGGAATCTGATCAGTATAAAAGAAGCAGTTACGCACCCAATGTCAATGTAATTATTTAACAAATTACCAAGTGAATTAAAATATCTTCCCTTGAGAATATTCTGAAAAAAGAAAATTACTACTGGTTGGTAGATAAATGTTTCTCCACGAGTCAGGAATACCTTAGTTAAAAGAATAGAAAATTATTGTAATTTCTTACATGTTCCTATTAGTGCCAATAATTTATCTATATGTCGCCGTAAAATGGTTAAAGCCGTGAAATAGTTATATCCTTAGGGATATAGCTATATGAAACCATAATATAGTTATATGAAAACGGTTCATAACCGTCGGAGTGCCTTCATTTTGTTACTGCGACCAATTTCGACGTAGCGCTCGCTGGCGGCTGCCGCGGCACCGTTCGCTACGCTCGCTCAGCTCGCTCGGCTCGCAGTGCCCTAATAACCTATTTGGTCGCAGTGCCCTAATAGTTTAAAAAAATATGTCTGTCTGTCTGTTTGTTCCGGCTAGTCTCCAAAACGGCTGGTCGGAGGACCGGGACTTTCACTCGCAGATAGCTGATGTTATTATAAGGAGTAACTTAGGCTACAATTATTTTAGAAAAAGAATTGGATCCATGCGGGCGAAGCCGCAGCAGCCAGCAGCTACTAGCTAATAAATTAGTATGTAAATGGTATTGTTTTATTAAAATATTATTATGATATTAAGTTTCGTATATCAGAAATGGTAAATACGAGGATCTTATTAAAGTACCTAATTTAACATTATTGTACCATACATCTACCCATAATCACAGATTAATACAGATGGGACGCTCCGTAAAATCATTTAAATAAAAAGCGACTCTTGCCAAGTCACAATAAAGTGCAATTCAGGTCGCACAGCGCTAATCACCTACAGTTATATTCACCTAGAAGTTTGACTTTCTTTTTATCGCATGACTCTTAAATCTTTTGTCTACGTTACACTCAGTCAATTGGCCCAGCAAGACGGGCCCGCTGCGTACTTGTAGCTTCATACCTAAATTGCGGAGTATCCCATCTATATTAAACTGTGCCATAATGCGAATAAATGTTTTGATTTGATTTGAAGAAAAAAATACTTTATGAAACCTCAGTAATTGGGATGATGACTGGGTCAAAAAAAAATGGCAATTCTATTTAGTCCGTCAGTCAGATAATAAAAACCTATTAGAAACGTATTTTTTGCTTTTTCATATTAATAAAAAATGACTTAGATAAAACGCTTTAAAGTTGGGGAGTGGGGGTTGTTACGTCACAAGTAAGTATAAAATCTACATACTCGTGACGTCATGGCACATTAACGCAATGTATCGCCGTAATCTTTTTATAAATTAAAAAAAGAAAAAATACGTGTCCAATATTTTTAATGATACATCTGAGGAACAAAAAAAAATTTTGTCATCATCCTTATTGTTTAAGAATATTCTGAAAAATACGAAGTAGTTGCTTGGCAGGCCCGAGCATTATCTCATATTTAGATGTGATATTATCCTATAGGATAGCTTTTGTGCCTTTCACACTCTCGAATGATGGATTGCTTACCAATAGCCGGATGGCAGCTCTCGTCTACTCCATCAACACAGAAAAAGCGACTTTAAACACGTATTTAGGCTTCGTTCCTCGGCGTATAGTCCATGTTGCTTGGCTTAAGGTTCAAGTTGCTTTGCATGATGTCGAACCATTTCTTCTACAAAGATGTAAACGCCAATCGATGTGTCAGTGGGCTGATAGGGAAACTTTTCATTTTGCCGATGTACCGCGCGATGGTGGGTTGAAAAACAATTTTCTTGCTATTTGAGAGCTCATTTTTAACGTAATTGAGTGGTAACTTCTTCGAGTTTGTATACTGTTTGTTTATTTTGGCAGTTTCCATTGTTGCTTGATCGATCGATCATTTGCCTATGCGATGGGGTGTTCCTTTCTTCGTGTTTAGTGTTATGGTTTAAGTAATGTTTGTTGCAGCTTTAAACAAAGTTCCCACGTTGTTATTTCCGTAAGAGGTTCTATAAATTTTACCTGAGGAAGAGCATTTTATTATAAAACAAAGTGAATATTCGCTGTCAGAAAGAATGTGATGTAGTGGCTCCTATAATTTTGCTCCCCTATTTTCGTCACGACACGACCTTTGGCGCCGTTCACAATTTTTCTTCATTTGCCATAAACTTCAGCTAGATTTCATAGTGGAAGTGATTCTTCCAAACTTTGTTACATGGATCAATTTCAAGATTTTATTATGATAGTCCATTTTCTTTTGCACTTACTGACATACCTTTACGGGTAATAACTATTGAAGAGATCGTGAGCAGGTATCACATTTTCTTTTCAAAAAAATCTTTGAAGCTAGGAGGTAGTTTGTTTACAATAATTAAACAAAAACCTAGGAAAACTTGTATACGAAACGTACAATTTGAAACAGAAATAACCCTGAATATTGACCGAACGTAGGCAATAAAAGCATAGTCAATAACGGGCCATTCGCTCGGAGCGAGTAAATATAAACCGCTACTACCTACTAGCATATCAGTAAAGCCTTTTGGATGTATTCGTAGAAATCACTGCTTCATGTCGAACATGGAATTAAAGGATAACATAGAGTAAACTTGGTAGAGATGTGGTTCTTTCATTGAAATTATTTACAATTTTAACGCATTGGTCTTGTTATATCAAGCAGTTATTTAGGCATGCTTCAATAGCTGTGCTAGATTCTTAGAGAGTATGTAGAACATTTTATTTGTCAATTAAATAAATAAAATAATATTTTAGGAAAGTTCTCAGTCGTTGGGTCTATTTCAATGACTCGAACGCGCGTTTAAAAGTAAAAAGGCATATATATATATTACGTTAAAACACGGTACACAGTAAAAAAAAGGTAATCAGTAAAAAAAATAAGTTACCTACAATTTTATATTGCTTTCTGCACAATTTTATTTCAATCAGTATGTATTATATTTATTTATTTTTATTGGTTCACCAACACTTGTTTACACAGGTCCTATGCTATCAATCACTTACAGGCAAACTCCGCATGCATAAAGAAGTCGTAATTTTTTTTTAAATTACTTATCTAAAAGTGTATATAATGAATAAAAGTCGCGGGCAACAGTTATTAATATAATAAGCTCCTTATATGATATTTTAAATATCATTTAACAATATAAGGAGCTTATTATAATATCATTTAACAATATAAGGAGCTTATTATATTAATAACTGTTGCCCGCGACTTCGTCTGCGATCCAGGACGAAAAGTAGCCTATGTCCTTCTCCAGGTCATGGTCCAACCATGTGCCAAATTTCATCCAAATCCGTTCAGCCGTGAAAGTGTAACAAACAAACTCACTTTTGCATTTATAATATTAGTCAGGATGCATGCAATCGCAGGAGATGCCCTGGGCGCCGGGAATCGCAGGCCGATTCCCGGCCACGGTAGGCGCGGGCTTGCGGACGGTGAGCAATGGGTAGCTCGCCGTCCGATAAGGATCAGGCCCGGGTCGACGGCGCGTTGTGTTCCACGCGCGCCTCAAAGAGATGTTAGCAAGTGAAAGGGTCCGATAGGACCGATGCCTGCCGGGGTTGCGGGAAAGTCCGAAAGGGATACCGTGGCCCCTGGCAACGTACAGGCAACTGAAGGAACACGGGTGGGCTTTAGTCAGTAAGAGTCTGTCACGCCCTCCCGCTCCGCCCAGAGCGGGAGAAGTTATTTGATCATTTCCAAAGCATAAAAAAAAAAAAAATGCATGCAATCGCATCTCTCTATAATCAATATAATAATCGTCCCTCTGACAATTTGTCGCAACAACCTGCATTCATCATCATATTGTATATCAAGACATAATATAACAAGACATAGCTAATTAATTTATCTTCATAATTCCCCTGCCCTTATCCCAATTTAATAGTGGTCGGCGCAACATGTCTCTTTCTGCCATACTTCTCCATTAGTCGTCGTATCGGTAGGCACTCCCTTTCTAGCCATATCACCTCGCACTATATGCTGCACCGGTTGACGTCATCACGTCAACGCCGGCTGTCGCTGAAAACCGGGGCTCTGTCTCGCATAGGGTCCCAGCATTATGCTGAGCGATGGCCGTTTTGTGTGAATGTAACGAATATTTTCGTGTTTTTGTTCCTTCCATCCATCCAGTTTCTTTAGATAACTTGCAATATGCTAAGATATTTTGTTCCAACATAAGTAGGTACATACATAGGTACAATTAGGTACACCTAATGACTGCTACTGTAGCTAGCTACTTATATAGTTTCGAAGGTATGGCGCCTTCAGCACATGCCTATTACATGCCTACCATTATTGACGTATGTGCTACCAAGTACCTGCGTACATTGGATTGGATTTCAGCCTAATCCTTGAGCGTTACATATGTGTGTTAAAACGGAAATGTATTCTGAAAATTATGTATTTATTTTGATTGTATCTTGATTATCCTAACTACTATTGTTGTGATTGTATCTTAACTAATAGTATGCGAAAGTGAGTTTGATTGTTTGTTACGCATTCACGCTAAAACGACTAAACGGATTTCGATGAAATTTGGCACATGGGTAGACCATGACCTGGAGAAGGATATAGGCTATTTTTTATCCTGGATCGCAGTCGCAGACAACTGCTAGTATAACATTATAAATGGGAATTAGAGTTTGTTTGTTTATTTGTCACGCTGTCACGTTAAAACGGCTGAACGGATTTAGATGTTTGGTTCATGGGTAGAC